>CM076115.1:1274375-2548750 GCA_038048805.1 Hipparchia sbordonii | reverse complement strand
AGGGTATACTTCCCAGGTGGTCCCATTGTCATTAGGTCAGGATCTGATGATGGGATCCTGGAGAAGTCGAGGGAACTCTCGCCTTCGCTCACGTTCAATTTGTGAGTGAACTTTCAAAAATCCTTTCTAAGCAGATCCTTTGCAAATTGCTATGAATTATACATGTTTCAAAGCCTACACATACTCTGATCACAAGTTCTTATTCATGTGAAAAATTCCGTCCTCTATCTCCGAAGATAGTCATCAGATCTTCACCAAATTTAAATGAGACCGATTTAAAAAAAAATATTGAAATCGGTCCAGATTTGACGGAGCTATAGATAGAGTAACATTGCCAAAAAAAGAATAATACTCGTCGAATTGAGAACCTCCTCGTTTTTTTGAAGTCTGAATATATAAAAGGCTAAGGTGACTGACTGACTGATTGATCTATCAACGTACAGCTCAAACCGCTGGACGGATCAGGCTGAAAGGCACACAGATAGCTACTAAGACATAGGCATCCGCTAAGAAAGGATTTTTGAAAATTCAACTGCTAAGAGGGTAAAATAGGGTTCTGAAAAATCGAACTTAACGTGAGCGAAGCCGCGGGCAAAAGCTAGTTGATTTATAAAAAGCATAGCTGCTGTATGAAATGTTTGTGATATAGACATTTGTAAGTTGTCCCTTCGTGATCCAATCACACGTAATGGCTCTTTCGGTAATACGCGATCGTCATGAAATGAAAATGTGTTTTGATTAGTAATAGCGATTTGTTTGCCGAATACCTAAGCTATGGAAAATTGATGAAAAACAAATATTTATTGACGTGGGCTTTGGAGTTGTATCGCGCTTTCCTTTTAATCGAATCCACAACACACGTAAGGAGATTTTGTTATTTGAACATCTGTTAACTCAGTTTAGAAAATGTTATTATTTTTTTTTTTAATTCGATGACAAGATAGCCCTTGACTGCGATCTCACCTGATGGTAAGTGACGATGCAGTCTAAGATGGTAGCGGGCTAACTTGGAAGGGGTATAGCAGTGTAAATTCAACCCATACCCCTTATCGGTTTCTACACGCCATCGTGCCGGAACGCTAAATCGCTTGGCGGCACGTCTTTGACGGCAGGGTGGTAACTAGCCACGGCCAAAGCCTCCCACCAGACCAGACCAGAGACAATTTAGAAGTTATAAATTCCTAAACTGCCCCCTCCGGGAATCGAACCCGAGACCTCCCAGTTATAAGACCACAGCGCACACCACTGCGCCAGGGAGGTCGTCAAATGTTATTAAAATTACTAGCTGATGCCCACGACTTCGTTCGCGTGGATTAAGGTTTTTTAATTCCCGCGGAAACTCTCTTATTTTCCGGGATAAAAAGTAGCCTATGTGCCGTTGCGACGTGACTGAGTAACAAACATCCATACATCCAACCTTTCGCATTTATAATATTAAATAATCCTAAAAGCAAAATGTATTTTTTTTTATATATAGACTAGAGCTTGACTGCGATCTCACCTGATGGTAAGTGAACATGCAGCCTAAGATGCTGAGCGCTTGCCTAGAAGATGCCTATACAAATTCATAAAATCTAAACTTCGTTTGTATGATAGGCGCTGACGGAATACTCGATGTGCGTGCGCCTCCTGTCAAAAGTAACAATAATAATAAACATTTCGCGCACCCCAACCCTGCACTAGATATCGATCGGCATGGCAACAGCGTCGGATACTAAAAAGTGTAATAATAACGCATAATTTAGAGAAAGCAAGGCGCGTGCCGTATTATGTGTTATTGTGTTATATAAAATTAAATACAATATATCGCCCGCGGAATGACAGCTGCAACCTCACTACATCTGCCGCGTGGAATTAGGGTTGCCACGCGTACTCACTTGATGATAAAGTGCTATGTCACGTCAACGAAATGCAGTGTGTTTGATGAGAGAAGTAATGTACCGTAAAATTGGTTGTTTTGCTTATCTAAATATATAAAAGGCAAAGGTGACTGACTGACTGACTGACTGACTGATCTATCAACGCACAGCTCTAACCACTGGACCGATCGAGCTGAAATTTGGTATACAGGTAGCTGTTAGGACGTAGACATCCGCTAAGGAAGGGTTTTTGGTAAATTTCAACCCCAAGAGGGTTAAATAGGGGGTTAAAAAATCGAACCTAACGTGAGCGAAGCCGCTAGTTAGAAGCTAGTTTTTAATATTTAAATTAATATTTTTTTTATATCGCATCACACTAATATTATAAAGACAAAAGCTCGTGTGTGTGCGTGCGTGCTTGCGTGCGTGTGTGTGTGTGTGTGAAAAATCGAACTTAAAGTGAGCGTCGAGCGAGCAAAATCTAGTTTAGGTAAAAGGAAAATGTAATTAACTGACGGACTGGCTGACTACATATTTATTTATTTATTGTTAATTAATGTTGTTACTATTTTTTTATTTATAGTTACAAAGTAGTGTACACTTTGATTTATAATTTTTTTTTCCTCCAACCATGGGTTGCCTGGAAGAGATCGCTTTTTGGCGCTAGACCGCTAATTATACTCTGTCTTTATTTTAATTTTTTAAGTTCTGATGCTGTTTCCTTATATGCAATAAAGAATATTTTCATTTCATTTCATTCATTTTCATTTTATATGGCAACCCTAATTCCTGGCACGCACACATGGGTGGGTTTATTAAGCTTAAACCGGTTTCAGACTAGGGGCGTTCGGGACGCGTGTCCATGATGCACTTGGAAATTGGAACTTCGTGTTCAAAAGATGCTGTAATTGTAGTTTATTGTGTTATTACCTACTCTTAAAATTGAATATGTTTGTGAATTGCTGCAGCAAATCTTCTTTTGTTGATTATTAAAAAAAGAAATATTGTTTTCAAAAAGAAGTGTACAGCCATAGAATATATACTTTCAGTTTATTACTGAACATATTTTTCATACTAGCTGTGCCCGCGACTTCGTTCGCGTGGAATAGTGACTTTTCGGGGAGCATATTTTGAATTACATATACCGTCGACGCTCAGGCGCGAGGCGTGTAGTACGTACTCTGTACGTTAAAAATGTTCGCCGTGATTCTTTAAATTGACATAACTTCTTTATTTATGAAATAAACACTAAATGTTAAGTGAAGCTTACTACAATATATTAGTGAAAACCGTATCTAAATCGAATAAGCCGTTTCTGATATTAGCGTGCACAAACACACAAACGTCAAACAAATAAAATATTTATTATAATTTAACTAGTACAAAAAATATTTAAGTATTTAGTCACTCGAATTCCAAGCCATCTCAGCCGAACGGCGCAGGTAGCCGGTGCCGCTGTAGAGTCCATTGCCGATAACAAAAAGTGGTTAAATATGCCCCATTTGTAGGCCTACCTTTTTGGCCCTTTGGCAGTTGCGACGTTCGACGGCTAATGGATTAAGATGACTAGAGGTTAGTGCGTAACATCAGTCGTCGTTTAAGGGAACCGGCCCGTGATCCGTTCTGGCTCCTACTTGGTCCAAATTCTGTCCCAACCTGGTCCAAATGCTGTCCCAACCCAGTAGGGCTAAGCTGCGCGAAAATTTTGTCCACTCGCGATAGAGATTACAAGTAAACGTGTAGACAAAATTTTCTCGTGGCGCTCATCTTACCCCCACTGGTCCAAATGCTGTCCCTATCTGGTCCAAATGCTGTCCATCGCCATGCCATAGCCGCGAGCTTCATAAACACTAGGCATCTTCTAGGCAAGCGCGCTCCAACCAAGACTTCATCAGTGCTATCCAGTATTAATTGTCGTCAAGCGCAAGCCTATTCCAGTTAAAGAAAAAAACGTCGACAAACCAACAAACAAACACACTTTCGCATTTATAATATGAGTTATGATATTGACACGGATTTTTCAATATTAATATTTAAATGATGTTTATTTCTTATGTAATATCCGCTCAGTTGAAGATCTGAGATAATACAAATTACATAAAAAGCTCCGCCTGTAGGCTGCTTTATATAGGGAAACCAATTAGGCACACCAACGCAGAGCGTACAAGTATACCTTCACACAATCACTATAAAGGGTGTTGCTACCTTGTCAGGGCTGAGGTAAAAGACTTGTTTTACTTGTTGAGCGGTTGATTGATGATCTAGAATGATTGATTGGGCATCAACGATTCTAGTGCTGTCAATATCATATTTCTGCCGAAATTTCTCTAAGAGTTTACTTTTGTTTTGTTCAGTTATTTATAACTAGCTTTTTTTGCGCGCGACTTCATCCGGGTAGTAGAGTAGAGAGTAGATATTCTTTTAAAATAACGTAGTAACTCTTTGATTTTCCGACATAAAAAGTATCAAATGTCAAATACAGGAGTTGATCTTTGAGAAGGTACTTAATATATTATACAAAGTTATTTTAATATGGATTTGTTACTCTTAGTATAACTTTTCAATTAGATTTTGTTTCTTTAAGTTTCGATTAATTTTAATAGTGTTTGTTTAAGGTACAGTAAGGTTTATTCTTACTCATCCACTTAATCTTATTAGGTAATAACTTATAAGCTTAATAGGTATTAACCTTGTAAAGTTTAAAGATTCAAACAAGATGAAACTATTGAGTCTACGTAAATGTCTATATTATGTTTACTCTTAAGCAAAAGAGTTGTATCATGTCATTTTCGTAACATAAAACGTTAGAAATATAGATTAGTAAAATCGATAAACTAGACATGAGATTAGTCACAGGGAGCCGCTGACATGTTTTATTTTTATTTATGTTTATGATGATCTATGTCCAGCAGTGGACGTCTATCGGTTGATAAAGAAGAAATTAAATAGTAAACAATTGTACCTGCCCCGTCCGTAATACAACCTTACGCCCGTACGCGTAGTCACGCACACAAACAAAGAAAGTACACACTAAAAGGCTGCCATCGAGTCACAGCTTAGGGCTGCAATAACAGTAGGGTTAGTAAAAGATTTAATTCGATTGATCGTATTCGTATACGATGACATGACCGTCAAAGTAAAATGAACCTTAAAAGTATTGATTTAAAGTCACAAATTCAGTACAACCCATTTTAATTTGGAGCGAATCCGTATACATAAAAGTATAAGAATGCATGCACGAAATTGAGCTCTAATTCAATGGAGTTATGGTTCATTTACTTTGACGCTTAAAGTCATCGAATACGAATACGATCAGTCGAATTAAATCTTATACTAACCCTACAGTTTTGTTTTTACTTGTTGCGCGCTCAAGTGTTGATGGATGATATAAAATGATTGATTGAGCACGAATTTTCGACTATTGCCGATTGATTTTCGCTAAAAGCGAATTTCTTTGAGCGTTCCCTTCCCCCCATTGTGTTCGGATTGCTTTCGGAATTGTCCTCTTATCGGTTATCGCGATCGGTTCGGACGATTTATTAAACTCAAACCAGAGGTAGGTACAACATTGTTAACGTTATCTTATCTTCTTTGTGAAGTGTCCTTTTATAAAATCTTGTCTTAAAGGTACATTATTTTTTGTTATTAGATTTGAATACAAGCTACTTTTTTTTTAGAAAGAAACAATGGAAGAGGTTGCTGTTAGAAAGAAATAACCGTATTCGGCTGGTCTATATGAAATATTTTCGAAATTTTGCTTTGCTACGCTTTGTTCTTTAGAATTACAGACAGACTAGTTAATGCCCGCGGCTTCGCTCGCGTGGATTCAGTTCTTGAAATCATTTATCAAAACTGGTTCAACTTCTATAGAATTTATGGTGGAATATACAAACTCACATATGTATGTGAACACATACATGAACCCTGAAAACAATATACATACACCTTTTTTCTGAGGTAACTGAGTTGAGCGATATATTAATTTTATTATTCTTATCTTAACTAGGGTGACAAAGAGCAAGTACTTTTTGAACTATGAGTTGTGAACGCGAATAAAGTACTTCAATAATATTTTCTTTTTAATTTTATGACCAAAAAATTGAGGCGAAAGCATATTCCGGGCATATAAAGTAGCTTTTACCACCCTTTCACGATTTATAGTTTGATGGAACAACCTTTATACAGGGTGTATAAATTCGTTCCGGCCTTTCAAAGGGAGCAGTAGCGTGGCCGGTCGTAAACCAAATAGTAAATTAACTGATTAAATTGAATACGGGGCTTGGACGGTTAAAGCGTGAATGGGCGAGTGTATTGGATAAAAGTAAAACTGGTAAATACTTTTATCTGCGTACTTCTGCAAGCGTTTGCTTCCTTTTTAAAATACTTTAAAAAAAAAGTGACGAATTGAGAACCTCCTTTATTTTGTCGGTTAATAAATGGCCAATCGCGTGTCAGGCCACGCGCACTATAGGGTTCCGTAGTTGCATTTTATAATATAATGTGTACTTATGAGGCTACGCATATGTAATTTTTCATCAGAAAATGTTTTTTTATTTTCGTCACTCTACTCGGACGCAAATTTTACGATACCCCACGCACACAATGGGATAGACGAGTAAAAAAAATCATCAGCATCAAAAAGTATCATCCTCCTTTACGTACGAAGGTACCCGAAATAATAGCTTTTTTTTTCGAAATTTTATTGTAAAACTTTTTCAGCGTAATTAAAATGCATAATCTTGCCAAATTACAGCTCTTAAGTACCAATAGTATTAGAGATATGCTGCGGACAGACCGACAGACAAAGAAAAGAAAGAACGAAACGTTTATTTTAATATATAAATTGTGCCACACATCACCAAATATACCTATAATATAAATATATATATTTTTATATATATAAATATAATATATAAATATATTTTTCTTTTTTAATTTTTAGTATAATGTGTATGATTGTTGATGATGTGTAGTAATGCGAACTCGCCATCCTCAACATAAACGCAAAGTTTCCTGAGGATGGCATATAAAATAATCAAATGTATTTATTGTGTACAGATCTTAATCAATAAATTAAAAAAAAAAAAAAAAACCTAGATTAGGTTGTTCCGGCGCCTCCACCACTTGAGCATTAAAGACAAAAGGCGTCAAGCAGAAGAAGCGCCGGAACAACTAAATCATATAAAGGTCCTTATAGGTTTATTACGGAACCCTAAAAAATAATTTGATTGATGGATTGTTACTGTACAAGTTGATACCAAATTGGCAAGGAAAGTTCCAGTAGAGGTCCAATAAAAGACAATGGAAGCTTTCGCAATCAGAGGGCCAACCCAAATCGGATTGTCGCAAGGAATTCAGAAGTTTCAGGACCCAAAGCCAATAAAACGTTAAGGGATTAGGACGGATCTCGATGGCTACTGCGAGAGCGATCGGATCGGTATCGGATTATAAACATTGTTTGAATAAATAACTATACTGAAAGGTCGAAGGTTCGAACCCCCCTTGCACTATTGTTGTATCCACTCCTAGCACAAGTTTTCCGCTAATTTGGAGGGGATAGGAGAATAAACAGTCAACTTCAGCTTAGCTAATATTCTTTAAAAAAAACATGGTTGCTACCAATAGGCATAAAGCCTTATGACGCCATTGTCTGGTGGCAAAATCAGTCGCCAGGCGAATCAGCGTTTCGGCACGATAGAGAACGATATATACCCCTTGTATAGGATCAATTAAAAAAACTGTCATATTCCCTTCCAAGTTAGCCCGCTACCGTCATCACTTAGCATCTTGTGGAAAATGAATCACACTAATATTATAAAGCCGAAAGTTTGTATGTGTGTGTGTGTGTATGTTTGTTACTCTTTCACGCAAAAACTACTGGACCGATTTGGCTGAAATTTAAAATGGAGATAGATTATACCTTGGATTAAAACATAGGCTACTTTTTATCCCGGAAAATCAAAGAGTTCCCGCGGGATTTTAAAAACTAAATTCACGCGGACGAAGTCGCGGGCATCATCTTGTAACATCTAAGACAAAGTTTTGCAAAGGATGCTAAAATGCATGTATGAAAAAAAATCTTTTTTTTTTTCACATAAGTACACATATGTATTATGTATGTGCATGTAAAGCGGAGAAATAATCATAAAGCCTAAAATTTCATTAAAACAAAGTCAACCGATTAACAATATAATCGATCCGAACTCGTTCAGTGTTATCTCGATAACCACTAGACCTATATCGATAACATGCCGTGCTAGTTGTTGAATCGATGAAATAAAATCGATATTAGATAACTTGAATGAAATAAAAACCGTCAATCGTGCGAGTTGAACCCGCTCACGAAGGGTTCCGTAATCTGTATCATCGTACAAGATCTAACACCAGCTATTGTTAAGATCTAGCAAGAAACAAAAGTTTATTGTTTACCTTTCTTTAAAAAAATTCATCATTCAAAATTCAAAATGTTTTATTTCATCTAGGCCACCCTGTTGCTCTTATGACACGTTAAGACTACCACCGGTTCGGAATGGAGAAGAGCAACAAACTCGAAACTTGTAAACTTTAATTTTTAAGCTATTGTATAGCTTCTATCGCGGGCCTTGAGCGTGGAGACCGAATCCAGAAATTCCGTAACGAAAATAACCTGACACGGGACTCCTCTCACCGCTAGATGGCGTTGATAAAAAATGCTATGCAATAGCTTTACCGCGGCAGTCCCCGAGTGCCACACGTCTTTTTTTTTTAAATTATTTGTTGTTACAGCAGGAATATAAATAAACGTCCTGTGATAATTTGAATTTGGTATCTACCTATTACGGTTTATGAGATTCAGCCCGCTGACAGACTGAGGGGTGGACGAACAGCGGAAATTTAGTAATAGGGTCCCATTGGCACCCTTTGGGTACGGTTGGTTGGTAACTCTAATAAAACCCTGAAGTAAAAATCTCACATCGAGTTTTTTATACATATACTATATCATAGGTTGCCGGTCTCTATTTCTGTAATTATATTTACTTATTAGGTTAAAGCATTTCTTTTTTTTTTTACTGCATATTTCTACTGCATACCCTACAAGTGTTTATTTTCCCACGAGAGCTCTTTCCTTTATCTGTGAACTTTTAATTAATTAGCTATAATTTTTTCTCTATTTGTATACTTTCTACAAAATGTGAATTTAATATGTATGTAATAAATAAAATAGTATTTGTAGTAGAGATTTCTTAGGAGCTTAGATTTTTGGTATGAATTTTCTTTTTCTTAGGATTTTTCCTATTTTGTTTGCGATTACGTCAGACAAACTTCTTCTTTTTTATCAATCGATAGACTTCCCCTGATGAACATAAGTCTATATAGATTTCCACAAGTTTCGGTCTTGTGCTACCTATATCCAGCGGATTCCTGCGACTTCTCTGATGTCATCAGTACTCTTAGGGGCGAATCTACCAATATTGCTCTTTCCGGTATGATGTCTAGAAAACAATCTAAAATCATTAAAACATACCCACATACAATTTATTCCCAAACTTTCAGAATAGTATTAAACTTTACCTTAAGTACAGTCTACGTAATAATACTGTCCATTATACAGCATAATAGGCCGTAAAATTAACTTAATTAAGGGCTACATTTGCGTAAAATATACCCGAGTTTAGTGCGAAATAATATGCCCCCTGGGCAATATTCCACCCGGGGTTGAACGCATCTGCAAGTGATTGCTTCAAGTGGCGGTACGTTAAAACGCGTTAGGTAACTTTAAGGCCTAGTGCACATTAGCACTTTTGGTAGAACATTTAGAACACCCTACTCCATGAAATTGCTCTAGAAATTCTGATCATAATCCTATTCTATTATAAATTTGAAAATGTTTATTACTTTTTTTATGACAACCGATTCTGGTGACATTTGACACAGAAAAAGCATTTTGGAGACTTTTTTTATTAAATAGCTGATGCCCATGACTTTGTCCGCGTGCATTTAGTTTTTAAATTCTCGCGGGAACTTCAGGGATGAAAAGTAGCTCTCTCTAAATGTCACTCTCCAGTAGGGCTAACATGCGCGTTACGATAAAATTTTGACTACCGATTTACTTGCGAAAACGAGCAAATGGGTAGACAAAGTTTTCTCGTGTTAGGTCCTCGACTATATCATACAATAAATTCCGCCGATCCTTAGGTCTGTTGCAGCATGATTGAAGGACAAAACAACAGACAAACTCACTCAGGAGGAACAAGATCACAACTATACAGAACAACGTTATTTTAGTAAAATTATCTTATAGTAATTAAAGCTAAAAATTAAGTTGCTATTTAAGTTTAAATTACGGTATCTCAATGAATAAATTATCTAGAATTTAAATATAAAGTTTTAAATAATATAATTTTGTTTATGATTTAAATAATACCCAGTGTAGCCTAAGCCTTGAGGCTGTCGACTGCAAATACTGCAAGTGGCATAATTACGTAGATTATTAAACCCAATTAAGTTATTATGCTATTCCTTTTACAGTTTAATTTTCATACAAGCCCGCATTTTACTTTTTAATTTTCTTTTTATGTCTTCGGAATCTCCTGTTCTACTAAGGGCTTTCACCACCATGGAATAAGTCTTAGGCTGAAATCTATAGAACGCACTCTTACTCCGCTCAGACTCAAGACAGAGTTAAAACGAGACAGATCTATTGCACGCTCTATAGATCTCAGCATTACTCGAAATCAGCAGGTATTCCAAGAATAAGCTTTTAGCATTTATTTAAATAATTACAGGAATTCTTTTTATTCTATAACATAAAAGTAGACAATGTATCATGACATACTTACTCCAAATTCCTGAATCACGTGGTCAAGTTATATCATTTTTATTGCAAAGCAAAACGCCTTTTGTCACGCACAGTTAAACCTGTTTTCAAAAATTTATCTTGGCCTTTTTCAGCAATATTATTTCGGTTTATGGAGCATGAAAATATATTAAATAAATCTTTTCTTAACAATGTTAACCTCCGCGAGTATAAGTTATTCGAGATTTTATTTAAGACTAGTTGATGTCCGCGACTTAGTCCGCACGGATAGGGTTTTAATTATTTACCGGAAGTCTTTGATTTTCCGGTATAAAAAGTAGCCATGTCCAACGCAAAAAGTCACGTCGATCCGTACAAACCATCTAAACACACATAGGCATTTTATTAGTAAGAAAGGAGTTTAAACGCATGTTGGTGCAGATAGAGTGACATTACCTGTGTTATATATCTAATAGCCTTTGGGTGCTATGTACCTTATATAATAGGTGATATGTTCGTTTATGGGTTTGCTCAAAAAAATGGAGAGTGCTAGAAGACATCTCGCTGTTTCCACGTGATCAGATCAATAAATGAGGATGCAAGAGCAATCCTGGCAATACGCGTAAAATGCTGACGGGCTTGCTGCATTTGCCAAAATGCTTATGTCCAGCTGTGGACCTCTATAACTTGACGTAGAATTATTAATTCTTAATATGATCAGAAATTTCCCTAATTGCCTTACTCGTTATATAGGAAAATTTAGTCGTAGTAACGAAATAGGTATTTCTATTTAGAAAACTCATAGATATAAGTCAGCTAGATTTTTGGCAAAAAATGCTAAAAGCAATTCTGTAGTCGCGAATTCCCGTCTCCCGGTCGGCTATTTGTTAATAAATAATATTAAATCAAATTTTCTTAGTCATTTTATCTGCCAGATGCCAGCCTAAAAATAGACTTATATAAGAATTCTTTTTCATGAAATATTTCCAAATCCTTACTAATATTAAAGTGTTTGTTTGTTGATTTGTTGGTTTGTCCTTCAATAACGCTACAACAGAGCTACGGATTGACGTGATTTTTTGCATGGGTATAGTTGAGGACCTGGAGACTGACATAGGCTACTTTCTGGCTACAGAAATATGCAATTTTATAGCCACCTAATTGCAGTTTGTAGCACTGTGAATCAAAACTTTTTTTCTCAACTCCATATCAGCAAAGTGCAGCTTTTCTAGCTCATTTTGGTGCCACTTTATTATATCTACGTATATAAAGCTGTCAAATAATATATCAAATGTTATTACCCGCGCTGGCAGCTTAGAGTTGGGGTGTGTGCAGATGTGAGGGCATTTGTTAGCACCCTCTTCGGGCCAAGGTGCATCCACACATGGTCTATTTGTCACTTGTTAATGGCACTCGGAAGTGCGATTATTTTTTGCTAGCAAGGCTTTTAGATAATTAATCTGTGTATATAAAAGGTGACTGACTGACTGACTTACTCTCTATCAACGCACAGCTCAAATCACTGGACGGATCGGGCTGAAATTTAACATGCAGATAGCTATTTTAGCGTAGACATCCGCTACGAAAGGATTTTGAAAAATCAACCCCTGAGGGGATACAATAGGGGTTTGAAAAATCTTACTTAACGTGAGCGAAGTCAGAAATCAACTAGTGTCAAATAAGCATTTATAATACAGAACTCTGATTCCACTCGCGACTTTTAAGTAAAGCATTTCACGAAGTTATGTGAACTTCCATACAAACGAAGTTTGAAGACAATCAAACTCACATACTTTTTTATACACGCTGTAGAACCTATTATTGTATACCTGTGTAGATTTATCGAATTTCCTACGTTGTTGATATCAAATAAATGAAAGTATACTCCGAATGAAAACGATTATCGTTTCATATCCCATTTGAAAGCACTTTGTAAAAGTTTATTTGAATAAAAAATTGTTTATTCTATTCTATATAAAATACATGTTTTTTTTGTTTTTGTTTTTTGTACCATTAAATTTAATGTAATAAAATTAAACAAATTGAGAGGTGCGCGATTAGGATTGGAACCTATGTTCCCTCTAATACACACAACCACTGGGCTATCACAATTCCAACAATACCATTACCTCGAAACCTTTAGCTGGGAGATCTAAAGGCATTTTGAAATCGATTTCTCAAGAATCGAGCAAAATACCGAGTTCTATTTGCCGAACAAACGCTTTGATTTGATCGATCCTCGGATCATGATTCTCTTGATTGTATTGTATGCGATTATAGGATCGATTTACTTCACACATTACGTGATCACCTGGAGACGTATTGAACGATGTCTTCACGCAATGACTTATGCCCTTACTATTTAATGATTTCGCAAGTATTTTCTATCTAATCTTTATTCGTAACTAGTTGATGCCCGTGGCTTCGCTCGCGTGGATTTAGTTTAGACGGGATAAAAAGTAGCCTATGTCACTCTGCAGGTCCTCAACTGTGCCTATACAAAAAATCACGTCGATCCATTGCTTTGTTGCGGTGTGATTGAAGCTAAAACCAACAAACAAACAAACTTTAGCGTTTATAATATTAGCAAGAGTAAGGATACTAGCCGATGCCCGCGACTCCGTCCGCGTGGATTTAGTTTTCAAGAATCCCGCTGGAACTCTTTAATTCTCCGCGATAAAAAGTAGCCTGTGTCACTCCAGGTCCTCAAGTATATCGATGCAAATATCACGTCGATCCGTTGTTCCATTGCTGCGTGATTGAAGGACAAATCAATGAACCAACAAACAAACACACTTTCGCATTAAGTAGTTAGTTATATAGTTTTAATTATTTTTTCTACCTATTGGTAACCTTAATAAATAAATTAAAAAACACACTCAAGGGAGGAATTGGAGGCATTCTAAAGAGAGTACAAGTAATCTTATTTGTACCTTACCATTTCGTGTTATAATTCATAAATGCCGGGTACCGTACGAAGGTTTTAGCATTTATTAAAATCGTAATGGCCTAATTTAAATCAAAACGAGGTTAAAACAAAAATACAATACTACAATAACGCCCGTTGTACATTGCACTCTCTGCAATGCGGGCGCGCATCACGCGAGCAATTTGTAGCTTTGTTAAGGTTGTACCTAATGACAGGTTACCTATGTACTTAAAAGTAGTTCTACTACTGGGTGGGGGGTCTCCCCTCAGAAAGGTTTTTTCAGGGTTTGGCCACAGTCGTCGATAGAAAAACTGTCAGAACGTCCAAGTTATTTTTCGTTCAACGTTACTCCCAATGGTGAAATTGGCAATACGAAGACAAAGAATATATTAGAAGTGGTATTTGCTATTTTTTTATATCTAGACAGGCCTGTGTTATAGTCAGGCAAGCTTTATGTTATAGTCGTCACAAACCTATTTGAATAAATGAATAAAATTAATATAATTACAAAGAACAATTACCCGACGACTTTGTTTCAGTTTAATTGAAATTAAAACAAAAAGTCTACTAAGCTATGAATAGAAAATATACAGTTCAGTTTTTGCACTTTAATATTTTCATATCGTAACGTCAACTTTACATAATCCTTTGTGTTCTTAGGCCGTTTTCCAACTATCACGATATTCAGGACATGCCCACTACATGCCATTACTTTCGCTTGTAGCAGCGCAGTGTCGCCTGTGTTAAGCCTTGATCAAATAAAACGCGTGACGACAGCGATGCTTCCTTAGCATCGCTGTCGTCACGCGTTCTACTAACTAACTAACTTCTAGGAGTATTACTTCTTCCTAGAAGTAATACTCCTAGAAGTTGTAATACGAGCCACGTAACAAGTTTGCTGCGAGAAAAAATGAATTAAGTATTCGTGCCGAGAGTTAACGATAGCTTAGTCCATCGCACGACTGCGAACGAATAAGCTGGAGGTATTTTAGGTTAGAAAATAAATACAGACCAAGAATCTATTTCACCATGGCCAAGTAAACCCTAGACCTTTTTCCATTTACTTGGGGTCGGCCTTCCTTAACCTCTTTTCCCATTGAGCACGGTTTTGTGCCAGGTCTTTAGTTAATTGAGCATTTTTGAGGTCTTTTTCGACCGTCGTCCGCCAAGTGGCGGGTGGTCTTCCACGCGACCGCTTCGTCACTGGCATCGCCAAGTAAACCGTGACCGATAAAATTTGACCAAAGCTGTCGTTGCGCGATATATATGACCAGGGCTTTAGACTCGTAAAACCAAATAATTTAGTAACGTACACGATATTATACAATTAGTGTGCAGCAAATGTGACATTTATTTCTAAGATAATAAAGTTTATTTTACAACAAATGGAAACGGTAAGTTTAATTGGCATAATGTTTTCATGCCGGCATACCATCAGGCTGGGTAATTTTACAAGCTAGTTTATCTGTAAGGTGGCAACATTGTAGCGTTTTATTGCGAATTTTAAAAATGGGGCAACTATAAAACAAAATGGCTGTGCAAGAAAAGTTAATAAAAGTACTAACGCATTGTAAATGTTTATATATTTTTTTTAATTCATACGACAAACTTTCGTATAACATTCAAATAAAAAAAAATTGCTTTAATGTTTCTATGAAAAACACAGAATATTCTTAAAAGAATAAAGCGAAGTTAGTTAAAGAATATTCATTCAAAGAAAATCCATTTAGCGACGATCATCCGATTTTCCTATCCTAAAATAATATTATGTTGGAAAATATATTAATGACCAGATTTGCTTTGTTTGTACAAAACTCTGAGAAACCTTTGTTCTCTTAATTCAATCATCCACGTATATTATTTTAGAGCCTTTTTAGGGTGGTTTTCAATCGATTTAAACTATCTTCATAATAATTCATCTTAGACTTCTAGGCCCACTATTGGGCACAAGTCTACTCCCGAGTAGGGTTTGGGCCATAACCAAGCTGACCAAGTGCTGATTGACCCTTGCAACTTGAGGTTAGATAGTCAAAATCGGTTCATCCGATCATCACACACACACAGACACCTCATACATATAACACCCCGTCGTTTTTGCATTGAGGGTTAAAAACAGAAAATAAATCGTCCAAATAACAAATAAATTATAAGCTATCTTACTACGACTGTATCCGCCTCTTTCTAAAACGAAATTTTGTATGGAGATTATATGGAGCAACTGAAACGTGACGTCATGTTGCAATAGCGCTCTCTTTTTCTAACATTAAACTTAAAAGCTCTATATTTTCGGGACTAGTTGAGATATTAAAAAAAGAACAATGACATAGTATTATGATATTAAAAACCTTTACTTTAAGTACCTATGTTAAAAAATTTAGTCAATTTCCCAATTGTTATTTAATCTTTAGTTTCAACTAATTAAAGACAATATAAACATTAAAATTTTGACGTCTAAACATCAAACATTTTATGAAAACTTCAATAAACGCCCGTCAAAAGTTTGATACAAACAATCGACTAATTCCCTTTGTCTCGACATAAATCTGAATTAAAATCAAATTCATTAACGGTATCGGCTGTATATTTAATATTGAAACTTCTTAAACTACCTACGGCATCTATCAAGATTAAATTATTGCATACCTATACTACCTGTACCTATACTACTACTGTACTTATTGTGCTCACTTATTAGTTTTAAGCTTTTCAGGCTGTGTACATTCAACCCATACCCGTAATCGGTTCCTACACGCCATCGTGCTGGAACGCTAAATCGCTTGGCGGTACGTCTTTGACGGTAGGGTGGTAACTAGCCACGGCCAAAGCCTCCCACTACACCAGACTAGAGGAAATTCAGAAATTATAAATTACCAAATTGCCCCCGCCGGGAATGGAAGCCGAGACCTGCCAGTTTTAAGATCACCGCTCTCGCCGCTGCGCCAGTGAAGTCGTAAATTATGTCATTATACAACTTACTCAGAAACGATGTAAGTAAATTAGGTGGAATGAAAATTACATCGAACTCTGAACCTTAATTTCAAATATCTTCGTGAAATCCCGATGAAAAGATAAATAGATCCTAAACATCTAGTACCTACGTATCTAATTATCTCTACTAAAATGTAAACGTGACCAAATAATTGGATAGCAAATAAAACTAATTTGTATTCGTTAGTTGAACGTGCTAATTAATTGATATAAGAGATTAGGGGGCTTGGTTTTTGAATTTGGAACGTACAAATATTTGAATATAATTTGGTATTTCTTCGTAGTTTTACTAGAATTCTATTTAATTACAACCTTGAATATCAACTTTAAAGATCCCATTTTCGGTGGGCAGGTTGTAGAAAGGATTGATAATTTTGAAATAAATAAAAAGAAAAGGTGACTGACTGACCGATCTATCAACGCACAGCTCAAATTACTGAACAGATCGGGCTGAAATAAATATTTTATACAAATAGCTATTATGACTTAGCTTTACATAGGCTAAGAAGGGATTTTTGAAAATTCAACCCCTAAGGGGATGAAATCGGAGTTTGAAAAATCGAACTTAACGTAAACGAAGCCGCGGGGAAAGCTAGTAATTTTTAAAATATTTTGGATTTTTATTAATAAATATTAGCTACCATTAATATTTCTGTAAAACGATGAATTGTTTAAAAACAGCAAGGTGATTTTAAAATCATAATGCAGGAATTCTTTGTTCTTCCAATGTTTCAGTACCTTGATGAATGTTTATATAATAGTTAAACGATAATGTTATTAAAGTATTAAGTTTTACAATAATTAAAACGTGTGCGTGCCGCGGAATCGCGTGTTAGAAACTTAAATTACACAGGTTGTTGAAATATTGGCAAAGTTTTCAAAATATGTCGCCAAGTTTCGTAATTATGCTCCATAATAATACAAAATATTTTTTTTTTAAAGAAAATCAACCAAGCTGAAGTTGACTAATGTCCTCCTATCTTCCTATCCACTCTAGATAAGCGGAAACAATAGTTCAACGGGTGGAGTTCGAACCTGCGACTTTTCAGTTTTCAATCCGCACCTTTCAACCGTTAGGCTTTTGAGGCTTCTTCAAGCAGGTTGCATCAACCTTCTTCTCTATCAACCAATGGACGTACAATCCTGGACATAGATCTCTTGCATATAATTCCACACGCCCCTCTCCCCAATCTTGAGCCCCTTGAATCCAGCGGCGGCCTGTGCTTTTGCAAGGTACGCCGTATATATGTATGTTTTGATTGCTCAACAGCAGCGATGGTTAGGATTGTGATCTTCTATTCGTGGGAGTCGCAGGTTCGATCCCGGGACCTCTGACTTTTCGTAGTTCCGTGCGTTCAAGCAATTAAATATCACATGCTTCAACGGCGAAAACAACGTCATGAGGAAATCTGCACGCCGGAGAGTTCTCCGTAATGTTCTCAAATAAAAAAAAGGTGTGTGAAGTAGAACTATATAACATAACTATAACCCTTTTCTAAACTGCGAAGCTAAAAGTGCATGACGTACTTCGAAAGGCCTAAATTCAGAGAGTGCGAAGGGATAAGAGTTACGCGACAGAAAGAGTGAAAACTCTAGGTGAATAAGACGGTTGGTTAAGTAGCGCTGTGTCAACCTGAACTGCACTTTATTGTGTGGGAACAAGAGTCGCTATTTATTTAAATCATTTTGCGGATTGAATCTTCTGTACCTTTAGGTACTATTAGTAGGTCAGCAGTGAGCCGTTGGCGGGTTGCCAAGCCGAGTATCAAACCCGAAACCTTTCGTTTATAAGACCACAAAGCTTCCGGGTGTCTTACTTGAGGGCGGACGTTAAAAATTTAAGCAGCATATAGGTTCTACGTAGGTAGGTAGTCGTTAAAAGCGATAAGTGTGGAGCCGTCACTGCACAGCCAATATCCGCTCGATCAGCTGTTAGGAAACAGCTGGCAGCTCCGTCCGCCATATTTCTTTTTTATTTCCATTTTTTTTTATTTAATCGAGTGACTAACGATTTTTTCGATGCGGTCTTGAATGATTTGTTTCGTTTTTTAGGGTTCCGTACCCAAAGGTGACACCCGTTACTGAGCCTCCGCAGTCCGTCCGTTTGTCTGTCAACGGGCTGTATCTCATGAACCGTGATAGGTTGATACTTCAAATCTTCACAGGGTGTGTGTATGTGCTGCTTTAACAACAAAAAATCTTTTTTTTCTTTTTTTTTTTTTTAAAGAACATTAGCCAAGCTGAAGTTGACTAATATTCTCCTATCCCCTCCAAATAACCGGAAAGCTTGTGCTAGGAGTGGGTACGACAATAGTGCAAAGGGTGGGATTTGAACCTGCGACCACTCAGTTTTCAGTCCGCACCTTTAACTGTTGGGCTATTGAGGTTAAATAATGAAAAAATAACTAAGTTAAAAATTAAAGAGGATCTCCATACAATAAACTTTTGTTTTTGCTCGATCTTAGTAATAGTGTTAAATCTTATACGGATCCCTTCGTGTGGGGGTCCGATTCACGCTTGACCGTTTGTATTTTTACGATACATCGTCCCAATTTGTTTGGAATGGCAAATGTGTATTCGTTATGTTATGTTACTAGCCGTTACCGTAATGGCTTTTGCATCTGTGCATTTGTTATGTATTTCTATGTATATTTATAATTTTGGATGTAGAGTTTTATTTGAACTGCTGATGTAGTTTAAAATAAAAGTGCTACTAACTTAAAATTGTACTAGTACGCAATGGTAGTATGTCACAGTAATAGTAGTTTGTGGCGGACGCTTATACATTTACTACTATTTACAATATTATGTTGTATGTACACTTCTGTTTATGCTTCTAGAAGAAATCTCTTCAGAAATAAGCTTTCTTTGTGCAAGTCCTTTATATGTACGTTTCTAGTTTCAAGTTTTCTTTGGTACTAAATAAATATTGTTATTAAATATTTTTTTTTAAAAGCAACCGCCTATTTTTTGCTGGTTCTTCTCGGTTGGAACGGCATTGCGATCCAGTGGTAGATTCACTTGACGATGCATTTCATTTGATTACTAACTTTTCTATTCTATTCTATTCTAATCACACGGAATCGGAGCAAAGTATCGACGTGATGTTATGCATGGGTATAGTGAAGATCCGAAAAGTGGCCTAGTGGCTAGCCGTAGGCAACCTAGGTTCCCGCAGGATATTCAATACATCTTACTCCACGCGGATAAAGTCGCGGACGAAAGCATTGCAAGTTCAATAATAAAATATCCCACGTACATTACAGTTTTAAAGGTACCGCACCTCTCTCCCTCTGACTTATATGCCCGTCTCTGTCCAGTCATTTACCTTTCCCCTACCCTCTAATGAGTTCTTTTTGTTGCGTTTTTTGTTGGCTAATCATTTTCACAACTAATTAAGCTGTCAGGGAAGGAGGCCGATGTAAAAATTATGGTTCGTTATCAATTTTGCACACGCTCTGAAAATTCTGCTCGTTATTATTCGAACAATATTAGATAACATTAAAATGACCTGTCTCCTTTCCAGGGTATATAAAAAAAAGCATTTCTTTTGTTAGGTTTTACTATTTTCGTAGACTAGATGATGCCCGCGACTTCATCCGCGATTTAGGTTTTTTCTAATGTATAAGTGTAATGTATGTGTGTATGTAGTGTATGTATATGTGTATGTATAATAATAAGCTATTACATTGTGAAGTTTCGTCGAAATCCGTGCAGTAGTTGGCGTGAAAAAGTACAAACATCCATCTTCACACACTTCTGCATTTATAATATTGGTACTCAAAGTATTGGTAGGATGGTAGTTACACAAATAAGGCTCTCTTAACCAATTTAATAAACATTACCCCCTAAGCAAAGATCCTTGAACGTTTTTTTAATGAATACCTCCTTCAAAAAGAAGAAAACACAAAGCTTTATCATGATTTACCTACGTTATTTATATGTAACTAGCTATTGCGCGCGACTTCGTCCGCGTCAATTTTTGTTATTATGATCGCGATTAAGAAGTTTTTAAAACAATATATTTTAAATATGCATAATTTTCCCCGTTTTTGCAACATTTTTCACTGATGCTTCACTCCTATTGGTCGCAGCGTGATGTTATATAGCCGAAACCCTTCCTCGATAAATGGACTATCCAACACAAAAAGAATTTTTCAATTCGAACCAGTAGTTTATGATATTAGCGCGTTCAAACAAACTCTTCAGCTTTATATATTAGTATATAGATTATTGTTTCTATAAAGTAAATAAGCCTCACAAAACTAAATCATTTGTTACATCTCTGAGTAAGTTTTTAGACCTACACAAACTTTCTAGTAAAAAAGTTACAGAGAAATTAATTTAATATTATGAAAATTTTTGGACTCAGTAATTTCTTATGGAAAGTCTCAAAATGAGTTTCTTAAAAGTCACCTTAATTAGTCGTTTGGATTAATTAGGGAGAAGTTTTGTGGAGACGTTCGAATTAAAATTAAATAGGACAGACGTGACTAAGAAAATTTTGTTCAATCTTCTGCGACACAGTTGTACCAAGTTTTAAAAAAAAATCAAAATTATTTCATGTAGTACTCTACCACCGGTTCGGAAAGTAGATTCTGCTAAGAAGAGCCGGCAAAAAACTCGAAATTTCTCAAATTTCTCATTTATGGCCTCAATAGCCCAACGGTTAAAGGTGCGAAAACTGAAAGGTTGCAGGTTCGAACCCCACCCGTTGCACTATTGTCATACCACTCCTAGGACAAGCTTTCCGCTTATTTGGAGGGGACAAGAACATATTAGTCAACTTCTTATATTCTTTTAAAAAAATGGTGTTATGAAATATGTAGGCTCACTATATTCTGGACAACTGAAGCAAAGCCGATAGGTTCGAAGTAACTTTTAAGAACGAAGAAATTAAAACTCAAGTATTCTACTCGCCAACAATATGAATAGTAGGAGTAGTTTTTTACTTAACTATCACTTACCTAAACCCCTTAGTTGTACATAATAAAAGTGGACTTTAAAAGAGCTCTTTTATATGCTATTTCCTTGTATTTCTCTTACTTTTATTTGTCCTACGTGAAATAAGTTATAATAAAATTCGTATAAAGTTATAAAAACTTGCACAAAACGTTACGTATTCAAACATTAAAAAAGAGAAACCGCCGAAATGATTCAAATGAATTGGAACAATAAAATTTTTATTTCTCTTTGCCTTTTTAATAACTCAAGTCTTTCAGTGGGAGGCTATTTAAAAAAGGTTGTAAAATACATAAAGCTTTTTAACTATAGAGTTGCGGAAAATCTTCTAAAAGAAAGAGTGATGAAGAACTTTTGGTTATATCACTCTATTTCTTATTAGTTTAACAGTAAAGGATATTTATTGAAAAAGCCGCCGTTGGATAGATCTTTATTCTTTTTTGTTTTTTCATATTTTTCTCTTTTCCTTATCTTGTTCTTATATTTAAATATATTTATATTTTTTTAATTTTAGCATAATGTGTATGATTGTTGATGATGTGTATTAATGCGAACTCGCCATCCTCAACATAAACGCAAAGTTTCCTGGAGGATGGCATATAAAATAATTAAAAATGTATTGTGCATAGATCTTGATCAATAAATTAAAAAAAAAAAAAAGTAAATATTCTTAAACGCACCAAACAACTACTAGGCTAAACACGAGTGTATATCTAGACAACTTTACGTGAATGTCGAATTAAAGCTACTTTCAGCAAGTGAATGAAAGATAGATTTATTGTACGTGAGATAGTTCATTTTTATCTTTCGTTACGCGAACGACCCAGCTACTGTAAAATATATAAAGCCTTTTTGTTATAAAACCTATTTTCTTAGGCACCTTTGTGGTGCGCCCGCTTTAATACCTATGTATAATATGTTGCTTTTTGTAATGGATTTTCATTTTCTTGTTTTCTCTTTTTGCAGGTAAGTTGCGGTGGTTTTCATTAGTGGATATTCTCTACAACATTCTACATGGCTGAGGTAATTATTTTAGAATGAAATTACGATGGAATCATACTTTTAACACGTTGGCACTACGTCACCGTGACAAGTTAAGTTCGATTTTTCAAACTCCTTTTTTATCCCCTTAGGGGTTGAATTTTCAAAAATCCTTTCTAAGCGGATGCCTACGTCATATCTACAATATTGTTTGTCCAGCTCGATCCGTTCAGTGGTTTGAGCTGTGCATTGATAGATCAGTCAGCCACCTTTTCCTTTTATATATTTAAGAAGCAGATTAATTATATGTAAGTATAAAAAGAAAGATATCGTCACTTATTGCGCTTTGCGAGTTGCAAGTATTTTACGCTAGCTGTGTAGCTTGAGATATATCGTAGCTATTATAATATTATTGTCTCTACAGAATGCTACGGGGCTACGTCGTTTTAGCGCTACGACTCTCAATAGCTACGCCACCAAGTGTAGCGTTTTTCATAGACTTTCATCAATATTTAGTTTTATTTAGCACACTTCCCTTGAGTGGACTTAAAATTGATATCTTTTATCCCAAGGCCTTTACTGTAAACAAGGAGTTTGTGTTTGTAATATGAGAAGCTTCTGCATAGCACTTTCCATACAAACGAAGTTTTATTCTTATTCCAGTCAAACTCAACAAATAAAAATCTGTAGCCGTTAGTTGTTTGCTCAAGTTACATCGGCTCCATACATAAGATTGAAACTTCATTTCATGTTTTACTAGCTTTTGAATTTAAGTTTTTAAAAATCTCATAGAAAATTCGGGGTTTTTTTTCGGGATAAAGATTGAAGGACAGAGCAACAGACAAACACACATTCGCATTTTGCGCAGTATTTGTAAGAATGTATTTTGAAGAAAAGCCAAAGGATTAGTTTGACCATCTAAAGGGACAATGCTGTCAGCATGTTGGGTACACTGCGGTGACTTCGATGGGGGTTTTAGATTTTATTTAGTTTTAATTTTAATATTAATAAATTTATTAATTTTAAACGAACTAAAAAAAAATCCTAAATAGGCGGTAGAAATTAGGAAATTTAAAACTCGGGCGGCGTTAATTGATGATTATGTACCTCGTTAGTATCTCAGAACTTTCTAGATTACCTGCGAATAAATTTGCAAGTAATAACCGTTAATTTCCGAGTGGATTTTAACGTTTATAAGAACTCGCGGAACAGGCTCCAAAGTCTGGAACATCGGCACAAGGTTTATTTTATTTATTTATTTATAGATTTATTTAGTCATTTCAATAAATTTTACAGATTTACTCCTTAATTATTACTACAAAAAATTCACTTTATAAGTAATATTTTTAGTACAAAGGAGTGCTTAGACACTCGTACTAAGTAAACTTGTGTTACGAGTGTCGTCACCTTCCTCCGGACCATTACAAGCAAATTACAAATAGATTTTAATTAAAGAAAATAGATTATTATTTACGTACAAAATTAATATGGTTAACAATTTCATTATGTGTATATACAGGGCCTGTCTGCCGATGTTCTACAAGATGTATTTTGGGGAGTGTGCCCAAGAACTATTCATTAGGTGATGGTGGAACAAAATTTAGTTCCTCCATCACCTTTCTACCACCGAACCGCAAGGCATCGTACGAATCTGCACTGCTACGTGGTCGAAATTCCACGATCTCACACTAAGCGCTTTGCTTCCTCGTTCCTAATACGCACCGCAAAAATTTGAAATGTTCTTCCGGCTTCCGTTTCTTCAACTATAATGTGGGTGTCTTTAAATCAAGAGTGAATAGGCATCTCCTAATCAGGCGCGCACAATTTTAGGCATGCATCTTAGCTTACAATCAAGTGCTATATATTTAAAAAAAATGGTAGCCGTAGGCCTGCCTACCTGATGAATGTTGAAATGGGCGTTTATTGATTCATTCATTCATCTCAAACCGTCGCTGGTCCATTACTGGACACAGTTCTACCCTCGAATAAGGGAAATCCCCCTTGAATAAGGTTTTTTACTTTTCCATTCTTTTGCGCCATAGTCTTAAACCTATACCACTCTATAATTTCACCTTACTCACTTTCAAGGGAAGCTGGAAGAAATTTCTTTTTTTAGAGATAAGCTTCACCTATGTCTACTTCTTTTAATATATTTTTTTTGTCTTGTAATTCTTTATATGTACATAAAAAATAAAAATAAAGATAAATTAAATATATAAATGGAAAAGGTGCCTGAATCTCTATCAACGCACAGCCCAAATCAGTGGACGAATCGGGCTGAAATTGTATATACCTACGGAACCAAAAATAAATGAACTGAATAAAAACTGAGTTATTTGCTGGAGGTATTCTAAATTAGTTTAATTAAAATTTCAAAGTTAAAATTACTACGACAATGTCTACACGGTACCAGGCGCTACTTTACACTGTATTAAAGTAAATTTTATACTTTGACCTTATTTTAGCAAATTATTTATTCATCAAATAAATGTAGCAGTACATACATAATTTAGTATTTCTAAAAATGTTTTATACAGTATAGAGTAAAGCACTTTATTAATTGTATTATATGTATCTGTAGGTTAATCACATACAACGTGGATTTTTACTTTGTTTTTTACGGTAGATATTTAAATATAGCATAAATTAACATTTTTATAAAAACATTTAAATTAAAAATTGAGTGAATAATTTTTTATTTAAAAGAATATTAGCCACGCTGAACTTGGCTAATATTCTTCTCTATAATATATAGAATATTCTTCTCTATAATATATATGTATATAGAAGTGGGTACGTTAAAAGCAATAAGTAACTTACACCGTAAAAAATAGATACAGGCATACACACACATACACGCGCACGTACACACATACAACACACACAGGGGCATACTGTGAAAATCGTGATTATTTCATTCTTCGTCCCTTCGCTTGTCGGTTAAACCTTCTATTTTTGAATTATGTAATCTTTTTGTCCTTATTTAATTTTTAATAACAATTATGTAATATTAAATTGTATAAACGCTGTTGACTACTTACAAATAAATAAATAAAATAAACATCAAAGGATTATTCCGCGATTCTCCAGTAACATTTACATCAGCCGAAACTCGGCGAAACCGTTGGGTCAATTGGTTCTGAGTCCATAAAAATATTATCCCCCCCAACCCTACTTACCATATGCGAAACAAATTCAGAGCTCCAAAGCCGGGCCGCCATTTTAAATATTCCAAAGACAAAAAGTACTGCAAAAAGTTGATGTTTTAGGTTCAGTCGGTAATTTCTGAAGTTGGACCCCGCCGCCATACATTATTTATACGGAGGACGAGATTTGCATCCCTGTTATTGGACGGACAACTTTCATATTTTGTCATTCAATATTTGAAGACTACAGCTTGCTTCTGTGGCGAAGCTCATAAAATGAAACTTTTCACCAAAAGCTCCGTAATTTTGTTTCTGAAATTGAAAATAACGCGGCGTATACAAATTGTTTGCCATGCTGCAGCTAAATTGAAAAGAAACGCGAAGAATTTGTCCACTATGTTTGCTTTATAAAACAAGGATAAAAGTTTAAAAACTCTGACCTCACCGTAACTATGATTTTGTTCATATAAAATTTCATGTTTCATATTTTTGCATTTCACGTGTAACAGGTACATATACACACGAGGACCTGTAAGGGTATGGCAAACAAATAAGGGTACATTTAAAAAATAAAATTAAAGAAAAAATTATAAGAAAAAAAAATAGTAGTTTACAATTTCAATTAAAAAGTAGTTAAGTACAAATGTCAATTAAATATTATTAATAAATCCTAAATGTCATGTGAGTATAAAAAGTTAATTACAGTCTATTTCTTTATATAATGTTAATTATTATATATTTCTCCATATCATTCGGCTATTCATTAAAATCTGTTTAATAGTGTAGGCGCTACTGGGGAACATGCGTAAGTTCACACATAGACTGCTAAAATCATAACCCTCCATTTTGGATTTGGCAAATAGAAATTGTTTCATGTTTGCAAAATTAGCATTTTAATATAGTACGTTTATCTCACGAAGTTACGGGCGCTTTACTTGTGGTTACGTCGTGTACATGCACATTGCGTAAGTGTGCGTGCCTGTCAGGACCCTAGGTGGCAGCGGTCAGGCGCGAGAAAGCTCTCGCTCACACTTATACAGATACGTCACACATACAACCATGAGCCACGAGCCCTCGTGAAATGAAAGAACTATAACAAAGGTAACATTTATACTAAATCAATATAACGGATGGTACATCCAATTTTTCTGAGTCAAGTTACCGTTTTTAAACTTTATTCTCATTTGGCCTACTGTACAACGCGCTATGCGGTGGCGGACGCCGTCAAAAGAATATTTTTAGCCTCCCTACTTATTAGGGATTGGGGGAGCTCGTCAAATTAATACCGATTTATTTCGTGACTGGAATGGGACGGCGGCGGCAGTTTTCATTAAATACAGAATGGAAGATGCTTTATAATGTGCTTACTGCTTAGGCTGTGGCCACACGAGCGTGAATTACGTTGCGGTACCTAAATAATATACAAAAATAGCTTTTGCCCGGAATTTCGCTCACGTTAAGTTCGATGTTTCATACTCCTTTATTTCACCACCTTAGGGGTTGAATTTTCAAAAATTCCTTATTAGCGGATGCCTACGTCATAATAGCTGTCTGCCCAGTGGTTCGAGCATACAGACTTATGGAAGCGGCGGGATTCGAACCCAAGTCTCTCTGGGTGTCGCGCTTTGAACGTGTTCACGGCTACACCACTGCTATTGTATGAACTGGGTCATATAGCTGATAAGTTTGATCGCTTACGGCTCGGGTATTATGTGTGTTAAAAAAAAATGAATGCAAATCCGTAACAATGAGTCAGAAAAATTAGTTACTCACATTTGAAGCCAATCCTAATCCGTAACGTTGAAAATTTAATCCCGATTACGTATTCATACGAAGTGGCGACCGACTGAACTCGGATAGAACAAACAAAAAACGCATTAAGCCGCCAAAAGTGGCGTGTGCATTAATGTTATACGTGACGTCATAGACGTAAGCCCGTGTTGCCAGTGAAAAATATTACGTTTACGGCCACGACACGTTCTCATGAATTTTAATACTACCCGCAGAGGGAAGTTTAAATAACGCACGGCAATTTTTGGTGGGTAACCACGTTGCGCGGAATGAATAGAATAGAATACAATATTTTTTTATTAAAATAAACTTTTACAAAGTATTTTCGAATCGTCAAGTGAGTCGACAACTGGTTCGGAATGCCGTTCCAACCGAGAAGAACCGGCAAGAAACTCCGCGGTTACTCTTCTTATAGAATAAACGTAAAAATTCTTTTTACAAAACCGACTTCAAACGCCACTACAAAGTATATCAATTGTGCCTATAAAATTTGAAGAGTTCCCTCGATTTCTCCAAAATCCCATCATCAGATTCTGACCTAATGACAATGGGACCATCTTCGAGTAATCGGAGAACATACATAAAAAAAAAATTCCTCCTTTTTTGGAAGTCGGTTAAGAATACTTATTATGTTGTTACAGTTAAAATTATGTTTGACTTATGCCTGTGGGAATAGTCGAAACTGTTTGTGTTACATCTTGTTAGGGTTCCATACCCAAAGGTTGCCAACGGGATCCTATAAAGCCTCCGCTCCATACAATAAACTTTTGTTTTTGCTCGACATTATTAATAACAATGTTTTTAATATTATTAAGTAGGTATAAATACAAAATTTATTTGATCTCTCTGAAGCTATTTCCATTCAATTATTCGTAATAAACTAGATGGAACTCGGCTCAGCGATAAAGAGCCCCGAAAGTACATTTCGAGAGTTAAGAAAATCCATTTGTTCATTATCATCTGTCCCGCCCTCGAAAGAGCGAAGCGAGATCCAATTTTATTTTCCAAAATAAGTAATGGAAAGAAATTAGTATATGTTACCCTGAAATAATGCCACTTGCTCCCCTCACGTCTTTCGAATGACCACAATTCGCTGGCAGCTCGAAATTCGCCGCTCTTTCAATCGCCGGATTCACCCCTAAAAGGGTTTAACACCCTACGGCCGGGAACACAAAGTTCATTTTCGCGTAATCCCGCTTCTGATTTACAACAGTTCTGAAACCTTTCGGGGGTCCGGTAATCTGCTTCGTCCCGATAGCAATTAATGTGGTCCCTGCAGAACAACTATCGGCGTACACAGATATAACTCCGCTGGACGCGTTAACAATTGCTGAAAATTCTGAACCCGTTTCTCCCCCAGGAGCTTGGTAAGGGGAAATCGAGGCAACTTCGCTACGTTGACACGGGTCTGTGTTGTCGGTTTTTGCTAGCTCCTGAGGGAAATGCTCGCAAAGTTTTGCCTGTAAACTTGGAGAGTTTCCTTCTTTATTGTAAGTTGGGTAAAGGTCAGTCCGGGCGCTCGTAAATCTAATATTTACAGTTTATATCCATATGACATAAAATGTGCGCAATTTTCACGGGACTTTAAGAACAAATTGCGTTGCGTTTGCAACCAAAGAGTACAAACGTTTGTTTGAATTTTCGGCGTATAAAAGTTTTTGTCTGTTTTTTCGAAAGAATTGAGAACCTGTACCAGTACCTTGTAGGTTCTCAATTCGTTGAAATCTCAATTTTTTATGTATGTGCCCGATTACTCAAAGACTACGGGAGCAATTTGGAAAATTCTTCTTTTGTTTAAAAAGGTATACTTCCAACGTAGCCCCAGGGTTATCAGGTGAAGACCTAGAGAATCTTGACTTGACATACTTTGTAGTGGCGTTTGAAGAAAGTTTTTTTAAAAGAATTTCTATGTTTATATTATTTTTAATTTGCTTTGTTTATGTGAAATAGTAGTTAGTTGTTTCCTTCAAAAATTTTCAGAATTTTTAAAGCAATAATAACCCTATTGTTTCTTACGTTACGTGAACTGAAAACTTTGTCAAAGTACCTACGAAGTAATCAAAGAAACCCGAAAGTAACTCGCAAATCACTCATAAAACTTGGTGTAAATACCACAGAGCGTTTCCATTCCATCTATTCCCGCGTCAACAAAGCACCTTGGCAGATCTGGCGAACGACAATAGAGCACAATTTTCGCAATTGTTGTCGCCTGAGGTACGAGCCGATGCGAACGAGGGACTTAAATTGGGTTTCCTCCCTTCCTCGCTTTCAGATGTTGAACACCTTCCTTCTATTCAACTGTGTTCTTGGTATTTTAACCGGTATAACACTCATTGTTACCAGCGAATTCGCCTGCGTGTATTGTAAACACTGATATATTCTCAATACCCATTATAATAATTTTAACTATCTCATTGATCTGACATTTCATGTGGATGACGAGGTTCCGGGGTCAAAAAGGGCTTCTCTGTTAAGTAATTCTGAGTACTAGCCCGGAGTTAGGAAGTTGGCATGAATTACCCCCGTGCCTCGGAGAGTACGTAAAGCCATCGGTCCTGCGTCTGATCTCTCTCCGTTCGTGTCGGATTTCCGTCCTACCGGACTATGAGAGTGAGGTAATACAGTGCAAAGGTGTGTGAAGTCAGCCAATTTGCATTGGGCCGGAGTGATAGACTATGACTTATAAAGCTTCCTGAGTTGACAGAATTGAGCCGTTGATGAATTAGGTACTGATGATGATGAACTAAAATTGATGATCATTACAAATTTATTTTCCAGATCTCAGAGTGTAGCCCGAACGTGACGTCACAATAAATTTCACCATAGACAAAGCTTTTGAGCACAGCTAATGGTCAATACAGATTACGCATTCCATTAACACCTCTATAGTCATTATCTATAGAGGCTAATGTTGTATGGAGTTATAGCATAGTTAATACTGGAGCATAGTCAGCCTCGCTTCCTATGTTATTGCATTGATTGTGAAGATTAATGCGAGTCAAACTAGATAATCTATGTGACGTCGTTCAAGATAGTTTAATGACAAGAAGAGGTTATTTGTATCGTGCCCCATACAAACGAAATTTGTAGGACATAATAATTTAAATGTAAAAATTGTTTTTACAAAACCGACTTCAAACACCACTACAAAGTATATCAAATCTGCCTTTAAGATTTAAGAAGAGATCCCTCGATTTCTCCAGGATCCCATCATCAGATCCTGAACTGATGACAATGGGACCACCTGGGAAGTATACCCTTTCAAAAAAAAAAGACGAGTGGCACTCGGGGACTGCCGCGGTAAAGCTATTGCATAGCATTTTTTATCAACGCCATCTAGCGGTGAGAGGAGTCCGTGTCCGTGGGGTCTTAGGTTATTTTCGTTACGGAATTTCTGGATTCGGTCTCCACGCTCAAGGCCCGCGATAGAAGCTATGCAATAGCTTAAAATAAGAATTTTCTAAATCGGTCGGTAACCGGGGAACCTACGTAAAAAATTATTAAGGACCGACGGCTTTAAGTGCTCTCCGAGGAGGGGGTGATTCACGCCAACTTCCTTGCTCCGGGCTAGTACTGGGAATTATTTGACCGAAAATCCCAATACACTTTTTGGTCCGACCCGGGACTCGAATCCGGGGACCTCGTCATCCTTAGTTGAACATGTTAATTGGACCAACGAGGCAGTAAACGATCACCACTCAGGTCGTCAGAAATGCAAGGCCTACATGAGATGATTGAGTTTGAATTTGAATACTAATTCAAATTCGTACTTGATCAGCTCGTAGAGGACTAGGTATCTAGTATTGGTTGTGCGCTGGGCATTCCGTATGCATTAACGCACGGTTCAATCGGGCCGTCGCGTCGCTGCCCTCGAGTAATGCATTGCGGGGTTTGCATCTATCACGTCAACTTCCCACACTGGGGGTTGCCACCTTCTGGTAAAACAATACTAGTCAGCTAGTCAGCCATATAGCTGCCATATTCCGGCACGATGGCGTGTAGAAACCGACTAAGGATATGGGTTGAATGGACACTGCCATACCCCTTCCAAGTTAGTCCGCTACCATCTTAGACTGCATCGTCACTTACCATGTGAGATAGCAGTCAAGGACTATCTTGTCATCGAATAAAAAAAAATACTAGTAGTTCACACACTCGTTGCCGCGTTGGTCGAGTGGTTAGCAAGTTCGACTGCTGATAACGAGGCAGATGCTTGCCTATTACGGTTCAGGAGATAACGTCCACTGACAGACAGACCGACAGACGGCGGAGGCTTAGTAATAGGATCCCGTTGGCACCCTTTGGGTAAGGAACCCTAAAAATTTGTATTACGATGACGTGAAGGTTTCCTCAAGATGTTTCCTTCACCGTTGAAGCATTTGTTTAATTTCTTAAACGCACGTGACTCCAAAAAGTCGATGCATGGCTTCGATCATAGAAAAATTTTTTCTTCTGTGATCGAAGATGCATGGTCCTGCCCACCTACCTCATGAACCTACGACCTATAGGAGACCGCAGTCTTAACCAGTGGACTTATTGTCTATTACAGCTTCACACAGTGACAACCCTAAGCTATTGCCTTTCTGGCAAACTTGCAACCCATCCGTATTTAGACGGATAGGCCGCCGTGATATATTGTTAGGTGTTTCTATGTGCATACAAAGTGTACATGAGAATTATATTCCACATACATTACATTCGAACACCGCCCTCGTTTGCTCGAACACTGTTTCATCTCAAAATCCTGAAATTCTCATTCACATGTCGGGAGTGGTATTTTCAATTTACACTTATTTGACTAGATAACCACGAATTTTTAGGTGCATGTTCGGAAAATGGGATAGAACATAAAACGGCGATCACAGGCCATTCACCTCGCTAATATAATATCTCCCCTACTCCAAACAGAACCAAATATATACACCCTCACCCTAATTCGAGCATCCCCTCACTAGACGCCGTGTTGCCTAGCAACGGAACCCTAAAGTGCATCGAACTATAATCATATATCACGGTTTTTCTATTTGTTTGTTAAGTACTTGGTAGGTACATAATCCATAGTAGGTATACACACTTTCATACTTTGTAAAATTCAAAAACGTAAGACACTCTATCATTACTATAATTTTATAAATGCGAAAGTGTGTTTCTTTGTTGGTTTGTCCTTTAATCATACCACAACAGAGCTACGGATTAACGTGATTTTTTGCATGGATATGGTCGAGGACCTGCAGAGTGACATAGACTACTTTTTATCCCGGAAAAACGAGGAGTTCCCGCAGACGAAGTCGTGAGTTTCAGCTAGTCACACTTAATATTATAAAGGCGAAAGTTTGTATGTGTAGGTGTATGTGTGTGTGTCTATGTTTGTTACTCCTTCACGCCACAACGAATGAACCGATTTGGCTGAAATTTGAAATGGAGATAGCTCATACCCAGGATTAAAACATAGGCTACATTTTATCCCGGAAAATTGCAGAGTTCCCATGGGAATTGAAAACCCTTGATCCACGCGGACGAAGTCGCGGGCATCGTCTAATTTATTATAATTACTATTAGTTTTAAAAGTTAATTCTATAATTATTATATGTACCTATCCTTCATATATGTACTTTCTAAATTAAAGTGAACTAACAGCCTTGTTGGTCTAGTGTAGTTTAGTTGATATTCGGTCAAAAAGACATTATATTAATATTATTAAACCAACTGATGCCCGCGACTACGTCCGCGTGGATTAAGGGTTTTAGATTCCCGCGGGAACTTTATAATTTTCGGGATAAAATGTAGCCTATGTGTTATTCCTGGATATGAGCTTCTCCATTCCAAATATCAGCCAAATCGGTTCATTCGTTGTGGCGTGAAGGAGTAACAAACATCCATCCATCCATCCTCACAAACTTTCGCATTTATAATATTTGTGGGATTAAAGGAAAACTAAGTTTGCATGGAACTTGAGTTTACTCGAGCTTACGGGGCATTAAAGTACTTTCATTTATTCACTACAATTGGTGGAAACAAACCCTCTTCAGTGTAAAGGTGAATCGATATTCACCGTTGAGATGGGTTCGACCCTAACGCCTCATTTTATGGGGTCCGACGGTACGGGGGCGCTCCAAATACATTAATAACATTCTGCGAGACTCCAGTTCCAACTGCATGAACGTGAGCTGAAATAAATTCCACTGGTATTATTTTGTTGGTTGTTTAAGGTTCCGTGGTACAAGGAACCCCGTTTCGCCCAGTCCGTCTATACTGCGGCCATTTTATTCAAACTCTATAAAATCGAAATCAAAATTTGGCATGTACATAGTTACAGTGTATTCATATTTTAAATTTTAAAAATATGTAAATATATGAAACGCGTAAGTTGAGAATAACTTATAATACCTACCCCCTCAAGTGTGACAGTATTTCAAAACCATCACGAGGTTTCTCGAAAAAAAAAAACGATTGTTTAAGAAATTATGAGTGCTTCAATGTCAGTTTTATTAACTACGTAACTGATATTTTTTTTAAAGAGAACATTAGCCAAGCTGAAGTTGACTAATATCCTCCTAACCTCTCCAAATAAGCGGAAAGCTTGCGCTAGAAGTGGGTAGGACAATAGTGCAACGGGTGGGATTCGAACCTGCGACCTTTCAGTTTTCAGTCCGCACCTTTAACCGATGGGCTATTGAGGCTTTTATAATCTGAAAATGCTTTGCTTTATCATATACATGGGCATTGGGCAGATTTTCGCTTCAACGATATCTTATATATTAAGATCTTATGTTAAGTGAATAGATATACTTTCAAAGGATAATATATTACGTTGCCCGTCGTTCTAGTAATCATGTAAAGAGCTAGATTTGAATAAGAGTTAAAACCTAAATATTTAGGTTTTAAAAGAGCCAAAGTAATTGCAATATTCCCAAAAGGAGTAAGTTCCTTTAAAGTTAGGGTTGTCAGGTTGCATAATAATTATCTCGCTGTTTTTCCAGCTTTGGACGGTTGGCCTAAAACCTAAACTCTAAAGGATTAATACGCAGTTATTAGGAATCTTCTCGGAAAGAAGTTTTATGAGAGAATCTCTTTCTTCTGTTTTCAAATTGTTAAAACCTTTTTTTTTTAGTAACTAATGTGAATATGTATACAAATTATTTTTAATAATTCGTATTTTTTGTTTTTTTTTCTCTATCTTATATCAACAAATTAAATTAAAATGAAGTGAGTCACACGAAGAATAAGTTGAGATTTTTTTGTAACTTAGTATCTAAGTAAAATTTTAAACTCGCTCAATTTTTTAAGTTCTATAATTATTTCCTCTAAAAAGTGAGTCGACAACCCTAACATGCATGTAAATGGAATAGAATATCAGAAAAATCCACACAAATAAAATTCGAAGTACTCCTAATGTAGGAGCATAATCTCGACTCTTTTGAAATATTACCGCTCCCAGATACAACTGACTTCCGTTTACAGAGAAATATGATTCTCGCAACACGTTACGGTTGCTTCTCACGGTGCGGGATACCGCGAATTATGTATTTGACTGTTGTCAAAATGTTGATATACATTATTTACAATCGAAAAATATTTAATATGAAAGAAGCCTAACGCTTAAAGGTGCGGACTGAAAACTGAAAGGTCGCAGGTTTGAATCCCACCCATTGCACTATTGTCGTACCCACTCCTAGCACAAGCTTTCTGTTTATTTGGAGGGGATAGGAGGGTATTAGTCAACTTCAGCTTGGCTAATGTTCTTTAAAAAAAAAGGAATAACATGTAAAATCAGAAAATACATCGTTCAAAAAATAAATAAGTTGTAAGCTGTTTTACTGCGACTGTACTGACGGCCAAAGGCTCCCAGCCTCCCACCAGACTAGACCGATGATAATTTAGAAATCATAAATTTCCTAATTGTTGCTACATGAAACTACTTATTATAAGTTTGCTAATTCTCATGATGCGGCAGTGTTTTTATGAAAAAACAGGTCTACCATAAACAAGAAATCTACTGGGAATCATGTTTCTTGAATTTTATAGTCCCGAAAATTATCTAGGTGACTGCTCCCTAGAATATTAGGTACCTATTATTTATACTCTAAAAACTGCACAAATTGAGAGGCAAGCAGTGCAGCTTGCGCTCTCACGTACCGTGGCAAGCCACCTTTAAAGAAATGTGATTCCCCAAACATGTTACGTCACACGATATCTTTTACGCGATATTCGAACGTCTTCAAGGCATTGTACATAACGAAAATGTATTTTGCTTTCTAAAAATATGTAACAACTAACAAAATACGGCAAATTTTTTTTTAGTTCGACAAAGAAGTTTTGAACTATAAAATCTCTGAAAATACTTTACCAGAAGAGTAAAAAAGTTATTTTTGCCAATAATATAAATTAATTCTTGAATGGATTTTTTTTTATACAAACTTCACCCATATTCTAAGGATTTCCTCCCTTACATTTCTAAAGCACTCAAGGCATATTGTCTGCAAATAAATCTCCAGGTCCACTGGTTTATTCTATCGTTGCATATCTAGTCCGTATGTAACAGTACTGTTGTTAACTATAGACTGATAGAAAGTGATTTTCTCAATCAACTATATCTGTTATGATCTTTTGTGTCAGTTTATAATAATAGCGGGTAGTCCGTACAAAATTGAAGAATAAGCTAATGTAATTCCATGAACACATAAATTCATAAAAAAGGAATATAAATGTTTTAATCCTATCCTATATCTTCCAATGGCGTATACCTAAATAATAAACTAAAATACTGCTCTACGTCGGTATAATTTCTGGTTTCGCTCTTAATATATTTAGATACATATTTTACCGTAACTCGATGAAACTATCACTTTTAAAATGTTACTTTTTTCTTCTCCGCATATAAATTGATATAAGTGCTTTAATACGTAGTTGAGCGTGTAGCGTAATGGTATCATATCCTTCTGACTCACACTGAGATGTTTCGTGTGAAAAATAATGTTATGATGATGATAGATGTTATTAATAGAATATGAGAATATGTATTTATCTTAATAATAATTGCTCGAACGAATTGTCTTCTATTATCTATTTGGATGAGTTTGTACTTGTCCGTCCAGTTGTCAGTCATATAACTTTCATATTTTTTTTTAATATATTATAACTAGGTACTCCAATGATATGATGCAATACGTGAGGAAAGCTTGTGCAGATCTATGCATCTTATCCCAGATTATAATGTCCGTGTCTGTATGATTAATGTGATGATGTTAACCATGCCTCTTTCCTCTTTCCAGGGATGCCGGTTTCCTGAAGATGGCCTCACGCACCCCGTCCCTTGAGTCGCTGCCCGGTGCCAACTCTATAGGTTCGCTGGAGCGTGGCTCCTTATCGCCCCTGACTTTGAGCGGATCCTCGCCTCCTGCGAGCGACTCCGCCGTATGTGACCTTCGCGAGTTCGACGGCCTCGACACCACCTGCGCAATCTGCCGAGAGACATTCGTCGACCCCAAAGTACTCAACTGTTTCCACACATTCTGCCGTGGGTGCCTAGAGAGAGAGCAAACCCACCCAGACAAAGTTACCTGCGTCACCTGTCGCGTAGACAGTCAACTCCCGCCTGCCGGTGTACCCGGATTGCTAACGAACCTCGTCATCGCCGCTGCTGTGGAGCAAGACGCAGACCTCCTCCCTACAGCTCGCCAGACAAGCTCGCCCTCAGCTCGCTGCACCGGCTGCAAATCCAAGGAATCTGACGCCGTCGCGCGCTGTGTTGATTGCGCAAACTTCCTTTGCCCCAACTGCGTCATGGCACACCAGTTCATGCACTGCTTCGAAGGCCACCGCGTGCTCGCCTTCACAGACCTAAAAGATGACAAAGGTATGCTCGCGTCTACGCTCACAGCCAGCGGGGACAAGACTTCCTTTTGCCCGAGACACAAAAACGACATCCTCAAATACTTCTGCCGCACGTGCTCCGTGCCAGTATGCAAGGAGTGCACAATTATAGAACATCCTGCTGCTTTGCACGACTGTGAACATCTATCAGACGCTGGACCCAAACAACTGGAGCTAATGCAGCAGGCGGTCAACGAAGCAAAAACCCGTGCTACGGAAATAAGGCACGTCGTGAAAACAGTAGAGCATTCCGCGGGCAAATTACAAGTACAATACCACAAAGCTCAAAACGAAATAAATGATACTTTCCAATTCTATCGCTCTATGCTAGAGGAACGTAAACAAGAATTACTTAAGGAGCTCGAGAGCGTGTTTTCGACGAAACAAATAGCTCTAACAGTGGTCGGCCAGAAGGCTCAAGAAACGGTTGATAAAATTTACCAGACGTGCGACTTTGTGGAGAGATTGACAAAATGTGCAAACATTGCTGAGATTTTGATGTTCAGAAAATTACTAGACACAAAATTACAATCCTTGATGAGTACTAATCCAGAACAGAGCGTGCAAACCGCGTGCGAGCTTGAATTCGTGTCGAACTATCAAGCGATACAAGTTGGTGTGAGAAACACCTTTGGATACGTGCGCTCCAGTTCTGAAGCAAACGTTGGTCCCACTAAACAACCGCCCATTGCGCGTCCAACAAATGGCTCTCTTTTGAACGGTGGTTCATCCTCGAGTAGTAGCAGCGTAAACGGTAGCTCTGGGAGTCTGAACGGCGGAATTCATCTTCCCACAGGCCTTAACGGCGTATTAGATCGCCCGTACTCTAATGGATTACTCGGCCCGGCCAGCCAATCAACATCTCCGTTCGATTCGAACATCATATCGAAGAGATTTAATAATCCAAGTACTCTCGGCCCGTTCTCTACGGCCATCGGAGACATTAATTTGAACGGAATAAACCCCTACGAGAAATGGTCGAACGGTGGATGCGACTCCCTCTTCCCGCCAGCGACCACAGACCCTTACTCTCTCACGAGTGCCGCACACAACGACCCCATTTTGGACTTAACGAACAAGTTGATTTCCACTGCCATTTTTCCTCCAAAATCTCAAATAAAAAGACAAAAGATGATTTATCACTGCAAATTTGGTGAATTCGGTGTAATGGAAGGCCAGTTCACTGAACCGAGCGGAGTGGCCGTCAATGCTCAAAACGACATCATCGTTGCCGACACAAATAATCATAGAATACAGATATTCGACAAAGAAGGTCGCTTCAAATTTCAATTCGGTGAGTGCGGAAAACGTGACGGTCAGCTCTTGTATCCCAATAGAGTCGCCGTAGTACGCACCTCAGGAGACATCATAGTGACTGAAAGATCACCGACACACCAAATACAGATTTACAACCAGTACGGTCAATTTGTAAGGAAATTCGGTGCAAATATTCTACAACATCCGCGCGGTGTAACAGTCGACAACAAAGGGCGAATCGTCGTCGTGGAATGCAAAGTGATGCGCGTCATTATCTTCGACCAGGTCGGTAACGTTCTACAAAAATTCGGCTGCTCAAAACACCTCGAGTTCCCCAACGGAGTTGTGGTAAACGATAAGCAGGAGATATTCATTAGTGACAACCGTGCGCACTGCGTCAAAGTTTTCAACTACGAGGGTATCTATTTGCGCCAGATCGGCGGTGAGGGTGTGACCAACTATCCCATCGGCGTGGGGATTAACGCTGCTGGAGACATTCTCATTGCGGACAATCATAACAACTTTAACTTGACGATATTCACGCAAGACGGCCAGCTGGTGTCAGCGCTTGAGAGCAAAGTGAAGCACGCGCAGTGCTTCGATGTGGCGCTGATGGATGACGGCTCCGTGGTGCTCGCCAGCAAAGACTACAGGCTCTACATCTATCGCTACGTGCAAGTCCCGCCCATAGGCATGTGAGCCTCCCGAGCGGATCACAGGAGATCGGAATGACCGACGAACTATAAGCCAAAAATCGACACTCAGAAACGTAAATAACTCACTGAACGTAGTAATATTGTAACCGTAAGTGTCAAATTGGACTAGGTGAAGTGATGACTCGACGACAAACGGAACTATAAGGTTTTGTGCGAGTGGTACAATGATTGCGGCTGTCTCGATGTGATCAATTAACTCTACGGGAATCTATCGTGCTTCGACGCGAAATCCGAACTTAATGTCTTAACGAAACTGTAATGAGATTAGTTGTAGTATTGACATTGTTATATGAGTACCTATTTGATGAATAGAGATTATTCCGTTAGTTCGATCCAGTAAAACGAAAGGTTCTCGACCCTTATCATTTTTTGATCTATTGAATAATATTTTTTCATATCCCACATCGTTAAATTAGGGATGAATATTAAGGGCGTTTGTATTATTTAGCCCATTTGTTGGACCAATATTTTAACTATTATTACTTAAAAATTGTTAGGCGTTAAGCGTGTGATTTTATTGTAATAAGAGAGCATCGAGCGGTATTGTTGTTAGTTTTAAGTAAATTCTTCGGCACAATGGCACTTCCTGTTTTTAATTAGCACTTATTCTGTGTCGATGGAAAACATGATTATAAAACTAAGTAAGAAGTTGTTACATTATTATTAGGTAAGTGTTAAATTGATTGAGCTAATATGGACAATCTTAAGTTACTACCCCCTTTTGATGTAGTTACAAAATTATTAGGGAAATGTGATGTTAGGGGTTTTATCAATGACAAAGTTGACTGCGGCGTTCCTTAGGCACGTTCAACGATAGGTTCTTTAGAAGCTGAAACCTTATCATTGAGCTCGAAAACCGAATTACATTTAGCATCACAAGGAGGCAAGTGATCGGAAATGTTTTATAAACCTCAATCAGTTTCCAAAAGTTTAAGTTACGCCGGTCTTTTGACTAAGATAACCTTGAGTATTATAAAGCATTTTAGACTAACTAATAGCGATGATTGTAGTTTTATTGTTGGATAATCTCGACCGTTGACGTCATTACCGCCTAGTCACTGAGAGCCCACGGATCCATAAATTCCTCAATTACGTTGTTTATTTTTAACAATTAGTAACTTTTGGTTGATAATAATAATTACTATTGTTCGTTTTTATACAATTCTTAAGTAAGTACTTGAATGTTTTTTCCTAGTAACTGGACACGGTAGTAACTAGTAGAGCACTTTAGCAAATGGTCGTCTCGCTAGACTTTTTGATTACTGATTTTTTTTTCTGAGATTCTGAGACGTTAGAGCACCATGCGATTTCGCTGTTTGCGTTTTGCTACTTATTAGAGTATTATAGCTTGCTCGGTATACAAAATAATTATACAATTTGTTATTCTGGTAAGATATTTTTATATGAAAACAACTTTATTTTTGTAGCAGTTAGTATTATACGGTGCATGTGTAACGTTTACTTTCTTTGTATTTTATGAATATTATGCTATTATTTTTTATTTTTTTATAATTACATTACAGTGTGTTTGAGTGTGTTAGCAGAATTATTTTAGTTTGATTTCATTAGTTTGGATTTTTTTTAGTTAATAGTGGTTTAAGTATTTTTTTATTTGCTGAATCTATATGACAATAAAAAGATCTGACGCGATCTCAACCGAGATCCGAGAGATCCTTTCTTAATTATTGATCTGCATAAGTTTATCATTTAGTTTATGCGTTACAATTTGGTGATATTCCTACGCTATTAAATTATCTCATTTTTTATTATATTTATATCAAAAGCGTATTGAAGCCACGTCAGGATCGACCGTAGCTGTGTGCACTACTTGTTCGTTTGCAATAACTGCGTAACATGTGCCATAAAACCATGTTGTGATTTAATAAGTGATATTTAATGTTGTTTGTAAATATGTACCATAATCTGCTGATTTATTAAAATTAATCATAAGTTAATCCACCCGATACTCTTCGACAATTTCACCGTTTATAATTGTTAGTGCAAGATAATTTCAGATAGATTTCAATCTATGAAGATAACTTAATTGATTCAATGAATTTTAAAAATTAATATAATTCATGAATTTATTATTATTAATCTATTTGGTTGTCTCTACTTACATTGGTATCCTTTTTGTTAACTTACTGATTACTTGTGCTAACCGTTGAACGTTTAAGGTCGACCCTTGATGATTTTATATTCTTTTGCATTTTGCAACCTACGGTGCCTCAGACTGCTTATCTTTCCGACTTGGCTTCGAACGCAAGTAATTCATCAGTATAACCATTAGATTAGGTGAAGTAGAATTTATTGTCCAGACCTTAGTATCCAAATTTCAGTGATGAATCGCCAATGATTTAATGTATAGACTGCCCTGTTCCTAGTAAATTATTGTCTTTCTTAAGATCGGATAAAATGTTGTATTTCACTTAATCTACTGTGATAGTAAAGTAAAATGTTTCTAAGCTATGTAATAATTGTTTTTTGCCATCGCAGTGTCTGCTTCGCTTCAGATTGTTTGGGCGAATGTAGCGCATCCAATTCGGAAGTGCCTGTATGGTTTTCATCAGATCGTGCATCGTTAGTGGCTACATCCCCCTTAGAATCTGATGTTACGCAAGTACCATCTGGGCTGATAATTTAGAATTTACAACCCAAAATGTCATTCGTTAGAAATTTCAATGGCTTAATTTGAACGAATGGTAATATTTTGGTCAAATCATACGCTTCTACTTAACTGAAAACTTTGAACGTATTATATTTATATTAAGTACCTATAGTATAGTGTATCGAAATTCTATGTAAGGATATGCAAATGATGACAACTGCTCCGTTTTTTTATTACTTTTAATTCATTTTATTTTGTTTTTATCGATTAATACAGTAATAAGTTTCTTTCCCGAGATGGTGGCAGTTTTTCTTTTTGTAAATTTTTGTTTGAGTTCACACAATTACCTTATTGCATAATAATATAATTAGTAGTATAATTTTTTTATTATGAAAAAACAATTCATTCTTAAAATTGCATTTCTAATGCTCGAGGACTGATTAAAATTGAAACATGTTTTGTCTTTAAATATATTTTGTCGATGTTTGTTGTTATAACTATTATATTTTTTTGATTATTTGTATAAACAATTGTTCTTTAAATTAATGTACGTCGTTTTGTTTTGAATTATTTTTGTTGTATACTTGCTTTTTTATAATAATACCAGTTCATTGCAGTTATATTGTGTGTTTTATTTTGTTTATTTTTATTTGCCCGAGTAGCTTAGTATTTCGGTCACAACTATTTTAGATTTGCTCTAAACTAGTTTTGACTGACTTATAAGACAAAAAGTTTGTGCTAATGAACCTCTTAATTGAAATGCCTAAAAGTCTGTGCCGTAATGTTGAAATTTTTCTGATAAAGTTTTTTTCACTTCTGCGCAGAATTTAATATTAAAAGCTTCCTTTATATAGATACCTTGTGTAACAGCGCGAACTAGTGGCGCAGAGGCGTAGCTAATGACCATAACTTTATTGCGATTGAAATTGATAGAAAGAAAACAAACACGTTTTTTGTTGTGTTTTAACCGTATGTCAAAGTAAATTAATTTGTCATTTTTAAAAAATGGCGTCTGGGTGCCACCCTACTCCATTTCGCGTTTAATGGTTGACAGCTGTATCCCTAGTACGAGTTTGCAAATCACGATAATTTTGATGATTTTCGTGAGTTTATAAACGTATCAGGGAAGACCACATCGAATTAAGTTTTCGTACACAATTGAAACTCGGACTAGGGATACGTAGAGGTTCTTTAGCACGAAACTTCGACTGTGGTGATAGGTCCAATGAGCGTGTGTGTTTGTGTGTGTGCTATGTACATTTTGAATTCATGTGTGTGTGCATTTTTATAAGACTTCACTCAAAACAGTTGGTGTTGGGGAACAAATGTTGGCATGAGATTTGTAAGTATTGCTTTAGATTTAATAGATACACAATAGAGAGGCACCTTTTCTAATGTTCCTCTAGTTTTTTATCGCACAATACCTAGCTTCACAAAACAATCGAAAACAGCCAAAATGAGATCGAATAACGTAGAGTCTCAGTGGTTTTAGGCGGTAATTACATATTTTCTTTCTAAAACAACAAAATCTCTAAAACTACATATTCTTATGAGTGTAGGCTATAATTCTACGTGTTTAAGATCTATTTGTATTCTAAAGTAAGTAACTTTAATAAAGTTAATATCCGGACTAAGCTTTACTTTTCTACGAATGTAGCTATTGAGACCGATCTAGGACTTAACGGATCCAGTTTTCCATTTCCCTTCAGCAGCACTGCTTTTGAGGTTACTAAATGAATCGCTAACCAAAAAACCACTATTTCCAAGTCAATTACTCTAGGGAACATTTTACTACTTACTAGCACCTATTAGTAACGTAAGCACGATGTAGGCTTACAAAAATTGTTTATAATTTTATACTCAGCAATTTTCTTAAGATTAAAATTAAGACTTTAAAGATGGATTAAATTTGTTTATTTCTTTTATTGATATCATCAAAAAAATCTTTTATTAGTGTTACTAATATTGGCGATTGAATACCTCAGTTGAATACACAGTATCATTCTTATATCTGACTATTATATTATCAATATTCACTGTTATTGCTGCTGTTCTTACGTCTATTTTATATTTCACATTAGCTTGCCTAGCCTATGGTTATTTGACATTGCCCAAAAGCAGTGATCGGAGAAAGATAGTTAATTAATCTACACTTTTTGGAAAATAGTTAAAAACTGGAAATCTTATTACATCCATCTGATTAAAATTATTTTAATTTTTATCTCCTCTCTCTGTTCTCAATCGGTTACTCTTGTCAGAGTGGCCGTGGCGGCTGGGATGATGTGACATTAGTTGTTAGACGTCGTCAGTCTCCTTGATTTTGGGTCGCATCGGCCCCCGCGTGATGTTCCTCCACTTGTGACGATTGGTAGCGTTGCACCCTACCACACTTGTCTGGGTCATCGCTTTGACTAAATCTATTGATCGCGTGGATGAGCGTCCTCACGCTCTTTTCCCCTCCACCTGGCCCTGCACCACCAACTGCTCAACTTCCTCTTCATTTCTAGAGATCTGGCCGAAGAACTTCAGAATTCGCAACTGTACAGTCGACGAAAGTCTCTCTTTTATCTTTTTCAAGATAGAGTTATTGGTGGGTTAATTTTTGTGTCCAGTTTTTATCCGGGATACTGTTTTAATATAATTAGCACAAATAAAATTAAAACTGCGAAATACATAAATCCGTTCATTTTTATTATTAGCCCTTGTGATTCTGAAAATAGGAATTGCATTATTAAATGATATTTTCCTCATACATATTTTTTCTCGAATGCTGCCTATAATTTTTAATATTATATTCATATTAAAGTGTAAATACTGAAATGCAATTCCGGTAAATATCGGGATATGAAAAATAAGTTTTAATCATGTGGAAGTCTCCAGTTTTCTACGATGCTCCATGAAGTGTAGGTAAATAAGGAGCCTCTTTCCGATTACTGCTCATAAGTATGATGAAGAGGCCTAATTGTGATTTAACGACCCCTCCACGTTGCAGGCAACATACTGTTATTAACTTCGTATTTCATGGAATAATGAAAAGATTCATTATCTCGCTCATCGACAGTTAGGCCGAGAGGTCGGCAGTGATCATTGATGAAATTTCGAGCTTTTACTTAGCCCCATCATGACTTTTTCTTTTAATTAGCGAAATTATCTACGCAACCACAATCCCCAGGAAGTGTGTAAAAAATGTAAATACATTTAGATTTACTACGTTGGTACTTATAATTTCTAGATGTAGGGAATGCCGGGATGTGTACAAGATGGATATGTGCGAATACTTGATTGGAAAATTGGGTAAGCATGAAAAAGTGTGTATTTTTATAACGAAAATTATGATTCGACGATAGGTATTTCTAAGACGTTATTTAGAATCGAAGATATATTATTAGAGAGAACAATGCGTGCGGTTGGACAAAGCTTGATTTGTTGAAGCAGGAAATGGTATGGAATCCGAATTCGAAAGGATTAGAATTGTCTTATTAGGTTTAACGGTAACCATATCGATATATTCTTAAAACATTGTTTGAAAACGATAATTTCATACCAGTTAATAAATACACCTGTTAATGTACTCATCATGGTAGAGTAATGTATCAATGTTAGCTTGTCAGATTGTATGTGGTTAATGATTTGGTCCCTTATAATTACTAGTAGAGCATCGTTGAATTTTATAGTACTTAACGATACGTTGATATGTATTATACGAATTTGTAAATAACATTGTCGCTTCAGCGTTCGTTTACAAACTGGTCTTTATAGTATGTCTGCGTACATCCAGTGACTTGCAAACTGGGCCTCTGAGCGTGTAAGTGTAAAACTCTTGAAGTCGAGGTTACTATTGTGGTTTCAAACTGTGGACCGGCATCACTGGTCATTTCACTGGGTGTACCGCGCTGGCCGCAAACGCGATCAATTGCTCAGGAATTGCATTAGGTTTTCTCATTGTATTTTGATAATTTACGATATTTTCTACCATCGCTTCTAAGAAATTATATTAAGCGGCGATGTTGTATCATTGTTGAATTTTCATTAATTCGCTAATCGATATAATAATTTAGTGAATTGTGCACAGACCGTTGGTGTTTCACTTGATTTTTGAGATATTTTTCTTAAATGTGATGCATGCAATGATTTTACTGCATTTAATGACTGAAGTTGAGTTTTAAAGTGAAAAAATGAATTCTTGGACAACGTGTAAGGCGGAACAAAGGTCACCCATGTAACGGGTAAAGTCCCAGTGGGGACAATGCTTCCGCTTGTACGCAACTTGTCGAAATTGTGATTGTTGTAAGTTAAGATGAAAATAACAAAGCGCATATGAGCACAAACCATCCATCCTCAAAGATTACTACGCTGAATGTTTTGATTAACTCACGTTTGAATTTATGATACATTTTATTGTAAAAATAAAAAAAAAATATTTTACTATCGCTTATGTTAGTTGAGACGTTTGCAAATAAATAGTATTTATTTTCCCAGTGATTTTTAAAAGCGGAGATTTTGGAGTTCTTAAGGTGTTTTGTATGATATGGATTCTACTAAATTATTGAATTTAGGTATAACGGTATCTACATAAAGGAATTATGCGTTTCTTTGCTCCTTCTCGTTCCGTGGCAGTCCGTAGCTAGTGCGTAACAAGTTTCCGTAGGGTTGCTCATTTGTTATTCGTGTCGGGCTTACAGGTTAGCGTGTACGATAGAAGGAGGTCTTATGAAATGTAATATCATGATCCATTTTATAATTTTCATTTCTGAAGTGTGTTAGGTAATTTAATAAGTATAATTGTAAGGTGTGTGATTTTTGTTAACGATAAAGTTTTATACGCGGAAAGATTCCAAACGACGCTGTGTAATTAGAAGATGGTAGCAAATTACATATCAAACTAATGTTTCTTATAAATAAAGTGCTATGGATGCGAATGTGCGGGAATGGTTAGTGAAGTGTTAGTAAAGATATTGGTGTGTATTACGTTTGACCTACTGACAATATGGAGCACTTTTCAGATGTTAAAAATTAAAGGTTTAATAGGGAATTGTTTCAGATTGAAACGTGACATATCATCCACATAGTGGTGTCATCGCTGATAGACTAAATTGATAGTCCAAATTCAGGTTACGTTAGGAAATGAGTCTAGTATTGTTTCAACGAAGGTTGGGGTAAAGGACGATTTGGAATCTTTCTCACTGAAGCTAGTCGCCAAAGAAGTCGCTTTTAGATAAAATTAAATGTTATCATAATATGTGTATGCACGTAAGTTTAAACTTAGTTGTACGATGCTTAAATTGTCCACACACAAATCGATTTTACACACATAATTAATGCCATCCTGCCAGAATATAATAAAAACACAATGCTTATGATGAACTAAATTTATATTATATCCTACTTAGCGTACGGTGTAGTGTGTATTTTTAGATATTGCATTGTCTATGTTAGATTAGTGGTTAAGACACCTTGAGCTTTGAACAGTCTAAACACGATATTTTTTACGAGTGTATCGTTAGTAGATCGACCTCATCCCATGCTCTTGATTAGTGTTTTCACCTTAGGATAAGATCGAACACTGTTGCCACCTCTTGATATCGTTCAGCACTGCATTTTCATTTGATTGTAATCGGTACACCGCAGTCTAGCACCAAACTTGATATTACACTATTGCTATCTTCGCAATTGTTGTCATTGCCGGTTTTATGGGCACTCTTGCTAAAAATGTGTATTTCAGCCAGAGGGTCAGTTACTAAGGACAATCGCGATTATCGCATTGATTGCTATCAAGCTTTGGTTGTGGGGCGGCTGATTACTGAAATAAACGACTTGCACCGAGAGCTTCAACACTGTACATAAGGCCCGTCATTAGAATAATGGCATCTGTAAAAGGTAAATTTAATTCAGTAATCTTTACTATATGTACTACTGAAACACCATATTGCGCCGTGGCCTTATATTTGTGGGGATGTTTTATTCCTTTTATAAAAAAAGTAATAATGAAAAACTCATTTGAATTTTGTACAGTCTTAAATGTTTCTGTGTTTCACACATTCATGCATATGATACCATTGCTAGCGTAAGTGCTAATATTATCTCGTAACTAGTAGACCCGTGTATAGGTTAGATGTTACCGTAGCGTTCTGTAGGTATCGCTTTAACTATACCCTAGTGTAATGTTAGTCGTTGATTTCAATATTTCGATTCGTGCATATCCCCAACACTTTTGATATTGTTACCTACATTAGTTACTTCGAGACTGTTCAAAATGTACTCTATCGAGTTTTCTCTAAGGGAAAGGGCTGTTTTAGCAGATATTTTTGATACATTGAGGATAATCGAAGGGAAACAATCTTGTATTGTAGATAAACAATTAAATTCGGTAACGGGTAGTTCAGGAGCCCTTCGCGAGGTCTACCCGGGTCCCAGAGGTCTCCGCGGACTTGTTGCATCGTCTTCATGACCTGTTTCTCATCTCTACTTCATAAGTGTGGATAATACAATTAATGTTACTGTAACAAAAACGATGTTGTTCTTATATGAGATGCGATAATATTCGCCGATAACTTGTTGTTTTTCATATATTCGTAATATTTCCTTTATTTTTTGTACTCTTTAGTGTTAAGATAATTATAAAAGAACTATTCAATGTTGATTACTCTAAAACCAATAATGTATGTGTTAAGGATGGTATAATTAGTTTCCCCGAGAGCCTTACTAGTGGAGAAGCCTTTTCCTTAGACAGTTAATCTTTCCTGTTTCCCATTTAATTATAAAAGTAGCCGTACCTACGGCTATTGTGGACAACGTCACTGAAAGAAAAAGAATGAGTACGATAGTTCCCACAGCATAAATACAAGAAAAAGGAATACTGGAAGACCTAATTAAGTCGTCGACTATGCTAACGTACTCTATACCTTTTTATATCCTTGAAATAGTCCTAGTTAATCTTCCTCTTCAAATACAGTTCACCACTGAAACCTCACGCAAATCCGTGTTAGTTCTGGCCTAGCAATGACTTAAGGTATATTTAAGAGTTCATCATTTCTTACATAGATCGTATGACTCAATTTTAAGACTGATCACAGAAAAAATAAAAAAAAAATACAAAAAAAAAAGACAACTTGAATCCTTGATTTTCATTGGTTACTTAGGTAGACTATAATTTCACTAGCAGCAGCAGTTGATAAATTAAATTTGGTAGTGTATTAAAATAAATCGATAGCCAAATTGAAAGAATGTAAATTTACTTTGTCAACTAATTGAGCTGCTGACGTATCAACATGTACTTCTTTCGATACCTTCCTGTCTTCTATTTCAAATGACGATGGTTGAAAAAATGATGAAAGATTGGTGAAAATTGAATAACACGAGGTAATGTTAACTCTTAATATGTTGACGTTACTGTTGAAATTGATGGAAAAAGAGAAAAATACTATTTGTTGCCAAAGTGTTGTTAGGGATAAACGTGTAGTTATAAAAATCGGTTGTCACATGCATAATTAAGTTGTTCTTGGGTGGTTTTGAGATTAAGGAGAGAAGTTGAAAAATATTTCCAATGATATATTTTTTCATAATGAACTCGAATGCTAATCGATACTTAAGGTTTATAACTGTGTAGGAATTTAAATTTAACGTGTGGTATAAAATATATCGTTGCCACGATTTGGTCCTTCGAAGAGGTGATTTTCGTAGTTTCTATTTGATTAGAAACTGGAATTATCAACAAAGTGGAGTTAAGAAAAATATAGGAAAAATGCTTGCATATGCAATACATGACTTGAAGTGAAGCTTCTTTAGGTTTTGTTTGTACCCTCATATTTCATAATAAACTCAAGGTCAAGTCAGACACTGTCTCTTAACGTTAGTTTCATCACGCATTCGTTACTTGACGTCGCTAAATTACAGATATTTCAGTTTCCATTAAATTTTTTTGTAACGAGCCTAAAGAAGTTCCATTCAAGAAGATGTTTAGATAAAATGTGAGGACTAATCGTGGCAAATGATTTAGTTGTTTAGTGTTCATGTTACGTTAGATTGTATTTGGGAATTCCGCCGATCTTTGAACCAAACACCTGTTTCCGCCTTTAAGCACATTTCAACGTCAAACCCACTTTTATATTAAGGTGCAAACACATTGTGCTGATTGACCGAGCGTGTCATGTCACGACGAGAGACGATCAGGCTAAGACACAGCGCATGCTTGAATTAATCTACAATTGTTTGATTTATAAGCCTGAAAGCGTTGCAACACGCCGAGATACTCCCAGTTTGTTTGCATCATTATCACATCTTATTTAACATATAATGTTACATTAACGATTAAAACTGAAATGAGTGTGTTTTTGATTGTTAAATTCTAATTTATTGCTATTAATTTATCCGTAATTTAATAATTTATTATATTTAAAACTAGCTAGTCAGTGATGTTTGGATTAGGTTACCTTGTAGCGACCTTGTACATTAATTTGAGAAAGAATGACTAAACTAGAGTTGGTTTTTAATGAAATATCATTAAAATATAACAAAATCAAGTAATAACGACTTTGATTCATGAAAATCGTTTAAAAATTAATTTTGTCAGGAAATATTTGAACGAAAATTGTGAAAATCTTGTCGCTACAAGTTTTAAATTCGATTAGTCTCTTATAATTTGAGGATAACTATGGTACTTATTATAATTAAGGGTTATTCTGTAATTTTGTTTTCATGAAGCTGTAATGCTTCTGACTCTAGTCATCAACTTTCGACAATCGAATGTGTCTGTGTTTTCCCTTAGTGAATAATCCCATGACTTGACAGTTTTAATTAATTACTGTTTATAACTGGGCCAACGAGTATCTTAACTTACCTTCTTTACCGCAATTAGAGGAATGACCTCCTCCAAAATCTTTCAAAAAGTTTTTTTTATAGTCCTTGAGTGCGATCGCTCCTGTGATCTAAGATGGTAGCGGACTAACTTGGAACGGGTATGGCAGTGTAGATTCAACCCTTAATCAGTTTCTACATGCCATCGTGCCGGAACGCTAAATCGCTTGGCGGCACGTCTTTGACGGTAGGGTGGTAATTAGCCACGGCTAAAGCCTCCCTCCAGACAAATTACAATGACAAGTGATGATTTTTTGTCACGTTTTATGTGTCTATTATATTGCAAAATTAATGCTTAATGATGATAATTTCAAACAGTTGATGTAAAATGTTCACGAATCGTTAATACTATTGTATTTTGCAAAGTGGAAATCAGTAGCTATTTTCCGGTTCAATCATTATACGAAATGAAAGGCGATTTTCGTATTATAATTTCGAATAAAAGCGTTTTACGTTTTTGGAAGTACAATAATTACCTAGATAGGTGTAGGTCTTGCATTTCACGAGGACGCGTGAGCTTTACTTGTGGTTAGGTAAGTCGTGTACATTGCGTAAGTGTGCGTGCCTGTCATGTGCGTAGGTGAGAGCGGTTAGGCGCTAACAAGCTCTCGCTCACACTTATACAGATACGACACACACACAACCATGAGCCACGCGCCCTCGTGAGTTGAAAGAACTATAACTTACAACTGATTATGGCCCAGTTATATTTAATTATTTTCTTTCAGTTTTAGTTTTCTAAACACTGACTACATTTTTTATATGTATCAATTAATTTTATTATTAGAGGACGTAATAGTGAAGGTCGGTCACGGATCGATAATAGCACATAAAACTCAATAAATAAATGTCGTTAACAGATTGCAATAAAAAAAATATTTCATTGTACACGCAGTTAACAAAATAAATTAAAATATAATAATTTAATACCAAATTGTGTTAGCTACGTGTAAAATGAAATAAAATTAATGCATAAATGAACAATAGTTTGAACGAAATTAGCTTGTCTTCCTTAACAGCCAGTACATATTTTACAATGCATATTATCTACTTAATATATGTACATAATACATTGTATGGAGTTGTTCATGAACGCCCGTCCAACATTCAACTTGATTAATGTTCAGATAAAAAATGTTCGTGATCGACCCTTCTAGAACAATGTGAAGTGATATTTTTTTCTAATTAAACAAAATTGTGGCATAGCATGTCTATTTTTGTTTGGTATGTCCATAGAGTAAAGGAAAAAAATAGAAATATGAACAATTAATTCCTGAGAAGCCTAAGCGAAAGATTTCAATTATAATAACATTTTATAGGGGCTCTTCAGAGAATCTTTTAGATTAACATAATCACTAAGTTGAAACTCTTGAACTCTAGTTGAAAAACTTGAAACAGGGCTCTTAAAAATCATGCAATTCAATACTATATAATTCGTGATGCGCACATATTATGCGATACAGTGTGTAAAAAAACTCCTTGAAAATATTGAAGGAATAAAGCATCTGACAAAGAAATTTTGAGCATGTTGGAACCGACGCCTTTATGATTTTTGAGTGAACCACATCAAATCTACCACCAAAAATAACCGAATACAACTCTAAAAAATAATCATAGGCTTGTGACAAGAAAGAAAGAAAGAAAGAAAGAAAGAAAGAAACATTTATTTTATGAATTGTGAACATGAACAAGAAAGCACATCATATCAATTAAATAAGCGTATGAAAAAGTCAGATGCAGTAGGCTCCACCTTTTTCAAGGACTTTCTTTACACGCTATATGGTATTGAATCGCATGACTTTTGCATAGCTTCTCATTTTTTAACGTTTGAGAGGGCTCCATCCACCTATCTTTCTTTCCTTAGTCTATGGGTATGTATTAATAATATGGATCAGCTGTATTAATATTAGTCATTGACTTTATCTTTTTAACTTTATAAGTTTTGTTTACGAATAAAATTATTAGTCTTAAGTTTAAAGTATCTTCCGATTTTAGTTGATTTGACCGTTCCCTGTGTGTCTTTGTGCGTTTGTCATTTGTGTTTGTCTTTTTGATAATTTTATTGTGTTCTGGTAATTTTATTGTCTTTACTGAGCCATTTGGTGGAAATCTTTGGGTGCGACTCATGTTGGAAACATACTTATAAGCAACCCTACTTATTAGGTACACAAGTAGTGGACTGTTTTCGAATGTGTATAGAAAACAAAGTATGTTTCTGCTTTTACTCCTGCAACAACCATACGAAAATCTGAAATCGTACACAGTGTATAGCTAGGACCCTTGAGTATACGAAATATAATCTGGGATTAGGTCATACGCAACGTACCTAGCTAGTACGTGCTATCTTTCTTCTTCCTTATCAAAAACCAGATGTCTACCACTGAACAAAGGCCTCTTGCATGGACTTCCAAGACCTCGATCCTGCGGCGCCTGAATCCAGCGGCTCTCTACGCTTGATGTCGTCGGTCCACCTAGTAGGGGGTCTGCCAACACTGCGCTTCCCGGTGCGGGGTCGCCACTCCAGCACCTTGGAACCCCAACAACGATCAGCTCTTCAAACTACGTATCCAACCCATTACCACTACAGTTTCGCGACTCGCTGAGCTATGTCGGTGACTTTGGTTCTGCTACGGATCTCCTCATTTCTATTTGATCTCTGCGAGCATAGTTCTCTCCATCGCCCGCTGAGTGATCCTGAGCCACGGAGCCTGAGTACGTGCTATGGAAGACCAAAAATTAATGGACAGGCATACAGATAGTGCAATCCACGAAGACGTGCCCCACTACTTTTCGAGTACTTGTGAGGGTTACTTGCATATATTTCCAGTTGACTTTGAATCTCTATTTTATTAACTTCGTGTTGGTGTGTCCACATCACTACAATAGGCGCGTAACGATAAAACTCACACTAGCAGTTGGATTGCATACCTACTTGCACTGTAAGCGAAGACTGTGGCGCGTCATCGTGGATTGCACTATCTATAGCTACGAATTTTCGCACGATAGTGTAGCCGGAGCATCAAAAAAGGAATATAACAGATTTTGAAACAATAGCAATTGACCATGGTTAAGTTTCGACTTTTTTTATTGCAAGCGGTGGCCAACAGAAGTAAATTTAAAAATCAAAAGCAGTTCAAAGATTTCCGTCATTTGCACTCAAAATACACTCACGAGCAAAAAAAAATTCACTAAAATTAAAAAAGCGGTGGTTTCTGAGGAAAACACTAAACGGAACAATAAGTTTCATACAGAAATTAAACTTGTTCTCAATTTACTTATGTATATTCGTGTGTTCCAATTTTGAATAATTAATAATGTCACTCAATTTAAATATAATTTATTGAACATGTATGAACGCAATGTCGAACATCGCTACGCGTACGTTCAAGCTTGTTCGACGAGCATGTATGCAGGCTAGAAGACCCAGATTAAACAAAGTTTTCGAACTAAATGAACGAAAATATTTTAAATGATAAAAATAAAATTGCATTCCCATGTTATTTATAGTGATGCAGTTATTTATTTGCGGTCGATTTTTGAATACACTTTGCGGTTTGCATCGACATCATTATAGTTTCAGACATAATTAATTAAAAATCAACCCATTTTTGGGTACATTTAATGGCAAGCGTGCGGTTTTATTTATTTTTGGCAACATTTTTTTTTTTGCTCGCGAGTGTATTTCATACAAAAATTTAAGCGTTAAATAATAATAATCAATTCCATAATTTGGACTAATGGAATTGATATTGACATTCCAATTTTGTGGTTCACACAAAATAATATTTATTTGTTATTTCATTTGTATTTGTAAAAATGTGTGGGTTGGACGTCTTACGCATATTCCCTTCCCAGTTTCCCCCCACCCCCATGGCATTTAGGGAATGACGACGTAAATAAAAAGAATACTCTTACATATTTGTTATTCTGGTAATATTTAAGGTTTAGTGATTAAGAATTGATAAATAATATCTGATGATAAATTTACTTGTATGTTGTATTAAAATGATGAACACGAAATAAAGAAAGTGGTTTGAAAACGTGCGTTTTATTTTTATTTTGATTCCCAAACTAGTTTACTAGATACTAGATGATGACTCATAGACTTCTATAATATAATATAAGAATAAGACTTCTTTTTTTTTTTTTAAATGAACATATTATGAACATAACTAAAATTCTCCTCTCCCCTCCAAATAAGCAGAAAGCTTGTGTTAGGAGTGGGTACGACAGTAGTGCAACGGGTGGGAATCGAGCCTGCGACCTTTCAGTTTTCAGTCCGCACCTTTTAACCGTTGGGCTATTGAGGCTTCATCCACGTGTAACTTAAAACACTGTAATTTCATAATATTACCTTAATAGCTTTTTATAGCCCACTACGGCAAAGAAAGGATATATTAATTTTTTTTTTATTCGTTGACAAGATAGTCCTTGACTGCGATCTCACCTGATGGTCAGTGACGATGCAGTCTAAGATGGTAGAGGGCTAAATTGGAACGGGTATGGCAGCGTAGATTCAACCCATTACTCCTCGATTGTTACTTCATTCATCAAATCGGCTGAGTTGTTTATTCTACAGATTGACTGACTTAAGTTATGAGATACTTGTTCTCGTATCACATAGGACATCATATATTAATTTAGATTTAGGTTTACTGAAAATACTACAAATAAAACAGTATTATTCTACAGTACCAGTGGTAGAGTCATTGACGATTCAAAAGTACTTGTAATAGTAGATTGTTACACAAGGGACGTAAGTAAGCTATTACAGAACAAGATCCAATTTGGCGCCAGTGCGAGCGCAGCTCGCATAGGGCGCTAATGGATCGCGTGCACCCGAGATATTTAGTCACACGAGCGAGCGCAGCGAGCGAGGGTGAATATAGTTCGAGGGTGTAATAGCTACTTGCAACCGAGGTAAGCATTCTACTTTATATCATTCTTGCGAGGTAACTTTGGACTTATCCGGCAAAAGGTTTTGCATCATTTGTTCTGCTTCAAGCAAACAAAAATCAGACTCTCCTACTTTATCATCATCTGATGAAGTGCTTGACATTGTTGTAAATAACTTAAATCCCTTTACGAACAAACTTCACAAACTTTCAGATCAAATGAAATGCCGCCATTTCCATTTTTTTTTTCGTAAATAGTTTTCCATTTTTTTTTTACGGCTCTGAGTTCCAAGGAGTTTTGCATAGTTTGAAATGTATGGAAATTAAATGCCGCCATGTTCAGTGTTTTTTTTTTTTAGTAAAAAGTTTTCTTACCATTTTATAAGAAAAGAGATTGTTTACCAAGGAGTTTTGCATAGCTTGAACTGTAAAGTGAACATTACAATTAAAGCATAGTGCGACGTAATGTTGCCTTGAATTGCAAACACCAACTTACAAGGAGACTTTCCACCATAGTAATCCCTAGTTACTGAGCAAGTATGATATAAAAGTTTATTTGAATAAAAAATATTTTTATTTCTATTTCTATAGTATATTTTTAGTTGCATACGTACATACATACATAGAGTGTTAAAATCCGTAATATAGAATAATTTCTGGTGGGAGGCTTTACCCGTGGCTAGTTACCACCCTACCGTCAAAGACGTGCCGCCAAGCGATTTAGCGTCCTGACACGATGGCGTGTAGAAACCGATTAGGGGTATGAGTACACTGCCATACCGCTTCCAAGATAGCCCGCTACCATCTTAGACTGCATCGTCACTTACCATCAGGTGAGATCGCGGTCAAGAACTAACTTGTTATCGAATAAAAAAAACCGCTTTACTCACAAATAGAACCTTTGGTACTGGCGATAGACGTCGGAAAATGGATCATGAAATATTTTATAACATCTTAAAATTTGAAAGCTGTAAAGCATCGAGAGAAACGGAATGGTTGTTTAAGGTTTTGTAACATGTCCTGCGAGACGACATGTCGTTACGACTTAATTACATTAAGGATAGAAGCAGCAAAGTGATTGCAGTGCTTATAGATTACTAGCTGATGCACATTATTTCTTTAAGAGCGCGTGTAATGGTAAATCTTCAGATGCAGATTTGATTTTTACAGCAGTATATCAAGTTTTCTTATTCTTTATCAACCGATAGACGTCCACTGCTGGGCATAGGTCTCTTGCATGGACCTCCATAGGTCTAGGTCTTGCGCCGCCTGTATCCAGCGGCTCCCTGCGACTCGTTTGATGTCATCGGTCCACCTAGTGGGGAATCTGCCAACACGCCACTCCAGCACCTTGGGACCCCATCGACCATTAGCTCTTCTATCAAGTTTTAAGTATCCGAAAAAAAAAAAACAGGCACTAATTACATCATATTTCCAAGGGACGATACTGAGTATCGTCGTAAAGTGTTGGGAAACATAGCTCTCGGAGTGCCACGAGTTGGTAAGTAGGTACCTACTTAGCGGAGCCATCGATGAGGTGACAGCAGTACTCCATACACGACCTGACCGGAGCTTGATTTAATGTGAACGTGATGTGGCGTAAAGTATCTGTTGACCTTATTAAGGATGCACAATTTTTATACTGGGTAGGTAAATTAAATTAATGCTGCATCAATGCATTTCAGCCAATCAAAGGTGATTGTATTCGTTACACTGATGCAATAATTTTTGGGCAATCCGACATTACCTTTATTTTCTTGTTGGACTCACTGGACTACAAGCCTTACCGAGGTAAGTACGGGGCACATAGAACGGCCTCCAAAATTCATGAAACCCGTTTGAAGTGTAAACTTTTGCCTTAAAAGGAATATGTCGGAGTTTGAAATGTTTTCCGACGAAATATTTACATTTGAAATTATTTGCGCCGCCATCTTGGCGAAATAGGAGCTTCCGCCCGCGCAACATGTTATTTGTTTATAATTAAGCCTCAATAATTTCATGGTAAGAGATATAGACTACTTAGAGATTCATGTCTAGAAGCTTACAAAGTGTACCCTAATCTAGTACTACTACTATTACTTACTAACTATCAATAGATATCTGAGATTACGTCCGCGAGTAATTAGATTTCTAAAAATCCTGAGGAAATTCTTTGATTTTCCGGTATAAAAGTACATAGCTTCCATCTCCGGGGTGTAAGCTATCTTTGTGCTTTTCTTTCTTTAAGGTCAGCTCAGCCGTTGCCTCAACATTTTGTCCTCAATATCCAAAGTTTTTATTTTCCGAAGGAACCCTACTTATTTCCGGGATAGATTGTAGCCCAAGGTATGTACTTCTCTGATGTCCAACGACCAACCATCAATCGGTTCAGCCTTTCCGAAACATAACTACAGACAGAAAATCCTATCGTTCAAATTAAACCTTCTTATAAGCTAATAAGAGGCAGCCATGCTACAATTTTATTTATATATTTATATTTTATCGTTAGATGAAAGAGAATTCGAGATGGATATATATAAGAATTTATGTTTTTCAATTCAAAGACAATTTAGTTAATGATGAGATAAGATAAATAAAGGTAAGATTGTAGTGTAGAATTTTACATGACTTGTCATCTGTAGCTGTAAGCTAAAATAATTAGCGCCATCTAGTAGAAGTAGTCTAAACTACGTTGTGATCAACAGAAAACTGAAACGCTGAAACACGGAATTGAAGTGACGGCATTTGATACGCTAAGCGCTTTTCTTTCTTTTTTGCAAAGTAACTGTTTGCTTACCTATTGTTATTTGTTAACTACAATAAGTCGCAATATAAATTCACTTATATTGAGAAACTCCTCTTTTTCTTAGATACGGTAAAAAATGAGTTGATTATTATTTTATCTGGTCCCTCCCGCACTGACTGACTCAATTACGTCCCCACATCAGGGCACCTATTAGCAGTCCTATGTTAAAGTACGTGTCATTTCATGCTGCAGTCAATTTCAGACATTTTTAGGGTTCCGAAAAAACTTCGGAACCCTTATCGGATCCCTTAGTTGTCCGTCTGTCTGTCAAGACCCTTTTTCTCGAAAACGGCTTATGATACTATGCCGAAATTTATTTTTTTATCATGTAGGCTTAGGTTTTGATAGAGAAAAATGGCGACAAAATTTACTAGTTGCTTTCGCCATTTTTTTGAAGTATATGCTAGGGATAAGATATTAAAAATATTTAGGTAAGTATAAAATTTCCGTAATTTTAATGTCAAGTATAGCAATTAATCACTTTGATCATAAAATAATGAGACTTTTACAATCACTGAAAATATTAGAATGTGCGAGAGAGAGAGAGATATGCGAAAGGTAAACTACTGGCTGTTAACAAAATGACGAGTTTAAAAAATTGCCCGCGACATAAACACCATAGGGGTGTGCGGGATCGATAGTTTTCCCCTGGGCAACGAGAGGGAATCGATCCCCACCCCTGCCCTTTACATTTGTCAATGTATGTTTATTTGTTACATACGAAACTATATACAATTCAAGGGATTTCAACAAATATGTAATTTCTCGTATGTAGTGACTAGTGTATGTAAATCGGTAAACATGAGCTCGGCTTCGTAGAGCGTCGTCTCTGCCTAACGAAGCGACAAAGCGTATAAATATGACTCTACAAACACTCACATATAATTTTTAATAAGTATATGTACTTTTTGAAGCCTCAATAGCCCAACGGTAAAAATTACGGACTGAAAACTGAAAGGTCGCAGGTTCGAACTCCACCCAGTGCATTATTGTCGTACCCACTCCTAGCACAAGCTTTCCGCTTATTTGGAGAGGATAGGAGAATATCAGTCAACTTTAGCTTGGTTGGTTTTCCTTTTTTTTAAAGTAACAGAATGTATTATAGGCAGGTACGTAGGTATATCAACACGCTTTTTATCGTGCAAAATTGTTTTATAATCAATTTTGCATCGGCGATCGGTTGAATATTCATCCACTCAGCGTTGTAATTGGATTGAAGAGTGGACTTCGGTAATGCTATTCCACGCATAATACATAGGCAATGCAAATTTAATACTAACCATCCAAAAAACTGTCTCTGCACCCTTATGTACTTTTAATAGAGTCCAAAATCGATTAACAAATCTGTGAAAATACAACAAAATTAACTTGGTAAAACGCCGATGCATCTGTAAACGTCTTTACAAAGTTATACATTCACTTTCATATCGCCACCCCAACCGAATAAAGGCGTAATCGAAAAAAGTCAATTTTACAGGAGAGCCAAAAAACCGTAGAAATGATCTACCTTCTTTGCTATTTACACCTGATTAAAGTTATATATATAGAAAGGCGAGTAAAAAAATAACGCGTCTTTTACTCTATTTGCTAAATTTTTAGCCTTATTTGCAAAAGAGATATTCAAGAAAAATCATCTTAAATTTTTATTCGTCTATGAACTTCGGCATTTATTTTTTGTAAAAAACAGTACGCCTTTATTCGCCTACAAATGCTCTAGTGAGCGAAACGCATCATTTTTGTGCATAACTTATTGAGTCAAATTTTGTATCGTAATCTGGCGCGCAATTATTTGTAACGCCGTTATTCTTGTACTTTTTGAATGATGCTCGAATCGTATTATAGATTCACTTCTATATTCGTTAGTCAATGCGAAAAATATAGATTCGTAATAAATGTTAACGCTAAACATGAAAAATAATTTTTAATTTAAAAAAAGTCGTTAAAAATAACAAAAACTTTAATATTTTTTTAAATTAACAAGGAAATAATACAAAAAAATTATGTAAAACTTCATTAGTCCTTAATTAATATGGCAGTCTCAAAATGGTAAGTACATTCTTACCACCATCGATATTATTCACAAATAATTGAGCCAATTACTTAGAATTTCTTTGGAGATCAAAAATCGGAAATATAATCATTTATATCTTAATTAAAACAAATATGACTGATTTATGATAATTCTTAATGACAAAGCTGAATAGAAAATGCCACTGTACCGGTTCTTTTTAGTTAATTTAATTATGAAATCTATCTTATACTTTGCGCTTAAAACCAAACATACGCGTTTGATGATGTTGGTATTTTATTAGGAACTTAAGTTCTAATACAATTAACAATAACATAAATATGACATTAGTTATTGTGTTAATAGTTTAAAATGCAGTTTTATGCAGTTTCTACTTCTGGCAAAAAAAAAAACAGAAAATAGTAAAATCTTCTCAAATGTTCATTAAAAAATAAAAAATCAAAAGATAATAATGTAATAAAGTATCAACTACTAATAAAACTCCTTTAGGAACAGGATTTCTTTTAAAAGCTTTTATTTAACTTGCAATGTATGTATGCAGCTATGTTTGTTCGGGTGGAATCTTGCAACTCAATTTTGAAGCAGATATCTTAACCGATTGAGCTGAAATTTTGTATACACGTTTAGTTTGGATGACAATGCATGGTTAGTTGTGTGACGTCATTCTAAATCCAATATGGCGGAACATCCAAGATGGCGGACTAGTTATTTTTAATGCACTCCTACAATATGGGTATCAAATGAAATGGCTTGCTAAGAATAACTTGAAAAATAAAGTGACATCACTCTAAATTCAATATGGCGGACTAAGTTTTTTATGCTTTCCTACAATATGGGTATCAAATGAAAGGACTTGCTGAGAATACGAATGCGAGTTAAATTCCGTTGCTCCAATCAGTTTGAAATTTTGGTGTACTGGGGGTTTTTAGTTATCATTCGAAATAAATTTGTAGACGAAAAAAGACGTAAACGTTATTCACTCCCGACAACAGATCCGGCAAATTTAGGTAAGATTTTATAACACCTTTCTTCTTCTAGAAAATGTGCAGTAAATTTCGATAGAATAAAGCCGCCTTCCTTCATATTTTTGTCATTTTCAGAGATAAAATTCTAAAAAAAAATTAGCCTATGTAACACGATTTCCATCATCAGATAATGAAATAAAAAAAAATTCGCGTAAATGATCTTACGCCTTTATTCGGTTGGGGTGGCGATATATCAATTTCTATTAATATTGGGACTTATACCCTTGATAATAAATTATATTTTCGTTTGGATATTACAGTTGGCGATTGTTACAAGATTTGGTATGGACTTTCGTTGTCGGACACTCGATTAATAATTTAATCGAATAATGAATACCGATTATTATTCCCTAATTAATATAAGATGACACCTTCAATAATTAATTGATTGTATATTTGTGTTTAATTATTCGTGATTGTATTGAATTGTAATTAGTTTATTAAAATCTATACTTAATCATAATTCGTACATCATACCTACAAAAATTTTGCAAAATCTATAACGGTTAGAACATAGAACATATTGTCTATAATCTAAAAACATCTGAGTTTATATACCTACTTGTTTAAAATGCAAATAATATAAACATAAAAAACATTTTTAATAAAAACCGACTTCATACGCCACTACAAAGTATATCAGGTGTGCCTATAAAAGACGATTTCCCTCGATTTCTCCAGGATCTCATTATTAGATCCTGACCTGACGACCATGGGACCACCTGGGAAATATACCCTTTCGAACAAAAGAACAATTTTCCAGATCGGTCCTAGCGTTTTTGAGTAATCGAGGAACACGCCTACATACCAATTCCAACGAATTGACAACCTCCTCCTTTTTTTGAAGACGGTTAAAAATGACATTTTTCTTTTTTTAATATCCTTTACTTCTCTCTTTTTTTAGTTCCTCTTTTATTTTCGAGACTCTAGTTAAGATATTAGAAAAAAAAATGACATTGTGTTATAATATTAAAAAACTTTATTTTAAGTACATATATAAAAAAGAGTCTTGACACACTGACAGACAGACGGACAACGTAGTAAGTAGTAACGTAGTTTTTCGAAACCCTAAAAATTTAGTCAAATACTCAATTTCCAGGGAAATCAAGTGGCGAAATTTCGACGCCATTTTGTATTATTAACAACAATCAACAACCCTAGTGAGGGTGAAACAAAAATCAATAGCCTCGTCTGGGAGGGACGAGGGAAGAGACCCTCTTGCATCCCGTCAAAATATCTGCATTTGAATGGGGAGTGCACCCATGGATACGTATACGGTTGCTGAGCGGAGCGAAACCAAAATTATTGTTATTACTCACTAGCAAAGCCCTATACTGCCCTCCTCAAGTTTGCCAAATACGATTTTTTAATGCTCAAATAATATAAACGTAAAAATTCTTTAAAAAAACCGACTTGAAACGTCACTGCAAACTTTATCAATTGTGCATATATACTTTGAAGAGTTCCCTCGATTTCTCCAGGACCCCGTCATCAGATCCTGACTTAATGATGATGGGACCACCTGCAAAGTATACCGTTTCAAACAAAAAAAGAGTTTTCCAAATCGGTCCAGGCGTCTTTGAGTAATCGGGGAACATACATAAAAAATGAAAAAAAAAAAAAGATTCTGACGAATTGAGAACCTCGTCCTTTTTTGAGAGTCAGTTAAAAAAAATCTCTATAGATCCATCTAATCGGTATTCTCCTTATTTACGTCGTTTATTAGTTATCAAATGGAGTCCTTTTTTTATGAATTCCCGCTTTTTGGATTCCCGCGTTCTGGTAGTTAACGACATTTTATCTTTAGGATGGCTTTGCTGCAATCTCATTTAAGGGTAAGTGACGATGCAGTCTACGATGGTAGAGGCTAACTTGGAACGTGTAAGCCAAGGGCTATCTTAGCATCGAATAAAAAAAATCCCTTTCATGGCTTTACCCATAAGGGTAGCATTTCTTACTACAGTAAGGAATACTATGTACATGGCTCTATCAGTGGCGTGCACAGGATGTACTACAGGGTAGATGATACAAAATGGAAAAAATCTTCGGTGCGAATTTAAAAAAAACTTAAGGTTAGGTTTTAAGTTACTTTTGTACAACATTGTACAAATTATAAAAAGCCTACCCTTAAGTTTTTATAACTCGTACTGGCGATTTTCTCCATTTTATATCATTTTTCCGCATTATGCCTACCCTGTGTGCACGCCACTGGGCTCTATCATAGTAAAAAATAGCAGTAAAGTATTCGTAATGGAATGTCAACACAAAATGTTTTAATTCACCGCAACGCGACGGCAATCCGAGCTGAGTGCAAATTAGTGGATCGCGCTGAAGTGGCGAGCGACGAGCGAACACTCAGCGATACCGATATCGCCCGCCATCCAGCTTTCGGAGTTTATTCCTAATTCGATTCCAATTTACGAACTGTCAAGTTAAATATATCAGAAATAACGCCTGGATATTACATCGTTCCGCTTCTTTCCGCCACTCTACACTTACCTACTTTATGCCTACTAATTTACCTTAATGTGGTGTTAAAATGACGTACTGTCACTTTAATTTTCACGTAATGTCATTTATGTCTTTACCACATTCAGTGTGTCGATTCTCTAAAAATGATTGCATCAGTGTGTACCGATTGCAATGGCGCTGACTGGCTGAATTTATGGCATTCTTGCTGCATCAATGCATTTTAACCAATAACGGGAGGGTATCAACCAATCAGAGTCCATTGCGGTCGTTACACTGATGCAATCATTTTTACGGAATCGAACAGCAGAACTCTCAGTCGTGCTGCACTGGTAGCATGGGCAGGAGATAAAAGTTTTATCCCCCGATTTTATCCACTGACAGGGGATAAAATTATCTTTTCCTATGCTAAAGCATGGCGACAGGGGAAAGGAAAAGTATATTCCTATAAGAATATCCACTGTGGATATTATTTCCACCGTTTTGCTCATGCTCGACAGGTGGATAAAACTGAGCGAGGGGATAAACATTTTATCCTTTCCCCGGGGATAAAATTTCTCCCACCCATGCTGCCAGTGCAGGTTTCCTCATGATGTTTTCCTTCACCACTGAAGTTCACTGATATCGACAGATATAGCAGCACTTCGATATATTACCGTAGAAAATTCACTCGCTATCAAATTCAATGTGTTGTAAATAAGTCGCACATTATCGGTTTCCGTTAATGGAGCAGCTGACGTGGAGCCGGATACTTCATATTTTATTGTCTTTTGTTTAACTCCATTTAATTGATACGAGGGTGGCGGCGTTGTGGCCCAGTACCGACAATGCACTTCCCAATAAATAATGTATTACTCTGATTCGTAGTTAGGTAGATAATAATAACACTTAACAAGTGTAAATCGAAAACTTAAAACTCTCTAAAACCTGTTAATACTGTAAACTGTAAATCTATGGCTAGATAACATACGATATACCTTGTTGCAACTCGCTCCCTCTCGGTCGTAGCAGATTTCCGTTCTTGGGAAGTGTGGTCGAAAGAGTTCATCTGTGTTTACGCGTACACTTATGCACTTTAATATATCCTGCGCAACTGACTGGCTCTGTTAACAGACATTTAGTCGCTGTTGCTGAAAGCGACAATGAAGAAGTTATCACCTGGCATTCTGTTACCCAGTTTTCTGCTCCATCATTAGAGCCTTCTTCCTCGATCCTCGATTATCATATATCTAACTAGCTTTAACCCGCGGCTTCGCTCACGTTATGTTCGGTTTTTTAAACCCCTATTTTACCTCCTTCGGGGTTGAATTTTTGAAAAATCCTTTCTTAGCGGATGACTACGTCCTAATAGCTACCTGTGTGCCAAATTTCAGCTCGATCGATCCAGTGGTTAGAGCTGTGCGTTGATAGATCAGTCAGTCAGTCAGTCAGTCAGTCAGTCAGTCAGTCAGTCAGTCAGTCAGTCAGTCAGTCACCTTTGCCTTTTATATATTTAAGATACCTACTCATTGAGACCATTCTAATGCGCCTCTAACGCGCCAAACACGCTCTATCTGCTTTAGGTTGTTGAGGAGTTGGGTATCTCGCAGACTACTTGATGCTGCCGCATCAGCTCAAAGTTACTATGCCTTGGAAATAATCCGAACAATACACCTTTTAAATCAATCGCACCAGGGAAAGTTTGTAAGACCCCCTCTAATCAAGCAGAAAATGAGCTGATCATCATCAAATGCCTGATCTTCATGAATTACTTATAGCTAGGATCCACCTCGATTACATTAGCTTTCAAACAGAAAAACCTGCACTTTATCACGAAGCCATGGAGGCTGCCAGCCGCCAGCAGAAAAAATCTTTCCGTACACCGCCATTATACAGATAGGTTACAGACCAATTTTTTTCCAAATTTTTTGAGGTTTCGTACAATTTTCCCTAACAACAGGCCAGTAGGGCTAGCATAGGCGGGAGAAATTTTATCCCCGGGAAAAGGATAAAATGTTTATACCCTCGCATAGTTTTATCCACCCGTCGAACATGGGCACATGCAGCGGTGGAAATAACACTCAGTGGATATACTTATAGGAATATACTTCGCCTTCTCCTCTATCGCTATGCTTTAGCATAGGAAGAAGATAATTTTTTTATCTCCTGCCCATGCTAGCTATGCTGTAGGTATAAAAAATTTTGAATTTGGAAGGTCACAACTCACAGCGTATCCCACGGCGTTGTAGAAATATTTATGTATGGTATCACGTGGCCTCCTGTAATAATTTTGTATATTAAGAAAGAAAGAAAGAAACGTTTATTTTATGAATTGTGCCACACATCACCCAATAGGTATACCTAGGTTAGGTTGTCCCGGCGCCTCCACCACTTGAACATTAAAGATAAAAGTCGTCAAGCAGAAGAAGCGCCGGAACAACTAAGCTGTGGCGTACTGCAGTAAGAAGAATGGAAGTTACCGGCGGTCCCCATGGCCTGCTGAATTAGAATAGTGTTATCTATTGCTGGCAGTAAGAGTGTTAAGGAGGAGATGGGGGGGGGGGGAGGAAAATAGGTAAGATAATGGTGTAGATAAACGTCCGGCGGCGGTAGTTTATATTAAGCTTAACGACACTGCACCGGCCGCCATTCTTCCTGAGACCTCCGCGCACGCTCGTTATTGCGATAGCTTAACGGTGTACCCACATTTGTATACTTTTTCAAAGGTGTTAATTTCTATTGGATTGAAGCAGGCGTTACTTTGCGGAAGTTGCGGCGTTCTTGCTAATGCAAGAAAAGGTAAGAATTATCTAAATATATAAAAGGCAAAGGTGACTGACTGACTGACTGATCTATCAACGCACAGCTCTAACCACTGGACCGATTGAGCTGAGATTTGGCATAGAGGTAGCTGTTAGGACGTAGACATCCGCTAAGAAAGGATTTTGGAAAATTTCAATCCCAAGAGGGTTAAATAGAGGGTTAAAAAATCGAACCTAACGTGAGCGAAGCCGCGGGTTAAAGCTAGTTTTACTATAATCCGCCAACAAAAATCCGCAAAGAAAAAATCTGTAGGTAATTATAGTCAAACATACAGTTACAAGCTAAGCTCCTGTTACCTCCCCAAACAAGCAAGAAAGCTTGGGAACTTGGCTTTCTTGCTTGGTTGGGGAAGTAGGCGGTGTTTAGTTTGTAACTCATTTTTGACCATACAGATCTTTTCTGTTGGCGGATTATAGTATTGACTGAAATTTGGAATGGAAATAGCTCATATCCAGGATTAACATATTGGAAGGGGTATAGCAGTGTAAATTCAACCCATCCCCCTAATCGGTTTCTACACGCCATCGTGCCGGAACGCTAAATCGCTTGGCGGCACATCTTTGACGATAGGGTGGTAACTAACCACGGCCAAAGCCTCCCACCAGACCAGACCAGAGACAATTTTAGAAATTATAAATTGCCCCCGCCGGGAATCGAACCCGAGACCTCCCAGTTATAAGACCACAGCGCTCACCACTGCGCCAGAGAGGTCGTCAAAACTTGCCCCCTCAAGTGTGGCGTGCCCTTACAACTCTTCTTAGCGGGGCATGTGCGCTCGGCTCCCGGCAAACAATATATTTTACCCTGTTTGACTCCACTCCCGGAGCAGTCGGTAGTTCGGACATAAATAATGCGCGCTTAACAGCGTTCCACGGTGTTGCCAAGGGTGAAATTCGGACATATTTACGACATATTTTAAACTGGCAACACGTCCTTTGCATCTGTGCGCCGGATACTTTCTGATAAACGGCGGAAAATATAGCGCACCACGTGATTTAGCCGAGCTTCATTATGGACGAGAATATAAATTACATATCATTTAATCATTAGATTAAAGATTAGTCAGCATATTACGTTCCCTCAAATATGGTAGAGCGGAGCAACGGCTGGATCATGCGTCGTGCTCGTGAACGGGTGCCACCAACGGGAATGGGTCTGCTTTGTCTGCTAACATGGTATTGTAGTTAAAAACGACTTTGACCAAGTCAGAGGAGCACTGTCTTCCTTTAATAAGGAATTTTAATAAGGAAAAAAAAAACATGTGGTGGATTATATGTACCTACGTATGCATTTTTGAAGCTTCATTGTGGAAGCACTGTATACATAGCATAGTTTTGTTACTTATTGTAAAAAAAAAATTTTTTGTTTTTGAAAAGAGCAACTGCTGAGTTTCTTGCCGGCTCTTCTCAGCAGAATCTGCATTCCGAACCGGTGGTAGATTTATGATGTGTCATAAGAGCTACAAGTTGGCCTACATGAAATATAAATAAATTTTGAATTTGAATTAAACTCCCGCGGGTACAGTAGAGGTACTCAGATAAAACCTATTTCCCCGCAACTTAGAAAAATATCAAATCCAATCTCCACGGACAATATTTGTTCATTGGGAAATTTAAACGATGTCGTTCAAATAATTTAAATGTGCGATTGAACAAGAAGGAAGTTTAAAAACGAAAATTGGATATAACATCCGTCATATTGATTTTGATAGTATAAAATGTGTAGCTTTTTTTCTTTGCTTTCCTTGAAACCCCGACGAGCGAAAATCATTTCTTAGCGGATGCCTGCGTCGTAATTAGGGTTGCCAGATTTTTTTTCAGCCTATAAGGGACAAATGGTTAAATAGGCAAAAAATACGGGATTTCAGTTTTTTACCCGGGACAAATAAAAAACAAAATGATTTAGTGTCATTTTTTATTATTTTTTATATTTTTCCGCGGATCGAGTCAGTTTTAAACATTGTCATTCTGACATTAACACTGTCATTGGTCGATGCGGGCTGCGAGTGCAAGTTACTTTACACTACACAGTCGCTCGAGACGAGCCGAATCAGACAATGTAAACCGTACGTTTTACGAACGTTGCGTGTGTGAATACTTAGATCGATTTCATAATGAAAAACGAAGTACGGTTCAAATACGGGACAGAGTCAGTCCCGCCGGGACATTTTAAACTATGCCTAAAATACGGGATGTCCCGGGAAATACGGGACGTCTGGCAACTCTAGTCGTAATACTACTCATAATAGCTATCTGTAGGGCTATTCACTAAAATAAAACTCACTTCGAAAGCGAATTCACTCGTCAATTATGTCAAATTGATAACACAGAACAAGATGATTGAGAATGAATAGGCATTTGCTCTTATTTTGTGTTAGGACGAGTGTCATAACCGTTCTAGTTTTTATATACTATTCCGTGATTGACGAAGTGAGTTTGCTTTCGAAGTGAGTTTGTATTTTACTGAATAGCGCTGCTGTACCTATACTCACCCCGATCCGCCCATTGGTTTGAACTGGCGTTTATAGATCAGTCAGTCAGTCACCTTTTCCTTTTATAAATATTACTAGCTGCTGCCCGCGACTTCGTCCGCATAGATTTAGTTTTAAATAATCCTACGTGAAAAGTCTTTGATTGTCCAGAATGAAAAGTAGCCTTCGGTTCGGCTCTCGTTGGTTGTCCGCCCGTTCAGTAATTCGTTTTTGCTTATCGTATTTTCTTACTTTTCCTCTTTTTGCTTGGCTTCTTAGTTCTAAATAGATCATATTTGTGTCTTGTTTTAATTCTGTAATCTTAAGTCTGTTCCCTTGGAAATATGATGTAATTTTTGCCTGTTTTTTTTTTGGACACTTAAAACTTGATCTACTGCTGTAAAAATCAAATCTGCATCTGAAAATAGACAATTACAGGCGCTCTTAAAATGTACACAGCGCTATGGTGCTATGGTACAACTCTCCAAACGACTTCAAAGCTGTCTCGGCTTTGCCATAAAGCCATTCTGCACGCGTCTGTTCAAACTCATACAAGCTGTCAAAGCAAGATATTCCTTATTAGCATCGAACTACAACGCTCAGAAGCGCAATAGTCGATGCGGTTTTAAGTCATCTAAATATATAAAAAAGAAACAGGTGACTGACTGATCTATCAACGCACAGCTCAAACCACTGGACGGATCGGACTGTTTGTCATACAGGTAGCTATTAGGACGTAGGCATCCGCTAAGAAAAGATTTTTGAAAATTCAACCCCTAAGAGGGTAAGATGGAGGTTTGAAAAACCAAACTTAACGTGATCGAAGTCGCGGGCAAAAGCTAGTTTTTAATAAACCTTTAAAGGCCAATTACGCACTCGCAGTATCTTTGCGTTAGTACGATAGTCAATGACTGCGATTTCACCTGATGGTAAGTAACGATGCAGTCTAAGATGGTAGCGGACTAACTTGGAAGGGGTATGGTAGTGTAAATTCAATCCATACCCCTAAAAGGTTTCGCTATGGCTTCGCGGCTCGTCGTCTTTGACGGTAGGGTAGTGACTAGCTACGGCCAAAGCCTCCCACCAGGATGGCATAATTCATCACAACAACCATCAAAAAATTAAAGTAATTGTCAGTACCAGGAACAGAAAATAATTATTTTGATAATTACTAATGAAAAAAAAAACTTGAGAGGTGTCAAGGGACACCCGGATGGAACGAAGTTCAATGCGAAATAGAAATGAAAATATCTGGCTTGCTTTCTATAAGAGAGAGAGAGAGACAGACAGAGAAACATGCGACGCCGATAGCAAAAAGTGTCGTGACAACTTTTCGTAAGAATTTTTTCCGTCTAGCCCTCTTTCACAACGCGCGATAACACTGCACAACAGTGTTTTTGTTTCGGGCCCAAAAATAGCTGATTCTTATGTATTTCCACCTGCTGAATTCAAAAATCACCATAAAAACTAGCGATTAGCTCTTATTTTTGAGATAAAGTGACATTTTATATTCTCCATAGTCTATATTTCCAGTATGGGAAAAATTTGTTTTTGGATGTTGGCTCATATGTTAACTGCTCAAATACAACAGTAATCTAAATGTGGGTATGTTATAAACGTAATCACCATTTCAGCGACGGTAATTTTATAGTGTCTATGTTGTAATTAGTGGAGAATATCTTATTTTCGAGTGTTATTTGGAGAATAATTTTTAATATCAACATGCCACGGAAATGTACAAATTTAGTGGACAATTTTTGTTATATTTGTGGCGAAATAACGTTTTCGTCACAGAAACGCAATTTAACGCCTCTTGTGAAGACTGCCTACCAGCATTATTTTGGTGTTAAAGTAGGGGATCAGGATAAATCATGGGCTCCACATATATGTTGCAACTCATGTTCGGTTAACCTACGTGAGTGGCTGAAAAATAAAAAACGATCGATGGCTTTTGCTGTGCCTATGGTTTGGCGAGAACCTACAAACCATACAAATGACTGCTATTTTTGCTTGACTCCACCTATAAAGGCAGGAATGTCAATGAAAAAACGAGGAAAAGTTCAATACCCGAATCTTCCATCTGCTATTCGACCGATTCCGCATTCAGACAGTTTACCAGTTCCTACTCCACCCCAAAATTATAATTTGCAAGTAGAAAATGAAGACTGTGTAGAAGAAAGTGAACCCAAGCCTTCGACATCCCATGATCCTGATTTTCAAGAAGAGGATGATCAACCGCATAGATTGAGCCAATCGGAGTTGAGTGATCTCATTCGAGACCTTGACTTATCACAGGAGAAAGCACAACTTCTAGGGTCAAGGCTACAGCAGTGGAATCTTCTTCAACATGATGTCAAGGTCTCTAAGTACAGACAACGTCACCGGGATCTGCTTCCTTTTTTTGAGAAAAAAAACAATCTTGTTTTTTGCTGTGATATTGATGGTTTGATGAAAAGTTTAAATTTAAAGCATGATCCGACTGAATGGAGGCTATTCATAGACTCCTCGAAGCTTAGTTTGAAAGCTGTATTGCTTCACAACGGCAACCGTCTTCCTTCTATTCCTGTTGGTCATGCAGTTCACATGAAGGAGACTTATGTAAACATGAAAGCCCTTCTCGCCTTAATCAAATATGCTGAACATAAGTGGAAAATCTGTGGCGATCTAAAAGTCATTGCTGTACTCTTGGGAATGCAATTAGGGTATACTAAATACTGTTGCTTTTTATGTATGTGGGACAGTAGGGATAGGAAATCACATTACATTCAAACACATTGGCCTGCAAGAAATCTTACCCCTAATGAAAAAAATGTTGTTGCCGTGCCTCTCGTGGATCCAAAAGATGTGCTTCTTCCACCCCTACATATCAAGCTGGGGTTAATGAAAAATTTCGTCAAAGCTATGGATCGAGAAGGCCAGGCTTTTAAATACTTGAGAGAAAAATTTCCTACATTAAGTGATGCAAAAGTCAAGGAAGGCATCTTTATCGGGCCACAAATACGTCAACTCGTAAAGGATCCTGCGTTCGACCTAGTTTTGGAAGGTAAAGAAAAGGAAGCTTGGGAAGCTCTTAAGGGAGTTATGCATGGATTTTTGGGAAACAAAAGAGATGATAACTATACTCAGTTGGTGAATATACTTCTACAAAAATATCATCAACTCGGATGCAACATGTCCCTAAAAATACATTTTCTCCACTCCCATCTCGACTTTTTCCCACCTAGTTGTGGGGCTTTCAGTGACGAGCATGGAGAAAGGTTCCATCAGGACATTTCTGTGATGGAACGCAGATATCAGGGCCGCTGGAATGAAGCAATGCTTGCGGATTACTGCTGGTTTGTGTGTAGGGATGCTCCAGAACTTACATATAAGAAAAAAGCCAAAAGACAGCGATCTCAGGAAGACACCAATTGATCCTAATTAGATCCAGCTACTTGGTAGGTGTTCTTTCACCAATTTAAAATAAAAATAATATAAAAATCACACTTTTGATGTTGTTAATATGTTTAATTAATCATATCATTTTCTATTAATCCTTTCAAATGAACAATTTTCACCTACTGTATATCTTAGAAACTAGAGCTAATAAAAATTTTTCATTGTCATATTCGTTTTTCTCAACCCAAAATTAGTAAGAATTGACTCATAAAGTGAAGGAAACAAATTATTTATTTTTTTTTGTTGCGCAGTGTAATTATTTTGATACAGAAAATAATTCGACCGTAGCAATTAACATAGCCGTATGTGAAAAATCACTACTTTAGGGTACGGCCATTCAAAGTTTCAAATATGTGAAAAGTGAAGAATAGTCAATATACCTAATTTTTGCACTTGCAAAAACCAAAGATGGTTGGTTGATTTTAAAAGTTTCATAATTGGTGGGGGCATTGCTATTTTTATTCTAAGACCTTTAATGCAATAAAATGAAAATCGTTAAAATGTAGATCCGACACTGTTAATTGCTACGGTCGAATTGTTTTGATATTTACATTTTACAATAATACACCACCCGCTGCTGAATCCGTGATTGTTTTAAAAAGAGCAACTGCTGAGTTTCTTGCCGGCTCACCTCGTTTGGAGAGGAACTTTGTTAGTAACTCCTGTTCTAAACGTTACAGTTCGATGTTTAATAGGCTGTTTTCCACCGGTCACAGAGTACAGTGCAGGGAAGCACAGCATACGGCGGCGTCGCGTCGCATCGATCGACACCTGTGGACTTTACTGAAGACTCCCGTACATGGGACGTACCCAGTACCCACTACGTAACTTTTGCACGTCGTTTTTCCTACTTTTTACATGCAATTTGGTTTCAGAGACGGCTCTAGCCCATGTAGCGCCCGTGTGCAATCAATATCTTGGCGCCCTCCAGTAGACGCGCGACCAAAATTTAATACTATACAATACAAGAATACCGTTTGACTTGGTTTTATTTTCACCCGTGAAAGGAAATTCAGGTGCAAAAAATGGTGTAATTTTAATTTTTAAATGATGTCGGGAAGCAAGCAAGTGCGGTTCGGCGCGGCGCCCCCTAAAACCCTGCAACCGTGTGCGTTGCACACCCTGCACCATAGGTAAAGCCGGCACTGCTTGGTTTAGTAGTAAACACTTGAAAATTAACTTCATAACCCTTATTATTATCCTTAAAAGCGCGTGTGATGCTAAATCTTCAGATGCGGATTTGTTTTTTACAGCAGCACTTCAAGTTTTAGCTCTCCGAAAAAAAAAAACAGGCAAAAATTACATCATATTTCCAAGGGTTATTAAAAACATAAAATAATGAAAGTTCGACAAAAAAAATCGCGAAGTTAAGTCTACTTTTTAACCAATTTGCATTTACATATTTTCAATGTGTTGCATATTACAGAGCCAAAATTTTTATATAAAATTACTATACATATTAGGTACCTACTGAGAGACGATACAGCCATTTAAAAAATTTTATTATCTTACGAGTTATTAGAATAATGATAAAGGCGCTTGCAACACTGCTAAACGCTAGCATCTGTCGCGTTTCACACGCGGTTTCGGATATATTTTATTTCATCTATCGCGCGTTGTTTGATTAAGTGTGTAATTTTAAAAAATCAGGATAATGTTTCAGCTAGAATATACGTAAGCGGGAAAAGTTATGAAGAAAATCATATAATTTTACAGAAAATCGTAGCATACCTACTCGGTTATCCTTTCTGTAAATGCAAACGTTTACATAGTAGGTACGCGCCAGTCTGCATTTTATTGCATTAACCGATCGAAGCGAACGTTTCAGGATATTTCTTAGACACATAAATTACTGGCACTTTAGCTGCTTTTCTGATTAAAAAATACTCTAGTATCTAGGCTAATTAGTTTCGAAACATTAGGTACCTTCGTTCTTTTTATACGACTGCTTGAAAAAAGGAGTAGGTATGTTGTTTAGAATCAATAGTTGGATAAACTCGAGGAACAAAAAATTTGCCCACACAAGCGTAGAAACATCGTAGCTTTTTTATTTTATTATTTACTTATTTAGGTACCTTACGCCCATAGATAAAAAAAGAGGAAATGACATTCTATATTTTTGTATCCCTATTGTCTATGATCAGCTTCCGTACCGTGAAATCGGTAAACGCAATTAAACCTAACCTTTGCTTAACACATCGTTTCCTGAGCGGAACAACCCAACATTTTTCACAACAGGTAACCCTTAATTGGTTATCCATAAGGGCGGTTTTGGCTTGTTTCAGGGGGTGCAATAAGGTTGGCCGGCCACCCTTTGTTGTCTAGCGACTAGACTACGGGGTGCATTTTGTTTTATTTGCGCGGCTCGCGTCTGTTGGCGATCGATGCGATGCATTTATGAATTTGTCGGTTTTAGAAATTACTTACATGACGTCCTTTGTCCTAGCATGTTTATGTAACCATTATTACTTCAGTCTCTATAGTTAATCTACCACAAATGCTGCTGCTGAACACAAATGACAGCTTAATTATGTTTTTTTTAATTCGATGACAAGAAATTCCTTGACTGCGATCTCACCTTATGGTAAATGACGATGCAATCTTAAGATGATAGCCGGCTAACTTGGAAGCTATTGGCAGGTAAATTCAGGTGTGAGCGAGAGCTTGCTCGCGCCTGACTGCTCCCACCTAGGCTTCTGACAGGCACGCACACTTACGCAATGTGCATGTACACGACGTAACCACAAGTAAAGCGCCCGTAACTTCGCGAGATAAACGTAGGTTCATATACTTAATTATATTTTGAAAAGAGCATCTACTAAGTTTCTTGCCGGCTCTTGTCAGAAGAAACTGCTACCGGTGTTCGAGTCTTAACTTGTCATAAGAGCCACTGGTTGGCCTACATGAAATAATTTTTAACTAAGTTGGGAACGTCTCTACTGACACTAAGAACTCGTAAAATCCCAGAAAAAAATACACAGACAGACAAGACAAACAGAAGGGAAAGTAAAAACTGGTCGCGTCGCATTGGAATATCAACGATTTTCCCGAGATTCTGTTTACTTGTTGCGATTTATCGTAAAGTCGAGTTGGTACGACATGACAAAGTCAGAAGGAACTTTTGACACCGACACACCTGTCAAAAGTACGTCGCCGATACTCCAGCGGCGGATTATTATCGATCGTAGTATTCAAAATCAAAAATCAAAATCAAAATTTATTTATTTCATGTAGGCCAACTTGTAGCTCTTATGACACGCATAAATCTACCACCGGTTCGGAATGCAGATTCTGCTGAGAAGAGCCGGCAAGAAACTCAGCAGCTTTGCTCTTTTCAAAAAAAAAATTTTTTTACAATGGTTAACAAAACTATGCTATGCACAGTTGATACGACCACGATACGACGCAACAAATGCGCCGAACAGCGAAGTAGGTACTAGAACTTCTTCGAACTCCTGGGAATTTTGTCCGCAAGTAGGCGTTAATCGCCCGTTTTGCGTTATGTATTACGCGAACTTTCGGGAGCGTAACGCATCACGTACCTTATATGCGTTTATGTGCTTTGAGCCATTGATAGATCAGTCAGTTAGTCAGTTAGTCACCTTTTTCTTTTATATATTTAGATTAATTAATGGTATTATACGAGTATCACGAAACATGATATTCCAATCCAGTTCCACAAAGACTGTAGTCACGATAACGGGACCATGACGGGAGAGCGGGACAGGAATTGCGGGACGTCAAGTAGTACGAGTAGATTATCTACTCTTATTCATGGTCTTTTTGAAGAAACTTTTCTTCGTCTTTTGGGAAACGGTATGCCGTATAATATAAAAGGGAGCCTCGAATTCGTAATAATATCATTGCCAGCCCCCATCTTCGTACCTTCGGTGTATCTTTTATTACTTTTCTAATTAAAAATCTTGGAAGTCAATTAAACTTAGTGGTTCCCCAAGGATATTTCTATCCTATTCAAACCTCGGTTAATATTAATGGAAAAAAGCCGTAGTTACCGAGAATCGTCATGCATAATAAAATCCAGAATTACTTAATATACATTTTAATTAGGGCAATTTTTATGTCTTATGGAATAAGAGAAGATGCTACCAACGCGAACGGTTCGAGCTGAGAAAAACCGGCAAAAAATTCACCAGTTAAGTAGGTATTCTTTCAAAACTATCAATCAATAATAGCTTTTGCTGCGACTTCGTCCGCGTGGAGTTAGGCTTTAAAAATTCCGCAAGAACCATCTCTTTTTCCGTGATAAGGTAACAATAAATATTTCTTTTATAAGTATTTTTTTTAATCGGAAATATGCTAAGTACAATAATTTTTTTATTTCCTGGACAATTCCGATAGAGAAAAAAAAATCGAATGGTGACTTCCAACCGGGAAACGCAGTATTGAAAAAACTGCCAGTAAGTCGACAGAAGAATGGCTGGCATCCACTGGACACAAGTGGCATAAATCGGGGGTTGTTGCGAATCCTTCCAAGAGTCCAACTGTGATCGTCTATCGCTAGATATGGTGATAATAGTATCGGTGAAAACTAGAACACCGAATTGAAATTCTTTTGTTCATTGCTGTAACCACTTCCGATTCTCATATTCCCAGTTATTAGATCTTTATACTTATTTTCCAGCTGTCTGCTAGAGTAGCAAAGCGGCTTAGGAGTTGAGGGTGGATACACTCGGAGTTCACTGCAAATATTTTCTGCAATGGGAGTCGTTTTAAAAATAACTTGGCAGGATTTAATTAGATTACCGCCGCTTGCGAGGTAATTCATTTTTCCGTTATTCTTTCAAATATTTGCTATTCAATAACGGTTTTCTATACCGAATCTTTGTAAACGAATTCTAATGCTACGAAAACGGAGTGATTATAGGCTACGAATGCTACCACCCAAGAGAATGTAATCACTCCGTTATAAGGTATCTAATCACTTCGTTTATTCCACAAAATGATTATATTCTCTTGGATTTATTCTCGTTTACCATACACTGAGTTACAAAATCAGCCCCCATATTGCAATTACTGGTTTGCACTGGATCAGTGATCACCGGAGAATCACCGGTGAATAAAGTAATCGGTGAAAACACCGGAGAAAAACCGGTGTTTCGCCAGTTATTATTGAATCACAACATAAATAATCTATGGTTTATGTGTGCTTATATTATCTGTACATGTATGGGAGTTGATTAGTCTATGTCATGTCATGGTGTGTGAAAATTAAACGCGTTTAAGGAGGTAAATTACTTTTTTAATTCTTAATAAATTATAAATACTAACCACGGCCAAAGCACCAGACCAGACCAGAGACAACTCGGAAATTATAAATTCCCAAATTACCCATCGGGAATTGCACCCGAGACGTCTAAGATATAAGACCACAGCGCTTATCACTGCGCCAGGGAAGTCATCAAATAGAATAAGACAATATAATTTAATAAAATAATTTATTTTAATAAGATAAGTTTTTTAATAAATCTGAATGATTTTTTTTCAATCTTGTTGTTTTATTTAAAACCTTTACAATACATCTACTATCATTTGTAGTTCACACAATTTCGAATATGCTTTAAGTTCCATTGCATTGTACTAGAACAATAACAGTTAAAAACATTTTAATTGATGCTAAATCTATGTTCGGAGATCTCCGGTGAATCTTCGTAGAATGGCGAATCACCAGTGATTTTCACGGGTGCTCGAAATTCCGTTTTGGCGGTTCATTTTGATTTTAATCGGGTTTATTCGTCTGTGTTGTATCGTAAAGTGTAAAATCATAGAGTAGGTACATAGGTATGTAATAGAATCTGCAACGTAGAGAGAGAAGACATAGAGCCAGTGACGATTTCTTTCTCACTCACACTAAAAAGAGAGCAGAAATAAAGTTATTAATGTGATAAACAGAGACGCAGCTACCCAATTTTTTGTCCCTCATCGTGTAACCAGTTTTTTTCAAGGTCGACACACTTTTGTGCGAAACAAACTGACAGTTAATAAGAAAATTTAGTATCTATGTGTGTTGCCAGCTTTAGGTACCTATACAATGTCCCGATTTTCCCTATCCTACTTATATTATAAATGTGAAAGTTTGAATGTATGTAGGGCCATCCATACATACATCCAAATTTCAGCCATATCGGTTTAGTGTGGCGTGATTGAGTAACAAACATATGGATGTTTGTTACTCAATACGCCACACTAAACCGATATGGCTGAAATTTGGCACGGAGATAGGTTTTTTTTAGTAATGTCCTCTGACATACCGTAACGGCGGGTTACTTTGGCTACTTTTTCAATTTTTTTTTTTAATTTTTGTTGAAACAAAATAAAGTCGTGATGGAAGAAATGAATATTATGAGAAAAGAAAGATGATGGATACTAGAATATAATATATGTCGGCGATGATTAAAGTGTATTCAGTTAGATAGTGTCGGTTACTGTTCTGAATCATCCTGAAGTTTCGTTCGAATGTCCAACAACCAGTCGAGAACTGTTGGCGATCTTAAGAATTATTTTATTTACAAAGTTCTTAATTTTTAAAGCCATTTTTAAATAGCTAGAGGCAGACTTTTAATGTTTTTTTAAAATAATTATTAACTTAAACTATGAAGAGTTGCAGTTTTATACGACTGCCTGAAAAAAGGAATATACTGTTAATTTCATTAATGATGATTTTGATGACTAAATATACAATTTTTGTTGCTTTTAATTCAATAGCATTACTCGATCGAAGGAAAATTTTAACTGTTCATTACAAATTATTTTGTGTAACATTCTTACTAGTAACGAAAAAAAATTTTCCTTTGTGTTACATACATCTTTTTTCAAAGTGACTCACATATGCTAAATTTCTATTCGGCATTTCAATATTTTTTTTAAGGAGCAAATAATTATCTAGTGAATTGGTCCTATGAAAGTACATTAAAAAACTTTAGTATAAAAAAAATATTTTTAAAAAACCGACTTACGTGTACAAACTAAAATTATTTTATACTTTTAAGTGGTGGTTGAAGTTAATATTGTGTGCAATAAAGAATAATAAATTCTTTATTGCACACAATATTAAGATATATGTAAAAAATAGAAGCTTACCCTAATAGGTATGTCTCTCCCAGACAACCTTATATGTGTAGGTATGTTATTTAAAAAATAAAACAGTTCAGCATCTGTTTTGTCGTTTTATTTAAAAATCCTGGGAAGAATTTTCCATCTAATTTGGGGTACTAGGGGAGTGCAGTTATTGTGGCAACATTAAACTCGAACTTGTCATGTGACGTCATCGTTACGTCATGTTATCTCTATTTCAGTCGCGGTTACACAGTACCTTGGTCTATTGCCTTCTCTGTCTACGGCAACCATGATTTCATCTAATTTATTTTTATCACAGACACAAATTCACAGACATTATGTCTATGAATTTTATACTATCTAGACTATCGGGTTAAAACCACAGACTAGAGAAAACCGTAGAGTAAAGTTAAGTAAACGTCCGCTTATTTTTGTCTATGGATTGAATTTCGAAAATCGAATCAAGAAAGTGAAAATGAAATTCATATCTTGCTAGTTTTTTCTTTCCAAAACATAAAAATCTGTGATATAAATATAATACGTGTGTGTACATAAATAGTTTTAAGATTTAAAATGTCTTTTAACTTTGGAACGCCTTCCAGCGCCCCGGCTTCGACAGGGCTCACTGGCTTTAGTTTTGGCGGTAATAAGTGAGTAAACTTTTAATTATTATTGTTAAAATTAAGTTAATTTACTTACTCTTCTCAATTTCACTTACATTTTACATAATTATTCATAAAAGTCTTGGTAATTGAATGTACCCACATAACCTCGAAAATGGAAAACTTGCAAAATTATTGTTGACGATATTAAAGTCTTCGAAATTTGAAAACAAGGAAACAGTTATTTGTCATTCAAATGTCATGAATTCTTTTCAGACAAACGATTTTTAATTAAGTTGTATTCTATTGTAACTTTATTGTATTGTTGTTTCGTGTTGTACAATATATTCATTCATTCAAAACTTGGAACTGATTGTAGTTAAGTATCGTGCATTAAACTTTTTTACAATTTTCAGGCCAGCCACACCAGGTTTTGGTCTAACAGCTACATCACAACCCTCAACGGGTCTGTTTGGCACACCTGCAACTTCAGCTCCCGCATTTGGGGCTGGGACCTCCACATTTGGGTCTACTCCTGGATTTGGGGCTACGTCCACGGCACCTGCTTTTGGTACAACTACACCAGCTTTTGGGACAACACCAGCCTTTGGTATGTAATTCACTTACTGGTTAAATGTTCTTTTTTATTGTGAGAGAGTGGTTTGCTTTTGACATTCTGAGTGGGTAAGGCTAGTTAGGGTTACCTATAAATATTTACAATAACAGTCTATTATACAAAATGATTTATCTCTCTCTGTAAATACCCTATCTGCGCTAAATTCTTAGTATATGCTTTTGTTACTTGTTTCAGCAAAAAAACAATTTATGTACAACCACATTTAATAGGGTTAGATTTATAACACAGTTATTGAATTTAATGAAAAAAATAAAATAATTGTTGCAAGGAAAAATACAAGGTATTGACTATTACATTTGATTTGAAAAGAATAGCTGCTAAGTTTTTGCAGGCTCTACTCAGTAGATCTGCATATGGAACATGGGGTAGGTCTTGACTTGTAATAAAAGTCACAAAGTAGCCTATAAGAATGTCTCTGCGCAAAAACCCTGCGTGGTTTATGTGGAGGCTTTCACAAGAACCTTGTAACAGTTTCTCCGTTAAGTTTGGATAACAAAGATAAAGAAAAAGAAATATATTTTTTTTTAAATATTTTTTTTTAATTTTGAAAAGGTACAACAACACCAGCATTTGGAGCAACCTCGGCTGCTCCTGCATTTGGTGCTAACACAAGTTTTGGTGCCAACACAAGTTTTGGTGCTAACACAAGTTTTGGTGGTGCAACGAGTGCTCCAGGGTTCGGTGGTACTACATCTTTGTCATTTGGCACTACAACTGCAGCACCTTCTTTTGGTACCACTGCACCTGCTTTTGGTTAGTATAACATCATTTATGATCTAAAGATTTTAGACTTGATTCGTGGTTTAATGACATAATTATTATAAAATAATACGAGTATTTAGAATAGAATAGAATAGAATAGAAATAGAATAGAAATATTTTTTATTCAAATAAACTTTTTACAAGCACTTTTGAATCGTCAATGAATCTACCACTGGTTCGGAATGCCTTTCCTGCCGAGAAGAGCCAGCAAGAAACTCGGCGGTTGCTCTTTTCAAAAAAATCAAAATTTTACAATTGTTATTGAAACTATGCTATGTATTCAGTGCTTCCACGATGAATTTTCCTGAGTACAATACAAGTAAAAATAAATACAATACAAATACAAATAAATACAATTCAATACATGTCAACACAGGCAGGCAAAAGCAGACCCATTCCCGTTGGTGGCACCCGTTCACGAGCATGACGCATGATCCAGCCATTGCTTCGCTCAACCATATTTGAGGGAACGTAACAACCCGCATCACACGACATTTAAATGATGTTCCTCCAAAAAGATCAAAAAGGCGGGTAGATAGATTCTACCCATGACAGCTTCAACTTGACGTCTCGCAACACCGCAGTCTCATGGTGACCACGGTCCATGATTGAAATATCGACAATCTCAACTAAAATAATTACAGTGGTACATACTCATATTATTTTATAACAATTATGATTTATGATATTTGTCATTAATATTCAATTATCTCAAAAATTAAATCATTATTGGATTCACAAAATGTTCCCTAACTTTTACGGGATACCTAAACTAAGTTAGGTGACACTTTCTGTCAATATTGTTTTCACCTTTAGGAAAAGACATTGGGCACCTAAGGGATTGTATTCAGGGGCTAGCTACGTATAGAGATTTCTACATATCTGATGAAGGCATTGTTGTTCAAACTAATTACTGCAACTCCGCTTTTTTTTATTCGAGGAAATGATAGTCCTTTACTGTCATCTCATCTGATGGTAAGTGATGATGCAGTCTAAGATGGTAGTGGACTAACCTGGAATGGATATGGCAGTGTACTTGAGTTTGAACTCATTTTTATTCATTAAATTTTTAATAGTCTCGAAGATGGAGTGCCAATGATGATTTATGAATCTGATATGTGGTTGCTAAATCTTGGTCATTCATTCGTGTCCTGTGAGATCAAATCGAAAATAACATGACCTATAGGACACCCAGAGTTATCTACATCAAGTCACGACACCGAAATGGGCCTTGTCTTTCTTTCTTCTCACTGGGCTGGTTTCCAGACGTAAACCAGTCATGGTCTATAATATATGATGCACTAATCCAATGTTCTTTACTCCAATACCAGCTCTCTCCAGAAGCCTAGCAGGCTGACTGCAATGGGCTTTGAACACAGGTTTGAAGAACCGATAGTTGTTAGGGTCCCAAAGTGCTGGAGTGGTCTTGGGTGCCACCAACGGGAATGGGTCTGCTTTTGCCTGTCTGTGTTGACATGTATTGAATTGTATTTATTGTATTTGTATTGTATTTGAGGAGCTGGCGAACAAAAAGGGGTAATTGCAAGATATTAAATTTTACAGTAGAGGCAAAATACTAAAACACTAGGTTCTAGACCACCTATAGAGTTGTGATTTTTGGATTCATATGACTCTCAAATTTCAAGTCTATATACGTTTTGGCTAATTTACAGAACTCAATATTTAACGAAATACAGACTAGACAAATTTTCAATTAACCCATTTTGTTAGCCATCGGTTCACTTATTCCATTTTGATTGAAACTGATGTGCAATTACCACATTTTGATCATCGATTGAGTAAAAATAAAAAATAGTCTGTTCTAGAATAAAAAAAATTTAATCAACTTAAGAATTTTTTATTGTTACATTAAAATAAAATAAAATAAAATAGCCATTTATTCTACTACCAATTAAATAATTCAGTATTTTACAATTGTTATTAACATAATTACCTACATAATATTTTTAAAATTGAGAAATTAAATTGTTATTATAATACAATGTTTGAGATGTCAATTATTTGAATTTTTTTTTTTTTTTTTATATATATATGTATGTACCTAGTTTGTATGTCAGTATTATGTGTTGGTAGAAGTCGCCTGTTTGGCGTAGGCCTCCCCCAGCTCTCTCCAAGTCCGTCTATCTCGTGCGTTCCTCATCCACAGTGGTCCATTGATCCGTGCAAACACATCTGCCCAGCGTCTCCTGGGTCTTCCTCTTTTTCTCTTAGCATTGCGTGGTAACCACTCTGTCAAGATTTTTGTCCATTTAGTGTTACACGCTCGGCTAATATGGCCAGCCCATTTCCATTTTAATAGCCTTATCTGCCTAGTGACGTCGCTAACTCTTGTTTTATTACGAATAGCTTGGTTGCTGATTCTATCTGATAGTTTTATGCCCAGCATGCTTCTTTCCATTTTTCGCTGGCACACCGCGATTCTTTCCTCGTCTACCATCCTGAGTGCCCACGTTTGGCAGCCATATATTAAACATGGGAGTATTGCGACGTTAAACAATTTAGTCTTTATCTTTATATGTACACTCTTGTTTTTCATTATTTCTTTCAGACTCCAATATTTCTTCCAGGCTAAAGCGATTCGTCTTTGCACCTCTTTCTCCATATGGTCTTCGAATGATACTAGCTGTCCCAGGTAGACATATTCGTTGACAATTTCTATTTCGTCTCCATCAACTATTATCTGCGGTGTATTTTCACTGTTTGTCATTACTTTTGTTTTAGTTTTATTAAGTGCTAAACCTACTTTCTGACTTTCTCGTGCTAATTCAGATATCATGTCATTAAGGGTTTTTGGAGACTCAGAGAAAATCACGATATCATCCGCGAATCGCAAGTGACTTAAATATTCCCCGTTTATTTTAATTCCTTTGTTCGACCAATCTATTTTCCTAAATACTGTTTCCATTACCGCAGAGAATAATTTTGGCGATAAAGGATCTCCTTGCCTTACACCTTTTTTGATATAAAATTCCGGTCCTGTTTTTTCTAACTTTAGTTTTGCCGAACTTCTGCTATATATGCTGTGAATTACATCAATGTATTCGTTGTCGACGCCTTGTTGTTTAAGTGACTTCCATATTTCTGAGTGTCGTATAGTATCAAATGCTTTAGTAAAATCTATGAAGCAAATATATAAAGTGATACCGTATTCCTTGACCTTCTCTATTACTTGAGACACCACTTGAATGTGATCGGTAGTAGCCCAACCTTTGCGAAAACCTGCTTGCTCTCGAGGTTGGTTTTCTTCCAAAGGTTTCGTGATGCGATTTAGTACAAGTTTTGCAAACACTTTGTACAAGTTCGACATTAAGCTGATTGGTCTGTAATTTGATAAATCCGTCTTATCTCCTTTCTTATGTATAAGGATCGTCGTGGATTTCGACCATTGTTCTGGGGTCTCTCCTTTTTTTAAGATATTATCATACAGTATCTTAAGTGCCGGCTTCAACGGTTCACAGAGAGATTTCAGTAGCTCATTCGATATACCGTCTTCACCTGGTGTTTTGTCCTTCTTTTGGGTGCTTATAGCGTACTCTATTTCCGATAGTAATATATCGCATATGTCATTGATGTCACTTTTATCATTTTTCTCTTGTTGTTCAGAGTGTTCTGTACAGGGAGTGTTACTTTCTTCTGATGAATATAATTGTTCATAGAAATCCGTAGCTTCTTTTAGAATGTCTGGACGTCTTATTAATTGTTTCCCTGTTTTGCTTTTTATGTTCGCTGCCCATTCTCTTGTGCTTCTTAGATCTTTATAAGCTTTTTTAATAGCTCCTGATTTTTCTATATATTTTTCAAATGTCTTTGTCCTGTGCAATTTTTTGTCCATACTTATGCCTTTGGTTATTTCCTTGCTTATACGTGTTATTTTATTTTTTATTTCGCGTGTTCTTTTTAATTGATATAAAGCTTTCCTTTTTTCGAGGAGTTCTTGTGTGTGTGCACTTAATTGAGATGATTGTTCACGTTTTTTGTTAGTATAATCTTTAACAGCGGCATCTATTTCCCCTACTAGATTGTTATATTGCGTTTGAATGTCTTTGGTCTCATTTACTGCATTTAAAAATAGTTCTTTTAAGTGTTTCCCGTCCTCTTTGGTCAGTATTGGTAAGGATTTTAGAAGTTTATTATTATTTGTTATTTGTCTTCTCGTTCTTTTCATGGTGCCAAGGATAATTTTACATCGTATCATTCTGTGGTCAGTATTGAAATTTAAATTATTAATAATGTCAAAGTTTTTAATATTAATAGGCTTATTGGTTAGGATGTAGTCGATTTCATTAAAATATCTATCTCCAGGTGATTTCCAAGTCCATTTTTTGTAAGGTTTTCTCTTAAATTCACTGTTTACAAACCTTAAGTCATGTTCCATGGCAAATTCAACCAGCCTATACCCTTGTTTACTCCTTTTACCATACGAAAAATTCCCAAACACTCTGTCTTCCCTCAACTGAGCTTTTCCAATTTGCGCATTAAAGTCTCCCATGACTACTATATTTTGTTTGTTCATTAATTGCAAAGCCGTTTCTAGGGTAGCGTAGAACGCGGCTAAATCTTCGTCTTTGTAACTTTCGGTGGGAGCATATACTTGTATAATCGTCCACACACTACCGTTCGGAAACTTTAACTCGAGTGAAGCCAATCTATCTGAGTGACCTTTGAAACTGATAATGTTATTTCGAAGATATTTCTTAACTAAGAAGCCTACACCATTTCTTCCATCAGTACACGCAGTGTGGTATAAGATATAGTCGAGGTGTTCTTCAATCACTTCATATGGTCGTCTTAGTTCACTCAATCCGAGTACATCCCAATTAAGGTCATGAATAGCGAGTTGTAGTTCGGTAAGTCTTGCCTCTGTTGCTAGAGTTCGTACATTTAGGCTGGAAATGAACAAGCTGGATGTTTTGTTTTTTAATTTATGAGCTAGGGGGTTTTGGTCGTACTCCCCCACGGTGACCAACCGGATTGGGGGAGAGTCAATATTTTGTATTTGATGAAATTGTGATAAAGTGTTGTTATTGGAGGAGGCCTCGTACCCTCATGCGTTTTCGTTGCGTTTTAAGAATGACTGTAATGTGTTTGTCTTATGTTTCTTGCTTGTTTGTGAAGATTGATTCTGTGGTGTATTCTGTGTGTAAGAATATTCCGAGGTTGTTGTTGGGGGACTTTGCTGTTATTGTTACATTAGTAATTTAAAAAAAATTAGTTTTATGAAAAAATTATAGAAACTGATAATTATTATTAAAATTAGTACACGTTTAGTTCTACATCTACTTCAACATTGAAGATTGTGGAGAAAGATGCGAATCTTTTTCAACAATCTTCAATGTCCTCATTGGCGTCACTTTTACCCCTGTTTTCTACGTCACCCAAAACCTCGCCGTACCATACTAAGTCAGGGTTTTCAAGCCAGTTTTCATCAAACTGCTTACTCAGTAGTATTAGTCCCCGAATTCAGCCCAGAAACAGTGCTAGGACTTCCAGATGACATTTTAAAGCTTTTTTTGGCGCGGAACTGGCTTCAAAGATACACAAAATAACAAACTAAAATATTGCCATATTTAAATCGGGGATGCCAGAGTAATATAAAAGAATTTCCCCACAAAATTATGCTAATTACTTCGTTTTGATTGAAATCCATGTTCCGTAATCTTGAATAATATGAAATTTACCCCCTTTTGATTGGTATTCAAAAATATATTTGAGAGACGGGATTTTTATTTTACAATTACCACGTTTTGAACGGAATCGTCAACTTTGAGCCCATTTTGATGCAACTTTTAGGCCGTTTTCACAGACTTTTTTGCACGTAATAGATGGAGAGGTATGATAAGAACACGATTTCATGAAAAAAGTTGTTTGAGAAAATTATGTAATTACGCCCTTTTGTTCGCCAGCTCCTCATTTATTTTTACTTGTATTGTACTCAGGAAAATTCATTGTGGAAGCACTGAATACATAGCATAGTTTCAATAACAATTGTAAATTTTTTATTTTTTTGAAAAGAGCAACCGCCGAGTTTCTTGCTGGCTCTTCTCGGCAGGAAAGGCATTCCGAACCAGTGGTAGATTCATTGACGATTCAAAAGTGCTTGTAAAAGTCTATTTGAATAAAAAATATTTCTATTCTATTCTATTCTATTCTATAGGTCTTAAGTATAATTTTACTGTTTTAGGTTCAACAGCCCCAGCATTTGGCACCGGAAATACATCCTTCGGCACTGGCCTTGGAGCTGGAGGTCTCAATTTTGGAACGAGTACAGCAGCTTCAACAGGTATGTAATTTTATCATATATCGTTGCTTTACTTTCTCAAACTCCTATCTGAAAAAAATGATCATTTTTTGTTTTTTCATAAATTGAAATTACAAACCTTGTTTAATAACTGCAACAAATTCATATAGATACTATACACATTTTATATATTCACAAATAATTTAAAAAAAACATTTATAAAAAAATATGTCATTTTCCAAAACGTTGGAAATACAGATACGAGGTTGAAAAAGTAAGGCTAGGAGATATATGACTAGTTAATCAGATGTTCTTACTTTATTTTTACTTTATAATTTTTAATAATTTTTCTTCTTCTTCAACTTATGGACGTCCACTGCTGGACATAAGTCTCTTGCATGGACCTCCACAGACCTCGGTCTTGCGCCGCCTGAATCCAGCGACTCCCTGCGACTCGTTTGATGTCGTCGGTCCACCTAGTGGGGGGTCTGCCAACACTGCGCTAATAATAATAATATTAATAATTTTTAATTTATATTAATCACTATACTTTACTATAACTGCTCTCTAACCACTGACCACCGTATATTATAATGGAAGTCAGTGTCTCAAAACAAACACAAAATAAAATAAATAAATTATTTGTATTTTTTTTTTAGGTGTATCATTTGGTGCTACAACAACTACTAGTGGCGGGCTGGGCGGCTTGGGCGGTTTCGGTTTTGGTGCAACAACAAGCACAACACAGTCTGGTTTAGGACTTTTTGGTGCTACCACTTCCACCACTACCACTAGCGGTGAGGACACCTTTTCTTTATGCTTTTTTTGACTAGATAACTACCCTATAATCTGCTGTGGGATTGTCTAAAGATGATTAAAATAAATTGTGTTCAAGACCATTGATTGTATAAAATGTAGCTTATGTCACTCAGGCCATAATTTCTTTCATGAACATTACATTACACCCCAATGAACAGGTAGGCAATAACATCTTATTTTCACCATTAAAATAACCTTTTTCCAGTAAAATGTATCCATCACGGAAATCCCCGTATTCCCCTTTCATCCCTTTGACACAAACCTTTCAAATGATCCCGCCGTCAAATGAGTATAGACGTTCAGATGGACAATGCGGATGTTTCAGGCCGCCATGTAAGTTTGTGTGTAGTCACTTAAGTTAGCGACAGCGATTTATAATTAAGCAGAGTCGTTAAATTGTTGACATCACAAAATTTTTTTTTTTTTAGAATAAACTAGTTGATGCCCGCAACTTCGTTCGCGTGGATTAAGGTTTTGTAATTCCCGCTGGAACTCTCTTATTTTCCGGGATAAAAAGTAGCCTATGTTCTATTCCAGATTATAATCTACCTCTGTGCCTTTCAGCCAAATCGGTTCAGTCGTTGCGACGTGATTGAGTAACAAATGTACATCCAAACTTTCGCATTTATAATATTAATAGGATTACAACCCGGAAATGAATCCGTTTCAGGAGAGGAGAATAATATAAGTCAAACTCAACATGGTTTCTTTATAAAAGGAATAATTAATCCGTTCCTAATACGCACCGCAAAAATTCATGCCAAATTTCAGCCAAACCGGTTCAGTAGTTTTTACATGAAAGAGTAACACACATCCATCCATACATCCATCCTCACAAACTTTCGCATTTATAATATAAGTAGGAAAAGTAGGATGTACAATATTAATTTATGTCATAAAATTTGCACGCCGGAATGGCAGAATATGTTTGGAAATGACATCACAATTTACATCTATATCTATCTATCTATCTTTATCTTTATCTTTAGCTCCCAAATGCAACACCTTATTTATTAAATAAATTGTTTTCACCAACCTTTAAGATGATTAATGTCATTTTGAGCTTTTCACCCTAAAAGTTGGTGAAAACTTTTTTAATAGACAAGGTAACCCTTGACTGCAATCTCATTTGATGGTAAGTGACTATGAATTTGAGGTTCGGAGGCCTGAAACTGATTATTTTTCCAGCAGCACCAAGCTTGGGTCTTGGAGGTGTGTCCCAGCCAGGAATTGCCAACTCCACAAACGCTGATGGCAAAAGTAAGTTTTCATTTCTACTTGTGATAGCTTCTCATTTATATAATTACTAGCTTTTGCCCGCCGCTTTGCTCACGTTAAGTTCGATTTTTCATACCACTATTTTACCCCCTTAGGGGTTGAATTTTCAAAAATCCTTTCTTAACAGATGCTACGTCATAATAGATATCTGTATGCCAAATTTCAGCCTGATCCATCCAGTAGTTTGAGCTATGCGTTGATAGATCAGTCAGTCAGTCACCTTTTCCTTTTATATATTTATATAAGATAAAAGCGGTTCCTGTGACTTCATCCTTGTAGATTTAGATTTTTTTAGAAATCTCATTGGAATACTTTTTTTATGCTGATATCAAATCATAGCTTAATTATGTCCTTTCCCAGAATCAAGTCACATTTTGTCATGCAATCAGACAGAAAAAACAAAATCACTTTGTTACTTTCGCATTCATATTCCATACTAATGCGAAAGTCACTGTCTGTTTGTACTTCTTACGGTATTGCCAACACAATAATTTGTTCATTTAGGCTTTACATATAGCAAATAATAAAAAAATAAATGTTTCACAGGTGAACCTCCGAAACAAACTAAGCTGCCAGATGAAATATCCACAACGGTGGAGTCTTTCAAGGAATTTGTAAAGAAGCAGAAGTCACTTAGCTCTGATGTGATGAGAGTTAACACCAAGCCGCTTCATAAGGTATGTATTTATCACATAAAACATTAGTTTTATGTGCAAAAGTTTGTGTGCGTGCGTGCGTGTGTGCGTGCGTGCGTGCGTGTGTTTGTGTGTGCGTGCGTGCGTGCGTGCGTGCGTGCGTGCGTGCGTGTGTGTGTGTGCGTGCGTGCGTGCGTGTGTGTGCGTGCGTCCGTGCGTGCGTGCGTGCGTGTGTGTGTGATATATTTGTGTGTGTGTGTGTGCGTGTGGTGTGTGCCGCACAGTTCAAATGTTCAGTTCAATGGACAGATCGGGCTAAAGCATACAGATAGCTATTTTGACGTTGGCATTCGCTAACAAAGGATTTTTGAAAACTCGACCCTTAAAGGTGTATTTGCAAAAAGAATAAGTATTAAATCGCACTTCTATACATGCACCGTTCACACGCACACACATCATGTTTTGGTACTTTGATATAAATTTTTTATGTTCTGTATTTTTTTTTTATCTATTTTCTTTCGTCCGGACTTGCTGTACCCGTCGCGGACGCTATTTTTAAAAGTAGTAGTTAGTAATCTTCTATATACATAAAATTCAAAGTCCTGACTGACTGACTGACATATCAACGCACAGCCTAAACTACTGAAGTGAGAAACTTGAAATTTTTACAGTTGGTTCCTTTTATGACGTAGGCGCACACTAAGAAAGGATTGTTGGAAATTCCACTCCTAAGGGGTTTAAATAGGGGATGGAAGTTTATATGAAACTCCGTCATTTTTCAAGCTGTTTCCATCAAAGTTGGTATTTGAGCTTTCAGTTAAAAATTTTTGAAAATTCCACCCCAAAATCTAATTCCACGCGGACGAAGTCGCGGGGGCAAAAGCTAGTAATCAATTATATGATGCCCCAGGTGGGCCGCGAGGCGGAAGCAATGCTGCGCGCGATACTAGCGCTGCGCGGCGAGTGCGGCCGCTCCCGCGCGCACTCCTTCCGCCTGCGCGCCGCCGCCGCCACCGCGCTCGCCGCCGCCGAGACCGCAGCCAGGGATTCACCAGGTAAGGGGCACTATTCCCTCACTCTCACAGCGAGACGTAGCCGGTGAGAGATCAAATGCAACACCAACATCTACTTGCTCTTTCAGCTCTTTCAGGCCCGGGGATGACACAGGGTGTAGGAGACATTCAGTTCAATTTTTCAGCAGTCTTTTCGTGACTGACAATTTTTTTTTTTTTTTTTTCAATTTTTTAATTAACTAGATGATGCCCGCGACTTCGCTCGCGTGGATTGAGGTTTATCTGCTAAATTCATAACTTGAGATTTGAGCCTTGCAGATGTGACTTTAAGGCTCAAATTTCAAGTTGCGAATTTAGCAGATGAGACTTTGTTCTGCGGAGGGGTCGAAATATGAAAAAAAATTTTTTACCTCCCATAGTAAATCAATCAGCTGATCGTCAATTTTGTATGGGAGGTCCACATTTTTTTTTCACATTTCGACCTATGTTCCTTGGGGAAATTTGTTCAGTTTCATGAGCACATTCACCTCCTTCAGGGTTATTTCACACTTTTGTTACACGTTGTATATTTCAAAGAAAAAAAAAAATTGATTTTTGCAGGTGCAGACCCGGAAGGATTGTCCCCGCCGCCGTACATCAAGGACCTGATCGCGGAGCTGGAGCAGCAGCTGACCACGTTCCGGCGGCAGATGGACGTGGCCGACAAGCAGATGCAGTCCTCGCCCAAGCTGCTCACCGAACAAGGTTTTCATTCATTCTCAAATATGGTTGAGCGAAGCAATGGCTGGATCATGCGTCATGCTCGTGAACGGGTGCCGCCAACGGGAATGGGTCTGCTTTGGCTGCCCGTCTTGACATGCGTTGGATTGGTGTACCTACGTATGCATTTTTGCATTTTTGAAGCTTTATTGTGGAAGCACTGTATACGTAGCATAGCTTTGTAAAAAAAAAATTTTTTTTGAAAAGAGCAACTGCTGAGTTTCTTACCGGCTCTTCTCAGCAGAATCTGCATTCCGAACCGGTGGTACATTTATGACGTGTCATAAGAGCTACAAGTTAGCCTATATGAAATAAATAAATTTTGAATTACTAATTGATGCCCGCGACTTTTTTCGCGTTGATTGAGATTTTTTAGATTCCCGCGGGAACTCGCTTATTTTGCGGCATAAAAAGTAGCCTATGTGCTATTCCAGACTATAATTTATCTCTGTGCCAAATTCCAGCCAAATCCGTTCAGCGTTGCGACGTGATTGAGTAACAAACATACAAACTTTCGCATTTTTTTTGTTTTTTTTTTTTTATTTTTTTTATTTTTTTTTTTCTATGACAAGATTGCCCTTGACTGCGATCTCACCTGATGGTAATATTAATAGTAGAATAACTTCCTAAATTTCCCCCGCCGGGGATCGAACCTGAGACCTCTCAGTTATAAGACCACAGCGTTCACCACTGCACTGGAGAGGTGGTCAAAAAAAAAGTTTGCTGAGCCCGTTTTGATGTGATCGCAGAGTTGACACTGGGCATCCGGCGCATGCACGAGTCGCTGGTGGCGCTGGCGGCGCGCCTGCAGGCCGTGCACACGCAGGTGGAGGCGCAGAAGGAGCAGTACCTCAACCTGCGCAAGTACATCCTCAAGGACCCCAGCAACGTGTTCGACACACCTTCCAGTAAGTGTTTTTCAAACAATTTTTTATACTAATACTAGCTTTAACCCGCGGCTTCGCTCACGTTAGGTTCGATTTTTTAACCCCCTATTTAACTCTCTCGGGGTTGAAATTTTCCAAAATCCTTTCTTAGCGGATGTCTACGTCCTAACAGCTACCTGTATGCCAAATTTCAGCTCAATCGATCCAGTGGTTAGAGCTGTGCGTTGATAGATCAGTCAGTCAGTCAGTCAGTCAGTCAGTCACCTTTGCCTTTTATATATTTAGATTATAAAGCTGAAGAATTCGTTTGTTTGAACGCGCTAATCTCAGGAACTACTCATTCGAATTGAAAAATTCTCTTTGTGTTGGATAGTCCATTTATCGAGGAAGGCTTTAGGCTATATACCATCACGCTGCGACCAATAGGAGCGAAGCATCAGTGAAAAATGTTGCGAAAACGGGGAAAATTATCCATATTTAAAATATATTGTTTAAAAACTTCTTAATCACGAATATAATAACAGTTTATGAAATAAATTGACTGTTCCGTAGAACAAAGTCTCATCTGCTGAATTCATAACTTGAGATTTGAGCCTTGCAGTTGTGACTTTTAAGGCTCAAATTTCAAGTTATGAATTTAGCAGATGAGACTTTGTTCTACGGAACGGCCGAAATAAATAATTTACAGAATGTGTAGACTAAATGTGAGATCCATAGAGCATCCTCTCACTCAGCTCAGACTCAAGATAGACGTTAAAACGAGACACAAATATGCTCTGACATAAATCTGTCTCGTTTTTACTCTGTCTTGAGTCTGAGATGAGGCAAAGCACGCTCTATAGATCTCAGCATGAGATCAGTAACCTAAGCACGAATTGATCTACACTGCCATACCCCAAGTTAGCCTACTACCATCTTAGACTGCATCCTCACTTACCATCGGATGGGATCGCATCTCTTGTCATCGAATAAAATAAAAAAAATATATATTTTCTGTTACAGCAAGTGCAAGCCTCGATCAGATACTGCGAGATGCGGAAGGCTCAAGGAAAAACACGAAGTCTGGGAACCTTACGGATTCAACCTTACTGACCAGTGCCGTGCTGTCAGACCCCAGAGCCGCTTTGGGTGAGTGTACAGTACAATATTAATGTATAAAAAAAAAATCAAAATTTATTTATTTAATAATAATGTAGGCCAACTTGTTGCGCCTATGAAACGTCACAAATCTACCACCGGTTCGGAATGCAGATTCTGCTGAGAAGAGCCGGCAAGAAACTCAGCAGTTGCTCTTTTCAAAAAAAAATTTTTTTTTTTTACAATTATTGTTAAAAAAACTAGGCTATGCACACAATGTTTCCACACAGAAGTTTCAAAAATGCACACCTACCACAACTTAACACATGTTAACATGGGTAGACACAAAGCAGACCCATTCCCGTTGGCGGCACCCGTTCACGAGCATGACGCATGATCCAGCCGTTGCTTCGCTCAACCATATTTGAGGGAACGTAACAACCCGCACCACACGACACCACCACAGAAATGTTTAAGTGAGCATGACATACTTAGGCTACCCATGTTAAGGCATCGAATTAAATACTAATATTAAGATACTCATTTTAAGACATAACTGAGACACAAATAAAGTGGAAACACTGTAGAACAGAATACAATAGAATCATGTTACACAGGATAGTTATTACTGCTATAGCTATAGCTACATAATATTACAATACAATAACTTAGGGTATCTTGTGGTTAGCTGGATGCGTAACCGTAAAACCGTAACCGTGTGTAACCGTAAGCAAATTCCACAGGTAATATAAAGCAGTTGGCCGGACCGACGCCGTTTACCTACTTGGGCAGCACCCTGCCCGCATTCCCCTCGGCGGACAATACAGGTGACAGCAAAAATTGAAATACTTCACTAAAATACCCACTTCACTCACACGTCGCGTAGTCTGCGTGAAAGAGTAACACACACGAGCGCACGCACACACGCACGCACGCACGCAAGCACGCACACACGCACGCACGCACACGCACGCACGCATGCACACACGCACGAACACACGCACACCCATCCACACGCACACTCACCCACACACGCACACTCATATACCCACCCACCCACACGCACTCATACACCCACACACGCCCACGCAGACACGTAGTGTGTGCGTATGCGTGTGTGCACAGACGTGTGTGTGCGTATGCGTGCGTGCACAGACGTGTGTGTGCGTGTGCGTCCGTGTGCGTGTGTTTTCTTTCACGCAAATTACTGGACGTATTTGGCTGGCTCATACCCATCATAACACATAGGCTACATTTTATCCCGGAAAATTAAAGAGTTCCCACCGGTCATCAAAAAACCTTAATCCACGCGGACGAAGTCAATCAATACATATCAAGCTTTGATATAAATAAAATAAGCGCAGCGCTTTGCTGCCTCGTTCCTGATACGCTAAAATTTGGAATACCCTTCCGACTTCCGTTTTTCCCTATACCTTCAAATAATGTGAATAGGCAAGCGCGTTCCATCTTAGGCTGCTTCTTCACTTACCATCAGGTGTGATCGCAGCCAAGCGCTGGTCTATATGTATATAAAAAATTATTGTGTATATTGTCTTTTTGTCCCAGGATCAAACTGGCAACCCCAGCCGCAACCCGCCCTGAGCACGTCGCTGAACATGCCGACCTTCGGCTCCACCCAGCCCGAGTCCAGCTTCCAGCTCCAGAAACCGCCCGGCAAGCGCGGCAAGCAATGATATTGGAGATGAGGCACGCCGCAGTGTCAGTGACTTTGAGCTCGTGGACGTTGAGGCTAAGGCTGAAATCCTTGGACCACTCCCACTCAGCTCAGACTCAAGACTCAAGACAATTAAAACGAGAAAGATTTATGTCAGACCATATTTGTGTCTCGTTTTAACTCAAGTCTGAGCTGAGTCGGAGCACCCTCTATACTGCCGTCATAAAGAAAAAAAACGTATCTGACATTTTCGAAATTGAGTCAGACCCATATTCGGCATCTGAACAGAAAGACGCATCTACCAATACTTACCAGTATTTTTAAATTTTGTTTAAACTTATCACAGTGATAAGTTTAAACAAAAAAAAAATACTGGTGGATGCGTCTTTTTAACCGACTTCAAAAAAAGAAGAGGTTCTCAATTCGACGCGTATTTTTTTTTTTATTATTTTTTTTTAACCGTCGCGCACCGGTTTCATCGCGCACCGATGAAACCGGTGCACGACGCTGGCCCGACTTCAACATACGTGTACAAACTAAAATTATTTTATACTTTTAAGTGGCGTTTGAAGTCGGTTTTTTTTAAAATATTTTTTTATATTATTATTGTTCTGATGCCGAATATGTGTCCAACTCAATTTCGAAAAAAATGTCAGATACGTATTTGTCCTTATGACGGCAGTATAGACTTCTAGCCCGCACTGCGAACAGAAATTGCGCGAATTTTTTCCGCGCGGTACATAAATCTGTACATTTGATACAAATATCAAGCGGTTTTTAGATCGCTAGTGCGGGCATCTCTATATGATTGCAAGTGTTACAAAATTGCAATAAAAAACGCGCGATTTTTTTTCGCAGTGCGGGCTAGGCTTTACAGAATTGGGGAAAAAAATCGCGCGGATTTTATTCGTCGTGCGGGCTAGCGCTAAGCGCTGCCTGCCAAAACAAACATTTTACAGAAATCGCGATTTTCTGTTTTTTTTTTTATTTACCATTAGGGGGAGTCCCCCGAGTACCGGACACTTAAGGATTTTAATAAAATAATAATAATTTAATACTTAATAATGTTTTATTTAGACACATAAACAACAATAAACGACATTCAAAAAAATCAACAACGACAAATATTACATATTTTTAAACAATCAAAAAATCAATCGCCTAGTTTTTGGCACCTAGTACCGGACAAATATAAATTCGAACCCTTTACGGACGTAAGTTTAATTTGAAGTCACACAATAAACTTTGATTTAAAGTTTAAACAATAACACTCTGAGACATATAATCACCATAAACATCCAAATAAATCAACAAATTATAAATATAAATAAATTAAATGTTATTTTAACTGGTGAAGTAACCATTGATTAAAATAAGAAAATTAAACTTAGTATTGCAACATAAAGTGACCAGAATTAAACATCGAAATAATGATCAACCAAAATGCCATTTTAGTAAAACGCAATAACGATTGTAAGACATTTTTATATTGTGCATGAGGGGATTGAAATATATACGCCACTTATAATTTGAGCACCTTCAAGGCAAGAGTGAATAGGCATTTTCTAGGCAAGCGCGCTCCAACCTAGACCTCATCAATGCTATTTAGTATTCGTCAAGCGCAAGCCTATTTCGAATAAAAAAAAAAAAAAAAGTTTTCTTCCAATAACTCTCAAGTGTGGGTAATTTGACAAGTCCAGTAAACAGCACCATACCTACCTAGGAATTTCAGCATTTCATGTTCTGTTACATCACTCCATCGTTTTATGCGACTAAATTCTTGTGAAACTTTCTCTTTTAGACGCTTGCCGTAAATGTTTGTCTGTTCCACCATTAGTTTTATGACCTTGTCATCCACAATTTGTCGGAATATAGTGTTCACTGCTTATGTCAAAGTGAATAAATTGACGAGAGATTATCCCAACCTGTAAACTTTTCTGCGACTAGGTCATCTACTTGATACGACTATTGATTTTTACTCGGGGGTCTTGTGGACATAATATACGAGGGGTGCCAAACCATAACGTTTCAAGTGCCAGAAAGTTAAATTTTCAGGAGACACAAAAAACATTTTTAATGGAAAAAGAAAGAGCAAAGCAATAAAAATATTATTAATAATTTAATAATTTAACACAATTTTTGTGCTCTGTCAAAACAAGGAAATAATATTATTTTCTTTATAAAAAAAATTAAAAGAACAAAACGTTTTAAGTGCCATTATTATGCAAGTCATAACGTTGTAAGTGTTATATTACTTGCACATAACTCGACTTTAAAATATCTTTATTTAAAAAGGTTTTCATAAAACAATTTGCTATCTCCGGCTAAATACGGCAGCATGGCACCAATGTCTTTCTTTTTCTCGGCAGTTAAAGGTACAGGTGTCTCGATCATGTCAACTTGTAGTTTCTCAAAATTCGCCTTAGTAATTCCAGGTTTCAGCACTGGAGTTGATATCCATGTTTCTTCAATGTTCATGTTCAACTTTTCTTTGTAAGAATGACACCAAAATTTTCAGATGTTAAGCGAATCATCGTTGCCGTAGCTTTTTGGTATTAATCACATTTTTAGCCAGATTCATCCAGTTAAAAAAGGTTTTATTATCCACTACCAAGAATGGGTTTTTCTTGCCAGCATTTGTAATAAGCTCAATGGAATCAGTGGCTTTGCACACTTTTTTGCTTTTTCAATGATCGCAAAATCACGATCGCAGGCGAGAAATGTATGATCTTTTACAGGAAATTTATGAGTAATCTAGAAATAAAGAAAATCATTTTCTGAATCCTAACATTGCGATGGACTCGTTGAGCACATCGGATTCACCCCCTAGCTTTGCCTCAGTGCGAAACAAAAGAAAGAGAGATCATGAGGACTTCAGTGTGGATTTCTCTGCATTTAGGGAAGAAATGAAAAATTTAATACACTCTATGATGGCCACTTATAGCGAAGAAATTAGGTAAATTACACCGACGCTAACAGACATTCAGCAGTCAAATCGAAACATAGAAAACTATTGCATTCCTCACGTCTCAAAATGAAGAATATAAAAAGAAAATTGAAAAATTGGAAATGCAAGCACAGGAAGACAGGAAATATATTACTATTTTAGAAGATAAAATAGAAGACATGCAAAAAGGGTTGAGGAAAACTAGCTTTGAAGTTAAAAATGTACCGAGGAAGGATAATGAAACCAAGGAAGACTTGATTAACATGGTAACTTGCCTGTCTAAAAACACTAGTTATGAAATGAATAGGTCAGAAATAAGAGATATATATAAAATACGACCAAGAAAGGAAGGGCAAAGAAGCACACCCAAAATAATAGAAACAATTTCAACAATAACTAAAAATAACTTCCTCAAAATGAGTAAGTCTTTTAATATAAAACATAAGACGAAAATCTGTGTGAAACATCTAGGACTACGCAGTGAAACAGACACACCTGTTTTCGTCTCTGAAAACTTAACTGCGAAGTCTTCCCGACTATATTTTCTGGGAAGAGGGCTAACAAAGTCGGGTCAATATAAATATTGTTGGACGTCATATGGGAAAGTGTATATGAGAAAAGATGACAACTTTCGAGTGATTCTGATAACTAATGAGGCCCAAATTCACAAACTGCAGCAAGGAGACTAACTATGCCTAGTGACTACATTGTTAAATACTCTAGTATACTTAAATTGTTACTTTTTCTACCTGTACGTAAATAATCTTATCACATACAAACCTAACATTTCCACACTCACATTACTTACTACACTTTTCATATTTATTCGTAAGGCTACTTTTCATCACTTCAGCAAAGATAAGAGCTTTCTTAACATTTTCCTTTTTGTTGTGATCTGATAGTAAAATTTCACTTTTTGTCCTTGGGCATTTTGAATGCTCCTTCTTTAATTTATTACTGATGCGAAGGACTCGTTTACGCAACATATCGTTCTGTTTTTTCAGATTTATTAATTTTTGTTTGTAGAACGCAAGCTTTTTGGACACATAACACACACAGTCGACACACAGTCGACGCATTACTAACCTTTAACTAGGGGCATGACAAAATAACACTATAAGGGACATGACGTCTCACAGGCTACTACTTTCAAACTAAATTTTTTTCATAAAATTGCATCTAGATGATTTAAAATTGTGTTGATATTTAATGTGTGGTCAAACCAATACCATCAGAGCCTTTGCCGCTATAAATATATCCATTATAAAAATAAGCATTTTTTGCATCACATTAGGCTCGTATGACCAGTCCAGATTTACCTGGTTTTTTCGGCATATAAGAAATCATTCCATTTCATTTATTTTTGCATTAATGAATCCACTTACATGTCTAATACTACATGTTTAATTGTGAGCAAGATTACATGTGACGTTACATTTCATAATGAACCATGTCCATATAGTTTCATTGGTAGAGAAGTTTTTTTTTTTCATTATCCAGTTAAAACTACTTTATAATGGGAAAAAAAGTAGTTTTTAATATCTATTTATGTCATTGGAATATCTTATCCTAATAATGTTATTACGTAAATTCGATAAATTGGAACAAAATTCACATTTTTTTAATGGACTTAGATAATGAATATCAAAAAGAGCCAAGTCCATTGGACTTAGTTTAGTCTGCTGAAATTAACATCGGGACTTAGTGCATTTTGTTTAATCGCATATTGATGGGACGGATTCAGGCTAAATAACAAGCTTTATACGATTTTGTAAGTTTTTATGAAAAATAAAGTTTTACTTATACAAATCTAAAGAATCGGACTCGTAAACTTATTAGAAAACTGAAACTTAAAAAAATAACTAAATAAATTATGCAAATACTTATTTGAATAGTATTAAAATTCTTGCCAGTTCTTTACAGTAGAATCTAAATTCCGAACCAGTGGAAGTGGCAAATGAATTGTGCCTTTATAAAAAAAAGTTATACATATTAAGCAAATAAAAAATTTAATTCAATAACACATTATAAACTTTAACTCAATAACACGTTATGTTTTTCAACACACTTGCTCATAAAGTGGCTCTAGGTTCACCGCAGTTAGGCACATAAAGACACCTATTATTCAAACCGTGACTTTTCCATTACTATTATTCACATGTGAGTTAGTTTTTATTGGTTGAGTTGCTTTATTCTTAAAAAAAAATATTGAATAGAATCAAGGTTACTTTGCGGAATTCCATGATCTTTGAAAATTAAATTTTTTTCAAATATTGTTTTCAAAAAATTTTTCATTTTTAATTTTTGTTTTATTTTTTGTTTTTTTTCATAAAATTTTTCAAAAAATTTCTTCAAAAATTTCTTCAAAAATATTTTTTTTTGGGAATTTTTTTTTTAAATATTTTTTTATAATTTTTATCCAAAAATATTTTTGGAATTTTTTTTTTTCAAAAATTTTTTTTATTTTTTATTTAATGTAGCTTAGTAGTAAAAAATTACTACCTGAAATGTCCAAGGAAAAATTATTTTTTAGTATTATTTTCTTCACAAGTGTGTTGAAAAACGTCGTATGATACACGTGTGTATTGATGATTACCGTCCTCGGCTATCTAACCTAACGGCTCGGGCCTCAATAGCGCCTCAGCGGCAATCACCAAGATTTCACACTTGTACCATAATGTACTATTATAAGATTTATGTATCTAACTAAATATTTGAATAGTATCGCAAAAAAATCATCATTCTCATGATAGTTTAAAAAAAATTACTGAATAAATAAAGTCTTTAAACTTAATCAGATTCATAAACTTATCAACTTGAATCGTATACAAACAACAAAATGAAGATTTTTAAAAGTTACAAGCAATTAATAAAACAGCAAAATCAGTCTGACTCTGACACATCAAAATTATTTTCACGATAATTTAGATGCCTCGAGTTTTTTATAATTTCAGAATTATTTTTGCTTCACACCTGAATCGAAAGAACGTAAAAAACGAAAAGTATTTTGTTACACGAAGTCTAGTATTTCTTCCATTTCTTGTTCACAACATGCGTCGTCTTCACGTGTTTCCACGTTAGAATCCCTTTCAAAAATGTTCCTGTAGAAGCTCAAGTAGTCTAACTGCAACCATTTCTGTCCAAAATGTTTGATTAATAATTTTTTCACATCATTAAGTTTAGCTTCGGTCACCTTCACTCCAACACTCAATTGATCTGGAACTAGATGAGTGAAATTACGGGTAGGACGTAACAAGCATTTGGCAACTCCAGTATCATTTTGATATGAAAGTTCGCCGCGGGCTAAGATGCGTCTTGTAGTCTTGCCTCTTTTCAAGACAACTCGTTTAACTTTAGTTATCTGAAAGTGCCACCGGCTTACATCTTTGAGAGTTTCTTTCACAGCAGATCTAAAATCGTATATAGGTACTTCTGTACCTAACTTGAAAATTTCAGCATGTTCGCTTATGATATTCTCATACTCTTCTGGTTTTACTATTGTTTCTATTTTCCGCACCCTTTTTTCGGTGAGTGCAAATACGCGGTCAGCGGGTAAAAATGAGTGACCCGTGACTGGAAAAATGATTTCAACTCGCTTTAACGTAGCTGGCGCCTCCGAGAACCATTTACTGACCATTCCTATCATTATTGAATTTTTATTTTGACCTCCACAGCCGTCGGCCATCAACCGAACGGTTTTTATGTTGTGAAGGTCAAAAGAATTTAGGCAGTGATACACCGCACTGCTGATTTCATTCGACGACTTTGCACTAATGTCCTCTGTCCACAAATAAGACCTCACATTACTTTTCTGTGAGAAGAGCCTATGACAGCTGTGAAATTATACAAGTATAATTGTCTTGAATAGTAGGCGGCTTGATCCGCTACTTTTGGCAGGGGCAAATTCTTTTGACAATCAAAACTTAAAGTCAGGAGATCGTCATTTTCTTCGCGCAGTTTCAGGAAAAAAGCTTTCGCTCTTAATTTGTGGATTCGTAAATTGGTCATAAGTTTCTGTTTTTCTGCAACAGATTTTTCGTGTTTTATTTGTTCAGTTATTTGAATACAGGTAGAGCACACGTCTTGACGCGGCGTACCAAATCCAATATTAAAATATCGTGTAAAAACTTTTCTAAAAAAGGAATGAGTTACCGACATACCAGGTCCTGCTTGATCATTATATAGTCGGAACATCCTTGCTATACTCAAAGTGGGATCTAAGTATATACGATTTCTGTCCTTTCCTCTTGAATAATGCACTTCCAGGGGTTTAAATCTTTGAATGAACTTTTGTACAGCTTCTAATCGAGATCTGTATTCGAAGCTTTTTCGATCTCCTCCTCGTCTTTCGTGAGCTATTAAGCCAGATTCATGGTGTCTTTTTAAAACTCCCTTTAAACGCGTGGGTCTAATTCGAAGAATCTGTAAAAAAGCTCGTTTGCAAACATTTACTACTTCGCCAGTTTTATGTTTTCTTGTATAATATTTCACAGTCATCAGTTTAGCACTTCGACTCTGGTCTCGTGGCCTTTTTCTAGCTGTGCGTGTAGTTTTGCAATAATTTAATAGGAAATTATCTTGATCTATTTTGTTTTTAGTGAAATAAAAATTTCGATGAAAATGAAAAATATCATTTGAAGACAGTTCATTACATTTGTAGAAGATATTCTTATGGCCGTGATCACAAGTGGGTTTTACTGGAAGACCTGGAGCTGAATACCTAAAAATAAAAATATCAAATTAAATACTATTTAAGGCAATAATAATTCAATAATCATCATCATCATCATTAACAGCCTATAATAGTCCACTGCTGGACTAAAGGCCTCTCCCAACAACGCACAGTGGGGCAATTCCGGGAATTAGGCGGTCATAAATCGATTTCTCAAAAATGGTCATTGACAAACAAAACTTACTACCTGAGGTAATTAAGTAAACACCGAACAATATGCCACCCCTCCAATCCTCTAATTAGGAGTGTTCACCATTTTGTGTCAGTCTGAAACTGAGCGTCACTTTAAGTGTTCGTATTGCGTTTAGACATTCAATTAAAACGACTTTTTAAAAGTGCTTTTTATATGTTAGTGAGTTATTTTTGAAAAAAATTGTAATGGATTCGATTATAACAGGTAAGCGCCCATATATATTTATAAAAAAATGTTTGAATAATGATAAAATAGATATTTTATGGCAATTTCAAAATAATGCTTCTGTTTCGGTCGAAAAATCATCTTTTAGATACTCAAAAAGGTTTTACTTTAACTTCCCACCGAGGCCCATCGGTTTTATTCATTGTAAATAAGAACTGACTATTGTCCCTAGTTGAATACATTGAGATTAGCCGTGATCTCCCGTGAAATATGTACTTTTGAAGGCTATGAATTACATAGCGGAAAATCGCCGTATTTCATATATTTTTTATTTTCGGTTTGAACCGGTTTTTATTTGTTTCCAGATTCGGAAGGCACTTCAGGAACCCGGACCGTAACACGTGGATTTCTTTTTACTAAAATGCAAGAACAAGACTTGCCCGATTTTGATGCAAAATTGATTTATCTTGAGAGATATATTTTATCACAAGATGAATATTGTGAAGAACAAAAGAAGGAAATTAAACATAATTTCTCACGTCTAAAGTCACAATTTAAGAAAAAATGGATCGAGTCACATAAAAAAGCCCATATTTTCATTCAAAAGAATGATGAATGGTTAAAAGGGACATACGAAATACCGAGAGCCAAAAAGATTTCTTCTGGTAGACCATCAAAGTCGTTTGAAGATTCCAGTGAGAGAAGTAAACGCAGAAAAACGCTCGAAATGCGTAGCACTATAGCAAAAGACTTGTTAATCCATGCTGCACAGACTTCGCTTCAAACTTCTGGAGAGAGAACTGCGTCTAATATTCTTAAAGATATTACTAACTCTCCAGAGAAGGCTCAGGCCTACAAGAAAGCATACGAAACAACAAAACAGGATAGTGAAAAACAGTTAGACGTGACTGCGGCTCTCTCAATGTTTGTGGAAGCCGGCCTTTCAAGGCGACAATATGAGTTGGTAAGATATTATGATAAACGAACATTTCCAAGCTACAAAGTGTTACAGCAAGCGAAGAAAACATGTTATCCGGCAAAAGAAGGATATCAGATAACAGAAACCTGTGCTGAAATTAATCTACAAGCTTTATTAGACCACACGATTCAACGCTTGGCTACATATTTAGAAGATGTTCTAAAAGAGTTAAGTCCGGAAGAGCGTCAATCAATAACCTTGATATCAAAATGGGGTTGTGATGGATCACAGCAAGCGCAATATAAGCAAAAAATGCAGGATAGAGATGGGAGTGATAGCAACGTATTCCAAAGTAGCTTCGTTCCCTTACAGTTAGTTTGTGGGCAAAACAAAAAAGTTATTTGGAGAAATCCGATTCCTTCCTCGCCACGTTTCTGTCGCCCAATGAGGATCAGATTTGTAAAAGAATCAGTAGACATCACGAAGTCTGAAATTGCGTACATAGAAGGTGCTATCAACTCCCTAAAACAGAGTGAATTTACCCTAGGAGGGATGAATATATCCACAAAGTATGTAATGGTTATGACTATGGTTGACGCAAAGGTATGCAATGCTGCTACTGACACAACGTCAACAATGAGATGCTATATCTGTGGTGCCACATCAAAAGATTTTAATAATCTGAGTATAAAAAAACCTGTAGACAGCGATGCATTACAGTTTGGCCTATCTGTGTTGCACGCCAGAATCCGGTTTCTTGAAAGCATACTGCATTTGTCATATAAAATTTCAGTGGAAAAATGGCAAATAAGATTGGACAGCGATAAAGAAATAGTAAAACAAAAAAAAGCTCAAATACAGGCGCAATTAAGGGAGAAAATGGGCCTAATAGTTGACGTTCCAAGAGCTGGTTTTGGCAACACTAACGATGGTAATACTAGTAGAGAATTTTTTGACCATCCAGAGACCGTAGCCGAAATTACTGGTGTCGACTTAAACCTAATAAAGCGCTTGAAAGTTATTTTGGAAGTAATAACGAGTACCCATAAAGTAGATTTGAAAAAATTTGCAGATTACGGATATGACACCGCAAAACTTTATATTGAGTTGTATCCCTGGCACCCTATGTCTCCAACAATGCATAAAATCTTAATCCATGGTGCAACTGTAATGGATCATGCACTTCTGCCTATTGGATTACTATCAGAAGAAGCAGCAGAGGCACGAAACAAGCATTTTCGCCAGTATCGGCATAATTTCGCAAGGAAATGCTCAAGGGAGCAATGCAATTATGACGTCCTTAATAGGTTGTTGCTAAGTTCGGATCCATTAATATCGAGCATAAGGCCAAAACCTACAAGAAAAAATGTGCCTCATAGCAAAGAAGCGATGGAAATGCTTATTTCCGCTGAACCCAACACAGCAGAATGCCCTGATGAGGAATCTGAACCAGAGCAACCTGACACGGATGAATTGAGCTCTGGTGAAGACACTTGGGATTAATTTGAATCACCTATATCAATTATTTTTTTATTTAGTATTGCATCATTCTTAGAAATTTATATTTTCTTAATTTATCATAGTGACAATTTTAATTAACTATTATAGTTTTAGTGTTTTGTACTAAGTTTTATGTAAAGTTTAACAAATATTAAAACTTAGATTCTATTTTAATTGGCTCAGTTCAGCTGTCCATAAGATAGATAAGCTACATTTTGTAACATTTTTGTTTTTTATTTTAAAAAGAGCAACTGCTGAGTTTCTTGCCGGTTCTTCTCAGCAGAATCAGCTTTCCGAACCGGTGGTAAATTCTTGACTTGTCATAAGAGCCACAAGTTGGCCTACATGAAATAAATGATTTTGAATTGAATTGAATTGAGTAGAAATAAAATCTGTTTTGGCATTTTATGGAGTTATTTTATTTTTGCGTCAAAAAATGTACGTTTGTTTCTCCTTAGCGGTAAAACTACTGAACCGATTTGGCTGAAATTTTTAATGAATATAGATTATGCCTTGGGTTGGCACACGAGTTACTTTTTATCTCAGAAAATACATGGTTTCCACATGATTTTAATCTGAATTTTGACAAACAGGATTTTAAACCAAAATATACGTAAGCGGGGCCGCGAGCATCAGTTAGTTTTAAAAAATTAGTTCCTAAAATACTTAAAAATATAATTTAACCTATTTACAACAAGTATTTAAGAAAAATTAATTTTGGCCGCCTAATTCCCGGAACTGCCCCACTGTGCAACGGGAGGATTTGCCCATAATTACCACGTTGGGCAGACGGGTTGGTGATCGCAGTAGATGGCAGTAGTAGCACAGAGGACGCTGCTGCCCGTTCTCCGTTATATTCCCTTAGTCGCCTCGTACGACACGCGCGGGAAGAGGAGGGGTGGTGACAACTGTATTCTAATCTGCCGTCACCACACGGCACTTCAATAATAAATAAGTCTAAACAATACTAATCCTTAAAAAAAATTTTGAACAAAAACTCATAAATTAGTAATGTCAAATAATAAATTAATCCTATACAATTATAAATGCGAAATAAATGCTTTTTGTAACAATTTTGTTTTGGAAAGAGCAACTGCTGAGTTTCTCTCCGGCTCTTCGCAGCAGAATCAGCATTCCGAACCGGTGGTAGATTCCTGACATGTCATAAGAGCCACAAGTTAGCCTACGTGAAGTAAATGATTTTGAATTTTTTTTTGAAAGTTTGTGAGGTGGTTGATGAATAATTCCATTTGGCTGAAATTTGGAATATATACCTACAGCGTATGCCCAGGACTAGCACATAGATTACATTTTACTCCAGAAAATTAAAGAGTTCCCGTAGAAATTAAAAACTTTAATTACCGCGGATGAAGTCGCGGGCATCATCATTCGTGCTTTACTAGTTTTCAACATAAATGTCGTAAATTAATGTTGAACAAACAATAAGTGCACTAAAAATTCAAAAATGAGACCAAAAATGAGTGCTTACAAGATATTACATTGTAACATTCAACTACGAATGCGGCCCTGGACGACCGGCATGAACCAACCTATGAAGAGCTATTCACTTTAACAAACACTTACAGTTTTTCCTTCAATTTCTCACGTTTCTGCTTAGATTTTGGAAACAGTCTTTTCCTAGACTTTTCTGGAGGCACTATTGGTATTCCTTCCATAGCTTATATCAAAAAATTGGTGTTAAAAACAAAATTTATGAGAGACACACAGATCACTAGTCAACACTCCGCGAGCAACTGACGGCCATCTTAGAATCATATTAAGCTGTGATTGGTCAAAATGGATTTGGTTTGTTTTGATGTCACAAAGCACGCGGACTTGGTTCGTTTTGAAAAAATCTGCTACTTTTAAGACTAATTTTGTTCTAAAATCGCTGGACTTGAGTCAATTTGGTAAAACACAAAATGTATAAAATTTATAGATCTTTCAAAAAATAAAAAAATCTTATAAGCCGGTAAAAGTGGACTTGGTTCGTTATGAAATGTATCGTCACACATGAGGCCCCGTCAGGGTGTTGCAAGTTATATCAAATAATTATAATTAATCATATAAAATCATCAATAATTAAAAAATACAATAAGTTAAAAACATGTGACTTCTTCCTCGAAACTTCACTAACATTTCATCTATGGTGACGCATTCACTCAATTCGTATAGCTGTTGAGAATTGTTGACAAACTTGTTGAAAATAAAAGATATATGTAGCTGCCAACTTACCATCGTTTTGCCTTTCAGCGCGATCATCTGGATTATCGAAACGCAAACACAGTAACAAAATGACAAATCTATTTTCTGACATGCCGCATCTAAATATTTCACACCCTGTGCCTAGGGTTCCGCAAATTTTTTAAAGTATCGATACCTACTCGATGCCAAGTATCGTATCAAAAGTATCGATACCGATGAAAGTATCGGATCAAAAGTATCGATACTACTCAGTATCGAGTACTTTTTCTTTGCCTCGGGAAACGTGTTAAAATCTCAAAAAATTACATTCTTAATTAAAATCATTATTAAAAAAAAATTGGGACTAACGATACAAATCCCTATAAATTGTAAAGACCTAATACTATTACACATTTATTTTGTGAACCCCCAGTCTGTTTCGTTACAGTCAGACATAAATAATAATTTATTGACGCGTGAACCGGTGAGACGATTTCTTGCAGACGTTATCAAAGCCCCAGCCTTTGAAAAAAGTCTTTCCGAAGGCACTGATGTTCCGGGTATTATAAGGTATTTGGTGGCCATGGTATATAATTTAGGGTACACCGTTTTCATCTCGCTCCATTGTAGGAATGGGTCCGACTTTAAAGAAGACACAGGGCTTGCAAGGTATAGTCCAGTTTCATCTTTATCAATGTCGCGGTGCCTATTTGTTCGACTATGAGCTAATTTTTTATGAAGACTCCAAAAGTCATACTTCTCCGATTCATTTTCAGACTCCGAAGACGGGACTGTGGGCGGGGAAGCATCATCAGCATTAACATTTCTTCTAATAAATGATATAGATCGAGCACAGGCAGTTGCGTCCGTGAAATGAAGATTCTTGAACCTTGGATCTAATAAGGTCGAGACTGCCAATTAGAATGTTATTTTCAATTTGGCCAAAACGGCTATTCAGTTCCTTAATAGCTGAATCCTTCAGTGGTACAATAATATTATTTTCGTCGCCTTGTGATCTAATGTCGTTGATTTGTGCTTTTAAACAGTTTACTGTAGGTATTATTTTGCTAGTTGTTGCATATTTATCTCCGCAAATGTCTTGCGTAACATATTCAAAAGGGTGCAAAACCAACATTACTTTTTGAAGAACATTGTTTTCAAAAGCAGTCAAAATGTCTGGCGCATTTGGATTATCCAGTAAAATTTCATTTATAACACTTCTCATTTGTATATAGCGTTCAATCATATAGAACGTGGAGTTCCAACGGGTTTTTACGTCCAATATTAGTTTTTTAGGATTGAGGCCTTGCTTTTTTCTTAACAAGTCGCTGTTAATGACACTGCCTTTAAAAAATTTGACAATTTCACGGACTTTTGAAACAAGTTTGTCGATGCTTTCTAATTTAAGCATATTTTCAACCACTCTGTTTATCGTGTGTGCAAAGCACGGTAGGTGTTTTGCTGGTTCTAGGAATGAGTTGACGGCAGCAACTACATTTGTACCATTGTCAGTAACGATGGCTGTTATATTTTCTTTTTTTAAGTGTTTTTGTAAGTCGATACAATCTTCCAAATGTTGTACAATATTTTGAGCTGTGTGACGCTCATGCAGGGGCTTCGTCATTAGAATTTTTGACTGAATAGCCTCGTTTTCTAAAAAATGAATTGTTACTCCTAGAAAACTTCGCGTGCTCATCATTTCAGACCAAATATCAAACGTTAACGCGTAGGAGTTTTTTTCAGCGATTCCAAAAAATTTTTTTATATAGGGTCAGATGTCCAACAATGAAACAGTGGTACACAATAAAACACTGTGATATTTCTAAAATTCTGCGTTGCTATTTCGTGCATTATATTGCGTTAGGACACTCTCGTGAACCCCCCGCCCTAGCCCAATTTGCATCGACGCCGCGTGCGAGAAGATGTGTTTGCGGAGCACTTTTGGTTTTTTTCGACAAAAAGTAAGGTATTTTTAGCATTCTTTATAGATTTTTTACTAAAGCATGGTTGAAAATTTCATAAATTTCATGATTAATTAGCATTACACATATTTCGTAGATTAATGTGCAATAAATTATATCTTAAAGTGTTACAATTTAGTGGGTAAAAAATTGAGATTAGTAAAAAAAACCTTAGGTAGTTCACAATGAAACAGTTGCACAGTAACACAGTGAAACACTATTTCAATGTGTATCATTTTATTTTATTGTGTACCGTATAATTGTACATACATAATATCATGTACTTTCCGGGCAAATTAATAATTTTTGTGGCTACAAATTCACAAATTAATCTTATTAACATTAAATTTTTTATAATACCAGTAATAGTACTGGTAACCTGATTAAAGTTAATTAAAAATAAATCCTTTTGTGATTATTAACTCAAGCATTTTTTTTTATTCACCTACTCCATAAATTACACAAAAGTCGAGACAATACTATTAATGTTTCATTGTTGAATTTGTGGTGTTTCATTGTGTACCACCACTGTGGACACAATGAAACATTTCCCATTTTTTAGTTTATAATTTTTTGCCGATTGATTACATATTAATTAAAAAAATTGTAAATGAAATTCGATGCCGAACTAAATTACCTACACACCTGTAAAAAATTAGACTTCTATCTGTAAAAACAAAAGGTGCATGAGACTTTGAATTTTTTGTGTTTCATTGTTGAACATATGACCCTACTTCGGCAATGTCACAGCGTAAATGTCGTCCAGTCTTCTTTTCAGAGTGTCTTCGGAAGGCAGCTTCATATTTGGTGATAGCATTTTGAATAAACGCCGAAATCCTTCACCCTGTATTATATGAAATGGCCGATTGTCTACAACAATAAAATATAGCAGATGCTTAATCAGTCCTTCATATTGAATGCCTCCATCTGAATATGATGCAGCCCTTTGTAAAGTTTCAGCTAGAGTTAACTGAAATGACGATGACCGAGAAGATATTTCTATTTGCTTACCTTCAGCCATGGACTTACTACTGGTACTTGCAGCTGTAATTGACATATTGTCATCTTGTTTCTGAGTAGTAGTTATAATTTCTATTTCTGCATCTGTTTCAGACTCTGTGTCGTCTTGTTTATCTGCCTTGGACGTACTTGCTCTATCATCGCCGCTTCTAAGCTTGGACTGGATCATACCTTTACTTGATGTTGTAGCTTTCTTTTTTAAACTGAAAAAATAAAAACAAAGTATTGTCTTAATAAATTATACTATGTCAATCCAGTTTCTTAAAAAAACTTTTTGGGGCTTTAAAAAAAGGCTTTATATTTTTATAATTTTGGAAACCATTTCCTCTTTCTTGACCCTAGGGAACCTTAAATATAAATTTTGAACGAAATCGGTCCAATAATAAAGAATTTCAATATGGCGGGGACTTTTTAAAATTTTGGCAACCATTTCCTCTTTCTTGACGATAGGAAACCTTAAATATTGAGAAGGCAAGGAAAGTCCTAATATCGATTTTGAACGAAATCGGTCGAATAACAAAGAATTTCAATATGGCGGGGACTTTTTAAAATTTTGGCAACCATTTCCTCACTGAACTGAGCCAAATCAGTAGAACTTTCTTTCTGTACCACAGATGAAGCATGAGCATTCTGTTCATCAATAAGTACTTGTTGTAGTCTTGAACGTACAATTAACTTACGATTTTTAGGTATCTCTTTTAAAAATGGGAGGAGACTCATTAGGTCCATCTTTCCCTTTAATAAGTTTAATTTCGCCAACACGCCAACCTTCTCGGTCAGTGAAGGCTCCGTTTATATGAACTACTTGAACTTCTCGAGGTTCAAGTTTTCAAGTTACTCCTGGATCCTTGTGCAAATGCCCAATACCTTTCACGAAGACTAAGTAACGATTTGAAAAAATTTCTTTAAATTCTTCTTGAATCTTAAGAGCCCTTTTCCAACCCTTCACAAGCTTCTTCTTCGCAACGGTTCCTTGCATTAGAGGTTCTTTATGAGTAGTTTCAATAGTTTGCAATAGTTACCTATGCAACTTCCCACAGTCGAGAAGTCTGCCGGTTTCAAAATTGATCTAATTTGGTATCTACGCGAGTAAGTGGATGTGTATCACAGCCTCAATTTTTTAATTACGGTGAACAATTCATTGTCCTTTAGAAAAAATTTCTGTATTGTTCTTTTCATACAATGTTTCACTATTCCTACTAATCGTTCATAAAATCCACCAAACCAAGGTGTAAGAGTTGGTATACACTTCCAATGAACTTTATTCTCTATGCAGTAGAGTTGTGACTTTTCTGACAGCAATTTAAATTGTGTTGGATTTTATCTGATGTGAAATTTGAATCGTGTAACCTAACCTTTTTTTTTACGTTGGGAAATGCCTTTCCGCGTCCCGCCCATTTGTGAAACGAGTGGGTTTGTGGGTCTCGTTGACACTGGCAAAATACCCACTAAAACCCAACGGGCCCATCGCCGCTTATTTGGAAACCACATGATCGCTGCTCGCATTCTACTGTGGAATTCCAGCGTTTCCGACCGATGATCCCGCCATCCTATTGAGCTTCAGGAGGATGAAGGTGGCGCATATTGGCGCCTTCTTCTCTGGCCTCGTCGTCTGCGTAGTTGGTGAGCGTTCGGGTTCAGCTCTCTGTCTCGCTCCGCTTTTTCTTTCTGTGAAAGCGAAGCGTGATTTTGTCATTTTGTTGTTGGGGTTCTGATAATTATACAACAAACAATTCCTGATCCCAGTGATTTTCATATGATTTATTGACAGATTTATCAAGGGGCTGTAGTTCGTGTGTGGTATTTGATAGCAGGCAACAATCTTCTTCGGCTTTTATATGGTTGTCATACCTAAAAAGTTCAGAAATTTTAAAAATGTACACACTGAAATACAAAGAAACAAAAAAGGAATTGGAACGAAACCAAGAAGACAGGTACCTGTTTCTTCTACATTCCAAATCCGGGATGGTTGGAAGCTGTATCTTTCCATTACGTTTCTGTATTCTTGAATAAAGTTATGCACATTTGCTCTATTGAATGATGTAGCTCTTCCTAAACTAGTGGCTTCAGGGCTTCGTATTGCCAACCTGGGATTTCTCTTAAAAAAATTAGTGAACCAATCACTACCCGCCACCTTATTAACGTTAATGTTGGTTCGCAGGTTTGCACGTTGCAATAAGGAAAATATGAAGCTTTATTTTACCTGTTGTATTGACTGTCACTTCATCAACTACAGAGGCCTCAATATCCTGATACTGCCGCCGACCGCCCCAGCCGCCGCCACAGGCGATGTTGGAAAGGTGTTAGAAGGGGGGGTTGAAGGGTGTGTCCTTATAGTTAACAGGTTTTGTAATATACTTACTTATTACATCCCAGTAAGGGTGATTCTTATCGAGTGTGCAAATGAAATAATCGCTGTAATTACTTATAGATGCAATAACATTTAGGTTTGTAAGTTGATCAACCAATCTGCGTGACTTTAAATCTACCAATAGTCCGTAATTACTAAGAAAATCAGCGCCTAAAATTGGTTGGGTCACATCAGCAATTATAAAGATCCCATCTAAAAGAACGGCGTAAACGTAAATTTAGAATCATAGTCTTCACACCATAAGTTTTAATACGTCAAAACGTTGTGCAGACTTCGTTCGGGCCATTACCCATTGAATAAGTTCGCCCACCTTATGAAAAAAGTAGGTTCACCAAATTGTGAGGTTTGTGGCACAGTGGAGGATGTAGTGCATATTTTGAGTGTAAGAAAAATAAGGTCGAACGACAGTCACTGATGGTAAGTTTTAATTTGAACAGGTTTGATGTGGGACTTTGTCAGAGTTATCTGGCAAACCCCACATCAAAATTAGCCAGAAGAGTGTGCGGTATGGTCGCTGCTTGCCGTCAGTGACTGTCGGATGTCTTCGTTGTTAAGTTAGTTTTAAGTAGGATAAGTTAATTGTATCTTTTATACGGTTGGATGGGGTTGGCGTGCCTGCGGGTGTAAAAAACCCCCAAAAAAAAAAATAGATAAAAAAAAAAAGTTTTAATAAGACTAGGTTGTGTAGAGAGCAACCTAGTCTGTCAACTTATTAGCGCAATCTTAAAATGAGTTTTAATAATTATATTGATGACTAGTAATTATTAGTATTTACAGCAGTAATTGGGAGGTGTAGACGTCTCCCAAGTCACTAAATAGTTTGATTAAAACCTAACCAGTCCAAATAGAAAATAGTGTGTGGTAGGTGTAAAAGCCAACCACGTCAAATAAACCTATACCTACTTATCTTTTTTTTAAAATAATAATAATAATGTTTATTGATCCAAAATAAAACTTAAACAACTAAAATTCTCCAATTACAATGGAAAAGCTTAATGTTCTAGTTAATTACAAACAATAGTAGTATTACAGAAAAACATCTGCCCCTAAGGTAGGTAAATACCTGTTTTAGGCGATAGTGCTCTCCTTAAATAACAGGTTCATTTATACAACAAACATGAAACCAGCAGGTAAACTAACAAAAAATTAAACATGAAATAATACAATAATGTGTGTGTGTGTATGTGTGTGTGTGTGTGTGTGTGTGTGTGTGCATTAGGGGTGTGCGCCGAAGCTTCAATCGTCGGCGGCGGGCGCCGGTCAAAAATCGGCGGCGGCGGCGTGATTTCGGCGTGACTTCGGCGTGAAGAATTGAAATAAAACTGCATAATTTGATTTGAGATTTATTTCTATTAGAGAAACAGTCTTGTTTTTACCAATATCTCTAGCATAAACATTGGTATAAAATTGCACAATCAACAAATATCAGCAAAATAGCAGTAAGTAAGTAATTGTTACTAACGCCAAAAATAAAAACAAACAAAAATAAACGGCGGTAATTATGATCAACAAATATAAAATTTTTGTTAAAATTTCCACAATCAGAAAAATAAAAGTAATTATAAGTAGGTAATGGCTGTTTTACAACAGCAGTAATTATCATTGAAAAATATAAGTTTGGCACCAAAATTAACAGTAAACCAAGATCAGCATAATAAAAATAAAATTAATTAACGGCTGCCTTGCAACGGCTGTAATTATCATGCACAAATATAATTTTGTCCACTCGTGATGGACTTAAACGAGACCTTTTTGCCGTTACTGTCAAACCGGCAATAGAAAACACTCTCTCGCTGGGCGTGCTTGTAGCAGGCACTGATAAAATAGCCTTCGCTAATTTGTACAGTAACGGAAATGCTGCTTGTCTTTCTTGCCAATATTTAATAACATTGCCGTCTTTCAAATCACTGGCATCACAAGATACCAAATACATCAGGCATTCTTTCTCAATAAAATCTTGTCCATCATCATTAAACGTAACTGCATGTTTTTCAACAAGTTTGACCAGAAAATTGTCTTGGTCACCTTTATTTGACGTACTAGAGCGGCTGAATTGCGCCTCAAGTTCACACGCTGGCACTACTTCTTTGATGCAGTTGACCAAAAAGTCCACTCTTGTCGTATTGTTACTTTCCATAAAATTATCTATTTCTTGTAATTTTGTAAATCTGCAATCTAGCAAAGCAGCTGCTACAATAATTTTGGTGATTGGGAATCTGTGATTGAGCATTTCCGCCATATTTCTTTTCATATGCAACATTACTAACTTTTCATCGTCATTCAAAGCTTCACATGCATCTTTTATTTCTGATCTGAACACTAAGGCGAAATTGATTGAGCAATTTGTCTGTGTACATAAAACTTCCGTAATTGGTTTAAATTTTGTCAAAAACTTAGTCAGATCTTCAATGAGTTCCCATTCCTTATCATCAAAAAGTTCCGACATGTTATATTTTGCAAGCATGGCGTTCACTGGTTTTCGGTTGCACTTACTACTTAAACTTTGTAGCATCGTTAAAGTACTGTGCCAACGAGTGGGTGTTGCTGATTTAATCGATGGCACAGATAATGATGCTGATGATGTAGTGGCTCTAGAGAAATAAACCTCAGTCCCCTCGTCTGACGGTACGTCTGACTCTGGTACAGGATCAAATGGAAAGTTCTCGTCATCTTCAAGGTGGTCATGAACATCATCAATTTCTGTCAAAATTCGGCGCTGTTCCTTGTCAGCTTCTTCTTCAATTTCAGGCAATCTATATCTCAGTGTTTTGACAACTTTCTTGCATTTTACCACGAGATTTTGTACTTGGGGAGTTTTTTTGATACCGTCTACTGTTACAAGATTATGCAAACCGTGTCCCAGACATAAGTGGCTTTGAATTCCTTGCAAATTTTGAGATATGCGCTTTACATTTGCTTCAGAATCAGTAACAAGATACAAAGACTTTCCTTCGAGGCCAAAGGAAGATATAATACCTTGAGTGAATGCACTTAAAGCTTCTCCAGTCTTTTTGCCTTCAAATAATCTTGTAGCCAAAGTATAATTTTGCATTTCATTGGCATCATCTGCTATATATTGCAGAGTATACGTTATGTAGCTGCAACGTCGGTAAAGATCTTGCCAAAGATCTGTTGTAAGAGCTGCATGGGTTCCAATTTTTGCCAGGATATCTTGCTTCATGTGTGCTAGCATGCAGTCGTATATATTTTGTATATGACATTATATTTCATCAGGAAGTCTTTGAACCCCTCATTACTAACAGTATCGAATGCTGTGAGGGATCGACAGAGCCACAAACATAAATCCCTTGCAAGCATCCACTTATTTTGGCTTTTTGAAGATGATGGAGCAGATGTCGTCGGACGTGATACTTTGAAAAATGTTGTTAAACTTTTGGATGTCGCAGCAGCAGGGTTTTTTTCTTCCAATAATGAATGGTCGTCTTTCAAATGGCGTATCAAATTTCCTGTACTCGCTTTAGAACTGTAGGACTTAATTTTGACACTGAAAAAAAAAATAGAACAACAACTTATATGTAGTACGTACTTAATATTATTGAAAATATTGAAATTCGAAAATAATTCGATATTTTTACTCACCATCCAAACGGACTGTCAGGGACCTGATTTTTCGCATTTTCTAGACAGCTCGAGCAAAAAACTTGTTCAGTAAACACATATTTTCTTTTGCCTTCGTTTTCAAGTATTAATTGTCCGAAGTATTTCCACGAAAAACTGTTTTTTGATTTAGAAAATAGTGGATTTACAGTAAAATGTTTTATTTTTACTTTGTTTATATCAATTTTATCGCTATTTTCTTCCATAAAGGCGAAATTACATGGTTCAACCGAATTGAATCACTTTGGTTGAATGGAGCAGAAATGAAAGGAATGCTGTTTACACGGTATCTGGAAAATGAACTGTTCAACACATATTCTTCGAAAGATGTCGTCGAATGAGGTCGTACGTTTAGGAGTTGCAATAATATGTGATCATTTAATAAAAGAATTATCGAAAAAGAAGCTAAGGAAACGCCGTCGTTGGTGGGTGCGATCATGGGTATTAAGAAGGCAAGCCTTAGGAGCGTCAAACCGTCTATTGAGAGAATTGGCAGAAGAGGATCCAGATGCATACCTCAATCATCTTCGCATGAATGAAGCAAAATTTGATGAACTTCTTACAATGGTTACACCGTTAATTCAGAAAGAAAATACTATGATGAGGGATGCTTTGCCCGCAAGAGTGAAATTGCAAATCGTTCTCAGACATCTTGCTACTGGGGATTGTTTTGGATCATTGGAAGCATTATACAGAGTGCCGAGATGCTCAATATCATCTTTTTTCGAAGCAGTGTGTGAAGCGATATGGATAGTGCTACGAGATTTTATTAAGGTCAGTAAAATATAGAGTAAATAAAACAAATGAATTAAGTAAATTTAGAGTACTTATTCCTTTAATATTTCACAATATGTTTCTCATAGCTGTTTGGAGCAAGTCCGAAATATTATTTTCTTGAGTTGTGGGCAGTATCTCACTAATTTGTTGAGTGTTTATGGGTGTTTGGACCTCATGATGATCACAAGTTTGAATAGGTGCCGATTGGAACTGAGAAATGGACGAAGGATATTGCTCATGTTGATAAGTATCTGGAGACATTACATAGGTATAAGAACTATGTGACAACGATGATGAACGCGTAGAATCATGAGGGGATGTATTAATGAACTGCAGCCGTTCCTGCACCATGACGTCTTGTAATTTCTGTTGACAAATCAAAGCTCGATGTAGTGGCATTCGCTTTAATTGCACAGCCAAACTTCTACAGAATAAGTCAAATTCATCTTCGGTGTTATTTTTAGCATCATCGCTAATGATTTTCAACTGCTTAATAGCCTTGTCTATTGGTGTATCACTGCATCTTTTCCGGTTTCTCGGCGCATGAGATATATTCGCGAGAGGCTGTTCATCTTTTGACGTCTGAGAATGTCCGCTATCTTTTGCTTGAGGAGTTTCCTGACTCTTCTCTGTGTTTTCATATTCTGTCACCTGTGACTGCTGCTCTGGGATGTTCTGTAAATAAAATTATGATTTTGTTTCAGGTTCCACAAAGCGAAAGTGAGTGGAGAAAGATAATGAATAGTTTTTACAAGATGTGGAATTTTCCAAACTGCTGTGGAGCCATGGATGGAAAGCTAGTAAAGATAAGATGCCCGCCAAATAGTGCTTCTGAGTATTTTGATTACAAAAAAAATTTCAGTATTATTTTATTCGCTGTCGTAGACGCCAATTATAATTTCATTTACATAGATGTGGGAACTAATGGAAGAGCAAATGATGCTTGCGTTTTTGAAAAATCAACTTTGAATGAAGCGATAACCGCAAATCTATTAAACATACCAAATGAAGGTGTTTTCGTAGCAGATGATGCATTTCCTCTGAAAACAAATATTTTGAAACCATATAATACAAGAGGGGAATTCAACGAAAAACACAAAGTTTTCAACTATCGGCTATCCAGAGCAAGACGCGTAGTCGAAAATGCATTTGGCATATTAGTAGCAAAATTTAGAATATTTGAAAAACCCATCCCACTCAGTGTGTCAAAAGTTGAACAGTTAGTAAAAACAACGTGCGCTCTTCATAACTGGCTTAGAAAAACAACTCGAAATATTAACTTACAACATTCACTTGAGAGAGAGGATTGGGAAAAGGGATGTATTATCCCAGGAGAATGGCGACAAGTACCATCCGAAGCGATTGTGGGCATACCGCAAACCAGGCTAGGAAATCATACTGAAAACGCACGCAGAGTGCGAAATATGTTTGCAGAAAAATTCATCACTACTGACATTGTACCGTGGCAATTGCAAATGATAAGAAGAGTAGAATAATTTTCAATCTGTTTTATGTATATGTGTAAGATTGTTTAAAAGCTTGTAATAACTATTGTGTTTTATTTAAATACTAGCTTTAAACCGCGGCTCCGCCCGCGTCGATGTCGGCTATCGCAACAAGTATGAACACATTACCCTCCTGTTGGACTCCATCGTAGTCGGTTAAAAAGTACCTAGCCTATGTTACTCAGGGCTAGTGTAGCATTCTAAAGGTAAATTTTTTTTTGAAATCAGCCCAGTAGTTTCGGAGCCTATTCAATACAAACAATCAACTAATCGAATCTTTCCTCTTTATAATATTAGTGTACCTAGACTAGCGGTTCGCTCCAGCTTCGCATGGGTTTAATATATTAATTTAAATAGTAGGTACTCACGAAGTTAGATGTGCCTTCCCTTGGAACACATACAGCATTCAAAAACTCATCCGCTTGTTTAAACCAAAACAACTTTGGAACATAAATATCATCCGTGGAACAACCGCTTTTGGTCGATCGTTTTATTTTCGCTAATTCACAAGTATAACGGGTACGTATACTTTTAATTTTTAATTTTATGTCTTCTTCGGTTACACCCGTAATGTTCAAATCTTCAATTAGCGATTTAATAGCATTTCCACGACAATCTCGGTTTTTATAACCCTCCGTTTTATAATTCCATAGACACGGATACTTTTTAAAATGTTCCAAGAACAGAGGCGTGTGATCTTCCTTCCATTTGAAAACCATTTCGTAGGTATGTATTGTCTAAAAATACGCCCTTCCTCGACACTGCGGCGCGCACCACTGACTGTAAAAGTGAATCGTTCAATTCTTGTGTTTACACATTCATTTCTCATTCATCCGCGTTGAAGATTGAACGCTAAAAGTGAAAATATTGAGCATGTTTAATTCTTTCAACGCCGTAGAACGACAACATTCAATGACATTGAATGATTCACTTATAAGTTTACATGGATCAATTTGGTTGCTTCATCCAAATTGAAAGACAAAAGTGAACCATGTAATTTCGCCTTAACTGATAAGCAATTGTTACGTACTTAAAAACGCGTCTATTACGTAACACAAAGAGCAAGTAAATGAACGAAGCGGGTGGAACGGGCGGGGTGTGCGGCGAGTGCGATCTCAAAAGGCGGCATGAATCAAAGGCGCGGTGCGGTACTCGTATCAAAGTAGCGCGGTGTCTGCTCAGCGTATCTATGTGAGGGAGTTCCCCGCTCGGTCTCCTTCGGAACTGAACATAGATACATAGGTACGTAGTTTACGTAGTATAATATTCGATAATAATAATAAGTCGCGCCGATTTTACGCCGACGGGCGATCGGGCGGCGGCGGCGTCAAAAGAATGTCGGCGGCGGCGGCGGGTCGGCGCGGCGCACACGTCTAGTGTGCATGTGTGTGCATGTGTGTGTGTGTGTGTGTGTGTTTGGGATATGGAATGTAATGAATAAATAATATCAAATAGCACTTCTAGCACACTTCTAGCAACCAACTTACCTGTATACATTCCATAACTAAATTATTTAAATCTAATGCAACTTTCGTTTTTTCAGGATGCTCATTTTCCTTATTGTGTCCGTCGTCTGTGTCCGTGGCATCGGTCATTAGAGCCACCTCCTGTTCTGCAACTTTGTAATCCAAAATGTTATCCCGTAGTATAATGCAAGGGTAAGGTTTCCAGTCATGTTGGGGTATGGACCCTTCAATTTTCTTTAATGACAAAAAATTTTTTTTCGGCCAAAATAGATATCCATCTCTTGTCCATGTTGAAGGAACTGTTTCGATTAATCGTTTACCTCGCTCGATTGTTTCTATGATTTGAAATGGCATTTTTTTAAACGCCTGGAATAGAAGTATGACCATTAATTATCTATAAATATCAATGACAACGAAATGTGCTACAATACATGCTATTCGACGTAAACAAGCACTTACACTCGTCGTATGATAGCTGGGCGGTGCGACACACACTAACGCCACGGCTACTCAAACCAAACTGAGCCGCTAAGCACTGAGTCGCTGCGGCTGCGTTGACTGACCGGGGCGTGGGAGGGAGGAGCGAAAAGGACGCAGCTATTTGATTTTAGAAATATGCTGCAAAATGATGTAAATATAAAAAAAACTAAGAGATTGGATATAGTGCTGAAGTTTGAATAACACGTGACTCTACTTACAAATATTGAAGTTTGTGTTTCATTCGATTAATTTTAATATTAAATAAATAATAAATTTTTTTATTAAGTTCAATATTCACATTCATCTTCAGGATAGTGATTGTATATAGCAAAAGTTGCGCAGTGTGGGCACCAGAAAAAATCCAAATCTATCAAATATTTAACATTTTCGTTTGTAACTATAAAATGTGTAGGCTTGATTTCGTCGTTAGTTATCAAAAATTCACAACCGAAACAGCGAGTCGCTCGTATAAAGTGTGTAGATGTCCATGGCCATCTCAAAGACATATGTATAACTCGCGCCAATAAAGAAACGTTTTATAAATGGCGTCGCTAACCATTCCCTCTCACTCGCACGTTATTCCTGTCTTTAGTCACACATTTCGATACTGCGCGCAAATAAATAATCAGTCTGTAACTGCTTGCACACCGTCTTGACGCGCTCCGTACTTTCTAAATTCATTGTTAAATTGTTAATAATTGTTTTTGTTACTGTTCCTTGTTTTGTTTTCTGTTAAATTTTTTGTTGTTATTGACGTTCGTTGTTGTTTATTGTTAACTTATTTGTTGGTTACGTTTAAAAATGAGCTCGCATAAACGAGGAAAGATTCTTCAAAGCGATGCTCGTGAAATTGTATATAATGTTATAAAATACTTTGAAGAAGAAAAGAAACTCGAGCGATACCATCCATATGAGCATAGTCATGCTCGTGCAGCCATGGCCACTGGTCTATCACAGCACAATAGTGAAGATAAAGAAAGAAGGTATGTTTTATGTCCATTTTTGTATTCGTTTGAAACGCTACGGGTATCTATTAAGATACCCATAGCTTAGGTTTTGTTGAGTACTAAATAATAGCATAAACATTCTAATCTGATGATTGAAGGATATAAAACAAAGAGTATATAAATCACTCCGTTATAAAACTGACGGTCTATTTTAAATATTGAAACTATCACGTGGTTTTTACTTTTTATGGATACAGTTTCTAAATGTTGCTGATAGTACACGTATAGGAAAAAAGAAAACACTATAGATTTAAAAAGTGTCGTCAAAACAGATCTCTCTTAATTGAAAGAGACAACATCAAAGCATGGCGAGTGCGCTACTTGAGGCGAATTAGAGAAAATGACGCTTTGGGGGCTGAAAAAAAACCTGTTATCTTCATGGATGAATCGTGGATTCATGCTCATTATACAGTAAGTAAGTGCTGGCAGAGTTCAAAAGATAAAGGTGTGAGAAAAAATGACAGCCCTGGACAAAGATGGGTAATAGTTCATGCCGGAGGCGAAGACGGGTTCGTTGATGGTGAAGGATTGCTTTTTAAAGCTAAATCCAAGAAAGGTGATTATCACGACGAAATGGATGGCAACAATTTTATGAAATATTTAAAAGAAAAACTACTACCAAATCTACCGCCATCATGCATACTAGTAATGGATAACGCATCCTATCATAGCATGCAGTTGGACAAAGCGCCATCGTCAGCTACTCGAAAACACGATATAAAAACATGGATGACTGAACACAATATTTCATTTGAAGAGAAATGGACGAAAGCTGAATTATTAACACACTTAAAAAAAATCTGCCAGATAAACGTTACGTTGTTGATGAGTTAATGAAATCGCACGGCCATGAGGTACTTAGATTGCCCCCCTACAACTGTGATTTGAACCCTATCGAGCACGTATGGAATTTAATAAAACAAAGGGTTAGTGCTAAAAATGTGGAACAACACGAAAATAAAATTGAGCAACTGACAAAAGAGGCGATTGCATCGATAACAGTCGAAGACTGGAAAAAACAAATCAATCATATTAAAAGAGTGGAGGAGATGTATTGGGAGCGTGATGTATCAAGAGAGCAAGAAATCGAAGATTTTATTATTAACGTCGGCATTAACAGCAGCGATTCCGATGCAAGTGAAACAGATGACGATAATGACAACTGGGATGAAGAAATGGAATGTGAACCCATAATATACTCTGATGACCCTGGTGAAGGGACGTCTAAGCAATAAAGTTTTAATACACTTAGTTTCTTCTTTTATTTATAAATTGTATTATTACAGTGAAGTAATAAAAATTACAACTAGTATGGCTACTATGCTATGGCAACTAGTAAAAAATAAATAAAACGTGTATATGGATTAATATATAATTAAATAGTAATATAGTATATCCATATTTTAAAAACATTTGTGTGTCTGTATAGCTACACGTACAACAGTTCAGCTTCGCTTCGTTTTTTGCTGACGGTCCAACCTGTACCCGTCATTACAAGTACCAGACGCCATTTATAAAACGTTTCTTTATTGGCGCGGGTTATATCAATATTATAAAATCTGTCTTGGTTAAAAACCTATCGATGTCCATTAAATCACTTATCATTTTTTATTATAAGCAAGATAACCAATAGATAAATCACAACTTGATTGTGAGTTTTAAAATTTTATTTCAATAATGAACCCTAATTTTATTAATATATGGCTGACAAACAAAACACATAAGTTGTTTGTAAGTAGTATTGCGGTTGTATAAAAACCCTTAACTCGAATAAAAGTAACTACTCGCACGTTTGTTTAAAATATAGGCGGAAATATTGTTTAATTTTAAGAATTTTTACGGCGCGTTTATTAAATTAAGAAAACTAGCACATATTACTCAATAACATTAATTTCCCAACAGATTAATGAGCTATAACCACCACTTCAACACAATCAAAGATGAATCACAATAGATTATAAATAAAAATGGCTGCACCTATTTTTTACTAACTTTTCTTAACACTGCATAAAATATTCTGTCAAAAAAGTGTCATAATATGTATAAGTTTACTGCATTTATCGATCACTTTACATCAACATTCCATATAAAAGTCGTTATTAGCACTGTCATTCGGAAAAATGTCGTTAAAGAATGGTAACAAACACCATTATGCGAATAAAAGATGGCGATGCGATGCGATGTCACTACATCTATACGACCACTACACGACTAATACATCGTGTACATGACTGTTATGTGACTCTAATAAGACACTTATTCGTATAAAATGGGCCCATTCTCGGTTGTATCGACGTAACAGCGACGTAATTACGACCAGCTTATGGAACCAAAAGTTAAATTCGGCACGTTGTGGCGACTTCATAAATGTTTGTTGGGTGGATATCCGAAATAAGAACTATCCGTAACAGTAACCGAATCCGATATAAAAGTCCCAGATAAGTAAAGGAAATATTTTGTTAGTTTAATTTAATTACTTACAAATATCATTAAGTTAAGAAGTTTTATTTGTTTGATAAGTTATGCTCAGTAAAGTATTAATTATTTTTAAGTAGATTAGAATAGACTAACCTAACAAAGGGTAGTTAGCTATAATAATTACTTAAGTTAAAGTAAACGGCTGATTGTAATACCAAACGATAACCTAGAAAATTTCTAGGTTATCATTTGATTATTTCTAGTACAAATAAAGCTAAATGATTACTACTTATTTGTATTTTACTTTAATTCCTCAAAGATCTAATATGCGTGATAATAATATTCATATCCGTATCCAGATCCGAAATGTCATATCCATAACATCCCTGATATGAACCCAAAAACATAAAATAAAAATGGACTCTGTCTCTAAACTAAAAGTTATTGAAAAATATCTTAACCATCTTACGATTGAATCAAATTTTTCTCACAATTATTAAAACTTATATATTTATATCATCCAGCAATCTCCTGTTCGTTTTAAATCCTCTTCAATATATTAATCTTCCATATATTCTTCTTCAATATATTCCTCTTCCATATATTCTTCTTCAATATATTCCTCTTCAATATATTCCTCTTCAAAGTTAGATTCTCTTAGTGTACTATTTTCTTTATTAATGTTTGAAGTAGATGGGATAGAAATAGGATTAATATTTTCTTTATTTATGAGAAAATTTTTGTCTGTAGTTTTGAGTTTTACTGGACTATAGTTATTCAAGTCAAAATATCTGCAGTTTTCCAGTTTTCAATTGTTACTTTACTATTTTCAACAGTTTTTTCTGATACTTCTTGTTCAACATTATCTTCTTTTGATTTTTCTATTCCATTATCTTGAAAGTTTTCATTATCTCTATATTGGTATATGAATATTCATATACCAAGTCTTCACTATCATCCCACTCACTTCCTGGGATCGTTTTGCCCTTCTCCAGGTAGTCGATGTAGATCACACTTTGTGAATCCCAGAAAACGGTGGCCATCACCTTTCCGGCCGATAGGACAGTCTTCGCCTTCTTTGGAGCACATTCGCCAGGTGAAGTCCACTGTTTCGACTGTTTCTTGGTCTCTGGTGTGTACCAGAGGATCCATGTTTCGTCGACAGTCGACATTGCGCTTAAACAGCATCAAACTCTGCTCTGAAGTGGTCTCACGGTTGCGCTTGTTGTCCGGAGTAAGCAAACGCGGCACCCATCGCGCCGACAGTTTTCTCATGTCCAATATTTGAGCCGTCTAGTTTCAAAAGCCACTAAAATAAGTTTTGCTTATTTTTCACAAACTCATAAAAACTTCTCGTCGTTGATAAATGTTATAGACAATAATAATTTTTGTATGATATGAGCCCATAGAATATGGCACCACTTTAAAATCCCTTTTCCGCAACAAATCAGTTAAATAAACAAAAACATGTATGTTTTTTCTTTCATTTTAGCGGCTTATGAAACTCACTGCTGAAATAAGAGGAATTTGATAGTAATATGTCACTTTTTAGTGGATTTTGCAACTGACAAAATCTTAACAAAGGATGGTGTTATACAAGATATCGACAAGCACCAAGATCAACCAAAGTAAGAAAGTAGGTGAATGTAGCTTTTATTAAATCTCATAAAAATTCAGAATCAAGTAATTTCTTTTGATGGATAATATATTAAAAAATAATGATAAATCTGTTATAGGCATGAAATAAAAGGTTTTATTGTGTTTAATTATTATATATAAAAATGAAAGAATTTAAACGTGACAAATATTATCCGTAAATCCAGCTTCGCACAAATCAGTCTCTTCTGACAATCTCAGAAAGTCTCCCGTTTCAGTGGTACTCATTCTCTCCAATACAGTTTTAAAAAAAATCAACTCTTCCAAATTTCTCCACTCATCTCCATAGTGCTTTTTAAGAAGTTTATCTACGTCTTGAATTTTGGCTTGTTTTATGAAAACACGGTTTGGCTGGATTACTTGGGGAGATATCATAGTGATTTTTTTATTTTTTTTGTGATAGTCTTTTTTTCGCGTATTTCTTTTCTATACGTCTCTTCACCCTGTACTAAAATGTTTTCTGTTTTAGTTCTTGTAATAAAAAACCTTTTTGTTTTCATAAACTGAAAATGCCAAGACGTAGTGGGTTTAATGATGGACTCGTAACTTTTTTTCCAATCAAATATGATTTAACTATTAACCCTCTGCGACTGACGTGACTGCATTTTTACTATTTTATTGACGTGGTAGTACACGAGACACCTTTTCAATAGCAAATATTTTTATAGAAACAAATTATTCAGCAATTATACTTGTATATATTAAATAAATAGCCTATTTATAACGTTAAATTTGCTTAAAATAAATAAAACAATTAGTATTTTTTTAATTTATCTGTATTTATTGGCTTCACATAAATCAGTCTATAAAACTTTACTTAAACATTAATGGCATAGAAAAATTACAAAATCAACTTTTTTTTTATTTTACATTAAATATTTGAAAAATTTACAATGCCCGCCTTCCACTGCCAAAGGGTAATGAGCGGTAAATAGATGAGCGGAACGGAGCAATATAATCTTGCCTTCCACTAAGAAATAGTTTCACAGAAAACTGATTTTTGCCTTCCATTACCACCAAGTTTAGCGGAGTGAGCTAGGTAGAAAATGAAATGGGTCAGATGAGCGAGTTTGTGTGCTTCCATCTGTGCGTGCGCCATGCGATGCGGAGCGGGCCAGTGTCAGAGGACTCGTGGCGGGACCGAGACGTGTTTGTTGTATTCTTCAAAAGTGATAATGTCGGACGATTCTAGTGAAGATGATTTTCTGAATACAATAAGTAAATGTTTGCTACTCTACAGTTATAATAAGAAAAAGAAGCGTCGCAAACCAAGATTTTGGATAAGCAACCATATCAGAGAGAGACCTATCAAGGGCGATTTACTACGAATGTTTTACGATTTACAAGATGAGTATTTCAAAAATTATTTTCGAGTCAGCAGAGAACAGTTTGATGAAATACTGTCACTTATAAAAGAAGATATAAAGAAACAAGACACGAACTTTAGAAAAGCTTTTTCACCACTAGAAAAACTTGCGGTAACTCTAAGGTAAGAAATAAAACCTCATGATGTTAATGAGTGGGTATTCAGTTTTATTATGCTTTAACCCAAAATCGTGCATTAATGTAATTTTAATCGTTTATTATTATAAGTGTTGATAGGTTGATGGAGACTGATTTGGTTGTGCTAGTGTGGGCGTGGATTCTGATGATGTAGAATAACCGTAACTTGAAGCTATGTTATAAGTTTCGAATTCTTCTTCCGCCTCACATACAATTTCTAAAACCTTTTTCTTGATTCTATTTTGCAGATACATTGGCATTGATTTTGTTGTTTGTGCCATACTTTGGAAAAATGTTTCGATCGGATGTTTTGTCTCTTTTCTTCTAATATCTCTATCTTCTTGACGTCTTATATGATTGTTTTCTATTTCTCTAATAATATCAACAATGTCGTCGTTCTTTCTCTTTCGTGTTGGTGTTCGTTGTGGTGTACTTTCTACTTCTTCTGATGCATTATCTGCTACAATCGACGTAGTCGATTGTTCTTCATATGAAGAAACTTGTGTAGTGTGATGGCCGGATGGTTCATTGCCGGAGTCTTGTGTGGATTGTTCAGTATTGTTGGTATTCTGAGTAGGCTGTGAGTTTGTTAAATTACTAGATCTTTCTCGATTTTTCATATAAGGAATCAAAATTCCATAATTTGTGCATATTTCCAAGTATTCACAGAAGCAGCAGCCTGGCCTGTTTTGCCGCTCTTTTGTCTTTTGAGACTATCTCTGTGATTGTCTCTTAATTTTTTTCCACTCGGATTTCGCTGTTTTAGCTAAAACAAAGAAACTTATTTAATTATAAAAATAGTTCGTTACTATGTTACTAAGTAATTAGTCGATTATTTAATATTAATCTTTCTTTCTTTTTTTCAGGTATTTGGCAACGGGCGATTCATTTAGAACACTAGGGTACAATTATCGAATTAGTGAAGTCACTGTTTCAAGGGCAGTAAATGATACATGCACTGCTTTATGGGATAAAATGCAACCCACGTATATGAAAACACCAACAAGGAAAGATTGGGAAAAAATAGCGGATGATTTTAATTTGAGGTGGCAATTTAAAAATTGCGTCGGAGCCATTGATGGGAAACATGTTGCAATCAAATGTCCCCCGCATTCAGGGAGTTCCTATTTTAATTATAAAAAATTCTATTCTGTCGTATTACTGGCAGTTGTTGATGCTTACAAAAAATTTATAGTAATTGATGTTGGGTCTATGGGCCGTTTTAGTGATGGTGGTATACTTAATGACAGTGTGTTTGGTAGGAAGTTGGATAACAATGAATTAGATTTACCCACTGATCGGTCTTTAGATGATAATGGCCCAAGCGTGCCGTATGTATTTATAGGAGATCAAGCCTTCGCACTACGTAAGAACTTACTTCGACAGTATCCGACAAACACTACCGTCGAAGATCAAGCGAAAAGACATTTTAACTATCGTCTCTGCAGAGCACGCAATGTCGTTGAAAACGCTTTTGGTATATTGTCCAGTAGATGGCGTGCTTACCGTCGACCATTTGATTGTAAACTTGAATTAGTTGACAAAATAATAAAAGCGACATGTTTATTGCACAACTATTTAATGTCGTCGCCATCTACATCAACTTATCATCAAGAAGAGGAAGACAATTTCAATATTTTTTCTCCGATAAACAATGACAGATTACGAGCCACAAGAGAGGCTTTCAATGTTCGCAATGTATTTTGTAATTACTTTAATACTACTGGTGCGGTCCAAGGGCTGCAACCTCAATAATCAAACATTTATAATAAAAAATATTGATTGTTTAGGTACTTACTGTCTTTTATTTCAGGTATATTTAAACCCACAATTTCGTTCCAAGCTGTTTCTTTTTTATCCCCATGGCGATAATCCTTGTCGTTTATGTTCCATATACAAGGGTACTGTCGCACGGCTTCGATAAAGCGCTCCATGACTCGTGCGCACACTGAGTTGCAGCGGAGACTACCGACGGAATGCCAATCTATCGAGCGGCAGAGACGGTAGGGAGGGGTGGGGTTGCGAGCGGGGTCCGTTCAAAACTAGTTCTCGATGCCTTGACACAACGGACTCCTTTTGACTCGCTCAGGCCGCACCGCTCACTAGTTTGCGGTGGAAGCACTTCTATGAAAATTAGTGTTGCGAGTCGAACGGAGTCCGTACGGAATCCGTTGAGAATCCGCTCGACTCTGCGACCAATTTTGTAACTCTTTCACTCTTTCACTCCGCTCCGCTCCCTCTTTTGCAGTGGATGCACTTCTATGAAATTTACCAAAACGAGCTCAACGGAGTCCGTACGGAGTCCGCTCCGTTCGCAGTGGAAGGCGGGCATAAGAGTAATCAGTCTAGAAACTACGAGATACATTTGTTGGTTGACTACAAAATTAGCCAGTCTCCAAATCACAGCTTTGTTTGACAATTATCACATAGTGGCTTGGAGCATTGAAGGCAAATTGGCTTCGAACACTCACAGCACAGTATTTCGTCTGCCTTTTTATTTTTGTTGGACAAATAGAACAAAGTTTCTGCCACTTTGTGGAACAGACCGAACTATTGGTGGTGCAGGAGGGAGATCCTTGCCTAAAACCCTAAAGATCGTCATTCGCAACTCCCTTGGCAATCTTTTATTGTATACCCTAGTTTTTATATGATTCATCACTAAATCTCTTGCCATATTCAATAAAAAAGTTCCTCTCCTCATTTTGCCATCATTTTCAGAACAATTTTCATACAGTACAAAGCTATTTATGCCTGCCATGTCTAGAATCCTTTGAAAGATTGCCATTGGCCACCGACGAGTTTTACGGCTGCAGCAATAAATTGAGCATTTCTTATCCACCTCGTCCACTCCACCTTTTGTACGATTATAGTCTGCAATCATAATTGGTTTTCCTGTATCATCATCTGTTTCTTGGATGTGATGAGATGACGAAATCAATAACACGGCTTTATTAGGTTTAGGCACATATGATAAAAGTGAAACATCTTTTGTAAAACCATACATCGAACTTCCTATCTGTCTGTTTTTATTCGGCAAGAAACAAGGTGGTATTTCAGCTTTATTTTTTTTCAGAGTACCCAGGTAAGTTAGTCCTCTTTTCAGCAATGTTTCTACTAGTGGTATTGAGCTGAACCAATTGTCAGCAGTAATATTTCGGTTGGTGTTTTCGACTACCTTTGCCAGCCTTAGAACCGACTGAGTAGGTATTGCCATTTTTTTCTCTGTATCGGTTAAGCCTTTGCCATCAGAATTCTTCCCATGATATATATAGGCGTTATAAATGTAGAATGTACGAGCATCTACTAACAATAGTATTTTAATACCATATTTGGCCGGTTTCTGAGGCATATAAATGATGAACTTGCAACGACCTCTAAATGGCAGTAACATTTCATCGACGCAGAGGTATGCTCCAGGGGTATACTGAGACTGACTGTTTGATATGAAATTTTAAACATTTCAGATATTGGGGCAAGTGTATCATCTTTTAGGCGTTCCTCTCTGGTAGTCGAGTCGTCAACCTAAGGCAATTCATCAAACACGAAAAACGGTATTTGGACATCACGCAGCGAAATATTTCACGGCCTGTGCCATCGGTAGCAAATATTGTGCGGAGATCTGCATCATTACATTTAAATACTGATGAATAGTACAGCAAACCAAATAAAGCCTTCATCTCGTTTTCATTTGTGTCCTGAAGTTCGGCCTTAGTACAATTTTTGAATTTGAGACGGTAGAAACTGAGTTTTTGGTTAGTAAATCGCGTCACAGATTCTAGTATTGTGGGGTCGATCAGCTTAGACCAAAGTTCCGAGTAGCCTTCGAAATTTGTTGTTGTAGTACGGCCCGGTAATCGAATTATGTTATGAGCTGCTATGCGTGATGTTCTAGGACGCTCTTGTTTACTCCAAATGAATCCATTTTACCTGTATAGTGCTCTTGTGACTCGTCTGATGATATTGGCGTTCAACTAATGTGGCAGGTTCTTGCCGAGCTTCAACGTTTGGTTCTGGATTTTCTTCATATGAAATGACATCTTCATCAACGTGTTGGGTTTCTGGCTCGAAAGTAGGATCTTCAACTTCATCATCAATATCACTAAACTCGTGTTCACTTTCTTCTTCCAGCCACGCTAATATTTGTTCTTCATGACCCACAAAAGTTCCAGCCGATGTTCTTTTTCTAGTAAAAGTACCTGGCCTAGCGTTGTTACTTGAATCAGCCATCTAAAAAAAGGATATTCGTATTAAAAAAAAGTTAAACACTTATTTACCGACTTATCTACTGACGTGGTTGTTTAGGAGACACTATGATAAAATAAACATTTTACTGAGGTGTAGTTATAGTAGACACCTTACCTTATTGCTGACGTAGTAGTCTCGTGGACACCTTCCTCCCGTTACGAACACACCCGCTCACTACGACCGCCCGCCGCACACTGACCGACGCGCGAGCTCACCACAGAAAGGTACTAAAAGCGGCGGCGCTTAAATTTAAAAATTAACTGTTATAAACCGAATTTTATATTTCGCGGTGTCCGTTGGACTACCACATCAGTCGCAGAGGGTTAATATCGTAAAAGCATGTTGTGTTTTACACAATTTTGTTACACAACATGATGGTTTACGACAACAAGACAAAATGGCAATAAGTATGTTCCCACAATTGAGACCCCACGCCAATGAAGAATCATTAGATCGTAAATTTTATCAGAGATCAATTTGCTAATTACTTCATGAGTCCGGAAGGGGCTTTACCATGGCAGTTGAAAAGATATAAATTAACTTATAAACGTTGTAGAATAACTTAAGTATTAATCATAATAAATAACAACTCACCAATCTTGTTCTTTTTTTGGTCCTCAAATTCCTCGTAATCTTGAAATATTATTTTACAAACAGCTGCCCATTCATTCGCTTTACGAAATTTATCACTGTAGTGTTCGTGTGATTTATCCCATATAACTTTCTTGAACCAAAGATATGAGAAAATCAATATCAATCTCCTGTTCACTCATGATGTTAAAAAATGTCGTTACGCTCGTCTAGCTTCCTCCTCTGGTAATGGATCACTGTCCGTCGTCGCAGCGGCGCTTCGACAACGCAGCGCATCACCCTCCCTCCCGCTTCGTCTCTTGTCCGTCGATCCATTGAAACATCGTGCGCAACGACGCAACGGTCTAGCGATGTTATAAAAAATATATGAAAAATGACGCAGCGACGACGCTGCGCCGACGCAACGCAGCGCAACGTACTAATGGGGCTTCGCTCTTAGGGGCTTTTGAAACTAGACGACTCATTTCATCCAGGATATGGGTCATATCCTGGTCTTTTGAGATGCATACCGTCTCAGCTATCTCGCGCACCTTCAATCGGCGGTCTGTCAATACGAGATCGTGGACTTTTGTCACAATATCCTCCGTGGTAGCCGTTTTCGGGGCACCTGGGCGTGGCTCATCAAAAACAGACGTGCGACCACGTTGAAACTCGTTAAACCAATTTTTGACGGTCGCCATTGAAGGACAAGAATCACCGTACACAGCATCCAGGCGCTCTTTGATTTCGCTGCGCGATTTCCCTTCCAAAAATAAGGATCGAATCACCAACCTATATTGCTCTTTTTCCATTTTCCGGAATCCTCGGACACGTCCACTTTCACACGCGGTCAAAACAAAGCTATAAGTCCGATTCGGCTGAAATTTTAACGGTAGCCGTCTACGAGCATGTACTACACGATACTAAATTTCTCTTGCAATAGTGGCTCCATCGGGTGGTGAGGCTAAGTACTTACTTATCGGACCGCCCTCGTACCTACTTGAGGCATGATAACGTAAACACTGTAAACACGTCCGATGAAGATGCTAAATGTATTTACTGTGGCTATCTATGGTCTCAATCTTTAGAAGGATGGATTAAATGCATCAAGTGCAATCTATGGGCACACTGCTCTTGCGCAGGGGAGGATGACGAGATGACGAAGTGGTTCATATATGTGCTATGTGTGTTGCAGATTAAAGGCCGGACCGCATTACAGCGGCGCTGCACAGCGCGGCACAAAGCGTCAAAATATTATTTCAATCATATCGTATGGTGCATGTCGCACTAGAGCGGCGCTGCACCGCGCGTCGCCGCGCGTCGCGGCATAGTTGCCTCCGAGAGAATATTTTGCCGCGCAGCGCCGCGACGCGGTGTGCAGCGACGCTCAGTGCGACATAGCAAGCGGCGCGTCCACGGTTCCCAACTTAGGGGTTTTCCCCCCAGATTTAGGGGGTAAATAAGTGAGATAGGATTTTTTTAGGGGTCTTAAATTTTTAGGGGTATTTTTAGGGATTTTTTTGACTCTTTAATATTTTTAAATTGATAATTACCGAACTAGTTTTAATATTTATTTCTTGACCTAGCGACTCATAGCGACATCTAGTACGTAATTCTACAACCACTCACTCCGTGGTGACTGGCGGCAATACTGGCGCCACTGGCGGTCATTTTATTGTCTGTGCATAATTATGGCGGTTGTCAATCGGTTGTTGTTGTGAAGTTTTTTTTTTAACTTGAACGTATCTTTGACATTTAGCTTACGTCAGATAGGATACCGCGCCAAAAATTTCGATTTTGGTTTGTACTGTGTGTCGACAAGAAATTTGTTAATGATGTCTAAGGAAAATAAATATAATAAAAAAACGTACAGTCAGAAGTACACGAAGATTTGGGAAACAGATCCAGATCTAAAAGGTAAATAGATTTCATTGCATTTTTGTAATTTATAATATAAATGATCAAGACAAACAATTCAGTTCAATATTTATGATTTTTTACAATAGTATCATCGGCGTCATCAAACTACGACGGCAGTACTCGTTCTTCAATAAAATTTAATAAAGGTATTTTTATTTAGGTATATAATAGGTATTGTTGGAGTGGATGAGTTGGTCAGTGGTGTTGGTGTTGTTTGATATGTTTTTGTTTTTTTCAAAATTTCAAGTTTGGACATAATGCATACACAGATAATGTTTATAAAAATTGATTGTTTTTTTAAACCATTTATGTTCTGGCTGAGTTGACTTTTTGAGAAATTGATTGAAAGATGTTGGTGTTACCATGATTAAATGTTTCCCTATTTTTTCACCAAAATCAAAGCATGTTGTGATTATACTTCCTAACTAACTATACATACACCATCATGTGTCCATTAAATTCATAATTCAATCAAGTTATTTACAATTTATGTTTTTATTGCAGATTGGCTTGCACCAGATGTTACGAATGAGACATTGGCGACCTGTAAATATTGCCGTGTTGTGTTAAAAACCCACAAAAAAGACTTGATTAGTCACGCTAAAACTCAAAAACATAAAAAAGCCACAGCATGGGAAAAATCAGCAAAAGCATATAAATCTATTTCTGAAGTATATAAACCAGTCTTGTCAGAAAGCACGAAAATTGCCGAGTTGAAAATCGCTGCCTTTATCGCCGAGCACTGTTCCTTGTTAACTGTAGATCATTTGATTAATATACTCCCTCAATTAGATCCTTCATCAGATGCGCTAAAAAGCCTAAAAATTCATCGAACTAAGTGTTCAATGCTAATAAAAAATGTACTTGGTCCATCGATGCTCGAAGCTTTGGTTGAAGATATTGGAGATTTTCCGTACTCCATTATAATAGATGAAAGTACTGATCTTTCGACACAAAAAGTGTTATGCATTATGATTTGCTTTCTTTCACACAAGGCAAAGCAAGTTGTTACAACTTTTTACCGAATAATACTGATAACAGAATGTGATGCAAAAAGTGTGCATGAAGCAATTGTCAATCAACTTAAAGAGGATGGCATAAAATTGAAAATATGATCGGAATCGGCGTTGATGGAGCAAACGTTATGGTCGGTAAGCATAACTCGGTGACTGCTATTTTAAAAAGAGAACTGCCTGATTTAATTGTTGTCAAATGTGTTTGCCACTCCTTGCATTTATGCGCGGAAAAGGCGGCTGAATCATTACCACGCCAATTAGAATTTCTTGTAAGAGAAACCCATAACTGGTTTTCATACAGCCCTAAACGTTTGGACTATTACAGAACATTATATGAAACCATGAATAATAACTCTGATTCGAAAAAAAATCCAAGGACTTAGTGGAACTCGCTGGCTCGCTCGTTATCAAGCTATTAACACAATATTGGAGCAGTGGGAGGAGTTGAAGCTGCTTTTTTCTATTGCAAAATCTGATGACAAATGTTACATGGCGGAACAGCTTTATGATATCATGCGGAGGCTGCCTTTTAAAGCTTTATTGATTTTTCTACACAATGAATTAAAACATGTGACGCAATTAAACTTACTTTTTCAAAGTAGCAATGTTGAACCTATCAAATTGTTTGAGGATTTGTTTTTGTTACTTATACAAAAATTTGCTAAGACGACTTGTTGTACCTTCACAGTTGGAAAAATTGGTGGACTCTGAACTGATAGAATTTAATTTCCGGGAACATCTGATGCATACAGCATCAATGTATTTTGGTTTTGACTTTCATACCATATCACAACAACTTGAAGAAAAGGATCTGTTGGATGTCAGGGAACGATGCAAGAACTTTTTATGTTCTCTGGCCGAGCAGATTCAGAAAAGGCTTCCGGATAATTTATCACTGTTGAAAACGGTTGCTGATTTGCACCCAAGGGTTGCTACATCTCAAGTCAAACCCGATATAAAAACCAATATTGAACCACATTCAGCGAACTCATATATATGGAAAGAAAAATGACATCGAGTCTGAGTGGCACCAATTAAGTAATAAAACATGGACGAATACCTCTTCTTCAGCAGATTTTTATTTTGAAGTTTATAATGATTGTGACGCAGCTGGCTGTAAACGTTTTGAAAATATTTCAAAATTCGGATTAGCATTTGCCACTGTTCCAATTTCAAACGCGAGTGTCGAACGAGCATTCTCTGTCTATAATGTCGTTAAAAATAAGTTGCGGAATAGACTATCTATTAAAATGTTGCAAAGCATCATGATGGTCCGATTTACATTAAATCGAAATGGTGGATCTTGTACAACATTTAATCCATCCAATAAAATGTTAAATTTATTCAATGTCAACATGTATGATTTTAAAAACGCTGAATCTTCAGATGAAGACGAAATATTTTATGTATTAAATAACTTGTAATAAAAAGACTTCTGAAACATATTACAGCATATTATTTCTAAATCATTATGAATTTATATTTGTATATTTTTTTTAGGGGGACAACTGAATAATTTAGGCGTTTTTAGGGGTTTTTGACACAAACTTTAGGGATAAATATTTTTGAGAGTTGGTAACACTGGGCGCGTCGCTTCAGTTTGTGTACTGCATGCGGCGAAGATACACGCGCGTTTGGTTTTGAAAATGGAGTTAAACGAAGAAAAATTAATTAATATAGTTTGTGCTTACCGAGAGCTTTAAGATCTACAACATGAACATTATATGAACCAGTCAAGGAAAGACAATATATGGGCGGAAATCGCAATAGAAATGGGTGTATCAGGTAAGTGAAACAATGTTTTGATGTCTTTAAAAATTAGTTTTTATTAAAATCAGAAATCATACTACTTAGGTATGTTTATTCTACTTCTCGCCGACATCCTCTTCTGATTCTATCTCTTTGCCATGGCACTGACCCTTCATTAGAAGTAAAATAATGTTTGAATTTTTCGCGAACTTGGAAGGCATTATTTACGAAATTTCCACCTACTCGTGGTAAATTTTCCCAGACTGCTTCTGATGGTATATTTTCTTCGGTAGGTTGTTGTTCATTAAAACAGGCAACTGTGTCATGTCGCAGAAAATTGTGAAGACAACAAGTTGCCAGAACTATGTTATCCACATTTTTCGGACAAAGGGATATCGTGCGATAGAAAATTCTAAACTTTTGGCATAATATACCAAACGCATTTTCTGAAACACGACGTGCACGGCTGTGACGATAGTTATAAATCTTTTTTGATTCATCATCCAATTGAGTGCCAGGATAGGGTCTCATGAGGTACGTTTTCAGAGGGAAAGCTTCATCACCTACTATGACATAGGGCATTGGATCGCTTATTACTGATAAGGAAAACCCTTATCAGCAGGAGAAGGTATATTTAAGCTGTTACGTTCTAGTTTTTTGCCTAGTTCAGAACGGGAAAATATACCACCGTCACTGTTTTTTCAAGGATCACCCACATTTACAATTATAAATTTATAATCTGCGTCCACTAAAGCCATCAACACGATTGAGATTTTTTTTTTTATAATTATAATATAGTGACCCACTTTTGGCAGGAGCTTGTATTTTTATGTGCTTTCCATCCAGTGCTCCTAGACAATTAGGATAGTTACATTTGTTATGAAAGTCTTCGGCAATTTTTTTCCACATTTCTTCATTTGGCTCAGGCATAACTAATTTTGATAACACTTCCCGAATAACTGCACAGGTAGTATGGATGATTTCTTGAACAGTTGAGTATCCGAGGCGAAAACTTTCTCCTATTGCTTTAAATGAATCCCCAGTCGCCAAAAATCTAAAAAAAAAAGGATTTAGTTCATTTCTTTTTACGTAGGTGATCAAAAAGTTTCACAAAAATAATTTTACAGTATTAATATAATGTGTTACTTACATAAAGCAATAAGCGACTACTTAAAAATTAAAAAAAATATTATTAAAACGTAATAATATGTTAAAATTAAAAAATAATAATATGTTTTTTTATCATTATTTTCAGCCAAAATTTGCAAGGAAAGGTGGAAATCGTTGCGAGATGGATACAACAGAAGCCTCAAAAGACGGAAGACTAAAAGTGGAGATGGAGCAACGACATCAAAACCATGGCGCTACGAAAAACAAATGGATTTTCTACAACCATTTTTTCAAGAAAGACAAGTGAAGAGCAATCTAATGAAAAGTGTATCCAGTGAAGATGACTCAAATAGCACACCAAACTCATTGCCTGATACCGAGGATAATGTATTTACAATAAGTTCCACTCCAGCATCGACTTCATCAGCAATGTTTGCTAATATGACAAAAAGAAAGATAAGAAAGGAAGTTCAACAGAAATCTGAGGTTGCGGAAGTTCTTGAGAAATATTTAGAAGGCCGCGGAAAACAGGCAGCAAGAGCAAGCACCAATAATCCCATACATTCATTTTTCACAGCAATGGCCGATACAGTCGTGACTTTCCCTCCGGATGTACAATTAAAAATTAAAAATCAATTATATTTAGCAGTTTCGCAAGCTGAATTTGACCTTCAGCAGCGTCAACCCCTCCAGAATCTTCAAAATGTTTCTAGACCAGATAGCCGGTGCTGTGGTACTGAGACTTCTACACCTCCTTCAAGACCAAGATATTTGAGTTCGGAGTCGGAGTCAAATTATACTGATATTCTAACTCAGACTCAGGTAGACAGTCCACCTCCTTCCACTTCAACGAAGAGTCAACGTCAATACTACATAACACCAGATGGTTTGGTGGTACATGATATTTTGTAATTCTATGCATGTATCAAAAACGGCTCGCCCGCTCCTTCGAAGCAAATTGACAAGTACAAGCTGTAACAAGTAAATAAAATTCTGTTATAATTTGAAATTTTAACTAAAAATAAATACTTACCTAATTGTAACCATGAGTCTTTCTTCCGCACCGATTGATTTTCTAAAACGAGTATCCTGTTGCTGTATATGTGGTTTCGTCCAGTACAATAGCTTATAGAATTTTGTCTTCGACATTCTGAAGTAAGTGTGAAATCGTGCAGAGTCTTTAAGAAGTCGAGGAAACAAATAGTGATATTCGCCTTCTTGATTGCGTGACCTTGGTATGTCAGCAATCCATTTCTTCTTCTTTTTTTCTCTTCCATAATTCTTTCATCTTCTGCACACAACAAAGAAATAATAACCAAATCCTCGTCACTATCGCTCATCTTGCAACGTTGCTCGCACGCGAACGGGTATAGAAATGACGCGAGCTGCCGCTTGCTGCAGTTGTAATGCGATAGGTACCGTCGAGCGACGTGAAGCGACGCGCCGCGCAGCGCCGCTCTAATGCGGTCCCACCTTAATCATAACTTTTTGTTTTTCATTTAAAGGAGTTGTCCCAAAATGGTTTTTTATTATTGAGTATAATTAACCAGAATGATTTTAATATAGTTCGATAGAGATCCAAAAAGGCTTCTATCTAAATAATTTACCGATTTTTTAAAGACCCCGATTTGGAGAAAATATTTTTTTTATGTTTTGATGCATTTATGGACCTTTGCTTGTGATTACGCACCGATTAAAAAAAAACTTCAAAAATATTATTTGTCTAGGTAACTTGTCAATGTCAGGCGTATGTCAGGTGATTGTCAGGACTGTCAAAAGTGACAATTATAATGTCGTTTTTGAACTTTTGGCATTTAAATGACATTTAAATGACATTAAAGTGACAGTAACAGGTGTCAGATTCAATTATTTCTAGATAAGAAAATGTTTTTAATGTTGCCATCCATCGAAAAATATTTTTTACAAACAATATTTTTCTTTATTAATTAAAAAAAAATGGGGGTTTCTAAAATTATTATTTAAATGGCGTTTAATTTTATATTTTTTTCTCTTTCATGTGATAGCAGTTTGGTTCTGGTTAATAGACACTTAGAATAAAAAACCACTCTCCATACTAAACTGGGACATGTCCTTTTTATTAATATACCTTTTAATTAGCAATAAACCATTGTTTTGCTCTATCATTAATTATATACCCTATTATGCCCCCTTCGCTTCCCCACTTTACCCCATATACCGGGGCAAAGTGGGGCAAATGCCACTTTTAATATTATTGCTCATAGTGCCAAAATTTACAATATTTAAATGAATGTTTATATGCAAAATCATGCATCAGATACCAAATAATAATAAGTTTACGTTAAGATAGAATGTGTAGAACTTCTATGCTCAGATTTAAGAGCCATCTAACCTTAAAGACCCCACTTTGCCCCCCTCCCCTACACTTCATAACGACGACCTAATCGATCCAACTACTGGAACTAACGCGAAACCCGAAATTATCACCTTTTATAATTAAACGAAAGGAAGTGTTGATGTTGTAGATCGACTAAAAGAAGAGTATTCTGTGGCAAGAGTGGCATGTAGATGGCCGCTGAGATTATTTTTCACGATCCTAAACATAGCCGGAATCAACAATCAAATCATTTACAAAGAAAATACGGGTATAATCATCACGCACAGAGACTACTTAAAAGCAACTAGCTCTTCAACTAACACAGCCACATATCCAAAGAAGAAGCACCTTCCAAAATATTTCATATCCTCTTCAGCAAGTGATGAAACGTTTTGTACCAGAATCTGAGTTACCAGAAGAAGAAAAACCAAGTGGTATCTGCGCGGTTTGCCCAAGAAGCAAAAATCGCAAGACCAAAAAGAGCTGCATTTACTGTCAAAAATTTTTATGTATCGAGCATAGTCGTACACTATGTGATATGTGTAATGCTCGTGTGTTAGTTATTTATACTTACTTTAAAAGTTTTTTTTGAAAAGTTTTTTTTCGCCTGCTGACGAAAAAAAAACTTTTAAAAAGACTGCGCCTTACAAAACTGGCAAATTAGTTCCTATGATTGTTAATTAAAATAAAAAAGATTAACATTGTTAACTTTTTGAATATATATTTTGTAGAATAAATAATGTTTATTTTATTTAATAAAATATTTTTTTATTCATATTTTTTTGGTAAAAGTTGCATTTATTGACATTCATAAACGTGAGCAAAATGCTCTACACGCGAGTGCTGATGTAATTTCTTGAGGCGCGAGTGCTGGCGGGTTAAAGCTTTGGTCTGGTGATCATGACGCACAACGCTGCGGTATGCGCCGCAACGCAGCGTCACGACGCGGCATTTAGCGTCCCTGCGGTGGTGGTGGTCAGTTGATTTTGCCGCAGCTACCAAGGTAGACATGAACATGAACAATTTTTCTGTAATTTGTGCTATCTCAGCTATCTCCCTCCAGCAATTTTCTTTAACTATCAAACTTTTATGTTTTTTGTCTTTATTTTTATATAAAGAAGGATAGTTGCGAACTAATTCTATTAAATTGTCTTCGAAAAATTCCATATTGACCCGTGACGCATACCGCACACCGCAGCGTTGAACCAAGAATGACGCCGCGCTGTGCAGCTCCCCACTTCACCGCGCTTGCCCCTCGCCGCTGACGCATACTGCGACGGAACAAGAGAACATTCTCGACGATTTAGTGTCCGGCAACGCATACCGCATACCGCAGCGTTGTGCGTCATGATCACCAGACCAAAGCCTAATAAAATAACGCTGCTCTCTTCGTGTAACCAATACCTTTCATTAATTATGTTTCTATGTTCTTCTGATATATAACTTTTCTACATTTATCTTGGCACCCAGGTTTTAGTAAATATTTATTTAAAATTTTTTCATTCCTTTTTTGTTTTTTCGTTCGTTTTCGGCTTGTTTCAAATAATCGTCGTTTTCTAACAACCCTTTTCTTCAGGTCACGTGGGACACTTACCAGTTCTCCGCGTTCCCCAGATGTCATTTTTCCAACTTGCTTTGTTCCTTTAGTGGCTAAAAATTTAACAATAGCGATGACGACGATTGTAATCCGTGAAAAAAAGGCGTACCTAAAGGCATCAAAAACTTTCAATGCTCTAAGGTCCACCTTATTTCGCTTTGTCTATGAAAAAGATTGGAACCTATATTGACATCTTGGTATCCAAAAAAAATGGATGAAAGCCTGTTTTTAATAAAGAATTTGAAAATGAGCTAGTCAAGTATGCTTTGAAAATGGAAGATACATTGTATGGATTAACTAAGACTGAAATGCATAGATTAGCTTTTCAACTAGCGAAGAAAAATAATATGTCAAACCCTTTAAAAATGAAATAGCTGGCCGGTGTTGGCTTGATGGTTTTTTGAAGAGAAACAATGATTGTTTGTTGATGAGGAAGCCGCCAGGAACTTCGTTCGCAAGAGCCCGGGGATTTAACACGTTCACTGCGTTATGCGGTCTAAAAAGCCGCATGCGTGACTCTTCGCAGATGCGGCAGTTAAAATCGCGCTCTTTCACTCTGTGCGGGGGGTGACTATGTTCACATTTCTTTGCGTATGACAGAGAAGAATATATTATATTGCTTACGAAGTCTATCCCAACAGCGCAATTAATAAATAATGAGGTTGAATGGGCCGCATACGCACTGAATGTAAATGAATCACAGTGCGGAGTGAGGTTTAAAATGCCTCAAAAATTATAGGCCTCACAGCAGCACGGAGTGGAGCGCGGGCGGCGCGGGCGCCGCGCGTCCTAGCTTAGTGATGTGATGAGTTTCGATACGGAAGCATGCTACCGCGCAGGTGCGCTCCCGGTTCTACAATATTAGTTTTTGTTATATTAGTTGTTTATTATATTATGTCGTATAATCTAAATAAAAAAGGTATAGACTATAGCGACCAAATGTCGTCGTATTACACGACTTTAAAACGAGGATTGAAATGGTATAGAAAAGTTATGGCGGAATTTTTATTTGGCATTGCTTTTGTGAATGCCTGGATAATTTATAATATGTCTACTACTAATAACAAAATGCCGATGAAAGATTTTACAGAAACAATTATTGAAGCACTCACCGGACGAAGCATTTCTGAAAGAGGTACGTTGTCATTCCACACTAACATTTAACATACTCATCATTTTTTGATTTGAAAGTGTGTCTTCTAAAAATGGTGGTCTAACTACTTGGTCAATTTGTTATTCCAACTCATTTCTGTTAATATCCTGGTCACAGGGGTGGATCGATTATTTGATAATTCACTGATTTTAAATTAAACAAGAAAATAATTAAAAGGATGTATTTCACATTATGATGGCCGATACAGAGGCGAACAAGATAAAAAAGGGAAGAGAGTAAAGAGTTGGCACCACAGATAATAATAAGGGTTGCCAATGATTAAAATTAGAACCTTAATTAACAAAACCAACACTTCCCCTCATGCGTAACATGAGAAAACACTTTACAATGTAGGATTACACTAAACATTAAGACTGCGCCGAGCGAAATGTGCCCAACAGACAGTCACAGTTAAGTTGATAAAATCAACAGCATTCGTTCAATACATCTTTAAAATATACATTAACCATAACGAAGAATGTGTTAACAATTACTCCGTTGAAAAAAGGTAAAATGATTAATATTTTAGACTAAATACAGTTACAGTTTACATAAAGTTGGACGAAAACTGCAAAAAAGTAAGCTGGCGTTAAGCGATTATTTAGATTATAACAATAGAAATCTATCCTAATTTTCAGTTCAAACGACGCATGAATATTTATATTACAATTTTTCCGTCTCAAATGTTTAAATTACTGTGTGACAATTATGATACATATTTATCAAAACGCGCTTCAAATCCGCCATACATTTTTATAATAAGTCAACGACGACGCTAGTTGTTTTTTAAGATCGAGCTTTTATCAAGGTTATTTTAACCGACTTCAAAAAAAAAGGAGGTTATCAATTCCAACATACTTAAGGATGTATGTAATATTGTTGGAATTGTACAAAATTCGTAGAAGTTAATCTATATGGGCTTCTAAACCGGGACCCAAGTCTGCTATTTTAATATAATTTGCCATTATGGTACAATACAATTGTAATTCAATTATCATTGGTCCAAAATTTCGTAGTCTACTAAATTCACAATGGTTGATCGATGGTCTTGTAATTGAATTGTAGCACTAGAAAGACTAGAAAGGGAATCGGGCGTTCGCCGAAATGAATTTCAATTTACCGATTTCGTTCAAAATCGATATTTAGGCTTCTCTGGGGTCAAGAAAGAGGAAATGGTTGCCAAAGTTTTAAAAAGTCACCGCCATATTGGAATTCTTTGTTATTGGACCGATTTCGTTCAAAATCGATATTTAGGCTGCCCTAGGGCCAAGAAGGAGGAAATGGTTACCAAAATTTGAAAAAGACACCGCCATATTGGAATTCTTTGTTATTGGACCGATTTCGTTCAAAATCGATATTTAGGCTGCCCTAGGGTCAATAAAGAGGAAATGGTTACCAAAATTTTAAAAAGTCACCGCCATATTGGAATTCTTTGTTATTCGACCGATTTCTTTCAAAATTGATATTTTATTTCAATTATTTATAAAAATTTAGCAACCATTTCCTCGTTATTGCTCTCAGAGAAGCATAAATATCCATTTTGAACGAAATCGGTCCAATAACAAAGAATTCCAATATGGAGGTGATTTAAATGCGTTTAAATATCAACAGACTATACATGCATTCGACCATTGAAGTGACTTTATCATAATAGTTACAATTGTGTCATTGGAGTGTCAGCGGTACACCATCGGAAAACCATTGTGACGCTATTGACAGTAGCCTACCGAAATTGCTAAAAGTAGCAATTACGAAGTCACTGATAGTCAACTGTGACACAATTGCAATAGCAGACTGGTGTGTCAAATGTGTATGTTTGTGTAATTGTTATTAAATATCACGAGTACGTACCACGGTAATTATTTTAGTTGGGATTGTCGATATTTCGATCCAATTGCATGGACCGTGGTCACGACGAGACTGCGGTGTTGCGAGACGTCAAGTTGAAGCTGTCATGGGTAGAATCTATCTACCCGCCTTCTTGATCTTTTCGAAGGAACGTCATTTAAAGTTCGGCAAAAAACACTAACAACGTCACTTTTTAAAGGTGCTGTAAATGAATGAATGTATGCTGAGTTTTGACGTTGAATCCCTATTTACTAACGTACCGATTGATGACTGTTTGGAGGTAATAAAAAGTAAGCTACAAGAGAATAACATCCCTGCGGAATATATAACATTACTACGCCATTGTTTAGATTCTAGTTTTTTCTTGTACAAAGGCCAATATTATCTTCAAATTGATGGTGTAGCTATGGGGAGCCCAGTCGCGCCAGTGGTCGCCAACATGTGGATGGAACAATTTGAAAAGCTGGCTATTTCCACTGCACCCATACACATCAAAGTTTGGAAACGGTACGTGGACGACGTCTTCGCTATACTGCATGGCGGTGAGGAACAAGTGTCACAACATCTGGCACACTTGAACAATATCCTTCACGTACGAATTGGAGAAAGATCGGTCCTTGCCATTCTTGGATGTACTCGTACATATAAGATCTGATGGTAGTTTGGGTCACTCGGTATACCGAAAGCAGACACACACGGACAGGTATTTGCACGGCTCGTCACACCACCATCCTTGCCACCTGGCGCCGGTTGCTACCAGCCTCATCAACCGCGCTCACGACCGGTGTGATGACCTTCACGTTCAGGGTGAGCTCGAACTTATACGCAAGGTGCTTCGATGGAATGGTCATAAGCCACCACCGGCAAAAAAGGCACAACAAAGACGTGATAGACGACCTTTGGTAGCTGAAAGACAGATGGCATACCTGCCTTATGTGAAAGGAGTGACTGACAAGATAGGTACATTGTTGAGTAAACGATACAACATTAGGACCGTGTTCACTCCTTTCCAAAAGATTGCCCATTTGATGAGATCTCCAAAGGATCGTTTACCATACCAGTGTCCGGGTGTGTATAAGATCGACTGCAGCTGTGGAAGCTCTTATATTGGTCAAACGAAGAGATCCATAGCGACAAGGGTGTCAGAACACATTAAAGCGGTTAAGAACAACGATCCTCAGAAGTCTGCGATCGCGGAGCATATTTTACAGCCAGGAACAAAACACTGGATCGAACTCCACAACCCACAAGTTCTCTCCACAGACCGCCACTATATACCCAGGTTGGTGCGCGAAGCGATTGAAATTCTTAAACACCAGAATTTCAATCGGGAAGATGGTTTTAAACTAGCTAGTACGTGGAATCCAGTCGTAGAATTATGCAAACCAGAGAAGCGTCGTACAGCACCTTTAAAAAGTGACGTTGTTAGTGTTTTTTGCCGAACTTTAAATGACGTTCCTTCGAAAAGATCAAGAAGGCGGGTAGATAGATTCTACCCATGACAGCTTCAACTTGACGTCTCGCAACACCGCAGTCTCGTCGTGACCACGGTCCATGCAATTGGATCGAAATATCGACAATCCCAACTAAAATAATTACCGTGGTACGTACTCGTGATATTTAATAACAATTATGTCAGTAAACCACGAATCAAGTCTAAAATCTTTAGTTGTATGTTTGTGTGTATGTTTGACCACGTATTTCTCTGAAACTATTAATTGAATTACAATAATTCTTGTTTGGATGTTATGGATTAGAAATCTTTACTGAGAGAATAGAGCAAATTTCATCAAAATTGGTTCAGTAGTTTAAAAGTTATTATTTTTATGTTATAGTTGATATTGTGATTATTTTCGAGATTAAAGAACGCTTATTACTTATTTGTTTCAGTAAAATGGGAAAACGCAAACAGCGATATTATAAATTAATTAGCAGTTCCAGATTCACGAAAAAAAAACATTAAAAACAAGTATGTATAAATTAAAGTAGTAGTTTAATTAATTTATATTCATTACCTACTTGGCTGAAGAAATGAGCTATGAATTTTCAAATTTTTCGTGGTTCACTGAAGTATGTACCTATGTAGTTATTTAACTCAAAAACTACTGATGAAATTGGGACGTTTGTGATATGGCCCCTTAAAAAATTTTGGTTCTATCTCCTCAATCCTGATGCTGTCGGGTTACTGCCCACCTAAACTAGGCCCTGCTTCTGCGACATTTACTAATACTACTAACTACCCTTTACTATATAAAAGTTTGTTTCAGAATTACAAACCAAAATAAAGATGAAGAATCGTCACAAAGTTCAGTCTCAAATACTACAACAACGTTGGAAATTGATAAAGTACGTTAGAAGTTGATGATTTCTTCAAATTGTAATAATAAATATAAGAGGCATACTTTCTTTTCACGTGATTGAGACAACTATTTTGAATAACTACTAGTAATGCTCCTTTTTATTTCAGGAATCACTGGAAAATACAACTAATTTTAAATTAACTATAGAAAGTGAAAATCAAGAGCAAGAGGTTATTATAAATGGAAACCGAATTATAGATTTTGCGTACATTTTTCAACAGTTACAAGAAATTTCAAATCATAACTCAGTACTTGGCTGTAATCTAAGTTGTTTAAAACTAAGCAAGGAAATAAGGAAAGGATTTCTTACAAAATTTCAATTTATTTGTCAAATGTGTAACCTGAAATTCGAAATTAATAATTGTAAAGATTCTAGTAACTCAACAGATCTCAACCTCAACGATAATGTAGTAAGCAGTTTTATGTCTATAGGGGCGGAGTTTTAAGGTTTGGAACTCGTTTCAGCCAGTCTCAACATACCATGTATGTCCGACAAATTATACGCAAAGTGCCATACCAAGGTCTGTGAACTATGGGAACTAGCTAAAGAAAAATGCATGGCAGATGCTGCTAAAGAAGAGTACGATTTAGCTATACTTAATGGAGAAGTTGACTCAAATGGAATACCAATGATAACTGTGGTTGCAGATGCGTGTTGGTCAAAAAGGTCGTACAGAAAAAATTATAATGCATTATCAGGCGCCGCTGTGATTATAGGGTACAGGACAAAAAAAGTTATATATATGGCGGTGAAGAATAAATATTGTATGGTTTGTGCTCGAGCCGAAAATAAAAAAGAGGCAACACCAGATCATACTTGCTTTAAAAATTATACAGGCTCCTCAAGCGGTATGGAAGCAACAGCTTTGGTTGAAGGTTTTAAAATTTCCATTGAAACACACAAATTGATATACTCTAGACTGATAGCTGATGGTGATTCAAGTACGCATAGCAGTATACAAAAAGCTAAACCTTACGGGAATTTATTAGTGGAGAAGATTGAATGCACTAATCATTTATTGAGAAATTACTGCACGAAATTAGATGAACTGGCCAGGAATACGAATTATCAAATAAAGTATCGAAGAGCGGTACAAAATAATATATTACGGTTAAGACGTTCTGTTACTGGGGCAGTCAAACATATAGATGCTAAAGATATAAGTTTTGAGGAAAAAGTACTTGAACTTAAAAAGGACTAGATGATGCCCGCGACTTCGTCCGCGTGAATTTAGTTTTTAAAATCCCGCGGGAACTCTTTGATTTTCCGGGATAAAAAGTAGCCTATGTTTTAATCCAAGGTATAATCTATCTTCATTTTAAATTTCAGCCAAATCGGTCCAATAGTTTTTGCGTGAAAGAGTAACAAACATACACACACACACACACACACACACATACAAACTTTCGGCTTTATAATATTAGTGTGAAGTGTGATGTGATGTGATGTGATTTGTTGAATGCGCCGTATCACGTCTTTGGCCACCATGCTTCATGCAAACCTTATTACTGCACAAAAGTCGCCGAAAATGAAGCATCAGATGAAAATTTAGTACCAGCAATGAAAAGTAACGAGGGTGGTTTTATTTTTTTAGCCATAGTAAAAATCCTTTCTAGACTGGTGAATAATGCGAAAAGTCTGATGCACTGTGTGAATAGCAATATAGCAGAAATTTTCAATAGTGTGATTGCGAAGTTTATTGGTGGCAAACGCATTAATTATTCAGGAAGACAGTCGTATTCAGGAAGATGTGCAGCATCAGTTGTTTCCTTCAATTCAAGACAGCCTCAGACTTACCTCAGCAAAAAAGTTTTATTGCGTAGCCCAAATAAATTAATTAAACGGCTTGAATAAGATATCCAATCAGCTCTCTATACGGATAAACAGTGTCCTCTACAACACTATCACTTGAACCTCTCTCTAGTTTATTTACAACCATTGGTGTAGAGACACTTTTACAGTTTGCCATACCAAAACGTTTCACTAACTTTACAATATAATCTGATTGGTCAAATGTAATAACTCCTCTAGCTCTGTCTCTAAGTATTCTTATACCTAAACAGTTCTTTATAGTTCCTAAGCGTTTACAACTAAATTCAGATTCTAATAATTCATATAACATGTCCTTTTCCTTAGGGCTATTTGTAAAAATATAAAAATCATCAACATATAATGCTAAAATCGTTAATTGTTTGTCAACTCTTTTCATATAAACACATGGCTCACATTTACTTTGTATGTAGCCATTGTTAGTCAATAAAACATTTACACAAATATTCCACAGCCTACTTGCTTGTTTAAGACCATACAAACTTTTCTTTAACAAACAAAATTTAGTCTTATCGCTTGAAAAACCTGTAGGCTGTTCCATAAAAATATTTTCGTCAAATTTACTATGTAAAAAAAGCTGTATTAACATCTAAGTGTTCTATGTCCATATTTAATTCATTAGCAATACAAAATAAAATTCTAAGGGTTGAATGTCGTACTACTGGTGAGAAAGTATCTGTATAGTCTACACCAGGCTTTTGACTAAAACCTCTTGCCACAAGACGTGCTTTATATTTTGTACAGTTTCCTGACTCATCAGATTTTAATTTAAAAACCCATTTGCTATGTTGCAATCCTTTGGTCTATCCACTAATTGCCAAACTTTATTCTTAATCAAAGAATTATATTCTTCACGCATGGCAGTGAGCCAATGTTCTTTGTTAGGACTTGCCATTGCCTTATCATAAGACTGTGGTTCATCATAAATAAAACCATTGACCAAAAAAAAGATATGTCTGATGAATCAGATAAGTCATAATCTTGATACCTTACTGGTTTTCTGTTACGAGTAGAACGAACAGGTCGCTCGCAGCTAGGAAAATCTAGCATTGAATCTTCCCCTCGAACGACTGTTTCGTTTCTTACAGTGTCATTTGACTCGTTACCATATCCATCACAGGTCCCCTCTGCACTTTGGAAGGAAGACTCGCCTGAAATTGGAGAAGAAAACACTTCATTATTTATACTTTGACTAGAACTATTAGCCTTGTCACTAGTGTCATTGCTATTATTATTAGAAATATTCATATTATTCTCAATAGGAACATTGCATTGCAATTCCATATTCATATTATTAGAAATATCATAATTATTTTCACTTGGAACTATGCTTTGCATATCCATATTTAAATTATTATTAGAATTATTCTCATTTTTCAACTTGAATATCGCTTTGCATATTCACATTAATATCACTATCAAAGATACGGTTGCTTTGCACACCTATATCACTATTAATAATTAAATTATTTTTATTATCTTTATTATCACAGTGGTTCAGAAATTGATTTTCAAAAAATATTACATTTCGAGAAACAATAATCTGCTAAGGGTTTGAGGGATCTATCGACCTATATCCTGTGCTCACAATATCCAAAAAAGATACAACTTTTTGATTTTGAATCAAGCTTATCTCTCTTTACCTGTGGAATAAGTGTCATAGCACGGCAACCAATAACACGCAAATGGCTCAGGTTGACTTTGTGACCTGTCCATTAGGGTGGAGCGAATTTTTTTTTATTTCGCAATCATTTTGGAATACCTATAAAAAGTTGCTCTTCTAACTCACAAATATACACACAAAATTTTATTTGACACTTAATATATTTAGAGGTGCCCCCAACCTCATTAATATTACAGAAATTCGCGAAAATTTGTCAAAAAATACATTCGTATTATTTCCGCAAAATTATATTCTGAATGTTGCCCTGTTAGTTTATGACACAAAAATTTAACCAAGATCAAGAAATACAACTCATGTAAGTAGTATTTATAACTTAATGTTGTTGTTAATGTAATCTAGATTGAAATAAAGTACTTTCGATTTGAATTTATACCTATTATTTTTGTTCATTACAGTAAAATGTCTCAAGTCAAAACTCGACAAACGACGTCCTGTCCCGTGTTTGGTTTGCCAGAGAAGTTACCAGTATCTCAATTGCCTACTTATAATGATGTTTATATTATATATTATAATATATAAATTTATTTATCAAGCAATCCGCCAACATTTCCGAAAATGGAGAAAATTGAGTAGCGTTCTATGAGTAAGTACCTCCATAAGAAGGGTTTATCACCAAAGGCCATTCATGATGATTTAGTCAGTACATTAGTGGATTCTGCTCTATCATATTCAAGTATCAAATAATGGATAGCATAATTTAAGCATGGTAGAAAGAGTGTGAACGACGAACCCCGCACTCGAAGGCCTTCAACATCCACTACTGACAAAAATATGGAAAAGGTACTTGATCTAGTTATGTAAAACCGCAGATTAAAAATTAGAGAGATAGCCGAGATTATAGGCATCTCTTATGAATGAATACAAAACATAATAGTCAACGAATTGAGTTTCCACAAGGTGTCTGCGAGGTGGGTCCCGCGGCTGTTTTCAGTCGAACAAAAAAGAACTATTGACTACTTCGCGCGACTGTTTGGAGTTATTTGAAGCTGATCCAGCTGATTTTTGGATTCGCTTTGTTACTATGGATGAAACTTGGGTTCATCACAATAACCCAGAAACAAAACAACATTCAAAACAGTGGAGAAGATCCGGTTCACCACCCCCTAAAAAGGCTAAGACGATTTGTCGGCAAATAAGGAGATGGCTTCAGTATTCTGGGACTCGAAGGGCGTGATTATGATTGATTACCTTGAAAAAGGTCAGAATATAAACTCTGATTACTATTGCACCTTACTACATCATTTATGTGAGGAAATAAAAAAAACAAGTTCAGAAAAAAAATCTGTTTCATCAAGATAATGCCCGTGTTCACACATCAGAGCAATCAATAGCTAAAATCATAGCTGTGGCTTTGAACTGTTACCGCATCCGCCTTATTCACCTGATCTGGCATCATCTGACTTCTTTCTGTTCCCTAACCTAAAAAAGCACTTAGGAGGTCAGAAATTTTCGACAAACGACGAGGTCAAAGCAGCAGTAGACGCGTATTTTGCCTCTCAGGACAAATTATCTTTTTCTAACGGTATAAACGCTTTGAAGGAGAGGTGGCAGAAGTGCATTCAACTTGATGATGATTACGTAGAAAAGTAAAAATATAATTGATTCTGTATGTGTTTATTTTCTTAGTTAGGCCGAGTACTTCTCAATCCTCCCTCGTATCTTGTTTCTGTGAATAAATAAATTGTTTGAAATGGGTAAAAGCTCTTTTAGTTATATTTCCAAGTAATTATAATTATATTCATTTAATGATAGCCCTGAAATTCAGAAAAATATATTCATTGAACAATCTGACAGTGTGATAACGAAATGTAAAAAGTAGTTATATTTACCGATTTTCAATTGTGTTGGGGCACCTCAAAACATTAAAATAGATTAACAAGATTTCGAATGTTTGATTTTCTCATTCAAAGACAACTTTATATCGCTATGCCTTTGAAAAAAAAAGTCTTTTTTTTTCTTTCATATATGATCACTCCACCCTACTGTCCATACTTCCTCGGGAGTTATATAGCAGTGGAGACAGCTTCTCCCCAATATTCTTTAGGCAGATTGGATTCGCGAAGCATACAACGAGCTTTCTCAAAAAGTGTTCGGTTCAGCCTCTCTGAGACACCATTTTGAGATGGACTATGTGGAGCAGTAGTTTGATGAAGTATCCCCTCATTCTTCAAGTACCTGGAGAACTCAGCACTGCAATATTCTCCACCTCTATCAGTACGCAGACATTTAATAAAATAACCAGATTGTTTCTCAACAGTTGCTTTAAAATGCTTAAATTTATACAAAACTTCAGATTTATATCTCAATAAATAGCCATATATTTTTCTAGAAAAATCATCGGTAAATGTTCTATCTAGATATCTAGACCCACCCAGACTATTTACAGGCAAAAGGACCACACACATCAGAGTGAACTAGCTCCAACAACTCTCTCACGTTCGGTGCGTCTTGTAAGATAATGATAGCGGTTTCTTTCAAATGACCTCCCACAGTTAATGCAATGCATACTTGGTCTTCCTGTTGGTAGAGGTGGATCAATGTTCGCTTGTGTGTCAACTTCTGCACTCGGAGCTGTTGACTCTAATCGTCCTGGTGCCTGTGGATCTATATTGGATTGTTCGTGCACTTCTGGATTTTGGTTTGCTGGCACCGATTCTACATTAAAAACTGTTCTGTCAGCACGACACCAACAAGGATGACAAATATTATTTGATACTGTCACCTACCAGAAAAAAAAACACTGTTAATACGTTATAAGTTGCATTTTCATTTTGTGTATATACTATGAAAGATAGTCTTTGTTTTTGGCCAGTAAAATAACAAATAAGTATTAAAATGTTACTTACAGAATGAGGCAAATTCCATTGTTGTATTACATTAAAAATATGGGCTTCACGCTCTGTATTAGTACGTAGTTCATGAGATCTAATTAGCAGCAAAGACCTGCCACAGTTAACACACACCAACTTTGGCCAACTCTTGGTGGCAGTGGTGTATTCGAATTAAAAGCTTCATTGACCAGAGTCCAACATTCCGGGCATAAATGTTGATTATGCATCACCTGAAAAATTAAATATTATAATAACAAGGACTCAAAACAAAATGCTATTAAAAATAGATTTAGATTTTGAGTAACAAGCGTCTTAATTATAGATGGATTTTTTCTGATTAATTCACTAAAAGAATTTCCTCGGACGTTCGGTGATTTATCGAGAAAAATTTTACATTATATATATCGAAGAGACGCTGAAAGAATTGAACTAATTTTTGATAGATATTTCACACCTTCGATCAAAGATGCAGAACGCATTCTTCGCGGAAGGACTCAGCACGATTATCAAATTTCTGGACCCCAGCAAGTACGACCCGCCGATTTCGCGAAAGAAATGAAAAACATGAAGTTCAAAGAGGCAATGGTGAATTTTTTCATTCGACATTGGGCGAGTCCTGAAATGGCACAATATTTTGGAAATAAAACAATCAATATCAACCACGACAAATGCTACGAATTCCGTGTTGAAAATGAGCATGTGATCCGGACAATAAATGAAAATTTATCTTGTGAAATACACGAAGAAGCGGACACCAAAATCATTTATCACGTTTGCCAAATTTAAAGACGCGCGAATATCGTTTTACGTTGCGCTGATACTGACGTCTTGATTATCATGCTCGGAAATATGGAATTTCTGCAGAGCTCCCTTAGATTTGGATCGATTTCGGTACTGGCAATGCACTTCGTTATATTGATGTTTCGCAAATTTATTCATAGATGGAACCTTTGTTGTGCAGTTCCTTGCCTGGTTTTCACGCAATCACCGGCTGTGATTATAATCCCGCATTTTTTCGAAAAGGTAAAAAAGACCTTTCGAACGATTATTGCAGTGCGAGGTGTCTCAGTTTGGATAGTGCCAAGTTATAATTCTCGTTTGTGAGAGTTAGACCCTCCACAACTTTGGCAGCCTCTCCCTCCAAACAACTGGACAGGTAGGAGAACTTATCGGCCCCGGGGAGGTCCTTGTTATGGATATTGGCCTCAAACTTGTCCCAGAACTCGTACCACTTAACTGGAGTCCCATCAAATTTAGGCAGCTCCAACTTTGGCAATTTGGTGTTTGCAAATGTGGACGTAGATGTGGTAACATGCTTCTGTAAGACGGTGATGAATTCTTCGACCTTTATCTGTCTATCCATACAATCCCCCGTCAATTCCTCGTTCACAGATTTTGATGTTGTTAAGTAGAATTTGCTCTCCGTATCCAGCTTATCCAGAAGGTCTTTAAGCTCAATGACAAACTGTTTTAAGCTGGATTCTGGTATACCTTTACTGCATTCGATTTCGACCGCCTCTGCCTTCGCCTTGAGGCGCTCAAGCCGCAGTTTGAGCCACCTTCTCAGATTCTGGCAGGGTCGAGGTGTGGGTGTGGGCACTGAGTTGTCAAGGATCAATTTATGTAGCGCATCTATGCCAAGTCCACAACACTACGAAGGTAGTAAGCGCGACATAAGTAACCTTATAATGTAAAAGATAATTGTAACGACACCACGATAGCCTCTATCTCACTCCAATCTTGTTCTACACTTTGCATTATTGTACCACGACATAGGCCAGGTATGAGTGAGGACTATGCTTCCCTGTAGAGCCCAATCAACTGGTATCGGCAACGAACCCCTCGTGGCTCTGCCTGTGCAATCTACTGGACACTGAGTGGACCCATCCTGGATCCTAATAGGAACTCCTCAACAATCCCTACATTCCTACCCATAACCACCTTGACAACTCAGTGCCCACACCCACACCTCGACCCTGCCACCGAGCCCAAGATCGGGAGGGCGAGGTTACCTATCGTGCCATCGTTACAAAACTCTCTCCCTACAATTTTGACGCTTCAAATTTGACCCCATGTCACGCTGAATTGACGGAACACCTTTTGAGGACTTGGTACATAACAAAAATTTGGAAGAATGCCCACGAAAAAAATCCTGTTGGTTGTTTGGACCCGAATAATTGTGGCTGGGTACAAAAAGATGACCAACTGAATTTTCGATGGTTTAAAGGAGAACAACTGCCCCAATTCTATAGCGACGTCCTATTAGAAGTTGAAGATCCCGAGAATCAATCAAGTAAACATTTTTCCGTTTAAATGTATAATGTAAATTCCGTGCCATAAAAATTTGAACACGTTATGTATTTTTCAGACGAGCAAAATCACCTTTACACTTCTGCAATTTTTTACCTACTCTATGGGTCTTTTAAATTACATATTGCAACAGCATGGATGTTATTTTAAACTTGATATGCGCGTATTTTTAACTTTACATTTCCGGTTTATTCCAGATTCCTATTCCTAGTTAAGAAGTCTATCTTCTCTTTTGGCGAGTTCGAGTTTGTTACTGCAATAGTTACAATTGAATGTAATAATAATAGTCAATGAGTAGGTAGAGTACACAATTCACCCTCACACACCCACAGACATATGCACGCATGCTCACATACTTTAAAACTACAAATAATGCTTAAAACACCTAACGTAAGTGTTTTATTTCAGAATTTCCTAGTGGCAGATGTGCTGATCATGCGCTTCAAAAAGGCAGTCAAAGAAAGCGCTGTGTTGGATGCTACGATAAATTAAGGCTTTTTTAATTTTTTATTGAAGTGTTAACCTACACTTAAAGGAAATAACCTAATAGATTTATAAATACATATCAAAAATTCCGAGGCCGGCGGGATTCGAACCCACATCTCTCTGGGAATCGCGCCCGAGTGTGTTATCCGTTACACCACGGCGAACCACACGTCAGCTACGAAATTAGTGATATGTATCTACTTAATCAGTTTTATAGCAACTGTTAGCGACATCTAGTAGCGACACATTACAGTTGTCGATCTACTTTTTTCCCAAGACACCATATTACAATGGAGCTCTTAAGAAATTATAGATGCCACATTGCTTGTTACAATTTTTAATTTTTTATTGAAGTGTTAACCTACTCGGAATTTTTGATATGTATTTATAAATCTATTAAATTAAGGCTTACGTTAAATAGTAGTGAGGCTGCAAAAAAAAAACTAAAAAAATTGTTACTTTTTGTGTCCAGTGTGACAAATCGTTCTGTTTGCCCTGTTTTAATACAAAACATTTTGGTTGATCATTTATTAAAAATAATTAAATAGTGATTAGTAACTGCAACGCTCTTTTATTAACCGACTTCCAAAAAGGAGGAGGTTATCAATTCGGCCGGTATCTTTCTTTTTTCTATATGTGTCCACCGATTACTCCGGGATTTCTGGACATTACTGATATTATTTATTTCTATACCCGCTTAATGTATGTAGCCTTATACGGTTACAAAAGTTATACCTACCTAGGTAGGATATTTTACTACATTCTATTATCACGACAAAATACTTATAACACAGTAACAAGATATAAAAAACAAGTACTATGTCTTAATAGGTTAGACTTTATATACTTACCATAAAGTTAAAGTTATGTAATCATAATTGAGCATTTACAATAAACAACGAAAAAATTTGACAAGATAACACAAAAATTCTTACACAAACACAACGAACCTGTTACTCTAAATAACATTAAAAATTAAGACTACTGTGATCACATGCAAAATCAGCCTTATTTCAGCAATCTTTCTTCAAAGTTTCATCTTTAAAAATACTTAAAAAATATTTTCATCATCAGAGTCCCAAAAAGGAGATGTGTTAAATTGGGCCCAACTCGGGGTTTCGCACAGTTATATAAAAATATGAAGAAAATAAGTCGATAAATTACTTACATAATTGAATGGTTTTTATTTATGTACAGCTCAGGAAAATCATACAAAACAATTTTTTTTAACTAAGTACGAAACCTAATGCTTTTTCTTTAGTAGAAACGGAACGTTTTCATGAATGTCAGTTTAATTAACCACAGACTAATATAGTACTAATGCAACTGTGGGTTCTGGTGTGGGCTCTGGCCTTTTGGTACCTACCCAAATAGTTTATCTTTATAAAATCAGTAATCTAGAAATAGACCCAAACTAGTTGTAAAACATTTTGTATTAAATAATATACTCAATCACAAGGGAACATTCTTTAAATATTTATAATAAAAAAATTGTGCATCATGAATATTTTTTTTTATCACAAAAAAGCAAGAACCCAGAGCTGAAAAAAAGACGTCTTGAGAGACGGTTTGTCTTGTCATTCTCTGTGTCTTGCGCTTTGTGAATATTATTTTACTGTTTGAACAGTTTTCGTGGATTATTTCATATTATTTAATATTACCTACAAAAGTAAAAGAAACATGCATCCAAACATCTTCCCGTAATACTTTTTCCATTTATTTAAAGTATTTAAACAATTCTTCTTAAAAGAATTTTAAATATTGAACGTCTTTTTCACATAACTTACAAATCTAAAACGATAAATAAAACAAAACTCCCAAGGTCTGCAGAAGTACGAGTTTTTGAGTAAATAGCAAGCATCTAAATCTTCAAAATAAAGCATGTTTCATCCTTGTTCAGTGTTGGGCCCAAGCTTGTATGGACCACAATCATCTCCTTTAAGTATGAATTTTTCTTCACTGTAGAAAGTAAATCATTTGAAGTAGATTGAGTTATATTCATTTCATCAGCTGATATTTTCAACCAGAAACTATCATCTGAATCTATAACCAAATTATCGGAGAAATTGGCATGTCTATTGTTACTGTTTTTTTCAGTTGGAAGGATTTTTCTTTGTGTGCGGATGGATTATTCAGGACTATGGGAGGTTGCATTGATATTGGTTCTATGCACGCTTTTGGTGGGATTCACTCGCATTGTACCTTTGAAACTGCGTAAAGTAGGCACGAACAGATCTTTTTGTTGTATTCCGGGCTCATCAATGACTAATGAGTAGTCCACTTGCAAACCACGTTATGTTAATGAAGCAATTATTTGAGAAAACTAACAAAAATGTTTATACTTGATATCAAATTCATTTATGTTAAGAAATGAAATCACTATTCAACATTAATCATTTAATTTGCATTTTAAAATTAAACATAGACAATTTTGCAGAAGTACTTTAAACATAGACAGTTTTGAAGTTGTATTTAATCAACATAGGCAGTTTTGAAAGTTTCATATTTAAAACTCTTCTATCTTCTCTTGTGAAAAAAAAAATGATTGGGAATGTAATTTTACTGACATTATACATATATATTACCTAAGAAAATTTTAGTGCGCCACGAAAATATTCGGTTTTTAATTAGTTTCGTGATATAAATAAGCCGTGATGAAAACTTGAATAAACAATTTTTAGTGCTTTGAAAAGAATTATAAGATAAAAAGTTGTTATTAATGATATCGAGAAGTAAAAACTAATGCAATCCATTCCTAATTCATACACAAAACATCATAAAAGTTGAAAAATGAATCAGTATATTTATATAGGTTATGAGGTTATACAATAAAATTGTGGATTCATGTTAAACAGCGACGTGAATAGTTAAAACTCTGATATTCAACAATAAGCTGTAATGTGGGCCACATATCATCCATTATATAGCTATTAACTTCATAATAGTTCACACGTGCCCCCTTAATAAGTCAGTGTAATAAGAGTTCACAAATACCTTCTTATACAGCATTTGGCGTAATTTTATCCACTAAACAGCCCTTATTCAGCCTAAGCTGTTTAAATATCACTGACAGCTATTATGCAGCTGTAGGATCACCAGTGTACTCTTAAAAGAGTCTTAATACGCATAGAGTTTCAAATAGGTCTAAAAGTGAGTATTTATACAGCTATCTGTGCTACTTGGGAGGTAACTTTAATACATTTTTGACACTCGATTTCCAATCATAAAAATGAAAGTCACTTCCGAGTCTAAGGACTGTTCCATACTTTTTAAAAATATCGAAATACATCTGGGGTTCCACAATGACTTCCATAGACCGTATCTCTCTTTCGATATGTCCGAATACGCGGTCGGGAGGCAAAAATGAGTGCCCTACTACTGGGAATATTAATGTAATTTTCTTGATATGTTGTGGAGCTTTTGTTTTTAGCCAATATGCCAACATTCCCAAAACTATAGAGTTTTTATTTTGCCCCCCGCAACCGTCGCAAAATAGTTTAATGTGACTAACAGTTTCTTCTATATTGGCGTTCATTAGACGATGAAAAACCGCCGAAGCAATTTGATTCGATCCTTTCTTAGCCTCGGTTTCCAGCCACGTGTAAATAAATGTGTTTGAACTGCTTTGAGACCCACGAGATGGTCCTTAGCATATTGTTAAGTTGTACAAATAAAGTTGTCTGCTAAAGTAGGCACTTTGATCCGGCACTTTTTCAAATTATATCGCTGTCCAGTTGTGTTTTGAGGCTAGTGTAAAACCATTTGGCCTTTAACTTGTGATACGAAGCTGTGCTACTTGCAGCTGTTTTTTAGCCGAGTCACGTTCACTTTTGATAGATTCTCTTAATTGAATGCATTTCGAACAAGCATCGGTAGATTTAAAACTCAAATTGAAGTTTTTATTAAAAATACGTCGGAAAAATTCATATCTCACCGGCACATTATGAGCATCATCATTGTAAACCTTGTGTAGTTTTCTTATACTTAGATCACTGCTGAGATATTGCACAGTAGATTATCCTCTCACATAATGTGATTCCAACGATTTAAGTCCCTTTGTGTATGTTTTTACAGATTCTGTGCGATCAGAATACAGATTGGACCTTCGATCACCTCCCCTTCGTTCTTTCGGCATTGACATTGTAGTAGGTGCTGTTTACAAATTCTTTGTATTCTGTCCCTAGAAATGCCCAGAATAGTGGTCATTGCTTTTTGACATACTTTAATCAATTTGACGCGGCGTCTTCCAGTCAAAGTATCGTGCTTCGGTATAAAATAACATATAGTCTGGGTTTTTTTCTTACCTTCTTTTTTTAGAGTTTGTGCTGTACAATATTTTAATAAAAACGCATCTTGGACGATTTTATCTGAAGTTGAATAAAAATTGCGGTGAAATTTACTGTAGTCTTGAATCGTTAAGTCGTTACACTTGTATCCCAGTTTGAGATTCCCATGTACACATTGTGGTATAACTGGAAGTCCCTTAGGCATATATCTAAAACAAAACATAGGTATTTAGGCGTGGTTTAGGCACATTGATCAATAATAATGGAGCGAAAAATCAGAATAAAAAACAATAATCTTACCGTTTCGAGTTTTCAAGTTGTCTCTTCCATGTAGATTTATCAAGTACCTTTTTACGTCCTCTTCTGTTTGGTGCATAAACAACTTCTTTTTCGTGACACTCCATGATAATTTTATTACAAAATATCTTGTTTTTAATAGCCAGCAGTACATAAACAAAGTAAAGCGTGCGTCCACTTCGACTGTATCATGCGTACTGGCCCAAGATGGCGGATTTTGCACGAGTCACTGAGCAACATAGCGGTGTATGCAAGTTAACAGCAACTTAGAGACTTTTGAAAGTGGGCTGTGGATTGACATAGCAACTTTTGCAAGAGTATCGAGTTTTCTATTCTATTTTACTCCTAACATAACGAGTTTTGATAGATTATGTTAAGCACAGACGTTCGTATTTTCAATCATCAACCGATTGCTGTCATTGAAAAAAAAAAACTTTTTTTTAACTTAACGTGATTTGCAAGTGGACTACTCTTCGGAGATGACACCGGGAACGTTGGATTTTAGTTCGGATAACAGAGTTTTCAAGTCTGCAATATCCCGTCCTCGTGCAACAATCTGATCAGCTGATCTTTTGAGAACTCCACCAACGCCATCAGGGTCTCCTTTACTATGTCCTGACTCACTTTGTCTTTTGAAAAATATTAACCTTGCTTTCAAAATAGGTTTTCAGTGGGCCTTAAACTGCTACATCCATGGGCTGCATTTTTTGAGTAGTATACTGGGCCAAAGATAAAATTACGACGTTATTCTTGCTAGCGTAATCTAAAGCTGGGTTACTACTTATGGCGCTCGTGGTTGTCCAATAGCAGAAGTATCTTTTTCTCAGGAGTAGGTCATTTTCCACAAAAAAATGTATCCAATCAAGGAATACCTCACCTGAAGTCCAACCATTTACAGTACAGGTTCCTTGCGTCCCGGGAGGTGCACCATGAAAAAGTCTAGGTTGCATACTTTTACTGGCGTTTAGTTCGCCTTAAGTAGTTTATATGAGCAGGCAACATCAAACAAAGAGTAAGTAAGTAGGTTTCCTTTTACATTATGATCATTTTATTTAGATTCCGTTTCTCTTACCTGTTCCATTTTCTTACCTGTTCAGTTGTTTGGAGGGAGAGGCTGCCGAAGTTGTGAAAGATCTGACTATCACAAATGAGAATTACAACTTGGCATTAACAAAATTGAAACAAAGATACGGATTAAATAGTGAAATAATTGATGCTCATTATAGGTCCTTATTGGCCTTACCAAAAGCTAAGTAGCAGGCCGTTGAGTGTAGGGAGCGATTGGACAGCATAGATACCAACCTGATGGTTCTAGAGAAATTAGGGGAAGACGTAGAGAGTAACCATTTGAGAGTAACGTTACGCGAAAAGTTCCCCGAAACCGTACTGTACAAGATGAACCTTCAGGTGGCAAGGAGCCCTCAGTGACTAAAATCAGGGAGACCCCAGAGACTGTCAATTCGGCGATGGAAAGGTCGGTCGTTGAAACTAAGGAAGTACCAGAAAACCGGAAGGAATACCAATGGGGTCGACTACAGAAGCTTTGCATGTTCGGGAAGGTCGGAGAGGTGACAAGAAGAGGAAAATTACACATGGAAATAGGAAAAGGCAAAGGGTTAAGAGACTACGTAAAGTAAGCAAGCAAGTTCAATGTATATTTTGTAATAAGAATGTCCGGCCAATGTAGTCAATTCAGCGGCCTGAAAAAGAGAAAATTAAAGCTAACGGACCGTTGCTTCCGGTGTTTTCAAAATGGTCACGGAATTAAGGTCTGTAAAAACAAGAGGAGGTGTTTCCACTGCAAAGGAGATCACAACCGTGCCCTCTGCAAGGCATACATTGATAAGCAGAGAGGTGCAAGTGGAGAAGGTAAAGCAGAAAACATCTTTAGTGAACGTCAAGTATTGTTGCTTTATCATCCATTTGTCGCTTTCCCTTCTTACAGACGGTGGTAGTAACGATAAGTAACAGAAGAGTGAGGCTCCTTCTGGACTGCGGCAGCCAGAGGAGCTATATGCAGCCGGTTGGCGGTAGCACTCAATGTAACAGATGGAAAGATTGATTTACTTTCTATATATTATACGTTTGAGTCAAATAAACCAAGAGACATAAGAGTCCGTCGGTTGAGATTACCATAGAGACTTAGCGTGGAATAAAAAGGAAGATTGTAGTAAATATTGTGTCCTACAATACACAGAGTGTTCCAATCGCTACAGTTTCCAGTGAAGCAACTTTTGATTTCCTCGTTGATGATGACTCTATGGTAGAGGATGTTGAATGTATGAAGTGAAATGCCTACCAACTATGGTCTGGCCTGTGGTCGTTTGAAAGGTGTTCTAAAGAGACTAGATCAGGAAACATCGACTGAATATTACAACATTATACAGGAACAACTCAAAGCGAGTATTATTAAAGTCGTTGACACAAAACCTCTGTAAGGATACGGAGGCGAATTACCTGTGCACTCTTCTCTTCTTCCCCACCACATCGTGAAACAGTGGAAAGCGAGGTCGTTCGTCATCGTTTACGACGCGTCGGCAAAGCTGACGAACGAGAGGAGCCTTAACGAGTGTTCTGTACATAACAGAGGATCCTCGATGTTAGAAGACTCGACTGCACTACTGCTAATGTTTCGGATGGGATGGATTGGAGTCAGCGCCTGATGTTGCATTTTAATAAAAAGCAAGATGATGTTGCGAAAGTTGACGAGCAGTGGCATAAAATCCATTTACTCAACAACAACGACAAACAACAACAAGAACAACTGAATACAAACAATACAAAAAATACAAAAAAGTTTTGGTGTCAGGTACTGAATTTCAAAGACATGGCTGGAGAAAATAGATTTCAAGACTAAGCCACATTTTCTATATCTTTATTAGTTTCACCGTCGTAATTAATTCTGGTTCATTTATATTGTCAATCTTAACGTCCCGATCCCAATCCGACATTATTATTGTTCTTGTCCTCTCCACGACACTCGCTCAGTTTTCAGGTGTCACTTCATCACACGCATTATTTAATAATTGCATCATTTTATTCGCTGTAAACGGCGGCGTTGTGTTGTTTCTTGCCGCCTTCCCTTTGATTTGTGCCAATATCAATTCAATGGCATTGTATTGACATTGGTGGGATTCTAATGACAGTATGTCCATATTCCGCTGCCATTTCATCGACTACGTATCTTTTAAGTCGACGTTTTGAATTTAAAATTCTTATTAATTCTGCTTTAAAGAATGAATTGTTCACATCCTGGCCATTATCACGAAGCCAGTTAATAATTTCATGTTTGGTGTTAGCTTGCGTTGGCATTTTATTTATTTGCCGTGAATGGTATGCGCGTTATCAATAAATATAATTGAAGGTTCTTCCAGTAATATCAACATTTCCCTGAACCAATTTTTATATACTTCTGCATTCATCTCTTTGTTATAGTCGGCAGATTTTTTTGATTTTAAAGCGAGTAGAGTATCTGCTACAAATCCTTTTGCAGTGCCCGCGTGGTAAATTATAAGGCGTTCGCCTTTGCCTATAGGCACAGCCGACGTGGATGCTGCAGTGTCGTCAGTCCACAATTTTGATATAGTTTGATTAGCATTGAGCCAAGTCTCGTCGGTGAAAACCACATTCGACCATCCATTATCCATCATTATAACATTTTTTTTCGAAGGAATCGCTAACTTTTTTCTTATATAATTTTTATGAGCAATAGTGGACATAAAGTAGACATTATTTTCGTTATTGTAATTTAAAGGTAACATGAAAAAAATATATATATTATTTTTTTTTATATCAAAAATTGTTCTAAAAATTTCAAAAAATTATACATAATATACTCTGTAAAGTTACCTAAAGCCTCGCGTTGGTTTTACTTCTCTAGCTCAATTAGTTTTTGAGATACTTATATTTTTTTAATGATAGTTGCCTAGGGTTATTTTTTCCCATAACTCAAGGTCAAAGCGGAATCCGACCGCCTACAAAATATAAATAAGCCATGTTTAAAATAGTTACAAATTTACTCTTTCGTTTTATATTTATTCATCTGTATGAGCATTTGTCGTTCTGGCGCTGGCAATACTAGCTATATCTCTTCTCTGTCCTTCTTACTTTGAAACCGTGTACGTAACATAGGTGTGTGTCCGTAATTTATGATAAAAAGTGCATCTTGCGACCCAAAAGGGTCAGTGTTTTCTTTCAAACGCAGCAAAACCACGCCTCGTATCCTCCGCTTGCACTATCAACTATAAAATTTGGTCCTTCGAACCGGATGCTGTATGACTGAACTAGTAATTGGAGGCACGTGGTTTTTGCTCAGTTTCTATGTTCACCACTCCGCCGCGATGCATTATGACTAAAACACGCCACATGCTGAGAAAAGAACAAGAAAACGCACAATAAGGTGCACAGTCGAAAACAGCGGAGACGAAAAGTCCGGCAGTGAATTTGCCGCAGCGCTGTGGACATTCACAAGATGGCGGCACGGACTAGCACTTCGTCAGCAGCGCGTAGGGCGCAATTAGAGTACGAAGCAGCTCAAGAAAAGCAGTCACTGATAAAGAGCTCATCGATAAAAAACTCGCAGCAGATATCGCTGCACTTCCGCAATACTCTGCAAGCATTCGTTCGCAGAATCCGGAGAACAAAGTTGAAGAATGGTTCGAGCGCAGCTGGGTAATTCTTTGAAAGCGAGGGTAAATTACTATAGTAGTGTTATTATCTCTCTGCAGACTCGGCCATAAATCATAATCGGACCAGGAGGGCGATTCAGACCTGTTCGATAACATACCGTGTCGATACGATTAGATATCGATCTCGTATAAAAAATGTTTGTCGTGTGATTCAGAGCGTTTGGTTTGAGGATACGATTCGGTATCGACTACGTTATCGACATCGACAAGATACATTCGATTACAAGAGCATTTACGAATTGAAAATATATGTTATCGTACGGTAACAAACCGAATCGATCTCTCCATATTGCAGAATCAGGGAAGACAAATAAGGTTTTATTGGATTAAAGCCCATATAGGAGTAGAAGGAAATGAGAGAGCGGACTACCTTGCAAAACAGGCGGCACTATTTAAGAGGACAGCAGCTGACTATAAGGCATGCCCTTTGTCGTACGTGAAGAGGACACTTAGGGCCGATTCAATAGAACAGTGGCAACAAAGATATACTAACGGCACGACCGCTAGTACAACGAAACTTTTTATGCCAGACGTACGACAAGCATACAAGATTACCAGAGCGGCAAAATTCGACCCAATAATGGTACAGGTTCTGACGGGCCACGGCGGATTTTCATACTACCTACACAGGTTCAAAATCAAAGATAGCCCAGCATGCAAATGTAACCCGGAAGCTGAAGAACACACTGCACACTTATTAATACACTGCCCACGTTTTGAAAAGATAAGAAATGATTTAGAAATAGAAGTAGGAATAAATGTTAAAGTTGAAAATTTAAACAAACTCATAAGTGAAACAGAAACAAGACCTAAATTTATCAAATTTTGCACACGTATAGCAAAAGTAATAATAAAAGAAAATAAAACATAACATAATTAAAATACACTTACAAATATAATTTATCCTGAGAAATAAATGAGACGTAAATAGACTACATATTAATATTAAATATTATGTACTCTTTTTAAGATTTTACTGTTTAATAAGCTAGTTTGAGGGATGTTACACAGAGTATGGAAAAGATGTTTAGAATTAATGCCTTAGAATAAAATATTGCATATACAACATTTAAAATATTAAATTTGCTTTGCAAAGTTTGATAAATAGACTAATTTAAAAAAAAAAAAAAAACATGTAATCGTGCCAATACATTTTTATAATATAAAGTAATAACATGTAAGTTCAAAAAAAAAAAAGGTATGGAAAAAAAAAAAAAAAGAAAATTTTTAAAACGGAAATTGACATAAGTACATGGAAAAAAAAAAGTAATAAAAAAAAAAAAAAAAAGTTCACAAAAAAGAAAAAAAAAAAAAAAGTACTTTACTAACATTTAAGTTATTTAAGTTTTAACCTCTGAATAGGTATTTTATTAGTCTTTGTTAAATTTGTTAATATACGAACTGCACCCATGTGTAGTAAGTTAACCAGAAAGTATAGCAAAAAGAAAATATGTCAAAAAAAAAAAAAAGCCATATTCAGTACCGACCTAGAACAGTCTCCGATTACCTTGTCGGAGGAAAAAAGGGAGGAACACATAATAAAAAAAAAAAAAAAAAACAAACCGAATCGATCGATAAATAACTTATCGGAAGGGTCTGAATCGGGGGGCTGGGATGTGCACTAGTTGCGCGCGCGCAAGGCCGTTATCGATAACGGAATCATCAAGGTAAACGTAAACATACTACATTCATTAATCATATCTACAAGGTCAAAAGCCTTGTGGCAGCCAAGTGAAGCCAGCGGCCGTTACAAGGCGCGCGCGGCGCGGCGCGGCTGGTATGCCTCGCCCCGCGCGCGCGCGCCCCGTCTAACGGGACCGGTCGGCCGCTTTAAAATAAAAAAATATAAAATCGCGTTCGCTCGGTCCTCGGCGCCGGCGGGCCAGTGCGTTGCCATCGTCCGTACGCGGAGCCCGCGCTCGGCGCGTATCGTTAATCGTACCTAACTATTGTATACTTGTATTGAATACACTATTGGGTTTGGTATTGGTATTGAGTTTTTAACAGGTTCCCTGTCCACAGACCATATGTGGTCTGTAAACGGAAAGCACTACAAGTTCACAGACCATATGTGGTCTGTGCGTCGATACAATTTTGAAGGTTTTTAGAGCCGTGGACGTGGAGAGAACTGCGTTTATTTGATGTGGACGTGACAGGACATATCATATAGAAACCAAAAAGGGTTGGGACATAGAGGACGGACGTCAAATTTTCGGGATATCGGGATCTGAAAAAAATAACCTAAATATAAGAAAACGGAATCTAACTTTACTAAATGTTATTGTTTTTCATTTACTTTTAGCTAAATTAACAATGGATAGGTAGAAAAAATAAACAAAATATTGAATATGAAAATATTTATTGAAAAAGAAAACAATTATTGAAAAAAATAAAGTTACATATTCACATGTATTTTTTGGAAACACTGTAGACAATACGGTTTGGTACAAATGTTGCATATTTGCGAAACTCTTTTAGCTTTATTAGTGGCAGCTGATGCTGTTTCACCTCTTTGACGAAAATCACTATAGCATCCGGCACACCTACGTCTAGTTATTTTTCCATCTTTTCTATCCAGCTCTTTGAGGAAATGCTGCGTCTGTGATGTGGATGGCGTAGGTATAGCCGGTGGCTGGACAACGTTTATACCCAGTAAATTTTTCACGATACTCATTTGTGCCTGTAAAAGTGTACATTTATTCTGCTGGTTCAATTTATTGAACAAATAAACCGTATTTATGACACCTACTCCAAATAAGACATCAACAGCAACCTTTTTATACCAAGTCAGGGTCTTGCGAATTGGCGAATAGTAGCTTGCCAACTCGTCAGAAAGATCGATACCTTTCTTTCGATCATTGTATTCCAGTATCATATTGGGCTTCAGACGCTGGTTTCGGCCTGTACACATCGTTTGTTCGTCTGCGTGACAAGTAGATATCATAAGGACATCCCTCTTGTCCTTCCATTTTAGAATCGTTACATTATTTTTTTGTGCAGCAATTAGCTCTCCCCTCTTCAGTTTCTTGTTTTTCACCAATAAAGGTAGGTTTTTTGCGATTTTTTCTCAAAGTCCCACAAAGGTCAGTTTTGCGTTGTAGCAAGTATTGAGCTAATGGTAAACTGGTGTACCAATTATCTGCTATAATCATTCTCCCCTGGTCTAAAAGCTCTTCGCAAAGCTCAACAACAACGCTTCCAGGTTTATCGAGATTCGCAATTTGAGGATCCTGGCCGGTATAAACTTTATATTTCCAAACATATCCATCATCAGTTGTAGCCTTGTAAATCTTGAGTCCGTACTTGTGAGTTTTATTTGGATTATACTGACGAATAAGGAGTCGGCCTTGGAAGGGAACCATTGACTCATCCACAACAATGCAGTCTTTTGGCGAAAGAAGTTTTCTACAGTTTCTCATCACAATGTCTGTAACTGGTTTGACTTTATACAAACGATCATTGACATCTCTTTCAGCTGTATTGTCAACAAAGTGCCAGCAACGCAATATTGCAGTAAAACGATTGTAGGACATTTTTATATTGTGCATTAGCGGATGATAAAAAATAGGGTCCTTTTTCCAGTAGCATTCTAATGTAGGGAATTTGATTATACCAGTCAGCAAGTAAATACCCAAAAACTTTTTCATTTCTTCCCTGTTTACTGGTTTCCAACGACGCAAACGACCACCAGAATTAGTAGTGATAAGTTGTTCAGCGTATATATTGGTCTGTTCTATCATCAAGTCAAAAACATTGTCATCAACTAGAATAGAAAATATTGTAAACACATCTGCAGTTTCTGGAATGTTTTCAATATGTATCAAGTCTCCTGCGCTACTAAAAATTTGCCGATCTAATGGGTGAATCTCATAACTCCATCCTTCTTGCTCATCATGTTCTTTCATGCCACGCTCTGTAGTTGGTCTTATGCCAGTTCTTGGGCCTGTATTTCTTTCAGTGTCACTGTCGTCGTCAGAATCGGAACTAGGTGGTACGGTGGTTTGAAATTGATGAGAAGGGTCATTAGAGTTGTCGTCAAAAAAATTGCGAGACGTGGATGGATGCGATGTCGCCGTACCTTCAAAAATATCGCTATCAAAAAGTTGTTCAGTCGGCATTGATTGGGATGGAGAATGTGTTTGATTGGGATGGAGAATGTGTGAATTAGCAAGCTGACTTATATCTAGACGCTCTGATGATAAATCACTAGGGAAAAAATCGGGATCTGCCACACTATCGTCATTGTCAAAATCAGGTACATCACTATTCTCTTCGGCTTCATTTTCTTGTTCATCCGATGAATTTGACTGATCATTTTGTTCGTAGTCACTTTCTTCTAATATTCTTCTCAATTCTTCGTCCGTATACCCTTGTTTTTTACTCATTTTCCCGCAAAAACTCGAAATTCAAAAGCAGTAAACACAAAATAACAAAAACTTTCGTTTTTTTTTTGTTTTCTTCAACAACCGGCAGGAAACAGTATAAACAATACTCTCATTGGTCACTTAGGTAGCTAACTTCACATAATATAATCAAATAATCTTTCTTTCTTTCCTTTGGTGAATGGCTTTTTCCAGTGCCAAGCCAGCACAATGCACTTCGCCAATGTATCAAATAATTATATCAAATGATGATTTGTCACTGTCACTTCTAATTTGACACTGACAATATGCACAGACCGCATATGGTCTGTGGACTCATCAGAAAATTTTTAGTCAATTTCGTTCTAGAGAGTCCACAGACCATATGTGGTATGCTTGAAAAAAATACTTTTCTGATATGTCTATAATATTTTGAAACAAATAGGTATATACCTAAACCCCTAAAACACTGTTTTTTTACAAAAACACAACTGGACGTGTGAGGGACTTCCACTCTAAAACTTGGACAGGGAACCTGTTAATGATCTGTCTCCCACAGCCTTTTTAAAATCGAAATATATTGAATCTACAATGGTTGCCTGGTAGAGATTGCTCTGTAGCAATAAGGCCGCCTTTGCATGCGTAGTTTTAAGTTTTATTAATTTTTGTTTCTTTCTTGTGTGCAATAAAGTTTTTATCTATCTATCTATCTACTTGGTGACTTGTATCTAGTTCCAATGTTACGTTATCCACATAATTAATATGATTAGTGCAAGTCGACCTTGCTGAACGGAATCCATGTTGGGAATCATCAAGACGACGACCAATTTCTTTGCTAATGTGCCAATTTAATATTGATTCAAATACTTTAGCGAAACATGACAGTACTGCTATAGGTCTATGCTGAACTACTTCTGATGTGTACTTCTCCTTCGGTATCGGAGTTACCCGAGATATTTTCCACTTTTCTGGATATTCACATTTTTCAAGAGATAGATTGAATAAATATAATAGAGGCTCTTTAATAACTAAAATACAATCTTTTACTAAATAGGGTGGTATTGCATCAGGTCCCGCAGATGATCGCGATTTTAGATGCTTAGCCGCTTTTTGTATGTCCTTAACAGATAATTAACAGATATGTCGTTGACCTCTACACAGGCAGCCGTGCTATTGTCAACTACCATCTGCTGAGCCTCTGTGGGATCTAATTTGGGAATATCATTTTGAAAGACGGATTAAGGCTCATCCAGGTGCCAAAGACCTTGACGGTTTTATATCGGATTGTAAATTTTATATAATCTGTATTTAAAAATGTTAGTTAGTCTATGATATTGTCTATGCTCCTTCCTTCTCTCATGTCCACTGACCATGTAAAGTTTTTGTGTGTGCTAAGTTTAAAATAAAAAGTCAATTCAAGTTTCAACCAGAATTCTCGTTTATCTCGTAATAGGTTATGGCCCAGTGTCGCGAATAAAAAACGAAGAGCAGTTTATTTTAGTTGGAATTGACTTTGTAATTTGTGGGCGTTGCACGTGGCACGCAGCCGGCCGGCATCACCAATCGTTGCAAATATTGTCATTATCAAAAGATATCGCGATGAACGAAAAGGTATTAACTGTGGAAAAGTTCAACGGCGAAAACTTCCGCCAGTGGAAGTTTCAAATAAAGTGCGCATTAAAGGCGAAAGGAATTGACATAACCAAAAATAAATCTTCAGCCGAAAGTGAAAGCCAATGGCTTAAAAATGACGGTATGGCGATGTATATCGTAACGTCGTCGATGGAGCTTAGTCAGATTACACTCATTGAAAACTGTGAAACTGCATTAGAGGTTATGCAAAAGTTGGAGGCAATATTTGAACAAAAGAGTGAAATAAACAAAATGATGAATCATGAACGTTTTTATCAATATAAAATGACGCAAGGTGATAGTATGGCGCAACATATCTCCAAGGTGGAGAACCTCGCCAAGCAGTTGAGAGAAAGTGGTGAAACCATTAGTGATACCGCTATCATGACAAAAATATTAAGTAATCTACCTGTCAAGTATCGTTCACTTAGACAAGCTTGGTTATCGTTGGATCCCAAGTTACAAACCATACATAATCTAACATCACGGTTATTAGACGAGGAAGCTAGCTTGACAAATGAAGATGAGATGGAAACCGCCTTAGTAGCTGACAAAAGGTATTCAAACCAGAATAGGGTTAAGAAAAATAGTGTGCCCAACCAGAAAGATTCATCGGACACTGCTAATTATTCAAAGCACAGATTCATTTGCTACAACTGTAACAAGAGGGGGCATATTTCCTGGTATTGTAAAGCCCCTAAGAAATCTGGGAGGAAATAATGTGTATTGATTATGTAAGTACTGTGAATCAAATAGCAGATTTTCTTACTAAAGCTTTGCCGTTGAATAAATTTGTGTCAAACAGAGACCAAGTGTTAAGTAATTTTGAGTAATTTTTAAGTAATTGAGGATATTAACTATTGTTCTCTTTGATTAGGGATGTCGGCCTTATAAAATTTAAGTGGGAGTATTGGATTGTAAATTTTATATAATCTGTATTTAAAAATGTTAGTTAGTCTATGATATTGTCTATGCTCCTTCCTTCTCTCATGTCCACTGACCATGTAAAGTTTTTGTGTGTGCTAAGTTTAAAATAAAAAGTCAATTCAAGTTTCAACCAGAATTCTCGTTTATTATCCACTGCTTAACCAACTCTTAATTTTTTACTTAAATTAATTTTTACCGCCATCTAGTGACTGTATGCTGTACTACGACACGCAAGTCAACGAACTGATCCGTTCATGCATTGACATATATCAGTTTCGACCCACGGCCACCGTGTTGCGGGGACTCGTGCCTTGTAGGATTTCAAAGAGTATAAATAATGTTAGATGGAGCAATGTAGTAAATAAATAATGTGTTGAGGTACATAATTACCAATGATCGGAAAAGAAAGAATTATATAATATACATTTCTTGGAACGTCTATACTAATGTTATAATTGTTTTTAAAAGCTTTTATTTAACTTGCAATGTATGTATGTAATTATGTTTGTTCGGGTGGAAACTTTGCAATTGAGCTGAAATTTTGTATACACGTTTAGTTTGAATGACAATGCATGGTTAGCTGTGTGATGTCATTCTAAATTCAACATGGCGGAACACCCAAGATGGCGGACTAGTCATTTTTAATGCACTCCTACAATATGGGTATCAAATGAAAGGGCTTGCTGAGAATAACTCGAAAAATAAAGTGACGTCACTCTAAATCTAATATGACGGACTTCTACAGATGGCGGACTAAGTTTTTTATGCTTTCCTACAATATGGGTATCAAATGAAAGGACTTGCTGCGAATAAGAATGCGAGTTAAACTCCGTTGCTTCAATCCCTTTGAAATTTTAGTGAACTGAGGTTTTTTTAGTCCTCGATTGTGATAAAACGACAATATATGACTAAAAAGTAAAAAATAAACTTTTCTTACTTACTTTTAGATTTACCTGTGTAGATAAACAAATAAATTAAATAGCTTAATCTGATTGATTTTTATTTTTAGAAGTTTTAAACTAAGTAAATACGAGTACCTACTTAAATCATATAAATTGTGTAATGACGTTACAAGTTGATAGTAAAAGTTTTAAAAGAAAAGTTATTTTTATTCTTTTTAGTGCAAATAATAAAAGCTTGTTTTTGAAAAAGTTTTTTTACGTTTAATTTATTATTATAGTAAAAAATATTTTACTCGTATGGAAGTCACTGTTTTTGCTCAACCGCTGCAAAAGCAGTGAAGTGTTATTATTTTTGCAGTCTATGTATCTATGTATACGTATATGTTAGGACTTAAAAGACAAAACAGAGTTTTTGGAAGCTTGTTTATTAGTACTCCGTTTTAGGTAAAATAAGTAAAATAAAATATTTTGAACAGAAATAAAAACTAATCTTGAAACAGTTTTTCCCTTAACCTTTTAAACGCTATCCCCCCTAATGCTTTAGTAAGAATATCTGGCAGCTGGTCACTGGAATTTATATATCTCAAAGTTATTATTTCCTTCTCTAGTTTTTCTTTAACAAATGCTTGCTTAATTTCTAAATGTTTGACTCTCGAATTACCAGTGGCCATCTGTGCCATCCTGATAGTGGACTGGTTGTTTTCATAAACAGTTATGTTCACCTCAAACCCAAATGTCATCATTATGTATTTTAGCCAACACGCCTCACTAGTTGCTAAACATAGAGCAATATACTCCGCCTCTGTAGAAGAGAATGCTACAGTAGGCTGTTTCTTTGAAAATCAAATTACTGAACAACCAAATACTTTAAACAAACACCCTGAGGTTGATTTACAATCATTACAACCACCCCAGTCACTATCATCATAGCTTACAACATCATTATTACAATCTCTATTAAGCATAGTTTACACGGAGCCAACACTGGTTGCCAATAAGACTGGCAGCCAGTGCTGGCTTGGTATTGGCCTTGTGTAAACAGTTTTTCAAGCCAAGCCAGCGCTGGCTGCCAACGCTGGCGAGAATAGAGCGACAGTCTATTTTTCTAGCCAGTGACCTCCGCCCGCATACCCTTCGACCCCCGCGCCAGCGTTGCGGACACGTGTAGACGAGTCTCGCCAGTCACTGGCGAACGTCCGTACGGTGTGTGTTCTTTGTTGTTTTATTTGGAATTTCTGCGACAAAATGCCGAGAAAATTCAACGAAGAGGATACTTTGAAATTCGTACAACTTTATAGAGAGCACGAATGCTTGTGGGATAAGCGTTGCGATGCATACAAAAATAAAGAAATGCGCGCTTCGGCACTGAACAACTTCGTGTAGGAATGAATATAGAAGAACTGACTCTCGATGAAGTTAAATCAAAGCTCCAGTTACAGGTCTATCGCTTAACCATTTTCTTATCCAAAGTCTCTTCTCTTAATAGTGCAGAGATATTCCTTAAACATTTCTTTTTCAACAGCCTTTGCCGCGTATTCATTATTTTTTCCAAACGTGTGCACACCAGAAGAAAAAATCCGTGAATGATTGGCCGCGTCTAAACAACAAGGGCCAGGCCAACGCTGGCTTGTCTGCAGACTGGCGCCAGCATTACTGGCTTCGTGTAAACTCTACTTTATATATCAAACACAAGTCTAGAGTTCCTCTCACATATCTTAAAACATTTAACAAAAGTTTATATAGAAGCTCTGACGCACAACTCTGATATATACTTAAAATGTTAACAACTGCACAAATATCTGGTCGCGTCCCCATAGCTGCATACATTAGACTTCCCACTAATTTTCTACATTTTTTCTCAATTTCAACACTCTCTGACCCTTCTCTTTTTAAGATATGAAAATTATAATTCTTATCAATAGGTAGGTAACTGCAATGTTTTACAATCCATCATGTTATACTGAGACAACAACTTTAACAAATAATTTTGTGAAATAATAGTGAGTCCCTTTTCAACATCCTGTTTTACATCTATCCCTAAAAACTTACTAATTACTCCCATAACTTTCATCTTAAACGTTTTGCACAATACATCTCTTAGTTTACAGAAGGATTCCTTATTATTTCCAAAATACAAAATGTCATCAACATATAATAACAAAAATGTTTTCTGTTCCCCTTCACATTTTGAATATAAACAAAAATCCTTATCACATCGTTTATACCCTAAAGATATCATTACATTATTGAATGTTTCATTCCAATACTTAGGAGACCTCTTCAAACCATAAATTGACTTATTAAGTTTTACATATTTAGTATCAGTTCCCTCTGGTAGAACTAAATACAATTCCTCGTCAAGTTTTGCATTTAAAAAGGCTCCACACAACATCCATTTGATTAATTTCTAACCCTAGCTTAGTAGCTACAGACACAAAAATTCTAAAAGTATTTAACTTTGCCACAGGGGCATACAAGTTCTCATCACATTCTTGTTCAAAACCCCTGGCTACCAATCTAGCCTTGTAGCAATCTGCCTTTTTCTTTAAAACCCATTTTGAGCTTATCACTTCTTTTCCTTCAGGTATCTTATCTACTTCAGTCCATGTGTTATTTTCTTTTAATTGCATAAGCTCTTTCTTAATGGCACTTTTCCAGTTTTCAGCCTCGGCTGACATAATGGCTTCTTTATAATTTTTTGGTTCGGCAACATATAAGTGATAGTCATCTAAATATTGGCTTTTCTACCTTTCTTCTCAGTCTACTTTCTTGTATCTGATTTTCTTCTGTCTCTTCATTTTCATGCCTCACTTCATCAGTCGTTTCTGGTATCATATCATGTGTCACAACCGGTTCTTCTCCTTCTCCATTTCCTTGGTTCTCTCCAAGATGAGTATCATAGAATTCTTCATCAGTTTCACTAGTTAATGAGGAAGAGTCCTCATTATTAACCTCTACAGGAATATCAAGTACAATTACTTTTTCTTTATCCTGTATTTGTTCTTCTTGCCTTACTTGATCCGTAAATACTATGTCTCTCTTAATATGCACTTCATTTTTGTCTTCATAATATACTCTGTAACCTTTACTATCATCATAACCAACAAAAATTGCTTTTTCTCCCTTTAGGATGTAAAGGTTAAAAGACTTAAGTGGGATCACTTAAGTCTTTTAACCTTTGGAACATGGACATACACACGATCTCCAAATACTCCACATAAGCTCTGAATATCAAAATCACGCTTACAAAATGTCTTATAGGGTATCTCTCCCTCTTCCCTACTCTTCGACATTCTATTCAATACATACACTGTGGTATTCACTGCTTCTGCCCACAGATCTTTTGGCAAATTCTTACTTTTTAGCATAGATCTAGCAGCTTCTAGTATTGTTCTCATATCTCTCTCCGCTTTTCCATTCTGTTGAGGAGTATGAGCCACAGTTGTTTGATGTTGTATACCTCTCTCTTCCACAAATTTTTGCATATCTCTATTGACAAACTCTCCTCCGTTATCAGTTCGGATCACCTTGACTTTAAGCCCTGTCTGTCTTTCTGCCCATGTAACAAAATGCTTCATCTGAACAAATACCTCACTCTTTTTCTTTAGAAAGTATACTACACGGTAATTTGAATAATCATCTTTTATCAATAAGAAATATCTAGAGCCTCCAATGCTATCTACCTCCATTGGACCACATACATCAGCATCCATGCTGGCAAAGAATGCTTAGAGTTGGTCCACCAACTCTAAGCATTCTTTGGTATGCTGCTCCCTTCTATAAAAAGGTAATCTGTGCATCTTACCTTCTAAGCATGGCTCACATTTAAAACTTTCACCTGTATATGTAATGTTATTATTATTGAGCACTTGTTTCACATACTCAACATTCTGGTGACACAGTCTCTCATGCCACTCGGTTAATGTTGTAACAGCCGCAGCACCTTCATAAACACAGTCTGACACTTTCAGTACATAGTAGTTCCCTTCACGATTTCCTAAAGCACACAATAACTTGTCTTTGTAAAATAAACACTGTCTGTCCAACATTGTGACAGAATAACCCCTTTAAGTTGCACATGGTATTGAGAATAAGTTAATTTTAATGTCCGGAACATGTAACACACTGTTCAATGTTGACTCAACATACATTTCCCCATTAAACACATTTAGTTTAACATCACCAACCCCAACAATTGGTAATTTCCTTCCATCTCCGACAACAACATATTGATTTGGCATAGACAATGAATTATAGTTTGTAAACAGTGAACGATCTCCTGTCATATGACTGCTCGCACCACTGTCAATCACCCAACACTGATTGTATGATTTATTGTCTATGTAATTCAACAACTCGCTATCCAATTCTGTTGTCATTGTTTCTGTTGCCACTGTGAACGCATTTCCTGAGTTCTGAGAGATTCCTTTCTTTGATTTAGGACAGTTAAATTTTAAATGGCCAATTGCCCCACACCCAAAACACTTGCGACTTTCCTTCTCACTCTTACAATCCTTACTCAAATGTTTTGTATTTCCACATCTGTAGCACTTCTTGACAAATCCACCTCGCCTCTTTGTAAACAATGCCGTATTTTCCTCCTCTTTATCTTTGTCCCTGGCTTTCAATCTCTCTTCCTCTACAAGCAGGCGTGAAACCAAATCATACTTCTGCTTAGTGGTCTCAACCGACTCCCAAGCAGAGATAAAGTGACTATACGTTGCAGGTAATGACAACAACACCTTAGTCATCAGAAATTTCTCCGACACCTCTTCTCCTGACTGTTTTAATTGACAAGAAATCTCTTGAATTTTCGCTAAAAATACTGACAACTCTCCATCCTCAAACTTATATTGAAGAAAACGCTGTTGCAACATCATAGTACTAGTCGCAGACTTAGCCTCAAAAACACTGTGTAAGGAGATCCTCCACGATTCATACATTTTTGGGCTTAATCTGAAAGTGCCGGCCAAAAAAAAATTTTGCTGTATTTCGTGAGAACCTGTCCACCTAAACATTTATTATTATGACACCGAAGCTGTAGAACCATTAACCTTGGTTTTATTTAAGTTTAAAAATCTGTATTTTCTCGAGCATATGAAGTGTTTCTAAGCCAATTTTTTTTTTTTTCATTTTTTGGAGTTTTGTTAAGTGCTACCTATCCGATCCTAACCACACACCCAAAAAATACCACAAAAGCATAATAATTGTGAAACAGACTGCATCTTGGCTGGAACTACCATGGAACCCCAGCCGTCTCAGATGGTGATCGAGGGTGAATGGAATTTGCACGATCAGGATTGTTTCAGTGAAACGTGCCACATCCCAGAAACCTCGTGAGCCAGATCTAGATACCTCTGTTTTTCTCTGTCTCCACTCTCACAAGGTTTTGAGAATGGTGATATCCACTAAAAATACCCTCGACTGTGCTCGATCCATCAGCACGATATCAGGCTTATTCGCCAGAATCGTACTACGGCACTCTCTCATTCAGGAGACCGTACTTCAGAGCAGGCTCTCGGTGAAGGATTTTGGCCGCTTGGTTGTGCCTGTGGAGATACTCAGTGTTAGCAAAAAGCGTCCGTGCAACTTCTTCTCCTGCCGTATGGAGAGCGCATGCTCTCCCAGTCAGAGGTGCTTAGTACCACTGATTTCTGTCATTCGGTTTCAGGCAAAGATAAGGGAGTAAGTCCTTTACTACATTCTATGACGTCTCTATGCATTGGGCTCTCTCTCTTCGTCTCAAGGTAGGTTCTGAGGTGGACATCTCCCAATTATGCATGGTTTTGACGCTTAATACGTCTCGACCTTTTCAGGGGATATACATAACAGACGATTTCTTTGCAGCCTGGATTAACAACCCATCTCATAACAGATGATTTCGGATGGTGCATGCGTATATATCATATAGAGAGTCATAGTCATGCGGATTTCTCAATCCAGGACACCTAATTCGGTCTGAGTCCATCCGAGTACGCCAAAGGTGTACATGAGAATAGGCATGACCCAACAGTTATAAGCCCGGACCTTATTGACACCTGACAAATAGCTTTTACAGACTTTTACCAGGCGTCCAAAAAAGACCTCGCAAACTGATAGTTTCATGTCCGTCTCCTTTACTCCTACGGACTGTGACATACCCAGATATCGGTATGACTTAGTTTCAGAGAGGGTTCTGATGCTTGTCAGCTCAAGATTGATCTCAGCCCAATGAATAACCTGTCCCCTCTCCACATGTAGGACCGCACACTTATCTAGTCCAAGTTCCATCTTGATGGAATTACTGAACTCGGTGGTGATGTTCAGCAACTCCCTCAGGCGTGTGGAATTGGGTGCTAGCAGCTTGAGGTCATCCATGTGAGGCACTTTTGTCCCTGCTCTCTGAAACTGTAAGTCCGTCCCTAATCTCTTCAGCAATGAGCTGAGCGGGTTCAGAGACAGACAAAACCATAGTGGCCTCAGACAATCGCCCTGAAAGATACCCCGACGTACGTCGGGGTATCCTTATTCGATCATCGGAAGCTGCCAACCGCTCATCATGAAGACAAAGGATCGTGCTCCATTGCCCCATACATTCTCTGAGAAAGTCTCGAACTGTCCTATCGACTTTGTACAGCTAAAGGACCCTCAAGAGCCATGAATGGGGCACCGAGTCGAATGCCTTCTTATTGTCAATCCAGACTGTGGAGAAATTCCGGCGACTTAGTTTGACCAGTTGGCCCAGGCTCAACGGATGTCAATGTCTTATAGATGGTAGTAAGATATGTGATGGGGCGGTACTTAGTCGGGTCAGCGGCATCGGTGGACTTTGGAGCTAAATGAGTGATTCTGGTGGTGAAAAGACTCGGGAGTGCCCTTTACTCGAGAGCTTCTTGGACGGCTTCGGCCCGGGGCACCGCACCAGGTACATCCTCCGGAGAGATGGCGACTGGGTTCATTAGCTCTATTGAGGCACATGCTTTCTCTACCACCGCAATACGAGAGCCCTCCTCAAGCATCCATCCATCCATCTCTCATCATCCATCTCTCTTGACCACACACTTCGCCAAAAGGCGATGAGGTCAGCCAGGCTCGGCTGCTGAGAGGTAGAACAGACTGCTGGGCAGTCCAGTTTTTTATTATTATTATTAGAAACACTTCATATACTTGAGAAAATACAGATTTTTAAACTTAAATAAAACCAAGGTTAATGGTTCTACAGCTTTGGTGTCATAATAAAAAATGTTTAGGTGGACAAGTTCTAACGAAATACAGCAAAATTTTTTTTTGGCCGGCACTTTCAGATTAAGCCCAAAATGGATGATGTCCTTTTTGCCACATTTCTGCCGCCGTCTCACACGTTAATACATGAACCATGGCCGCCTCGCTCAGCCTAGAGACTATTATAGTTTGGGCCTTCGCGTCTTTCTTCGCCCACTCCTTCCTATTTATCTCATCTGATTTTTCCGCTCCATCTACCACATCGAACACCTCTGCTCCCCTTAGAGTCACGTCCACCTGGAACTTCCATACATTCCAATTTCTTTGACCCTCTAGTTTGATCACGTTTGTCGACGTCACCGCCATTGTGTTTAGATCCATTTTTGCGGAACCCCAATGCGCTTCACTCGTCAGTTGTAAATTGAATCCCCCGCAAATGCCTGATGTCGTAGGTACTTTAACCTCCACACGACCTCCTTCAAACACCGCTTTCAACCAAACACAAATATTGCGTTTTACTCCACTGACCACGCCTTTTCTTTTGTCCGCCAACACTAAACTTCTAGTGTAACATTACCACACAATATCTCCTGCGATCTTCACCTAAAACAGAATTATGAACCTGGGCCCATAACCTGTTAGGACTTAAAAGACAAAACAGAGTTTTTGGAAGCTTGTTTATTAGTATTCCGTTTTAGGTAAAATAAGTACATCGCAACACACAATTATCAGCAGGGACGCCATGACAGAGATAAACTAAAAACTACCAATAGACTATACATTACAGACCATAGACAACCTTCAAAATATTCTATTGCTTACACATAGGTAGGTACACTTCACAGTATATACGTATGGTTGTAGGTTTGTATGTGTGTATGTATGTATGTATGTGTATTTGTATGTATACACATAAATATACATACATATATATGTAAGTGTGTATTCGTGTATACATACATACATTGACTGAATATTTTTACAGAACATTGAATATTAATATTTTTTTGGAAAATTTTACACTTTTTACCAGAATTATTAATATAGTATTTATTAAACATAATAATATAAAATAATTTTAGTTTTTACCCGTATGTTGAAGTCGGGTGGGCCTAAATAGAAACGATGAAACCAATACGCGACGCTAGCCCGACTGAAGTCAGGCTAGCGTCGCGTATTAGAAGTATGTTGGAACATACGTATGCAAACTATAATTATTTTATACTTTTATGTGGCGTTTTAAGTCGGTTTAAAAAAATATATTATTATTTTAAGCTTCTTAGTGTATCTTCATCAATTCAAAAGATCATTTGTTTTGCTCCTTAAAAAAATTTAAGATTCCGAATTTAGCATATGTAATATGTATGGTGTAAACAAGCGATTTGCTCTTATTCATTGAGTAATATCTTCCATCTCCAAAGACATTCTTCAGATCTTCACCAAATTTAAATGGGACTTACCTGACGATACGTCCTTTTAAATAAAAATAAAAAAAATTGAAATAGGTCCAGATTTGACGGAGTTATGGAGTAACAAAATATTCATTCAATTAACTTTACAAAGTATTTTTGAATTCGTTTTCGTGTCGCTCCCAAGAATGGTTTATATTTGTCAATAAAGAGTCCGCATGGACTTATATCGATTCCTTGTTCTAAAGCTAACTGGTTTAGGGAAATGCTTTCTTTGTCACGGCCATGTTTAATTGCTGAAACATTGTTAAGGTCGGATTTGTATAGAAGCTCTTTTACTATGTTTGCACAGCTCGTGTCAGGCCTCATTTTTATAATCCTTCCAAAATTAAAGGCGGTTAGCATTGACCGGCGTAGCTCAAGCTACTCGCTACTTCCTCCTTGAAGTACAGTTTTTTTTTTCAATTTGTTCTCTTTCTTCATCCGTTTTATGTTGATTCGCCAAATAATGTTCTTTTAATCGACCTAGCACATCTACATCTATATAAGGCTTGGTGCAATTTGTGCCATAGTCATTATTTTTAGATGTAGTTTGTGGGAATAAACGTTTTTTGGCTTTTTTGTACTTTTTATTACTTTCATTTTTTTTAATTCGCTGACGTTCTAGCAATGCCAACCTTCCTTATCGACTTTTGTCTTGATTTAGTGATTTGTATAGTCTTGACACTGTGTTTTTCTTATTAAATTTCACTGCTGCTGCTAAACATCGAGTCTGATATTAGTTTTTTTTTTTTTGAAAAATTGATTCTTTTTCCACCTACGAATTTTGCAACAATGCTGTGAAAATTCTCCACAGCATTGCTATCAACATCATAGTACAAGCTCCTGGAGTGAGCAGCCAATTCGTGAACATAGTGACAAATTCTTTGCCACAGAGCACTCAAAAAAGAATCTTGTGGCGGTTTATTAGTGTCTTTGTTTTCTAACTTGTCACAAAAATAGGGTTTGCATTTCGAATGATCACCAAACGCATGATGGTGACATAATAAGAGGTCATAAAAAAGTAATTGCATGTCGGAATTCTCTTTGTGTTTTTTTATACTTTTGCTCATAACTGCCCGGATGGAAAAAATTGTTTTTTTTTTTTGTAATAAGTTTGCGATGTTTTATTAGATATTTTATCAGTCAATGCTTGTAGCTTGTTACAAAAGTTTCTTAAAAGATGGTTTCTACATTCTACTTTCTCAACTGTAACATCAGGATAGGGTCACGCTTCCAATATTTTCGAATACGTGCTTGAGTCACCATCAGAGATCAACCTACTGTAAATTAAACCATGATCTTCAATAGATCTTTTAAAGCCTTCTACAAGTATTTGGCTCTCCATGCCTGTCGAAGGTCCACTATAATTTTTGAAACAAACATACAGTCTTATTCATAAAAATCCCTTATTATAGGTTTAAAACGTTCATTAGCTAAAATGCTCAATAGGCCTATTAAACGTTTCATAACTTTCTTTATTCATAAAGGTTCAATAAACCTCTCACAACTAAATTCTCGCTATAGGCTAGTTTCGCTTTATTATGTTGTCGTTCTGATGAATTCATAGACAAAATGGCAAAAATACTACTGGGCTCTACACAAAAAGTGACGCATGTCATGTGTGTCATTTGTTTTCCGCCAAAAGTGGATGTTGGATTTATTGAATTAATTAAAATTTAAAATGGAAACAGGAAGAAAAGTGACTAAAAAGAGAGACAGAAGTGAAAATTGGTTAAGTGAAGACAAGGTTAGTACCTACAGCAGTTCTCTACAAGCTACACAAGTATGTATTCGGTTTACTTCCTTTTTAATATTTTCATGTGTTTATTTCTTTCCGTAGCATTTATTAATGGAGTTGGTCAGGGAGAGAGTGTCCGTAATTGAAAATAAAAATACGGACACTAACACCAACTCCAAAAAGCAGGCAGCGTGGGCAGATTTGCTAAATAGGTAAGTATGGTTTTGTTAAAATCAATACATACAATGCATTAAACTTGTAAATAAACATTAACATGTCATAATATTATTGTTCACAGTTTTAACAGTATGTGTAAGGGGGGTAATCGTACCCTTACACAGCTGAAGTCACAATGGGGCATCATAAAGATGCACCAAAAACGACTAAAATCATCACACAGGAAGCAAACCATTGCTACAGGTGGCGGTCCACCGCCACAGCAGGATCCTCCAAAGGGTGAAGACATCAGTGCATGGCTTCCCAACGAATTTGTCATCGACACTAATGAAGTTGATTCTGATCAAATCAATCAGGTGAATGTTTTATATTGTGTAGGTTTATGTTCTGCACATTGATGAAAAGTGTATGAAGTAACTTATAAGTCTCATTGTTATGAGAGACATTATACATCTTTATTATTATGTCTACAGTACAACTTAACTAGGATATTATTTTTCATCAAATACTTTGCTAGTGTTTCATTCTGTACTCTCATATCCATATATCATTATCATCATCATGATCAACCCATCACTGGCTCACTTCTGTAGTGAACTCTCAAGCATGCAGGTTTCCTCATGATGTTTTCTTTACCGTTAAACCAAGTGATATTTAATTATTTTAAATGCACATAACTCTGAAAAGGTTAGGTGTGTGCCTGTGATTGAACCCCTGACCTCTGATTAGGAGGTGGACATCCTAGTCACTATCACAGGCTATCACAGTACTTTATCCATATATATGAGTATGTTATGTAATTATTTCTATATTAATTCATCAATAATATAATTTCAGGTCAAGGTTGGGGGGCTGGCACCAGATGAAATCATCTTGGAGGTATATCAGGAGGATGGAATTACACAAGAGGTAAATTAATATTTAACAACATGGGTTGATCAATGAATTTTTGATAGTCATCCCAATTTGATATCACTTTTATTGCTTCAGGTCCTACCTCCTCCTACTACTACTACTACTAATCATGAGATGAGCAAACTAAAACAAAAAGAAAATGAGGACAAGGTAAATATCATAATGAGCTCATATAAATGCTGCACAAGTACCTACAGGTTCATCAACTTCACCTAAAACACTTATTGCTTCAGGTTCTACCTATAACTAATGAGATGGACCAGTTAAAAAAAGAAGAAAATGAGAACAAGGTAAATATCAAATGCTGCCCAAGTACCTACAGGTGAATCCACTTCACTACAAATTCTAAGCTGCAGGTGCAGCTTTCCCCACAATTTTTTTCCTTGGCAACCAGTTTCTTCCTTTTTCTAAACTTGGCAACTGGTTTGCACCTCTTTACCACTGTGCACTCATAAAAATAATAATTATTTTATCACTAGCGGACGCCCGCGACTTCGTCCGCGTTTTCTTTGCTATAAACCTCACGGAGCCCGAGACCTTTCCAACGAATGCAAAACCGTGGAAATCGGTTCGTGCGTTCTGGAGTTATAGCGTCAGGAAGGAAAATCCGACTTATTTTTATATAGTAGATGTATTCATTCATTAATTTGTATTTGATAACAATTTGAGTATGTAAGTCTTTCCAATGCCAATGAGTTGATTTTAATAAGTAATATTATTCTAGGTTATGTCTTCTCTGACCAATCAATCAAGAAAAAAGAAGACTGGAAAAAAAGAAAACGAGAACAAGGTAAAACAAATATTTAAAAGCATCAAGGTAGTGGGAGCAGTCTTTAAATTTGAAATGTTTCAGTTTTAGTGCTTTTATATCCATCTAGATTCTAGACCTAAAATTGATGGGGAATTTGAACATATCGTCTTTTGACTTCAAAGCACACAATTTTTTTGTTACTGTACAAATAGTAAGTATAATGAAATACCTACATCCTGTAGAAACAAATATGAAACTTGATCCCACTATCTTGATGCTCAAAAATGTTGGTTGTAATTTATTGATCTCAATTCATTGGAACATTAAAATTAAAAATTATGTTGTATATTACAGACATCTACTGCTGCAAACGCAATTGCAAGCGTTGAAATAGAGTGTAGAAGGGAGATTCACAAAGCTCAACTGGAAAATGAAAAACGAAAAGCAAGAAATTTAGACTTGGAATAGATATTAATTAAAAAAAAATTGAATATTATGAGATGAAAAATAAAATGCCTTAATTTTATTTTTTTATTATTTATTAATTTTATTTAGCTAGTAAATTAATTTAAAAAATATTATTTTAAATTAATTTACTAGCTAAAATGTTGATCAATGAATGCTCGCAAGAAAGCACTGTTTCCTATTCTTCCTCTTCCAGCCTCATTAGTATGTGCTGCAAAGCCATCCTCCTGAACAACATTATCATCATTTTCTGAAATAAAATAATAATTATTAGAAATATTGCTTAACAAATATATGCTGATGAAAAGTTATGATAAAGTAAAAATTACCTGGAACTAAGTCCTGTTGGTCTATTGGACTTTATTTATTACTTTATTTATTGAATATTATGCAAAACTGCAAGAGCCACAATTGTAGGCTTTACATTGTGCATGTGAACAGTGACTCCATACAACAAGCTTTGAAACCGTTGTTTCCATACACCAAAGCAACGTTCTACACTGTTCCGTGTAGCAATTTGAGCACGATTATAACTTTCTTCACGTGCATTCTGAGGTCGAAGTATGGGTGTGAAGAGATATGTTTCCAGTCGGTAGCCAGAATCTCCTAAGAGTCGCCCCTTAAACTCTCCTCGCTCAAAGCGCTCTTTAAGGGTGGACTCATTGAATATGCGGGAGTCATGGGTACTACCTCGCCATCTGGCAACAATGTCATATATAATCTTTTGCTTCAATTTGATTTTTTTCTGCTTTAGCGCAAACTTGGCAATACTTGTTCTTTATTCCAAGAAATAATATCTCTCCAGTATTTTTACCGATGATTGCAGCGGCCCCAGAAAGAGCAGAATAATTTTTTTTATAGGACCTTTTACTCCAACAGCCATCGGCTTTAACATCTAAAAGAATAACATAACCCACAGATTTAACCCAGATAACAAAATGGCTGGAAAGGAACGGTTGCGTGGTTTTAGCAATAGACACCCCGATATTTCACTGAGGCAACCAACTTCCACTAGTGTCACAGATGCTATAGGATTTAATATACCTCATTGAGAGAGATTTTTCATCACCAGACCAATGTCTGGTGATCATGACGCACAACGCTGCGGTATGCGTTGCCGGACACTCAATCATATGAAAAACGTCGAGAATGTTCTCTTGTTCCGTCGCAGTATGCGTCAGCGGCGAGGGGCAAGCGCGGTGAAGTGGGGAGGTGTACTCCCGCACAGCGCGGCGTCATTCTCGGTTCAACGCTGCGGTGTGCGGTGTGCGTCACGGGTGTGCGTCACGGGTCAATATGGAATTTTTCGAAGACAATTTAATAGAATTAGTTCGCAACTATCCTTCTTTATATAAAAATAAAGACAAAAACCATAAAAGTTTGATAGTTAGCACAAATTACAGAAAAATTGTTCATGTTCACGTCTACCTTGGTAGCTGCGGCAAAATCAACTGACCACCACCACCGCAGGGACGCTAAATGCTGCGTCGTGACGCTGCGTTGCGGCGCATACCGCAGCGTTGTGCGTCATGATCACCAGACCAAAGCTTTATAGAGAATAATATCATCGCATTAACTTTACCGCCCCACAGTATCCACAAACTACCCCGACAGAAGATTTCACGTTGCTCTGACGAGCTACTACTCTAATGAGTGTGAAAAATCGCTACGAAAACAACCCTGGACGAGCCATCACTGTTTTTCAGATGTGTAAAATATTTACACCAGCTTTCTTTAAAGCTGCAACTCCTGCATGTGCTGCAGAAAGCTTTAGAACAATTGGAATATGGCCTTATAATGCTGATGTCTTCAAAGAACCTGATTTTTTTGGCTAGTTTGGTAACAGAGAGAGAATATGAACCTGATTGTGATGCTGCTCAAGAGGCGGTCCCAGGGGCTATAGCTTTAACACAAATTAATGAATAAAACGTGGCTGAAATTGTGTACCTGCACCAGAAATTGGGTTCACTGGGCAAGTTTGTATTCTATATATATATATAATATGTTTGTATTCTATATATAAATAAGCAGGGTATTATTTATTAGCTAGTTGATGCCCACAGTTTATGCACGCTGATTTAGATTTAAAATTAACAATCAACTGGGCAATGAGGCGCCACTTTTTGACTTGTCCCTACCTACCTAGTACCTACCTAGTAGGTAGGTACATGTTTTTCAATATTTTCCACCGACGAAAAACTACGAGGTTTTCCAGACACTTTTTTTCTCGACAGATTTAGAAAGAGCCAATAACATTCATTGGAACACTCCATCTACCAGTACGGACCTGGTCCCAAGATCAAAACTTACACCACCTAGGTGTGCGATGGCACATAAGGAGTCCAATAAAACTTCTTATACACAGAATTTAGGCATATATGTATATTATATCAATAAATTAATCTTATAAAATTGTCTCCAAAGTCCATCGATTGTTGCGTTGCGTTGTTAATTGGTAGACCTCTCAAAGCGCTGCCGTCTCCGAGCAGTTCAAGCAACATTTTTGGCGACGCTGGAGCCTCGAGTACATTTCGGAGCTGCAGACACGAAGCAAATGGCGCGTTAAGAGCCTGAATCTGCTAATCGGGGGATTTGGTCGTCCTGAAGGAAGATAACTGTCCACGATTATGCTGGCGTCTCGGACGATTCCAACAATTGTTCCCGGGGCCGGACGGTATAGCGCACGTCGCAAATATTACGACATCAAGAGGAGTTGTGCGTCGCGCGCTCAACAGGATTGTACTTCGTGGTATGTCAGTGAAAACCTTGCGAGACGTAAACAAATTGTTGTGCGTACATTTTGGCAACAACTGATGAAACTTGGATACTCTTGAATACTTCGCGCGGGTAATAGTATCCCCACTTGACGTATTAACAGGTGCTAATGATGATGTTGACGAAAATTCCCAGCTTCAGTGTGAAGAACAACAAGAAATGCCAACACTCATAATATAAATTATTTGTAAAAATGTCTACCATTTTCAAGACATTGGTGGCGATTCTGATTTTTTCTCTAAACTTTAGAGTATCTGCATCTTTTACTTTTAAATACTGTTAAACAAGGATGGAAAACGAAAATTATGTTAACGACGGCTTAGATGAGTGTAATTGATTAAATCATACCTGGATATGTTTGATAATACGTTCAGATGGTGGTTTGTCTGACGTGTTGTGGTTAAATTGATTAGATGTGAGGTCAGGGGCCGTTATAAGGGGCGGTGGAGACGGCTTTAGGTAGGTTTCAGCGTTTGAGTTGTCACTCTGAATTTTCGAAATCTAGGTTTCAGTCTCATTGTCATCAGATCCAGCATTCAAATCCTCAAAGTTGCTTTGGATGACCCTGGGTTTCACAATATCTTTTAACTTTAAACCCCACTTGCTTAATAAATTACATCGTTATAAGGACTGCCTGGGTCACCAGATCGAGACTGTCGTACCTTCTTTGCTTCTTTCATGAATACATCCCTCAAATTCCATTTGTTTTTGACGTTAGCTTCTGTAATAATTTATTTATTTATTTATATTATGAAAATCAACAGCGAGTTTGAAAAATAATTAACTTAAGAGTAGTAACAATTTTATGGCCAATTACAGATTTTCTAAAAATTACAGATATATGCATATTGTAAGAGTGAGTAAAAAATAACTTTAAAAACCACAACTAATGAGAACAACAAATTTCAAAATAGTTTGAATAGAAAGTAAGTCAATGAATAAATAGGTATATTTGCGAGTACGTGTGTGTGTATGTGTGAGTGTAATCGTGTGTTTGTGTTTGTGTATGTGTGTGTGTGACTGTATGTATGTGAGTTTTGTGACTGAGCATGAGTGTGTAAATGTTTTCTCGTAGAAATATCAGGATTCTTGTGAGATGTATCGCCTAAATGTATTTTTTGAGTAACGGAAAAGATCAATATGGGAGAATTTTTTATTATAGGACCGAGTAATTCTAGTAATAGCAGAATTTCGTATAATGTTTCCTTTTGAAAGGGACACGGAATAATGATGTATGTCGGGATTATTAGATTTATTTCTATTAATAATAGAAATAAATCTAATAAGCGTCTTTTTAAAAAGTAACTGACTTTAACTACCTTTTCCAGCGTAGTATTAAACAGGCCAACACTCGTATTCCCATTTGATATTTCAGTTTTGGGTCACTACTTTAGTTGTCATGGTTTCAATATATTATGTAACTATTGTTATTTATACGAACTGTGAAAGTGATCACAACAATAGTTTGCAAAATTTTGATTTTTTTTTTACGGTAGGGTGGTAACTAGCCACGACTAAAGCCTCTCACCAGACCAGACCAGTGAAAATTCAGAAATTATAAACTCCCAAATTGCCCCCGTCGAGAATCGAACCCGAGACCTCCAGACCTCAGTTATAAGACCACAGCGCTTACCACTGCGCCAGGGAGGTCAAAAATGCTGATGAAACAAGTATACTATTAATAAATTTTGATTTTGATACTCAAATATCTGATCAGGGCCAAAATGATTATGTGTGCGGCTGGGCCTTAAAGAAATGTCTTAGTCATGTCGTTAAAACTTTTTAAAAAATGTAGGACAAATCTGATCTGCACCCAAAACGATGTATCACAAAATTCGTTCATAAGAGCAAAAGAATGTTTTAAAAATATAAGTGGATTTTGTTATCCTTCTATAGAATTGAAAAAATGTTTTAAAGAAATACAAAAATATCTGTCACTCTTTTAAAAAAAGATGCACCAATCCACGGAATTAAACTAAGTAATAATATGTATTCCAACTTATATGTTGAATTTCCATTTAAATGTCATGTCCATAGGAGAATTAAAAGAATATTTTATAAACATTACTAGTAACATTATTATTTACAGTTGATGCAGAACATTAAATCGAATATTGCGTGGCAAAATAACATATAATGCTGCTGATGATGACGAGATTATAACTATCTATGCGAAATACCATATATCAGCTATTGTTCGACGCGCGCGCATCGTTCACCTTGCAGTGAGATTCACGTCCCAAACCGCGCTTGGATAGAACGTTGCTTGATTGTCGTGTCCCGAACGTTTTAGTTCGTAGCACGTGGTTTTCTGTTAATTATTCAGAAAGTTCCTAAACCTGGAGTCCTCCCGTTCTAGGGGTCACGGCTCCGCTTGGTGAAACTCCTGGTAGTACAGTCGCCGATCTCAGGAAACAAATAAATTAGGTCAGATGTACCCAGCTGAGGATGTTTTATGTTCCCATCTAGACCCAACAGAGGATTTAATTGGTTGCCTAGAGATACTGGATAGGGTTGGCACATCCCTTGCTGCGGAAGTTACAGACAAAAAAGCACTCGCTCGATACGAAAATTTATTAAACCATTTATATCATAGGCTCAACAGAATTGAACCCATGTCCGACAAACAATCTTTAGACAGTCACATTCAGTGTACTGTTTTATTCAAAGAACTTTACGAAAAACTTAACTTTGCAAAATAAAAGTGTTGATCCCTTAACAGTAGCTGGGCCTAGTTCAGATATTCCTTCAGTTTCTTCGGTACCGTTGAATGTAAACGTTACTTGCGAAGGTGCTACCAAAATTTCTTCCGAGTTAGGTAAAATAAAATTTAATGGTAAAACATGTGTGCGTTTACTGAACGTGCACGTGAATTTAGTTTGGCGCGAAATATATCAGGAACCAAACTTTTGGCTTACGCTACTGAGATATTCGTCGACGATGCCTTACCGTGCATTCCCACCGCACTTACTTTGTGTTGATCAACGTTTCCAAGTGTTACTCAGCAACATTCCACAACAAAAAGTTATTAATTGTTAGTATATGTTAATAAATGTTGCCGTGTAGTATATTGCCCAAAACCGTCAACATTCTCTAACAATCGATAACATTGTTTGAGAATGTCACCTCAACACGGCAACTTATAATACCTACATACGTGGTAATGGGAAGATACGACCGCGGAGATCGGGGTGCGGGGCTCAAAGAGCGGCGCGGGCGCGGGTCGGGACCGGATGCGGGCGGGTTCAGACTTCAGTCGTTTGTTGTTATCGTTTGTACGAGCACGTGTCTGTCATCGCCTGATCAAACAAGTTTGTGTACATGTAAATAATTATGTCTTTTCAATGGACAAACGAAAACGTCTTTAAACTGATAGAAATGTTTGAAGAGAGAGAACTACTATGGAACACCATATTAGACGAGTACAGAGATCGTAATAAGAAACATGATGCCTGGTGTGAACAATGAGTGTGAATAGTTAATCATTTAAAACTATAAAAGAATATTATTTCTATTTTACAATGAAATTATGTTAGGAGTTTCTCTGAAGGATAAAATTCGCAATGAAGAGATCCGTAGGAGAACCAAGGTCACTGACATAGCCTAAACCATCAGTAAGCTGAAGTGGCAGTGGGCAGGCCATGCTTGTCGCAGGAGCGATAGCCGCTGGAGCCGAAAAGTCTTGGAGTGGAGACCGCGAACAAGCAAGCGTAGTGTGGGGCGCCCTCCAGCAAGGTGGACCGAAGACTTAAAGAGAGTGGCGGGAAGTGGCTGGATGAGGAAGGCTGAGGACCGGGTGTGGTGGCGCTGTTTAGGAAAGGCCTATGTTCAGCAGTGGACGTCCGCAGGCTGAAATGATGATGATGATGAATGAAATTGTATAAAAGTGCTCTGATACAAGTTACTAGTAGTCACTACAATCAGTTTTTTGACGGCTTATTACAAAGCGCGGCGCGGCGATAAGTGCCAACACCGATCAACGCCGCGCGAGTCGGTCGCCATTTTTTTTGTAATACGGCTTCTAACCTCTGGTCTGATAACACGAATATTTTTTCCGCGCTCACTCTGTTTAGTTATTGTTTTTGTTAAGTTTTTCGTTACGTTGTGTTTGTAGTAATTGTTGTGTTTACTTGTTGCTATATTGTTTCGTACAAACGATATGGATCCTCAACCAAGCACGTCAAGCCAAAGCTTATCTCCAAGAAAGAAGAGACCACGGATTGCTTTAAACGTTACCGAAAAACTTATGATACAAAACGTCTACAAACACGTATTTGAGGAGAAAGCTGCTTCACTATTACCTATTGATGCTCCCGAAAAAAAGAATGAGTTTCGAAAACAACTGACATTTTGGGAATTGGTGTGACCTCAGTTTACATTGTGTTAAAAGAATACAAAGAAAATGAACAATTTAAGTCTCCCGAGAAACGTGGACCGAAACACAGTTTAAAAGATAAATTATACTACACACATCGTCACATCTGTGTTGCCAGTTACTAATGCAGAAGCGGATAAAGACGAGGAAGAAGAGGGTGAAATTGACGAGCATAACTTCACAATAAAAGATGCTTATAATGCTTTGAATACAATAAAATCTGTGTTTCTCAAAAAGGGAGGTTTGAGTGACGATGTAGTGAAATCCATCACGAAATTAGATTGCGCTTTGGATGTCATAACTCATACCGGTGGTAAACAGACAACTATCAATGACTTTTTTTCTAATCAATGAACAAAATTGAGATGAAGCTACTATATAACCACATTGTTAATTGTTTTTGATTATGTATTAATGTAAGTAAAAAAATTTATTATCTACCTAATTGTTTTTAAATACATAGCAAATACATATAGTAATTTGATAAAAATGTGTTATCATTTATTAGTAGAAGTTGTTCGCTATAACAAGATAAGTACGTAATATTGAGGTGAATAAAACTATTCTTTTACCTCTTTATAACGAATTTTAGACCAATCTAACCTCAACATAACAAACCTCAGTTCAACGAATTACTTGATATTACGAATATTTTCTTGTTCCCCTCCGATTTGTTATATCGAGGTTGCACTGTATTTTACTTTTGCCGCTATAAGGCGAAAAGTACATCATTTTTTAATGCAAATGAGTCGCCCACCATTGTAAAGGTAACTTAAACTTTATTCCTTCTACTGCATTATATTCTGTGTCCACCATAATGTTCTTTGTAAAACCAAAGTATTTTTGATAACTACTCTTACTCATCTCTCATTTTTATGTTGTTGATTGTTTCAGTGACTGAAGTTAAAAAAAAAATGGAAGCACCTTCGCGATCAGTACAGAAAGGAGTTGAAAAAGAAGCCCACACCTCGGTCTGGTGCTGGAAGTGATGACATCGAATGGGTACCGCAATGGAAATATTATAATTTAATGAGATTTCTTGAAGGCGAAGTTTTGCCAGCACCAAGTTCTGGTAATTTGTCTCAAGATAGCACTGATAATACTGATATTGATTGCGAAAGAACGACAGAATCAGGGCCATCCATTGATACGAATATGTCGCCGTGTGATAGTGCACCTCGACGTTCACTTTCTGACCAGAGGAATGAAATGTTGAAATTAGAAAAGGAAAAAATTGAATTAATTAAAGCACGAATACGAGTTAAGAAGAGGAACTAAAAAAAATGATGAGGATTACATGTTCTTTATGAGTATTCTACCTCTGTTTAAAAGGTTAACAAACCTACAAAAACTTGATTCCGTCACAAAGTAAGCGAAATGATACTGGAAATGAGCACCCAGAACGAGTACGCTAATATGTTTGATAATAATACACCTGTTGTGGGCGATTATGTTGTTGGGCCACTTCTTATATTAAATAATTCACTTTTTAACATAGAATTTTCTTCTAAAAAAAAGGTGAATAATATCGTACTCCATTGCGACGCTGACTAGGTACGTCTGCGTTGTGCTATTCCCAAATAAAGACTGGCAGAAGATTCCGCTGCGGGCACCGCTTCATCGAGAATATCCGCTGCGTGCGCCGCAACGATAAACGCCGCGTGAGACGCGTCGATACGTCAATGTCAGCTTTTCATTTTTCTGAACAAAATTTTACATCAAAGGCAAAAAAAGGCATCAAAATTTTACATTAAATTTAAAATTCATGGTCTTCCTTTTATTTCTCATGCTATGTTATTTAACAAAAAATAATCCTTATGATGAAGCCTTCCGATCGGTATGATAAAGATACAGGTTAATTTTTTTTCTCGTATAGCGGGTTCGAGTCCCGGTTCAACCAGGCAATTATTTAAAAATCTATGAATGCAGTTTAAATTGTTTTTTAAATTAAAATGAAGTCTTCTCTCACTAAAATGTTCGACCTAGAATATTTAAGGTACTTCCCCTCCATGTGGCATAGCCGTGGGACGCCCTGTATATTTGAATTCAGTGCGGGCCGCGCCGCCCAACGCAACGCGCGACGCCCCGCGTCTCTGTAAATGAGGCCTAAGGTAGACGTAGCGTTTTATTATTGTGAATCGTGTAAAATTGAATTGGAAGTAAATTAAATTCCCAGTACTCTACTAGACGTTTTAATTGTCCAGTAATCCAGAGTAGGGCAGAGGAAAAAATGGATTATTACTTATTATCAATAATGGATTCCAAAATCGTAAGTATTTCATGAAGTGACGCTGTTCTGCTTCTAATTTACGCTCAATGTCGCGCCTCAATATTTTTTTTAGGCAAAAGGCAAGCCTCTTAAAAAAGAGGAATCAAAGTTTTTGCCCGACCTTATAGAAGGCAGCAAAATAATAACTACTAAAACCAGGAACGCCGCAAATAATAAAATGAAGAATGAAGAGTGGTTTCGATTAGCAGACCGATTCAATGCCTCGGCTACGAATTGTCCCAGGAAACCGCAGCAGCTGCGTTTAAAATGGGAAAATTTAAAAATAAGGATGAACATAAGGATTAAGGTTAGCCAGTTCATACTTTACGTGTTTTTAATCGAACTTCCGTATGTAATGACTTATTCTATTTACAATGACTTTTATTTTTAGACTGGTGGTGGTCCTGCTGACTATATATCCCCAGATGACATATTGGACCGAGTCACTGGTATGCTTGGAAGCACTAGTGGATTTACTGGGAATCTATTTTAAGGAAGCAGTAGGTGTTGATATTGGTTGCATGAGTAGTGGTGGCATTAGTGGTGATGGTATTCGTGATGATGCGAGGGTTTCTGCAGAAATAAGCAAGGCTGCAGATTTGATGCCAACGTCAATTGATAATGGTAATGAGATTGTGGTCTGCGATGATGAGGGTGATGGTGTTGTCACAGATTATCAGGTTTTGGAGAGTATTGACCAAAACTTGATAACACCAAATAAGCCAAAGAGTACTCTTAGTACACCTAGGACAGGCAATGATTATTATACTGTTAGTTTTTTTATTAAAGTAATTAACTTTAAAATTACTCTTCTTGTCCAAGTTAAACTCGCACTTGGCTAGTTTTTCACATCCCATTGGAATTTTGTAAAAGCATCAAATGCTTTTCAGTTTGGTAGATGGGAAGGTATGCAATGCTGCCACACATACTAAATCAACAATGAAGTGCTATTTGTGTGGTGCTACTTCAACAGAATTTAATAACCTCACAAAATCGACAGAATGCAAAAAAGACAATTTAAGTTTTGGGTTGTCTTTACTACATACTCACATAAGATTTTTTGAAAATATTTTGCATCTAGCATATAGGCTGCCTGTTAAAAAATGGAACGTTCGCCTCACTGCGGAAGAAAAAGAATTAGTAGAAAATAAAAAGCAAGAAATTCAAGAAAATTTTAGACAAAAACTTGGACTTTTATCGGACATCCCCAAAGCCAACTTTGGAAATACAAATGATGGCAACAATAGCAGGCGATACTTCGAAGAATACGACATATCGGCCGCCATAACAGGAGTAGATAAAGAACTAATCTACAGGCTAAAAGTTGTTTTAGACACATTATGTTCTGGTCTGGAGATAAACACAGAAGCATTTAAAAAATACTCCCACGAAACAGCTGAACTATGTGTCACTGTACAGCTTTTACCCTGTCTCCAACTTTACACAAAATACTACTACATGGGGCCGAAGTCATCAAAGAAGCAATCCTTCCAATAGGACAATTAACGGAAGAAGCTACGAAGGTGCGGAATGGATACGGTTATTCAGGCAAAATAATTTTTTCGTACCACTTGCTCAAAAAAGTGACATTCTATGCAACAAAAAGCGAACATAACAATAGTCATTTTTAATCTGTTAAAAACAGGGAAAGAAAATTGTACTGAATTTCATTCATCCTCCTAGGGGGAGAATGTGATTTAAACTTGGAATACTTACCGAAATTTATACTGAACTACCTCTGTGTTTACACCATTGAGTTTGTATATAAAGCATTATACATCTTTTTGAAAAAGGAATACGCATTTATTATGCAGTTATGATTATTAAATAAAATTACGAAAACCGACGAGGCCGTATGAGCTCGATGCCTTTGCTTTTCCGACAAAAAAAATATTAGTCTAGGAATTTGCCGCGTTTTTGTTTTCTTCAAATACATAAACGTTAAGTTTATTTTAATTTATTTTTATAAATAAGTTAATGTTCTAAAAAATACGTTACGATGTTAAATCAAAACGACAGTGACAGTGAATTGTCGGATTCCATCAGTGCAAATGCTGCCGCAATTATAAATAATTTGCTTCCAACAAAATCCAAGGAAAATTAACGCAAGAACAGAGAAATACTCAACTCATCAACAATAAATGTACCAAACAAAAATGTAACTCTCTCTATCAATAATTGGACCAATGTTTCGAATGTAAACTTTTACTTTTAATTGTCATTATTTTTAATAAATGCTTGTAATGAAATGAATGACATTTCATTAATTTGAATTTGCCGCGCTTCGCGTATCTATGTTGCCTGTGGAAGATGGGCACATCGAAGTGACGTTTGACGTTTGACGTTTATGATTCAAATGGCGGATGACGCTTAGATAATTTTGTGCACTTTATTAATAGAAAAACTTTTAAAGAGATAAACCGAAGGATACGATTGAGGAAGCGATATTAGTGAACTTTAAATGTCGTTTCTTTGTATTTTCAGGTGAGATAGAAGTGTAATTGTCATAACTTGATAATTGTTGTAATATTGTAAAGGCGTGTTAAATAAAACAGAACTTTGTATTTTCAGAGAAACAATTTATGGTTTATTTTGAATATCCTCAATAATATACCTTATATGCTTATCTCTTATTATTATTGTATTAATTTTTTCGCAAATGGTACGAAAAGTAGAGCATTTTCCTCGGTGATAAAGCTGTCTTAGTCTTGGGTGAACTTAAATCCCTCGCTACACTCGCGATTTAAATCGTCACCCGCGACAGAAGACACTGCTTGTTCACGCCCCTCACTAGCTCGTAGCTACCGGGCGTAACTACCTTTAGGTAAATCCATGACGTTTGACATTTGACATTTAAAAATTTGTTCGATTTACGAAAATGTCACCTGTCATTCCGTTTTTCGTCTTTGAAACTCTCTTGTCATCGCGTCTTTGGCACGGAAGGTTTCCTTCTTGTTGCGTCTTGCCTTTGATTTGTGAAAAATAAGTTTTCTAGCAAGTTTTTCCTCATTGTTGCGTGTGCGCCATTCTCAGCGCTACGCGAGAAAAACTTTAGTGTTGTGTTGGACTTGATTTGTGGAACTCTGGACGGCGAACGTGGGTTCAACTGAGGCCGGCACGTGCACCACGTGAAAAAGCTTCTCGAAACCAAACAGCGGTCCCGGCAACCAATACATACCTATATTGCACACAGTACTCACACACCTTACACACCTTCGTCAGAGCCCTATCAGAAGAGCCCGGGAAGCAAAAAGGTAAGTCTAGAATTAATTGTGTACTTGTAGGTTAGGTGTTATTTTGTGACCGTGAAGTCAGTGTCAACTAGTGTGTCACCCTAAAGACGACCGGCAGGGACATTTTGGGTCCCTCGGTGGATCAAATCTCTCCACCGGCCATTCCTCTCAGCGGCCTTCAACTTCATGCTGATGGGCCCCATGGACGACCTTGAACGCTGATAGGCTTGGCGTCAACACTGCTTTAGGCCTTAAGGCTGGTTTTAGAGTCACGCTGACCGTCGGCGCTGACAGGCCAATATGTATGATTACATACGAAGCGTTTTAAAATAACACCGACGACTCAGCGCTGAGCACTGTCAGCGCTGAGCCACACGCGCGCGTACGCGCCACGCGTCGGCGCCGCTGAGCACGCGGTTCCGACGCGCTTCGGACCTCACTTATCGTTACAGTGTTACATAAAACGCACGTGCCGACGGGGACAGACGGGCGCAAAAATGAATCGCGATATTGATACTGGGCGTGTGATTGAAGAAGTTCGGCTGCGAAAATGTTTATGGGACGCCCGTGACATATTGTATAAAAATAAAGACGCACGATTGAAGGCCTGGAACGACATCGTAATCGCACTGTTTGAGGATGTGCAGGAAAATGAAAAAAACGATTTGGGTAAGTAAGTGCGTTTAATATATTTTTGCATTCGTAGTTATGAATAAAATACTCTTATAACTTATAGTTTCATAAAAACACAAGAAATTTTAAACGATCAAAAAGTGAGGTTATGTCAGGGTTATGTTAAAATATACATGCATCTTGCCAGGGAACTCTTCCGATGGGTGTCATAAAATATTGAGCAAACAATTCCCGTGTTACATTTCCCGACCTATTTATGGGCTCATTATTATCTATATCAATCATGCCCTCTATTGTCAAAGAATCTTCCACCCTGTAGCCATCTCGAACTCGTATAAAGTTATGCAATATGCAGCATGCCTTTACAATATTTGTGGAAACTTTAGCACTAACGGCCAAAGGAGTATGGAACACTCTGAATTTGTTAGACATTATGCCAAACGTGGATTCAATGTATCTTCTTGCACGACTTAATCGGTAGTTGAAAACTTTTTTTTTATGAGTCATGTTGCTTCGTACATATGGTTTCATTACGTGCTTAGATATACCAAACGCCCCATCGCCAATAATGAAATGGTTTACTGGATCATTTGTACCTGGTAAAGGCTTGGGACCTGGCAAATTCAAAGTGTTATTTTCTAGATTTCGAAATAAGGCGCTGTTCTTAAAAATAGATGAATCCGAGTTTTTCCCATGTGCACCAATGTTAACATATGTAAAGCAATAATCTGAATCACACATAGCCAGGAGAACTATGGAATAAAAATTCTTATAATTGTAGTACATCGATCCACCTCCCTCTGGATTTATAATTCTTATATGCTTCCCGTCGATTGCTCCGACACAATTAGGAAAGTTGGCATTGTGAAGAAATCCATTGGCTATTTCTTGCCACATCTCTGAGCTTCTGGTTGGCAGACATTCGTCGTGAAGTGTATCCCAGATTAGTGAACATACTTCATTTACAATACAACTAATAGTAGTTACTCCAAGCCTGAATGAATATTGCAGATCTGTAAATGTATTTCCCGTAGCTAAAAATCTGAAAAAAAAAGAAACAGTATTACTAAGTATTTGCTTTTATATTGTTACAGAAAAACTAATCCAGCAAAGGTGGAAGACTGCTAGGGATGCATTCTTTAGATGTAAAGCTTCTATGAAAAAAACTCCTTCAGGGAGCGCTGCAAAGAAGATAAAAAAATATGTGTATTATGATGAACTATCCTTTTTGAATCCAACCGATGTTAATATAGTTACGGAATCAATGCTAGATCACTCCGACAATTCATCTACCATTAATAATAATACGGAAGACACCTCTAATATGTCTACATTGGAGAATGCTGAAAACACGCAATCAGAACAAGAACAAGAGCAGGGATCGACGCAAATGCCTCGCATACCAAAAAGAAAGAAACGCCAACCCCTCCAAGAAAATAACAATTTTGAAAAAGAACTGTTAACTTTGCTAAGCAATCAAACGCCAGATATTAACAGTGATGACCTGGCCTTTTTTTCTTCTTTGGGCCCAGTTCTAAAAAGCTTTGATCTTGTACAAAAGTTGCAGTTTCGTTCTAGAGTGTTAGCAGTGGCAATGGATATTCAAAATATGTACCCAAGACCTAACAGTTCATCGACAAATGACACAACGGATAATGAGGCTCAAGGTAACTATGGCACTCAGCCAACATATGATGAAGAATATGTGCCACGAATGTACCACAGACCAAACAATGAGGCTCAGAGTAGCTATCGCACTCAGTCAAGCACTCAGTCAACATATGAAGAATATGTGCCACGGATGTACCTCAGACAAAATAATTCATCGACGAATGAAAGAATGGATAATGAGACTTATCGCACTCAGCCAACATATGAAGAATATGTGCCACAGTCTGTATCAAGATACGAAACACAAACACGCAACACTAATAATGATGGCAAATAATATGTGTCTGAATAATAATAATAAATGTCAAGGTACTAAATAAAAGTGTCAATTTAATTAAAATAAAACAAACAACTTGGTTTTTTTCTTACCTTAAAGTAACCATCAAACGTTCAGCTGGTGATATAGGTAAACGCCTGTAACTGCAACGTAGTAACTTATCATGTAGCTTTGCCAGTAACTCGTCGAAAGTTCGTGATGACATGCGAAAGTAGTTAAAGAATTTGATTTCGTCATCTCTTAACTGATTGAACAATGTAACAAAGGCCCCCACTAGCAATCTTTCAGAAATAAGTGGATGAACTTGAAGTCTTTTTCTTCGTTGTTGTTGAAGTCTTTTCTTTTTCCATAAAAAATACACGGCAGCAATTCGAACACTCATTTGATTGGGCATGTCTGTACTCCATGACGTTCAGCACGATACTAAAACGAGTTGCCGCAAACAGCTACGCGCTGAGAGCTACGCGCGTAGTCCTCAGCGCCGACGGTCGGCGTGACTCTAAAACCAGCCTAATTCCTCTGTCGCTGACGTCGGTCGCGTACGTCGGTCGCGCGTACGAATATACGTTGTGTTATATGTATATAGCACCACACTGTAAAGCTGAAAACAAATTATCGGACGCGGCTGACGGACGCGACTGACAGCCGTGACTTATAGATATCTAGATAATGAATGTACACTGAGCTGTTCAAACTATCGGACGTAAGTCGTGGACGTAACCTTGGGCCGACCTTCAAGCTTTCGGACGTCCGACAGAGATCTGGCGCGCTGGATGTTTTTGTCAGCCGAAAACGTCCGCGGATGGTAATGATGGTATGCACGGGATGCGGGACACGTCCATTCGTCAGAAGGACGCGGACTACGCGAGAGCTTGCACGTATGTACGTACGTAAAAATGGACGAACGAATTATAGAGTGTGTTCGCAGTAGGGAATTACTGTATAATTATAAATTAAAGGATTACAAACATGCTTCAAAAAAACAAGAAGTCTGGGAGGAAATAGCAGCCGAACTAAATATTACGGGTTAGTACTTATTAATTCAATTTTCAAAACGCGCGTAGATACCTACTAGTTAATATTTTTATTACAAATATGAGTAAAAACTATTTAATACGTGTAAACCGAACATAAGAATTATATAAAAAGTTTATTGAAGCAAAACATGTTTTTCGATTTAGTAGGTACCTATTTTTATGAAAGATATATTTTTAGTTAGAAGTATAGATATTTTTCAAATAAATAACACAAGTTTATCAATTATTTAATAGATTTTAATTACGTTGTACATTTTGCCAAGGCAGACGCCCATTTTCAGAAATAAAGTAGTCACTAAATTTGTCACGCACAGCAAATGCTTCTTGGGTCGAGTTTTGACGAGTACCTTCCAATGATATAAAGTTTTCTGGTTTACCATTAGGTTGTTCTTCTTCCATAAAAAAACTATCTTCTTCGTCGCTACGTAGCATGTTGTGCAAACAACAGCAAGCTAAAATAATTTTATCTACAAATTCGGGTTGAACCTCAATATCAGTATGAAAAATCCGCCATCTTGCTGCCAAAATGCCAAATGCGTTTTCCACGGTCCTTCTAGCACGAGATAATCTATTATTGAACGTTTTTTTCTTCGTGTCGATGGAAGCAGTTTCTTTACCATATGGTCTCATTAAATATCGTTTTAATGGAAATGCTTGGTCTCCTACAATAACATGTGGCATAGGTTCTCCACAGTTTTCTAGAGGAATATCTTCTGGCACATCTGCGGTGTTCGTGGCCAATGAAATTCCTAGTGTAGATCGAGCGAATACACCTCCATCACTGTTACGTCCAAATGCACCGACATCAACATAAATGAATTTGTAATTGGCGTCAACCAGTGCTAAAAGAACCACGGAATGTCTTTGTTTATAATTGTAGAAGGATGACCCTGCATTTTTTGGGCAAAACAACATAACGTGCTTGCCATCTAAACTGCCTATACAATTAGGGAACTGCCATTTGTCATTGTATGCTTTAGCAATTTCCTTCCACTTTTCTTTAGTAGGTTTTGGTATAAATATATCTTTTAAATTTTTCCAGATAGCAATACTGACATCCTGAACAATACTTCTTACTGTAATGAATCCCATTTTGTATCTAAATCCTAGTGAACGAAATGATTCTCCTGTTGCAAAAAACCTGAAAAAAAAATTACAATAAATCAAATTAATAAATAACAATCAATCTTATTAGAATTATATTTTATTCCAGCTACAGAATGCAAAACAAAGTGGAACCTCCTTCGCAATGCGTTCATCCATGCCATGTCTAGGAGAAAGACAATAACCGGCCAAGGAGTGAAGAATTTCAAAAAATGGAAATTTGAAGACGAAATGGCCTTTTTGTTACCGTTTATGGGTAATAGAAATACCGTTGCAGCACCAGTTGGAGAATTCTCGCATGAGACTTCTGAATCGCCTGGCGCAGAGATAATCGAAGAATCCCTTAGTGAAAATAATATCCAACAAAAAAAACGGCACTTAGATAACTATCACGAAGATATGCTAAAGTTGATGAAAGCAAGATCTCAGAGGAGATCTGAAAAAAATGACATCGACTTATTTTTTAATAGTATCGCTGAAACTGTCAAGAAGTTTCCCAAATTAGAACAGGTTAAATTAAAATTTAAGGTTATGAATTTGGTCCACGAGATAGAGATGAAGATGTGTTTGGAAAGTGACGGAGCTTCTATTTCAACACCTCCACATTTCAGTCACCATACATTTTCTCCACACAATTTCTCACCTTCACCTCAGAGTTTTGACACTCATTACTCTCCTTCTCCTCCTGTTACACAGCAAATTTCTTCCCCACCGTATGTACCTCAGTCGTCACCCTCACCCCAGATCGCATACTCATCTTCTCCTTCTATCATTGAGCAAGTTTCCTCTCCTCAATTCATACCTCGGTCTTCACCTTCACCTCAGATCTCACACTTCACCTCACACACTACACTTTCTCTTCCTGCCACTCAGCAAGTTTCCTCTCCTCAATTCATACCTCAGCCTTCACCTGCACCACATATGACATACCATATAGCTTCTCCTCCAAACATTCAACCTTCTACTTCACAAACATCTCAGTCTCTTTCAATGTCTAACACGCAAGATGCTGTCGTGGAAATTTCGATCCCAGAATTGAATTCACAGCAAGCAAGTGAGAAGACATCCGTGCGCAGATATCATAAAGGCCCAGCACATACTGTTCTTAAAGAATTTTTAATTTTGAAAAAAGAGAAATAAATATTGAAAACAATAATTCACTATCTAAATAAGTTTAAGTTTATTAAATAAAAAATACCCTAATAATTTTACTGTATTATTTACTTACCTCAAAGTAACGACTAAACGCTCTTTTGCTGATATAGGAGTACGAAACTGTGTTAATTCTTTTTCAATGTCATTTTCGATTAGACTTAGCAAGAAATTAAATCGGTCCTCATTCATTCTCAAATATAGTTTATACCGACGTTCATCCCTTAGTAAATGTGGATATAAAGTGTGGAATTCACCAGATTCTGCCCTTTCTTTATTTATGTTATGGACCCAAACGCTTCTTTTTATTTTCTTTCTGGGTGGACAACATATAGCAGCCGCCGCTAATTCGAGAAAATCGTCCTCACTTTCACTACTCGACATGTTTCTTCGTGTACAGTTCTTTGTGAAAAAAGCATTGGAACGCGTCCGCAAGCCGCGTCTCAAAAGACTGTGCACACTTCACAGTCGCGGCTGTCAGTCGCGTCCGTCAGCCGCGTCCGATAATTTGTTTTCAGCTTTACGCTGACATCAGCGGCGCGCGAGTTGCTACGCGCCGCGTATGGCGTGCGAGTTGCTACGCGCCGCGTATGGCGCGCGTCGGTCTCGCTCGTTAGCGCCGCGTACGTCGGTCGACTGACGCGCTATAGCACGCTATGAGCGTCCTCACTCTGTTCCCGACCGTCGGCTAAATGGTACGCGCGCGCGTACAGTCGCTATTAACCCATATATGCCCAGAACTTTTTTTGACGCCGATTTTTATAATTTTCACATATGTTGTTTACTTGTAGGTTAGGTGTTATTTTGTGACCGTGAAGTCAGTGTCAACTAGTGTGTCACCCTAAAGACGACCGGCAGGGACATTTTGGGTCCCTCGGTGGATCAAATCTCTCCACCGGCCATTCCTCTCAGCGGCCTTCAACTTCATGCTGATGGGCCCCATGGACGACCTTGAACGCTGATAGGCTTGGCGTCAACACTGCTTTAGGCCTTAAGGCTGGTTTTAGAGTCACGCTGACCGTCGGCGCTGACAGGCCAATATGTATGATTACATACGAAGCGTTTTAAAATAACACCGACGACTCAGCGCTGAGCACTGTCAGCGCTGAGCCACACGCGCGCGTACGCGCCACGCGTCGGCGCCGCTGAGCACGCGGTTCCGACGCGCTTCGGACCTCACTTATCGTTACAGTGTTACATAAAACGCACGTGCCGACGGGGACAGACGGGCGCAAAAATGAATCGCGATATTGATACTGGGCGTGTGATTGAAGAAGTTCGGCTGCGAAAATGTTTATGGGACGCCCGTGACATATTGTATAAAAATAAAGACGCACGATTGAAGGCCTGGAACGACATCGTAATCGCACTGTTTGAGGATGTGCAGGAAAATGAAAAAAACGATTTGGGTAAGTAAGTGCGTTTAATATATTTTTGCATTCGTAGTTATGAATAAAAATACTCTTATAACTTATAGTTTCATAAAAACACAAGAAATTTTAAACGATCAAAAAGTGAGGTTATGTCAGGGTTATGTTAAAATATACATGCATCTTGCCAGGGAACTCTTCCGATGGGTGTCATAAAATATTGAGCAAACAATTCCCGTGTTACATTTCCCGACCTATTTATGGGCTCATTATTATCTATATCAATCATGCCCTCTATTGTCAAAGAATCTTCCACCCTGTAGCCATCTCGAACTCGTATAAAGTTATGCAATATGCAGCATGCCTTTACAATATTTGTGGAAACTTTAGCACTAACGGCCAAAGGAGTATGGAACACTCTGAATTTGTTAGACATTATGCCAAACGTGGATTCAATGTATCTTCTTGCACGACTTAATCGGTAGTTGAAAACTTTTTTTTTATGAGTCATGTTGCTTCGTACATATGGTTTCATTACGTGCTTAGATATACCAAACGCCCCATCGCCAATAATGAAATGGTTTACTGGATCATTTGTACCTGGTAAAGGCTTGGGACCTGGCAAATTCAAAGTGTTATTTTCTAGATTTCGAAATAAGGCGCTGTTCTTAAAAATAGATGAATCCGAGTTTTTCCCATGTGCACCAATGTTAACATATGTAAAGCAATAATCTGAATCACACATAGCCAGGAGAACTATGGAATAAAAATTCTTATAATTGTAGTACATCGATCCACCTCCCTCTGGATTTATAATTCTTATATGCTTCCCGTCGATTGCTCCGACACAATTAGGAAAGTTGGCATTGTGAAGAAATCCATTGGCTATTTCTTGCCACATCTCTGAGCTTCTGGTTGGCAGACATTCGTCGTGAAGTGTATCCCAGATTAGTGAACATACTTCATTTACAATACAACTAATAGTAGTTACTCCAAGCCTGAATGAATATTGCAGATCTGTAAATGTATTTCCCGTAGCTAAAAATCTGAAAAAAAAAGAAACAGTATTACTAAGTATTTGCTTTTATATTGTTACAGAAAAACTAATCCAGCAAAGGTGGAAGACTGCTAGGGATGCATTCTTTAGATGTAAAGCTTCTATGAAAAAAACTCCTTCAGGGAGCGCTGCAAAGAAGATAAAAAAATATGTGTATTATGATGAACTATCCTTTTTGAATCCAACCGATGTTAATATAGTTACGGAATCAATGCTAGATCACTCCGACAATTCATCTACCATTAATAATAATACGGAAGACACCTCTAATATGTCTACATTGGAGAATGCTGAAAACACGCAATCAGAACAAGAACAAGAGCAGGGATCGACGCAAATGCCTCGCATACCAAAAAGAAAGAAACGCCAACCCCTCCAAGAAAATAACAATTTTGAAAAAGAACTGTTAACTTTGCTAAGCAATCAAACGCCAGATATTAACAGTGATGACCTGGCCTTTTTTTCTTCTTTGGGCCCAGTTCTAAAAAGCTTTGATCTTGTACAAAAGTTGCAGTTTCGTTCTAGAGTGTTAGCAGTGGCAATGGATATTCAAAATATGTACCCAAGACCTAACAGTTCATCGACAAATGACACAACGGATAATGAGGCTCAAGGTAACTATGGCACTCAGCCAACATATGATGAAGAATATGTGCCACGAATGTACCACAGACCAAACAATGAGGCTCAGAGTAGCTATCGCACTCAGTCAAGCACTCAGTCAACATATGAAGAATATGTGCCACGGATGTACCTCAGACAAAATAATTCATCGACGAATGAAAGAATGGATAATGAGACTTATCGCACTCAGCCAACATATGAAGAATATGTGCCACAGTCTGTATCAAGATACGAAACACAAACACGCAACACTAATAATGATGGCAAATAATATGTGTCTGAATAATAATAATAAATGTCAAGGTACTAAATAAAAGTGTCAATTTAATTAAAATAAAACAAACAACTTGGTTTTTTTCTTACCTTAAAGTAACCATCAAACGTTCAGCTGGTGATATAGGTAAACGCCTGTAACTGCAACGTAGTAACTTATCATGTAGCTTTGCCAGTAACTCGTCGAAAGTTCGTGATGACATGCGAAAGTAGTTAAAGAATTTGATTTCGTCATCTCTTAACTGATTGAACAATGTAACAAAGGCCCCCACTAGCAATCTTTCAGAAATAAGTGGATGAACTTGAAGTCTTTTTCTTCGTTGTTGTTGAAGTCTTTTCTTTTTCCATAAAAAATACACGGCAGCAATTCGAACACTCATTTGATTGGGCATGTCTGTACTCCATGACGTTCAGCACGATACTAAAACGAGTTGCCGCAAACAGCTACGCGCTGAGAGCTACGCGCGTAGTCCTCAGCGCCGACGGTCGGCGTGACTCTAAAACCAGCCTAATTCCTCTGTCGCTGACGTCGGTCGCGTACGTCGGTCGCGCGTACGAATATACGTTGTGTTATATGTATATAGCACCACACTGTAAAGCTGAAAACAAATTATCGGACGCGGCTGACGGACGCGACTGACAGCCGTGACTTATAGATATCTAGATAATGAATGTACACTGAGCTGTTCAAACTATCGGACGTAAGTCGTGGACGTAACCTTGGGCCGACCTTCAAGCTTTCGGACGTCCGACAGAGATCTGGCGCGCTGGATGTTTTTGTCAGCCGAAAACGTCCGCGGATGGTAATGATGGTATGCACGGGATGCGGGACACGTCCATTCGTCAGAAGGACGCGGACTACGCGAGAGCTTGCACGTATGTACGTACGTAAAAATGGACGAACGAATTATAGAGTGTGTTCGCAGTAGGGAATTACTGTATAATTATAAATTAAAGGATTACAAACATGCTTCAAAAAAACAAGAAGTCTGGGAGGAAATAGCAGCCGAACTAAATATTACGGGTTAGTACTTATTAATTCAATTTTCAAAACGCGCGTAGATACCTACTAGTTAATATTTTTATTACAAATATGAGTAAAAACTATTTAATACGTGTAAACCGAACATAAGAATTATATAAAAAGTTTATTGAAGCAAAACATGTTTTTCGATTTAGTAGGTACCTATTTTTATGAAAGATATATTTTTAGTTAGAAGTATAGATATTTTTCAAATAAATAACACAAGTTTATCAATTATTTAATAGATTTTAATTACGTTGTACATTTTGCCAAGGCAGACGCCCATTTTCAGAAATAAAGTAGTCACTCAATTTGTCACGCACAGCAAATGCTTCTTGGGTCGAGTTTTGACGAGTACCTTCCAATGATATAAAGTTTTCTGGTTTACCATTAGGTTGTTCTTCTTCCATAAAAAAACTATCTTCTTCGTCGCTACGTAGCATGTTGTGCAAACAACAGCAAGCTAAAATAATTTTATCTACAAATTCGGGTTGAACCTCAATATCAGTATGAAAAATCCGCCATCTTGCTGCCAAAATGCCAAATGCGTTTTCCACGGTCCTTCTAGCACGAGATAATCTATTATTGAACGTTTTTTTCTTCGTGTCGATGGAAGCAGTTTCTTTACCATATGGTCTCATTAAATATCGTTTTAATGGAAATGCTTGGTCTCCTACAATAACATGTGGCATAGGTTCTCCACAGTTTTCTAGAGGAATATCTTCTGGCACATCTGCGGTGTTCGTGGCCAATGAAATTCCTAGTGTAGATCGAGCGAATACACCTCCATCACTGTTACGTCCAAATGCACCGACATCAACATAAATGAATTTGTAATTGGCGTCAACCAGTGCTAAAAGAACCACGGAATGTCTTTGTTTATAATTGTAGAAGGATGACTCTGCATTTTTTGGGCAAAACAACATAACGTGCTTGCCATCTAAACTGCCTATACAATTAGGGAACTGCCATTTGTCATTGTATGCTTTAGCAATTTCCTTCCACTTTTCTTTAGTAGGTTTTGGTATAAATATATCTTTTAAATTTTTCCAGATAGCAATACTGACATCCTGAACAATACTTCTTACTGTAATGAATCCCATTTTGTATCTAAATCCTAGTGAACGAAATGATTCTCCTGTTGCAAAAAACCTGAAAAAAAAATTACAATAAATCAAATTAATAAATAACAATCAATCTTATTAGAATTATATTTTATTCCAGCTACAGAATGCAAAACAAAGTGGAACCTCCTTCGCAATGCGTTCATCCATGCCATGTCTAGGAGAAAGACAATAACCGGCCAAGGAGTGAAGAATTTCAAAAAATGGAAATTTGAAGACGAAATGGCCTTTTTGTTACCGTTTATGGGTAATAGAAATACCGTTGCAGCACCAGTTGGAGAATTCTCGCATGAGACTTCTGAATCGCCTGGCGCAGAGATAATCGAAGAATCCCTTAGTGAAAATAATATCCAACAAAAAAAACGGCACTTAGATAACTATCACGAAGATATGCTAAAGTTGATGAAAGCAAGATCTCAGAGGAGATCTGAAAAAAATGACATCGACTTATTTTTTAATAGTATCGCTGAAACTGTCAAGAAGTTTCCCAAATTAGAACAGGTTAAATTAAAATTTAAGGTTATGAATTTGGTCCACGAGATAGAGATGAAGATGTGTTTGGAAAGTGACGGAGCTTCTATTTCAACACCTCCACATTTCAGTCACCATACATTTTCTCCACACAATTTCTCACCTTCACCTCAGAGTTTTGACACTCATTACTCTCCTTCTCCTCCTGTTACACAGCAAATTTCTTCCCCACCGTATGTACCTCAGTCGTCACCCTCACCCCAGATCGCATACTCATCTTCTCCTTCTATCATTGAGCAAGTTTCCTCTCCTCAATTCATACCTCGGTCTTCACCTTCACCTCAGATCTCACACTTCACCTCACACACTACACTTTCTCTTCCTGCCACTCAGCAAGTTTCCTCTCCTCAATTCATACCTCAGCCTTCACCTGCACCACATATGACATACCATATAGCTTCTCCTCCAAACATTCAACCTTCTACTTCACAAACATCTCAGTCTCTTTCAATGTCTAACACGCAAGATGCTGTCGTGGAAATTTCGATCCCAGAATTGAATTCACAGCAAGCAAGTGAGAAGACATCCGTGCGCAGATATCATAAAGGCCCAGCACATACTGTTCTTAAAGAATTTTTAATTTTGAAAAAAGAGAAATAAATATTGAAAACAATAATTCACTATCTAAATAAGTTTAAGTTTATTAAATAAAAAATACCCTAATAATTTTACTGTATTATTTACTTACCTCAAAGTAACGACTAAACGCTCTTTTGCTGATATAGGAGTACGAAACTGTGTTAATTCTTTTTCAATGTCATTTTCGATTAGACTTAGCAAGAAATTAAATCGGTCCTCATTCATTCTCAAATATAGTTTATACCGACGTTCATCCCTTAGTAAATGTGGATATAAAGTGTGGAATTCACCAGATTCTGCCCTTTCTTTATTTATGTTATGGACCCAAACGCTTCTTTTTATTTTCTTTCTGGGTGGACAACATATAGCAGCCGCCGCTAATTCGAGAAAATCGTCCTCACTTTCACTACTCGACATGTTTCTTCGTGTACAGTTCTTTGTGAAAAAAGCATTGGAACGCGTCCGCAAGCCGCGTCTCAAAAGACTGTGCACACTTCACAGTCGCGGCTGTCAGTCGCGTCCGTCAGCCGCGTCCGATAATTTGTTTTCAGCTTTACGCTGACATCAGCGGCGCGCGAGTTGCTACGCGCCGCGTATGGCGTGCGAGTTGCTACGCGCCGCGTATGGCGCGCGTCGGTCTCGCTCGTTAGCGCCGCGTACGTCGGTCGACTGACGCGCTATAGCACGCTATGAGCGTCCTCACTCTGTTCCCGACCGTCGGCTAAATGGTACGCGCGCGCGTACAGTCGCTATTAACCCATATATGCCCAGAACTTTTTTTGACGCCGATTTTTATAATTTTCACATATGTTGTTTATTAATGACCATAAATAAGGGCTACAATAGCAATTAGTAGTTTTCAGATCTGAAAGTGGGTTTTTTTCAGGGGGTCGAAAACGACCCCATGGGCAGATAAGGTCTTACACTAGTATGGGGGAGGAATCATGAATATAAAAACTTTATTCGCTTATTAGTCTTGATTATTGGGGTAGACATTGAGACAGGAACCATTACGTAGTAGAATTAGGTGGGTAAGGTAATCTTTAAAGCACCTGTAATATATATTGACATTAACTTGCGACACATTTTGACTATTATGTTTTTAGACAGCACACGTCTTCTGATCCAACTATTGAGTAAATGTAAAGTTTTAAAATAGAAATAAGGTACCGCCTTGTTTTCAGTTGCTGGTATGACTCAGGTTGAGTTTTCGAAATAAGATAGGTTGAAGAATTAGATTTCGAAGAGAAAATAGAAAAGAAAAAGACTTTGCTATAGATAAAATTCCAGTATATCTACGTTTGCTTCCAATAATCTGGGAAGCATTGAAGAGTCAACACTCTTCCACATACTTTTTTTGCTGTCAACACATCGAAGTGAACTAACTACATCAAAATATACCACTTCTTACCCCTAATGTCAATTTGATAAACTCCAAAATGAGCATCAAGTCTATCTACTCCTCCCACATTGATTGTTTTGATGTACAACGTTTGACTATCAATATGTTTGCCAGTATCAGAATATCGACGAGCCTTTTGGACGGGATATACGCCAATCGCACTGAACAACAGTGTAACTAAGCTGCTTCATTCCAGTGAATGGCGCAAATCTTATCTTTGCAAGCTTTTTGCAAGCTCGTTTTATGCATTTGCGTAGCCTCGTGTTGCGATTTTTCCCAGTTCTTGTAGAAAAAAGCCCTTAAATCACTGTTGGCCCTAGCAGAGTGCTCCCTCGAGGAAGAATAGTCCTCAGAATTAGCAATGAAAGTAAAAGATTCTTCGAAAATTCAATAGGAATAGAACATTGTGTTGTGTAGAAAGGGGTTCAGAGATTTGAGAATTACGAGAATAATTGACTGGAAAACTACGAGAATAATTGACTAAAGCCTTATTGGTGGCTTTATTGTCATCATTACCTTCTCGTTGTATGACTAACATTTCGGCTGAAGTAAATAATTATTGAGATAGGTGAAATCGATTTATATTTTCACACTTTCATCCTTTTCATCCTAATCACAGTCTGATATCGTACCTCTGCAAGGGGGATCAATGTTTACATCGATGCCCTGGACCTGTTCCTCGTTATCCAATTTCTTCAGGACTTGAACTATTTTAAAAATGGAGAGTACATGCCGGGACCTTTAGAGTAAAAATAAGAATTTAAAGCAGCATATATGCCCACAGGGTCGTTATCGACCCCGTGAAAAGTTTCCATTAATTTGAGTACGAAAAATGTAGCCCCTCAGTGAAAATTATACCTATATCTTTAAAACACATATACAATTTACTATAACAATAACTTTGATGATAAAAAACCATAAAACACACAGAATATATACATTTATATGCACGTAGTCACCAAATTTTTTCAGAAAAAAACTTACACGATTCTGTACTACTATTTTTCACTTGAAATAATTTAAGAATAGTAATTTTATTGTACTGTGCTTCAAAGTAGTTCTTTACTGTATCAAAAAATAGTGCTTTAATTAGAATTAATATAATAAGTTGCAATCAGGATGCATTTGAAGTCATCAAGTACCTTCGGGCCATTAACGACCCCCTGGGCATATATGGGTTAATATTGATACCGAACGTGTGATTGCCGAGGTGCGCCTACGTCCTGCATTGTGGGATTTATCTAATGAACTGTACAAAGATCGCGATACCAGAGCAAAATTTTGGTTACAAGTTTTTGAAGCACTGTTTCCGGATTACAATAATGAGGGCGATGATAAAAAAAAGGAGATCGGTAAGTAAAAGATAATGTGTTTATAATAATTTTATCAGATATACATGTGGAATGCGGGTGGAGTAGCGGGAAGGGAAACATAATTTTTTGTCTTATTCTACCCCGCGTCCCCCAACGTCTTACATTTTACGGGACAGTCGCGCACGAAGTTGCTCCACTATAACTGGCTTATGCTACGAGTATATCAGGGTTCAAAGGTTCATGAAAAATACACACAAACACTAATTGTACCTACACGTTTAATAATGTCCATACACAAAAGTTTTATGTAGAATACAATTTAAAACAAGAGACCACACGAATTACAATAAAATCTGTCGTTGCAATCCCAAATCCCAAACACATCCCACACAATTAGCGTGGGATGTGTAGATGCAATTTCTTAGTAAATATACTGGTTTTGCCATGGCAGAGAACCTTCCGGTGAAATAAAGTAGTTAGCGAATAAGTCTCTTAAAGTATCGCCTGTCCGATTCATAATGTTATAGCTGCTTAGAGAAACATTTTCTAAACCAACAATTGACATAGTATCAATAACATCACATCCATCACGTACTCTTATAAAGTTATGTAATACACAACATGCTTTGACTATTTTGATGCTGTTAATCAATGAAGTCCTCATAGGCCTGTGAAATACTTCAAATTTATTAGACATAACCAAAAGTAGATTCTATGTAGCGTCTTGCCCTACTAAGGCGGTAGTTGAATATTTTTTTCTTGTGAGTCATATTACTACGAGCGTATGGTCTTAAAATATGACGTGATATTCCAAACGCTGCATCCCCTACAATCATGTAAGGAAACGGTGTCCGGCTGTTATCTACTTGTCTCGATTCTGGTAGGTTTATTTCGCCGCTTTGTAATTTTGCATACAAGTTACTGTCCCTAAATATTATTGAGTCAGAATCTGTTCCACAAGCACCCACATTAATATACTTAAAACAGTAATTAGCGTCACACATAGCCAACAGAACGATTGAATAATATTTTTTATATCATACTTGCTCAGTAACTAGGGATTACTATGGTGGAAAGTCTCCTTGTAAGTTGGTGTTTGCAATTCAAGGCAACATTACGTCGCACTATGCTTGAATTGTAATGTTCACATTACAGTTCAAGCTATGCAAAACTCCTTGGTAAACAATCTCTTTTCTTATAAAATGGTAAGAAAAATTTTTACTGAAAAAAAAAAAACACTGAACATGGCGGCATTTAATTTCCATACATTTCAAACTATGCAAAACTCCTTGGAACTCAGAGCCGTAAAAAAAATAATGGAAAACTATTTACGAAAAAAAAATGGAAATGGCGGCATTTCATTTGATCTGAAAGTTTGTGAAGTTTGTTCGTAAAGGGATTTAAGTTATTTACAACAATGTCAAGCACTTCATCAGATGATGAAAAAGGAGGAGAGCCTGATTTTTGTTTGCTTGAAGCAGAACAAATGATGCAAAACCTTTTGCCGGATAAGTCCAAAGAGCGCTACGTGAAAACTTACGAAGAATTCAACAAATGGCGTGCAAAGAAAGAAATTCAACAGCAAACACTAGTCAAGACCTTATTTTACCTGCTGCAAATCAAAATCGCCCATCTATTGGTAATGAAAAACATCCCTCATCCTATACGTTAGCAGTGCCTATTGAAGTTATATCTCCTGTCCCAAAAGGACATTACGTAAGTGGCCAAGGCAAACGTAAGCGAAAGAAACAGCAAACCTCTTTAGTTTTGACTTCAACTCCAAATATGAAAGAAATTAAGGCAAAAAATGAGCCTAAAGCTCCTTCAGAGAAGAAGAGACGAAACGTTACCAAAACCATATTCCAAGAAGACAGCGAAGAAGAAAATTGGCCAAACTACGCTCAAGATGACGAAGAGGATTGCGCATGCATTTATTGCAACGATCTTTATTCACGATCAAAACCTGGAGAAGACTGGTTGCGGTGTTTAAAATGTTCACATTGGGCCCACGCTTCTTGCGCGAATGTTTCTAAACGAACCAAGCGGTTCATTTGCGAGCTTTGCCTTTAATTTTATAACTTTTGCCGTGTATGTCATTTAGTCCGTATGTGGTATGCCATTTTGTCCATAGCATATGGACAAAATGGATTTCGTTGATCTCAGTTGAATTTAAAATAATAATTTTTTCTAGTTTGTTTATCTTTTAAGTATCTATTGTAATTCAAAGATATGAAACCTAAGATTACTGGTGTGCAATGTGAACGCCCTGTGATTTACCATTAAAGAGTTATGACCCAAAACCTAAACTATATGTCATTTTGTACGTACCTCCCCTTAGTTTTAAGTGTGTGTTTTACTAACAAATATGATCGAAATATGAAATGATGGTCGAAATAAATTATTTTTATTTTATTTTTTATTTTTATTGGGTTATGGTAGTAATAATAGTAGGTTAGGGTTCTTAGGCTAGGTTATTAAATAGGGGTTGGGAACTTCAGGCCGAAGTAATTGCCAAGGTATACCAGTATAGGGCGGGCGCCAGGGCTCGAGTGGAGCGACCAGAAGCAGAGGTGTCGGAGCGAATCAGTTTTCTGGCTCGCACTGCTCTGATCGGTAAGTAGAGTGAAGACCTCTAATCTCCTGCAGCCGGCTCTTGGACAGTGGAGGCGGAAAGGTCCCACCTTGAAGGATGGTTTCATCTGCATCAGATTGCGAGGCGGGAGCAGACGCCAGCCTGTCACGAGTGTGGTGCGCTGAAGGATAAGGCTTATCACATCCTGGCCGAGTATGCGGCGTGGGGACCGCAGCGACATCGTTTGGCACAATTCGTGGGGGTCTCTCTCTGCCGAGTGTGGTCAGTGCCATGATCGGCAGCGAGAGGTGCTAGGACGAGTTGGTGGCTTTTTCTGAGGGAACACTCTCACTGAATGAGGCTGCGGAGCGGGACAGAGCGCTGGATCCGAACGCTCACTCACTCCGCAGAAGGCGCCGTTATGCGCAGTTTCATCCTCAAAGGCGGGAAGATTGACCGGTAACGCTGGAACGCCACAGTAGAATGCGAGCAGCGATCCTGTGGCTTCCCTATAAATGCGAGGACGGTCCCGTTGGGTTTTAGTGGGTTACGGCAACGATTATTGGTCCAAGAAAAAGCTTTATGGCAACGAATATATTGCCTCCATTATGATAAGAGATCATTTATTATTACTGTTTAAGTATTGGCACTTTAGCGATGATACCAATGCATCGAGTGATAAGTTATGCAAGATACGCGATATATACAATATGCTGTTAAGTCAGTTATGCAAAGTATTGACATCAGGAAAGGTTTTACTAATTGACGAATCTATGGTGCCCTGGCGTGGCAGGCTACGATTTCGTCAATATATAAAAAATAAAACGCACAAATACGGTGTGAAATTGTACAAAATAAGGTGTGAAATTGTACAAATTGTGTACACCAGAAGGTTACGCCTACAATTTTGTAATTTATACAGGAAAAAGTGATACTGGAAGAGAAATAAATCATGGACAGCAGATTGTAATGAAACTCTTAAAAAATGTCGACAACGCGGGTCGCATCGTGATTGTAGACAATTTTTATACATCTGTTCCACTCGCAGAAGAATTGATGAAAAAGAGAACTTTTGTGTGTGGCACGCTGCGTTCAAACAGGAAAAGACTATCAAAAAGTGTAATATGCACAAAACTCAAACGAGGACAGATACGAGATAGATAGGAAAAATGAACAAAAATGGGGTAAAAGTTATTAAATGGGTGGATAAGCGACCGGTTTTAATGTTAAGTACTTGCAAAAACCATGATGCTACTTTAAAAAATAGTGATAAAAAGCGAAGAGGAACGGAAGCTATATCATAGAGGTAACTGGTCGACACGGGGCTAAAAAATCTGATGCATCAATAATGCAAGACATAATTAATAAGGAATCTCACCCATTTCATTGGCAGTTTAGGTCCGATGATGTGTTCGTTTTAGACAGAGGGCTTAGAGATGTCATTCCAGACCTCGAAGCGTTAGGGTATAAGTTTTTATGCCACATAGCGTTTGTCGAGGAGAAACACAGCTAACAACAATCCAAGCCAACGAATCAAGGAATGTCACGCTTGTTCGATGGGTCGTTGAGATAGTTAGTGGCCGTTTAAAAGCGTGACTAAGTTGTTTCGCCAGGAATTTTTTCACAACCCATTGCCACATATGTATGTTTGAAGACTTAAAAATTGCTGCTGCATTAACAAATTGTTTTCATGTGCCTGTCACCGATAATGAGTATGCAATTGAGATTGTGGAAAGAATAAAACAGAGGCAAAACATGAGTAACATTTTAGGGGAGTACATAATCAGACGACGCATGAACTGGCAGCGAGTTCCATTCATCGCAATGAGCGCCGATGACCCGGGATTTGACACATTCCCATCGCTCAGTATAAGGGAACTGATAATTTTCGCCCTGAGTAGTTACCAGTTAAAACTAGTTAAAACTAAAAGAGTTATTTCAGTAAGCATGTTCGGGCGGATGGAAACTTTAAAATATCCTTTTACCGCGATCCCGAACAACTCGTTGTCGAACTTAACAATGCAGGTATTGGCGGATCAAACCTCTGGCTCTTACCAGCAAAAATACAATCCATATACACGAGGTCCAAGGTATTATACACATGTTTTAATAAATGAAGACGAGATTGGATTGAATGCACTTAATTATTATTATTGCTCATGCAAAACTTACTTTGGGTTGCTGCGCACATATTATGGCCATAGTGTGGTTTTTAGGCTTCGCTAGATATGAAGATATTATTCATAGGCCGGCTCTCTTCCTGGACTTTATAATAATTAATGAAGATATATAATTGCTATTTTTAAAATAAATTCTTTATAATATGTAATGATGGTTTCATTAATACCCACCAGAACCGACACCACAACCCCCACTACCACTGTAGCCCATTATTGTCCTAAATATAGGATTTCGAGCTTAGACTCGGCGCGCTGCGTTTGGTAGGGTTTATCGTGTTTATTAATTAAACCTACGTTAAAGGTAAAAACCGGGTCGGTGGTTCAACGTGCCTTTTGTGGCATGGATGTATCCTGTAAAAGCAGCTTCACTAAAATATTGAATGACAAACGGACGGCGGACAGTTAGTTGTTCGAAAACTGCCTCGGGTGCCACGCCCGCTCGCTATCGAGTGCTGTCCAAAAGGGTGCAAAAATCTACTATACACTATATATCATCTTTTCGTCAAAACATCTAGCGAGACACGGCTGATTCCACCTTCGGCAAGGCAGACCGACGACTTCAAAAGGGTAAGTGGATTCCTTAATTTCGTTCCCGCCGATTGATGGTGAAGGTTTGCCCAGAGACAGAAACTATCAAAGTCAAAAAAAACCAGAATATACAGTCCATTAACTATACTCTATCCACCGAGTCAAGTTAATACGGAAAACATAGACTTGTTTGTGATTGGTCAGCGATAACCGTTAATGCATTGTACAGACTACGTGTATATTTTAGTCTGATCGTGGTACCCGTACTGTGCAGACGCGCTCATATTTTATTGTTATTGTTCCGTGACCTGGCGTGTACTTTGGACTGTTGGTGCATTCATTGTGACTTGGCTTGTGTATTGGACTCTGTGATCGATTGCTTTCTGACAACTTGGCGCTTGTGTACTGGACTTTTCGATTGCATTTTACGGACTTCGTACATCTGTAAGTAGTGAACGAACCATGGAGGACATTTCTAATTCTGATTTTAATGGTCTTAAAAGAAAAAAACGTCCTTTTGGTAGTACCGAAAAAAACTATGATATGGAATATGTATCAGTCCATGAGAAATGCAACACCTTCCGCTTCATACAATGATATTTCGAAAGCTATTGCTTCTTCCGTCGGAATCCATTGGGCTTCAGTTCATAGAATTGTGAAAGAAAAAAATAATGATGGTATTTTGAAATCTCCCAAGAAAACGAAACTGCGTGTGAAGATTGTTGACAAAGTTGATGATTTTACTAAATGTGCCATCAGAAGAATAGTTCATAACTTTTTTTCCCGTAATGAAATTCCTACATTGGACAAAATTTTGAAGAAAACCAGTGATGATGGCACTTTGGGGATATTCAAACGAAGCACACTGCATAAAATACTGAAAAACATTGGTTTCAAATTTAATAAACGCGGCAGAAACAGCTTACTACTGGATCGTGATGATATATTCTTTTGGCGCCGAAATTATCTTCGAGCTATCAAAATGCAAGAGAAAATCGACAAAAAATATACTATTTGGATGAAACATGGGTGAATGAAGGACACACTACGTCAAGGGCATGGGAAGACACAACTGTGAAAAGCTGTCGAGATGCCTTTATTAACGGTTTAACAACGGGCTTGAAAAATCCTTCAGGTATGACTATTTTCTATACAATAATAATTTCATTTATCAGTAATCTAAATATATAAAAGGCAAAGGTGACTGACTGACTGACTGACTGATCTATCAACGCACAGCTCTAACCACTGGACCGATCGAGCTGAAATTTGGTATACAGGTAGCTGTTAGGACGTAGGCATCCGCTAAGAAAGGATTTTGGAAAATTTCAACCCGAAGAGGGTTAAATAGGGGGTTAAAAAATCGAACCTAACGTGAGCGAAGCCGCGGGAAAAAGCTAGTATAATAATATGGGCCCAATTCGTTTTACTATTCTATTTATCTAAAAAGTTTGCGATATCTTATCTGCAATTCTTTTGTTTGTTACAGGTAAGGGCAAAAGACTAATAATAACACATATTGGAAGCGAAGATGGGTTCGTCGACGGAGGTCTGCACGTGTTCGAATCAAAAAAACAAGGGGATTATCACAAAGACATGAACGCCGAAGTATTTGAAAATTGGTTCGAATTAATATTAGACAAATTAGATGATAATTGTGTGATTGTAATGATAATGTTACGCTGTTAGGAAGATTCGACAGTTGACTGACATAGAAACTGCAAAAATTGTTTATTTTGCATATTTCCATAGTATTATGTCATACGGAATCTTACTATGGGGTAAGGCAGCCGATATTGGAAAAATTTTTGTTTTGCAGAAAAGGGCAATCCGCGCAATCTATAATTTGAGGGCCGCGGGATTCCCTTCGAGAAAGATTTAAAGAGATAGGCATTCTTACAGTAGCTTCACAATATATTTATAACAACATAATATTTGTCAGACAAAACATTTTGAGTTACAAAAAAAAGAGTGATTTGTCCGATAGACCAAGTAGAAATCCAAATAGGCTCATGTTTCCTGGGCTGCGCCTCAAGAGGGTCCAAAAGACATTTGTGAGAATGGGCGTGACGTTTTACAATAAAATTCCACAGTCAATCTTAGACTTGCCTCTACACAAGTTTAAGAAATCAATTAAATCTGCTCTCATGAAAAAAGCATAATATTATACAATTGAAGACTATGTAAATGATAAAAAAGCGTGGATATAATTCGCTCCAGTGATTCATAAGACAGTAATAACTATCCTGTGTAACATAATTTTATTGTATTCTGTTCCACGGTGTTTCCACTTTATTTGTCTCAGTCATGTCTTAAAATGAGTAGTTTAATATTAGTATTCAATTCGATGCCTTAGCATGGGTAGCCTAAGTATGTCATGCTCTCTTTAAAGTTTCTGTGGTGGTGTCGTGTGGTGCGGGTTGTTACGTTCCCTCAAATATGGTTGAGCGAAGCAATGGCTGGATCATGCGTCATGCTCGTGAACGGGTGCCACCAACGGGAATGGGTCTGCTTTTGCCTGCCTGTGTTAACATGTATTGAATTGTATTTATTTGTATTTGTATTGTATTTATTTTTACTTGTATTGTACTCAGGAAAATTCATCGTGGAAGCACTGAATACATAGCATAGTTTCAATAACAATTGTAAAATTTTGATTTTTTTGAAAAGAGCAACCGCCGAGTTTCTTGCTGGCTCTTCTCGGCAGGAAAGGCATTCCGAACCAGTGGTAGATTCATTGACGATTCAAAAGTGCTTGTAAAAGTTTATTTGAATAAAAAATATTTCTATTTCTATTTCTATTTCTAATGCCTCCTATCACTCAAGGAAAACTGAGAAAATACCTACCGAAAAAAATAAAAAACAAGAAATTATCGACTGGTTAAAAGAAAAAAATATTACGTTTGATGAGGATTCACTTAAAAGAGAACTGTTGAACATAGTTAAGCAACAGAAAAATCGATACGAAGCACGTGCTGTAGATGAAATGGCAAAAGCTAAAAATAAAACTGTTTTAAGACTTCCGCCGTATCACTGCGAGTTAAACCCCATAGAATTAATTTGGGCTCAAGTTAAAGGTAAAGTTGCCGCTGAAAACACAACTTACAAAATGGCGGAATTAAGAAACTTTTTGAATAACGCGATTCAAAATATTAATGCCCAAAAGTGGCAAAATTGTATCAAACATGTACAAGAAATAATAGAGCCAAAAATGAACGCAATGGATAGGAATGTAGAAATAATGACTGACAACTTCATAATAAATGTAGAAAACGATAGCAGTGATACGTCGTCGGATAGTAATTAATATATTTTTAACCCCCGACGCAAAAAGAGAGGGGTTTTTACTTTTTAGAGATTATTTTTGTGTCGGGGGTTTTTTTGAATTATAATAATTACGTAAATTATAATGAAAATAAATGATGTAAATATTTTATTACTCTTGTTTTTTTTCCTTCACATTAAATACATTAATTTAATAAAAGCTTTTTTTTTATTTATTTTAAGAAACTTCTACTAGCCCAATTTTTCACCTACTTATTATATTACAAAGGCAAGTGTAGTCGTGGAAGAAAGCTATTTTTTATTTAAGAGTAGCGCAGTGTGTACGTACATTCAGAATGGTTTACGCCCACTGACTTTTTTTGTCTCTGTCATTTGTATGGGATTACGTGACAGAGAGAGCGCTATATTAACTTGACTCGGTGGATAGAGTATAGCAAACTAACTCGGGACTTACAACCCCGAGTTTCGGGTGGAATAAAACCCACCAGATCAGTAAGACATATTCGATCCTCAATAAAAAGAGATCCCCAGGAAAGAATTTGATGCGTCTTGTCCCAGAGAAATAGGACTCCGATACCTTCCAAATGAGAGTGATCCAGACTGTGGTCGCCCTGAGTACATTTTTGCCCATTGTCCTTTAACAAAGAAAAAGTACCATCAGCGATAACTAGCAAAGCGTGGAAGGAATACAATGAGAAAAAGGACTTAAGAACAAAAGCTTTAGAGCAAGAGAAGGAAAAGAGAAAATTAGAAAAATTGCAAAAGAAACAACGAAACGAAGACGAAAAACAATTGAAAAAAGATTTATCTAAGAAAAAATCATGTAAACTCAAGCGAAGAAAACTTTCAGTTACATCGGATGATGCCTCAGATAGCGATGTAACATATGCTGAAACAGATAATAGCGAGTTAGATAATGAGGCGAATGTTCATAGCGAAGACAGTGAATTTACGAACGACTAAAAGATCAACACATCAAGACACAAACATTCAGAGAGTGGAAAGGATAGATGAAATGGTAGAGGAATTTATAGTAAGCAATGAGAGCATAGTTGAGGAGATGAAAGTTGTAACGTTGTGTAGTTACATTGTATTTTTCTATGGGACTGAAATACTCCTAATGCCATCTACGGTGGCGTGGTGGTGTCTTTTACTTTAGTATTACATACATTGAGTATGGAATTTTCCATGTACAATTTTACAATGTAAGTATATAAAATAAATGTGAGTATATAAAACATGGTATGCAGTTTCACAAGATTTCTTTTGAAACTGCATACCATGTTTTATAAGAACAAAAATAAAAAAGATCAAGTTGCAATGATTTTAAAGTTCTGTTCTATTGTAGTACCTGTTCAGAAACACGCTTCGTACAAAGGAAGGAAACAGACCACGATTAAGTACTGCGTTTACATTAATAAGAAAAAAGGTCCAATATGCAAAGCCTTTTTTATTTATGAAAATTTTTGGAGTGACAAAACACAAAATCGCATATGTCATGAATCGATTTTATTACACCGGAGACGTATCGATGACCGAAAAAAGAGGCGGAAATCATAAAGAAAGAAAATATTCTGCACAGAAACAGTCAGTTCATGTGTTTATCCAGAAACTAAAATGTGTTGAAAGTCATTACTGCCGCAAGACCAAAACAGCTGAAAGAAAATATTTACCGTCAGAATTGGATATTAAAAAACTTTACAAGTTGTTTATGGAAAGTGGAGACGCTCACCCAGGTGTCAAGTGTAATGGATTGTCTTTATTAAGTTGACTTTGTTGTTATCTGTGGGCTATGGACACAGCTTGGTGTTCGTTGTCTGTGGTTAGTGTCATATTAATTGTTAATAAGCTTAAGACTTAAAACCACAGATTAGAGAGTATTAAAACTATGAAATTATTGAATGAATCACATTAAGGAATTAATAAAACCAAAACCCGTGCTAGAGAACTCTTTTATTGGTTCGGAATTAATGCAGACCTGGAAAATTTCATTAAAAGCTGTAAAATCTGTCTTAAGTATATGAATAGTGAACAGAAAGAGCCGATAATAATATGTCATGAGATACCAAACCTACCTTTCAATAAAATAGGTGTTGATATATGTGAATTAAAAACTAAAACATATTTAGTTGTGGCAGACTACTATTCTAAATGGATTGAAGTTTGTAAAATTAGTAATAAAACTTCTTCTGCAGTTATTCATGCATTAAAAAATATATTTCCAACCCATGGTATTCCAAAAACTGTAATAGCAGATAATATGCCTTTTCCCTTTTGGGAGGGACGTGGCGTGCAACTCGAATTCGGTATTTATATTTGAAAATACGTAGTGAGATTTGTCCTCGCTTTGTAGTTAATAACGTGGGAGTGTTGGGAGCCTTTTCTCTATTTCAGGGAGCACATGGGATTTAAATAACATTGATAATATTTCATTGCCCTTATGGCTTAACATAAAGTTGGGAATTTAAATTCAACAAGGGAGGCAACATGGACTTTGTTCATCTCCTGAATCCATGCCCACCGGGTGAATCATCTTAGTGAAGTGGCGTAGAAGTGGTCCGCGTGCATGGTTCTCCTGCCCAATCACCTGGGGCCAGCCGCCAGGTGATATTTGGAACGTATGGTCACACCGGTGAAGACATGCGGTCCTGTCTACGATGGGAACTATTCAACTTCAAATAACCAGGTGGATTCCTTCCTTGTTTAACTTTCTTTATAGAGAATTTAGAAACTTTTGATTTTTTTACTTTTTACATAAACAACAAGATGGTATACACAAGTATATAGCTTAAATTATATGATGTCAGGTTGGGAAATTTAATTACTCTTAATATTATGGTACCACGAGTACACATTACTACTTAATAGTTAAATGTTTACTCTCGGTTAAGGTTTCGGTTAAATACTCTAAGTGCGTTGTCTGGCAGGGACACTAGCCCTGAGATGTGAGAGCTGGTCAATGTGAATTTAACCGAGGCCTTAATTGGGAAACAAATATTTAGTTTTTTTTGTTTTACAAAATTTGTAACCTTGATAAGTAAATTATATACCTATACAAACATTAGTTTATATGAAACAGTAATTAAATGAATTATTAATTTGTCATAATATCTTTTATTTAGACGCAAGTCAGTTCCTAGTGTGCACGGATAATTCTGCTAACAATCTGGGGTCCTCAACGCACAAATAGGTATCCTAACCCCGGAATGTTACAAAGTAGACGAAATGATAACAGATGAGATGATAAAAGAGTTTCTATTAAAGGAGAAAGAATCTGTGGAGAACGAAGAAGAGATGATAGTCCGATCTGAAAATATACTTTGTGTTAGCTTTTTGGAGAGGTGACACGTGGGCCCTCATCCCGAGTTTTTGTTTAAAGTGATCATGTAACGAGTTGCAGAATATTAAAGTTCAAATCTTATCACGGTGTTTCATTCTGGTGACCCCAGCCTGAGGCGACCAAGGGCCGGACCGGTACCTTGAGTAGCTAACACTTGATGGACGGAGGTGACCGACAGTGTGGAACGCAGGCCATCTATCCTGAGGTGATAACATTTGGGAACAGAAATTATCGAAAACCACTGCAGATGAAAATAAAGAAAATGAGGAAACACATGACAAAGACAAGAAACAGATCATAACGAGGATTCAGGGGGAAACAAGCATTCTGGGTTGAATATATTGAGTGATGTAGTTGTTGATGAAATTCATCGAAACATTTCAATGTATTGAATCTCATTACTGCAGATAAGCCACGTCAACAAGAAAATATGTATCTTCAGACCTGAACATTAAAAAAATGTGGAGACTTTATCAAGAAAATCAGACAGATGAAAATCTTAAAGTGCGACATTGCTTTTTTAGAAGAATTTTTGTAGTACACTATAATATATATTGGTTTTAAAACACCTAGAGTTGATATTTGTTCAAAATGTAGTGAGTTGTCGGAGAAAATTAAAAATGAGAAGGTGGAAACTGAAAAAGTGGCTCTCATGACGGCATTACCGCATCCCCCCCCCGCCCCTATAGTAAGATTCAAAAAAATTACTGAAAATCTCCACTTGAATGATAATCTCATGATCCGGAGATCCTCTTGGGGGTTCCATTGCATTAGCAATGGAACCCCCAAGAGGATCTCCGGATCATGACAAACTATACAAAATAAGGCCTTTCATATCGGAATTGAACCATCTATCAAAGGGAAGCATATAATTCGCAAGTACAGTCAGTTGATGAGTGTATGGTGAAGTTTAAAGGTCGAAGCTCTCTTAAACAATATATGCCCAAAAAGCCAATTAAAAGAGGGTTTAAAGTGTGGGCACGGTGCGATGCCAAGACTGGCTACTTGTACCAATTTGAAATATACACCGGAAAAGGTGACAACACAGAAAACGAAGGCGTGGTTATGAAATTGTGCGCTAATATAGAAAGAAATATATTAGTTGCTTTTGATAATTTCTTCACGAGCTGATCTGATGGAGGATTTGTATGAAAAGGGCATTTATTCAGTTGGTACCGTAAGGTCCAACCGAAAAGATCTTCCAGAGATTTTCAAAAATAAGCAGCCGAAAGCCTTAAAGTTGCAAAAACATCAATTTGCTGCGGTAACGGCTGAACCGATAACGGCGATAAAGTGGTTTGATACCAAAGAAGTATCAGTGCTTACGACAGCACATAAGCCACGTGATATAATGTTTGTTAATAGAACCCAAAAAGACGGCAGTAAACAAAAAGTTTTATGCCCTAAAGCTATTGCTGATTATACGTTAAGTATGGGTGGGGTTGACCTATTCGACCATTTTAGATCCTCCTACCCAATCCGTAGGAAGTCTAGAAAATTCTGGATGCGTCTTTTGTTCTTTTTTTTTTGACGCATCTATTATTAATGCTTATATTACCTATAACCATTCACACGTTACATCGCTTCAGTCACATCGCGAGTTTAGATTGCGCCTGGCACGGGCTTTGTTTAATAATTACACTTCAAGAAAAATACCAGCCACTCTGAACCCAAATGTCAAAAATAAAAAAGGTGGTCAATTTGGAGTGCCCGATGAAATTAGGTTAGCAGAAGTAGGTATACATATGCGTGAGGAAACGGTGACCTATAAACGTTGTAGATTTTGCAGCACTACAAAAAAGGAACAAAGATCGAAAATACAATGTACCACTTGTAAAGTAAATCTTTGTGGAAAGAATTGTTTCAGACTGTTTCATACTGTTGAGCAATAATTTTATATTCTTATTTTGAGATAATTTAATAAATAAAAAAACATTTAATTAATATGGATACTTATTGTTTATAATTTATAAAATATTGTTTAGTCTTTCCCATATAGGTATATCTAGTTTTTTATATAAAAAAATAAATTTTATAGTATAAACACATATTCAGAAACAAAGCAGGGTCGACTAACTAGTCTTAAAAAGTAAGAAAATAAACGAATCGAATCCAAATAACGGGAATTATTTTCCCACGTAGTGATATTTTACTATGTAGTATTGAATAAGGGGAAATTATTTCCCACCCTATAAAACCCCCTTCCCCCCCTTTTTTTTAAATTTTGATAAAATTAATGAAATCTACGGACCAAAACTATTTAAAAACCACTCTCTATTTTTATTTTACTCTCAAAAAGTTCTGCGTTTGATTAAGGGATAAGCTTTGGATAATTTCAGACACTTCAGAAATTCCAGAGATTGGTTCCCCATCAACAAAAAGGTCTCAGAAACGGGTTTACCTGAGCCGCTTGAAATACCACTGACTGGTACTTATACGTAGTTACAAAAAAAAAATCCACAAAAACGTAAACAACCTCATATATCTAATACTACTTGTTGAATAATAATGTAACATTTTTATATTATTTAATCGGTGTCATATTGTGACTATCTATGTCGGGTCTTTAGTCTCTGGTTCCGCTTTTTCGTTAAAACGCTCTCAGTGCTACATGTACTGCTCTAATGAAACCTTGTTAATAATATTAAGTTTCTTTGCCAAGTACATACATACATATATTTTTCTGGTGTTTTACTTCCCAACGGACCCCAAACAACACTACTGGTAAGATCACTGTTAACTTTTGGAGCTTTTTATAAACATTATTAACATTATTAATTTTACTGTAATGAATATAATAAAACTTTATTTCAGTTCAATCAAGAATTGACCCTGAATGAATTAAAGACTTAGAAAGTATATGTATTTTATTCTATGTATGTCTTTATTATTATTGTATTATATGTATGTATTTATTATTATATATTATATTATTGTATTTATATATGTGTAGGTTTTATGTATTATCAGGTTTTTTTTTATTCAGTTATGTGTAGTGTGTGCACCCTCATTTTCTATCGTGTCATCATATCCACCTTGCATCATGGTTGCCCGGAAGAGATCGCTCCTTAGCGATAAGGCCGCCATTTGTGCCATCATTTATCTTAAGTTATGTTACTGTACTTATATATGTTTCTGTATTTATGTGGTGTACAATAAAGTGTATTCATTTCATTTCAAAGCTGTAGGGTAGAAGCCCACCTACCCACACTTTATTATATGAATACTGGAAATAAAAAAGGGTATAAGTGCCACAAAACCTATTTTAGTTTTTATTGCAGAAATGTATAGTATGTGCCATCGCCATTGCCCTAAAATATGCAATAAGTGCCTAGTTGCTATTTAACTGGCACATAAATCCATCCGAACAGAGCGGGGGGTACAAGACGCGGGGAGCGTTATTCTTTAAAAGGATCTAAGTTCCAAACCATTGAGACGCCAGTAATATGCAAATGGCGGCTCTTACATCTTGTGTTGTTGCGAGTGAGGGCAAAAAAAGGCGAAAAAAGGGTGAAAACAGTGAGCAAGTTGCGAAAAAAGCATTAAAGGATGCTGGAAAAGAGTATTCCACATCTCGTGGAACGCTAATTCCTGCGAAAAAACCGCCGAGAGATGAGGTAATTCGATTTTTATTATTTCAGATTAAACAGTAAATTTAAACGGCCAAGCGCGCGGCATGTAACGCTAGGGATGTGCACTGTGCAGTATTGTTATCGTATCGCATATTAATACATGTACTCAAAATGTTTTTACAGATAAAGCGGACCGATGATTTAATTAAATAAGTTAATAAATAGAGTACTAATACGTAAATTGTAACATTACTAAAGTATATACTAAAATATTTAGCTACAAATGGTTTTAAAAATTTAATTGCTTTCTACTTTTAATATCAAAATATCAATAATAATAATAGGTATAGCAAATCTATTCGTAAAATACATAATCCTATCAAATAAATTATGTTGAAGACACCCTACATAAATCTGTACCAATTTGATGCAACTTTTCTTGCTAAAGCAGGTTCTAATATTGTTTTTTTTTTTCAGGCTGATTGCAAATGCCGTTATGAATGCAAAACTCTCGATGCAGACCACAAATTAAAATTATTTCAAGAATATTATGGTTTAGCTGATAATGAAAAGCAATCAACCTTTTTAATGAGCCTTATACATTTGAGTCCAGTAAAAAGAAGGAGGCACGGTAAATATGAAACACCAGAACAGAGCAAACGGCAGTGCACTGTATATTATGTTGTACCAAATGGAAAAGGTAATATTGTCAATGTTTGCAAAGCAACGTTTGTCGATATATTCGCGGTTTCGCAAAAAAAACTACAGGTATTAGTTAAAAGGAAAAAGGAAGGACACTCAAATTATATTGAAAAAAGAGGAAACAAGAAAAAACATAGGAAATTTACAGAGAGTGATGAAAATAACGTAAAAGACCACATAAATTCGTTCCCTAGATTAGAGAGTCATTATGGACGTGCGAGGTCACAAAAAGACTACCTTAGCCCCGACCTCAATATTCATCGTCTTTTCAGAGCATATAAATTACATCACCCGGAAACTGTCGTAACTTACAAATATTACAGTTCCGTTTTCAAGAAATTTTTCCCCAATACAAAATTTGGTCAAAAGCGAACAGACACATGCGCTACATGTGATTTACTTGCAGCAAAAATGGTTTCGGACCCAAGCAACAGAACAATACATAAACATCAGTTAGAACTTCACCAAAGAAGAGCCGAAAGAGCTACTATGCAAATGTCTTTTGACATTAAGAAATCACAAATGCCAAGCAGCACCACATTAGTAACATCCATGGATTTACAGCAAGTAATTGTCACTCCAACCCTTACTCATGGTGCTATGTACTACTCCCGTCAACTGTCCAATTATAATCTCGGAGTACATGTTGAAAACACAGGCGATGGGTACATGTTAATTTGGAACGAGAGTATCACGGGTAGGGGAGGAAATGAGATTGCATCATGCGTTTTTAAATTATTGAATAACAACAACGTGGTATTAAACAAAAACAATTTAATCATGTGGAGTGACAATTGTTGCGGCCAAAACAAAAACAAAATGTTTTTATTTTTGTGGGCGTACCTAACGTATAAAAAAGTGTTTCAAACTATTGAACACAAATTTTTAATCAGCGGGCACTCGTTTCTGTCATGCGACCGAGACTTTGCATTAATCGAAAAAAGAAAACGCGTGTCCAACTGCATGGTACCCGATGATATAAAGAATGTCATCGAAAACACTCGGATAAAGCAACCATTTCGTGTCGTAACAATGACTGGTGATGATTTCTTGGATTTTAAACTGGCGGCAGATACCTTTATAAATTCAAGTACATTGCAAATTTCAAAGGCACATATTTTAAAATTTGACAGCGTGCATCCCTTTGTTGTGCGAATGAAAGAAACCCACAGTACTTTGGAATCGTGGAAATGCGTGAATCTCTTGAAGAGAGGACAGACGCTTAAGCAAATAGGCGCATATACGTTAAGAAAGCTACAGTGTAAAAGCAAAATAACAGCAGAAAAGAAGAAAGATCTGTTGGGTATGATTCCCTACCTACGAAATGAAGCACACAAGAATTTCTATCAGTCTATTTTGAATGATTAGTCTATAATAATTAAAAGATTAAAGATTATTAGATTAAGAGCAAATTGTAAGATAGAAAATGAATAGATGATTCACTTTTTTAGAATTACTTTTCTGTTTACTAAAATTATCCTCTCTTTTTTTAGTGTTTTAATAACTAATTAGTGTGAAATTGTAATGTTTATCCTCACTTATATACCTAATAAATGCGAAATTGTTTGTTTGTTGGTTTTTGTTTTGTCATTTAATTTCGCCGCAACAGAGCAATGGATTGAGTTAATTTTTTGCATGGTAATACTATGGGACCTAGAGATTCACATAAGCTACTTTCATCCCGGAAAAAAATCAGGTCCCACGGGATAGCATGCTCTTTTATACGAATTTCTCCTTCATTCAAGGCCTATAAATCGACGCAGTTTTTCACAGGAAAATTGAAAAAAAATTAACATAATATAGGTAATAGCTAGTGTTTTAACAATAATAAATAATATTTTGTCACATCCCTAGTGTTTAATGTCGTGGTTATGACCCTTAGCACCAAGGCTTAATACTATTAGGAACTTAGATCTTATAAAATAACAAGATGCAAGGCACATATACCCCCTTTAAAGTTATTACATGAAGTACTTAAGATTTTCTTCAGTTTAATGAAAAGTATATTAATAACTTAGTCAATTCTTTAGTATAGTACTTTTTAATTACTTTTCTAAAGTCATATAGGTGTGGCAATGGAAATGTCATCAAAAGAAATCCAGAAACTGTTCTCTAACATGGGCTATAATTTCATATTCAAATTCTTAATTGTTTTTGTTTTGGCACTTGAAGCGTTTTTTATTTCCGGTATTCATATATGTATAAGAGGGCCGAGGGACTTCTCGGCCAAAAATTTTTTATTGTATTTGTGAGGCACTCTAAGAGGGTCCAAAATCCGTATTTGAACCCCCACTTACTTTGCTACTTTCAGGAGAAAAAGCCGAAATACTGATTTTTAATTATAATTTAGTAATTTCGAAATTGACATTGGGGGCCATTGGGGAAATCGCCAGTGCTGTTTTTCACTGTCTATACTCTAATACTGAAAAATACGAAAAAGTAACAACCATACGACTATTGGCCGATGGGTGCAGTGGCCAAAACAAAAGTACTTATATCCGTTTTGGGAATGCTTTGTAAATATCTTATGGATTATGCTCCAGAACGGATTTAGAGTCACTCATTCCTGCCACCAGATTGCATATTTGCAGAGAAAAAGATCAAAAAGAACAAAGTTACTTATATCTAACCTGCAAGGTTACTACAATATATTTGACGAGCATGGGACTATCCTGAAATTGGGTTCAGAAGTCATGGTTCAAAATTGGAAAGAGGATTGCCTACTGCAATACTAAAAGGTACGAACGCAATGCATTTTTCTATTAAGAAATGTAAGTGGTTTTTCATTATAAGGAACAAACAGAAGCTAAATGTATTAGTACGGGAAGAAGAATTGTATCAAAATGGGTTCATACAATATATATTTGCAAGAACAAAACTGTTAATGAAATAAATCCATACAACTTACAAATGAATGTGGTTGTTAAAAAAGAAAAACTGGACAATGTCAAAAAGCTGTTAACAGCCAGTACAGAGAGCCACAGATTATATCAGAGTTGGGGGAAGAGTCGGCGCCGCGCTGTCCGTCTGGGAGGGCGTACAGGAGATCAGAGCCGTAAAGCTTTGCTTACCGGCATACTGTACGGTATATCAAGCTGAGTTACTGGCCGTCTGCGAAGCCTCGAGGCTAATGAAGAAGCACAAAGCGACCACATTCGGGATATACAGCGACTCAATGGCTGCACTTCAAACTGTTACTAACCTCAGTTCCCTCCATCCATTAGCCGTTGAAACACGCGAGAACATAACGTACGCTTCTCGACAGAACAAAGTTATATCTCTGTTCTGGATTAAAGCACATGCCGGATTGGAGGGGAATGAGAGGGCAGACCAACTCGCCAAAGAAGCCGCCTCTGTATCGACCCACAGGAAACCAAACTATGACTTGTTTCCCATCTCGTTCGCGAAACGACAGCTCCGACAGCAGTCAATTCGCGAATGGGATGCCAGATACAAATCCGGCACAGTGGCCGGGACAACAAAAATCTTTTTCCCGGATATTACTACCGCGTACAGCATCATTAGAAAAAAAGAAATAGACAGATTCGTCACCCAGGTGTTGACGGGGCACGGCGGGTTCTCCGAGTACTTGCATCGCTTCAAGTGTAAGGAGAGTTCGTCCTGCGTCTGCGACCCCGGGGAGAGTGAATCTGTCTCCCACCTACTGCTAGACTGCCCTATTCAGTCGTACAAAAGATTTAAATTGGAAAGCGAATTAGGCCACAAAATGCAACTAGAAAATCGAAAAGTAAAAACCGAGCCACTTTCTTAAAATATTGTAAATATATCTGTAAAGTCGCAAATAAAAGAAATAGTTAATAAATTATGTAAACTAGATATAATATGTATATTTAAGTTTAGCATAAGAAAAATATAATTAAAAATAAGGACTGGCACTATGTAGATTAAAATAAGCAATATATGATCAAACGAACTTGCAAGTGAAGTTCGATCGATATTATATGAGTAGGGGGAAGGGGGGCAGATTCATACAAGGGGCACCGTCATACACTATACTCTGTTTCTTAATCCCGGAGACTAAAATGACGTTTCATGTGTTGCCTGTTTTTTACTGCTTTTTAATAGTGATGGGTCCAATCGATACTTACCGATAAATATTTATAGGTATTCTTGTAAGTTACGTAATACCACAAAATGTATTGAAAATAAATCCAATTCATATGAAATAAGAGTGGGCTGATTATCCTTTTATGAGTTTTTCATACAATTGATAAATAATAGTAAATTAACCATTTTAAGTATTTGACATTATATTTAAAAAACGTTATATTGAAAACTAAACTTATATTTCGTGAAATATAAATCCAAATGGCGAATCTTTTATAAAATATCATGCATGCACGCATCTCTTATGGAATAAGGGATAACAATGAAATAGAAAAAAAAACAGTAATTAATATATCATAATTTATTCAGAGTCTGAACTCTCATTATACGAACTCGAATCGGAATCGTCACCAACTTCAATTAGGAACCTTTCTGTAATTTGATCAATCATAGAACCCAGATGGCACATTTCATTTTCTATTTTAATTATATGTGATATGCAGTTCTTCCATCGCTGTGGGGTCACTTGTCGAAGTCCTTCTTCAAAAAGATTTCGGACTTCGTTTAGTTTGAATGTTTTATTATTTTTAGCGACGTGCCCCTTTACCTGAGCCCAGATTAGCTCAATCGGGTTAAGCTCACAGTGGTAAGGGGGCAGTCTTAAAATCGTGATACCCCGCTCTGCTGCCATTTCATCTACAACATACCTTTCGTGGGCCTTTTTTTCCTTATTGGCGATTTCTAATAACTCGGCCTTTAACATCGTTTCCTCAAATGTTATATTTTTTGATTTTAGCCATTCTTGGATATTGCTTTTACGCCAATTTGAAGTTGGTAACGCTTCCTGTTTTCTCGAGTGATAAGGAGCATTATCTATCACCAGAATAGAATTTTCTTTTAACTTCGGGAGAATCCTTTTCAGCCAGTTTTCGTATGTATCTGCATTCATCTCCTTGTGATAATCATCAAGATCCTTTTTAGCGTCAAATATTAGCAGCCCACCATCGAGAAACCCTTCTTCGCTTCCTATATGGGATACAATAAGGCGTCTTCCTTTGCCCGTAGGGCGCTTAAGCCCAGTCGTTAAGCCTTCTATGAAGGCCTGGCGGGAAGATTGGACATTGGTATCCACCCAGTTTTTGTTCTCCGTATGACCTAAAATAAAAAAATGAATATATGTAACTACTTAATATAAGACTAATTAATAGTCTTTTAAATAATTCCAGAGCATAAAGACCACTAAATTTATTGTCATTATTACCTTCATTTACCCACGTCTCATCTTGATAATAAATAAAACGACCTTCTCTGCGATACTCCTGCATTTTACTTAGGTATCGATGACGCCATAAAATTATATCCTCTCTTTCAGTTAAAGCACTGCGGCGTTTTTGGGTCATATACTTAAATTTCAAATGTTTCAATATCTTGTACAATGTAGATCTTGAAACCGTTGGAAGGTCTGGATCGTCATTTACGTCTCGGAGAATCTAAATATAATAATATGAAATTATTTTTAATACATTTTAATTTAACCGTAATAATACACTGGACAGCAAATAAACCGAGCCACCCGCTACCTTGGCACTCTGATTCGATTTTCTCAAAAAATATAAAACTTACAAATATCAAAGTTATACCTACAGAAAGTGTGTTTCTTGATGATGAAAATGAATGGAAATTCATTAGGATTAATCAATTAATTAAGTGTTTATTGAGGATTTTACAAAGAAGAGTCGTTTTCCAGTCGTGTTAATCGTTCGTAATCATAAAATGAAAATTAAAATAAAGTCAGAAACAAAGAAAAAATTAAAGAAAAAGTTTTTGGTCAGTATTCAGTATTCCCTCCCCTTGCTCGGATAACTGCCTGCATCCTCGTATTCATTGACCTCACGAGCCTGACGAGGAATTCTTGAGGGATTGCATTCCACACCTCTTCAATTGCGATTCAGGGCTCTGGGAGCCTTCCTGGACCAGGTACCCGGGCTCGAACCCGACGTTTCAGTTCATCGCATAAGTGTTCTATCGGATTCTAGTCCAGGCTTGGAGCTGGCTACTCCATTGTACGAATGCCGAAGTCGCGTAGATACTGGGCCACCACACGAGCAACATGAGACCATGCATTATCAAGCATCAACTGTATATTCTGTCCGATATATTCTGCGTAAGGTACCACATGGTCTGCCAGGATTTCAGTAATGTAGCGATAAGAAGTCAATCCACGTGTACGGCCCGTCAGTGCGATGAAAACTAACGCTGTACATGCGGTTAGCGAGATGCCACCCTAAACCATTACAGATCTTCCTCCATAAGCATCAGTTTGCTCGATGCAACACTGACGTTACAATAACGTGACGACAACAATAACGTTCTCCAGAGAGACGATATACTCTCTGACGTCGATCACTTCCATGTAGACTCACCCTGGTGGGTGACGCTCACGCTTATGGAGGAAGATCTGTAATGGTTTAGGGTGGCATCTCGCTAACCGCATGTAGAGCGTTAGTTTTCATCGCACTGACGGGCCGTACACGTGGATTGACTTCTTATCGCTACATTACTGAAATCCTGGCAGACCATGTGGTACCTTACGCAGAATATATCGGACAGAATATACAGTTGATGCTTGATAATGCATGGTCTCATGTTGCTCGTGTGGTGGCCCAGTATCTACGCGACTTCGGCATTCGTACAATGGAGTAGCCAGCTCCAAGCCTGGACTAGAATCCGATAGAACACTTATGCGATGAACTGAAACGTCGGGTTCGAGCCCGGGTACCTGGTCCAGGAAGGCTCCCAGAGCCCTGAATCGCAATTGAAGAGGTGTGGAATGCAATCCCTCAAGAATTCCTCGTCAGGCTCGTGAGGTCAATGAATACGAGGATGCTGGCAGTTATCCGAGCAAGGGGAGGGAATACTGAATACTGACCAAAAACTTTTTCTTTAATTTTTTCTTTGTTTCTGACTTTATTTTAATTTTCATTTTATGATTACGAACGATTAACACGACTGGAAAACGACTCTTCTTTGTAAAATCCTCAATAAACACTTAATTAATTGATTAATCCTAATGAATTTCCATTCATTTTCATCATCAAGAAACACACTTTCTGTAGGTATAACTTTGATATTTGTAAGTTTTATATTTTTTGAGAAAATCGAATCAGAGTGCCAAGGTAGCGGGTGGCTCGGTTTATTTGCTGTCCAGTGTAGTTTTCATATCTAGTGCGCCAAAGGATTATTTTCACCCGAGGCGCATATTCGATAACCAAGCCGTAAGCAAGGTAGAGTTAAAAAATCAAAGCACACGTGCTGAAAACAAGCTTTTATCAGTACATTTATGAGTAAAAAATAAATATTTATTAAATCAGGATTGGTGGCACCGCCATCTTGGTTCTGAGCTATACGCTTATATCGTTATGAAATATACATTGATAATATTTTTGGCAGTAAGCTACTATGGCTGCTAAGAAGTTTTGAAAACGCTGATAGCCGCTTAACACACAAATATTATAAAACAGTTATTTACGTAATGAACTAAAAAAATTAAACTTACCTTGTTCAATGTTGGCGCTTCATTTTTATAAAAGTACTGATGCACTTTTCTTCGTATAGCCGAAAAAGTAAATTCGTCTAGTTTGTCCTTGAAATTATGCTTAGGACCAGGTTTGCTTGGCAATTTCATTGATTCGTTTTCTTTGTGCTCCTTTAAAACACGGTACACCGAAGCCCTAGCTATCAATAAGATTTCTGCCGTTTTCAAAACACAATCATTTTTTTTTGGTTCTTCAAATGTATTTTCCTTTTTCTTTTCTGTGTATACATGTTTGTATACACTTAGAATCATTGTTTTTTCTGACATGCTGAGAGGTTCGTTTTTACGTTTTTTCCTCGGCGACAAAACTTCTTCACCGCTTCTATGCGATGAAGTAGATGGTTGATCATCAGCCATCGTAAGTAATAAATAACAAAAAAAAACGTAAACAAAACAAAAACTCAACAATCAAATCAACAAACAACAAAAACTCAAAAAACAAATCAACAAACAACGTTAATAGCAAAAATAACAACAGCAAACGCAGGTACGCAAAACACATCCGATCACGAGGGCGCAAGTGTATCGAATGCACAGATTACTATGATACTACGTATCAGATGGCTCAGTGCCCTACAAATTTTAAACCCTCGAAATCAAGGCCCATGATTGGCTAATGTATCATTTTGGAAAACTGCTGTAACCAATGGCGTAATAACAATATAATATGTACCATAGGTATCTACCTCAGGTATGTACAATAGGTACCTTTTGCCATCCTAGCCCATAATAATAATAATAATAGGTTATAATTTTTTAAAAATAGGTAAAGAAACAAATTTTTTAAAATATTTGTTTCATTCACTTTGAAATAACATAATATCGCTTTTGTGATACACATTTTTGGAATTTCAGGTAAGTCTTTATGATCTAGTCTAATACATAGTTGTATGCCCTAATTTTGTTTATAATAGGTAGGTTCAACCTACACCAATTAAGACGTCATATTTAATCATTTGTTTCACGAAACGTTTTTCAAATTACAACACACTGGTAAACATGGATCATGAGATCATCGACGATGTTCAAAGTGTAGACGAAAATAGTTATATCACTGAGCATGTTTCGTATTCGCAAGAACCTGCTTCCTGTGAGGAAACCGGCCTAGCCTCTGTGACAGAAGATAGTCCATCATCTGACGCCGACCGTGTTTCATCACCTGCCAACTTGGGGCGAATTTATCGTGTTCGTGGTAATACTCTCCGAGGTAAGAATGGACATATTTGGTCAACTGTCAAAGCTCAAACATCTCATAGAACGCCAGCTATGAATATAGTTCGCACCTCTCGAGGTTCAGCTCGCATGTGCAGAAATGTTTTTGATCCTGTGCAAGTATTTAACTTATTTATTACTGATGAAATTATATCTGAAATAGTGAAATGGACTAATGTTGAAATGATCTCCAAACGCCAAAGAATAGGAAAAGTTACAGCGACTCATAGAGATGTCACTGATTTAGAAATTCGTGCATTTATTGGGTTATTGGCTTTGACTGCAGTCATGAAGGATAATCATCTTTCCACAGACGAGCTTTTTGATCCTACCTTTTCTGGTACACGATACGTATCAGTTATGAGCAAAGAGAGGTTTGAGTTCGTTGTCAGGTGCCTTAGGATGGATGATAAGACGTTGAGATCAACTCTCCGACCAAATGATGCCTTTGTACCAGCTAGAAATGTTTGGGAACTGTTTATAAAACAATGCCGAATTAATTATATTCCTGGATCTGAGGTGACAATAGATGAACAGTTACTCGGTTTCAGAGGGAGATGCCCGTTTCGGATTTATATACCGAACAAGCCGGATAAATACGGAATCAAGTTTCCAATGATGTGTGATGCAACTTCTAAATACATGGTTGATGCTGATCCATATATAGGCAAGAGTACAAATACGAACGGTGTACCACTTGGTGAATTTTATGTGAAGAAATTGTCACAGACTATTCATGGATCGAACAGAAACATAACGTGTGACAATTGATTTACCTCTGTACCGTTAGCCAAAAGTTTACTTCAACCACCTTATAATTTGACCTTTGTGGGCACTATAAGATCAAATAAACGAGAGATCCCTGAACAATTCAAGAACTCGAGATCTCGTCCTGTTGGCACCTCTATGTTTGGTTTTGATGGCCCACTGACACTTGTATCGTATAAGCCAAAACCTGCAAAGATGGTATATCTTTTATCCTCTTGCGACGAAGATGCAGTAATAAATGATTCAAGTGGTAAACCTGATATGATTCTATTCTATAATCAAACGAAAGGAGGAGTCGATTCGTTTGACCAAATGTGCTCCGCAATGTCGTGCAGTCGCAAGACTAATAGATGGCCGATGGCTGTATTTTATGGTATCCTAAACATGGCTTTTGTTAATTCTGCTATAATATATGGACATAACATGATAAAGGATAATAAAAAACCATTGAATAGAAGAAAATTCATGAAGCAACTCAGTACAGATTTGGTAACGCCTTGGATGGAGAAGAGACTAGAAGCTCCGACGTTGAAAAGATCTTTGCGAGAAAGTATAAACCATATTCTCGTGAAACCTACAGATTTAATTAATAAAAATCAAGAAGAAGAACCTGAGCCAAAAAAACGTAAATACTGCGCTTTTTGTCCCTATAAAAAAAAGAGAATGTCAAAATTAGTCTGTCACAAATGTAAAAAATCTGTGTGTGGCGAGCACAAAGTTGATGTCTGTGTAGACTGTTCTTAAAGTCTGATTATGTGTTTAAAGGCTGATTATTTTTAATTATTATTATTAGTTCTAGGGACAACTGATAAGTGTTAAAAAAAGGAAACTTTCTATTAAAAAAAGTTAAACTTTTGTTGATTTTGAAGAAGTTGTTTTTTTTTTTTCAAATTTATGTAACTAGTTTTATTTTTCTAATAAATGACTGTGATTGTAGTAATTATTCATAACAGTGTTGTTTTATTTTTAGCTTCAATACCAAATTTTAATTTCCACTAGAAAAAAAAAAACAAAATAATGCTATTTTTACAAAAATTATTAAATTAGGGGGCAGATTCATACAAGGGGCACCGTCATACACTAGATATATCTGATGTTAGGCGCACATCAACAGAATGACTTATGCGTGTATGCGTAGCTTACATAAGTGTGTGGTCGCTGACGGAGTTTGACAGCAGTCGGTGCGAAGCGCGCGTCGGTGTGACACGGAACGTGATTCGGCCAGGCGTAAGTAATTTAATAACCTCACTTTTAACGTCTTTTAAAAAAAAAACCTGCGCTCTAGATTATTCAATTCAATTTCATTTAAAAGATAATAGGGTCAAGTTTGTGAATTGATCTGTGAATAATTCTCTAGTTGGTTGCCTTTTTTGTAGCAATACTTTGATTTAATTTTCTTGTGATGGGGTAGGTTCATACAGAAGTGTACGGGGCACATTCATACTACGAACGTGCCCCGTCGTACACGTTAGTTTTTATTTTAGTAGAAGTGATATCATAATTTTGTTTTGCAGAACGATTATGGTCAGAAATTACAAGAAAAAGGGAACTAGGAGTGGAGAGGTGGACGAACAGGCAATGTTAAAAGCTATCGATGAAGTTTTGAAAAACAAACTCTCTTTTCGAAAATCAGCAGCCAAATATGGAGTTAATGCACAAACATTACAAAGCCGTATCAAAAAATTACGCAAAACACAAGATCTTGGTAGCGAAACTCGTGAATTTGAATCAAAATTTGCATCGCAGCAAGTTTTTACTAAAACAGAAGAGGATCTTTTGAATAAATATATTTTAGAGTGTTCTAAGATGCACTACGGACTGACATGTATTCAAGTTAAAAAACTTGCTTATGAATTTGCTAAAGCTAATGAGATTAAATATCCTGCAAGTTGGAATAATAATAAAATGGCGGGAACAGACTGGTTAGCAGGTTTCCGAAAACGCCATAAAAATTTAAGTTTGCGTAAACCTGAAAATACCAGTGCTGCCAGATCATTCGGTTTCAACAAAACGGCAGTTAATGATTTCTTCCAGAACCTGGAGAATATATACCGCAAATACAATTTTACTGCCGATCGGATTTTCAACTACGACGAATCTGGTATCTCAACTGTACTGAGCACACCCAAAATTTTTGCAGAAAAGAGTCAAAAACAGGTTGGTCAAATAGTGTCTGCCGAAAGAGGAGAGCTGGTCACATTTGGTGGTATAATATCAGCAAGTGGAAACACCATACCGCCCTTATTCGTCTTCCCTCGAGTACTTTTTAAGGACCATTTTATGGAAGGTGCTCCAGAAGGCTCTTTGGGCGTAGCCACGAGAAGTGGTTGGATAAACTCGAGCATTTTTGTTGATGTTCTAAAGCACATCCAGAAACACACCTTATGTTCGAAAGAAAATCCAATATTGCTTTTATGTGACAATCATGAAAGTCACATTTCTATTAATGCAATCCACTACTGTCGTGACAATGGCATTGTATGCCTTTCATTTCCACCACACACGACTCACCGTCTTCAACCCTTAGATGTTGGCGTTTTTGGACCATTAAAGTCGAAATTAAAAACGGCATTTAATGACTGGCACGTTTCCAACCCAGGAAAGACATTAAATATTTATAATATTCCAAAACTTACAAAGATACCTTATTTGGAATCATTCAGTGGTAGGAATATTACCAGTGCTTATGAAAAAACCGGAATATGGCCTTTAAACAAGTTGATATTCAATGATGATGATTTTGCGCCGGTTCAGGTGTATCATTCAAATCTTGTAACAAATCTCAATGACAGCACAGATGGTGAAGAGCTTGCAATAGCTGGTGATGAGCTTGCTATAGTTGTTGCAGAACCTGGTGATGTTTCTGCTCGAACACCTCCGACGACTTTGTCCAGAGATGTATCGCCTTCATTGCTTTCACAACATATCGCATCAACAGTGATAGATCTTGATAACCCTGCACCATCTACTTCCAAAGTATTGAAGACGCCTGAAATGATAAGGCCTTTGCCGAAAATTCAAAGACGCACACAAACAAAAAAAGGTCGATCACTAGGAAAATCGAGAATTTACACGGACACGCCCGAGAAGAATAGAATTGAAGAATTGGAAAAAATCAAAGAGCTGAAAAGATTAGAAAAAGAACGAAAAAGTAAAGCAAGAGAAATAAAGAGAGCATTGAGTTTATTAAATGAAGATTATGTTAAATCAAGTAAACCAAAAAGGAATAAAATCAAAGAGATTGAAATAAATTCTAGTGACAGTGAAACAAATATCAGTCTAAGAGAAAGTTCTGCTTCACCTTTCGACATGCTTGAAGAAAACGAAGAAGAAGATGATCACGAAGTGCCTGTTGACCCAGATAATGTCAAAGATGGTGCCTTTGTGCTTGTAAAATTTGAAAAAAAGAAGTCTGTTATTTACTATGTTGGACAAATCATCAAACACTACAGTTTGACAGAAGTAATGGTTTCATTTTTGAGGAAGAAACCAGGATCTTCTATGAATTTTGTCTTTCCAGACGTCAAAGACGAAGGATCAGTAGATCTATCAGATGTAGTTTTGATATTACCGGATCCTAAATCAGCTAAGACAGCTAGGACCGCCAAAATTTTAAGTTTCAACAAAGATCTCACTTTTTATAACGTACATTAATATTATTTTTGTGAAGATAATTCTCTTCAAGTTAATTAGTTCTTTACATTTAAGATTCCTCATGTTGATTGTGATATTTTTTAAATTGTTGATTTTTGATAGTACTACTAATTAGAACTAAGCAATAGAGGCGTAGATATTTAAATAGTTATGTGACTGATCAGAAAGACTGTTAGGTTAACTTAGTTCCCTCGGTGCCATAAAAAGAAAAACTACCCATATTTATGTTATTCTCTTTTATAATATGATTAAGTTAGTATTATTTGGTCATAGAGACTATCATTGCTTTTGTTTTCATGAAAATTGTGTTTCAAAACTTTTATTTTGATAAATAAATAAACATTTCATGCACAACTTGTGTATTTTTTCCAATGTATGAATCTGCCCCTTAGCCTGTATGAAAGTACCCCGCATGTGGGGTACATTCATACATTTTTAATTTTTTTTTTAAAGAGTTACAAAAAGTCGTACAAGTGTATTTACACAAATTTCTAGTTTTTTATATAAAGTCAGATAGTAAGACTATTGATTTTTGACGAATCGATATAGATATCGATGCCCGAGCGAATTCTATAAGACGAAATATAAAAACTGTATGAAGCTGCCCCACCTTCCCCTACGCTTCATTCGAAGTATTATTGTTATTATTAATCTAGATATAAGTGTATGTAAACAAAAATGTAGATCTTAAAACTAATTGTATTTTGTAATATGTTTGTTTTTTAATAAAGAAATAAAAACCTTGACCCTGTAGATATACACAGATAATAGGAAGGGAACCCCACCCATAGAGTGAAAGATGATGAATGCAAGAAAGAAATAGTATGAAGAATGAAAGTACGAGCAGAATAAATGATAGAACTAGAATGAAAGAGTCCTAAATTAAAAGAGACCACAGTCTTTGACACCATGTTAGAGGGTATAAAAAAAAAGTACAGAGAGCAGTGGGAGCTTTTGCTAGATCTAGAGTACTACAAAAATGTAATTCAAAGGACAAGTGAGTCTACTAGAATCAAAAACCGCAATGTCCATAAAAAACTGAAATTGTGTTGTCTATGGCATATGAATCTCCAGTGAAAAAATAAAACATCTATTTATTCAATATGTAACTAAAACCGCAATGTCTCATAGAAATTCACATTTAAAAATCGATGTTTGCTACAAAAACAGCATTGTCCACTTGTGTATGTATCTGAACAAGCATTGTCCATCACAACCAATCACGGTCGCGTAAACAACATGGCGGAATATAGTATTTGCTGTTTGGAGTGCTCTCGTTTATTTCGTTGTTGATGTGTTAAAACAGATTTGTAGGCTATAATTTTTATAAATAAACGAACTATGGAATGTTATCCCCAAGTGGTGGATAATAAAGATGCTCGAAAACGCCGAGTTGATAGTGCAAATTGGAAAAAAAAACAAGACCAAAAATGACCGGTGAGTAAATCACAATTAGATAGTTTTGATACTTTGTTTTTAAAGTTTTCAAACTCAGTTTATAATGACTTTAGATCGTCCTTTATTATACAATTTATATACAAAAATAAAATTTTCACCCCATTTAAACATAAAATTTGCATTTTTTTTTATGATACAGTTCATTTATGATTATTTATATTTTATTTATAGACTATTAAAATATCTTTGCGAATAAAATCAAAGTCTTCTTTGGCCAAAGTTCATTGTTTCAACACCGAAATTAATTACATTTACACAAATCGCCTATCACAATTTACTAAACGTAGATATTGTATTATATTCTGAGTATTAGTATAGTATAGTATACTATGAAGCCAATCGTCATTGTTCGTATGTTTATTTTAAATTTAGTTTGCCATCGAAGCATAATGAAACAGTAAAAACATTTGTATGCGACTCTAAAAATTTCTCAGCAACAATAAATTTGTACCTACCTAATGATACCGTATCACCGTACGTAGCAGGTAAAAATATTAAACAAACTAAATGAGTACAGATCTGAAATTTTGTTGTTCCAGATACGCTCCAAAAGACTTACCTGTTAAGCCGACATGTTCACATAAAGACAAAAAGCTGCAATGCTCTGAAATTAGTATGAATGACTTACAATCTTTTCATGAATCTTTTTATGCCGTAAAGGACAAAGTAAAACAAGATATGTTCATATTAAAACATGTTATAGCTGTGCAAACAAAACGTCGTCGTCCTCGGTCTAATACTAAGCATTACAATACCAGAGCTATGCAAAGAATGTACAGGATTTACTGTAGATCTCAAAAAAAGATGATATTTGTTTGCCAAAAAGCTTTTTTACAAATATTGCACATCAAAAGGTATCGGATAGAAAATGTGGTAAAGAATTATTATTTAGAAGGCAAATTCCCAAAGGAAAACCGTGGTGGTGACCATAAGTCACATAAATACGAAGATAAGAAACAAAATGTAATTTCATTCATTAAGAAATTTAAATGCACTGAAGCTCACTATTGCAGAGGCAATTCTAAGCGAATGTATTTGCAGTCAGAATTGAGCATAAATAAAATGGCCAAAATGTATAATGACCAGACAGCCGAACATCTCAAAGTAAAGGCCTTATATTTCCGAAACATATTTAATACATGTTTCAATTTAGGATTTGGGTCACCACGTGTTGATGTATGTTCAACTTGTTTGCAGTTGACGGAAAAATTAAAAGTCACGAAAGAGCCTGATAAAAATCAGTTGATGATTGAAAAAACAGTCCACAAGAGACGTGCAATGGCATTTTTTGATATGTTGAAAACAGAAGACCCTTCAATAAAAATAATATCCTTTGACTGCCAAAAAAATATGGTATTGCCTAAAATTCCTGATCAGAGTACCTATTACTCAAGACAACTTTATTTTTTTAATTTCACAATAGTAGAAGGCAGTTCAAAATCATCATTGACGAGGCAAAATATATTCAGTTACTGCTGGACCGAAGATGAATATGCAAAGGATTCAAATCTAATTTCATCTGCAGTTTTTCATCGACTTTGTAATACTGAATTTACACCTGAATGTAATTTACTTCGGATTATGGCTGATGGATGCGCCGGACAGAATAAAAACGCAAATTAAAATTATAGAAATAGTATTCCCTGTAGTGGGTCACTCATTTCTTCCCGCTGATCGAGTCTTTGCCCACATTGAAAAGCAACTGCGAAAAAGGGAAAATATTATAAATCCTAGTGAATACATAGATGTAGTAAGTCAACATGCAACGGTTATTAACGTAGCAACAACATGTCAAATCTTCGACTGGAAAAGCACGTTAAAAGACATATTTTTAAATGTTGGTAAGTGGCATGTACCTTTTGCTAAATGCAAAAGATTCTATCTAAAAAGAAGCAGCAGATGTAGTGACATGGTGGGCCTTCGAGGTGAATTGCACTATCGACAAGACTTAGGGCAGTATAAAAGTATTTGTAAAAAAAATAAAACCTCTGCAATGATTGCACCGACTGTAATGACACAAGGAGTCTCAATAAAACAGTTAAAACTGAGAGACGTCGGCCAATTACTTAAAACTCATTACGGCGATGATTGGCGCAGTTTAGATACCTTAGGATATTTTGCTCGAGTACTGCCACACGACATTCCTTTACGTCATAATGTTGGTGACGACGGAGAAGACGATAACCCTGAAGAATCGATGTGCCAAGTCCAAGAGGAGCTACCATCATTAATAATTTAATTTGATATTTTTTTAATATACTTTTTTAAATTAATTAAACATTGAGTATATAATTTATTTTTTATTTTTAAATAAAAGTACCGCCAATTTTCTTCAATTACTGGACTTCAATTTATAAAATGATGTAAGGATTATAGTCTTTGCTATTCAAAATATCAATACTAACCAGGCGTAGTACATAAAAATAGGTATGTTTCAAAATAAGCAATGTCCATCAGACTCGTGCAACAAAAACAGCAAAGTCCAGTGGTTTATTTCAAAAACAGCAAAGTCCAGACTATTTATTCAATTTTCTTGTTACTGTGACGAATCTACTTAATTCCATTAATATGCGACCATTACATGATGTATTTACTGTATTTTTATTATACTACATAAACCACTGAATGTACAAACAACCAATAATTCAAAATATATATATTTTGGCCAAAACACGGACATGGACATTGTGGTTTTTGATTCTAGTAGACTTAAGTGATAGCATTATTTCTTATTCAAATGAAAGATGCGGAATGGAGGAAGAATTGCCCAATTTCATTGTTTAATACCTTAAATATATATTTCTTGATTTAATTATAGGCCCGATTTCTAAAAATGTACCTACAAAATCTTTAAATAAAGATTTTGTTTTGTTTCAATAAAGATTTTGTGCACCTAATTTTAAAGATTTTGTTTAAAAATTTGTACTTCATTTTTTATTTTGTCATCGAATTTTATTATATTATCAGATAATAATCTATACATGTAACATTCATAAGCAGTCAAATCCACCTTCACTATCAAACCTAGTCAAATCAAAACAAATTAGACCACAAAATCAAACTTGAAAACTGTTGAAATGTTATTTCTGAACGCATTCTTATCAACTTCAGTAGATGTCATAGATAATGTCACTTTGACATTACTCTTCACTTTCCTTCCTTGCGGTAGCATTAACACAACGACATGTCTTAATTCTTATTATAACTTTATAATTCATAATTTACTTAAATAACATGATTGATTAATTCCTGACCTATTATTATAAATATTAGTGATATTATAGTTTAAATATGTGACGTACATTGTCTGCGGATTTGTTGGAACAAATACACAAACAAATGTGACAGCTGTTTTTTTTTTTGAACTCAATGCCGCCTCTACCTGCGTTCATCCAATGCATCTTGGAACCATTTGCCAGTATTCACAAAAACCTAACCGAAGTAATTTTATTTATTTATTTATTAAGCTTTGTTTATCCTACACACAAAATCTTAACAAATTAATCTTTAGATTTGTAAGCTTAATCTAGTCTTTGTGTGACGAAGTAATAAAAAGTAGAAATAGAGATGCCTTCCTAGAATACTATAAATACATAAGTATGTAAAACTGTAAACAAACGAAATAGTCAATAAGTATGTTAATTAAATATAATTAAAATAAAAAAGAGGAGTGGCAACACTGCCAAGTGTAACTTTTCTGTTCCGTATTTATTTTCTAAATAAATAATTGAAACCAGTAATTTTGCTAAATTTAACAAGAAAGTGTATTTTACAGTGCAACTATTATGTGGAAGTGTTTTTATTTGGAAAAATTACTCTGGTGAACTTATATAATGGAAATGAAATATGTGACTTTTAAATATGACAGTTACTAACAAACAATTTAAAACTGAGCTAATTTGAAATTAATATTTAGCTAAACGACAACAAAAATTTTGAAGAAACATTAACCTATTTACATAAAATAAATCTTTAACAATGGATAATGTAACCATATGCCGAAAGTTAGTGCGTTCAAAATCGGAACAGGACTTTTTTCATCCAGCGGAAGACTCGATTCATAACTCAACTAGTTTAGATATAACTACACAAAGTCAGTCTACAAACACGATTATGGACTCATCGATTATCTTAGAACTTAGACTACTATTAGAAAAAACTCAAGAAGAACTTACCATCGCTCATGAGAAAATCTCAAACCTCAACCTTGAACTGTCTTCGGTTAAATGTCAACTTGCAGAGAGGAACAAAACAATTACATTGCTTAAGAAACTATCTAGCAGTTCTCCGCAAAAACAACTCACTTCAAGCACTTCTACAACTCCTATATCAAAGAGATTGACAAACGCTCACATTAAAACTATAAAGACGTCACCCATACATCACCATAGCACTATTTAATTTTAGAATAGGAAATTTGAATAAGAACTAGGATACGCAGTAAGTAGATTATAATTAGCAATAGTTCTATTGTAATTATTAATCTAGCTTTAAATGAATGTAACAAAATTTAGACCTAAAAATTTTTTGTTTTTGTTTTATTATTGTTATGTCTGTTTTCAAAATAAAGTTTAAAAAACCTTAACCCTGTAAATATAATAAATTTTTAAGTGACAGCCAATCTGCTATAAGGATTGCAGATAATCCTATACATCACAACAGGACTAAACAAATAGATGTTAGACATCATTATACTTATCGTCCCTTAGCTTACAACACCGCTCAAGTCGAAAATGGCGGTTTTTACATTTGAATGCCATTGGATGTAGCTGCGTAATACGCGTCGAACCATTGGTCACTTGATAGAGATTTCAGCCAATCAGAAGCCGTAATTTAAAAAATAGTGACAGCGCTCAAGTCGGTTGGCCTCGCAACACCGCACAAGTCGTTAGTCTGTCAAACTTTGCGCGCGTAAGTTCTTGACGCTCCGTGATTATTCAATTTTTATGTGAATTTTATCGCTGAAAGGTCCATGCAAGAAGTTTTAATGGAAGATTAAGAGGTAAGCTATAGAATAAAGTAATGTTTATTGATTTACGCTTATTAATATAGAAACAAAATGATAATAGAATATGTTCACTACTTACGCGGTGTTTACTAACAATTTTTTCTAACTTAGGCGGTGTTTCAAAATGTATTTTATTTCTTTTAGGATACTCAATAATTAAAAATACACTATGGATGAAGAAGAAATTGATTCCTGGAGTAATCTGAGTTCAGGTGATGAATTGTTATGTGCCCAATTACATTTACAATTACAAGAATCAGGACTGATGTCAAAACATAAACGGCGTAAACTAAGTTGCAAAGAAGATAAAAAAAGAATTAAACTAGGTTAGTATTGAAGGTTTGTTTTGAGGTCCGCATTTATTTCTTGTTATTTACATTTTTAGTGCAATAATTCCTATTATTTGTTTTAGATTTGAAGCAAAAAGATAACACTAGTTCTTCTGATATCAAAGCATGCAATTCTCCTACTAAATACGAAATTATTGCAACACCAATAAATGATCAAAACTTCGGGGAGTCCATAAAAAGTATTTTAAGTAGCCAGGACAATGTAATCTCAATATTAGATCAAAACATGGACTTGGATATTGAAAACATTGACATTAACAATCTACAAGTTAACTAGGAAATGCTGTCCTTAATATAAATTCTGTTAAATCTTTCCCTACTTCAAACCAAGATATTCTCGTATCTACGAATACTCAAGACCCAGTTTCTGATATAGTCACAAACAATACTCAATGTACAGATAAAAATAATACAACCCAAAACAATATGCAGCAATCCAATGTCTCTGCTACTCCATCGTGTTCTTCAAAAGTGGTCATACTCAGTGATGTTCCCTATCACGGTGATTTGTTAAGTCATAAAAAACGACAGAACAAGGCGTCAAAAGACCCAAAGAAATATAAACGCAATATTAATAAAAAATTACGGATGAAAGGTGAAAATTATTTGGGATACAGAAGAGACAGAAAAGCAAAGATTAATGAAACATTTAAAGTGAAACAAGACGTATTTAAGCCTGCAAGATCCATGAAAACACCGTGCACTTCTGCGTTTTGCAAGAAATCTAAACTCAGGTCATGTGACAACATAAATGAAGAACAGCGGAAACATTTGTTTGAAAATTTCTGGCAGAATATGAACTGGGAGCAGCGAAGATCATTTATAACTTCACACGTTAACAAAATACCAAAGAAAATTACTAAAAATCCAGAATCATCCAAAAGAACTGATAGTCGAACTTACGTTTTGACGATTGATAACGTACGTCACCAAGTCTGCAAAAAAATGTTCTTGGCCACTCTTGGAATTAAAGATTGGTTTATCAGATATTGGTTGACAAAAACCGATTGTGCTATGCCTCCCGATTCATCTACTTCAACCAGTAATCGCAGAAATCCAGAGAAAATTGAAGACCACAAATATATTGAAAAGTTTTTAGCAGATCTTCCAAAGATGCCGTCGCATTACTGTCGTGCTAAAACATCACGAGAATATTTAGAACCAGTTTTCACGAACATGACACAGCTTTATAAGACATATCGATGGCTCCTAAGTATAGTGAGTCAACTAGCACTTTTAGGTATTTTGAGTTTTTGATGAATTTGATCATTATAAGACCTTATCTACCTGCCTAGGTCACAAAACTTCAAAAAACTCAAATAGATACAAAGATAATCTAACGTATACTGAGTCAAGTTGAGCTGTTTACGATTTGTATTCGTCGTATACTGAGGTGACTACAAGATTCCTGTATACGTTGAGCGGGCGCAGCGGGGTGGTGCGGGCGGAAAGGTACAAGTACAAGTCGCACCAGTTTACAGCGCTCGCGCCGCGCGAGAAAACGTTTTACGTGTTTATTTTTCCGGTTATTAATTTACGATCATTTAAGTTTAATATCTTTATTAGAGCAGTATTCAGCATGGAGAGGTCACTACGAAATACTAGAGCAAGACGTATGCTTAATTTACTAGATATGAAATGTTTACCAGATGAAAATGTAAACGAAAATCTTGAATGTAAGCAGTCAGAAGGAACTTATCATGGAAACGGTAAGTTTTTTTTATTATTTAAGCTTTAATTTAGATAAATTAACAACATAGCAATCCAGATAATAATTAAAATATTTTTATTTGTCTGATATGGGTTCATGTACATGTTGTATTGAGTCAACTCAAGTTAGATCAGTATACGATGCACTAAATGACGACATGACTCAGTATTCACGTTATTGTCGACTGAAATTAGGTTTATTTTAGGTACTCTAGATACGATTACACATACATGCAAACTTAAAAAAACAATGAATAAAATATGAGCTCTTCCTAAAACTAGTTTTTACCCGACTGCGCAACGCAAAGGAGTGATAATGTGTTTATCAGTCTATGTATGTAAGTTTGTTCCTTTGAGGCACTCTAGAAACCAAACGCTTGGGCCGATTTTGATAAGTGGCACGTCGTTAGATTTGCCATGCCAGCGCGAGTGTCAACAAGAACATAAAAATTTTAAAAATTCTGAATCGCGGATGTTGGACGCCATAATGTGGGTTTCGAAAATTTTTTTTCTTCAAATTCTATCGAGTGCGGTATGAAATTAAAGGATTTGAAAAAGTGATTATGAAAATATATTTATTCAGTTGATATTCTTTAAAGCAGCCGGGTTTTTTTCTATTTTAATAATTAGCTTGTTACTTTTTTAATCAAAATCATTTATTTTCAGAGTCACCATTACCTAGTGGTGCTGATTACACCAAAGAACAACTATCAATACTTGATAATATTGACTTTGAAGATAACGAAAGAATTCTAGAAAATTTGCCATCCAACGCTTCAATATTTCCTGACCACATATTGGATTCACTATCAGTGCCAACGTGCACTAATAGTGAACGAGTCTCATCACCGTCTGTTATAGAAAATTCAAGAAATACCACGCCTATTTCGGCAACTGGACTTAATATTAAAATTGTAACACCTACGCCTTCGCCAGCTATTTCGTTTTACAGTAGAACTAGTCCGATACATATAAGTAGTAGTCCTATGACTCCTTTTTCTAATGCAGAAGAAACGGAATCTGCATCTAGTACTCAGAGTCAGTCAAGTAGACGACAAAAACGACTTTCACATGTTAGAAAAGATAAAGGCAGATTGAGGGAAATATTTAGGCAAGAATGGAAAGATAACCAAAGAAAATATAAACTTAACAGAGGTTTAGAGTATACTAGTAGAAAAGGAAAAATAAACCCTAAAAAGCAGTTAAAACCACCTTGTTCTCAAAATTGCCGTCAAAAATGTTATGATAAAATTTCAGAAGAGACTCGAAAGAAGATTTTTGATTTATTTTGGGGAATTGGTGATCATTCGCGACAGTGGGATTTCATCACTAAATATGTTGATAAATTACCAAAAAAGCGTATTACCTCTGAAAATTCGAAACGGATTCATACTTTTAAATACAATTTACCGAAATTGGAACCAGATTATAATAATATTATAACAAAAATACCAGTTTGCAAGTTAATGTTCCTAAGAACGCTTTCTATAAGTTTTAATTTTGTATTTACAGCTATGAAAAAATTAGACGGTGGTAATGGATTTGTAGAATCTGACCAACGAGGAAAACATTTAAACCATCCAAAAATTATTTCACCTGATATGATTCGGAGTGTAATTGATCACGTTAAAGCTTTTTCACCTGTGGAAGCACATTACACTCGCAAAGATTCAAATCGTAAATATTTGGATGGATCCTTATCATTTCCAAAGATGTTTAACCTTTATAAAGAGTGGTTTGATCCAACCATTTACTCCGCTCAAGTTTCAACCGTACGTCAGTATCGTGATATCGTAAACAAGAATTTCAATATTAGTTTTCACAAGTCTAAGAAAGATAAATGCGAAGAATGTCATATATTTGAAAATAAAAATCAAGTCACCGAAGAAGAAAAAGAAAAACAAGAAAAGCATTTAAAAGAAAAGAATCTTGCGAGAAAATTAAAAGCACAGGATAAGGAATTAGCATCACGAAATAAAGAGGTTTTAAGTGCATGTTTTGATCTACAAAAATGTTTAAATGTGCCACATGGAAATGTCAGTACTTTATATTACAAACGGAAATTATCTTTGTACAATTTCACTATTTTTGATATGGCTTCTTTACAAGGTTTCTGCTATGCTTGGCATCAACAGACAGGTAAGAGAGGTGCTAATGAAATAGCAAGCTTTGTTTACAAATTTATTGAGACTACGGTATGTAAAGGTATTAAAGATTATCGTTTCTGGTCTGATAATTGTGGAGGCCAGAATCGTAATAGAATAGTATTTTTAATGTACATGTATGCCTGTTACAAATTTAAGATAAATATTACACATCGTTTTCTGGTGGTTGGTCACACCCAGAACAAAGGAGACAGCATGCATGCTTTAATTGAAAGACAAACTAACAACAAGTTGATTTATACACCCGACCAATGGTACGCTGCGTTTCGATGGGCTAAAACCGATGGTAAGCCCTACGATGTCACTGAGGTTTCTCAAGAAATGATTCTAGACTTCAAGACACATCTAAAGCACTGCAATAATTGGATAACAGCGGGCGATGGAAGCAAAGTATCGTGGAATAAAGTCTGTGAAGTTATGATAGAAGAAAATGAGCCCTATAAAATTTTATTTAAGTACAATTTTGAAACTGATTCCTATAACTGGATCAACTGCCAAAATAAACCGAAGAACACACGAAACAAAAAATTAAACAACTTGGATTTACAACTAATCCCAGCTTATGAACAGCCGCTACCAATTGATAGAAATAAACATAAAGATTTGATGGATCTCTGTCAGAGTGAAGTGATACCAAAGGAATATCACTTATTTTATAAAACTTTAATTACAAGCGATGCTACTCGTAATGACGATAATTCTGACATTGACTGAATTTATTTAAAACAAAATGTATAATATTTTACTTCTTTTTATTAAGTTTTTGTTATTATTCCCTTTGATATTTTTGCGAATGTAAAATATAATTGAAACCAATTTTCGCAGATAATGTCACGTATTAACGATAATTAACCTGACGTGTTGGATGCTTTATAGCATCTATAGTTACGGGTAGGAATAAGGATTGATTACACAACATCTGGACTTCGATCACCTTAGTACTCGGTGTTTTTGAATCTGTAAATGATCCGAAACATCATGTACTGGAATAAAATTCCATATAGCTCCATAAAAGTGATTTCATTTATGTTCTTTATTTCTTTATTTTTACATTTACGATAAAAACATTATTCTAAGAGAATTCTTAGGGATTTTTTTTAGAAGACTGAATTGATTGAAGACTGTTTGTAAATTAATCTAATTCCTATTACTTATCTGGTATAGAAAATATCTACATGGATACATTAACTAGTACTAGTTAGTATTATAATAAATGGCTGTTTTAATTAATCAAAGATAAAAGCGTTGTTTTTTTTACTTATTTTTATGAGAGTTCTAAAGATTTGTTAAAAAAGTGAATAATATATGGTTGTTTTGATTAAGAAAATATATAAGCATTGTATTTTTTAATTTGTTTTTATAAGAGAGGTACTCAAGATTAGTTATAAAAAGGATCTAATATATAAAAATGAATCGCTTAATGTGTTGGTAAGCGCATCGCGCGTGAACGGCTGGACCGATTTCGCTAATTCTTTTTTTATTGTGTTTGTTATTGTTAGGAGAAGGTTCTTATGAAAGAAAAAATTAAGAAAATTGCGCGGAAAATTAGAAAATTTAAGAAATATTAACCACCATATTAAATTATTTCTAATGTAACCGCTTTTACAATTCAAACTTTTTTGATGTAACCTTATGGCGTTTGACATAACATTGACAGAATGCGTGCTGCCAATTTCGTCAAAGAGGATGTAAAAAAACTTAAGACAGGACAACGTCTGTCGGGTCCGCTAGTTTAATTATAAAAAAATATGAAAAAAGTCTACTCTTAGTTAGAAAAGTTTCGTGTTAAAGCAAAGTATATTATTGACTTTTATTATGTTAATTATCTATGAAAATGATCATTTATGTTTTTTATTTTTACATTTATAATACTTGAAATTTGTTTTTTTTTTTAATTTAAATAATGTGATTGTGATTTAAGTAATCTAGTTTCCAAAGTTCCTGGAATAGAAAATTTCTGCATGAAAATTCTAGTATTATAAATTATGACTATTTTGAATAAGAAAAGATATAAGTATGCAATATTTTTTTATAATTTGTTTTTATGAAAGATTTACTCAGGATTTTGTTAAATAATTTGTTAAGAAAAGGATTAGTTTTCGTATCCTGAATACTTTTTGTTTTTAAGTAACTTTGTTTTGTTTTAAAATTAAAAATATTACTGCGTTATGTTGATTCTGACCTTATAACTGACTCCTATGAAGATTTAAAATTTGATGGTTTGTATTTTTGTTACTTATTAAAACCATTATGAAAACATAGCTTATTTTATTTACACATACACCCGTATACTACGCACACTTTTGGTCATAACCTTTGCCCTAAATTGGGTCAACTACCTTATTATCCTTTATATCTTAGTTTTTTATTCTAAAAATCTATAAAATTATAATCAAATCCATTATTTTTATGTTTGGTTAAGTATATTACTTTTTTATCTAAAAATATCGCTTTTAGCTACATCCGTTGTATACTAGTGTAAGTGGTAGTTAGCTCAAAAAAGGCTACATTCAACTACAATATATCAGAACCTTAATAAATTAGGTTAATTATTTAAATACCTAATGAACCTAATAGTTATCAAAATACAAACAAAAAAAAATCATAATGCTAGTACGAATAATAAAAAAGTTATAAACTTTTTATCTTTGACACGCTCTCCTGTAAAATTTGATTTTTGCAGATGACTCACTATACTTAGGAGCCATCGATATAAAGAGAATTGTGAATTAGAGGGTAGAGAATGCCCTGGCCGTAAATTATTTGACAAAATATTTTTGAAACTCAATCTGAGCCTATTCCACCCAAAGAAAGATCAATGCGATGTTTGTTGCAGTCATAAAACTGGAAACATTACGGATGAAGAACACGCTGAACATGTTCTGAAGAAAGATCGAGCTAGGAAAGAGAAAGATACTGACAAAGGAATTGCACAGTCCGGAGCTTGTCACGTGTTCACACAGAATGTTGAATCGGTAAAATTGGCCCCGTATCTTCAAGCTAGTGCAGTTTACTATAAAACTAAATTATGCGTCCATAATTTTACACTATACAATATAGCAACTAAGGAAGTAATGTGTTATTGGTTCGATGAGTCAAATAGCACGCTTGAAGCCTCTGTGTTTGCTTCATGCTTAGTAGACCATTTAGAGAAGGTTTTGAGTCAGAAATTATTGCCGATGGCTGTTGCGCTCAAAATCGCAATGCTACCTTAAGTAATGCTTTATTACGTTTAGCGATTGAAAAAAATATTGTGATAAGTATCTGGAAAAAGGCCATACTCACATGGAATGTGACTCGGTACACAGTGCAATAGAGTGCAAATTAAAAGGTAAAGAAATTTTCCTTCCACAACAATACATGGCAATAAGTAAAATTGCTAGGAGTGATCCTATTCCTTACGAAGCTCGTTATTTGGAATATAACTTTTTCACAGACTTTTCGAAAGAATTGATTTATAAATCTATACGTCCTGGTAAAAAAACAGGTGACCCAGTCGTCACAGATATACGTATGCTAGAATACAGACCAAATGGCACAATTTGGTACAAAGTTGATTTTGATAACGAGCTACAGCCGTTACCACATCGTCCCACGCCAATTAACAACATTAAACAAATAAATGGCCTGCAGAAATTGTACGCAGCTAGAATACCAATTACAAAGCGGAAGTATCAAGATTTGCAAGACCTAAAAAGTGTATTACAACCTAGTTGCCATTCTTTTTATGATGACCTTCCGCACAGCAATCGCTAAAGACTGAAACTTAGATTAGACTAGAGATTTCGAGTTATTCTTTATTATTTTTATAATTTTATTAATACTATTTATATCTTGTTTCTTTGGAGTTTATTAAAGACTAAAACTAATAATTCAAAATATTTACCTAGGTATAATAATAAAAAAATATAATTGCATTTTCGCACTAACTAGAAGTTCCTATGTTACCAAACAACTTTAAGTAATTTATATCAACAATGTGATTCTTAAGATTTAAGTTATAGATACCTAATGTTATAAAGATTTGTTAATTTTCTTGAAATATTTCCTAATAAAAGCTTTTCTTTGGAAATCATCTTTTATTTAATATCTTAATCCCTAACATTTCCGCAAACAACACCGCCTAAATCTAATAAAATATTAGTCAACACAGCTCAAGTCATAAAAAACAAGTTAAAATAAAGTAAATTGTCAAAATAAGTATAAATAATTATTTTTTAACCGCTAACTAGAGTATGTATTAAGTTATGACAGGAATAATCCCCAGATTTTTAAAAATAGACAGTTTTTTACGTCTCCTGTAAAGTTGGTAAAAATGACTTAGGCGGTGTTGTAAGCTAAGGGACGTTATACAACATAATATCATTTTACATCCAAAACAGCAAAATAGTCCTTTTGGATTATGTCCCCACACAAGAGATGATGGCTGATGTGTTTACGAAAGGTCTTGCAAGAGTTAAACTGAGTTTCGTATGAAAAGTCTTGGTTGTGAGTTATTTCTACACTGTATATCAACATAAACTCATGCAAAAAATCAGGGGCCCAAGTCTGCTATTGCATAGCATTGCAATAGCAGACTTGGGCCCCAGGTCGATCCGTGGCTCTGTTACAGCGTGATTGAGAGACAAACCAACACACTTTCGCATTTAAAATATTAGGATTAAGTACCTATTATTTGATTTCACATTCCGTGAAAATTTCAAGTATCTGCCTTACAATTATATTCAAAGATAAAGGTAGTAGTAGGTATTGTTATCAAGATGGCAAGCGTTTACAAACCTTCGGAAAAACAACCTAGAACACAGCACCTTTTGTGAGACATGTTTATTGCACAAGTTAAGGGATCAATCTCAATTCACCAACACAAGTTTAGATTTACGGTTAGATCCAATGAAGCTCTGAAAGCAAAGAACAAAGAAAAAATGAACAAGAAGACAGTATTTCTCTGGCCGACCATGGCACAGATCACTATATTACTCCATGTCACAGATTACTATGATACTACGTATCAGATGGCTCAGTGCCCTACAAATTTTAAACCCTCGAAATCAAGGCCCATGATTGGCTAATGTATCATTTTGGAAAACTGCTGTAACCAATGGCGTAATAACAATTTTTTTTCTATTTTTGTCTATGGATTTTTATTTTTGTTATGAAGGTATCTACCATAGGTATGTACCATAGGTATCTACCACAGGTATGTACCGTAGGTATCTACCTATTGCCATCCTTGCCCATAATAATAATTATAGGTTATAATTTTTTTTAAATAGGAAATAAAGAAACAAATTTTTTAAAAATATTTGTTTAATTCACTTTGAAATAACATAATATCGCTTTTGTTATACACATTTTTGGAATTTCAGGTAAGTCTTTATGATCTTGTCTAATATATACTTATATGCCCTAATTTTGTTTATTAGATACACCCTACACCAATTAAGACGTCATATTTTTGATAATTTGTTTCACGAAACGTTTTTCAAATTACAACACACTGGTAAACACATAAGATCCTAAACACTTTTATAATATAAACCATAAAACTTTGTCTTTTCTCACACTGTGGAAACTTATAAAAAATAGCATCCTTACGCGAATTATTATAACGGGCACATAACACTTGCACTATATTCCAATAAATTGAAATAACAATTGCTATTCTGGGACAGAAATATATGAAAATTAAACTAAAAAAACCAAATACAATAATAATGGCGTCGATTGGGCGTCAGCCATCAGGAGAATCATAGATTACTGTAGATCTATAAATACTTCATACTACACATAGGTACCTAATGTAGATATAGAGATGTCTGTAAAAATTGTCATGCATCATAGTGGAAAAGATTTTGTAAGGCTATGGAAATTTGTATGGGACTGAACTGGCCGTGCTCCATGTCCCACATGGCCTTTCCATGCACCACACCATGTTCTTGATCTATGATCAGTGTTGCCAACCTCAGGAAAGCAAAAAGCAGCAAATGGAACTTAAAAAAACAGCAGAAAACAGTAAAATAGTAGGGTGGCAGACCCAATTATGGGCACTTTAAGAGTTTATCTTATTTCAAATATGTTTTTTAAGTATAAATTTAACCAAATTCTATAAATCACTGTGTTCATAAGGTTACTTGTTTAATAAAATATATAATTAAAGACGTTATTGAAATTTTTTTGTTTAAATCAACTAGAATTTTAAATAAGATTGAAAAATGACCCAGTCCCCAATTATTCGCATATTTGTTACCAGTTATGGGCACAAAATTATCCATTTATCAACACTCAGATTTTAATAGAGTTTAAGGGAAATATAACGCTAGGCTACCTACGGAAGTCTTTTAGAATATAGATTTTATTACGAAATAATATACGGAAATTCTTATAGTAACTGTAGGTGACTTAATTTTTTTATATTTATTATATTTAAAACAAACACCCTTACATATTTAATAAGAAAACGTAAACATAGTCTTTATCAAACGACAGACGTCCACAGCTGGACAAAGGTCTCTTATATGGACTTCCACAGGCCTCGGTCTTACGCTACCTGAATCCAGTGGCACTCTGCGACTCGTTTGATGTCGTCGGTCCACCTAGCTTCCCGGTACGGGATCGCTACTCCAACACCATGGGATCCCATCGACCATCAGCTCTTCGAACTATATGCCCCCCCATTTCCACTTCAGTTTCGCTTAGCTATGTCCGTGACTTTGATTCTCTTACAGATATCCTCATTTCTGATATGATCTCGCAGGGATACTCCGAGCATAGCTCTCTCCATCGTCCGCTGAATGATTTTTGTTTCGTGATAAATAACTGCCCATAGAACTTCTGAACCTCTCTCCATACCTCAGGTGGAGAAGAAACGTGACAGCCTTCGTCAGTTTTCAGCCGCGTCAGCTGGCTCTGTCCGATAAATAGATCTCTCACGGACACTTTGGAATGGAACTTCTGTTCCACTAGATGGTATGTATCTTTAATATACTTGGTATTCAAGGCCCGCAGGTCGCGAGTTCTTTTCTTAGAGATCTGCCTATTAACCTACCAGTAGGCATCCGCGTCTGCTGACGATTGAAGTCTCATCTCTTGTCTGTCTTCCATTAGTTTGAGAGTAAGGTCAGAGAACTTCTTGGTCCTTTTCGTGTGATGGGTCTTAAAGAATTTAGACTCCAGAGTATGGACAGTTTACACACACTTGTTAAGATCGTCTACAGACTCCCAGTCTGCTAGGAAATCGAATCGCTTCGGAGTGTTAATAAACAGGAAAATCTCCAAATTTTGTAACCAGATACTGACACCCCTTGTTTTGCAATGAAATAACGGGAAAGTTTCAATTACTTTTTGAATAAGTAACTAATAATACTTAGAAAATCAATTGAAAACAATTATATTATTAAAACTCAAATAAAACCACAGTTAAATCATTATTAAGTAAGTACTGACCCTTAACGTCGATGAGTCAAAATGGCCGAAAAACTTCGGGAACTCCAGAACGATATCTTTCAACTACGATACTGACGTCATTTTAAAACTTTCCAGATTAGAAAGGTTTTGATTGTGAAAAATATGAATTCCCCTAAATATTTTTTAATCTGAAAATTTAAAAACCACAATCAGAAACATATATTTTTATCTTTTTTGCCAAAGTGCGAATAAACTGGTGCAGTGCTAGCTATTGGGTTGGTCACCCTAAATTCAAAACATCAAATCTACTGTTCGATATAACATTTATAAAATTGTTAAATAGATAAACAACTACTGTGAGATTTAACACAAATTGCCTTAAAATAAGGAATTTCTTGGAAACACAAAGTAAATAAAGTCAAAATGCAAAGACTTATACTATTTTTTATTATATTTATCAAAATTATTCATTTTATTACGAATTACTCATTTCAATTTCGCGATCTTCAACGTTTTCTGAATAATTTTTTTTATTAAAGTCATAGATGGCTTTATTAAATCCAGGAGAAACCGGTTTTATGCAATAAATCAAGTACAGTACAGCACAGCTATCCCTGTTCCACTTATTAAACTACAAATTTAGCTATCCTGTTTTACTGTATATCAAAAAGATTGCGTCAGAAAATGGAGAATCACAAATTAGTACTTTAATGCTTTCATGGGAATCCCCTATGCCGCAACAGGCCCGCTAGTGATACCAAATTCACAATTGTACAAAGGCGCGTGACCGACACATACAAAAACTATCTTTATTGCTTGCTCTAATAGGTTATTCCAGTTTAACATTTTGGTTTTTTTTTTCTCTGTACGAAATTCGGGTACATCACCTAAAAACAGTAAAAATACGAACTAAAACAGAAAACAGGGATGTCAACGCAAAAACAGTAAATCTACTGTTAAAACAGTAGGGTTGGCAACCGTGTCTATGATGCACATTGCACTGCATTGCATTAACTGCACACTAGGGATGACGATTCGAGATCGTATAATCGAAGAATCGATTTTTCAGGCCAAATAAATCGATTTTTTTAAATCGATATGCAACACTGAATCGATTCAGTGAATTGATATTTCACCCTAGAGAATCGAAATTCGATTTTTTCTATTCACGAGATGTCTGTGTGCCTAGTTTCTGACTTCGCCTCTCTTTAATAAATAAAAAAAAAGTTACGTTTGTAGTCTTTGACTTTTTGTATCTGTAGTATCTATTTATTGATATTGCGTCATTGATTGCTACATACTACTTATCTGTGGTTTATGCCTTGGTCATGGCCACAAACATATAAGAGTAAGGTCATGGCCTTGATCACGCCTTGATTGACAGACTTATTTTTCTCTATAGACTGACTCAACTGACTGTCGTGAAATCGTAATTCGTAATAATTATTAAACTGTGATTAAGAAATTTCAAAAAGTGTAATTACCTACCTACTATGAATAAAATATTTGATTTTGTCTTGACTTTAAATAATAATTTGAAGTCAATTTTTTTTTGTAACATTATTACCTAATGTAACATTTGGAAAGTAAAATTATGTCTTCTTTTTTACCTGATACTTTGATATGGTTTTAAAAATAATTGTGATTATCGAATTCCCTGACCTAAAAAAAATCCCTGATTTTACTACTAAGTGATCGTTTATTATGGTATCTTGTTTGTCATAAAATGGATTTATATTTACATTGTGTTCAAAAATGCTATTAATCAATATCATGCTACTGACTATAAACAACAAAATTTTAGCATGCTATAAAAAATGCTGTAATTAGGAAGCTTGTGGGCGGCTGGCGCGCACGCTAGGGATGGCGATTCTTTCCGAAAAAGATCGATTTTAAAATCGATTCGAATCGTAACTTGATGAATCGATTCATAAAAAAATCGAGGTCTAGGTTCTCGGTCAGGGAGTTCGATATTTTTATAACCATATCAAATCAAATCGAATCAAATCATTTATTTATACAAAAATATCATAACACATACAAATGGATTTTGCCAACAGCTAAGCTAAAATCGTTAGATTTTGTGTTTTAGCTGCTGGACCTCTTCGTATCAAAGTATGAGGTAAAAAAGAAGACATAATTTTACTTTCCAAATGTTACATTAGGTAATAATTTTAACCAAAAAAAACTGACTTCAAATTATTATTTAAAGTCAAGACAAGTTCAAATATTTTATTCAAAGTAGGTAGGTAATTACACTTTTTGAAATTTCGTTAATCACAGTTTAATAATTATCATCATCATCATCATTTCAGCCTACGGACGTCCACTGCTGAACATAGGCCTTTCCTAAACAGCGCCATCACACCCGGTCCTCAGCCTTCCTCATCCAGCCACTTCCCGCCACTCTCTTTAAGTCGTCGGTCCACCTTGCTGGAGGGCGCCCCACACTACGCGTTAATAATTATTACGAATTACGATTTCACGACAGTCAGTTGAGTCAGTCTATAGAGAAAAATAAGTCAGTCAATCAAGGCCATGACCAAGGCATAAACCACAGATTAGTAATATGTAGCAATCAATGACGCAATATCAATAAACAGATACTACAGATACAAAAAGTCAAAGACTACAAACGTAAATTTTTTTTATTTATAAAGAGAGGCGAAGTCAAAAACTAGGCACACAGACATCTCGTGAATAGAAAAAAATCGAATTTCGATTCTCTAGGGTGAAATATCGATTCACTGAATCGATTCAGTGTTGCATATCGATTTAAAAAATCAATTTATTTGGCCTGAAAAACCGATTCTTCGATTAATCGATCTCGAATCGTCATCCCTATTACATTCTCTTGGAGCAGTGCGTGCCATATTATTGTTAGGGCTATGACAGCTTAGTTCCAAAATGTGTCGTTTTGGCGCTGCAATCGTTCGCTTAGCCACAGACATAGGTACCACCCGGTACCACTCGCCATTGTATTATCCTATTAATACTGTAGTCTTTGGTATTATCTTTGCTCGCCATCTCCAGTCGTTATTTGTTTTTGTTATTTTCAAATTTTCCTACGTTTGCGTGCAAAGATGCAAAGATTACAATATTATTTTATACGTGCTTGCATCTTGGTTGTTAGGATTGTGGTCGCGAAACGTGAAAGTATCGTCGTGGGACCAATTAAGTGTTGTGTCGGTAGTTGAACCTCAACTAATGAGACGCATAAGCTTTATTGTTTTCCCGGGAACGATTCCTTAAGAAATTTGTGTATGTGACCAAGGATCAACATTTAGAACAGCAATCAAAGCTTTTAGGGAGAACACAGTACGAGAACGAATCATTCAGAACATCAAAGATGGTAAGAGTGTTTCATTTATACAGTACTCTTTTTAAAGGTGTTTTTTGTATGGAAGGTGGCCTATAAACAGTCATAATCTAAATCTTTTCAAAATTGCTCTTGCTCTTTGAAACCCTAATAAATAAAAAATAGAGATTTAGTCTTAAGTATTAAAAAGCTTATAATAAATAGAATGCCAATATTAAACTACTTTATTTTCTTTTCAGATGGTACCATCAATATTGCTGGGCATAATCTCTGGGTAAATTAGGGCACACAAGGAAATTGCCAAAATTAAATAAAAGTCAGCGTTGCTCCTCAGGTGTTTAGTGCTTGAACCGCTGCAATGCTAAAATACACTAATGCACTCAGTAAGTATATAAAGTATGACTGAATTAGCATACAATTATTAAGAGTATAATAATTTGCCTATAATATATATAAAAGAAAGACTTGCTAGTTACACTATTTATAACTCAAGAACTGCTGAACCAATTTGGCTGAAAATTGGTGGGGAGGTAGCTTAGAACCACGAGATGGATATAGGACTTTTTATCCTGTATACTGATAAAGATGAGTTTGTTTGAACACTTATAAGTCTAAAACGGCTAGACTGATCTTCATGGTTTTTTGTTTGTTATATTTGTCTCCGTCCCGAATAGCAGAATAACTTTTAAAATATCAGAAAAAATCACGAAAACAATTATTATGAAAAAAATTCATTTTTTCATACATTTTGTATTGAACGGGGTTTTTGATGGCAAGGAAAGAAACCTTTTGCCCTGGAAAAACAGTAACCTAAGTCACGCGGACGAAGTCGCGGGCATCATCTAGTTATTTTTAATATAATTATCTCTATTTCTATGTAAAGAGCATAATTTACAAGAATATTAGTCACAAATCTACCATGTTTTATAGTTAATGTTAAGAATAATATTACTGGTTAAATAGATGATGGTTAATTATAAAAAAATTCAATCTACATACTTTACTCATTTCTATCTTTATTTAATATTTTTCAGATAACTTACACACTGGAAAGACAAGCAGTATGGAGACAACAGCAGAAGTTTTAGAATTTTTTGACAAACTTTTTGATAGTGTCAATTGCTATCCAGGCGGTGCAGCGAAAGGAAAACTGTGTAAAGTAGTGAAAAGGAATTTGTTTTATATAAAGTTTTGGACAGAAGCCATTATAAAATGAAACAATTAACATTTAAAGACACTACTAGTAAACTAGCAATACAAACAGGAAAACCTCGACTTGTGCGTGTTCCATCCCTAGAAAGTTGGATCAGAACCTTGAGAGCTTTATAAGATTGTCTAAATTATTATTTAAAAATCATAACATAGAGTATTTTTATCCCAGATTGATAATCAATTGTTTAAAAACTTACACAAGCAACTCTATGGATGATAAAATTTATTCAGGGAATACTAACTGTTAAAAAATAATAATTTAGTATATCCTAGCAAAAATTTTGTAATTTTGTACAGGGATGCGAGTACGTTTATACTTACATAATTATCTAAATGAGAATGGGCATAAAAAAATATTGGCACAAATTTAAAAGCTGCTTTAAACACTCGTTTGAGGTTTTTCTGGTTGGGGTGTTGTTCCACCCATAAAGAATTATTAAAAAACATATTTTTAAAACATATAATAAGATTACATGATTAAATAAAATCTTAAAAGAAGACATAGAAGAAAAATACAGATCAAAAATGGCTGATATTCAAGAAATAGCATATCTGAAGCATAAATGTTTTAAATTAAGGATAAAAGTTTTAAATAAATAAGTGTAAATAAATAAGTGTTGTTTTATTTTTTTATTTTTTATTTTAAATATATAAGAAATTCCTACATTATTTTGTTATCGATAGAAGTACATCACTAAAGTATCGATAATGACTAAACGAGTTATCGACTCGGGTAAGCCCTAAACTGTCAATTCAGCTGCAAAGCTACAGCAGCGCCAAAACGAAACAATTGGAAACTAGATGGAAAAAGTCACTGTCGCATCTGTTACGTAGTAACTAATACCTAATCTGTGCTGGTCTGTGGTGCCAACTGCCAGCGGTAGAAGAAGGTTCAACTATTTAATTATTATTAATTGTAATTAGTTATAAGCACGTTATAAGATTGTCCAATTCTTTATTTTTTTTTTGGCAGATCACGCCTATAAATTACCGTTTTTTGTTTTCGGAATAATGTACTAAAATAATGTCGTACTTTATTGACGTTTAGTGAAGTGCCCTGTGCATAACAAACAACCACAGACTAAAACACAGTTCTTGAAAGACGATAACTCATTCACAATTATGATAAAAATAATTTTACTTCGTGTAAGTATTGTTTCTGTAAATTTAATAAAAAAAGGAAATAAAAATAGTAACTATGATTCCAATATTGAATATTTGCAAGGAATTAAGTTGAAATCTTGGAATTTAAGTTCAAACCAAGAGTAAAGAAATTTCTCTTTTCATTTTTTTTTTTTTTGAAGTGAGTTAACTTCAAAACGCGTGGTTAATAATGTCTAAACCAAGTTTAAATCAAGAGTTATGAGCAAATATACTTGGAAAATCACATACCTACCTACTTATTTATTTAACAAACTAGCTACGTAATTGGTTAGTAAAATTATTAAATACTAGCGGCTCGTCCTGGCTTCGCACGGCTGGATTTTTTAAACATTTTGGCATAAACGTACAGTGAATGCAGGACAAGTGACATCAACGCGTAATTTTTAAAAACATTTCACTGAGCAATTTTATTAAACTCATAATATGTTTCGAATGGAATGTCCGATTTTAATAAACTAAAAAGTAATTTACAGGTATTTAAACTGCCTTGCTTGAGAAATCATTTATTTAGGTAAGGATTAAGGCAAAGGTATAAATAACTTGATCTGATTTATATACACTATACAATTTAAATTAATATCGGAGTTATCAGAATATTTCCGCGTGATAAAATAATAAAATGGTGCCAGCCGGTGCGGCGGGGCAAGGTGGCAGGTATCGGCGCGGAAGATTCCTGTGGTTCCTGTGGTGATCTTATTAACAATCGTTTCCTATAAGAAGAACAAATATTTAATATTTCAACCCAGGCGAAGTCGGGGCAGGTCGCTAGTTAAACATATTTTGAAAGAAAACCTTAATTATTGAACGAGCGAAGCGAGTTCTCTGAGTCAACTAGGGCGCTTGTCTGTACTGGACAGAGAAGTGTGTACGTCCAAATGTCTGTCAGAGCCCTATAACTTCTGAATTACTGAACGTAATTACTTCAAATTTAAATATAATATGTAAACTGATGGCCTTCAGCTGAACATTGTATAAAAAAATATAAAAAGCTTTATTTCAGGGGCGCTCTCATAGAAGCGTGTTTAAAGTAAAATTTTGTTTGTTACGTTACATAGACTTACAATATATCTTTTTAAAGACGACTTTGATCAGAGTACAAAAATATTTTTTTTTTAATTTTTCCCTTAAAATTGACGAAATGGGGGGCTTTCAAAGTGGAGATTTTAATTTGAGCCATATGTCAAGAATTACTGAATATTAGAACGTGAAACTTGGTTGAAAATTCAGTCATATCCTGTACTTGAACAACAAATACTAAAATTAGATAAATGTTATAAAGAAACGAAATTATTTATTTTTAAATGCTAATAGCTTCACAATAATGCTAATAGATGCAGTGTTGCCACCTTAGCGATTTTGTCACTAGATCTGGTGATTTTTCAGAGCTTATTGCGATAATTTTTCATCATTTAGCGACAATTTATTTTTAGTGTTTTTTGGCGATTTTTGATACAGCATCTGGCAATACTTATTTCAGTGGGAAGAACCTTAAAAGCGTTTTAAAAAAATGCTTTGTTGTGTGTAGGTAATGACGCAGAAATGCAATACCCAACCAACCACCTTGATTATGACATTAATCTGTCAATGTCATAGTCAAGTTTGCTCGTTTTCTAAATAACTTTTCTTTATTCTATATTCTTTCTCATAGAAGTAATACATACTACGTAACGTAATTTAGGACAACTTGTTAGCAACTGCGGCAAAATTATCTTCATAATTATATTTATTTTTTAATTATAATTATACATTTATATGCACATATATATTGTACAAGTATCATCAAAATTTAAGGTGTAAATTGATCTGAGAGTTTTTCCATGGTCACGTAATTTATGAGTTGATCTTGAGGAGGTTACAGATCAACGTAATTATGACGTTTCTAAAATCTTGACAGTGAGTTTTTTATTCATACTTATTTAGTACTTATAAAATAATTAGCGACTTCTGGTGTTTTTTTTTCATCCAATTTTTTTAAAATCTGGTGATATTTTACATTGAATCTAGTGACAAGATAATTTTCGAGGTGGCAACACTGAATAGATGGCGCTGTGTCAGTAAAACAGTTTTGTGTCAACTATTATTTTTTTTATTGCGTCTAATGTTAAAAGTTAATTATTACAATATATAATTAAAACTTTTGGGAATTATGGGATATCGCGAGGTCTCAGTTCGGGGCGAACCACTAGTTATTATTATCGATAAAGAACCCAAATCAACTTATTATTTATTCTGTTTGTCTGTTACCGCAAGGGTGAATATTCAATTTGGACGATATTTGCGCATTTTTTTAGGAACAAGCATAATTTCATTTTTTTTAATTTTTGATAGTATTATAATGTTTGGTGCTATTTCATTAAATACACAAGTGAAAGGCACGTATATATTTCAAATATTCAAAGAGTTATTGCCACTAGAAATTTATGTCAAGCTACGGTAATGAACCCTGTATACGGTAATGAATTTTTATGTATACTTTTGGCAGAATTTCTTATGAATTCTCTATTTGAATAAACTTGTACGAATAAAAGCAAGTGCCCAGCCGTGCACAGGGAATTGGTAATTCACTCGTCGACCGAGAACCTTGTTGGGCCCGTCACTGCTTGGAGTAAGATCGTTTCAAATAACAAAATATCAAGCAGTTCTTCCATAACTTAATAGACTCCCTCTATATTGGACCTCTTCCTTACCACTCACCCTACCGGCTACCAGGTAACAGTCGATGCTCCCCTAGGAACATTTAACCCCTGCCTAGTACAGACTTCCGTGCCACTTCCATCCTCTGTTCGCACGCGTAATACCGGTAGCCTCATATCCGTGGGCACAGCTTTGTTTTTCAACAAACGACCTTAACACCTGTGCTGAAGCAGTTGCTGATGCCATACTCCAAGGTATGGACTGCTATATTCCAAACTCCCTCATACCTTTTGGGAAGCGCGCGCAGAAATGGTTCAACGGGATCTGTAATAAGGCTGCTATACTTAAACAAAACTCCTACCAGTCCTGGCTCTCTGCACATTGCACCAATGATCCCAATGCTGCAAGTGTTAAGAAAATCTTTAACATTGCGTCCAGAGCCTACAAAAATGCCATTGCCAGGGCAAAATTTGAGCACATCGACAGAATTGGGCAGAGACTAGTCTCACTGCCTTCTGGTTCCCGTGCTTTCTGATTTCTGTTGAAAGCCATGTAAGGCAACTTCTGTCGTTCCTCGTTTCCACCTTTAAGCAAACCGGATGATACACTGGCCTACACTGCCAAAGAGAAAGCCGAAATTCTGGGCACTCTCTTTGCTGCCAACTCTACGCTTGATGATGGTGGGAAAACACCGCTGACCATCCCGCGGTGTCAAAACTCCTTGCGTGATATACGGGGTACATTGGGGATATATTGACAGTAAGGGGGAAGCCCTAGCGGTCAGCCTCGACATCGCTAAAGCCTTTGATCGGGTTTGGCATAGGGCTTGGCTATCGAAGCTGCTATCTTACGGACTTCCTGCGAAGCTGTGCCATTGGGTCGCTAGCTTTCTTCATGGGCGCAGCATCAAGGTCGCTGTCGACGGTTTTTGCTCTCAACTTAAGCCCATCAATGCTGGCATTCCACAGGGCTCAGTGCTATCGCCTACTTTGTTCATTCTGCATATCAATGATATGTTGCATAACAGCAGCATATATTGTTATTTGGATGACAGTACTTCTGATGCCCTTTACAAAGGCCATGCACAGTTCTCTCGCGCAGTGCTGGAGGAGAATAGAGCCAAACTTGTGTCGGACATTGAGACTTCTCTCTAGAAAGTGTCCGTATGGGGTTCACAAAATCTTGTTCAATTTAACCCTTCAAAAACACAAGTTTGTGCGTTTACCGCAAAAAAGGCCCCTTTTACCACGCCTCTTCTCTTTCAGAACACTTCCCTTACTCCTACCAACAGCATTGGGATTCAAAAGAGGGCACTTCGGCTTGTGGACAATCCCAAATTAACCTACTCGCTGGAAAGCTTGGAACACCGCAGATGTAAGCTCGCTTTGTGTGCTCTATCGGCTATATAACGGGGAGCCCTCTAACTTCTACAACCGCACCGCACGCCACCGAACGCAATTTCACCCCCACCACCTGTGTGCCTGGAGCACTTCGACCATCAGGTGCTCCAGATCTTTTTTTCCATGTACTACCAAATTGTAGAATCATCTCCCTTCGAAAGTATTCCTGTATATAATGTAGTTTCAGTAAAAATCATTAAATGAACTTCAAAAAGGTTACGGTAAACAACGGTAATGAAGGACACGGTAATGACAAATATGCACTTTTAATTTATTATTAATTTTTCTATAAGCAGTATATGCTATCTAATCATTTAAAAATTAAACTAGACGAGAACTTGATGTATTGTTATCGCAATAAAATTCCAATTTTAAATATTTATCAAAATATAAGCGGACTGGTAATGAAACATAAACTGTGACAAAACATTATAATACACTTTCAGTTGTAATTTTTTGCGCGAGTTCGTGCGTACGTCTTCCTTCTGCTACGTTTTCCGGTCGACTGAGGTCTGAGGTGCGGGACGCCGAGAGCTCACTATGTAGCGGCAAGATTTTGTCACGTAAAAACATGTTTCCCGTGATGATTCCGGAGGGTTCCGGTAATGAACTTTGCATCGTGACAAAACTTTAAAAACATATTTGACTATATATTTCTTTGTAAAATTAATTTTAAATTATGAAGAAGTAATAAAAAATTATTTAATTATTGGGCACAGTAGCCAAATTAACATTATTTTTGTGCTAGGTTTACTAAATATTATTAAATATAAAATGTCTAGTAATAAAACAGGTGCCGGTAATGAATTTTAATGTTATTTTCACTAAAAATCTGAGTGATTTACATAGAAATTTCAATAAACACACCATGTGCACGATAAAGTATGTAGGTGTGCATGATAAACGTATATTAAATGGAGTCTAAACTTAAGTTTCAATTTTTTATTCACTGAAATACGTAATTTTCATTACTTTGAATATTCACCCGCAAACATATGTCAAATTAATTTATCTAAGTGATTAAAAATATATAATAAAATATAAGTACCTACGTTAAATCAAAATTAAAAAATATTTCATTAAATCGATTGAAAGTTCTTCTTAAATAAAATCGATTATTATTTCAAATCGAATCGGTAACGTGTGAAGGCGTTACTAAAGTCAAAATTTCTTGATCTGCCAAAAAGAAAATAAAGAATTGGACAATCTTATAACCGACTTCTTTTCTTAGTATTAGTGAACTTATTTTTATTGTTTGTTCAGTACGTATCAGCCTCTAGAAACTCTCTTACAAGAACATTTTATTTCTTTGGGTTCAGCAACATGCCGAAACTAACGGGTGACGTCATATTGCCAACATAATTTATGTCAAAAAGGAGTTTTCTAAAAAGAGTTAATTCTTGGTTCGACTGGCTTCGCATTATGAAAAGTCATTAATCCAAAGAAAGAAAAAAATTGTTGTCATTTTTCAGTCAGTTGTCAGTATAATAAATAAGAGAAAAATATTTGTCAAACGTTTTAAATAAATATTAATTCTATAAATAATTATTCTAGCGGGAATTGTTTATTCGTTAATTCCTCAATTCAATTTGTGAACCATCTTGGAAGATTATAGAAAATGTGAAGTTTGCAGCATGAATGTTAAAAGTTCTGAGAAGTTCTTGCTTTTTCCAATGGTATCAAACGGTAAAGTGCTTAAGTTTCCAATGGTAAAGTGCCTACCTACCTGTGCTACCTACGATTATTTTTAACTGCTATTCTATCGAATGGGATAAAAAGAAGACTGCAGTGATACTTTGCTTAGCAGATAAAAAGATGCTATTGCATTGAAAAAACTTCTAGAAAGAAAGAAAGAATTCAGTTTAAAGTAACTAATTTTGTTTCAACTAGTTGTAATATTGTGAATAAAAATGAATAAATACTAGACTCATATTGATCCTTGTTTTATTTACGCAACTTTTGAACTTGATCTTAGAACAATAGATTTGGTAGCACATCCCTGTTTTTGTCGATATCGATAAAATCTAATTATCGATAAGACAAATCTATCGATACATTACATCCTTAGCTTTGACAATTCTTTCTTCATTACATGGGTTGGTAGTATTGTTTTTCTTTTATGAAGTTGGCTAAAATAAAAACAAAGTCTCGAAATTTTCTTTGAAGTTCCGCCTCTTAAAACGGAGTGATTACATTCTCTTTGGTACGTATTTAACAATAATATGAATTTTAGATAACCCAATCCAGCTTTAATTCTCGTAAGTACATAAACACTACTAATCCGATATTTAAGTTTCCTCATCGATGTATATGTATATTATTTGCTTATATTCATTCGCTGAGTTTCCTACATTGCAACCTGCACCAACCAACCTTTTGCAACCTTTTTTACCATTGTGTTTTACGTGATGCACTGCATTTCGATTTGAAGTTTCTTTGTATTTTTAAGACTTAATTTAAATGCCAATGTATGTAAACGTCTACGAGGAACTCATTTTTAGATGATTCCACAGCTGTGAGCTGGACCTCATGATCAACTCTCAACAAGCTAGCCACTAAATCAATAAGATAGGTAGTTAAATGCAATTGTAGTTACTACATTAACTGACTGCTTTTTCAATTGGTAATTGAAAAAAACAGTCAGTTAATGTAGTAAAGCCAAAATCTACATAGATCTAGATAGAATTTTAATGTAATAAATATTAAATAAGTAAAGCATGTCTGTAATTAATATAATAGTTATTGCATGTATTTTGATTAGTTACAATCTGTTTTACCAATACTTTACTACTTAATATGTGACCCCTTTTCTGACCTTTTTACATTACGGGCTGCTAGACTGCATAAATTTTTTATTGTTTGCAGTTATTAAAACTTTGGAAAAGTTCAATATATTTTTCTGAAAGTACCTACCTATATTAAAAATCACAATGGGAAATGTTATGGCAAATAGGGAAGAACCAAAAATAAGAAAAGACAGTTTCAATGTACTTCAATTGAGAAAGGCTATAAAATTATCTGAAAATTTGACATTTCAAACAAAATTTCGTACTTTCAGTTCTTTATTAACAAATAAACGAGTAAAGAAGGTAATAGAGTTAACAAATAAAAGAAGTTTTTCTGATAGAGAGAAACTGATGGCTTTAAGTCTGTACAAGAAAAATCCAAGGGTATATCTGGTGCTTACTAAAATGTTTGTATTACCTCCTTGCAATGTATTCCATAAACTAACATTTAAATCTTTCATGGAAACTGGACTGAATGAAAGAATTTATGTGAAGCTTAAAAGAAGAGTACAAAGAATGGCTAAAGTTGAAAGAATGTGTGTGCTTTTATTTGATGAAGTAACTATTACCCCAAAATTGAATTGCAATGGACAAGATTTTATAATGAACAACAAAAAGATAACCAGTGGTCTGGCAAACCATACACTAGTTTTTATGATAAGACTTATTTTCAAAAAGAAAAATCAACCGATTGCATACAAGTTTTCCTGTCAAAGAATAACTAGCAATGAATTAAAAATAATAATTCAGAGCATTATAATGGATTTGCAGGACTGTGGTCTTAAGGTCATGGCCACAGTTTGTGACCAAGATGCTAGGAACATATGTGCGATTAATAAATTGATTAAAGAGACGAAAGAAGAATTTTTAGAAATGAACAAGACGTACGCACGTGACACATTTGAGGTGAATGGGAAAGAAGTTGTGCCACTCTTTGATGCCCCACACTTAATGAAAGGACTTAGGAATGATTTAGTTACAAAAAATTTGAAATTCACTATAAATAACGAAGTCAAAATAGCAAAATGGGACCACATAGTGCAATTTTTTAAGGATCTGAGAATTCCTTTGGACCATGTCACAAAATATCATGTAATTCCAAAGAAAATTAACAAAACAGATGCAACATATGCAATACAAACGTTAAGTCGCAAATATTATGCTGCATTTATGGGATTCTCTATAAGTAAGATTCTTATTTTTATTGCAATTTGATCTATATTCTCGAAGGACTTATGGCCTATATAGTTAAACTTGAACAATGCAAATTAAAATTAATTTATACTAGGTTTTGTCCACTGCTTCAATTATTCAAACCCCTATTTTGCCCTCTTAGGGGTTGAATTTTCAAGTCCTTTCTTAGCGTATGCCTACTTCACAATGTATGCTGAATTCCAGCCAATTCCATCCAGTGGTTTGAGCTGTGCGTTGATAAATCAGTCAGCCTGTCAGTCAACCTTTTCCTTTTATATACCTACTAGCTTTAACCTGCGGCTTCGCTCACGTTAGGTTCGATTTTTTAACCCCCTATTTAACCCTCTTGGGATTGAAATTTTCCAAAATCCTTTCTTAGCGGATGTCTACGTCCTAACAGCTACCTGTACACCAAATTTCAGCTCGATCGGTCCAGTGGTTAGAGCTGTGCGTTGATAGATCAGTCAATCAGTCAGTCAGTCAGTCAATCAGTCATCTTTGCCTTTTATATATTTAGATTTAGAAGATTAATTATATAAGTCACAGGCTTTTACTACAAATCAAGGCTAAACTATCAACTTGGAAAGCAGATTGTTACATTTTTACTATTTATAGGTACATGTAGCTATTTTAATGCAAGTTAGTGTAATCTTGTATGTAATTCTCACTTGCAACTCTGTCATCAGCTTATCAATCAGTAGGTCAAGGTGGTCAAGAAACTCAAAAATTAATTATGTGGGCATATAAGGTCTTTTTACACAGGAATCTATACATATAATAAAATTGTATACATATAATAAAATTGTAGAAAAGTGGTGTCTGTACAATGGAAATATATAAAAAAAAAGTAGCAGGGCTTGTTATTATATCGATGCCGAACCCGAAATTGTAATTAATTTTTTTTTGTCTGTTTGTCTGTGTGTTTGTGCACGCTAATATCAGAAACGGCTTATTCGATTTAGATACGGTTTTCACTAATATATTGTAGTAAGCTTCACTTAACATTTAGTGTTTATTTTATGTCAATCGGTTCATAAATAAAAAAGTTATGTCAATTTAAACTTGGATATGAGCTATCTCCATTATAAATTTCAGGCAAATTGGTACATTTGTTGTGGTGTGAAGGTGAAACAAACATCCATCCATCCATTCTTCATCCTCACAACCTTTCACATTCATAATATTAGTGGGAAGTAGAATGATATGATTAAAAATGTTCAGGCTATATGATTATAGTGTAACCATTTTATAATTATTTAGGTCTTAACACATAGGCTACATTTTATTTGGAAAATGAACAAGTACCTGCAGGAATTAAAAAAAACCTTATCCATGAGGATAAAGTTGCGGGCATCATCTAGTTAATAACAGTTTTAGTAGTATACCTATATAGACAAAGTTTTTATAAAAAAAAGAATATTAGCCAAGCTGAACTTGACTTATTATTCTCCTCTACCCTCCAAATAAGCGAAAAGCTTGTGCTAGGAGTGGGTACCACAATAGTGCAACGGGTTGGGCTCGAACCTGCGACCTTTTAATCCGCATTCCACACCTTTAACCATTGGACTATTGAGATTTTCGCTTATTTGGAGGGGAGAGGAGAATATAAGTCAAGTTTAGTTTAGCCAATATTCTTTTTAAAAAAAGTTATACCGCTTTGTTACAGAATTGGGCACCCTACCAGATGAATGCTTTGACACAGTCCATGTTTTACTTTTCATTGATAAATTATTCAAATCTTTGAACGGCAGCTATGACCAATGGCAGATATATAAAGAGGGTGAGCCTCTCCATGGCCTGGTAACCCCTAAATGTATCCACGAAAAGGAATGGACAAAATCTACAATCATACTGAAGAGCATGAAATTTATTACATCCGAAGGAAAGGAAGTGCGTACACCTTCAATCGATTGCTGGATACGTACATTGGACAACATCAAATATCTGTCAAGAAAACTGTTTGTCGAACACAGTATTAAAGGATTTTGGATGTGTCGGTTCAACATGGATCCATTGGTGACGTTTTTGAAAAGGTTCCAGAAATATGGGTGCCGAAATATAAATACCTATTGCCTCAAATAAACTGCACTAAGTGGGTATAGTAAGTAAATTCGCTATCTTTACAATCAGTTATTTTACTCACATAATATTTGGCATTTTTGCCGCTCAAAAATATAACATTTTTAGTAGCCTAGCCGGGATATGGCGATTGAGTTAAAACATACATTAACTTCATTAAGTACTTTATTTTCGGGTTTTTTGCCGTAATTCCTCACTTGTCATTACCAAAAGCTCTTTAGCTTCATGTCAAGTAAATCTTTTGATATAAGAAAACTAGGTCTATTTAAGCTAGTTACATAAATATGGATTAGACATTGTATACAACAAAATGTGCAAAACGTCTTCATTTGTGCCTGCACGGGAACACTTCCGAGCGTGATGTAGCCTATATTTCTCTGTTTATCTTTGTTTCGGGCTTCCTGAGCATCTTCAGGCAATTTGCCTATAGGCATAACGCATAGTGCTCTACTATTTTGACACCATGTTTAAGTATTTTATGGACTGAAGACGGCATATAGTACCAATTGTATTTACTCACATAAAACTGTGCAGTGCCCAGTGCATATGGGCCAAATTTTTCTGCATTTAAAGATAATCCCGATGACATTGTTTGCAGAATTACGTATAATCTCTTGATTAATTCTTCATCAACACCCGTGATTTCTGCAGAACATTGGTAATTTAGAAAGAATCTTCTTGCCGTATTCCCATCGTTGCTATTGCTGGAACCTTGACTAGGTTTATCAACGTGTAAACCAAGCAACTCACAAAAACGAGTTTGGACGTACGAGGCATGCCTTTTAAGTTCTGTCGTTTGAAAAAAAAAAACGCAACTAGAACCTTATAGTACTTTTTATTGTTTTTCAAAGTATTCACCACGTAGCTTAATACGCTTTTCCATTCGCTCAAACCAGTTATTATAACATTTATTCCACTCTAAAGTGGGGGTGTTCAACATGGCTGATTTGAAAGCGTCGACTGCTTCTTCACCGGACTGGAACCTTTGACCACGAAGACTTTTCTTAATTTTAGGAAATGTAAAGAAATCGTTAGGTCAGGACTGTCTGGGGGATGGTCAAGAATTTCTACTTTTTCCTGCTTCAAATACTCAATCATTTGACGAGCGCTGTGTGAGCTTGCGTTGTCGTGGTGCAGGATGATGCGTCGCTTTAAGTTCGGCGATGACTTGTGGTAAACAAACTGTAGTATACCACTCTGCGATAACCGTTCTACGATCTTCAATAGTCGCAGCATGGCCGGTTTTTCCAACGAATGTAGCCACCATCTTCTTTGAAGTGCTTTGAGAACAAACAACTTTAGTTGGCTTTGGCTCGTCTTGAAAGACCCAGATTGTAGATTGTTGTTTGGAATAAGAATCATAGGCATAGATCCAAGATTCGTCACCACTGATGATGTCGTAGACGTGATTTGACTCTCCTCGGTTGAACCTTTGCAGAGTTCTCTTACACCATCTGACGCGGGCCGCCTTGTGATCGTCGGAAAGCAGATGCGGTATCCAACGGCAAACTAGCTTTTTCACACCAAGCGCTTCATGCAAGATCTTCTGAATGGTTGTCCCTGAGATGCCTAATAGAGCCTCTATCTCTCGATACGTCACATGACGATCTTCGAGAATTACTTCGTTGTCTCACAGCAATGATGTTATCTTCAGTGAAGCTAAGGTACTGGCATAATTCGGACGAATATTGTGTAGTACTATTTCTAGTGTTTCCTCATCAGATACACTTCGTGTTAGCCTAGAAAACATGCCCTGCATAATAGATAAATATATATTTATGTTTTCTTTTTCACCTTGAGTACGATTTCCTTTAGGAGTCGATAGTCATTATCAGGAGTATTTAATACCTTTTTTAGCAACTCAACTAATTCGCACCAACTACTAATACTATCCTTGACACTACGATACCCATGCAAAGCATAAGCAGTAAAAATTTCGTAAGCGTAAGTTAAGAGTTTCTCATAGGTGATACCTCTTGTAATAACGAACTCTTCGGCCTTTTGTATGAACGCGCGGACACAAGTTTTACCCGAATATTTAAGTTTGCTTAGGTCGGATATTATGTTTTTTTCGCATAACACTGGTAGTCTCGATGTGTCTTATTTTAACGAGGTAGAAGTGGTAGGACAAAGGCGTACAAAATGACATACACTCTGCTAAATCAGTCAGATTTATAAATACAGTTTACAAAATTCCAATGGGATCAGAAAAACTTGCCAAGTGCGAGTTTAACTTGGACAAGAAGAGTAATTTTAAAGTTAATTACTTTAATAAAAAAACTAACAGTATAATAACCATTGCCTGTCCTAGGTGTACTAAGAGTACTCTTTGGTTTATTTGGTGTTATCAAGTTTTGGTCAATACTCTCCAAAACCTGATAATCTGTGACAACACCATCACCCTCATCATCGCAGACCACAATCTCATTATCATTATCAATTGACGTTGGCATCAAATCTGCAGCCTTGCTTATTTCTGCAGAAACCCTCGCATCATCACGAATACCATCACCACTAATGCCACCACTACTCATGCAACCAATATCAACACCTACTGCTTCCTTAAAGTAGATTCCCAGTAAATCCACTAGTAGTGCTTCCAAGCATACTAGGGACTCGGTCCAATATGTCATCTGGGGATATATAGTCAGCAGGACCACCACCAGTCTAAAAATAAAAGTCAATGTAAATAGAATTAGTCACTACAATATACGGAAGTTCGAATAAAAACACGTAAAGTATGATCTGGCTAACCTGAATCCTTATGTTCATCCTTATTTTTAAATTTTCCCATTTTAAACGCAGCTGCTGCGGTTTTCTGGGACAATTCGTAGCTGAGGCATTGAATCGGTCTGCTAATCGAATCCACTCTTCATTCTTCATTTTATTATTTGTGGCGTTCGTGGTTTTAGTAGTTATTATTTTGCTGCCTTCTATAAGGTCGAGCAAAAACTTTGATTCCTCTTTTGTAAGAGTCTTTTGCCTAAAAAAAAATATCTCATAAATCTCTCTGCTAAATCAGTCATAAATCTTTATTTATCAACATTTTTTAACATTTTAATCAGTCTTAATATACTTTGGTTCGATATATTACCGAATACAAGGAGATCTTTAGTCTTTACACTAAATTAAACAAATTATAAGAAATCTTAAAAAAAAGTGAGCAAAATCCGTTTTGTCCGTCCTATGCGGGTAAGATGACGTACATTGCGTGTATAAAATGACAGGAAAATTGACTTAAAAAAAAAATTAAATGCATAGTTCGCATATAAAAGATTTTGTCTTTTTGGGAACATCCGCGCATGATGCATGAGCCCAGCGCTTACAACTCACGCACTTAAGCCAAACCTCTTTTGGCTTGGACCTGGAGTATAGGTCGTTGCAATAAATAATAATAATAAATTTATTTGCAAAATTGTGGGTAATAATAATAGATGATACATTGATTAAAATCCCTACACAATCTACTGTCACCGACAGTGTGCAAATATTCAAGAATTATTATATATAGAATTATAGTTAAACTATAGTATCTAAAAGTAAAAGTAGTAGTAAAAGTATATTCATTAATTCATTCATTCAGTATCCAGTTAAAAATAAAAAATAAATAATAACTAATAATTAATAATAATAATAACTTAAATTAAAAAAAAATATACAGCACATATCCTACGAAACATATTATGACTCAAGCACCCGCCAGGACCCCATCGTCAGCGAGATACTCATTAACCGTGTAATAGCTTTTTTCGATCAAGAACTCAAAAATGGCTCTCTTAAATCTTGACAGCGGCAGATTCCTTCTACCAGCCGGAAGTTTATTAAACAGGGTAACGGCCATACAAAATGAATTTTTTGAACAGACAGCCAACTTTCTTGGTGGTGCCCAGAGTTTATTTTGAGGATATGGCCTGCCCCGTCTGTTCGGATATATTTCATTTAAAGTTGGAAAAAGATTGGGATTTTTCCTTACAAATAGCAACACTTCGAATTTATAAAGACATGGTAATGTTAATATTTTATTCTCCCTAAACAATGGTTTGCAGCTCTCTAAAGTTTCAGCTCTGCATCTGCAAATGCAAGGGCAATCTTCATCGTCGTCGTTCGCAGTGATGTTTTGTAGGGACATGAAGTCTTCTTCACTGCTGGAACTAAAGTTCAAAGGACAATGCCAAAAATGTATGGGACTTTGACCCACTTACCAAAAGTCATTTACAAAAATGAATTATGCATCATTTTATTGCTAATTGTTTACTAATGAATAAAAATAAGTTTTAAAACTTCTAGCACTTGCGGTTTATGATTAATTAAAAGTCAAAGTTGGACTTTTAGGTTATTATGAAACTAAAATATCGTGAATGGTTTATAGTACTCCCACATGAAAGAGATACAGTATAGCGATGTCAAACAAGATAGAGTGAAACACAGCTATGTCTATATCCGTCTCTCACTGCGTGCCACACGCTTTGTAGATTCTATTACACACTTATTCTATGTTTATAGTAAAATAAAAACAAAGTGACACTGACAAATGACATCGCACCACAGTTGACATCTCAAATCGACAATGACGTTTCGTTACACGTTTCATTTTCTTTTCGTTTTTGTTTTTTAATTTGTAGCTAATGTGCAGTTATGATTGGCATAATTATTTACATTAAAAATATTTGTGACTTTTAATTAACCTATTATTAGTATTGAGAATTATCCATTATGTAGTAGGTAATAATGAGTTTTTATGTGATTTTTTTATTATAGAGTTGGTTGTTTAATTGCGTAAAAATGGCGTTATAAGTATACAAATGTCTAACAATAAAGGAAATAGTTTATTGTTTTTTTATCCTCGGATTTTTATCCGCTACTTTTACGATACAAATGATTTATTTTAAAACGATCAAATATTAATAGGACATTTTTAATTAATTCACATTTTCTGTAAATTGCTGGGTCACAATCTGGCATTCTCCTTTTTGGTTACTTTCCTCGTTTTTTTCTTTGGAACCGGAGTAGGAGCAGATTTTGCTTTGGTTTCTTCCATATTTGGAGTTGAAGTTAATAACAGGACTGATGGTTTCTTGCGAGGTCTTCTTTTACCTTGGCCAGTCACATAGACCTCCTTTGGCACTCTGGCGATAGGTGTTAGAACTAATAAGTCCGTGGTTTCGTAGAAAAGTTTGGTGTCTCGTTTTGTCCACCTATGTAATTTTGTACGCCTTTCCCCTAATGTTGCCTTTGAGCCCTAGTACCTCAAGATCTTTATATGAAAAAAAAAAAAAAAAAAAATGAAAAAAATGAAAAAATATTTATTTGACAAAACAATATTAACAATTAATACGATAATATCCTTTGGGACCCACACTAGGTATTCCTGTATCGTGGGGCCCAATTTCCCAATATAGAATTTAAAGTTATTGTTAGTAGTTTTGTATAAATCTGCGGTATCCGAAATACGATTTATTCTATTTAAGCGGTGATATAAGTGATGTAATAAGTTTTCAGTTCGCAAATATAAATTCCTACCAAACTTAGTTTTTAAAGTTGACAAACTATTACTAGCTTTAGTCAGTGATTCGTTAGTCTGTTTCAGGTCATCTAAGGGTTCTAGGTGTGATTCAAGTTTGTCTTCAGGTTCAGTGTTCTCTGAAGCCCTAACAATTTGCTTTCAAAGTTCTTGGACTGAGTCGCCAGAAACATAGATACGAACCGCGACTTCGTATTCGAGTTCCATCTTTTGTGACAAGTACTTTATAGGAAAAGACATTATTTAAATTTATGACTACCAGCAATTATCAAGTAAGTAGTGATATCAAAAGGAGTAAGTTCTGGAAGTAATAATCGAATGAGTTCTGGGATATCACAGGTATATAATAGGTACAGGACCGGACCTAAAACGCTTCCTTGCGGGACTCCAGCTTTTATAGGTTTTAGTTCAGAGTAGGCTTCTTCTTGTCTTACTCTAAATGCTCTATTTGTAATATATGATTCCAGAATATCTGCGAATGCCTTGGGGAGCATATTTCTAATTTTATAAATAAGACCTTCATGCCAGACTTTGTCAAACGCTTTTTCAATATCAAGGAACACAGTCGAGCACACTTTCTTTTCTTCAATTGTTTTCTCTATAATATTGACAATCCTATGCACTTGATCAATTGTTGAATGTTTCTCTCTGAAGCCAAATTGATGATCTGGTATCAGGTTTCTAGTATCTAGAATTGGTTTCATTCTCTTAAGTAAGAGCTTTTCAAACAGCTTTGACATAATGGGCAGCAAGGAAATAGGCTTATATGATGTTGCTTCATGTGGAGGCTTTCCCGGTTTAGCTATCATAATAACTTCTGCAACTTTCCACAAGTCAGGCACGTGCTTAAGTCTAAATGCAGCATTAATCAATGTGGTAAGCTTAACTATGGCTTTTCGTGGGAGATGAAGTAAAATTTCTCTCGCGATTAAGTCGTATCCTGGAGCTTTCTTAGGACCCAACTTAAAGTTAATTTCTCTGATTATTTCTTTGGGTGTTGCAAGCTTGATATCTACATCTTCTTGGAAATCCGTAATAGTTTCGATGTTTATTATTTGTCCCTCGTGTGGCTGGAATATATCCTCTAAGTGATCTGCAAATCTTTTTGCTTTTTGAATATTACTTATCGCCCACTTGCCATTTCCTTTCTTTATTGGGGGAATATGCACGACTGATTTATCCATATACTTTGTTGCTTTCCAGAGTGAATAGTCCGTGCTGCGGTCATTCGTCAATGCTTCAAGGAAATTATTTGTAGTCAATTCCTCATATTTTTTGATTTCGCGCTTGATTTTTTTTGTTAGATTATTCAATATTCTTTTATCTAGTTTGATGCCATCTGTTTCTTTTCCTTCTCTTTTCAGTTATCAGGCTAAGAATATGTTTAGGGTATGTTGTTCCTCTAATTCTATTTTTCGATGGTGGAGTATTTTTCCAGGCTGTCTGTTGTATGTCTACAACAAATTGATCGACTTCTTCATTAAGCTGTTCTGGACATTTTAATGGGACGTTTAGTTTTATTCTATCATTCAGTTCTTGTTTAAAGCTCTCCCAGTCGGTGTTTCTATTAACTAAGGTCAGAGTAGTTTCTTTATACAAGATTTGTTCGCTTATTGTTAATAGTATTGGAGAATGATCCGAGCTCATATCATGTCGATCCTCATTGGCATTGAGAATGGAATTACGTTTGTCTATTCTCAATGCCAATTCTGACCAAGCGAACCAATTGAGCCGCTTCTGCAGAATACGGGTAGGCCAGGAGACTGTTGACCAAGCCAACGGGGTTTGGTGTACCTACTCGTATTCTCAAAAAGATTTAGACGATAACTTTCGTTCCGGGCACATTCCAAGAGTAAATGACACCACATCCTCTGGCATATCACAGACACTGCAGTTGGGGGAATTAGCTTTTTTCATTAGGCGATGAAACTTGGTATGCAGATAGCTGAAGAAGACCTGGATTAACATGTAGGCTATATTCCTATGGGATCAGGTTTTATGCGGGTACAAATAAAAATGGTTAAGAATTATTTTACTCCATCTTATTATTTTCATAATAATAGCGAATATCTTGTTCCTCACTAATTTCTACATTACTAGCAACTTCTTCACACACATAATTAAAGGAAGGTACCCATGAAACTTGAGTATTACTTGAAAAATACATGACATCAAATAATTTAGTTAGTGTTAGGTCAAAGCAAAAAATATCATTACCCGTAGCAAATTAATATTAATTACGCATTATCAATTCAAAACCGCATCCAGAATGGTTCAGATTATCGAAAAATTTGTGAAGCAAACACTATATTATAGGTTAGATTTTAGGCGGCAGAAGAATGAATAGGTAAAATCGCAGGCAATGATGTTATTTTTTAGCTCAAACACAATTAATCAAAGTTTTACAAGTTATTACTACAAGAACTTACCAATTAATCACCACAGAAACACAGCGATGACACAAATTCACCACAAAGCAACTTTTTTTAGTTCTTTTCTAAAAGCACTTTTTAGATTATTAATTTTTCGTTTCACAGTATCAATTGTGGCGGAGGATATTATGGTTTGATAATGCTCTAATAATTTATCATAAGCCTCATCTTTCAGTCGCTTATTATGGTAACAATCGTCCTTCACTTAATGGATAACATGGGATAATGTTAATGGATAACACGGGAAGCTTCTATATAATTCTATAAACGTAGATAGAAACTGAGGTTTGTTGTCCATTTACAAAAAAATATTGCAATGTTGAAAATTTTTATAGATCTGAAGGCGATCAATTGGCATAGGACGACTGTCGAAAGGCCGCCGGCTGGCTACCTGCAGTGAGTTTAAATAAATCTGGAGATTATTTAAATTAATTTCGGCTGAAAAGAAAAGAAGGCCGATCCACTCCATTGAGTGGATGGAGTGTTCGATCGATCGATCCATTTTCTGAAACGATCCATTGATCGTACTTATTAACATTTACTTCCAAGTACGAATTGCATAAAAAAGTCCACCCACTATCGCTATTTTCAAATTTTTGAATTTTTTTTAATCGTCTCAATAAGTGTCTGAAATATGCAATCAAATAAGTAGTTTTTAAAAATAACTATATTTTTTGTAACGAATGACTTTGTTTCTTGTTCATTATTTTTGAACACGAGAAAAGTACCAAAATATTCAAAGTTAACTTTTATACTAACATGTTTACTAAGAGAAGAATTTGAAATACTTTTTAGTTTAGAACTAATATTTTCTAAAAATATTTCAGGTAAACTTTGCTCGAATTCCAACGCAAGCATTCGATATGAAGCAATTCTACCTTGGAAAGCTGATGAAATTTTAACAATTCCACTACTTATTTCATTCATAGAGATACTTTTGTGTATGTTACTGCGGAGATGACCTATCCACTGCTTTTTAGTCACCTCGGCTGAGCAAACTTGACAAAAAGGCATTATGAATTTATAAAAATTAGAGTCACACCTAAAGAACCGAAGAACCAATAAAACCTTTATACCATTTATTAGGTACCTAACTATTCAATTCATAAAAATAAAACCTTTTTTTATAATGTTATTCCTTCATTTGTCTTATTACCTAAGTACTACATAGGTACATTAAAATTGTTTTATTTTTTCTTATAACACTGCGCAACAAATTTCGAAAAAAATTGGGTACCCATTTCAATTTTTCCTGTTTATGTATTCATACACATTGCTTAATAAGAATGCATACTTAGTTTTTCTCTATCACGTCTTGTTTTTTAGGTACATGGTAATAAACAATTTACTAGTACTGAAATTAAAAATTAAATACATATACACATTTTATTATTAAATCATCAATAATTCGAGTAAAGTTTATTCTTAATATATTTGCACACATTAAAATATAAAATAGACGATAAAAAGTATTATATTATACACAAAAAATGAAAAACATTTAACTTTTCGCTTTATGTTAGGAAGTATTTTCTTGCGTTAAACGTCAGCAGTCATCTCCTAACATAGATGTATCCTAATGACCTTGAAACCATTCTTTAAGCCTCCTTACATCCTGGGTAAGCCGCTCCACTGGTTCAACACCCACAAATTTAAGATTTATGGAATAAAAAGAGAAATGGATATGGAAAAAATGAATTTTTAATGTCATCCAGCAACCAATCTTTTATATTTTTTTAAAAAATAATTCACCAAGAGTTTCACGTTTTCAGCTTTGAGAGTACCTTAACAACCTTCCTGTGCAACCTTCTATCACAGCTTTTAATTATTTCCATGTACATAAATCTTTGTCATTTGGTTTTTTAATCGTAAAGTTTGTTTTACGTTAATGGATGCATTTGTGCCCTTATTTTTAATATTGCGTAACTTAATTTCGAAGAAACTAAGTTAAGCAATATTCAAATATAAAAAATCCTTCGCTTTTCATCCATTTCCTTCAAAAATTCTTTTTTCTTGAGACTTAAGAATGTGACGTAACCACACACGCTACCAAAACTTGTTTTTTTAATTTCTGCGCTGGCGGTGACTACTTTTTCCAGTATTTATTTTAAAAATCATACGATTACACTCTTAACCAATTAATTACAAAGGTACCAATGTGAAATGGACATATTTTGTCAATAACGGTAAAGTTAACTTGTATGGGAAAAATGAGGGTATGAAAAAATTTAACCGTGTGTACCTCAAAAACTAGACGTGATAGAAACAAAAGATATGCACTGTCTACATACTATGACTAATAGAAAACTAAAATAGCAATCAGTTTTTCGGGTACCAAAACCGTGTCACGCAGTGTAATTAACGTTACCCGACATAAATATTGGTCCGAGTCCTTCAATAATTCGTGCAGCTCCTTTACAAGTCGCTGCAGTGCTTTCCACTGCGACGAGTCGTCGTCCACTGAGCAGGCCAGACGCAGCAGCGCTTTCTTCCAACGCTCGACCGACTCGGTAGGCTCAGGCCGGGCTCACTTTGGTACGAATTTGTATCGTACGTAAACGTATGATCGTGGTCGTACGAATTAAGTGCACACATTGAATACGTTTTTCTCCGTCAAGCAGGTAGTTTTCATAGTCATAGTCATAGTTCTTTATTGTATTTCACATGTAACAGGTAGGTACATATACACATGAGACCCTGTAAGGGTATGGCAAACAAATAATATTATATTTAGAGGATACATTACAACATATACATTATACACAGAGAGAGATAAAATAAATTGATACAATGTTAGTTAAAAGTAGTTCAGTACAAATGTCAATTAAATATTAATAAATCCTAAATGTCAAGTTAATTACTAATGGCCTCAATAGCCCAACGGTTAAAGGTGCGGACTGAAAACTGTAAGGTCGCAGGTTCGAATCCTACCCGTTGCACTATTGTCGTACCCACTCCTAACACAAGCTTTCCGCTTATTTGGAGGGGATAGGAGGATATTAGTCAGCTTCAGGTTGTCTAATATTCTTTAAAAAAAAAAAAATTACAGTCGTAAAAAGTTAGTTACAGTCTATTTCTTTATATATAATATTAATTAGTATTTTTCCGACATGTATTCATTTACATTGTAATAACATTTTTTTATGAGAAAATCTTTTAGTTTGCGCAGCGGTCGTACACGCGCAACTCCAAATAAAATGGTCCTGTCGTAGACACGCCCCGTCTCTGGACGCCGTTCGCGACTCTGTTCACTATAAAGTATAAACGATCGTAGCGACTTTACTGCACCACCTTCATCGTCGTTCGATTGCAGACCGAAGAGGTCCGAAGTTGTTGCCCAATAGTTGCTTGCGCAATGGCTAAAGTGTCTTTTTGAGTATCCTGGATATTAAGCAGTATATCCTGTTTACTTTTGTATGAAGTTAGAATTTGCTGCACAGTTTTCCAGTCAACCTATTTAGGAGTGGGCTCTTCTTAAGGCGAAATTACATGGTTCAACCGAATTGAATCACTTTGGTTGAATGGAGCAGAAATGAAAGGAATGCTGTTTACACGGTATCTGGAAAATGAACTGTTCAACACATATTCTTCGAAAGATGTCGTCGAATGAGGTCGTACGTTTAGGAGTTGCAATAATATGTGATCATTTAATAAAAGAATTATCGAAAAAGAAGCTAAGGAAACGCCGTCGTTGGTGGGTGCGATCATGGGTATTAAGAAGGCAAGCCTTAGGAGCGTCAAACCGTCTATTGAGAGAATTGGCAGAAGAGGATCCAGATGCATACCTCAATCATCTTCGCATGAATGAAGCAAAATTTGATGAACTTCTTACAATGGTTACACCGTTAATTCAGAAAGAAAATACTATGATGAGGGATGCTTTGCCCGCAAGAGTGAAATTGCAAATCGTTCTCAGACATCTTGCTACTGGGGATTGTTTTGGATCATTGGAAGCATTATACAGAGTACCGAGATGCTCAATATCATCTTTTTTCGAAGCAGTGTGTGAAGCGATATGGATAGTGCTACGAGATTTTATTAAGGTCAGTAAAATATAGAGTAAATAAAACAAATGAATTAAGTAAATTTAGAGTACTTATTCCTTTAATATTTCACAATATGTTTCTCATAGCTGTTTGGAGCAAGTCCGAAATATTATTTTCTTGAGTTGTGGGCAGTATCTCACTAATTTGTTGAGTGTTTATGGGTGTTTGGACCTCATGATGATCACAAGTTTGAATAGGTGCCGATTGGAACTGAGAAATGGACGAAGGATATTGCTCATGTTGATAAGTATCTGGAGACATTACATAGGTATAAGAACTATGTGACAACGATGATGAACGCGTAGAATCATGAGGGGATGTATTAATGAACTGCAGCCGTTCCTGCACCATGACGTCTTGTAATTTCTGTTGACAAATCAAAGCTCGATGTAGTGGCATTCGCTTTAATTGCACAGCCAAACTTCTACAGAATAAGTCAAATTCATCTTCGGTGTTATTTTTAGCATCATCGCTAATGATTTTCAACTGCTTAATAGCCTTGTCTATTGGTGTATCACTGCATCTTTTCCGGTTTCTCGGCGCATGAGATATATTCGCGAGAGGCTGTTCATCTTTTGACGTCTGAGAATGTCCGCTATCTTTTGCTTGAGGAGTTTCCTGACTCTTCTCTGTGTTTTCATATTCTGTCACCTGTGACTGCTGCTCTGGGATGTTCTGTAAATAAAATTATGATTTTGTTTCAGGTTCCACAAAGCGAAAGTGAGTGGAGAAAGATAATGAATAGTTTTTACAAGATGTGGAATTTTCCAAACTGCTGTGGAGCCATGGATGGAAAGCTAGTAAAGATAAGATGCCCGCCAAATAGTGCTTCTGAGTATTTTGATTACAAAAAAAATTTCAGTATTATTTTATTCGCTGTCGTAGACGCCAATTATAATTTCATTTACATAGATGTGGGAACTAATGGAAGAGCAAATGATGCTTGCGTTTTTGAAAAATCAACTTTGAATGAAGCGATAACCGCAAATCTATTAACCCAGTTGTTACGGATATCTCTTTTTTCGATAGAATTTACTGATATTCAGTATTATGTTTAGTAACACAGCACTTGAAAAGAAAAAAATGAAAAAAAAATTCTAGTGCTTGTGGAAATGCTGGAAAATGCCGTTTGATATACGGAACGCTAGTAATATGCACTGCTATGACACAAATGTAGGTAGTATATTACCTTATACACTTTTCCAACTAATTTCAGGTTCAGAGATAACAAATAAACAAAATGTGTATTTTTTTTATTATAATATAATTATATTATTAGCGCTACTTTGTAAATATATTATATAGGTATACCACATGCTAAACAAATCACTCAGGAAGTTTGTGGTAACTTTCAAAGCAATTTTTCGGATGCAAAGATCATCAAAAAGACAATCGAAGAAATACATGGGGGTTTGTTTCAATTGTGCCCCCTGCATTTTATTACAATTTTTGTGCATTGGTTGAATATCTCGTGAACGCCAAGTATAAGTTTTGCTCTTTGAAAGTGTGGTTGCAGTTGTTTGTGGACGAGGTGGTGAGGGAATTGCACCTATAGAGCTAATAATAGTAGCGATTGGTTCAACCATTCTTTGGCGCTTAGACAACTGAGCTAGTGGAACAACATCTTCATCATCATCATCACCTGATGAATCGCAACCAGGGATCATAGCCTCTGCTCGCAGCTGTGAACCTGGCAGATTTTGTAATGTCACTGCAAATTCATCTCCTGAGTCTTCATCTCTAACATCTCCGGTGCAATTTTCCGGAGGGAAAATCGTAATAGTATCTGGTACCGGTTCATCGTCATTATACTCCAATATTTCGATAATTTCATTCAAAGTCAATATTTTGGTCTTTGACCTAAAAAAACAAAATATAGTGAAATATTTGTGATAACTAATAAATAACAACGACACGTCTATGCAACCATTTTAATGAACTGACTCACAAAAGAAGGTACTCAGAACACGTTATAAAAATATCACCCTCAATTCATTAGATATATTCTATGACCATACATTACACCTCCCTTCTTATTCTTGATAATTCGTACTGTTACTCTAATCCAAATCTTACAACGGGCTTTCTAATTCTTTTGGAACGCTCTTGGGGCACGGGTTGTGGTGCCGATGGTGTGGACTCCGTGTGCCTCTGTGTTCCAGGGGTACAAGCTCCACTAACTGTCTCCTTTGACTGCGTTTTTTCCGGAGTATTCACCTTCGACACCACAATCGGCTCTGCGACTGTCTCCTCACCCTCATCTTGACCTTTGACCTCCTCCTCTGGCAATGGGCAAGCAATCTCGGATAACCTGGATCTGCGTCTGATTTGATCGATGTGCCTGTGCACTATTCTACCCTCACCCGCATCCAACACGTACCTACGGGCGTCTTCTCTCCTAATTACTTTGCTCTTTACCCATTTATCACTACCTGCATAGGCCCTAGCCCAAACGTCTTCCCCAGCTGTAGCTTGTCGCGGTACGCCACCCGCATTTTCCACCTGTAATTGTTGCGCTTTAAGCATCCGAGACTCCTGACCTCTAACAGGTCGTAATAAATCTAATCTTGATCTTAAGGAACGACGTTGAAGCAACATTGCAGGGCTGTCCCCTGTACTACTATGAATGCTGTTCCTATAGGCTAATAAAAACGTTTGTAATGCCGCATCTACATCCACTTTATCTCTATACGCCTTTTTAATAGCCCGTTTACATAACTTTACAGCGTTTTCTGCGGCCCCATTTGACGCAGGGTGATAAGCTGGAGAAAAAGACTGATGAATCCCATTCCCAGCTAAGAAGTTCCTAAACTCAGCACTGGAAAAGGGGGGTCCCTGATCCGAGACCAGCTCCTTGGGTAGGCCAAAGCGTGCCATGGTTGCTCTTAAAATTTTAATAACTGCCAGGGCATTAGTACGTGACATCTCAAAGATTTCTAGCCATTTTGTACTTGAATCGATTATGACAAAAAACGTTTTACCCTTGTACGGACCCAAGAAATCCACATGTATTCTGCTCCAGGGTTCAGGCTCATAAGGCCAAGGACGCGGGGGTGCACGCGGCGGAGCCGAGGCCTCGCTCGCACATGTCTCACATTCTTTACACAACTCTTCAACATCCCTATCTATACCCGGCCACCAAGCATAACTACGTGCGAGTGATTTTGTTTTCACAACCCCCATATGACTCACGTGCAGCTGTTTTAGAATATCCTTACGCAAAACTTGTGGAATCACTATCCTGTATCCCCACATAATGCAACCGCGATCAAGATATAACTCTTGACGTCTCATAAAATATGGTTTTACCACCTCATCGGGGCACACTGCCGGCCAACCCGATTGAACATATAATAGAATCCTACTCAGTATCGTATCCTTGACTGTCATACATCTAACCTGATCATTAGTTATGGGCAAAAAATTTTCCACAAAATTTAGGTAAGTTAATTCATCCCTTGTTGTTACATTATTTCTCTTTTGAGGTAGCCGTGATAGTGCATCTGCGCAGTTCTTATTTGAAGCGACAAACTCGATTTTATAATTATACCCTGATAGGAGCACGGCCCAACGCTGTAAACGTGACGCAGCCATTACTGGTATACCCGACTTATCACCGAAAATATACGTGAGTGGCTTATGGTCGGTCCTCAGTATGAAATGTCTGCCATACAGGTACTGATGAAATTTTTTTATCCCATATACTATAGCAAGTGCTTCCCTGTCAATCTGAGCATATGCACGTTCCGCCGGAGACAAAGTTCGTGACGCAAAGGCTATAGGGCGCTCCCCTTCCGGCGTGAGGTGAGAAATCACAGCTCCCACTCCCAAACAGCTTGCGTCTACCGTCAGGACGAGCGGAAGCTCTGGCGAATAGTGTACCAAGACCTCACTTGACCCTAGCAGCTGTTTAATGTCTACAAATGCCCTCTCACAATCCTTATCCCACACGAACCTGACACCCCCACGCAATAAATTATAAAGGGGTGCCAAAACAGTACTAACATTTTTAATAAACTTGCTATAGTACATTATCATGCCTATAAAAGCCCTTAACTCGGTGATATTCGTAGGCGCCGGTGTATTGATAATAGCTTTAATTTTATCCGGGCAAGTATGGACACCCTGCTTACTTATAACATACCCTAAATAATTAATTGACTCGGAGAAAAATACACATTTTTCTTTTTTTACGCGTAAACCATACGCCTGCAACCTATCAAAAACCTTGTGCAAATTAGCGATATGTTCCGCCCTATCTTTACCTGTTATTATTATATCATCTAGAAATACACCTACATGGGGCAAATCAGCAAATAAAGATTCTAATCTTTTTTGAAAAATGCCTGGACTCGATGACAACCCATACACTAATCTGTTATACATAAACAACCCTTTATGAGTGTTAATCACTGTACATTTCTTTGATTCGTCAAGTTCAAACTGAGCGTACGCCTGTGAAAGGTCAATTTTACTAAAACGCTCACCTCCGTGTAAGCGTGCTAACAGGTCTTCCACACGAGGCAGCGGAAAACGATCGATCTCAATGTTCTTATTTAATGTTAGCTTATAATCAGCGCAGATCCGAATGCTACCGTCCTTTTTTATTACCGGTACGATCGGTGTAGCCCAGTCGGAGCGGTCGACGGGGGTGAGGATACCGTCACTCACCAGCTGCTCAAGCGCGCGCTCCACGGGCTCGCGCAGCGCGTACGCCAGGGGCCGCGCGCGCATGAACACGGGCCGCGCGTCCGCTCGCAGGCGGATGCCCACACGGCCGCCGGTGAATCGCCCCAAGCCGTCCGCGAACACCTTACAATATCTGGAACTGAAATTTATTAAATCAAAATCATCCTTAAGACTGTTTACACAACACTCAAAATCGGGTAACTTAATATTAAGTTCTATCAGCCACTGCCTACCTAATAGATTAGTTTTACCGTCTCTAATAACATACAAATCTAAATATTTTTCTTTCTGTTTATATTTCACTAGAGGCCTCAAAACTCCCACCGGTAAAACACACTCCCCAGTATAGTATCTTAACCTTAATTGGCTTGTGTGTAACTCTAAATTTCTAAATAATTGATTATAAACCTCATAGCTAATACAGGACACCGCACTACCCGTATCACATTCCATAGAAAGGTTTACTCCATTAACATTTAATCCAATCACAATAGGTTTACACTGCTGTACCGATAGCTTATTTACATGAGTGATTATTACCTCGTCACTCTCTTCGCTGCTATCCGATGCAATGCTGCCAGTACTGGGCACTTCTACACAGTGCTGGGCTGCCAGATTGGGGCAGACCCTCTTTATGTGACCCCGGCGATTACAGACTCGGCAAGTGTAATTCCTGAATCGACATGAAGCGCTGCCGTGCAGTCGACCACACACACTGCACTGCTCCGACCGCGCCTGCTCCGGCCCCGTGGGTGCACTCCATGTATCGCGACGAGCCTGGCTGCTCCCCTTAGCACCTTGACCTTGACCGCCATAGCGCGGCCGCCGTCCTCCGCGGTTAGCGGCTTCCGATTCAAAGCCCGCCTTCCTTTGTGACGTACCTGCTATCGCCTGGCACTCCACTGTCTTTTCCTTACCACTTGAAGGCCCCTCCACCATGGCCGCATCTTTTTCTGCCGTTTCTAAACTCACAGCCAAGCGGTAGGCTTTAGCGAAATCTAGATTATCTTCTGCAAATAGACGCTGTCGTATCGTTTCACTTGTTAGTCCACAGATAAACTGATCCCGTAGGCTTTCTTCCAACCAACTCCCAAATTCGCACGTCTTGGACATGCTCTTAAGCACTGCCACATACTCTGCTAAGCCTTCGCCTTCCCTCTGCTGCCGATGACGAAATTTAAACCTCTCGGCGAATATACTAGGCTTAGGTTGTAAATGTTTTTCGAGAATAGTCGATAGTTCGCTAAAACTTTTTGAGGTTGGTTTCGCTGGAGTACACAAATTTACCAGAAGTTCATAGCACTCTGCTCCCATCACGGTAATTAGCGTGGGCACATGCAACTCCGTCGGAATTTTATTAACTAGAAAATATTGTTCTAACCGTTCGACATATAATTTCCAGTTGTCTGTTTGAACTTTGAATTCCGATATTTTACCGATCGACATGATTATCCCGAACGAAGCACAAAAAAAACACTTTTACTAATTTTACTAATCCCGTTCTCGTAGCCACTGAAATATTTGTGATAACTAATAAATAACAACGACACGTCTATGCAACCATTTTAATGAACTGACTCACAAAAGAAGGTACTCAGAACACGTTATAAAAATATCACCCTCAATTCATTAGATATATTCTATGACCATACATTACATATAGCAGCTTATATTACTATCGTTTGATATACGGAACACCAACAATAACAACATTTTAGTGACAGACAGTGAAACAAAATCGATAAATATGCATTCCTCATATAATAGGTGTATCCTAATCTATCATGTTTTCACAAGAAAATTTTAAAATATTTGCAATTTATATTATTTACTCACCTTGGTACACTCATGATAAAAATACACTAGTTATATGCACTCATAGAATTGAATACGTCCAACCAACCCGAGCACTGACCACTTCTAATTACAAAGGGATCATACATCTAACATAAGCAATAAACAATGATATTTGAAACCACCCACATTTTGTTTAATATTTTTTATTGTGCATTGATCCGTATATCAAACGCTAGTAACAAGTGGGTTAAACATACCAAATGAAGGTGTTTTCGTAGCAGATGATGCATTTCCTCTGAAAACAAATATTTTGAAACCATATAATACAAGAGGGGAATTCAACGAAAAACACAAAGTTTTCAACTATCGGCTATCCAGAGCAAGACGCGTAGTCGAAAATGCATTTGGCATATTAGTAGCAAAATTTAGAATATTTGAAAAACCCATCCCACTCAGTGTGTCAAAAGTTGAACAGTTAGTAAAAACAACGTGCGCTCTTCATAACTGGCTTAGAAAAACAACTCGAAATATTAACTTACAACATTCACTTGAGAGAGAGGATTGGGAAAAGGGATGTATTATCCCAGGAGAATGGCGACAAGTACCATCCGAAGCGATTGTGGGCATACCGCAAACCAGGCTAGGAAATCATACTGAAAACGCACGCAGAGTGCGAAATATGTTTGCAGAAAAATTCATCACTACTGACATTGTACCGTGGCAATTGCAAATGATAAGAAGAGTAGAATAATTTTCAATCTGTTTTATGTATATGTGTAAGATTGTTTAAAAGCTTGTAATAACTATTGTGTTTTATTTAAATACTAGCTTTAAACCGCGGCTCCGCCCGCGTCGATGTCGGCTATCGCAACAAGTATGAACACATTACCCTCCTGTTGGACTCCATCGTAGTCGGTTAAAAAGTACCTAGCCTATGTTACTCAGGGCTAGTGTAGCATTCTAAAGGTAAATTTTTTTTTGAAATCAGCCCAGTAGTTTCGGAGCCTATTCAATACAAACAATCAACTAATCGAATCTTTCCTCTTTATAATATTAGTGTACCTAGACTAGCGGTTCGCTCCAGCTTCGCATGGGTTTAATATATTAATTTAAATAGTAGGTACTCACGAAGTTAGATGTGCCTTCCCTTGGAACACATACAGCATTCAAAAACTCATCCGCTTGTTTAAACCAAAACAACTTTGGAACATAAATATCATCTGTGGAACAACCGCTTTTGGTCGATCGTTTTATTTTCGCTAATTCACAAGTATAACGGGTACGTATACTTTTAATTTTTAATTTTATGTCTTCTTCGGTTACACCCGTAATGTTCAAATCTTCAATTAGCGATTTAATAGCATTTCCACGACAATCTCGGTTTTTATAACCCTCCGTTTTATAATTCCATAGACACGGATACTTTTTAAAATGTTCCAAGAACAGAGGCGTGTGATCTTCCTTCCATTTGAAAACCATTTCGTAGGTATGTATTGTCTAAAAATACGCCCTTCCTCGACACTGCGGCGCGCACCACTGACTGTAAAAGTGAATCGTTCAATTCTTGTGTTTACACATTCATTTCTCATTCATCCGCGTTGAAGATTGAACGCTAAAAGTGAAAATATTGAGCATGTTTAATTCTTTCAACGCCGTAGAACGACAACATTCAATGACATTGAATGATTCACTTATAAGTTTACATGGATCAATTTGGTTGCTTCATCCAAATTGAAAGACAAAAGTGAACCATGTAATTTCGCCTTTAAAGTGACCAATAAAATCCTGAAAACCTAAAATAAGTAAATCCTGGTTAGATAATTGTGTATTTATTACACAGAAAAGTAACTGAATAAGTAGTGTATTATGTACCTGCTACCCTCACTTCACTGCAACCTCCTCAGGAATCCACTCGTCCTCAGTCCACGCCTCCGAGTCTTTCGTAGTATTAGGACTCCTGACGTCTGTTTCTAGTGAACTAAAAAATTTAAAGGATTTAATAACATTCTTTATTGCAATTACAGTCATGTTAACTTATCCTAAAAGAAAAGAAAATACCTGTTAAAAACAAATAAGTATTTACAAAAATTATTCATCTCTACCAGAGATTTTGCAACAAAATCTTATCTCTATACCAAAAATCATCATAATCGGTTCAGCGTGAAGGCTGTGGGATAGGGGGATTTTTGACTCACGTATGAAGCCATATGCTGGATCACTGGTTCGCTGACATTTAAGTTCCCCCAAAGAAAATAGTTTGATTTCAACGTCACTGCACCAAAACACTTCGACACTTCCGCCGGCGGGATAAGAAAAGTCTGTTTATCACTTATATATTTTCACGATAATGGAGTCCAATAACAATTATTCCACAATTATACAGATTCAGCGTAATGCGTGAGAGTTGAACCAGTTGAAGAGAAGGGACTGGCTAGGAGTTGAATTGTGTAAAGACAGGTGACAGATGTCAAGTTTACATGGAGTTATGTGGTGGAAGGATTGTGTAATACGTTTACATAGATAAATAATAGCGTACCTGCGTTTACAAAAGCTTAAAAAACAAATAACACTATAACACATAGAAAATGCCACGAGACTGTTGTGATATTAATCATTTTTAGTTGTTTTATGTCGTTTGCAATCTTATTAAAACTCCATCTATGTCCGTATCTGATTCAAATTCACATTAGTTTGCATTATAAAGTAATGTAAACACTGCCATAATTTAAAAGAGCAATTTTGCGACGAACAGAAATAAAACTGTAACAGTGTTAGTTTGCATTGCAAAGTATGTAATGTAAACACTAAACTTAATAATTATAAGAGCTATTTTTACTTGCTTTAAGTAAAAGATAAATAACATTCCGGATAAAACAAAACTTTCATTAAATATCATATTATATCCTCTTAAGACCTGCACTTGAACCAAATATGATACTAATGTTTTTTATGGTTTATTATAGTTGTAGGAAGACACACATTTTTTTTTTCAAATTTTTTTTTAATTGTATGTAATAAAAATAGTGCACATATGTGCACCTTAGGATTTAATATGGGCCAAAATTCTTAAAGGTATGGTAATTCTCAAAGCAATTATTTTTCAGCACACATAGATACACATTACATTTTATGCATATCGTGCGGCAGCGGGAGGAGCATAAAGGATTGCGACATTTTGAGGCCGATTTGCTGTCCACAAATCTTGGCAGATGACCAACGTTGTCCAGTCTTACTTCAGGTTGTGGTTGTGGTACAATTGGCCGGGGTTATTTTGTGGGTGGTTCATGGTGATGCCATCACTGGATGAAGTCAAGTTGGATCTTGTCGAAGGGCTGGAGCTGGGACGAGATGTGGAACCAGGAAGCAAGAAGTTGGGTTCAACCCTTCCACCGCTGTACTTTATCATGGCTTTGGCCAAATTCAATCTGTATTGTAGTAAACCTAACTTGTCTTTGCGTTGGACATCTTCTTCTGCGCAACACCGGGTGTACATGATCCAGCAATTTACCACAACTAGATCAAGAAAATGGCAAAATGTTCGTACTGTCCATTTTCTTGTTCGTATGGCACTTCGGTAGTAAGCAATTAGTCTGTCGCACAAGTCTATTCCACCCATGCAAGTGTTGTAATTTCTAACTGCTGCTGGCCTGTCTACATTTACTCTTCGCTTTTCTTTCTTAGACCAGTGTCCGCAAGTATCTGCTGGAGCGCTCCCTGAATATGTAGACAACATGGTTACGGCCTTTGTATCCATCCATTTTACAACACACACACATCACACATTTTCATCGTCTCTTACTCTTTCGTCCCACTGTCCTCTTTCTAACGCCTTGTCGTTCTTCAGTTTCTTCGCTACTGGTTCAATTCTATTTGGCATTGCAGTTCCAGTTAGGAAAATACCGTCTACTTTTTCCAGTAAAAGTTCTGCCAGCTTCAGACTCGTAAAGAATCTGTCTGTGTGCAAAACACAACCTCTAACTGTGCGACAAAGTTTTTCCACGATACCTGCTCCTAGTCCTAGATTTTTCATGACATCCTTAGGTAATGTATCCTTGCCAACATAGATTTCAAAATCCAATACCAGCCCATCTCGGGCAGCCAGCACGAAGTTCTTCAAGCCCAGTGGATTTCGTTTGGCTGGCACGTATTGCCGATATTCACAGCGTCCAGAAAATGGTATCATTTGCTCGTCAATTGACATGTGTTTGGAGCGTGGCAAACTGTGGCATTTTCTCAGAATGTGGTCTATCAGAGGCCTGATTTTCCACAATTTGTCATTAGTATTCGGCTGGTTAACGTCCACTAAGTGCAGATAGTTCCGGAGCTCAAAAAAACGATCACGTGTGATTGTATCCCTAACTACAGGTACGCAAAGATCCCTACTCCATTAGTTGCACGCCAGCAAAGTGTATCATTTCAATAGCATTTGTGTCTATTGATTTTAAATTCCTTTTTTGAGCTGAATACAGGTTACTCTGTTCTGCTAATAACTCCCAAAAGTCTAGCTCCAAATACTCAAAAAAACAGTACAAGACGTTCATGTCTGCACTCCCCTGCGAAATCAGCACGTCATCTGCTATATCAGGTCCACGGTGAGGCATCACATTCTTTCGCCACAATGATCGTCATGTACTTTGACTTACTTCTTCAGCATTTTCGTCATCTTATCTCACTTCTTCACGTGACTCTTCATCTTCGCCTTCTCCACTATTTTCCGCGTCTTCTTCCGAATCTTGAATAGCTCTTAAGACATCTGGCGGCAAGTACTCTTCATCGTCGTCGCTTCCTTGTCAGTTACGTTTGTTTTTACCCAAACGTCAAATTCCGCCATGTTATTACGACACGCTTCCACGGTCTATTAACAGATAACAGATCGTTCACACATGCGAGTCCGTTTTACTTGTACGTTTTTAACGGATACGTCATAAATTTATGCTCTGTTCACACATAGGCACCGTATAACGTTCAACGGATCCGTCATTACTGGATGCGATGTGTGAACAGAAAACTCGCAGTATACCGCCGCTATTCTACAAGGATGGACGCTGTCGTGTTGTATTGGTACTATCGTCGGAGAAGGAAGATTCGACGTTATTGGCAGCATCCACTTATGGCCCAAAGATCTAGAGAGGGTGCTTACAGTTTACTTATGAGTCAGTTACGAGGTGATGAATCGAAATTTTTCAATTACTTTCGTATGTCAATGTCTACTTTTGATGAACTTCTTAAACTATTGGAAAAGGATTTAAAAAAGCAAGATACTCGTTGGAGGAAAAGTATCTGCCCAGAAGAAAGATTAGCGATATTTTTAAGGTACGTACTTTTATTTTTAAAACTCAGACAGATCTAACGTAGCATCACTGTATACAGATTGTAATGGCGATAGTGCACTATCAGTAGACTGTGGTCTGCTAGCATCACTGTATACAGGTTGTACTGGCGATAGTGCACTATCAGTAGGCTGTGGTCTGCTAAAATAGCCCTGGGATTGATAGTGACTAGCACCAGATGTTTGTGTATAGGCTGACCAGTCATAAGTTGACTGGCCAATTCTTCTATGTTTAATATTTTGTAATAGGTTTAACACCCCTGACTGGAATTCCAAAGTTTGGTCATCATCAAGCAAAGCCAAGGACGGCAAAATACCTTTGAAGAACGATAAATTGCGATCATCCTGCTCAATTTTCTTCGGTTTTATCTGATAGTCAATGTAGGACATCATTTTGGCATCAATTTCATTAAAATTTCTTTTAGCTGGTGCTCTGCGTTTTGGCGGGGGGGGGCTAGATTTTGTTTGTCCTTTTGACTGTCATTGTCAAGTTGTGTCATTGTAGTCACACTGTCATCTTCGTTTGTAGGTTCATTCGATGTCGTGGTGTCATCTTCGGTGTGTTCTTTAGTTTGTTTAGCAGAGACGCTTTCGTGCGTTTCACCAGCAGCAACTACTTTTTTCAAAAACAGCATCTGATTATGGTATTTGTAGGGCTTCGTGTTTGAGACAGCGGAACCAGACGTCTTGCAATTCTTTTTATCTTTTAGTGTTCTCACCCAGGCATCTCTCATCTGTCTCCACTTTTTCATAACAAGTTTTCCTAAAACAAGTAATAAAACAATTAATGTTATTTTCAGGTATGCAGCATCCGGGTGTTCATTTAAAGATCTTCATTACACCTATCGCGTTGGTGTATCGACTGTTAGCAACATTATTAAAGAAGTTTCAAGATGCATATGGAACAATTTAAGTGAAAAATTTATGCGACTTCCTACATCAGTCGACGAATGGGAACAGATAGTAAGTGGATTTAACAAAAAAGCTAATTTTCCCCACTGTCTCGGAGCTGTCGACGGAAAACATATCCGACTTAAAAAACCACTAAATAGCGGTTCACTGTATATCAATTACAAGGATTTTTTTTCCATCATATTATTAGCGATCGTAGACTCCGACTATCGCTTTGTATACGTCAGTGTCGGATCTTATGGAAAAGAATGCGATTCATCAATATTCAAGGAGACAACATTTTGGAAAATGATGCTAGACGGCAGTCTACAAATACCAGCACCATGCCCATTAACAAGAGACTCAGAAACGCGAGTTCCTTATGTGATTATTGGAGACGAAGGTTTCGGATTACACGAAAATTTACTAAGGCCGTTTGGCGGGACGCATCTGGACAAAAATAAGCGAATATTCAACTATCGTTTGACTAGAGCTAGGAGATACGTTGAATGTGCCTTCGGTATCTTAGCTAATAAGTGGAGAATATTCCATCGGCCTCTAGACATCGATAAAACAACAGCTGTATGGATTGTTAAGGCATGTACTATTCTACACAACTTTATAAGGGACAAGGAGGGCTCAAACAGTGATAATAACGTATCTGAAGAATTTAGTTACGAAAACCTACCCCATGAAGTAAGAACACGAGGTGGTAATACTGCTAATTTAGTTCGAACAGAATTCGTGAACTATTTCATGTCCGAAGCTGGATCAGTTCCATGGCAGGATGAAGCTATTTAGAATGTAATTAAATAATAAAACAGACACTTACCGAACTCTTGCCTTTGTCTTTGTTCCATAGCCTCAAAATCCTCCATTAGAATAATGCATATTTCGCGCCAACCTGCAATACTTGCAGTATTGTCTTTGTATTTATCCAGCGTCTTGTCCCAAAGGACTGGCCTATCTTCCACCAAACTAATTAACATTTCCTTGTCTATTAACTTTTCCCACTCCTTGGTTGACATGGTTGATCAGTGATTATAATAATTATTACACACAATGCACGCGCGCGTTCTCTAGGAATGTACAATTGAAAATGTGAGTCAAACAAAACCTGTCGTATCACTCCCCCTCCTACACCCCGCACACAGCGCCCGCCACGCACACAGTATCTATCCGTTAAAATTCTACGTATCCGTATATTTTTACTGTTCCGTCGTCCAGTATTCGATGACAAAACGGAATGTCATTTTTTTACGGAACGATATTGTTTACTGTATACAGAATACTGTGCCATGTGTGAAGTCGCTCATACAACTACATACGCCATCGACGAAAAAAAAACGTACACGATAAAACGGAACAGTAAAACGGAGACAACCGGCCGTAAGTCCAACATACGAGGGTGGTCCGATAAATACTTAGCCTAGAAAAGAAAAACGAAAATTTTGGAAAGGTGGCAATTTATTTCTCAACATAGTCTCCTTTTAGCTCCTTACACTTGACCCAGCGATTCTCCAACTTCTTTAACCCGTCTGAAAAATACATTTTTGGGAGGTCTGCAAAGTAGGCTTCCGTGGCGGCGATAACCTCCTCATTCGACTCAAATTTCTGCCCGGCGAGTGATTTTTTCAAATTTGGAAACAAAAAGAAGTCGCACGGGGCCAAATCTGGCGAATAAGGGGGATGGGGCAGCAGTTCGTAGCCTAATTCGACCAATTTGGCCGTGGCGACGGCGGAGGTGTGAGCGGGTGCCTTGTCATGGTGGAAAAGCACTTTTTTCTTCGCCAAATGGGGCCGCTTTTTCTGCAATTCGGAATCGAATCGACTCAATAATTCGGCATAGTAGAGCCCTGTGATCGTTTTTCCCTTCTCCAGGTAGTCGATGAAGATCACACCTTGTGAATCCCAGAAAAAAGTGGCCATCACCTTCCCGGCCGATGCGACAGTCTTCGCCTTTTTTGGAGCACGTTCACCGGGTGAAGTCCACTGTTTCGACTGTTCCTTGGTCTCTGGTGTGTACCAGTGGATCCATGTTTCGTCGACGGTCACGAAACTACGCAAAAACTCCTTCGGATTGCGCTTAAACAGCGTCAAACACAGCTCCGAAATGGTCTCACGGTTGCGCTTGTTGTCCGGAGTGAGCAAACGCGGCACCCATCGCGCCGACAGCTTTCTCATGCCCAATATTTCATGCAAGATATGACCAACGCGGTCTTTTGAGATGCCTACTGTCTCAGCTATCTCGCGCACCTTCAATCGGCGGTCTGCCAATACGAGATCGTGGACTTTTGTCACGTTCTCCTCCGTGGTAGCCGTTTTCGGGGCACCTGGGCGTGGCTGATCAAAAACGGACGTGCGACCACGTTGAAATTCGTTGAACCAATTTTTGACGGTAGCCATTGAAGGAGAAGAATCACCGTACACAGCATCCAGTCGCTCTTTAATTTCGCTGCGCGATTTCCCTTCCAAAAACAAGAATTGAATCACCGAACGATATTGTTCTTTTTCCATTTTTCTAAAATCCGCGGACACGTCCACTTTCACACGCGGTCGAAACAAAACTAAAAGTCCGATTGGGCTGATATTTTAATGATAGCCGTCTACGAGCATGTACTACACGATAATAAATTTTTCTTGCGATAGTGGCTCCATCGGGCGGTGAGGCTAAGTACTTATCGGACCGCCCTCGTATGAGAAAATAATCTTACAGTCCATTTTTTAGTTCGGCATCTTGAAGACACACACTAGCTGTCGGTTAGCCAAATCAACACCACCCATATTTTTTTTATTATTTTTTTTGATGACATTTGGCCTGTTGACGTACGTGTACACTTTTTCTTTTTTGCATTATCTTCTGCACAGATCAGGTTCTTCATTCGCAAATGTTGATGAGAGCATCAAAACTGGCTTATTGTCGTACCATTTCCTCATAGCCATCACCGTATCATCATCGTATTGTCATCATCGTTGCTGACAAGTACTTGAGTACTACGTCCTTTATCATGGTATTACTCAACTCTTTATGTTAGTACTCAACTCTAAAGTTTAGAGTTTTATCAGTGGCAAAAGGTCTCGTCCTAAACGTGCAATTCTGTTTTTCATCAAAGTGAAAAGACCTGACGGCCTAAGAATTTTTTGGCTTTGTTGCATAAATATTCACATTTTCATTTTGCAGACTGTACAGCATATCTTTCGTGCAAAACTTTTTCTTATAAAAAAATTCCTTAACATGGTTGTGGCAAGGAGTCGATTTAGGGCGTTTGCAAGCCTGTGAAATATAAAGAGGTATAGTATAACCAAATTTTTAAATTTTCTTGGAATACGTTTTACATTTTTTAATTTATACCATATTATGTAACGCTCACGATTCCAAACTTGCTAGCAGTCAGACTGTCACACCTGTAAGTATCACCTCGCCTCATTTGAAGTGGGACAATGTACTGGCTCAGTACAAAAAAGAGGCTACTGTTACAAACTCTTTTTCTAACTAAACTAAAACCATTTGGAATTGATAAAGTGTAACATGTATGTTCTGAAACTGATTAAATTTACCTGCTACATGCACGCGTCTTTGATAAGATCCTCCTCTTCCAAAATTTATCCTTTTTCCACAGTTATATTTATTCATGACGCTCATTAAGTTTTCAGCCACATTTGTGGTCTTATTCGAGAGGCGGCCAGCTTTCAAAGCAACTCTTTCATTGGCCGCATAAATCAACGCCCAAACCTCAGGTGCAGTTGTTATTTTTCCATCTGGTTTTCTTCTTTTTTCTTTTATCTGTATAGTTTATTGATTATTGTATTATTTATAAATAAATTGCATTTTATAAAGAAGAATTGAAGCATTGGGTGCAACAAAGGCGTATCTCGAAAAAGTAAGTTTCGAGAAAATTGAGCATAAAGGTTTTATTGTATGATATCTTTTTATTAAATATGACTCTTATCTTAATCACTGCTCTGCCACATTACTTAGGTAACAGATTCAGGTATAACTATTATTTAAAAACAATTAGAAACATTTGAAAAAACCTTTTTTTTTAACTTGTGTTATCCGCCCTTGTTGCACCCAATCATTAAAAATAATGGGGCGTTCATTTTAGTATCGGTTTTTAAGGAAATAAATAACAAATCTAGATACTAATGTGAATCAGTTTTATTGGAAAAGTATACAATCATCAATAATGAAAGATATTTAAACAATATTTTTAATCAGAATCAGAACCACTGACTGAATCGTCAGAGTCGTATTCAGCAGGCCCGGCTGGCGTTCTAGATGATCCAGATGGATCATTTATATCTTGTTCTTCAAAGGTCAGGACATGTTTAAGCCATTTAGCGTTTTCGGGCTTCATGAAAGGCGTCAATGATCAGACCTCTTTAATTTTGACGGCCTTCACACCAGGTTTTTCTACCACCTGCAAATTTAAACCATCTTTGCTTAATGGTAAATCATTTTTCTTGAATGTATAATCCTGATCCGTGGCTGAATAAAATCTTGAGGGTGTTATGACTCCTTCAGGATTATACTTCAGTTTAACATATTGCTGTATAGCAAAACGATTTTTTTTTGCAGTAGGTGTCTAAAGGCCTATTCAAACCTGAGCGATATTTGCTGCCACTGTGGGTAGAGGTACATACCGCGCGGGTTTCGCTCAGGTATTTAGTATCAAGTACCGCGGCTAGAGCGACCTGAGCGATATTCGCTGCCGCTGTGGGTAGAGGTACATACCGCGCGGGTTTCGCTCAGGATTTGGTATCAAGTACCGCGGCTAGAGCGACCTGAGCGATATTCGCTGCCGCTGTGGGTAGAGGTACATACTGCGCGGGAGCAGCGGCATGCATCCCGCCCCTCACTCCGCAAGCGGGGTTAACATGACAACAGTTACGCACGATATTCCTTAGCGAAAGGACGCGTTTGCAACATGGCGTCATCGAAACGAATGAATAACGATTCATTTATTGAGATGGTGAAGTGCAATCCAGTTTTGTATGATATGTCACTTACGGATTATAAAAATATATTTATGAAAAATAAAATATGGGATGAGATAGGAGAAAAATGTAACATAAGTGGTAAGTTTTTATCTTTTATTATATTATTATATTATCTTTCAATTCTGTACTAAATACGACTACCGCCATTAAAGAAGTTGACAAATTGTGTACGTACCCTATCGCCTGAAAGTTGCAAAGTTTCAAAATTTTGATATTCATTGTTTGTTGCATTATTTTGTTGAGTAGTAAAATACATATTTTGCAAGTACGGGGTATTGCAAGTTTTAGAGCGTAAATAATTATGGAGTACGCATGTTGCTTTTATCACTTTTTTAGCTGAAGACACTTTTAGGTGCATGGGTTTGAAATATATTCGCCATTTTTGAGCCAGTAATCCAAATGCATTTTCAACAACGCGTCTAGCTCGGCATAGGCGCTTATTGTATTCTTCCTTTCTTCTATCAACCCTAGAAACTCTTTGATTGAATGGTTTCATTACATGTGCTTGCAATCGGAATGCCTCATCTCCTATTAACACATGAGGTGTGACGTCATTAGTTCTTGGCAATAGTTTAGGCCTTGGAACATTCATAGTCCCATTATTAAACCTCCTTCCCATGACAGAGTTTTCGAAAATTCCACCGTCGCTATTTTTTCCAAAACCTCCAACATCGATACATAAAAAATTGTAGTGTGGTCCTACTATTGCCATAAGGACGACAGAAAATTTTTTGAGGTAGCAAAAATAATTGCTGCCTGAATTAGGCGGACAAACGATAGTGACATGTTTTCCATCAATACTGCCGAGGCAATTGGGGAATTGCCACATATTATAAAACTCTTCAGATGTTAAGTTCCACATTTCTTCTGTAGGAGGCTTCATGTATATGGGTTGTAATGTAGTCCAAATAACATCACAAACTTCATCAACAATTTCTGCGACAGTTGAGCAACCCACTCTATAACTGTTTGCAATACAGCGAAATGAATCTCCACTTGCTAAAAATCTGCAAAAAAAATAATATTTAATAAGCTTTTTTACTCAAGGTCTAAGGGCGTGGACCCGCCATCCATTGCCCCTTTCAGTCGATATTTCGCTGTTGATTCGATCGAATGAGGGGCAATGGACGGCGCACCGTTCGCGGTACCGTGGTGCGAACGGCGCCGCACCGTAGACATGGGTCCACGCCCTAAGCCATTTTTACTAAAAATTTGGTTTTTAAGATTCCTCAGTATTTATCACCTTACTAACCTAAACAAATTCAGGGTTTTAAACTGGTCTAAGTATAACTAATGAATAAAAGTAATTGAATAGATTATAAATAAACTATATTTTTTACAGGCGATGAAGCCAAAATGAAATGGAAAAATCTACGGGACACTTATGGTAAATATTTAAAAACTACAAAAACCACTACAGGCCAAAGTGCGTTTAAATCTTACAGTCGTTACAGCAAATGGCAATGGGCATCTTCAATGGAATTTTTAAAAGATCACATAGGATTTGCTCCAACTGATACTAATGTGGCAAGAGAAGAAGAAAGCGTATCTGATACCCAAAATATTACTGAACCCGAATCTTATAATGAAAATTCAACACAACGGTCAAGTTCAGTAGCATCATCCGAACGTTATACTTCACGTTCGGGTTCCAGAAAAAGGACTTCAGTTAACGAACATCCTGTTGATAAAGTGATTACGTACTTGAATACAAAAGCAGATAAATTATCGTCGATTGAACATGTTATGCTTGGATATGCAAAAACAATAGACAGGTTTTCTGAGCGACGTAAAATTATAACAAAAATGAAAATAGCTCAAGTTATGATGGAAGCGGAATTGGAAGAAGAGCAAGAACGTAGTCTACAACGAGAAACAACACTGCGATCTTACTACACCACTGAGCCTAACACAAGCCAAAATGATCGTTGTATGTCTCAACAATCATGTTATTCTCGTAGTGAGCCTAACACAAGCCAAAATGATCGTTGTATGTCTCAACAATCATGTTATTCTCGTAGTGAGCCTAACACAAGCCAAAATGATCGTTGTATGTCTCAACAATCATGTTATTCTCGTAGTCCCCAGTCTACTAATGATTCTGAACTGCAGTCTGCTCTGCGTTGTATTCAAGATAATGCTCTATCACCTCTAGCACCTTCACTGACTGGAGAAGGTCTCGATTACGAACACGAAATAGATTACGATCAACAGAAACACTCAGAAATCAAATAAGAAGGTTTTAGGTTAAGATAAAAGTTGTGTTAATATTGTAAAAAATCAAAGTTCCTTCCTAGTTATCTAAAATAAAGATTTTCGTCAATTAATATTCAAATTTGTTTTCCTTACCTCAACGTTATTGCTAAGCGTTCTTCAGGGCATATGGGTTCTCGATATTTAGTGAATGATTTGCTGATATTTTCCTTTATCATATTTAATATTTCATCAAAGTTCTCAGTCGTCATTCTGAATGCTTTAAAAAACCGATCTTCATCCAATCTTAATCTTGGATATAAAGTGTGGAATTCCCCATGAATTCGGTGTTGTCTATTGATGTCATGGATCCAAATTCTTTTCTTAACTGATGAGTCAATTAAGGCTAATAAAAGTAAAACTTCCTCTTCATCACTATCCATCACTTAAATCAGATGCTCTGCAGAAATTACAACGTGACTGACGTGTATATTCTTTGGCGACTCAGAAATGACTAACTGGCGCAAATTTCTTACCTCTCTGAGCGAAACTCGACTACCACGCGTTATTCTACCCACAAGGATAGCGTTCCGTTTTCGTGTGAACAGTAATATTACCGCATACTCACTGGGTTTTCCCTGCCGCAGACGGTAGCGAATACCGCTTAGGTCTGAACAGTAATATTACCGCATACCCACTGGGTTTTCTCTGCCGCAGACGGTAGCGAATACCGCTTAGGTCTGAACAGGCCTTAAGACATAGAACTGTAGACCTTTATGCCAGTCTTCAATTAGGTAACTAGCCATCAATACCTTGAATGGACTTGGATTGCTCCTTGCTGATACCGTCACGTTCATATATTGCTCAGCTGTCTCAATGGTCTCCAAAGATTTTAGCAATATGCTATATCGTCCAAAGTTCCTGTCACATTGATTATAAGAATGACCTCTCACTGGAAATATGTGTTCAATGGGCATATTTAAGCTTTTGGCTAACCATGTGGAGAACATTACCATTGTTATGTTTTTATTTTGGCCCCCACAGGCATCAGAGAAAAATACTATCTTGTTAATATTGGACAAACCTTGCAACTTTCCTATAAGAAAGAACACACAGTGTTGGGCCCCTTTGTAGAATCATTTTCCAGAAAACAATAAAAGGTACTTGATCCATCATTGTGACAGTGAATGTTGAAGTTGTAGAGCCACAATAATCTCTTGTAGAACTGTGATGTTATGTTAAGTTTCGGTATGGGCAAATTTTGGGTATAATCAAACTCCAATACTAGAGACTCTGTTTCAGGTTTATTCTGAACCGACTCCAAAATTTTTTTTTTTGAATGCATTATATGATTCAATTTTTTTCGATAATTTTCAATTTGATCATTTACACAACTATGTATTTTATAAATCATAAAAACTAAAATTTGTAAGTAAAAATTAAAATTTGTCCAAATAATTTTTGATTTTTAAATACATACCAAAAATTGCGGATCCGGCAGAATTTGAATCCGCATCTCTCGCGTCCGAGTGCCGCCAATTTAGTCGCGGGCCCTTGTCCGCCAGTGCCGAAGGGTCGAAATTTTTGATAGGAGTCATATATGTAGTTCTAATGTCCACTAAATCCACGCGAAACTTGTTTTCTTCTACAGTAGTTTGCAAATATCGAACATCTCCTTTTTCATCGCCATTCCTACAGGTAAAGCTTTGGGTGTTGTATTGCATACAGATTTGCCTTTCATTGTGATTAGCTTTTTAACATTAATTTCGCTTTTATAATTTTATTCTCCTTAAAGAGCAACGTTGGTTTTTCCCTTAAATAAAAAAAAACTCTTTTATTTGTTGAAGCTGAAATGCTAACTACCTGGAGGTCTTAAGAACAGCATTTGTTTCAGTTTTCCAATCTACTACAGGTACTTCTTCAGACAAGTGAAATGTTTTCGCATATGGAGTTTTAGTACATTATGGTAATAAGTGTGTAATGTTGGTGATTACCGCTGAGGCGCAATTAAGACCCGAGCCGTTAAGTGAGGTTCTTAAGATAGCCGAGGACGGTAATCATCAATACACACGTGTATCATACGACGTTTTTCAACACACTTGTGAAGAAAATAATACTAAAAAATATTTTTTCCTTTGAGTTTTCAGGTAGTAAACTTTCCATAAAGTTAAGGGCTTCACATCTTATATCGGGCGGTGTACTACATAAATCATTTTCTTCATAATTAGTACTTGTAGACATTTTAATTAATAAATAACTAATTTCAACCGTGAAAACGAGTTGCGAAAATTTTTTTGCAATGGCGGGAAAATTAATCAGTTTTCCTATGCGCGCGCATCTTACAATGGCGATCGGCCATAGACCAAAAGAATGAGGTTTCTATTTTTTTTAGCGTTTTAGCCACGTACAAATTGGGGAATTTGAAGTTTTCTTTATAACAGAAAAAACAAAAGTTATATTTGAGTGAAAGTTTTATTTATTAAACACGTAGGTACAAGTTGAAATTATCTATTTAGATACGAAGTTGCATGAAATGAGTAAGCAATAGGTACATTAATTTATTTGTACTATTGAACACGATCTTTTTGTATCGAAACGTTTTTAAGAACAAAGCAACTCAACCAATAAAATAAAAACTCTATTTCCCCATCTTCAAATCTCATGTAACACCTGCCAATGGTAAATATTCTAGAGTCATGGACAGCCAGCCAGCCAGGATCCAGACCAGCATGCTACGATATCATATATTTCCATCCAAGGGCCACATGCTACACACATTAATTGAAAACCAACCTTTACGATTGCGAAATACTTCGCCCTTTTGTCGATTTAGATTTTTGATTGGTATATGGGTACAATCAATGCATCCAATAACGCCAGGAAATCCGGCAACACTATGAAATTGTATCTTCACATTAGCTCGCTCAGGGACGTCAGGAATGACGCGTCTTATTTTTAAAGCTAAAGCTTTCGATACATTGGCCACAATCCTTGAAATACCTGATTGACTTATTTGGTGCAAGTCGCCGCAAACAATCTGTAAAATACAAAATATAGTTAAATGTATACCTACAGAGCCCTGTAAGTCGTCAGTACCAAAATCTGATTCAGAAGTTTCATTCGGAGAACCGAATTCGGAAACCGTACTACAAGAACGTAGTACTTTGCGCTTTGCCTTTTCAGGACCCTGAAACAACGTGACTGGCGTGGTTTTCTAAAATTAAAAGGATGGGTTCATCTGCAGACGGCTTAGCGTGCTGTTTAAAACGCACCAACCATTCAAGAAATAGGTGCTCGTTGATCCACCCATTGTCTGAGCGTTTGTAAAGCGCTCCTGCTGGACCATCTTTCTCTAGTAAAGGAGTCAATCTTTTCCTTGGAGTAAATAAATATCGGTGCAATGTATCCTCCTGCAGCACTCATAGCACTCAATAAGCCTTATTGTGTGCTATGAAACTAGAAAAAAGGCTTCTTACTAGTTGTTTTTTTATTTCTTCTTTAAATTCTAGAATAATTTCATTTTTTGGTTTTATATTTTCTACTACTTCCCGAATGCATCTAACTAGTGGAATAACTTTGCTCACCGTTACGTAACTGTCTCCAGAAATTTCTCTTGTTAATTTTTCAAATGGGCATATTTTTTAATAATAATTCTATCATTTCTTTTATGCAATCTATTTCATTACTTGAGATTATTGGGGGTGCTTCCGGTCGAATCAAAAGTATTGCTCCTACAATAGACACTAATTCCATGAAGCGTTGTACCATGTAAAAGCACGAATTCCATCGAGTGCGTACATCGAGTACAATTTTTTTTATTTCGCCTTCTTTTACTCCCATCTCTATTTGTCTTTTCCTTACCTCGTCACTTGCATTCACGCTCCTTTTAATATATCCTCTATCAATTGAAAAGGTCTGCCAGGTATAGTCACAAGTTTTAAACATTTCATCTTAATAATGTCATAGCGGTGTTTTTTCTTTTTTGGTCTGCAGGAGCAATATTTTCTTTGTTAACTAAAATAACATCTTAAAACCTTTCTTTATGTTAAACTGTCATGTGGTTCTTTAAAGTAGTGGCATGCTGACCCTGAAACAAAATATATAATTGATTACTGAAAGTTTAAAGATCACAAGGAATCATAGGTACATGAATATTTATATAAGTATATCAGAAGTTTTTAACTTGTAACAATATTTATGGCCAGACTAAATATACATTGGCAACTAGGCTTACACGCTATTACCTAGCTACCTAAGCGGTACGACTCGGAAGGAGCCGTCGGACGGTTTCCCGATCGTATACGATACGATGCCGGGTTACGCGACCCGCGTAGGCGGGGGGAAAGAGACGCGGAGGGGGAACCAGGGGTTACGGTGGTGCTGGGCGTTTCTGGCCGGGATCTGGATTCGACCAGCACCTCCGGCGTCCACGAGCTGTCTCTGGCACCTCGTCGAGCCCGGAGTTCCACGAGCCGACGTAGGCGAGAGTGGCAGCAGGCGAACTGTCGGTGGACGTTTGTTGTTTCGGATTGTGTATGCTGCCACTCTCGCCCTACTGGCCGTTACAGCGTCACTGGAGGGGTTGGCGAGCGCGAGGCTCTGCCCGGAAGTGGGAAAAGAGCTCTAAGGCTCGAAGACATCGGGGGGCAACGCCTTCCTAAGGGCGTCTCCTGTGAGGCTCGAACCACGACTTAGGATGACGTTGGGACGAATGGGGGGGGGGGGAGTGGTTGGACTAGATTAGCCCGTACGCCCCCGTGATCGTGGTAAGGATCCACGCCCAGATAACGTTAGAAATCGGGGACCTCGTCTTCGCCGGCGAAGACGCTGTGCAGAGGTTGTATGTGTGTGCTGCCCTACCTGATAAGGAGCATTGTCGGTCGTGATCTGGTCATCGTTATCGTAAAGGACGTGCTTGGGACGTCGTTTGTCGGGTGGGTCATTACGGTCGGGGGTGTAATTGGCTGCTTGAACTACAAGAGGATTGGGATGACTGGTTGCTTTCTCAAAATAGTTTTTGGAGAGCTGTTTGAAATACTGAGCTAGAGTGGGAAGTTCGAGATCTCTGTGGAGATCTACATTGCGTACGAACCACGGGGAGCCCGTGGCCATACGCATGAACTTGTTCTGGAGGGATTGCAATCTTTGAAATCTACTATGGGGGACGTGTGCGAATACTACGCACGCGTATGACATGATGGGGCGGATGCACGTTTTATAAAGTGTTACTTTATGGCGGAGGGACATTTTGCTTTTAGCGTTCATCATGGGGTACAGACGACTCAACACATACGTAGCCTTACGACGAGCTCTGCGTATGTGAGCTGCGAAGCTCATTTTCCTATCAAAGGTTACACCCAAGGTCGGTGGACGCCGGACTGCGCGGTTTTATAGACCGCCGGACGGGGGGGGGGGGGGGGCGGGGGACCGGTGCATGTGCTGCACCCGCTGCTGCGCGCTGATTGGCCGGCCGTCGTCGCGCCACTCCTCAGGTGATTTCTGGAACGTTCTGGGCGCGTGCGTTGAGTCACGTAGGCCCGGGCTCTGTAGATCTTGTTACGTCACGCGCTGTCTCATCCCCCTCCCGCGTGGAGAGATTTTTACCTGTAAAGGTCGATTCACACATATCAGTGAACCCACAGTTCCGGCACAGTACCGTTACAGTTCCGTATCCGTGCTACAGTGGTGCGTCAGTGCTTCAATTCACACATATCAGGCACAGTACAGTTCTTCGTGCACGACGTTCCCTTCAGACTAGCGTTGACGTCGATTGTTTTGATGGCACTCTTCAATAACACAGAATTAGCTATGATAGCCATTGCTTTAGACGAAGAAGAAGAAGAGAATCGAGGAAAAAAAAGAAAATGGGTACATGAAGCATGGAAGTTAAGAGAATCTGAAGGAGAATTCGTGACATTATACAAAGAATTAATTAAAGACGAGAGAAAGTATTTTGAATATTTTAAAATGTCGGAAAGCTGTTTTAATATTCTCCTTCAGAAGCTAGGAAATAAATTAGTAAAGAAAGATACTCGTTGGACGAAGGCTATATCTCCTAGAGAGCGGCTAGCAATTTGTCTAAGGTAGGTAAACAGGACAGGACAGGTTAAGGATAACTTTTTAATTAAAATTCTGAAAATATGTATTTAAATCAGTTTTATTACTTCGTATGTGGCACATAAACACATTATACTTTTAACACTTTGTTAAGTTCTAGAGCATTATCATTCGTTAACTGTATAGTTCATAACAAATTGCTGCACATCACTATGTTGAAGGTATGATTGTGTGGGATCTAATTGTCTTAGAACTTATTCTGTAATTCTAGATTGCACACCTGATATCTCACACAAAGAACAACTTACTGTTATTGTCAGGTTTGTTTATTTTAACCCGTCAACAAAACATGCCGAGGTAAGAGAACATTTTTTAGGTTTTTTACCTGTCACTGATACAACTGGACAAGGGCTCGCAAGTTATTTGTTAGATTTCTTAAAATCGTGTAGTATTGAACTAGATAATTTACGAGGCCAAGGATATGATAATGGGGCAAATATGAGAGGCAAAAATATAAGCCTCCAAAAAAAAAAAATTGGACATGAATCCTCGAGCGTTTTACGTTCCGTGTGCGGCTCACACGCTTAATTTGGTGGTAAATGATGCCGCTAAAAGCTCATTGGAAATCTCAAACTTTTTTTCTATTGTTCAGGAAATATATATTTTTTTTTCGGCATCAACTTCACGTTGGGATGTCATTACAAACCAGATACCTACTTTGACATTAAAACCTCTTTCAAATTTATTTATTTATTTATTTATTTATTAAAGAGGCACACAAAACAGGTTGAGACTAAAAATTACACAAAATATAAATACATACAGCTTATCGAGAACCAAGTAACAGCCCTTAATATGTGTACACAGCATGATTGAATAAATTAATTAACGAGTCCGAAAATTATAACATAAAATTAGTACCTAAATGAATGACATAAAATATTGAAGTGGTCCATATTGTGGTAGAATAGAAAAATAAAAATAAAAAATCAACAAATAACGTAAGTAGGTAATAAACTTATACAATTAAACACCAATAGTGAAAGCAATTATGAGAACTATTACAAAGAAAAACATGCAAACTACATACTTGATGATGGAGAGAAAAGTCCATGATGAATTTGTTTTCTAAAAATATTTATGTTATTGTTAAAAATGTCAATATTACGATCATTTAAGCTAATATCATTATACAGGCGGCACATCCGAACGATGGGGTTATAGAAAGAAGTATTATTCTTGTAGACACCAAGGGCAAAGGGTTTAGTATATCTTAATCGACTGTTGTAATTAATACTAATCAACGAGAGTAATACGGGAGAATCTATTTTGGAGTGAATAATCTTATGTAAAAACAGCAATAGAAAATGTTTACGACGGGATTCCAAACTTTGCATTCGAAAATGTTCAAGTCTGTCATGGTAGGATGTACGTCTGTGGCCAAAATGGTACCGAAAGGATAAAATTCGCAAAAATTTCTTTTGTACGCTTTCTAAACGATCACAATGAACGGCATAGTACGGAGACCATATTACACAGTTATATTCCATTATACTGCGAACTATGCTTTGATAAAGATTTATTGAACTAGATGGCTTTTTAAAATTTCTTGTCGATCTTAAGATAAATCCTACCAATTTGTTGCATTTAGGAATTATATATTCGTAATGGTCTCTAAAGGTCAATTTATCGTCGAATATAACACCAAGATCCTTAGCTGATATCTTTCTTGTAAGAATTTGGCCTTTTAAAGAGTAATTATGTACAATCTTCTTAAATTTTCTTTGAGTAAAACTGACCACAAAACATTTATCTATGTTGAGGCTCATATGATTTTCGATGCACCAATCAGCAATAGCGTTCAAGTCTTTTTGAAGACATAGGGCATCGTTTACACTGTCGATAGACTTGAAGATTTTGAGGTCATCTGCATAAAACAAGCTCTCGCAGTTTAATCTGTCAACAAGATCATTGACGAATAAAATAAAGAAGAGTGGGCCTAAAAGAGAACCTTGAGGGACACCCGAGGTGATAATGGTTGGTGATGACACATGTCCTTTAATGGCTACTAACTGTGATCTCCTTAGTAAGTAAGATTGTACCCATCGCAAAAGGCTGCCACAGATACCATAAGCACCTAGTTTATGGCATAAAATTGTATGGTTCACCTTGTCAAATGCCTTAGAAAAATCCGTGTAAATTGTGTCTGTTTGACCTTGTCTGGCAAACGATCTACAAATAAAGTTTTTATATTCTAATAAATTAGTCGTAGTGGAGCGATTTTTTACGAAACCGTGTTGTTTGGGTGTTATGATAGAAGAGACATGATGGTAAATACTATCATATACTACCGATTCCAAGATCTTAGAAAAACAAGATAATATACTAATGGGACGATAGTTTTCACAGCGTGATTTGTCCCCGGATTTAAAGATTGGTATAATGTAAGCTGTTTTCCACAATTTAGGAAAGACCCCAGACTGAAGAGACTGATTGAAGATGATACTCAAGGGGACACATAGTTCACTGGCACATGTTTTGATAAATAAAGCTGGAATTTTATCCGGACCAGCTCCTTTGTTTGAGTCCAGTTTTTTGAGTCGATAATATAGGTCCTTTACAGTAACGCGGATGTCGCATAAAGTAGTTTCTTTGCTTGTGACTATCGGAGGATATAAGTTTGTATCTACTTTTGAGAAGTTGGTGAAAACGGAGCTGAAATATTTAGCGAATAATTCACAAATTTCATCACTGTCAGAGGATGACACATTATCGTAAGTAATAGTCTGGGAGATCGAGTTGGTTTGAGCACCTTTCTTGCTATTTATGTAAGTATAAAAGGCTTTGGTATTATTAAAAAGTGAGCTCTCAATAGTGTTCAAAAAGTTAGTGTAACATGTATCCATCAAGCGCTTGCATCTCAGCCGGAGCAGATCAAATGTGTCATATGATAGTCCCGTGGGTTTTTAAACTTTTTATATTTTTTATGATATTTGTGTTTTTCCTTTAAGGGGAGGGTAAGGTATTAAAATTTATTTTTTTCGATTTTTTTTTTTATTTTTCTAATTGAATGCATAATATCTCAAGAAGATTGTGTTAAAATTTCAAGTCGATCGGGGCAAAATTGACGAAGTTATGAGTATTTCAGCGTCCGTTGCCAGCCTGAGGTTTTACAGCCCCACCCGCCCCAAACGGGTCTGTTCAGGTAAAGTCAAGTATATTCGAGGCATGATCTATGCATCAGTTAAACGCTGTATGCTGTGCTGAGCAGTAACAAGTGACGGACCTGGCATCGACGACTCTGTATGAGTATAAAAAAATGTCGAATTTTATCTTGAATACTTCAGTACGCGAACTTTAAAGCGTTTTTCTGAGACTTGTCATTTTTGAAGTCCGTGTCCACCATAACTAAAAATCTACTGGACCAATCATTTTGAAATTTTGCACAGTGTTTCTTCACATAATTCCCCAGGTATTGTCGAGAGCTTTTTTTTTTTCAATAATTATCAATTTTTTTACAACAGCTAATTAGCCGTTTTTTTTAGCGAAAATCTGGTTTTTGGCTTCCAAGTGCTACGAAAAATCGAAAAATCGAAAGAAAAAAAAATCCTCTCGTGAATACCTCAACAAACATCTCCTTTAACGAATGCATTTTGATTTTTTTGTTTCAGATGATTTGGTTGCGAGTTATGATGGACACCGCAAAACAACTTTTTCTCGAGGCGCCTCCGGAAATTCACTGTCACTCGTTCAATTTTTAATATTTTGCAATGAAAATTTAGGAGAATATTGTTCTATTGTTACATTATCATGTATGGATCGACTGAATAAACTAACACCATCTGTATTGCCAAAAAAAAATCTTGAAAACATGCCTTTTTTTTAGCGAATTAACCTTACCCCCCCCTTAAACAACGTTTCAAAGCATTATCATACCAAACTGGATATTGATTAGAATCATTTTTAGTTAGTGGCGTGTTTCTATCTATAATTTCGTTCAGAGTATCGTAAAAAATTTGAACATTAGTATCAATATCAATCGAGGATAAGGTGTTGTTCCAGTTTACATTTTTCAAATCTTTTTTGGCATTTTCGTAGTCACATTTGTAAAAGTTATATCTTTGTACCTTTTTACGTTTAATTTCTGTCGGAGTGATAATATTAAGTTTTAATTCTATAGCTAACGGTGGATGGTGTTTATCTACTCGACTAATGGCACTAGGCTCTTGTACGGTTAAAAAGGATAAGGTTGACAGAACAAGATCTAGACAGCGGTTATTACTGTTCTGGACATTGTTGAATTGGTTGAGTCAACATACATCAAGCATATCTAGTAAGAGTTGTGATTTTCTGTTATATAGGAAGAGATTCGGCATGAGACTAGATGTATTAGAGGTTAATGTCCAGGTAACAGCTGGGGTGTTGAAATCGCCTATGAGCAAGAATTGTTGTGCGTCATCGCCACGCGCGATGGGAAAGTAGAGTTGATGCTCTAAAAGCTCTTCGCTTTAATATGGATAAAATTTACGATGCACTGTATTCTATTTTTAACGACAAAAACAAATATGACAGTGATGCAAGAAATATGGCGAGTTCATTAATGTCAAAACTTTATAATTTCGTATAATTTCGTATGTTCAGTTGTCATATGGTACACAATTTTATCAAAAGTTAATACTGTGAGTAAAACTTTGCAAAAGTAAGATGTCATTCTTTCAGAGGCTGTCAGAATGCTTGATCTAGTCAAAAAAGATTTAACCGTATACCGTTCAGACAGTGCATTTGAGCAGTTTCTATTAGATTCAAAATTGATTGCGGAAGATTTAGACTGCGAAACTAATTTTATCGAAACTGCTCGTCCACGACCTCGAAAAAGACTATTCAATTACGAGTCTGCAGATGGGCCTATATTAGATCCGAAAGAAAAATTTAAAGTTAATTTTTATTTCCTATTACTCGACACGACGATCCTACAATTAAATGAAAGATTCGATTTGTTAACCGAACACAATAACAAGTTTTCATTTTTACAAAACCTTCAAAGTTGGAAGGAATTAGAGAGAGACCAAAAAAAAGCTCAATGTCTCAACCTCGAACAAAAGTTAACTCATGAAAATAGATCAGATATTAATGGGGAGACCTAGTCAATGAGTTGGAATTGCTGCCTTTATTTTTTATAAATAAAGAAACAACTCCACTCGATGTTCTAAATTATATTTATTGTAATAATTTAATGTCTGTATTTCCTAATGTTTCAACATCTTTACGTATATATTTAACACTTCCTGTGACGGTAGCAGAAGGCGAAAGATCATTTTCAAAATTAAAATTAATAAAAAACTATTTACGTTCAACCATGACCCAAGATAGATTGACAAATTTGGCTATAATAAGTATCGAATCGAACGTAGATTTTAAAACAGAAGAGATCATTACAAAGTTTGCCAACTTAAAGGCCAGAAAAATTGAATTCGATATTTAAGTCAACATTATTTTAAAAAATCTGACTTCAATCGTCACTACAAGTTGTGAAAAAAAAACACGTAAATCGGTCTAGAAATCTCGGAGAAATTAGTATACATAGATACATTAAAAAACATACTAGCTGTAGGCCTGTAGGTAATACTTTTTTATTATAATATAAAATATTAAATTAATTTTTATTATTCAAGTAATACATAGTAAGTTTTTACAATCAAGTACAATTTGGGTATATTTAAATCAAGAGTGAATACGTATCTTCTAGGCAAGCGCGCACCATCTTAGGCAGCATCTTCACTTATCATCAAGTGAGATCGTAGTCAAGATACCTATTACAAAAATGGGAATAATGGTTAGTTAAAAAATATCTATAATTAAATTTAATTAAAATAAAAATGGAAAATATTTTTTTTTTATTTGCATTGGGGCCGCAAACTGATTTTGGCACCCCGGCGTCCCATATGGTAAAGACGGCCCTGAGTGCAACTTATGTCAAATAATTGGGATTTTTGGTTATCTGTTGCAAAAAATATCGTATAAACCGATATATGTATTTAATACCTACTGTCTCTAATATTATTTTCAGATCGCGAACGATCACCACTTATTTTTACTGAAACGCAATGCCCGGATGAGATCGAGAAACAACCAGTAAAACTATCGCCAGAAAAAAACAACAATATCCAAGAGGGAAATGATGACATAGACGACTATTGTGAAAATTGCAGTCTTTTTAAGAAAAGAAATATATATGTCCAGACAAATATTACTGAAGTTGATGAAAACATAAGACTTAATAATCTTATGTTCTGTAAATTCATTTCTCATGAACTGCTGGATATCTACCAAGGCAATGAACGTATGACTATTATGCAAAAAATTTTAGATGCTTTAAAGAAATAGACAGACGCAATATTTTTATTACTTATAAGGTTTAACTGTGACTATTATATTAAAAAATAATATGATTATTAGTTAAAAAAAAACGTGTATTAGGCATTTTTTTTTATTTTAAGATTTAACAATAAACAAATTATGTGACACTCGATAATTATTACTAATAATACGTTTTAATTACCCTGTCAGACCCAATACAACAATATACAAACGAGAATAATTAATACAATAGAACACTAATATGTAGGAAGTAAACGTAATCATTAAGTAATGTTCTATTCAGAGTACTTAATCAGTTCTCACAAATAATAATATTGATAAAAGTAATGATTGACAGAAAAGTTACAAAAATTCTCGATTCTTTCACCTTCAATGGCAAAACAAAAACAAATAATCATACAAATAATATAATAATTGTTTCATTTATAATTATCTCTATCTTTCTCTTTATATATCTTTATATCTTTAGAATCAAAAAAAATATTTACCTAATAAATACATTATTAAGTAGATAATGGATCTATTATTAAGTCTTCTGTGTCTGATTCTTCATCTGCAGTTTCAATATCGAACATATCCATTTCAACAGGATCTGTATCTGTGTAAGGTGAAGGTGGCAAAGTGCGCCTAGCGGGCAAGTGCACCTACCACAAATATCTCGAAAACTACCGATTTGATACTAGTAGTGACACCTTATATCGATGCTACAAACTAAATCATAGTTCTTGGTGAAACTCATAGATGGCTCTAGTCATGTGAGTTTGAGACACGCGCCATTTTATTTTCACTGATATTCAAAGTGGTGAGGAGAGATGACTATGGCGTAATCATCGTCGTAAATCTCAAGAAATCGAGTTTTTACCGATATACGAGTGAGGTAAGTGCACAATTTAAATATTTTGCTTTAAGATTCTGCCTTTATTTCACTTCTATCTAGTAAAATATATATATTTCTCGCAAGTTAAATATTCTAACCTCAAAATATAGTTGGGGAAGCGCGTCATACTGACTTTTTATATAGCGCACTTCGCCGCAATCCAGAGGTTACAAACTTTTTAAAATGGGTCTTTTTTACAAGCTTTTATTTAACTTGCAATGTTTGTATTCTTGTTTGTTTGTATGTTCGGGTGAAATCTTGCAAATGAATTGTAAAGCAGTTATCTTAAACCGATTAAGATGTAATTTGCATATCGTCGGCCTAATTATCAAACTTCGTATCTCCGTTTGGTCAAACTTTACAGGAGGAAGAAAAAACTTTTTTATTTTTTTAAGTATTTTTATTTTTTGTAAATAGCAAGAAAACTAAAATCAAGTAGGAGATACGAGTGATTCCATCGTTTTCGTTACGGATTTTTACGCTAGATGGCATCAAAACAAAAAATTCGGAAATTTTGGAACTCCAAAATAAAAAAGTTTGATAATTAAGCCGATGATATACGTTTATTAGTGAAATACATTTACACAAGTTTAAGATCGCGACAATTTTTTTTTAATTTCAATTTTGTAGGCATTGGTGGTTTTGTCTAATATACAGGGTGTCCCACGGCTATGCCACATGGAGGGGAAGTACCTTAAATATTGTAGATGGAACATTTTACTGAAAGAAGACTTCATTTTAATTTAAAAAACAATTTAAACTGCATTCATAGATTTTTAAATAATTGTCTGGTTGAATCGGGACTCGAACCCGCTATACGAGAAAAAAAATTAACCTGTATCTTTATCATACCGATCGGAAGGCTTCATCATAAGGATTATTTTTTATTAAATAACATAGCATGAGAAATAAAAGGAAGACCATGTGTTACAGTTTTTCGGAATTCAACCCCTAAAGTGGTAAAATAGGGGTTGAAAATTTGTATGAAAGCTATAGGCATGAAACTTGGTATATAAGCTGCGAGTTGAAATTTAAGAAATACGTATTTCACAGTTTTTCAAAATTCGACCTCCAAAGGGGTGAAATAGGGGTTAAGTTATAGGGGTATAACTTATAGCCAAGAAACTTGATATGTAAGCTACGGATTAAAAATAAAGAAATACGTGTTTTACAGTTTTTTAAAATTCTACCCACAAAGGGGTAAAATAGGGGTTGAAAGTTTGTATGAAATTCCTTCATTTCTCACGTTATAGCCATGAAACTTGATATGTGAGCTACCGGTTAAAAACAAAGAAATATGTGTTTCACAGTTTTTTGCGAATTCGACCCCCAAAGGGGTGAAATAGAGAGTTGGTCCTTCAATCACGCCGCAACAGAGCAACGGATATTCTGCACGGGTAGTTGAGGACCTGGAGAATAGTATAGGCTACTTACTTAAGGAGTGCCTGTGGGAAAACAAACTTATACCACGCGAACGAAGTCGCGAGCATCCGCTAGTTTGACATAAAGTTTACATTCTTTTTAAAATACTTACTTAAATAAAAGCTTGTTTTTAAAAATATATCTTACTAAGTATTTTTTTTTTTTTTTTTTACGTGACTAGTTCGACACCACTGTAATTTTTCCACTGTAATTTTTAAATTCTTGATCCCATGAGAAGTGTGTGCTATTGTTGGAATTACTTCAAATCTTGTCATCCGAGTGTCATAGAAACCTTAACTGCCAAAATATTAGTAATTGTGCTATGAGGCTAACCTACATACATGTACACCACACCCAAACACAATAGACTAGTAAAAGTCACAATTATTAAATCATTATTATTTTATTGTTTATGATTTTTGTTTAAGATGGGACGCTATGAAAGAAAAACTGAAGGTCCTTCATGGTCCAGAGAGGCTTTGAATGAAGCAGTCGAAGCTGTTCGATCGGGTAGAATGTCTGGGTATGCAGCCGCATCAACCTTTGCTATCCCAAGAAAAACTGTTATGGACCACGTCACAGGTCGAAGGGGCCAAAAATCATTAAGTCTAGGCAGACCACCAGTATTTAAATATGAGACAGAAAAAATGATTGCGCCGTGCTTTTAAATGGACTTTTGTGATAGCCGACGTTAAGCAACCTATTTTAGGAGCGGATTTTTTGTCTAAGTATAATTTGTTAGTAGATTTAAGGAACAAGCGACTAGTAGATCAAGAAACAAACTTACACGTCGTTTCTACAATTGTAAATTCGCAACATGAGTCGATTTTTACTATAGCCGAGTCTCATCCTTGTTATCCCCTTCTAAGTAGGTTTCCGGAATTAACTAAACCGGTGACTTTCAAAGAGCCACCTCAGCACAGCGTGAGACACCACATCGAGACTACGGGTCCGCCAGTGCATGCGCGCCCGAGACCGTTGCCACCAGACCGATTTAAAAAGGTAAGAGAAGAATTCCGCCTTATGCAGGAAATGGGTATTTGCCGCCCGTCTAAGAGTGCATGGGCTAGTCCGCTACATGTCGTACCAAAAAAAGACGGAAATATAAGGCCGTGCGGAGACTACAGAGCCCTAAATGCCATTACTAAACCCGACAGGTACCCAATTCCTCACATAAAAGATTTTACATTTATTTTAGCCGATAAGAAAGTGTTCAGTAGGATTGACATCAACAGGGCGTATCACTTTATTCCGATAGCAAAGGAAGACGTAGAAAAAACAGCGATTATAACAAGTTTTGGTTTATTTGAATTTCCATGTATGTCTTTCGGTTTGAGAAACGCAGCGCAGACGTTCCAGCGTTTTATGAATAATTGTGTTTTACAGGATTTAGAGGCAAATTTCCAACAAAACAATCCTGAATACGCGGAATATAAACCGGAATTCGTTTTTTTCGTATTTAGACGATTTAATAGTAGCAAGCGAAAATAGTAGTCTGCACGAAAAACATTTAGAGGCCGTTTTTGAAAGATTGCAGCAAGTAGGCTTAACTATTAACTTAGCGAAGTGTGCGTTTTCACAGGAAAAAGTTGAGTTTCTGGGTCATGAGGTCTCAGCCAATGGCTTAAGACCACTGCCAAGCAAGGTCCAAGCCATTGTAGACTTTCCCAGACCAAAAACGGTAGAAGAACTTCGTAGATTTCTTGGCATGGTAAACTTCTATAGAAGTCATTTGCGTCATGCAGCTCAGTATCAGGCAGAATTAAATAATTATCTTCACGGGGCAAAGAAACGTGACAAAAGTATTATTGTGTGGACAGGAAGTGCTGTTCAAGCGTTCGAACAATGTAAGTTGAGTTTACAGAACGCTGCATTGCTAGCGTATCCGATTTCAGGTCAGGCGCTTGCCATTATGGCAGACGCATCAAATAGTTGCGTCGGGGGAACGTTACAACAACAAGTGAATAACGAATGGGTACCATTAGGTTATTTTTCAAAGAAATTGACTGACGCTCAACAAAAGTACAGTACCTACGACAGGGAGTTACTTTCGCTTTATTTGTCAGTGCAATATTTTAGGAACATGTTCGAAGGTAGGGATCTCATTTTGTATACGGATCATAAACCGTTGACGTTCGCTTTTAAAAAGCTAGGAAGTAGCAAGGAAACGCCTAGGAGAACCCGTCAATTGTTATTTATAAGTGAGTTCACGACGGATATTCGTTATATGAAAGGCGAAGAAAACGCGCCCGCAGACGCGTTATCGCGAGTCGAAGCGATTTCGTGCCCGTCAGTACTTGATTTCGCTGAAGTGGCACAGGCCCAAGCGAACGATAAACAGCTCGCAGAAACGATTGCAGCAGGAAACGGTAATACGAAACTTATAAAGATAAACCTACCTAACGTACCTACAGCGATTGTTTGTCACTTACGGGGCGATAAGGCCAGACCGTACCTACCGGAACAGTTTAGGCGTACTGCATACGAGGCTATTCACAACCTTAGCCACCCAGGCATTAGAACAACGAGAAAAATGGTAACTAATAATTATTTTTGGCCTGGAATGAATAAAGATATAGGTATTTGGGCTAGGTCGTGCATAGAGTGTCAAAAAGCAAAGGTTCAGAGACACACCATGTCACCACTAGGACAGTTCGCAAAGGTAGATAGGATGTGTCATGTACACATAGATATTACTGGTCCCTTTAGCACCTCTGAGGAAGGATATAGATATTGCCTCACGATGATTGATAGACAAACCGGATGGCCGGAAGCATTTCCTATTAAGGACATTTGTGCGAAAACTATAGCTAAACTCGTGTATGAAATGTGGGTCTGTAAGTATGGAATTTTTGGCAGACTGAGCTCAGATCAGGGTCGTCAATTCGAAAGTAGTCTCTTTAGCCACCTAATGAAATATTTAGGCGTCCATAAGTTCAGGACGACACCATACCATCCACAAAGTAACGGTGCCATAGAGCGTTGGCATCGTACTTTTAAGGCTGCCTTAATGGCGAGGTTAACGGACAACAGGTCCTGGGTTGACGAAATGCACACCGTTATGCTGGGACTGCGTGCAGCGCCGCGCAGCGACACCGGGGTAAGTGCCGCCGAGCTAACCTTTGGGCGAACTCTGAGGCTCCCCGGAGAGTTTTTCGAACCATCAGACAGTAAGATAACGGACGGTGAAGAATATCTAAGGCAGTTGAAACAGGTAATTACTAGCTTAAGACCCAGACCCAATACCCAACGAGACTCCCGGACTATTTTTGTACATCCGGCATTAAAGGATTGTAAAAAAGTTTTTGTAAGAAATGATGTGATGAGGAAGTGTCTGCAACCCCCTTATGACGGTCCGTATGACGTCATAAAGCGGTTTGAAAAAGGGTACGTTGTACAGTTACCCAACCGACAGTCACTTATCTCTATCGACAGGTTAAAACCAGCGTTTGTCCTGGATGTCAAAAATCCACGACAAACGCCGGGTGAAACAGTAGTTAATAAATCAAGTAGTGTTAGCAACGACGACATTTTGCCGACTCCGCCGATTACTCGTACGACGCGCAGTGGCCGGGTCAGCAAAATGCCCGTAAGATTTAAGTAGAACGCTAAGTGTAGCAAATAAGCATAGTTATGTACTTATTGTGAAATGACCCCGATCCGCAGTTTTGCATTAGAAGATAAAAGTAGATTTTATTATTTCGAGAAACATCTTGTTCATTCCACATTCAGTCACCAGTCATTGAATATGGGTAAACAGCAGAGTAAAACTAATACGGTCGAAGAACAAGTCATCATAGCACAGAATGGATCGACTGGAAACCAGGAATTAGAAAGCAGCATAAGATTATTCGGGAATATTTCAATTGGCATTGTAGCACTGCTATCGCTTATTATACTGTATTGGATATTGCGTAAGTGTAACCAACATTCGAAAAGTTGGGTGCGACGACAATTGGACGGCGCGGGCTTAGCAACAGGGCTCACCGCAGCGACCCCGCCGCCTCCTGCACAGGGTGGTGACGTCAGCGAACGTAGTGTAATGTGATAGTGCATGTGTCGAAAGTGAAACGAACAAAGTAATAACGTTATAAGGGCGAGTACATTTAAGTAAGCTGAAGCGGATCTGGATCATTAGATAATAGGGTTGTCAAAAATGAAAGAATTGGATTAATTGTCAAAATTTTTTTTATTGTGTGTACTTAGACTAAGATTTTTGTCATTTTTTGTTAATTTTTATGAGATAAAAATTTGGGGCGGTGTGATGTAGCAGGCCTGCTGTCGTCAGCGTTTTGTAAAATGGCTTTTGTTAGACGGCAGTAGCACACACCGGCCAGTTGTCCCTTGCCCGCCGCGTGCGATAGTTCTCTCGTAAACATTGTAAATTGTAATTGGCCTAACTAATTAAATTCCTAAAGTCACTGTGTGAGTTGTCATTTACTGTAACCTTGATAGGGGAACACCGCGCTACTAGGAGATTCATGGGGTTCTGCATTTAACCTTAACCACAAGAACGTCCAAACTTACTAAGTATTTTTTTTTTTTTTTTTTACGTGACTAGTTCGACACCACTGTAATTTTTCCACTGTAATTTTTAAATTCTTGATCCCATGAGAAGTGTGTGCTATTGTTGGAATTACTTCAAATCTTGTCATCCGAGTGTCATAGAAACCTTAACTGCCAAAATATTAGTAATTGTGCTATGAGGCTAACCTACATACATGTACACCACACCCAAACACAATAGACTAGTAAAAGTCACAATTATTAAATCATTATTATTTTATTGTTTATAATTTTTGTTTAAGATGGGACGCTATGAAAGAAAAACTGAAGGTCCTTCATGGTCCAGAGAGGCTTTGAATGAAGCAGTCGAAGCTGTTCGATCGGGTAGAATGTCTGGGTATGCAGCCGCATCAACCTTTGCTATCCCAAGAAAAACTGTTATGGACCACGTCACAGGTCGAAGGGGCCAAAAATCATTAAGTCTAGGCAGACCACCAGTATTTAAATATGAGACAGAAAAAATGATGGCAAAATATTTGCATATAATGGAAAAAAATGGCTTCGGCCTGACTCGTACAGAATTTCTAGATATTGTTAAGGGATATGTCAAACAGAACGATCTAATAACACCTTTCAACGATGGTACTCCCGGCAAAGATTGGTTTTCAAGCTTCAAAAAGCGTTATAAGTTATCAATTAAAAAACCGCAGGCTGTAGAGGTTGCTCGTAAGAAAGCAGCAGACCCATTTGTCATCCAAGAATTTTATGATATTTTAGACAGAGTGATTGCCGATTTAGGGCTTCAGGACAAGCCTGAGAGAATTTACAATTTGGATGAAACCAGTTACTGCAGTAATCCACAAAAAACCAAAGTCATAGGTCTTAGGGGATTTCCATCGACTCCGACTACATCATCCTCTGGAAAGTCAAATACGACAGTCTTGATGGCGAGCTACGCTGCTGGGAATAAAGGAACTCCATTCATAATTTTTAAAGGGAAGCACGTATGGAGTAACTGGACCTCTAACTTAGCGTACCCTGGAACGTTGTATACAGCCACATCAAATGGCTGGATAGAATCGCGAGCCTTTTTTGAATATATTGATAAAAGTTTTATTCCGATGATTGGTGATACGACCCACCCAACACTCCTCATCTATGATGGTCACAGTACTCACGTACAAATAGCTGTAATCGAAAAAGCCTTACAACACAACATAACGATCTTAAAATTACCTCCCCATACCAGCCATATTCTGCAACCGTTGGACTTGGCGGTTTTTAAGCCTTTCAAAGATGCCTGGGACCAGGAAATGGTCAAGTGGCTAAGAACCCACAACGGCCAAAAACTGCCCAAAGCCGAGTTTTCGAGAATAGTTGGAAAAGTGTGGGAAGCCTTTAACCCCGACATTATAAAAAATGAATTTGCAAAAAGTGGGATTTACCCATTTAACAGGGATGCAGTTCCGAAACTTAAATTAGACCCCCGACGCTGTAAAGAGGTGGAAAAAGATGGTGGCTAAAAAACAAGTACCTCCTCAAAACTCTCCGATGACATTAACTAAATTGTGCCTGAACAAAATCAACTTTTCATTGACCGATTCGACCGGCACCTCGCACGCGATTCAATACGCGACAGCGCCATCTAGTGTCGGTCGTGAACAAACTTAAACACAATTCCAACCAAAACTTCAACAAGCAACATTAACTCAAAAACCACTGAAATAATATCGTTTGAAGATTTATTTCTGGAAACTATAAAACAAGTTCCAACCTTGATACCCGCCTCTTTTGTGTGCGGTGTAAGTCTGTCCGTCGTTGGGTCTGTCGGTCAGTCTGTCCGTCCGTCTGTCTATCCGCCTATTCGTCTTTTTGCCTTTCCGTTGTTTGGGGGCCACAAGCGTCCATGCACTAGTAGGTGCGGTTGTCGGGATCGCATCGGCCAGAGAGGTGAAGTCCAGTGGGCTCGCAGGGGTCGTCGGTCTGTTTGCTGTCATTGCACTCAACGGGTCGTTGCCCCCTCCTGAGTACGAAGGGCAGCCTGGGCTCTCGCGCTGTCTGAAGCAGTCAGCGCCGAGGGTCCAGGACGGGATTTGGATTGCTCGCTACCCGCCAGGAGTCGATTACGTGTATTCCGGTCCGTCATTATGCTTTTTGAATTTGTGTAATACACACCACATGTTTCCTTTTGTCATGTTCACAGCACTTGGAAATAATCCCACACTTTTGCTTGATTTCGTGGCATAGTTTACTAAATGCACGTATAGTGCAGTCAGTCAAAACAATTCAACTGATCGCCGATCGGTTTGCCGAATGCTCACTGTTCAGTCGGAATGGCAACAGCGCAAAACATAAAGGCAAACTGCACTAAACGGCAACGTCGCATCCGTACTGTACGTACGTACGTAAGTATGTTGCAACTACACACTCGTCTCACCCCCCGTTATACTTTTCAGCATACATACGTAGCCGGTAATTTTACCGTAATATATGTATATAAATTACCGAAAAATATCCGTATTTTATTAGCTTTTTCGGTAAAATTACGTAATTTTCCAACCGTAGTCTCATCCTGTCTCATCTAAATTAAAAATTCGAGTGCCGTCTGCAAAAGCACGGCCTCTTTTGATGAGATTTTCTAAGTTTTCAAAAAATTTTGCAACGTTGTTCTGGTTAAAAGATGTTGCCCTCGAGAGACTACATGGCTCCGGCCTTCGAGTGGAAAGGTTATGCCTGCGCTTAAAAGCCAGTCTTTACCTGCCATTTGATGCTTTTCCCATGAAGATGGCATTTTCAAATTGTTTATTTTAGCACACTGAAATGCTATTTGACGACATTATTTCGACGTCAATCCATAAAATAAAAAAGCACAGTGATTTATATAATCATTCAGCGTTACTTCTTACTCTGCTGTAAATATTTTTCGTACGGCTTAATTAGGTTGCAATTGCTGTCCATCAAGCGATTCCGCGTTTTTGGTCTTCCAAAAATATCTTTTGGAAGACTGTTTTCGATGCTTTTCTCATTGACATACCATTCCTTATCAAAATCACGCCTTGATTTATACTTTCTTCTGAACTGTTCCCTATTTTTCGTCCGGACTGGCGACGACGTGGCATCCTGAAAAGGAAACATTGTTAAACCAATGTACTTTTTAAGAACCTATCCTGGCTCAACACACAGATATACGCGCCTCAGTGTTACCAGGTACACGGTAATTACCGTAGATGCACGGTATTTTTGGCTAAAACACGGTCTTCGGTAATGTTTCAGTACCGTGTAGTTTTCTACGGTATTTTTAATTATGAATTACCTTGACAGTCAATACCTAATGTGTAAATAATTATTCAGAAGGATTAATTTTATTAAAAAAAGATACGTAGAACGAAACGAAAATCCAGCTCTATATGCCATGGCAACGTCAAGTCGCCGCCATTTCGCTTCACTACTACCGGGGAAATCCCTAAATATTTTATTCATTACAATACGTCTAAATGTAAAAGTGTGTTAGTTTACATGTCCATTAGTCAAACAATCAATGTTTATAAAAATTAGTTGCATAATAATGAATGAATCGCTTGCTCGCACTCTTTTTTTCTTCGATAATCTTGTTTGTAGGTGTTTGATGTTTGGCAAATGTGCAGTGTATTTAATCAGTGAAACAATATTTATTTTCGTTCGACACAACGTACATGAAAATGGGTAGTGACACTGATAGCTACGAGAGAGATAAAGGAGCGTCATCATCCAAGATTCCGTAAACTGGACAAAAACGTAAGCATTATAAACAAAAATTCAAAGATGAGTGGCGAAATAATAAATCTTTTTCCCCTTGGCTTCAGCAACATCCTAAAGACAAATATAAAGCTTTCTGCTCATTTTGCGACACAACGATGAATGCAGAATTAACTATCATAAAAAAGACATTCTGAAGGTACAAAACATTTCCAAAACCTTAAAACTTTACGTTCAAACGTTCAGCCCATAGACCAGGGATGGCGAACCTTTATGCGTATACGTGCCAATTTTCTGGAATAATATTTAATGACGTCGCAGCCGTGCCATCAAATATTCTTGACTTTGTGATCAGTGGAAAAATAATGTAAAAAAACAATATCAACTCAAAGCTCTATATTTACCAAAAATACAATTACAAGAGCAATTAAAAATTAGTGCGACTTCTGTTGTTGCAGATTGGACGATAATTGACTTATATTGGGGTTGTACGATGTTACTTTTAGCAGAATGCATGCTGAACTTGATTCATCAGTCAGTCTATTTCTAACAGAGTCTTTGATGTTATTCATCTCTGAAAACAATGACTCGCAGGCATATGTTGATGAAAATACAGTTAGAATAGCGTGAGCCAGCTTCTTTAAACAATTAAATGTTTCTGGCAACGCATTCCAGGTTTCTAAAATTTTATTATTGGCATCTTTACTTATATTACTGGTCAATCTTTCTGTTTCAATTAACACTAATTCTTTTCTCATGTCTATGAATTTTTGTATCCAAATTGAACTAGATTGGAAATCAATCAGCTGCATTTCAAAATCTTCAATTTCCAACCAATCGAACTGGGAGAATAGTCCAGTCAAAAAACCTCAAAAAATGGCCCAACCTCTGGAAAATTGCGAAAGTTTTGAAACTTTGCACATCGAATTATGGGTCCCTAGGGATGAATATACCAAAAGTCCCCATGCGTACGAGGCGAGCTCTAGCGGCAATTAGCGGAAACAGGACCCTTTTTTTGGTTTTTTGTTAATATCTCGAGAACCTTTGGTCAGAGATAAAAGTTTACTACTACATAATTAAAGCTTATTAAATTTGCAACAATAATGATTATATACATTTTTCTTGAATTCCTAATAATTCCCGAGTTTTAGGCCACTAATAGATAGTTTTTTCGAAAAATCACGCTAGCGGCGCCCGGTACAATATGGCATTTGTAATAATATTTGACAATCATGGTTTATCATTTTTTTTGAGTACCAAGGGTGATTCAGAAAATAAACTTCACAGTTATGTACAAAAAAAAGACATATTGTTTATTAAACAACTAGCTTTTGCCCTCGGCTTCGCTCACGGTAAGTTAAATTTTTCAAACCACTATTTTACCCGTTGTACCCCCTTAGGGGTCGAATTTTCAAAAATCCTTTCGTAGAGGATGCCTACGGCCTAATAGCTACCTGTATGCCAAATTTCAGCCTGATCCGTCCAGTGGTTTAAGCTGTGCGTTGATAGCATTTTTTATTGTTTCTGTATTTCATCTAAATATTTAAAACGCAAAGGTGTCAGACTTACTGACTGATCTATCCACGCACAGCTTAAACCACTGGACGGATCAGGCTGAAATTTGGCATACAGGTAGCTATTAGGCCGTAGGCATCCTCTACGAAAGGATTTTTGAAAATTCGACCCCTAAGGGGGTACAACGGGTAAAATAGGGGTTTGAAAAATTTAACTTAACGTGAGCGAAGCCGAGGGCAAAAGCTAGTTGTTTAATAAACAATATGTCTTTTTTTTGTACATAACTGTGAAGTTTATTTTCTGAATCACCCTTGGTACCCAAAAAAAAAAATGGTAAACCATGATTGTCAAATATTATTACAAATGCCATATTGTACCGGGCGCCGCTAGCGTGATTTTTCGAAAAAGCTATCTTTTAGTGGCCTAAAACTCGGTAATTATTAGGAATTCAAGAAAAATGTATATAATCATTATTGTTGCAAATTTAATAAGCTTTAATTTTATAGTAGTAAACTTTTATCTCTGACCAAAGGTTCTCGAGATATTAACAAAAAACCAAAAAAAGGGTCCTGTTTCCGCTAATTGCCGCTAGAGCTCGCCTCGTACGCATGGGGACTTTTGGTATATTCATCCCTAGGGACCCATAATTCGATGTGCAAAGTTTCAAAACTTTCGCAATTTTCCAGAGGTTAAACCTTGTTTTGACTGGACTAGAAGTTCAGTGTATGAAAGGTCGTTACATCTGGGTACATAATAAACTTGACCGTTTCTGATAATTCTTTGAACTGAGAAAATCTTGTTGAAAATTCCTTAATTGAAGAATCAATCACAGAGATAAATTCCTCAGTAATATTTTCTGCATTTGTTGTCTCATGTATATCAGATTCATTGATATATTTTTTCAAGTATGGAAAATACTTGTAGTTTTTTGCGATAATATCGTTTCTGAAAACTTGCAGTTTAGCCTCAAAGGCGCGAATGAGATCGATCATGACGATTATTGTTTTGTTTGTGCCTTGAAGCTTCACATTTAACGTATTTAAGTGTTGGCATATGTCTGTAAAAAACATCAATTTTGAAAGCCACATGACGTCCAAAAGCTGTGGGTATTGTTCAATTTTTCCCTCATTTTGCAGAAATAGTCTGATTTCTTCCAAGCATTCAACAAATCTTTCAAGTACAGACCCACGACTCAGTCACCGAACATTATTATACATGAGTAAGCCATTATACACGGAGTTGACTTCATCCAACAAAGCGTCGAACTTTCGCTTGTTTAAAGCCTGAGCAGAGATGAGGTTGACTATTTTCGTAACTACTGCCATAACATTATCAAGAGATGTTAAACCGCTCTTAGCGCATAAGGCTTGTTGGTGAATGATGCAGTGGAATTCAAGAATCGAATGTCCTACTTCAGTTTGAAATAAACTTATGAAACCAATTTTTTTACCCACCATACTCGGAGCACCATCAGTTGTTACAGAAACAACTTTTTTTATATCAATTTCTTTTTCAACTATCGAATTTTTAACTGCCGTACAAATATCTGCGCCCTTTGTAGTTGTTGGTAACGATTTTATCGCAATTAATTCCTCCTTAATGACGTTTCCTACGCAGTATCGAGCAAAAACAGCTAAACGTGCAGATTTTGTGACGTCAGTGCTTTCGTCGAGGCATAGCGATATAAATGAAGCAGAGTGAATGTCAAGCTTTTGTTGCTCTGTAACATTTTCAGCCAATTTTAAGATTCTTTCCTTTATTGTGTTTCTGGACAAAGGAGTATCTTTGATGCGCTGAATTATCTTATTTTTATTCTCGAAATCAGCAAAAAGAGAAGGCGCGCATGCTAACCAGGCTTCCTTTAAAAACTCGCCTTCTTGAAAGGGTTTACTATGCCGAGCAATGACATTTGCAGCCGTGTAACTTGCCGCACTTGTATGACAATTTTTGCCAACAAATTTATTTATTGATGTTGACTGTTTGTTTCTGTCTTTCAAAGCACTCGCAATTAATTCCTTTTGCTCTGCTTCGCTTTTTTGACAAATTGATTTGTGATTTGTTTCAAAATGCCGTTTAACGGAAGATGTTCTACATACCATGGTGCCAGAACATAAAACACACACTGCTTTGTCACCTTTATTAATCACGCCGAATTTATCAGTCCACCAAGTCTGAAATTCTCTAGTATCCTTGCTATTTTGCACTTTTAGTTTCTTTGCTGAACTAGCCATATTAAATTACAGCAAATAATAACTTAAATAAACTTTAAAGTTCACTTTCAAAACAATGAAATTCAACTATTTTTTGCGTAAACAAACAATTTGCGCGGGTACTGCGCCTCGTTTGTTATTATTTACTCAAGTCAAGCCCCCGCGCTGCGTTCCCGCGCCCCGCGCCACCGCCGCATTCCCCGCGCTAGCATAGCAACTACGCCCCGCCTCCACCCCGCGCACCGGACCCGAACGCTCGCGCGCGTTTGCTTTTCAAAGATTCATAGGTATTATGCTACATCATAATCATAATTTATACTTTTTCCTTTAAACTCGTAATCAGTGACGTGCCGAAATTATTTCGTCGCGTGCCAGCAATGGCACGCGTGCCATTGGTTCGCCATCCCTGCCATAGACCGTATGTTTAAAAAAATTGGAACCCATCGGCGATAAACAAAAAATGGCAGAGAAAAAGCTGCCTTCATGGCCGAACACAAGTTATCCCATCGAGTGGCGGATCACATGTGCGATCTTTTGGCAAAAATTTTTACGGATTCAGACATAGCCAAAAATTTAAAACTTAAGCGTACAAAGGTACAAGCTATTATTAACAATGTTATTGAGAAAACTGAAAAAGAGATCTTGTGTGAAGATTTAAAAAAATCTAAATTTTCAGTGCTAATCGATGAGAGCACTGATATAGCGGTGGTAAAAACTGTATTTGTTGTTTTTGGTATCATAGTACCTCACGTACTATGATCCGGTAACTGGCAAAATTGTTTCTCGTTTTTGGGACTTAATACAGCTGTTTGATAGCAGTTCTGAAGATTACACAGCTAACGCAGAACATTTATTTAACATCGTGACACAATCATTTGAAAAATATGAAGTCCCATTGGATAACATTATTGGCTTTGCTTCCGACGGGTGCAACACAATGATGGGTTGCAACAATTTAGTGTCTACCAGGTTTCGTCAACGCTGTCCCGGAATTACTGTTATAAAATGCGTGTGCCATTCACTGCACTTATGTGCAAACGATGTTTATAAAAGATTGCCACAAGAATGTGAAAAGTTGGGTCGAGGAATATACAATTTTTTGAAATCAAGTAGTAAACGGCACACTGAATTTAAAGATTTTCAGATATTCACTGAAACAGATGTCCACAAATTGTTACGACCAGCACAAACCCGGTGGCTGTCATTGACTGCAGTGGTAGAACGAATTATAGAACAATGGCAAGCCTTAAGATTATTTTTTGATGGCAGATGGTTAAATCACAAAGAATGCGCAGAGATTCATAAAGCATTAAACGACCAAACGGCCTAAGTTTTCAAAAACAAATATATATTTCCAAAGTGAATCTACTGTCATTACTGAGCTTCATTCAAAAATGATAGAACTATATCGAGAGCTAATTCTGACGATTATGAATATATTGAACTATGTCTTCTGCTGACCTCTCTCTAGCCCGAGCTATCGCCGTATGAGTCCCCAAACCTTTTTCTCGAGCGGTCGACCTAATCGGCCCCACCACGAATCCCCACTTGCCCCTCCATTCTCTTTTCTTTTGAGTCTGGGAAAACTGATAAGACAGGTTGTTGTACAATCAAATGCTTGAGTAAATCTTCTGGATCTTCACACTTCAGAGCTTGAGCACTATTTCTCAATGATATGTTTGATATCCCATGAATCAAACAGTCTACTGCCTTCTTGCCCGTTATCTCGCATCTATTCAGAAGTATAACTTTGTCATAAAAATAGATACGCAAACTTTCGTCTGGTTTGGTTTTTCTAGCAAACATTTCTTCTAACAAATTGGCATAATTGTCTTCTACGGGAAAAGCCCGTTTCAATTTATCTTGCCACTCATTCCAAGAAAAATCTAAGCTTGTTAAAGAATAAAACTAGCTTTTTGCTGTGCCCATTAATTTTTGCATAGCATAGTGCGAAGTTTGATGATCATTCCAGTTATAAATTCGTGCGTATTCATTAACACAAACAATGGCTGCACAAAGTGTTAACTTTGTGCAGCCATTGTTTGTGTTAATGAATAATGGAAAAATGGCTGCACAAAGTGTTAACTTTGTGCAGCCATTTTTCCACATTTTGCACGTGGTTCTCCGGGTCAAATTCTGGCAAGGCATTTAACATTTGTTGGGAGGTGATTGTTGATTTCTTGTTGGTATCTAATACACTAATCAGTTCTCCTATAAGTCCACTTGACGAACACTGACGCTTGGACGAACTTCACTTTCTTCATAATCGTATTGCCAACTTCGTTTACGTTTTAACGGCATTAGTTGATCGTCATCCGATGAAGAATCACTGATAATTCTATCCCTTCTCGCCACCAAGCGAAGACCACGTGGGTTGGACATGATCTGTAATAAGTATAAGGAATTCCATTGATTTCCTCTAATTATCAAACATTCTTTTCTATAAAGGACTGTTGATAAAATATCGATACATCGAAATATCGATATTATTATTTTGAAATATCGATATTTATTACTAATAATTTTTTGAACGATATATCGATATTTCGATATTGAAATGTAGATATCGATGGTCGATATTTTGTTACAATAAATTTTAATTTTTAATTTTTTTTCGTAAATTATTTAATTTACAAAATCATCGTAAACTTAATCTATTGTACTTCATTTATACTATTTTATGTTTTTTCTCTATTCCTAGTTTACTTATTTACTTATTATCTTGAAACGAAATGTAATTTTATATAGATATACCTCTGTGGTATAAAAATTACTATAATCTATGATATGGAGTACCTACTTTACTTACAGTTATTGTTTTTTGTCACCTATTTACCTAAGCTCCAATTATCTACCTCTATTTAGTCTGTGGTTAATACTGAGTGAAGTTAAAAAGGGAGGTTATGAAAAATTACTGTTTTATTGTAATGTAGCAATAAAACCAAGTGTTTATTCATATTAATATACTTTATATCTGTTAAGGAACGCAACCTTCACTATAGTATCTATGCTTATGTCAATGTCAGTGTTTAAATAATATAAAGTTTTGTCTATGTTCTGTGTGTAATGGTGGCACCACACATGGCTATTTGTAGTTGTGATATGATGTTGGCGTAGTTGCCAAAATTATTGACATATGGGCAAATAGGCGATACAACCGTCCACACATGGAGCCAAATACAACAAAAAAATAAGATATTTGCCACCAGAAAGTAAATTAGCTGTACAAAATGGACGTTGCACTGGCAGCTGGATTTTATTATATGAATGCATGTTACTACTATATGTTATGCGTAAAAAAATACAAAGTGATCAAGAAACGACCAAGACCAAAGCGATGGTGGATGATGACTATGCATAAAAATCGAACCAAGTAAGTAACGACTTCTGCATGACGATTCTCAACTTATTAACGAAAATTCGACCTGTGTGTGAACCTAAATTTAATAAGTTACATTATTATTATTTTTTTTTTGCAGGGAATCTATGGAGACAATGTTTTAAGAAATGTTAGCTGAACCATCTTGCGAATTTGATAATTTTTGCCGAATGTCTTATGCAGATTTTAATTTTTTGTTACAAAAAGTCCATCCCATCATTTCTAAAAAGGATACAAAATGGAGAGAAGCTATACCTGCAAAAGTTAGATTAGCGATTACTTTGCGGTTCCTTGCAACAGGAGACAGTTATAGAAGCCTTCACTATACCTTCAAGATATCAAGTCAACTAATCTCAAGAATAATAATGGAAGTGTGTGCTGCTTTATATCAGGTTCTAAAGGGTCAAATCAAGGTAAACACCAAATATATTTTCATTAACTTTTATTCATAAAAATCAAATTATTTTGAATTAGGTATTAAACATTAGTTTGTTGAGTATAAATTTACCATTTATTATTTCCGTCTCATTATAATAAAATCTTTGAGTACTCCAGGTGTACCCTCAGAAACAGTATTCCTCGTTATAGTGTAAGGGCTTTGATAAGACAGTGATGTCGGTGATGTTATTGTATGATTTCCCTGAGGTGTTTGCGGTGGTGTATCAATAGTAGGATATTCAACATAATATGCAGGAGAAGGAGCATCCGGTGAAGATGGCGTATACGAAACCTTTGTTTTAGAACTTGGATGTTTGTCAGCACAATTAAGAGACGCCACATCTGTTGTAAATGCAAATGCTGGAGGAGATGCGATGTTGATTTGCGGTGGTGATGGTGTATACGGTAACATTGTTGCACGGGAATTCGGGTGGCTGGAGGCAGAATTTAGAGATGTCACATCAGTCGAAAATGCAACCGGTGGCGGAGATGTGATATTGATTTGCGGTGGAGATGGTGTGTATACACCGTATGGTAACATTGATGCAGCAGAATTTGGGCGACTCGAACTATTATTTGACAAATTTAAATGGTAACATGTTCATCGATAAATAACTGATGTATTTTAGCCATCATTATGTCTCGACGTTCTTCTGAAAGTTTTCTTAGTTTTTTAGCCACAAGTACCCCAAAGGTAGAGCATTCATCATTGTCATCCTGTAGCTGTTGATGCCGTTGGGAATGATGCTGCATAAAACTATATGCTTCATCCATTCGTTTTTTTGCTTGTATAAGTTCAGGTGGATTATTTTGTCTTCTCCTGTTCAATATTGGTCTTGGTGTTGAACCCTGTTGTTCATTTGAATGTTGTTGTTCATATGAATCCTGTTGTTCAACTTGGCTTCTGGTATTTTGATCCGTAGTTCCCTGTTCTAAGTTTTGATATTCATTGATCGTAGGTTCTTCATCCTGCAAGTAGAAAATAACATTAATATTTTTGTTACAGATTCCCGTGGTAGAACGAGACTGGCTGGCCATAGAAGGTGGCTTTCATCAGTGCTTCCCACACTGCATAGGTGCGATAGATGGAAAACACGTAGTGATACAGTGTCCAGTTAACAGTGGCTCAGAATATTATAACTACAAAAAATCTTTTAGCATCGTTTTATTAGCGCTGGTTGATAGTAATTACTGCTTTATGTATGCTGACGTGGGATGTCAAGGGAGGATAAGTGATGGAGGTGTTTTGAAAAACTCCGTTCTGTGGAATAAAATTAATAATAATATGTTAAGCCTACCAGCACCAAATCCTCTACAAAACGGTAATGCTGACCTACCATATGTATTCTTGGGCGATGGAGCATTTGCTTTACATAAAAATATAATGAAACCATATCCAGGAAATCATCGAGAAGGCACCAAGGAAAGAATTTTCAACAAGAAACTTTCATCGGCCCGTGTTGTTGTTGAAAATGTATTTGGTGTTATGTCTGCTGTATTTAGAGTACTACGTTCTCCTTTGCTACTTGAACCAGAATCAGCAAGCCAAGTAGTCATGGCGTGTGTAGTTCTACATAACTTTTTGAGAAGAAGTAAAATGTCTAGATGTATATACAAGGTGTTAGTTAATGTCCCTATCCTACCGAAACCCATAAGTTGGGGTCGGTGTATAGATACATGAAAAAATATCATGAGACGTGTAGCTCATATCCTGGCCAAGTTATGAGGACTTCAAAAATTCACCATAAATGTTTAGGTGGCAACCCTTAAAACAGCTGATTTAATGGCGATGAACTGCCAACGATAAAAATATGAATGAAAAATCTTAATAGTACTTCTATTGTACTGCTGCGCTGGTATCCTAGTCTCGGCCTACAACGTACTACTTGCTATGCTATAACGTTGCGATAAAATATTCCAGATGCGATACCTAACCATTAATCGGCATGTAATTAAACCTGTAACCTGTAGTATTGTTCAGTAGAGTGAAAACCGATTAGAAATCTCGTATTTTTGCAAGAATATTCCCGACTACTTTCGGACTCCATAAGTTAAAGTCCGTACCTACGTAATCCATAAAGTTACTGCCGCCTCTTTATTTGCAGGTAATTAATATCTCGCGTAGTGGTTTTGATTAACAATGACTGTATGTGAATGAACGAATGAATGTGTGTGAAATTTTTAATAATAAATCAATTGCAAAACGATACGATAATTATTATTATAGCTTGCAGTACAGTGCAAGCATAGTACTAGCATTAGAAGTTGAAAGCGAGCGGTATTCGGCGTAGTGATTTGCACCCGAGAAGTGATTTTTCACCGGAGAATCACCGGTGAGTCTCCGGTGAAAGTAATCGGTGTTTAACCGATTATTATTGGATCATAACTCAAGTAATTTTATTATTTAAATAAAAAGAAGTTTGTTGATCAACATTGTTAATTATTTAATAACATTTATTCAAATACAATTACTTTATCATTATTTCCTACCTCCTTAAATAATAATTATTATAATAAAGTAAAATATTTTTTTCTTAATATTTTTTTTATTTAAAACCTTTACAATACATCTAATATCATTTTGAGTTCACACAATATCGATGCGCTTAAAATTCCATTGCATTGTACTGGAACATTAACAGTTAAAAACATTTTAATTGATGCTAAATCTGTATTCGAATTCACCGGAGACCTCCGGTGAATATCCGGAGAATGGCAAATCACCGGTGATTTTCACCGGTGCTCGCCGCAGGTGCCGCTCTAGCTAGCGGCGGGCGGCGTCCTTTGGCGGCGGCGGTATGAGTTTTCGAAACACCGCCCACCGGTAAGGGCGAGCACACATTGGCGAGCGAAGTCGCAGCATTGTAAAAATCATAGACGTCGCACAACACACCGTGGAAATGTCCGCTGTGCACCGAAAAAACCTGTACCATTCTATCGGTATTCACACTTCCCAGCGTGTGCATGTCAAGATGATTAATTACGATAACGATTATCTGATTTTCTTGATTCAGGAACGTCCTGTCCTTTGGGAGAAACCAATGGAAGAATACAAAGATAAATTTCTACTAAAGTACTTAGTGTGGTCCATGTCTCATTAGAAACTAAACTAATGGACAGAGTTTTCTCGTACGATGTCCTATGCGATGAAATTTTTCGTTGCGTAAACGCAACCGCAAGTCTTGTTTGTAGCCTCGCCTTTACTTCGTGCGGCGCGGTCAAAGAAAATTCTACGAATTAGCTACTAGGGTATCATGAAAATAAAGTGTTTACGTCTAGGAATTTTGCCTTTACCTGGGGAAAAACAACACAAAATACTTGTATTATGCAAGATTTTTGCTTAACTATTTTTAAAGGAATTCATGATAATTGCGAGTGCATTTAATAATTTTGGAATCTAACAGTAACTACCAAATGTTAGGTACGTTCTTGAGATGAAAATGTGGCTTTTCAAATTTCAAATGTAACACTTTTATTAATAAGTATTTTTTTAAATTGCTACCTAAAACAGTATTCAGTTTTTCATTTTAGAAATTATTTGCCAAAAGAAAGTCAAAATATTGTTTTAGGACTAGGGATTCGATGACCTCACAGGCGCAGTGGTGACCGCTGTGGTCTTATAACTGGGAGGTCTCGGGTTCGATTCCCGGCGGGGGCAATTTAGGAATTTATAATTTCTAAATTGTCTCTGGTCTGGTCTGGTGGGAAGCTTTGGCCGTGGCTAGTTACCACCCTACTGTCAAAGACGTGCCGCCAAGCGATTTAGCGTTCCGGCACGATGGCGTGTAGAAACCGATTAGGGGTATGGGTTGAATTTACACTGCTAAACCCCTTCCAAGTTAGCCCGCTACCATCTTAGACTGCATCGTCACTTACCATCAGGTGAGATCGCAGTCATGGGCTATCTTGTCATTGAATAAAAAAAGGGATTTTTTTTTAAGAAAAACGGGTAAAATCAAAATCATGACTGGTAACACTCGTCTTGCGGCTTTAATTTTTTGGGATTACAATTTACAACGCAGTTGCACGTGAACGGTTGCGGTATGATCAACTATCGATTGCGTCTCTGTTAAGTGAACTGTGGAATGGAGTATTTATGACATAATCATGTGTGTGTGTTGTGGAGTGCGTGGTTTACATGTTCGGTTGCAAATCTGCTGCGGTCTGAGTTCGAATCCTGCGTAGTCGGTCATAACATTTTTAGAGTTGAGTTTCTGCCAAGAAACCCCCAGTACCGGCCTAGAGTTAGGAAACTAGGGGCGGCTCTGTTTGAGCTTCTTGAGTCTAAACTAAATCAATCTGGAAGGGAGACCTGTGCCACTCGCAAGTTATTTAGAGATGAACCTAATTAGACCCTCCAATCCAAGTACATCCATACCTCCAAGCTGCTGCAGCTGCGGTTGGTGGGCTTTAATTAATCTTAAAATTTATCATTGATAACATGTTCTCCGAGGAACGGGAGTGACACAACGCCAACTTTGTAATTTAACTCCAGGCCGATACTTACTGATAATTTCTTGTCAGAAACCTAATAAGGCAAGGCGTGTAATTTTGAACCGACCCGGGATTCGAACCTAGACCTCGTTATCCGGTCATCACCACTACTGACGTAGTGTACGTAGTAACGAGGCAAAGTGGTCAACTTGTCAGTCGTCACGTCAGCAAAGGTCAGTGATTTCGCGCTTACCTACCTATTCCGAAAAGACATCACGTGACATCAAGTGCGCGGCACTCGGTAACAATTTACGACTCTTTCTAAACATCGAAGTTGTTTGTACTAGGGAATCAGGAATTGAAAGGGATTTATGTGGCGTGTTGTTATTATGTCTAGTTAGGGTTTCCAAATAGTTTTTTTCTTAATTAATTAATTATTTTTGTATGAAAGTTTTTGATAATTAATTTTCACTTTTTACCACCGCCATTGTGTTTATAGGGTCAAAGTGCATGGGTGGTTGCTGGTAAGTTATACACATTAACAAACACCTTGTATAATCCACCTGGTACATTCGACCTGTATGATGGAGATGAGTTAATTATACCTGGGTCATGGAGGGGCGATATTTCACAGAACCCAACACTGCGTGATATAAGTAACATTCCTAGAAGATCTCCAAGGAATCCAGTTGAAATCAGAGACGAGTTTGCGAATTACTTTTATAATACATAAAACTGTAAACCTATATGTTTATTAATTGAAAATAAATAACAAATTTAATAAAAAAAAATGTTTTAATACTTACCACAGTGTTTATAGTACTGTTGCAGGTATAAATAGAATGCAAAAAACTATCCATTAATGAATATGCAAACCAACTTGGTTGGTACACATCCTCTACACCAGATCCAGATTTCTCACTTTTCTTTATTTTTGTTTTGTATCCTCTATAAGCAGACATAAGCGATTCTTTCTTTTTTTTTAATTCTTGCAAGGTACTTGGCACACCCAAATTATCTTTTATGTTATTCCACGCATCGTTTACGCGTTGTCTGTTTTTATGCCCCTCGTTTCCAGGGTCCCAAATGCATGGGTTCATTTGATAAAGTTCTAGAAATCTTAGAACCGTTTCCTTGTCCCAGTTCATTTTTTAAATACCTACTTAAAATCACTTAAAGAAAAGGAAAACCTTTGCCCAGCTGTGGGACACAACGAATGGCTAATAAAAACAATAATTAACACTTATTTACAGTGACTTCTAGAAGTCTCTGCTTATTTACGTTCTTTTTTAGGTTATTAAGGCGGTCCGCCCGTACTGGTCGACAATTCGCGCGCTTATGAAGCCGACCTTGTGTGGCCAGTATATTTGCGTGTTTGCCTTTTTGCCTCCTTTGATATGTCTTCAAAAAACCGACAGCCGTTCGGTAAACCGTATTTGTTATTGGCTGTATTTGCCAAATAGGCAAAAATGGCAATAATTTTGGCAAATATACTCTCCACACATGGAAGTTATTTGACAAATATAACAAATACGCAAACACAAATAGCCATGTGTGGTGCCACCATAAAGAAAATGATGTTAACAATGGCTGTCAGCATAGTGTATTATAATTAAAATGTGTAATGATAAATAAGTGTGTCGAACAGTATAAATAAATAATAATGGAAAATAACTCTTTCATTTAAAAATATAACAGTGGTAGCAGAGAGCGTGGTTCGCTGGTTCGAGTTATTAAGTTCGCTGTTCGACGAGTTTAACAATGGCGGCGGTGGCGTCGGTGAGTTTGCAGCAAAAGGATAGGTACTCAATAGTACCATTTGCAGGAAATAATTTTAGCACATGGGCATTCAGAATTAAAAGCATATTGAGAGAAAGCGGGGTTCAAATGTTTAGAAGAGAATTTCAAATTGAAAGGGGTTAGATCAAAGTTATTTTTGAGAAGGTAGTTATCTGAGGTTAAGTACATTGAAAAAAATTCATTGATGGAACATATAAATAAAATGGAAGAAATTTTCACAGAGTTAAGTGAAGCTGATACTAACTTAAGTGAGGAAGAAAAGGTTAATTATTTATTATTGTCGATGCCCCAGTCATATGAAGGTACAGTAGGGCCTCGGTAATCCGGACTCTCGCTTGTTCGGTGATCGCTGTAATCCGGCCGGGCAATGGGATTTGCGGGGGAGGCCCGGCGGCGTGTAGGTGCGGGGGCTGTCATAAGCCAATGCGCCGTCAGTCTTTTGTTTATCGCCTTTCGTGTAATACGTAGTGTCAATCAAGTGCGCTCGCTAACATCATGGCGCCGCCACGTAAACATTCGACATTAACAATAAAAGACAAATTACGGATTATAGAAATGTTAGATAAGGGTGACAGCTACCCTGTCATTGCTCGGAAGTTTGGTATAGGCAGGTCAACTGTAGGCGACATAAAGAAAAACAAAGACAAACTCTTGCTACCTTACAAATAAACCCAGTGTAAAATGTTATATTAAGGATATACAAAGAATAAGCAAAATGTCAACAAATAAATTCGGAATAACCTAAACCTAGCATAACGTCGGGGTATCTCTTCATACTAACGTTATTCCATCGCTAAACTTACTCACACCCTAGTTTAAATTCAGAATAACAACGGAGTGATTACATTCTCTTGGAAAATAACCTCAAAATCGTGTAATAGCATTGACATTTAGTAGGTTAAACTTAAATCCACTGATTCAAAAAACTTTTTGATGTCCAATATTTACGATCTTTACGATGGCATTAATTGGACCAATCAGGCGTGAAGATGGCAGCTGGAGACAGAGGAAGAACCGGGAGATTGAGGAATTAGTGGCCGAACCCAATATTATTGGAGAATATAAATCGGCAAGACTCCGCTGGCTCGGGCACCTAGAGAGAATGACAGGGGATCGTGCTGTTAGGAGAGCATACTTGGGTCGCCCAAAAGGAAAACGCCCCGTTGGACGACCCAGGTATCGCTGGGTAGACGAAGTGTCGAAGGACCTGCAAGCCCTCAATGCACCCAATTGGCGTGAAGCGGCGCAGGAGAGGCATGAGTGGCAGCTTCTGGTGTCGGAGGCCAAGATCCTCTTTGGGTCACTGAGCCAGCGAAGTAGTAGTAGTAGTACGATGGCATTAAGAGAAATTGAACAAGTAGAGCAAGTTAATGATATAATTAATCAAATACAGACTCAAAGGAAAGTTAAAACATTTAGGGTGGATTGCACCAAAATTCTAGTTAAAGTTACTGTTAGGGTTAATATATATAATTTTTGATAGTTCTGATGAGAAAATACCATCACAGTATCGGGTTGCTCCTGTAGGAAGTGACAAAGTAATAGGAAATAGTAATAGGACCTCTCCTCAGAAATCTATCACGCGCCGTCGTTCTTCTAGCTCAAGTTCGTCCAGCTCTAGTAGCTCTGGAAAATCTAGATGTAGCAGTGATTCTAGTACAAGCTCTTCTGACGATCAGCCTGTAGATGTAAACGTCGAACCACAGCCTAGTACTTCGGGAGCCAATATTTCACCATCCTTAATGACACCGATTTGCAACAAGGTGCCATCAGTTAGACTCCGAACATCGGTTCGTAATTACTCTATTTCTCGACTTCGATCGGGAGAAAGTGACGTAGATCTCAGTGATGACGATCCCACTTATCAAGATCAAAACCTTCGTCAACGTTCACCGAGCCCAGCAGTTACAAATTCTAACAAACCAAGGAAACGTAAAGCAGATAAGAATAAATGGATGCAAAACGCGCAAAAAATGAAACGAAACTTGGGTCAAGGTTATGTAGCTGTACATTCGAAGAAATTTGTTCCTGCAGGTAGTGTTAAACCACCTTGTGGCCAAAACTGTAGACTAAAATGCACTGATCGAATAAATGATGCAAGGAGGTTGGACATATTTAATAGATTCTGGGCATTAGGAGATAGACAGTTACAAAGAATGTATATTTTGTCTAATAGTAGAAAGATTACACCTAAATACAAGTATACCAATGCTAAGAACCCACGTAATCCAAATCATGCATTCTATTTTTCAGTGGACGATGAAAATATAAGGGTATGTAAAACGTTTTTTATTAATACTCTTGATATTTCACATAAGATGATTCGAACCGTACAGATTGAGAGCAGAAATACTAGGTTCTAGGTAGGCTAGGAGGTTTCATAAATGATGATAAACGCGGCAAACACAAAAATCATAAAACTGCAAGTGATGAGCTTATTAATGACATCGTCAACTTTATCAACTCCATACCTCGTATCGAATCACACTACCTAAGAGCATCTACGTCTAGACAGTACATTAGCAGTGGCAAAAGCATTGCAGAGCTCTTTAGAGATTTTCAAATATTGCAAAAGGACAGGTCTCGCCCTGCTGGACTCTATCACACGTTTTATGAAACATTTAATACAAAATTTAATTTAGGCTTTTATCAGCCCAAAAAAGATCAATGCGATCTTTGTCTACAGTTCCACAATTCTACTGAAACACAAAGGCAGCAACTGAGAGATAAATATAATACCCATTTAGAAGAAAAAGAATTAAGCAGAGAAGAAAAAAAGAACGACAGAAAGAACATTAATGAGTGCAATATTTGTGTATGCTACGATGTACAGGCCATTATGCAAAGTCCGAATGGCGAAACTTCGGCATTCTATTACAAATCCAAACTTAATAGTTTCAATTTCACTATTACTGAATTAAGTAAAATTCACGAGGATAATGAGTCAACAATGGATATCTCTAAAAGCTATGAAACTGTTCATTGTTATTTTTGGGATGAGACACAAGCTAAAAGAGGCGCTACGGAGATAGGTAGCTGTGTTTTCAATTATTTACAGATGGTGTGTGAAGAAGCTGGAGAGAGGGAAGTAAATATAACATTCATATCTGATAACTGTTGTGGCCAAAACAAAAATAAATATCTCACTTGTTTATACTTATATGCTGTTGCCAATATAAATAATTTGTCATCAATAACTCACAAATATCTAATAAAAGGTCACACACAAAATGAAGCTGATAATGTACACAGTTTGATTCAAAAGCAGATAACCAGAGATTTGAAAACTGGACCAATTTACTCACCAGTTCAGTACATGTCAGCAATCAAAAGAGCAAGGAAAACTGGTACTCCATTTAAAGTCCACAGTTTAACACATAGTTTTTTTTATGATCTCCAGAAATTGCAAGAAAAATGGGGCTATAATTTTAATATCGATGAACAGAAAAATAATGTAGTATGGAATAGCATTAAAATGCTGAAATTTACCAAAGATGACCCCTTTTCATTTTATTACAAGTGTTCATACAAGGATGAGTTTAAGAAAGTTAATGTTCGTAATAAGAGAAAAAGGTTGCCAAATATTGAGGAAATAACCATGGAAAAGGCATACTTAGAGCCACTTCAACTTAGTACTGCTAAAAAGAATGATCTCAAGGATCTTATTGATAAACAATTGATAGATCCATACTATGCTTCTTATTACAATGTCATGTTGTCTTAATTTTATAATATTATTAAACCTATTTTATTTTGGAGATATTTTAGTTAAGGTTAGACTGATTAAGTCGTAAAAGTACTACCTATTATGTTTTTTCTTATTTTGTAGAATGAATATTTTTAAGTTTTTGTTGATTTAAAGAAAGTTTTTGATACTTATTTTTTAATATTGAGAAGAAATATTTTTTGAGTTTATAGCTTTGTTCACCTATCTTATGTTTAGTTATTGATTAAAATTAAAATTTTGGAGTTATTGTAGGTATGTTACTTACCTTTTTAATTTTGACTGATTATTAAAGTATTGTTTTCGATTTATCTGATATTTTATTTTTAAAATGGAAACAATTAGTTCATACTTGCAGTTTGGTTTTATTATAATATAGAGTACCAACTATGATTAAAAACTAAATAGTGACAGGTCTTTTAATAATATACTGGATCAAACTTAAATGGGTCCACATTACTGTTATATTTTTTTGTACTATATGGGCCTAACTTGAAAGTGTTTTTTCAAATACTTATAATTTATGGAACTTCATATTATTATTTATTTTTATTGATGGCTACTTATAGTCTTGGTATCGAAGAATAAATCTGAATAAAATCTCATTTATAACTAAAAGACTAAGCATTTCATTTGAAAAATAAGTTGCAATGTAACTATTCAGAATCTTTAAACACGTATTCCCAAAAAACTACTTTTTTGTTTTAAGCCTTTATATTACTAAGGGTGCGATGTACTGTATTATCATCATCATCTCAACCCCTTTTTATGTCCCATTGCTGGGCACGGTTCTCCTCTCAGAATGAGAGGGGTTTGGCCATAGCCCACCACGCTGGCCAAGTGCGGGTTGGCGGGCTTCACACACCTTTGAGAACATTTCTGTGAACTCTCAGCATGCAGGTTTCCTCACGATGTTTTCCTTCACCGCTAAGCAAGTGATATTTAGTTTCAGGAGGTGTAGTCAGAGGTGCGTGCCCAGGATTCAAACCCGCAACCTCCTTATGAGAGGCAGAGGTCAGAACCACTGAGCTATGACTATGTACTATATACCTATTCTCAAAACAAAACCAATAACCATTCTATAAGGTGTGTTCAAATTTAATTGTAATTTGTGTTCCCTGTAGGAAGCTAGCAACAAACGGCAAAAAATGTTAAAAACTGGAGGTGGACGATTGACACCTTCACCACCCCTATCTCCTGGCCATGACAGTGCCGCGGAATGGTTGAAGACTATGATGTCCACATCAGGGGATGGCAATGAAGCAATTTACGATGATGATGTCATAGTGATTAAGGTATATTTTTATAAATAAATTGCTATACAATATTTGGTTTATAACAAAAATATTTAAAAAAAAAAATTTGTTACAGCCTCATAAGGATCTAGAGGTAATATGTCTATTTGTTAACTACATTTTTCATATTATAAAAAAATATATAAAATGGTTCTCATTTCTTGTTCTATAAAGTGGGTTTCTCATTTAAACTGGTAAACCGGGACCATCTGGGGGCTAATTCTGTATCGTTAGTTAGCAACTCACACTGAGTTATTAACTAAGAAAACAGAGGCAAACAGAGGAGGTATGTTGTCATGATACCATATCAAACTAGGTTGGTAACTAGTGCGAAAATAGGATTTTTGCCTCCGTTTTCTTAGTTAATAACCAAGTGCAAGTTGCTAACTAACGATACAGAATCAGGTCCACACCACTCAGGTCAACCACTGGTCTGCCTGATCATTTTTTTTCCACACACGGCCTTCAACAGTGTTCCCAGACTTCTTTAATATTAATTTCATTAATTTTTTATTACAGCTTCCTAGCAATGAGCAAATCCCTGTAGAAAGTCCCACAATTATTGAGAAGGTAAATTTTTAGTTTTAATTTGTTTAATCCTTGCCAGCAACACATTGGCAGTTCCTCTAGCGCAGCAATTGTCCATGAGCGGCAGTGATCACTTAACATCTGCCTGCTTTTTTCTATCAAATTAGACTTATTTATTTATATCAATTATTACTTAGGACTTTTCGCTAATCCACATAAAAAAATTGTAAAATTTATATGCATTTATTTATTCAATATTCCAGATTGCAGCAAAGGAAGACTTTTTTGACAACAGCACACCACACTCATCATTGAAAAGGCCAATATCAACGCCACTCAAAAGTAATCTGTTATTATAATATGAATGAATAATAAAATAATTATAATGTGTTATGTTACTCTATAAATATTCTTACTTTTGTTTTTACAGAACTGGCTAAAAAACAAAAAATAATTGAACCGGACTTTAGACCGGAAATACACAAGAAGAAACTATCAGTCATTGATGAGCTCCATAAGTTAGAAATGGAAAAAATTAAGAAGAGTATTGAAAGAGATGAAGCTCTTCATGAGCAAAAAATGCGCCACAATGAAGAAAAACATAAATTGGAATTAATCAAAATTCAGTTAGAAATTGAAAAATTAAAAAAAATCTGAAAGTAATCTCTTTTTGAGAAAAATTAGAATTTCTCTGTATATCATGCTTGTTTTTGATAAGTTTGTATTGAGTGTTGTTTGAACGAAAAATAAAAATATGTATAAAGAGTTCTATTTTCTTTTATTTTGTAATTAAACACATTTTATGTTTACAAGAAAATCAATCACAAAATCATCAAAGAAATCATGTTGAGCCACAACACAACAACACATTTCTTTGATGAATGATGCCAGTAGTAGCAAAATTACCTAGTATTTCAATATATATCATTAAATAATTAGATTACATAGTACCAAAATAATTATTTATTAAATTTGTTCTGCTACGGTCATCATTTCTGCCTAGACTACCTGTAAATTCAGAGTCGTCGGGAGGTGAATCACTGTGATTATTGATGTTTATGATTGGTGGCTCTTCCTCTCTCATTTTTTTACACATGTGTAAAACAGCTGTAGCCACTATGATGGGCTGAGCTCTCCTTATATCCGTACGAATTTTCATACTTAAGGCTGGAAATCTCCTCTTCCAACAGCCAAACATTCTTTCAACTGCATTTCGAGTACGAATATGGCTTTCATTGTATAGTTTTTCTGCCTGTGTTACTGGGTCACGTAAAGGTGTCATCATATATGGTTTTACTGCATAACCCTTATCTCCCAGTAGCCAGTAGTCTTCAAACTCACCAGCAACAAACCGGCTCTTTATTACACTGCAGTTAAAAATGTGGCTGTCATGGCTGCTGCCAGGCCATCGTGCCACTATATTTGTAACTAGCTGATACCCGCGACTTCGTCCGCGTGGATTAAGGTTTTTTATTCCCGCCGGAACACTCTTATTTCCCGGGATAAAAAGTATATCCTATTCCAGACCATGATCTATCTCTGTGCCAAATTTCAGCCAAATCGGTTCAGTCGTTGCGACGTGACTGAGTAACACGTGTAACGACTTCGTCTGCGTGGATTTAATTTTTAAAATCCCGCAGGAACTCTTTGTTTTTCCAGGACACAAACATTTTTAAATTAAAGATATTAGTAAGGATTAGTTAGGATAAGAAAGTAAAGATTCCTCATTAATTCCTCTCAACCAATCGCAGGCCCATAACTATTTCTCTCGATGAGAACAGACAGAACAGATTGGCAGACTTCACACACCAATATATATATATTTTTTAATAAAGAATAATTAGCCAAGCTGAACTTGACTTATATTTTCCTTTCCCCTCCGAATAAGTGAAAAGCTTGTGCTAGGAGTGGGTACGACAATAGGGCCACGGGTGGGGCTCGAACCTGCCACTACAATAGCAACATAAAACCGACATTTTCGCGAGCGAAGCGAGCGCGTAATTTTTTATGATTGCATTACAGCACTTAGTTGTCCATTCTTGACACCTACAATAGCAACGTAAAACCGACATTTTTGCGACCGAAGCGAGCGCGTAATTTTTTATGATTGTATTACGGCACTTAGTTGTCCATTCTTGACACCTACAATGGCAACGTAAAACTGACCTTTTCGCGAGCGAAGCGAGCGCTAAATTTTTTATGATTGCATTACGGCTCTTAGTTGTCCATTCTTGACACCTACAATAGCAACGTAAAAGCGACAGTTTCGCGAGCGAAGCGAGCGCGAAATTTTTATGATTGCATTACGGCACTTAGTTGTCCATTCTTGACACCTACAATAGCAATGTAAAACCGAAATTTTCTCGAGTGAAGCGAGCGCGAAATTTTTTATGATTGCATTACGGCACTTAGTTGTCCATTCTTGACACCTACAATAGCAATGTAAAACCGAAATTTTCTCGAGTGAAGCGAGCGCGAAATTTTTATAATTGCATTATGGCACTTAGTAGTCCATTCTTGGCACCTACAATAGCAACGTAAAAGCGATATTTTCGCGAGCGTAGCGAGCGGGAAATTTTTTATGACCGCATTACGGCACTTAGTAGTTTATACTTGGCACCTACAATAGCAACGGAAAAGCGACATTTTCGCGAGCGAAGCGAGCGCGAAATTTTTTATGATTGCATTACGGCACTTAGTACAGTAGAACTCCAATTATCCGAACTCCGACTATCCGAATCGCCGATTATCCGAATCACAAAAAATTGTCCAAAAAAGTCTAAGTGCGCTATTATTCTTCCCCCCGCGAAGCCAGTGTTTGCGCGTCAAGTCTTGACTTGACTTGTCTTAACTTGCCGTTGTGCCTACACTGACTTCCCCCCGCGAGGTCGGTGTAGGCACGGCGGCAAGTTAAGACAAGTTCCGGCGCATTGCAGTCACGGCGCACCTGTCATTTTTTGTTTTGATTAGCCAGTGTGCTATTGACCTTGCTCGAGAACGCTACTCTTTCGCTACGGCTTACTTTTGTTTGTGCGTGTACAATACTGTATTGTTTTTATACCATGGCTTCGAAAAGAAAACGTGTTGTGCTATCGTTAGCGGACAAACTGAAAATTATAGAGCAACTCGATAAAGGTGTAACGGGTAAGAAGTTGTCTGAGATTTATGGTGTTGGACAAGCAACAATTTCTGACATTAAAAACAGTAAGTCAACACTTTTAAACTTTGTTTCGGTACTTGAAAATGAAGATGGAAGTTCCTCCAGGAAAACAATGAAGTCAGCAACCAACAAAAATGTTTAAATGGTTTTTGCAGCAACGTTCTATGGGAAATCCGATTTCAGGTCCAATCCTTTGTGAAAAAGCCAAAATCTTAGCAGAAAAGCTTGGTTATTCATCTTTTAAGGCTAGTAACGGCTGGCTAAGGAATTTTAAATTCAGGCATGGTGTACGCAAGTTAGATTTGGCTGGTGAGAAGCTTTCAGCAGACTCTGCAGCTGCTGAAAATTTTATTGAAAAATTTAAAACTGCATCAGAATCCTATGATCCGGAGTTTGTTTATAATGCCGATGAAACTGGCCTTGTTTGGAAAGCATTACCAAAAACCACTTTGGCTTCTAAAAGGGAATCTAGTGCCCCTGGACATAAGGTCAGTAAAGAACGTGTTACAGTGCTTAACTGTGCCAACTCCACTGGAAATCATAAACTGGCACTTCTTTTGATAGGAAAATCAAGAAATCCAAGAGCATTTAAAAACGTAAAAAAACTTCCACTCTTCTACAAAAGTCAACCCAAGGCCTGGATGACTGCAGCTTTGTTTACCGAATGGTATGATGAAGTGTTTATTCCTGAAGTGAAAAAGCACCAAAAATCGGTGGGAAAAGAAGGCAGTAAGGTGCTTTTAATTGTTGATAACGCACCCACTCATCCTACAGCAGAACTGTTGGAAAGAGAGAATGGGCAGTTTAAAACGACGTTTTTGCCTCCCAATGTTACAAGTTTGCTGCAACCCATGGACCAGTCTGTTATTGAAACAATGAAGCGCCATTACAGAAGGCAACTGCTGAGAAAACTGCTGATCGAAGGTGCTGAAGATGAAGAATTGGTTTTGGCAAATCATAGCAAAATAAATTTAAAGGACTGCTGTTACATGGTAGCGGAAGCTTGGAGTTTGGTTACGGCAATGACGCTAAGACGTGCGTGGAATAAACTGAAAGGCCTACCGTCTGAGAAGAACAAAAAAAAAGAATCTGAAGAAAATGAGAAACAAGAATATGGAGAGGATGATGATGATGAAGATGCGTTGTCACTAGAGGAAATAAGAAAAATGATTGTAAAAATTCCTGGTTGTACAGAAGTAAGTGCTGAAGATGTAGGAGAGTGGATGGCTTGTGACACGTCTGACCCTGGTTTTCAAATTCTCAATGACGATGAAATTGTTGTAAGTGTGAGAGAAGATGTTGAAGTGGAAGTGGAAGAAGAACTTTCTGCTGATGTTGAAGTAGACGCTGGACCATCAGCTAGTGAAGCATTTGCCGGCCTCGAGACTGCTTTGAAGTGGATGGAGCGTCAGCCCGAGTGTGACCACTTGCAACTGCTCACCGTCAAGCGAATGCGTGACCTGGCTGCCCGAAAACGGTTGAAGACCGCAAAACAGCTTACATTAACGGAGATGTTTAAAAAACAATGATTTTTATTTCTAAACTTGTACATAAGTAAATTTTATTTATACTTAAAACATGTGAAAATTTCATGTTTCTTTCATTTAATTCAATAAAAAAATAGTGCAATATCAAAACGTAGCTTTTATTCTCTCCAATGGCAATTTTTTTTTTAAAATCCGATTATCCGAATATTTGATTATCCGAATGGGTCCCGGTCCCCATTAATTCGGATAATTGGAGTTCTACTGTAATCCATACTTGACACCTACAATAGAAGTGTAAAAGCGACATTTTCGCGAGCGAAGCGAGCGCGAAATTTTCTATACTTAGCACCTACAATATGACCGCATTACGACACTTAGTAGTTTATACTTGGCACCTACAATAGCAACGGAAAAGCGACATTTTCGCGAGCGAAGCGAGCGCGAAATTTTTTATGATTGCATTACGGCACTTAGTATCCATACTTGACACCTACAATAGAACTGTAAAAGTGACATTTTCGCGAGCGAAGCGAGCGCGAAATTTTCTATACTTAGCACCTACAATAGAAACGTAAAAGTGACTCATTCGCGAGCGAAGCGAGCGCGAATTTTTTTATAATTGCATATCTAGTCGTACACTTTTGGCGCTTGAGAGAGAGAAAAAAGAATGAATGAAATCGGAGTACGCGTTAATGAATTACAACTAAATACACATTTTAACTTTCATCCCCTCTCCCAAGGGAACCGTGCTGAATTTCGGGATAAAAAGTATCCTATATGTTACCTCGAGGTATGTACTTAAATCGTGCCAAGTTTCATTTAAATCCGTCCAGTAGTTTCAGCGTGATGCGCGGCCAAGATACAGACAGACACACAGACAGACAGACAGACAGACAAAAAAATCAAAAAATTTTTTTTTGGGTTCAGTATCGATAATAAAGCATCCCCCGATTAAAATTTTCAAAATATATTTAATGTACAGAATTCGTCCCGTTACAGTTTTATTATATTATAGATGTATAGTTGTGCATCACAAATAGCTTGCACGTTTAGAGAAAATATTAATTTTCTATTTCTGTAATTTTCTGCATTAGGGCCACCTGAGTAAATAGAAGTGGTTTATTAAACTAATGTGTGTACATTAGTTTAATAAACCAAAATTTGGTGATGAAAATAAGTAACTACTTTTTAAAAAATTTCATATTTTCTCCTTCCAGCATAGCTAGCAGCTGATAAGTTGGGGAGAGGATAAAATGATTTTTATCTACTCTCTGAAATGGGTGCACACACAATTTGGATAAAACAAACCAAACGATTTCACCTTTCCCCCTTTTCAATGCTTTAGACAATGGAGAAAATAATCCCCTGTCAGATAATATAATCAGGGATAAAAATGTATACCCTGCTGATGCTAGGAGTTGCAGGGTTGCAAGCATAAAGGACAGTTGAACTTTAATAACAGAACAAACCAAATTATACTTCTACATCATATAAAAATACATAAAAAATTACAAGCACCTGGTGATTTGATTGGTATATGAGTGCAATCAATAGCACCAATTACTTTTGGAAATGCACTTATTGCATAGAATTGTGTGGCTGCCCTTTCCATCTGTTGGGAATTCCGGGGCATCAACACCCATTCTGGTCGCATCCTTGCGATAGCTTTGCTCACTCGGTATATAATTCGGGACACGCTTGATTTGTTTACGCCAGCAGTATCTGCTATACACCGCTGAAATGAGCCGCATGCATAGTACTCCAAAGCTATCAGTACTTGCTGTATTGGAGTTATAGCCTTGTTCCTGAAATATAATAATATGATATCAATACCGGTAGGCGCAGGCCTTCACTAGATCAATAAATGTATATGGTAGGTACATACACTATTTAATTAAGAATATTTACTTACTTCATTGTTCCCAACACTGACAAGTGCGCCAACGCATGTGCTAGATTTTTGGAAACCAACTCTAAATCTTTCCAAGAAAGTATTTTCATCCCATTTCCTTAGCCTATCAATTCTAGGTAGATAAACTTTGTTTCGTCTCCGCAAATGCACATACTCTTCGTCTTCCGTATCGGAATCTGATGAACTACTTTCCCACAAGACTTGTTGGAGCAATGACATTAAAGATCTCTAAAATCCACACAAATTCGAAAATAACTTTATCAGGCAAAAAAATATGAAAAACTAAAACCCAACAACAAAACATTCAATTCAACTGAGAAGTGACAGATCACAGACATAAAAACCTAAATATTTGACAATAACTTTAACGTTTGACCACCCATTTGGCGGTGGTTATTGTTAATGTCAAAAATGACGTCATTTTAACCATAGTCAGATGGTGCAACTCATTTTAAGCTAAATCGTTAATTTGACGAACGATTTGACGTTAACGTTTCATATTTAACGATAACGTGGGATGGTGCAATCCACCCTTAAAAACAGGAAAAATCCTTTTGATTTGTATGGTGATGAAGAATTCCGTATTAAATATCGGTTTTCTAAAAGCGGCGTTATGTTTCTGGACCGATTATTTGGTAGATCTTTGGTCATGGATAAACGTGGAGGTGGTTTATCTTCTACTCTCCAGATAATTATAGCATTGAGATACTGGGGTCGCAACCAAGTAAGTAGCTTAAAGTATCTACCCCAAATCGTTGATATTTATTTGCTTATGTTATGGCTTGATAGCTACAATCAATATTGGCATGAGAGTATTGAATACTGAATTACTTAGGATAGGTACCTACCTATTTACTTTCTGTGAAGTTTTTTGAAGTAAACAGGCAGCAACTATTCATTCTACCTACTTCCTTTCCAGATACAAGATGATGCTGCAGATATTCATGGTATAACTCAGCAGTCTATTACCACAATATGCAGACGAGTTGCAAGAGCTATATTAGAAAAAAGATTTGAGTATATTAAAATGCCCACTTCTTTAAATGAAGAATTGAATATTATACAGCAATTTGAAAGTATAGCTGGATTTAAAAAGGAGGTTGGTACCATAGACTGCACCCACATTAGAGTTCCCAAAATACAAGGCCCTAGCGGCCAATTTTATATAAATCGTAAAGGATATAGTTCCTTGAATGTTCAGATACCTTTTATTTACCTACTGGATTATAATATTTACATTATAGCTGCAATAATGTATCTAAGTAGTACAAATTTGTGACCCTATGTTTTATATGTACATATTCATTTTATTTCAGGTGGTTTGTGAGGCAAGATTGAAAATTAGAAATATTGTTGCTCATTGGCGTGGTAGCACACATGACTCCAGGATCTTTAATGAAAGCCTAATAAAACAATCTTTTGAAAGTGGTCAGTTTCATGGCAGATTACTAGGAGATTCTGGCTATGCATGTACTCCCCATTTATTTACACCTTTACTTAATCCAAGGACACATAAAGAAGAATCATACAACTACAGTCACATTAGAACTCGCAATGTCGTAGAGAGATGTTTCGGTGTATGGAAAAACAGATTTATGTGTTTACTAACAGGGTTCAGAACATCTCTGGAGAACACCAAAATGTATATAGTAGCATTGGCAGTATTACATAACATAGCCATTGAGCTGAATGAAGAGCCTTTCAGCAATGATGTAGCAAATCCACTGCCTGAACCACCAGTGGCACCTTTACCACAAAATACATTGCGTGGAGCTGCAGTAAGAGCAATGTTTATAGAAGAAAATTTTTAAGGTTAATAAAACTCTTGATATCCAATTAAACTGTTTTAATACAATTAATACTACTATAATTAACAGTTAACCATCTAGGTTTAATCATCTAGGAACTACAAATGCCACAGAAAGACACATTTATTAAAACCACCAATTTTTTGCATTACTGGTTAAAAAATTATTTTTGGTATGACTGCAAAGTTTTTTTCAGTATTTCATTTTGTAATTTTAAGTTTTCCATGAGCTGGCTGTGTTGCTCGGTCATATTTTGTATGCGTAGTTCGTGTTCTTTTTGCATTTTTGCAACCTCATTGACTCATTAAAATCGATAACTTTAAAGGACACAGTTTTTCTTTTGGCTAATTGCTGGGCCAATGTTAAGACATCGCTAATTAACAAATCATGGAAGAATTTATATCTTTGAGATCAATTAAATAAATATAATATATTGTGATAAATGAAAGAAGTTACATAATTACTTGCAAAAGTCACAGATCCAAGTATCAAACTCTGGACCAGCACAATCATAATGTGCCCAGAGCTCACACATCAAGCATTTAATCCAGTTTTCTCCACTTTTATCCATGGAAAAAAGACTTGAACAGAATATACATTCTGCATCAGCAGAGTCAGGAGGTAATTGGTCCATCAACTCATCATGTTCACTACCATCATCAAACTGAATAACGTCTAGTTCCTCAGAGTCTTCTTCACTATCATCCTTATTTTTCTTTGTTTGTTTGTTTCTCTTCGCAGTTATTCTTATTCTTTTTCTTGACTAGTTTACTTTCTTTTTCTTGTCTCTTCATATTTTTATTTTCTAAATCATTTTTGTAGGGAGAAGATGTTATGACTGCTGCTACAGCAGCTTTTCTTCCTCTGCTAGATACTTTTCTTCGTTTCTCTGGCACTGGACTTATGGCATGCGGAGACACCAGACCCAAACTGCTGCGATTAAGCCCAGAAGTCGAAGGTGCAGGTTCAGGTGACACCAGACCTTAAACTGCTGCGATTAAGCCCAGAAGTCGAAGGTGCAGGTTCAGGTTGTAAATTAGCAGTTTGTGGTACAGGTATTTTTATTTATTTCTACCAGAACTTGGCCAGTTTCAGATCTTGATTCTAGCGGAGGGATATTGGTTGTACAACCGTCTATTACAGCATTTTGTTGCGCAGCAATAAAGTCCACATCACTGAAGACATTTTTATTTAAAGGCCACAATCCAGTGACTTTGAACCCGTTGGCTGCAATTTCGCCTGTTTGTACTTTCAAATAGGATTTGCCAAACAGCTCTACAATATCATATGGACTAAGAGGTATGTTGTTGTCCCTAATCCACATACGTATTTCCTCACTATAGTATGTTTTTAAAGGCCACATGAAAGTCTTATCTAACGGCTGCAATTTATGAGTCGTATGAGGCGGTAACGAAACTATGTCCACGTTATTTTCCCTAGCAATATCTATTACATCGATATTGTGAGTATGACTATAGTGTCCATCTAGTATCAGTAAAATCCTCGATTCAGGAGTCGGGTTGGTGTGTTGAATAAAGTGCTTGAACCAGTCTGTAAAGATATTCATTTGTATCCACCCTGATGGATGTGCAACTCCGACTGATCCTGGAGGACAGCCTCTCATTAGCTGAGCACTCATATTTTTTCTAGGAAAAATAATGAACGGTGGCACAAAATGACCAGTAGCATTCATGCAAACAACTATTGTCATAAGAGATCCTCTTTCTGCTGAAGTCAGTGCAGCTACCTGGCGTTTACCTTTGTGGCCGATGATTTGTGGTATCTTACTTTGTACTATTGTGAGGCCTGATTCATCCAAGTTGTAAATACGATTTGGTAGATAGTTATTTTTAGTGTAAAGCTTTTCAAGGAGGTTGAAAAAGGCTTCCACTTTTTCTTTATCAAATCCAAATGCTCTGGCGAATGATGTACCAGTTGGTCTTCTTATCGAAAGTTTATCTTTGTGACGATTTAAAAATAACTTTAACCACTTTTTTCCAGCCATACCTGATTCACCGAAGGGATTCTGCAAATTGTTTCGCTTTGCTAGCATGAACGCCATGTGGCGAAGATCAGTTCTTGTTAAACCGTGAAACTTGTTCTCCATTATTAGTATGTATTCTACTAGCTGAGCTTCAAGTTCGGAGCCCAAGATAGTTTTTCGTCCTAATGTAGTAGCTGCTGCCACTTCTGGAGACAGTTCATCTTTTTGGAAGAGACGAAATAAAGTTGTCCTAGGCACTTGAAAATGCTGTGCAGCTTTCAAATACCCCATTTTCTTTTCCCTGACGAGTTTTATAGCTTGTGCCATTTTTTCTTCATCCCAGGTTTTTCGTTTGGTTGATTGTGAACCGGACATTCTAAAAACAAACATAACATATATTTAATAATAGCAAGTATCTATCATACAAAATCTTAAAATCTAATTATGGAATATTCCATGATTAGACACGGACGACTGTCCATATTTGGATTTTTATACTAGTTCAAACTCTTCTAAATATTTTTTATAGCCACAATATTTTAATGACAAAAGATTACAAAATGGTGAAATAAACATAATACCGATATACTAAATAGTATAACACGTATGTAAACAAAAATAACAGCTGATAATACTCGTTGCGCTACTTGCGCTGGCTGGACCTCGTAGGCGCCGACATGAGAGCCAATAAATTAAGAAAATCGGATGCACAAGACCGGGCAAAGTGGGCAAAAGCATGTCGGAAAGCGGACCCCACCTAGTGGGATAACGCTTAGTCGAAGAAGAAGAAGAATACTCGTTTATTACTTACCTTTAAAATTTTCTGGACGACAACAAAACAAAATACGCCTGCCACACGTGAAGCATTCGTGCAACTGGCTCCATGGTGTGGGTGCGATAGTTAGGAGACCGAATGAAACAAAAGATGGTCGAGTGTTGCGTTTCATACTTATAGTCTTAGAGAAATGAAGGTATTCCATATTAGGATACTATTCCATACTTGGTAACTTTCCTCTACATTAATTCCACCTCAAATACTTAAAATTATTCCCCTTTTTGGAGGAGATAAAAGGCAACTAAACTTGTTTTTAAGACAAAGTGAGTATGTCATAAGCAAATTTCAGGGAGGTGATGAGCAAAATGTATATTTGATGAACAGTATCACGAGTCGTCTCACTGATAAAGCAGCGGCGCTTATCAGTGAGCGGCCGAATGTGGATTCTTGGAATGATTTCAAAGAATTATTAATCCAGCACTTCGGTGACCCTCGTTCCGAAGAATGCGTAGCTATAGAGCTGGAATCACTTAAGATTAAGACGGGTGAATCATACCAAGATTTTTGTAAGCGAATTCAGAACATGCTCAGTATTCTAATATCCAAAGTAAATAGACTAGACGACGCATCACTTAAGGATTCTAAAATTATAATTTATAACAACTTATCCCTAAACGTGTTCCTATACAACTTACCTGAAGATTTAATTCGGATAGTGCGTCTGAAAAATCCGATAACTTTAGAAACCGCGTTAACTTACGTTACCGAAGAGGTAAATTTCCAGTTTCAGTACGAGGCGACAAATAAGAGCAAATCAAAGTTTCATCAAAATCAGTCCATCCCAACGCCTAATAATAACAGTGGTAAATTTAACATTCCGCAAACGATTAGTAGAACACCATTCAATTCTTATCAAAATCGATTTAATACGAATCAGTTTAATCGAGGCTATATACCTCAAAATCAAAAACCGTCCCAGCCGATTATCCAGCCTGTTGGATTTAGACCGCATATCTCTTCTTTGGTCAAGGGTCATCATTTTAAAGTGATTCAGTCTTTTCTTGTATGAAACTACTGTTTTGTGAATCTTAGCTGTGTATCTTGATGATTATGAAGTAAATTTTGAGAATGTAGAAAGTAACATTGCATATTGTTTAAGTACTATACTCGGAACAGATCCTAGCAGTTATTATGATGCTGTGCAAAATGAAGAATGGAAAGTTGCAATAGAAAAATAAATTAAGGCACATAAAAAGTTAAGTATATGGGAAGAAGCAGATCTACCTGAAGGTCAAAAGGTTATTGATACAAGATGGGTTTCTAGAAGTAAAACTGATGGAACAAAAAAAACTGGTATAGTAGCTAAGGGATTTCAAGAAGAAAATGTTTACAACGTTTATGCACCAGTTGCTAGAGTCGCAACCGTTAGGCTTCTATTAAGTATATCAGTACAAGAAAATAAACCATTAAAACAATTGGATGTGCCAATAGCATTTTTAAATGGAGAACTTGATAATGTAAATAAAATAAAATATCCTGAAGAAATTAAAGCTGAAAAGTTTTAAGATTGAGAAAAGCATTATATGGTCTTAAAGAATCGCCACGTTGCTGTGGTAAAAAGACACAAAATTCTTTCTATATAATGATTTTAAACAGTCGCAGTATGATTTTTGTCTGTACTATAATGAAAACACTTGGATACTTATTTTTGTTGATGACATAAGTTCAGCTTGGCTTATATTATTTAAAAAAAATCAAGATGAAAAGTTGTAATGAGAATAGTAAAAGAACTAAACATATTGATATAAAATTTCATTTTATTAAAGAATCTATGAAAAATTACAATATTAATATTAATTATGTACCAACTGATAAAAATGTATTTGATGCGTTAACAAAGCCTTTATGTGAATTGAAACATGCTTATTTTACTAATAATTTGAATGTCAACTAAGATGTATGTGTAGCAATGACTAATATTATACCTAAGTAAATAATAAATGTGAATCAAATTGTTCATTAAAGGGGCGTGTTAAATACTGATAGTAGGTACTCTGTGGTGTCACTGTCTGTGAGTCTGTAAAGAAAATGTAAGATGTCGTTTATTAAAAGAGTGTGATTTTAACTTGTGTTTGTTTTCCTATGTAGTTAGTTACTCAACTGGATAGACTTGATCAAATAAAAGTCTACCAATGACATTACCCGCGCTAATTTTTGCTGCTTCGCCGGCGTTGTAGATTCTGAGCTCTAAATAGTAATCTCCTTCATTAATTATTTTTTCTTGTTTTCTTTGGGTGGAATAACCACTTGTAGATGAGGTGTTTCTACGTTACGGCGTTGGTAGGCGCCTCGTAAGCGACCAGGGCACTCAAGGTGATGCAGCAAGTATGTAATGTCTTTGGCATACAGCAATCTCTAACCTCATATTATCACCCAGAGGCGAACCCCATAGAAAAGAAAAACAATGTTAGCTATTCGATAACTCTTTAGGTTTATTATTTTATTTCACAATGCTTTGTCGCGTCACAAATCACAATTAACTTTACTTGATTTTATAAATTAAAATTAACCACAGAATACAATTTTTTAGTCATCAGAACGCTTTTACCAACCAAAACAAAATGGCTGATGGCCGTCCGACCAATTGAATTTTTAGTTTGGCTATAAATCCGATAATCAAAAGTTTAAATTCTAAATTAAACGTTTGGTATTTGGACGACAGAACCCTAGGAGGTGATGTGGATACTGTGTTTTTGGACCTTTTTTTAATCAAAACTAAATTTGAAGCCATTGGTTTGGTGCTTAATTTTAGCAAATACGAACTTTTTATTAAATAACTGCGCCTTAAATTTAAATGACGTAAAACAAAAATTTAATATTTTGGGTCCAAATATTAAAATATGTAGTTAACAGTTACCTTTACCTTTTAGGTGCTCCAATTTTTGATGAATCTATTTCTGAATTAATTCAATTACTATATTTCAAAATTCTGCTGACCGTCTCATTGAAATTAGTCCACATTATGCACTTTGCATTTGCAAAATTCTGTCTTTTCGACCCAAAATTTACGTATGTGCTCCGTTGCTGCTCCTTTTGGAATCACCCAGATCTTTTGACACAAGTTGACGACTTAATCAAAATTAGCTTAGAATCAATTCTTAATATGCAGCTGAACGAGCAATCTTGGCCCCAAGCATCCCTACCCATCCGTTATGGTGATTTAGGGATTCGCAAAATTTCCAGTGTCGCTTTACCAGCCTTCCTATCTTCTGTCCATAGTTCAGCAAATCTCATAAGTAAAATTTTAAGGGCGTCCCCTTCAAACTTTGAGATTGCTGTCTTGGAAGAAGCTAGAAAAGATTTCTTAATTGCATGCCCAGTTCAAAATCCAGTTTCTCCAAATTCACAGAGGAGCTGGGACGACATAAACTGCAAATTGACCTATAACAACCTTTTGAGCTGTAGTACAGGTTCGGCGCGTGCTAGGCTTTTGGCCGTGGGTACGCATGAGGCCGGCTACTGGCTTCACGCGTACCCTCCTTCAAATACAGGTACATTTCTTGTGCCTGACACGCTCCGAATCGCAACCTGTCTACGCCTTGGGGTTCCGGTCTGCGCTCCGCATAAATGTCCCTGTGGCAGTGATGTCGACAAGCTAGGACATCACGGACTGTCATGCCAAAAAAGTGCAGGCCGCTTCTCGATACATGCCGCACTTAATGATATCATACGCCGGTCCCTTGCCACCGTCAACGTGCCAAGCCTACTTGAGCCAACTGGCATTGCAAGAGACCGGACGGTATGAGTTTGATTCCATGGAAGATGGGCCGGGTGCTGGTGGTACAGCGATGCAGTGCTTTCCTCGTGCGTTTAGTAAAGGAATTAGTTGAAAGGCTACCATCTAATGTGTCAGTGGTGGAAAAAATTGAATTCTTGTCACCAAGTCACGTGTGCCTCTTAACCAGAAGACCCAACGTTGAAGATTTTCCCTGGCAGTTAGGAGAATCTAACATTGATCGGGAAACTATCATGAACCAATTGCGCGTATTAAGTACAATGCCATTGAGGAAATAATCGGCACAGCTTCACCACAAAATGATATAATTTTGGTATAGGTGTTAAAAGTACAGAATTGTGGGGTCATAATTGATACTAACTCCGTTTGTTTATTTGAATTCGTTTATTTTCCCCCACATATAAAATATAAGTTTAGATGTACACACAAAAAAAAGTTAAGTTACAGAGTAGGTACGAAGAGTTTAGTTTTACGGAGTGCGGACCACCAGGCGCGGGTCGCGAGTCGCGACCTTCGTTGGTCGAAGCGCAGTAAAGACTAGTCTTATATTATTTACACACGCACACATAATTAGACACTCTCCCAAAACGAAAAAAATGTTCAGTATTTCATCTCCACTTTTTTATTTATTATTTGGTTTAATACTCAATGCATATTATAGATTAAATTATTTTAATCTTTAATATGATTTGCTATTTTATATCAGTTGTTTAGTGAAAGTTATAAACCTATTGATTATTTTATAATACCAACAACAATTTATAATTGCTAAAGGGAATTGTCCATTATTGGCTTGGCGTGAACAGAATTCATGCAAAACGACAATTATACCAAAAATTATTATAAATTAAATCATGATTATTTGTGATTTTCAGTTGTATCAATATAAACTGATAAAAACTGTATTTAATAAGTATTTAATTCATTAAATATTTAGTTCCGGTTTATTTCCGCTATAACGCACATTTCCAGTCTAAAAAAAACAATTAATTATTAACAAATAATCGATTCGATTTTTAAATCTATAAATATTTTTATATCGAATAAAAAAAAGAAAAGTTAACTGCAAAAATCATCTAACTATGGTGAAAAATCACAGAATTCTATTCTATTCTTTTATTATTGAATATATTATAAATAGCAAGGAAATAATGTTATTATTCCATTTTTATTTGTAATATTCTAATAACTTCGATTATCGATTTAATCGATTTAATTGTTTCTCGAAAGTGTCTTATGGCAACCCTTGACGTAATAGTTCAGACTTTGGCTTCGTTTTGTCAGTGTCACTTGTCATTTTGTTTTATTCGATTCCGCGGTAAAACAGAAAACTACATTCGCAGTTCGCAGTTCGCTTTGTTATTAGTTGTGTTTTAGTGATTATAGTTGTTATTTTTGTTGTTTCCCGTTTTTCTATATCGACCTTTGCTAATAATAATGGACACTGATGACGCTTTTTACGACGACCTTGGCATTCCTACCGGTACTGATCGAAGCCCTAATGTTGACCTCGGACTGAACACGGAACCCGCCGTGGATGTAATTCCAATGGAAGGTATTCCGATGCATTGGAATTGAGATGCATTAATTGTGGTACCGACGTGAATCAAAGGAGAAGGCATAGCCTTGAACTTATAGAGGTATATTATAGAGGTAGAGGTAGAGCTATATTATATTTATATTATATATGAAAATAATAGGTCAGGCAGAGAAGCCATAAAACAGTATTGCTGTAATTGCATAGTGGGTTGATGGACAGTGGGTTGCTGTGCCCATGTAATGACAATTATTTGGTTTTTGAGCTGGGCAAGGTATCAAGATTCAATAAATCCACCTGTCCAGTTCTTAGATAACATATTATTAAAATATGATACAGAATAATAAAATAAAAATAACTAAAAACAATGATATTTTATTTCAAAATCCTTCATTTAAATCTTCAAAAAAAACAAATTAGGAACACCTGTACACAAAACTTTATTATTATTCTAATTCCTACTGGTTAATGCCACTAACTTAATATAAAATTATAATTCTCAGTGTCTGTCCAGTCCAAGCCAAATCCTCCATACAAAGTGGACAGTCCTTTATAATTGAGCGCAATTTTTGGCACCAAGAAATATACAGCCCATTCATGAGGGCATTTTTTAAAATTAAATCTAAGGGCGTAAAATTAACATTTCTCCAGATTGTTGACGATGACTTCCACTGCTACCACGAAGAAGCTGTAAAGTATGGATTTAGTCAAATACCTTTTTTAAAAGTAAGGTCCATAATTTACAATAAATTTAACTGGAAAATTTTATAATACAAAACCAGTTTCCAAGGGCCCACAATATCAGTAAATATAAATATAAAAAGAATACACATCTTGAGCGATGTTTGTATAAAACTGCCAACTAGTACGATGTCACAAAAAAAATTCAAGATATACCTAGCTGCTACAAATATATGCCAGAGGAAGATAAAAAATTCATGGAGACCATAATCCATAAGGTCCTCAAAAAGCAAAAACCAATTGAGAATAATGAAAACGTGAAGACACTAAAAAAGCTAAGGAAGACAACCCCCACAAAAAATAAGGAAAACAAGCAGCCACAACAAAAAAAAATGAAAAAGTAAAAATTATTTGAATATAAATATTTTAAAATACCACTTTTTAAAACGGACGGAACGAATGGACGTTCGTTTTTTCATTTATAATTATTGTTATAATTAAAATATAAATTTTATCACTACATTGTGTGATACAAGCAATTATTTAAAAAACAAAAAAACTTAAAAAGACAAATGCGTAAATTCTTTGTAACGAGATTGTAGTAAAAACTCAATACTTACTGTTATTAATAAAGTTATATAAGAGGTACATCAGTACCTACTCATAGGATCATGCACGGTGGATTTAAATTTCACACCTGTATTGTCAACTGATCGTTAGGGCAAACAAGCACAAAATTGTTTTGGTGGCCGTTTAGCCAAGTTCCGTTAACATTATGCTCTATCTCCATTTACGTAGTTTTTGTTATGCATATTTGGCCTATCTCCATTTTTAAACCAGTTTTTTTATGTATAAATTACAGTTATTTTGCTTGTTAATGAATGATTACAAGTCCAGACGCACTTTATTCACAGGAAAATTTGAAATAAAACGACGATTTTAGAAAAACGTAAAAACGTTGCTCCTGTAAAATTATCTCGTGCTAGAAAGAAAATAAATACTAGAAATACAGTATTCTACCATTCAGAAACCATTTGTTTGTTCCTAAGCGTCTAAGTTTAGAAAATAAAAGACGACCGAAGGTGAAAAAATGCCTTTAGCTACATCTTCCCCTAAATGGAGACAATTTATGCAAGAGAATAGAAGATGATGACAAAGAGCAAATTCTAAAAAAACGTGAAGAAAGGAAAATGCGCATTGCAAAAAGCAAAGAAGAAAAAGCTAGAAAAAATTAGAAATTGCTGCGCAAAAAGAAATACATAAGACGAGATTAACAGCAAGGAAAAAAAGAAACCCACAATAGCTGCTCACTTTGAAGAGAGATCATCCCAAAATAAGGAAAATAAGAAAGAAAGAATTTTATGCGCTGGCTGTGAAGATGAATTAATAAGTGAAAAATAAATATTGTAAGTAATTAATTTGAATAAAAATTTTGTCTCTTATTTAAAAAAATTTAAATAATTTTAAAAAATCTTAATTTTCTTGTTCTTCACTTCCTACTTCACATATTTTATCTTATCATCGATATGCTGATAATAGGTAAGAAATTGGCCGTTTTTAGGTGAAAGGTGGCCGAATTTAGGAAAATCGGCTGTTTGATAAAATATAGTCTTATATCTCAAAAACATGCGTGCTTACGACGAATTTTGAAAGAGTTAGGTTTCAGGTGGAAAAAAAAACCGAAAGCTATTAATTGAAAAAAGTAACATTCGGTTACTGCGTATTGAATATCTGCAAAAAATAACCAAGTACAGGCAAGAAGGAAGACCGATAATATACACCGATGAATCTTATGTCCACTCATCACATGCAAGTGGCAAGTCTTGGTCCGATGGGTCAACTCGGGGCTTAACACGCTCACTGCGTAACAGGCCGAAATCGGCCTGTCGCGGTATTTCAGCCGGTGCGGACGAAGAAAACTATGTCCCTCTCGCTAATGCGGAACGATTATCTCAGGTGTTTGTAAAAATTTTACAGAGACAAATATATATTTCATCTTGCGGTCAAAATTGTAGGTGTTCCCCATCAAAACATAACGGTAGGCCTTTATCGACCTAACACGCACTGACGGTGAAAAACATCCGCAGAGTGCGGCAGTGGGCCTATTTCGGCCCACCGTCCTAACAGGCAGCCGGCGACCCGCTACCGCACAGAGCGCGCGCCCCGCCAGTTAGTGTTGTGCGATCTAACTGAACTAACGTAACGATATCGACGATGGCAAATAAAAATAAAAGAAAAATTCAAATTTCGCAAAACAGCATAATTCGCCCTGCCAATAACGGCAGTGGCAACGGTGATAGTGACAGCAGTGATGAAATATTTTCCCCAATAAAAAAAGCACAAGCGGTAAGTTTTGTTTATTATCTTCACATAATTATCAGCCTTAGACTCATAATGACATGGGGATTTTATATGTAATACCATCGTTTATGAAAATGATTATTCTTAAAAACTAGCCTTCTACAGTGAATAGTTTTTGCAATATAATTTTTGACTTGATACTGTCTTATACTCACGAAAAAAGTAATTTTCACGTTTCGCCTGAGCTGAGTGTGCAAGCGAGAGCGCAGAACAAGCGATAAGGAGGCGACCTGACGTGATTGTTGTAATAAAAATATACTACTACTATTATTATATACTGGCTAGTATGATCTATATTAGAATTTGGTATGTTAGATATTTTAATGTTTTAAAATAAAATGTTTCGACTTTTACACTTCAGGAAATAAACAATTTTTTTTTTTATTAATTTTTATTAGATTTTTTTTTTTTCATTTCAGAAAATGAAGTAAAACCTAAGGGCAATGGCCTTGTCTTCGAGACGAGCACCAGACGCCGAAATTGTGCAGGGTGCTATGACAAACTGCGAAAAACATTAAATAGTGCCGAAACAAAAAAAAGTAAAAAAAAATAAAAAATATTGCAAGAAATGTAATCAAAACCTGTGTGGAAAGTGTTTTGAAGATAAGCATAAATAAAAACATTTTTCAGTTGTTTTAATATAATTCTGTTTTATTTTCGATATCCCCTTATTTTTCTCTGTCCCATCACTACTAAAAATACTTTCTAGTGCGGTGCAGGTCGATATCGGCCTGCCGCTTTTCCTGTTTCATTTCTCATTTCTGGTTTCTGGTTTACTGGGATCTATAGGTTCTCGAAGGTTGGTATATTGTTTATAGCACTTCATTATAGCTTATAGCTTTCTTCTGGCATTCGGAAATATGTATAAAATCTTTGAGTATCTCTTCGTATTATGGGTATTAAAGTATGAAACTCCCCTAATTCTAAGCGTTGAGTGCTCAGGTCATGTACCCATTTTCTCCTCTTCGTGTTCCTATAAAATTGTGAACTATTATTTGGTATCAAAACCGCAAAATTAACGACTCCGACAGTGTAAATAATTTAGCAAGTGGAACCATGACGAGTGACGACATAGAACTGTTTAGAAGTCGTTGTTTTAGTCATTCTACGTTACCAGATGATGCTCGAGGCGCTGTCAATTTGTACGCTACCAAACGAGAAGTTTACGACAATAACAGTAGAGTTCTGTCGACTGTGGATAGTGAAGGTGCTTTGTCATTAGCAATCGATTCTGTATCAGATGTGTCAAATGTCACTATGAAGGAGAAAGCCACAGGTGAGTTCGTTAAATTTGTAGTCTTTTACTTTGTAGGTATTATCAACTGGATCCATCCAAATTGCAATTTTTCAGCTTGCAGTCTTAGTGCAATCAGTCTGTCTAGACTCCAAGTCAAAAATAACTAACCTGTTTAGCCAAGTGGTCTTTTTCAATTAGATACATTTCCTCCGCGTCGGTCAAACATCTATATTTGTCGCGTAACATTTCTTTTTTTACTTCTTTCAATCTTTCAGCTTGCAGTCTTAGTGCAATCAGTCTGTCTAGACTCCAAGTCAAAAATAACTAACCTGTTTAGCCAAACCTGCGCGCACATAGTTTTTAAAGCCCCATTTATTTGGCTTGTCTTTCATATGTTGTTTTCTCTTTCCTGCCTTGCTTCCTTTGTATGCTATAATCATTATCATTATCTCGGCTACTTTGTCATATTTGAATTTCTGCGACCAATAATCAAGATAAGAAGGCATTTCAACCATACCCATAATTATGTAGATAGCCAAAAAATCATCGAATTCATCCTCGGTTAGTAAAATTGACTTTCCTGTTTCTTGAACTGAGTAAAAGTTTGACTGTTCCACAATATCTGCTCTGATATCCTTCGAAAAGAATGTATGAAAATATGTCAAAGGCGATGCGTCGGCTTCAGGTAAGTTAACGTATTCTCGCTCTCGGTCTTCCGATTCATTCTCAATAATTGCTCTGTGACGAAATGATGCTCTTTTTCATTTTTACACCAATTGGAACTTTCTTGCCTTCTGTCTTCTTTTTGATGGTGGTAAAATTGGATGTTTGCATCTTGTTTTCCGAGCTCTAGCAGGAGCTGGTGTTGCTGGTGTGGGTGGAAGCGAAAATATGGCAGATAAAGTTGATGGCACATTTTCAGTTAGATTCTCGAATTTCTTTTGATTGAAGTGAATGGTACAGTCCATCTAAAAAGAGTAGAAATTAATAAAAATGGAACTAAAGTTAAGCTTAATGTGGCAACACTACGTTTGTTTACATAGTTCGGGTTCTATAGTCTCTAGTATAGTGATCTGTGGTCTCTAGTTCGGTTACTCTAAAAGAAAACATCAGTATTTTCTATTTAAGTTTGTTGTTTTTACGAAAAGGAAATAAGCACCATCACTACCATGAACCGTACAATACGCAGCGGAACGCGAAAAGTTATTTACAATGTGTATATGCGATGTCTTGCCGAGGCACAAGCTGGCAAAATTTTATCCGACTTATCCGATGTTTACAAGAGAGTTGCTGAAATGACAGGTATGTTGAGTGTATTTTGCTTTTAACAAATAAAAAATGAAATAATTATAGTGATAGTTGCTTAACAAATTCATTATTTTCCAGTTTTTGCAAATTTCTTAGTATTTTGAGGTTATTTCGTAGTTATAACTTTTTCACGGAATTTATAGCGCGATCGGTTGATTTGATAGTTTAAGCAGAAAGTTTTCTCATCATCATCATCAAACATCCCGTGCCTACTTTTATTCGTATAAATATTAAAAACCGGACAAGAGCGAGTCGGACTCGCTCACCGAAGGTTCTTTGTAGGTACATATTATAAATAGTTCGAGAATCGAGTCTCGTACGAACTTTAAATAAAGACTATATTATTATGATTTAATTACAAATTTTAAAGTTTTAAGTTTGAATATTTTTTACCTACCTATTGGAGTGAAAAACCTAGTTAATGTAGTGAAATTATTTTTGTTTCAGGAAAATCGGAAAGTACGATTAGAAGAATAGCAGAAGAAGGATCCAAAAATAATGGAGTATTTTCTACGCCCGGCAAAAATCGCAAAGGACGTCCAAAAAAACAATTGGATGACTTTGATATTTCTGCCATAAGGCAAAAAGTACATTTCTTTTATTCCGTTAAAAAAGAAATGCCTACTTTAAGTAAATTGCAAGCTGTTTTAAAAGAAGATATCGGATATGATGGATGCCGGGAACACTTACGAAAACTGTTGATATCAATAGGATTTCGGTACAAGAAATGCCAATCGCAAAGGTCAGTTCTTATAGAACAACCATTAATTGCCCATAAAAGGGAAAGATATTTAAAATTTATTATGGATAATCGCAATTTACCCCCCCAATTGCAAAAAAATATAATATATTTAGATGAAAGCTACATCCACTCGTCATACAAATTAAAAAAATGTTGGCAATCTATTGAAACAAAGGGCGTTCTCGCAGACGTTTCAAAAGGTAAGAGATGGATTATTGTGCACGCAGGGAGTGAGAAGGGATTTGTTCCTAATGCTTTATTGATATTTAGCGGAAAAAACAAAAATGAAGATTACCATTCGGAAATGAATCAACACAATTTTAGAAAGTGGGTGTTAGAGAAACTGGTGCCAAATTTGGAAGAACCATCAATAATAGTCATGGACAATGCCCCATACCATTCCGTGGTAAAAAATAAAGCGCCCACATCTGCAAGTAGAATAGATGAAATTAAAATGTGGTTGCAGGAAAATAAAATTTCTTTTGACCCATTCTTAAGAAAGCCTTCGCTTTTGATTTTAGCAAAACAGCATAAACAAGAGCCAATTTATGAAATCGACGAAATATTGGGAGAATACGGACACACAGTGGTGAGGCTCCCACCTTACCACTGCGACCTAAACCCCATTGAGCAGATTTGGGCTCTGGCTAAACAAAAAATAGCTTCAAGAAATGTGGGTGCTAGTGACATAAAGATGTTGACCGAGAAAGCTTTTCAGGAAATAACAGAAAATGATTGGAAAAACTGCTGTAATCATGTCAAAAAAATTGAACTGGAATATTATGAGCGGGGCAGGACAATGTATGAAGATATTGAAAAGTTTATTATCCAGGTAACAAATGATTCAGAAATAGATACATCTCATTCTGACTTTGAAGCATGTATGGATATTCAGACATATTCAGAAGTACATAGAAATGAAGAAGGTGCATCTACGAGTGTGTTAGATGTACAATATTTAGATTATAGTTTTTCTGATTAAATCTTTTAAAATTATTTTTGTAATTTATTATCAAAATAGATTTTATTTTTATTTTAAGCTAACTTCATTTTTTTAACTATGTTTTATAACATGTTATGGTACTTGCTGTAACCGAGGAAAAAGGGATTTTTCCTAGACAGTCATTGATGTAATAATATTTATAATACATTTGACTTTGGGACACCAAATTTCAGTCAAATCGGTTCAGTAGTGGCGTGAAGGAGTAACAAATATTTAAACTGCAATATTTTTAACGTTTGTAGAAAGTAGTTCTATGTAGGTGTGTGTTTCATTATTCCACCATAACTTCTAATCGCCGCAACAGATTTTGATATAGGTACGTGGTATAGGTACAACTTATGCTTCTCAGGTTAGTTCCATATTCCACAAAGGCAGGTAATTTTTAATGTTTTAATTAGACTTATTATACACCTCCATTTCTAAAATAAAATTAATGATAATTTAAAACGATTTTCTTCAAAATAACCTTTTGTCTTTTAGATGTAGCTATTTATTACGCAAAATAATAATAAGTAGATTCAAGGTTCATAGTTCTTTATTTCATATAGGCACAATTTACAGGCACTTATAATTAAAATATACCAAGTATGAAGCCGGTTGCGGTCGCAGTATATTGAGTTGCCAAGTGTAAACATAAAAGCGACACTAGCGCCCTCAATTAATTTCTACTCTTTTTAGATGGGCTGTACTGTATGTAAGATAGCTGAGTTTCCAGTTTCTTGAAGATCGCCTAATCCATCGTCAGATTTATCAGGGCCGAATATATCATATATAGGATCATAATGAGAGTAATGACAAAATATCAGTCAGAATTTCTTTTTTTGTGGTTGCGTTTGGAGCAGTGTTGGCATTAATCGATTAATTTTTTAATCAATTAATTAATCTGATTAATTTTAATCAGATTAAATTAATCATGATTAAAATAATCATGATTAAAAAAGTAATCATAATCATGATTAATGAATTTAATCATTAATCATTAATCGTTAATTGATTAACTTTTTTAACTTGATTAACTTGATTATAAACTAATACATCCATCAATGTTTTTACTATATATTTATAGCTACTCGTGCTGATTCGCTGACTGACTCGCTCACTGTCTGACTCATTGATCACCTCTCCTGTAAAATTTTGTATGAAAAAAAAATTTTCACTCATGGTTTCGTATGGAGGACAAAAATTCATTTGGTGCAAAAATATGTAGAGAGCTGATGATTGAGGATTTCGGAGACGGGTGAGGAGCACGGCCAGGGTATCGAAGATAGAGGGGGAGTATTCAAACAAAAGTCATTCGAAACCTCATCAAATTGGTAGGAAGCTGATAAAAAATTCAAAATGGTGGATTCAAGAGAGAAGACAGCGCGCGCGGCGTGGCGCGGCGGTGTGCCTCGCCACGCGCGCGCGCGCCCTCTACGGCACCGAACCGCTCGAACAAAGCGCTATCGCTCGGTCGTCGACGAAGGCGGGCAGTGCGATTTCATCATCCCTACGCATCGATGTAAAGCGAAGTCCGCGCTCGGAGCGTATCATATTATGTACCTAAACAATTAGAATTAAATATACTTGACGTTAATTGCACCTACGACTAGTATTTCGCTTGAAAATTCATATTGTAGGTATCAAGCATAGACATGCATACGTCATGGAGCTCTAGGTCCTGGCTCTTCAATCCTGATGCTGCAGGGTAGTGTCTACCTAAACTGTGAGGATTTAGAGACTGTCAGTTTAGAATTGATATTGTTGGTCTTAATAATCTTTACTTCCTTATCTTAAGTAATCCTTACTAATATTTTAAATTCGAACGTGTGTTTGTTTGTTGGTTTGTCCTTCAATCACGTAGCAACGGTACAACGGACTGGCGTGATTTTTGCAAGGGTATAGTTGAGGACCGGGAGAGTGACATAGGCTACTTTTTATCCCGGAAAAACAAAGAGTTCCGCGAGATTTTAAAAACTAAATCCACGCGGACGAAGTCGCGGGCATCAGCTAGTCACACTAATATTTGTAGGAACGCGAGCATCACCAATCATCAGAAGTGAAACGGAAGAAGCGCCATCTAGTGACGGTAGTCTTGTAACGTTACAGGACTACCGTCATGAAACGTTACAAGACTACCGTCACTAGATGGCGCTTTGAACAAAAATCACTCTGGTCCTACTCTCCTACATATTATAAAGCCGAAAGTCTGTGTGTGTGTGTTTGTTAGTTTGTTTGTTTGTGTGTGTGTGTTTGTGTGTGTGTGTGTTTATTACTTCTTCACGCCGCAACGAATGAACCGATTTCGCTGAAATTTGGCATGGAGATAGCTCATACCCAGAAATAAAACATAGGCTCCATTTTATCCCGGAAAATTACAGAGTTCCCATGGGAATTGAAAAACCTTGATCCACGCGGACGAAGTCGCGGGCATCGTCTAGTAGATAATAAAATGATACTGGTTATATTGAAGTACTTAGTTTCTCACCTTTCTTTTCATCAAAATATATTCAAATTCAAATTCATAATTTATTTATTTAATGTAGGCTACCTTGTAGGTCTTATGACACGTCATAAATCTACCACCGGTTCGGAATGCAGATTCTGTTATATAAAGTGTTAATTTGGTTTGCTCAACTATTTCGTGTTCCTACGATCTTTTTTGACGACAGAATTTGCTTGCAACCGGAGCAACTTCCACTCATAAAATAACCCTTATTGTAAACTATTTTAAGATTCAGTTTAAACCAAAATATGTGAAAAAGTACACGCGATGCTATATTTTATTTTTTATACTATTTTTACTATTTTTTTCTTTGTGTTTTTTTTATTCGATGACAAGATACCCCTTGACTGCGATCTCACCTGATGGTAAGTGATTAGTGACGATGCAGTCTAAGATGGTAGCGGGCTAAATTGGAAGGGGTATAGCAGTATCAATTCAACCCATACCCCTAATCGGTTTCAACACGCCATCGTGCCGGGACGCTAAATCGCTTGGCGGCACGTTTTTGACGGTAGGGTGGTAACTAGCCACGGCCAAAGCCTCCCACCAGACCAGACCAGAGACAATTTAGAAATAATAAATTACTAAATTGCCCCCGCCGGGAATCGAACCCGAGACCTCCCCGTTATAAGACCACAGCGCTCACCACTGCGCCAGGGAGGTCGTCAAAAATTGTGTTTGCAAATAGCTGTTTAATTTCGACGAAAAAGAAATGGCGAGAACGAGCAATGACCACAGGCAGAGAAAAATCCTTTATAATTCGAAGACAATACAAATATGATATTGAGTATTGGGTGGTGACGAGTGGTGATGAGTGGTGATGAGTGGATGGTGATGAGTGGTGATGAGTGGTGATGAGTGGTGATGAGTGGTAATGAGTGGTAATGAGTGGTGATGAGTGGTAATGAGTGGTGATGAGTGGTGGTGAGTGGTGGTGATGAGTGGTGGTGATGGGTGGTGATGGATGGTGATGAGTGGGTGGTGATGAGTGGCGATGAGTGGTGATGAGTGGTGGTCAGTGGTGGTGAGTGGTGGTCAGTGGTGGTGAGTGTGCTGACTGCTTAGTGTGCTGAGTGCTGGTGAGTGGTGGTGAGTAGTGAGCGGTCAAAATTAACAATAAATTGCTGCAAAATCGGAAAATAAATAAATAAGTAGTTAATAGATAGTTAATCAAAAATAATTAATCAGATTAACGATTAATGATTATGATTAATTAATCGTTAATCAAATTTTTGATTAATGATTAAATTAATCGTTAATCAAATTTTTGATTATGATTTTAATCATTAATTTTTAATCGTTAATCAGATTAACTTTGGGCCAACACTGGTTTGGAGTACCCAATCTGATCTCTGATGGAAGAAACTGGTTTAAGATTTGTGAAATCACTGGCTTTCATGGGTGTTCTCATTACTATATTTGATGTAACGATTACATTACTATCGTTAGTAGATATATCACGATTACATTTCGATCTTCCTTGTTTAATCGGCTTTGTGATCTGAAAGTAAAGTTTCACTTCGTATTTAAAAACCTTACTTGTCACTGACTTTCCAGCAGGCACATCTCACTTTTTTTTAACCCTAGAGTTTCAGGATATTTAGTAAAACACAAATAAGTAATAAAAAATCAAATTGTACTCTGTTTTAGGAACATTGGTTTATACAGTACCCGGCAATAAATATTGCACATCGACCTTTGGAAAGAGACAATCGGTTAAGTTCGGCTTCGTATAGCGTTATCTCTGTCGCACACTACCTATATGACTGACAAAACGTCACTGTCAGTCGCTGTTCAAGTGCGATAGAGTGCGGTCGCGTCGAATTCATAATATATATTGAGAGTTGTTAACACCCCCAAATTTAAATAATTTAAAGTTCTACTATGGCATCTTTAGGAAAAAGAGGGAAACTTTTACGAGGTCAGTCACGCGAAATTATCTACAATGTTTATAAATATTTTGTAACCGAAGCTGACAGATTAAAAAAAATGAAGATGAAAATGTAAGTTGTTATTTTAAGAAGATTCAAGAGCGAGTTGCAATTGCCACTGGAATTTCAAGAAGAACTTTGAACAATATATTAAATGAAGTTAGTACTGAAACACATTCTGCTGAAATTAATTTCAGCACTCCAAAAAAAGGGAGACCAAAAAAGCAATTTCGTTTGAATATGGACGATTTTGATTATGATGTTGTTCGAAGAATGGTGTATGATTTTCACTTACGATTTAATGAACTGCCAATAATAAAATCATTAAAAGCTAAATTATCTGAAGCTATTAATTACAATGGGTCTGAAAAGACGTTGAGAAAAATACTTCATGAGATGGGTTCACTAAAATGGAAGATAATCGAAAAGTTTTAATGGAAAAGCACGATGTAAGTCTCAAACGAATGGAATACCTTGATAAAATACGCGAATATCGCGAATCAGGAAAAAATATCGTCTACATGGATGAGTCCTACATACATACATCCCACACTAAAGGGAAATCTTGGAGTGATGATAAGAAAAAAGGAGTAAAAAAGCCAATTTCAAAAGGTCAGCGTTTGATAATAGTTCATGCGGGAAATGAAAAAGGCTTTGTACCCGGTGCCTTTTTACTATATACAGGGTGTCCCACGGCTATGCCACATGGAGGGGAAGTACCTTAAATATTGTAGATGGAACATTTTACTGAAAGAAGACTTCATTTTAATTTAAAAAACAATTTAAACTGCATTCATAGATTTTTTAAATAATTGCCTGGTTGAACCGGGACTCGAACCCGCTATACGAGAAAAAAAATTAACCTGTATCTTTACCATACCGATCGGAAGTCTTCATCATAAGGATTATTTTTTGTTAAATAACATAGCATGAGAAATAAAAGGAAGACCATGAATTTTAGCCTTTGATGTAAAATTTTGTTCAGAAAAATGAAAAACTGACATTGGCGTATCGGCATACAACTGACATGAACTATTACTAATGAGTATGCAATTCGTAGCTCTGTTGCAGCGGGATTGAAGGACAAACCAATAAATCAACAAACAAACACACTTTCGCATTTTTAGGTAATATAAGTAAGGATTAGTAAGGATAGTAAGTATCGGGAAATGACGCGTACTTCTCAAGGAGTAATAGTTCATGTCAGTTGTATGTCGATACGCCAATGTCAGCTTTTCATTTTTCTGAACAAAATTTTACATCAAAGGCTAAAATTCATGGTCTTCCTTTTATTTCTCATGCTATGTTATTTAACAAAAAATAATCCTTATGATGAAGCCTTCCGATCGGTATGATAAAGATACAGATTAATTTTTTTTCTCGTATAGCGGGTTCGAGTCCCGGTTCAACCAGGCAATTATTTAAAAATCTATGAATGCAGTTTAAATTGTTTTTTAAATTAAAATGAAGTCTTCTTTCAGTAAAATGTTCCATCTACAATATTTAAGGTACTTCCCCTCCATGTGGCATAGCCGTGGGACACCCTGTATATAGCTACTGGGGCTGATTCACTGACACACTGATTCACTGACTCATTGATCACCTCTCCTGTAAAATTTTGTATGGAAAAATTTTTTTTCACTCACGGTTTCGTATACAGGACAAAAATTCATTCGGAGGAAAAATATGGAGAGAGCTGATGATTGAGGATTTCGGAGACGGGTGAGGAGCACCGGCCAGGGTATCGAAGATAGGTGGGGGGTGTTCGACCAAATGTCACTCGAAACCTCATCCAATTGGCAAAGAGCCGAAAAAAAACTCCAAAATGGCGGATTCAAGATGGCGGCCATACAAATTTCGTCGGTGTCTATCTCGGAAACTATAAAGGATGGAAGAGTGGTTTCTTGGAAAAGGATGATCAAGACTCGAAGGTCTACTTGATGAATAGAAAAAAAATTCAAGATGGCGGAATTTATTTTTTTCCATACAAAATATATGCAAGACTTTATGCGGCGCCTTTTCAAAATTTCTGATGGTTTCGTATAGAAGACAAAAATTTATTTGGAGGAAAAATATGGAGAGAGCTGATGGTTGAGGATTTCGGAGACGGGTGAGGAGCCCGGCCAGGATATCGAAGATAGGTGGGGAGTGTTCAAACAAAAGTCATTCGAAACCTCATCCAATTGGCAGGGAGCTGGAAAAAATCCAAAATGGCGGATTCAAGATGGCGGCCATACAGATTTGGTCGGTGTCTATCTCGGAAACTATACAAGGTGGAAGAGTTGTTTCTTGGAAAAAGATGATCAAGACTCGAAGGTCTACCTGATGAATAGAAAAAAAATCAAGATGGCGGAATTTATTGTTTTCATAGAAAATGTATGCAAGACTTTGATACGTTCCTTTCCAAAATTTCTGATGGTTTCATATAGAGGACAAAAATTCATCTGGATGAAAAATATGGAGGGAGCTGATGATTGAGGATTTTGGAGACGGGTCAGGAGCACGGTCAGGGTATTGAAGATAGGTTGAGGGTGCCCAAACAAAAATCACTCGAAACATCATCCAATTGGCAATGAGCTGAAGAAAAATACCAAAATGGCGGATTCAAGATGGCGGCCATACAAATGTCGTCGGTGTCTATCTCGGAGACTATAAAAAATGGAAGAGTGGTTTCTTGGAAAAAGATAATCAAGACCCGAAGGTCTACTTGGTGGACAGAAAAACCGCGGTTCGCTTTAGCGAGCCGCGCACCCACGCGCCCTACTAGTTAACATATAAATCCACGGACACTACAGGTGATCACAATGAAATGAATAACGATAACTACGAAAAATGGTTGGTTAATCAATTAATCCCAAATATACCCAGATATTCTGTTCTAGTTATCGACAATGCACCCTATCACAACAAATATGTTGAAAGACCCCCCCAACTCAAACACCATTAAACAGGAAATGATCAACTGGTTAAGCAGACACGAAATTCCAGTTGATCCAAAATTTACAAAAGCCCAGATTTACGCTATTATATGTCAGCACAAGGAGAGGTATACAGAGTTTTCCGTGGACAAAATACTTGCCGAACATGGGCACATTGTGTTGCGATTGCCACCACATCATCCGGATTTTAATCCAATAGAAAATATATGGTCTTAACTGAAAGGCTATGTAGCCTCTAGAAATGTGGGTATGAATTTAACTACAGTAAAAGCATTATTGACTGAAAAAGTAAACATGATCGGGGCTGAAGAATGGAAAAAGGTTTGCGATTATGCAATCAAATGTGAGAATGAATATAGAAGCATTCAACTAGTAATAAATACGGCTGACAGTGACAGTGATATTGACCTCTTTGAGAGCACAAATAGTGAAATGGAAGTAATAGAGAATTAAAATTGGAATATAATAAGTCGACCAACAAAATTTATTTTTTGGCATCAAAACCTAGCTTCTAATTTAATAACTCAGCAACGGGAAAATAATGAAGCTTCTAATATACTAACTCGGCTTCTTCACAATGGCCACAAAATATTCCAAAGAAAGCATCAAATAAAGAGCCACTATTTTTATTATTGTCCACTGCCATTGCACGATTTGGTGCGAATGAGATGGATACGACTGGCCATTTGCACGATTTCGTTGGTGCGAGTGAGACGGATGCGACTGGCAATTTGCACGATCTCGTTGGTTATGGCTATTTGCACCAATCAGAGAGCGCCATTCAAAACATGCATTTGTTTTTTTTGTTGTTCTGTTGTTAGTGTGTTAATATTGCAATTATTTTTGTATAATTTTTTCTTTAAACTAAAGTTAGGTTAGGTTAGGGTTATACATGAATATTCAGGTGCCCGGCCGAAGGCCGGGCACTTAGGTTCTGTTGGGATCGTAAACCTACCTAAAACTAAAAAAAAAGTTGAAAAAAAAATTGATTTTTTTTTTCAAAAATGTTATAATGTTATGTGTAGGTATTTATCTTGAGTTAAATTTAAAAACAATCATTTTTTTAATTTCATTTTATCAAAAAAAACCGTTTTTTTATTTAGTTAGAAACATTTTTTATTTCATTTTTCTCACAATAAAAAAAAATTAAAAATGTGGTTGAAGATTTGGTGTATTATTTGATGCTAATATTTAAGTATTTTAGGAGTTCACGGTTTGAAGCTAAGTTATAAATATAGATGCTAAAATTATATTTTTTAGAGGCTCACTAGTTGAAGCTAACTTAGTAATTTAGAAGCCAATAATGGTATTAAATTGAAGCTCGTTTAATTACATGCCATTAAAATTTATTATTATGTACACTACATCTGTAATTTTAAACATAATGTGAACATTTTTTTATTTTTTTTTTATTTTACCCCACCCTAAAGCCAACACTTAGGGTTAGTTGTCTCACATTGAACCAGGTAAATTTAGAAGTCTCGTAGTCTGATTGTTTTTTGATCAATGCCTTTAATTTTTTGTATGTAACTGGTGAATTTATTTAATTACAATTGTACAATCATTTATTCTTTATAGTCCTTTTGATTTAAATTTTAAAAAAGAATTTATAAAAAATGGGATTCGGTTCAATGTGTACATCAGGATGTACACATTTAACCGGGGTATTTTCCACAATGAACCACCTTATTTAGCATATCGTGTAGATTATTTATTAGCCAAATTTTAATATAATTTAATAAAAAACGATTTGTTTATCTTAGATATTTATTATTTTGCTATAAAGCAGTTGTTTTTAGAATGTAATCAGTCTTTATTTGCACTTGAATAATATTGTTATCCAAAATAACTTCAAACAAAATACTCAACAATACTTTCTTAATAATTATCTATCACAGAAAGTCTATATAATCAAAAAATACAAGATATATCACAACATTGGTCCTAATAAACCTTTGCATCAGTCAAAGAAGTAGGAACTTATCATAACTCGGAAACTTTAAACGTAACAAACAAAGTTATTACAATGTTTTTTGTTATTAATTTGCTACTAAAACAAAATACCTTGTTAAACACTCTAAAATTAACACGAACGAGACAAAAGAAAGAATTAAATAATAAAAAGAGACAACTTACGGCTCTTCTAGCCAAAACCAAAGAAAAAGAAAGAAATTTTAAGAAATGATTCAAACAGAAATTAATCAAATATAATAAATTGTACTTTACATCGAAGATTATCATCGAATCTAACGTAAGTTTATAGTGGGAGCAACACGTATCGGAAAGCTGAAAGTTGAATTTCGGTTCTGTGTTCCATTAATTTTTGGCAGTGGCAGAATCATTTTAATATCCTTTAATTGGACATTTGCTAAATCGGGTTCCAAAGGCATCCGGAATTTCATATTTTCTTTGTTAAGTAGCCGCATGAATGATACTCCAATATTGGATTTGTCAACTTCAATAATCTTAGCTACATAATAAACTTTAATATTTTTTGCGTCAAAAACTACAAGAACATAGTCACCTTCAACTGGTTTGCGGGGCAATTTTTCAAAATTTCCTTTCACAACAATGATTTCTTCATCGTCTTCAGATCCATCTCCCTCACTAATATCAGTTTCACTAACTTCTGGCACTACTTCAAGTTCTTCTTCAGAAGTAGATTCATCACTGATCACCTTCTTCCTTTTCTCTTTTTTTGATACATTTCTTTTCACCTTTTTATCTGAAAATACAGCACGTTTCACATCGTTTGCTTTTGCTTTTATTTCTGTACGCTTCCTCTTGTTTTCCATAATCTCATTTTTTTTCAGGAGTGTCAGTTGCAATCCTGCTCTTTCCTCTTTTTCTTATTTTTTTGTTACCAGATCGGGGACCAGCTTTGAGTGGTGGCATAAATTGCTTGGGTGAAATTAAAGAAATCTTCGATGATCCTGCTGCTGGTGAGCTTTGAAGTATTTGGGGTTGTATCTTTGTAATAGTTTCCGTAGGTTCATTTTGAGCTGGAGTTTCTGCCATGTTATCAATGTTTAACAATGATGGACTTTCTTTTCCGTCTTCACAAAATGTGTCATCAGATTTAATAGATTGGGTTTCAACATTCTGTGTATTTGGGTCTAAATTTTGATCTTGTGGCTCAGGCTCGGGTCTGTCAGTCACGTCTGATGGCATAAAATCAATGTCAGTGAATACTTCGGGGTTAAATGGAAATATGCCACATTTCTTGAAAGCTGCGAATATGTTCATGGGTGTCATTGCCTTAGCGTAGGCCACTCCAACGCACTCCGCCACGTCGTAAATAGTCATAGACCTTCCTGGATGTCTTACCATCCAGGAGTCGATCGCACTGTTATAATAGATCTTAAAAGGGCCATTTAACCCAACATCCAGCGGTTGCATCTTGGCAGTGGTGTGAGGATGCAATGTAAGAACAGTGACACCCGAACTTTTTGCCAATTCCAAGGCTTCTATTGACAGATGCGACTCGTGGTTGTCTAGGATTAAAAGCGCGGGGTTCTCTGGACTAGCAGCGCTATGCTTGATGAAGTGCTTCATCACATCAACGAATAATACGGATGTCATCCATCCAGATGGATGTGCCAATCCAAGAGAACCTGGTGGAGCACCCGTTAACATTATATCCTTGAAATTTTTTCGCGGGAAAACAAGCGCGGGTGGCAATGCTTGACCTGAAGCACATATGATCGCGCAAGTGGTTATCAAAGTTCCCTTTTCTCCACTGGTAATCTTGGCAATATTGTGCTTTCCCTTAGGCGCCACAACTTTTTGAGGACGCTGGACTGTCGTCGTGGCTGTTTCGTCCAAATTGTACAAACGGCAACCAGTGCTGAAGGACGAATGACGACTAATTGCTGTCTTCAAATTATCAAAAAATGACTTGACTGTCTCCCGATTAAATGATGACGCACGGGCTAAGCTGCAAGCTTCAGGCTTCTTTATTGAAAGATCAAGGTGGCGTTTCCTGAATGAGCGAAACCACTCTTTACCCGCCATCTTGTCTCGCTCCCAACTATCTGGGATTGTTACGTTGTTTATTTTTGCCATTTGATACGCTACTTTACGGCAGTCTTTTGGGGTCAATCCATAAAATTTTAGAGCGCACTCCTTTATGTACTCTTTATAAACATCTTCCTGTTCAGCTGTAAAAACAAGATGATTTTCATAATTCGGTAGCAATCTTTTCTCAGCAAGGTCCTCTACGTTGATATGCAAGTTTTTTGCTACATAGCGTCGTAAGGTAGGGTAAGCAATATCATAAATTTTCGCTGATTTTCTGATACTTTCTCCTGATCTATGCAACTGGAGGGCCTTAAGCATATTTGCAGCCGAATGTCCACCTCTTTTTCTCACTAATACCTTGTTTCGCGCCATTCTGTAAAATATTAAAATAATTATAACCACAGTACACATTCAACCACTGGGTGTACACATTGAACCGTGGTTAAATGTGCACCACGCAAAAGTGGCTCAGTGTGGGACAGACCCCGTTTTGATTACTAACCTTAAAATTTAACCGGGAAAATTAACGTGTAAGGTAACGAATTATGGTTCATTAAAATGCTAGATTACTATATAAAACAGTGTAAATATAAAGAAATCAAAATCTTTTAAGCAAAAAAAGTTAAAAAAGAAAGAAATTTGCAGAAAAAACTTACTTTTAGAGTATATTTTCACAAAAATGCTCCTCACGCCACCACCTTGCACGCGATTATCACGCAAACTAGTGAGCAGTAATTGAATGCAAATACCTGTCTTTTACCCATATTAGCACGATTTGGCAACGTCGCATTTTTGAAATTAGGCGGTGGTTAAATGTAGCTGCCTGGTTCAATGTGAGACAACCGACCCTATAGAAAAAATGGTGTATTTAATACATACAAAGAATAAAAAAAATATCAAAAGAAGCAACTCATAATTGTTTTAACAGCTCCTACTAGATACCGGACTGTATTTTGTGCGACAGAGATAACGATTTACGAAGCCGAAATTAGCCGATTGTCTCTTTCCAAAGATCGATGTGCAATATTTATCGCCGGGTACTGTAAAAGTTTTTGGAAAATGTAACATTTTAATAAACTTTTTTTTCTTATTCTATATAATGTAGCGTGATAAAATTACATTTATCATAATTATTGTATTTTATAGTATATTGTACCACCAGCGCCATCTAGTTGGTCGTCTGGAGTTTAAGGTTCTAGTTGTCAAAACATAAAACTGTATTACCACTAAAGCCTAGTTCGCACTATGCTAGTATTTTAGTCTAGTAGCGAGTCATTTAGTAGCTAAACGTGTCTGAACACCAAAAATTTAGTCGAGTAGGTTAGTAAATTATTTAGTCGAGTCGATCCATTTTATTCTATTTTATCGGGCGAGTAGCACCTCCCACCACGCGTCCGTGCTCACTGGTTCGCCGGCTAAACAAGTCCGAACCTATCGATTTAGTCGAGCTCTTTAGTTGCCGAAAAAATGTCGTTTCGCTGGAGCGAAGATACAACTTTAAAAGGGTCTAGCCGGTTAAGCATGGGAAAGCTGCACCAGCGTGTAATGAAGAGTTCTTACCTTGTGATTATTGTACTCTATCTAAAACATCTTTATGCTTAATTTCAGACTTCTACCCCTGATAGTTAGGGAGTAATCGGGGTGGCAACCCTTATCGTTAAATTTGATTTTTTCCGAAACTATTGGAGGTATCTTAATGAAACTGAAACTGTATATATATGTCTATGAGTTACATATTATATATTTATTTCAGAATTTTCCCATTTTGAAAAATGGTAAAAAACGAGAAGTAAAATTTTTGGGGGTGATTTTTTATACTAATCCGCGAAGTGACAAGGTTGAAAAAAATACAGTTGTTTTGTTTATTAGTTAGCTATTATATATAAAAATTGTAAAAATATCGAATTGGGAATCAGTAAAAAAAATGAAAATATGTTAGGGACGATATTTGATATGAAGTGATAAATCTATGAGACAATATTTAGAATAAAATATGTCTGGCATCATTTATTATAACAATAAATAAACATTAAACGCAAATACGAAAATATTTTATTTACATTTTGTCATTAAAAATTAACAGTTAGCAATACATATTTATTCCACGTAGTGCTATGAGTGTTTTCATTTTCGCAACAGTAAACTAGTACTGGCATGTGTTATATTATGATTCTTATGCGCGCTCATTTCAATAGGCAAGTTATAACAAGTTTACTAGCGACAAGAAATCAATAAAACTATTATCTTTTTGAGGGCTTCCACATTAAAGCTTATGGAAAAGGCTTCATTACTTAATGCAGTAAGTTTTTTGCGGTTGTTTTATGTAAAGTTTAGTAAATCTTCAAATTGCATAATTTTTTCGTTTTAAAACAATGGATAAAATAGTTGTTAGTAACAGTAGACTTGTAGAGGACAGATGTGTTCATTGTAAAGTGCTTATCAGGAAAACCACTAAACAAGAAAAGTGAATCTTTACAGATGAAGAAGTAATTAGATATCAACCTTATTTTAAAAATATTGTGCAAATCGGATCTATATTTTGTCATAAATATAGAATGATAATATATAGAAATAAGCAACCTACAGCATCTTCGAGTAATGACGATAATATTGAAGATGAAAATAATGACATTGATTTAGAGGATCCAGAGTATTTTACCCTTCACGTAAAGAATATGTAGAACTTCAGATTAAAAGAGTTAAAATAACTCATATATACTGTACATTATGTCAATCCGATAAAAATCTTACCGTTGTTCCTCTAGATGCTCGCATTTTCGCAAGCGTTTTCGAAACGTAGAATTTTTATTCCAAAAGGAAACAGGTGTTGCACTAGCCATTTGATTAAAGAACGGTTTTTTGACGATGAATTACAATTTTTACGCGTTTATTCTAATTAAAGTTTGATAGAAAAAGAAGAAGTGTCTCAGTTTTTAAGTCTTATGGCGATTAATGTGGATGCAGGACTACTCAATAGATTGGTGAATTTTCTATATCTGAGGAAGAAACATACAATTTAAAATTTACATACACAGGTCTTAAATGGGAAAACATTATTCAGTTACAACAAATTAAAACTATAAAAAATAAAACTAAAAAAAATAAAATAAAAAATTCACTAAATTAAAAAATTAAAAAATAATAATAATAATTAAAATACATTAAAAAATTGTAAGCATTGAACAGATAATAATTAATTGATTCTGATTGTACTGAACGATTGATTGATTGAATATATTATGAAATTAAATTTTTTTTTACTGATTCCCAATTCGATATTTTTGCAATTTTTATATATAATAGCTAACTAATAAACAAAACAACTGTATTTTTTTCAACCTTGTCACTTCGCGGATTAGTATAAAAAATCACCCCCAAAAATTTTACTTCTCGTTTTTTACCATTTTTCAAAATGGGAAAATTCTGAAATAAATATATAATATGTAACTCATAGACATATATATACAGTTTCAGTTTCATTAAGATACCTCCAATAGTTTCGGAAAAAATCAAATTTAACGATAAGGGTTGCCACCCCGATTACTCCCTAACTGTCAGGGGTAGAAGTCTGAAATTAAGCATAAAGATGTTTTAGATAGAGTACAATAATCACAAGTTAAGAACTCTTCATTACACGCTGGTGCAGCTTTCCCATGCTTAACCGGCTAGACCCTTTGTTTCTCTCTATATCCAACATGAATGCTTGTGGAATTTTAAGTCCCCGCAATATAAAAATAAACACATTAAACAATCCGCATACTTGGATTTGGAAAACAAAATGAATGTACCCGGATTTGGTGAAAAGGAAATTAAATTGAAAATTAAAAACATCAGGTTAGTGCATAATTTTATTATTTTATTTCAAAAGCATATTTATTACGATGATGCAATAAGCTCTTAATTATTATTACTACTATTGTTGTTAAAAGTAGTTTTACCTAACGAAATCCATTCCTTTTTAGATCGACCTACTCCCAGGAGTTAAAAAACATAAAGAACTCCAAAAAATCAGGCGCTGGGACTGACACGGTTTATATTCCTTCTGTAAAATGGTTCAGTTTATTGGATGCATCCCTGCGAAACTTAACCTCAACACTGACACACAGTGAAAGTAATTTGGTAAGTAGGTACCTACTCTAGTATTGGGGGGCTGGGTAGTTTTCAATGTATCATTCTTGTCTGCCAAGAGACAACCGCTTCCTACAAAATAATGTTTTATTTAAACCTTTCCAAGGTTTGTCTCTTTGTAATTATAGTATAAACTTCCTGATTCGGGGGTGCCTTAATGACGACATGTTTGCCGTCGATTGCGCCACAGCATCCTGGAAAGTGCCACTGATTTCGGAAACCATTTTCAATTATTTTCCAGTCTGTAGTAGTAGGAATCTGAAAAAAAAATTGTTCATGAATACTTTGATACTAATAACATTTTATTTGTTTCAGGCTTCCGATAGTTTACACACTGATGATACTACAGATACTGAGCAAAATAGTACTGTAGTGGATACTTTTCGTGAACCTACACCTCCTCCTCCACCTCCTCTTCCACCTCCTCCTCCACCTCCAATAAAAAAAAGGAAAATCGCCCAGCTCTCGAGCAAGGTTAGACAATTAAAAGAGATAGCTGATACTAGTAACTCTACAGTCGAAGAAAATGAGTTTGAGGTCTTCGGAAAACACGTCGGTCTTCAACTGAAGTCTTTGCCCCTACTATTGGCATTAGAAGCACAAGAGCACATTCAAATTTACATAAATAGAATTCGACGTCAGCACCTTCAAAACGCATCTGAACAAAACGGAATCACCAGGACGCCACAGTCATATGCTACAGAATCACCATATAGCGATTCTTCAACATATTATAATGACACCAGTAATTATAATTTGGAAGAGCAAGCAACTGAATGTTTTTCCTCGTCCATTTTACCTACAGATAATTCTGAACATGTTTCGGATTATCAGCTTTCCTCAAATATGTTTCCATCTGGCCATGTTAACCAGAATGAAACGCAGAGCGTTACAACTATATCAAATGACTTAATTTTAACAGCAATGCAGAACGCTAATGTTAATAAATAAACGTTTCATAATAAATCTGTTACTGTTATTTAATCTTACCTTGATAAATTCCGTTAATGATTCATAGATTGCTGCACAAACTTCGATGATGAATTCGGAAATAGTAGATTTTCCGAGTCTAAATATATGTGTGAGTGTTTCTGTTTAATGCCCTATAAACCAGTCCAAGAAATTTTGGATGACAACTGTTCTACAAGTCTTAACTATCAGACATTTGAAGAAATAGTTGGAGCACAGTTAATCAGAAAGATGAAAAATCAGGTTGTAGGAAAATCAATAGAAGCTAAAAAGCTTCACGACTTGTATAAATATCTCGTACCAAAAATTTCAACACTCGAGTCATCGTCGCAAATAATAGAAACAACTTCTAAGGAACTAATGCATCACAAGGACAGGAGCAATTTAAATGAACAAAACAACGACGGTTCAGAAGATTTGACCACAATGGCAGCCCTCAATGAATTAACGACAATGCCAACAGAAGTAGAACGTTTGCCAAATGAACCAGAACTGTCAACTCATGAACCTCAATCCAAAGATACTGGCACTACTAAAACAAACATGATGATTGACAATTATTCAGGAACCTCAGGACACGAAAAACTTCTGAATCAGGGGGTTGAGGAATTACCTTTGGCATCCTGTATAAATTTTACATCGACAAACGATTCAGTACCAGAAGCTGTACAAACGGTTGAGGTTATTTCTGAGTGTGAAAGAGAAAAACAAACACCAATATATGTAATACCTATTCCATCCACCAGTCGTCAAAGTGTAGAGCTGATTGAAGACAAATGGGTACTAGTGGATGACATGCCAACCGAAGTCCCTTCAAAGAGTCCAATAAAGAAACAAAATATAAAAGATTTTTTAAAGTTACCAAAGACTCCAATTAAAACACAAAAAGCTGGTATAGAACATCGCTCTTTTGTTTTAACGAGTAAAGATTGGGAAGCTGTAGAACTAGAAAAACAACAAAAAAAGATGAAAGAGATACAAGAAAAGGAGAACAAACGAATAGCAAGACTAGAAAAAGCCAAAGAGAAACGCTTACTCGAAGAAAAAAACAAGCTGAAACTTTTAATAAAAAGAACAAAGCCAAAAATTTAAATGTAATTAAGAAAAGTAAACCAAATTCTAATAGTATCAAATCAAAAATTGTTATCCAATCAAACATCTTAATTAAACCTGCAAATAGAATCTCAAGTGATATTGAAGAAGAAAGAGAATATACAAAGGAAATAAAAAAAGAACCTATGAGAGAAGTTAAACCTGCAAATATTACTGCCCTGAAGGAAATAAAAAACAGACCAATTTTAGATGCAGTTGAAAGGACCTTTAAAGAATCGGAACAAGTACAGATGGTCAAAAAAGAATTGAAGAAGGGACCAATTTTAGATGAACTTAAACCTCCGAACATAACTTTCCGAGATTCGAGTTGAATGTTGGAAGATGATTAAGCGAGATTATTAATGGACCTAGGCACGTAGGTGTGCCTACATTGTTAAATACAACTGCCAATCGTCATACCAAATTCACTGTGCCAATAATTATACTTCAGTGCCAATGATTGTGCAATAGCATAGAATTAAGTTTTATGTTAGTTTTTAAGCAATTTTTTTTAATACCAATGTGAATCATTGTAATCTATACTTATATACCTTTTATTTGATAAACATTAGATGTATAAAAAATATTAATATAACAAAGAATTTACTACTTATATGTTGAAGGTCATCTTAGAGTGCCAATCACTGTACTGTTTACCCTAGTAGTAATAAATTATAACTATTTAAATAATAAATAGCCACTAACTATGAAGCTAGAAGTTGCAACTTTAAATCCTATCAGCAAGCAATTCCTTCATTGTCCAACATTCTAAGTTAATTATTTAACGTAAACTAGGCTATTGTTTTAATAACTATTTTTCTGTAGGTGTTTTGGAGTGTGGAAGAGGAGATTTCCAGTAGTAGCTCTGACCATGCGTTTAAATTTGCTACGAGCCAATGCAGTAATTATAGCTACCGCAGTGTTGCATAATACCTGTCGACTAAATAATCAAGCTGATGTACCACCAGAGGTACTTATACCTACTGCAGATGCAGTGCCAGTACCAAATAATGATAGGTCTCAGTCTTGTCATGGAACACCTAAAACTTCGCCAAAATGTATCAGTGCTTCCACGTGAGTTGCGACAGAAAATTGGAAATTTTTTTGGTGAATCTTCAGAGGAACCTCCAGCAAAAAAGGCTAATGTTCGCAAAAGGTGCCAAGTGTGTTCAGCCAAGAAAGACCGTAAAACTAACTACACCTGCGAGAGTTGCAACAAATATATCTGTGTAGAACATATAGTACCTTTCTGTGCTGACTGTACCAAAGATAATGATTCCAAGTGATTAATTGTTTTTTTTTTTCTCAAATTTATTTAGTTTCCTACAAAAAAGTGTCATTAAAATGTTAAGACTGATTGTTAATTAATAATATTATTACATTCAAGTAGAAGAGAAAATTTTTGTTGACAATTTTCGTTATTTTTTTAAAGTTCTATTAAATATAATTAAAACATAATATAACAAAATATTTGTGTTTTATTTATTTACATAAATACCCAAAAAACTAAACACGTATAAATATAATCTTTATTATTTATAAAGTATTGGAATAATTTTGACATTAATGAACGGGTCGGTGAGACCCACCCCAACGTCCGTGTATCACTTTTCCACCCCCATGACGCCGGGTTAAGTCAAAATCAAAATCGAGTGATTATCATGATGACATGAATTCCATAAATTTCATCCGATGGATGAAAGAAAAAATTATCCCTAATTTACCTTCGAATTGCATTGTGGTGATGGATAATGCGTCATATCATTGCACGCAAGTAAACAAGGCCCCTACAATGGGCAATACGAAAGCAGAGCTCCAAGAGTGGCTTACTAAAAATAATATTGCTATCGATGATTGCTGGACAAAGGCGCAGTTATGTGAATTAATCAAAAGACACAAAGGCGACCCACAGTATGAAGTAGAACAAATGTTAAATGAACATGGACACGAGCTTCTTCGTCTGCCGCCCTACCACTGCGATTTAAACCCTATAGAAAAAATATGGGCTATTGTGAAGAGGCGCATAGCCGAGAAAAATGTGGATCAAGCTCCTAGTGATATAGCCTCCATTACTGAAGCTGCATTCAGCTTAGTGACGACAGAAGAATGGTTAAATGTCTGTCAACATATAGAAAAGATCGAAGAAAAATACTTCGAATCAGATAGGCTGATGGATGTGGAAATGGACAAACTTATGATTAATGTTACTGGAGACACATCTGAATCTTCTGATGAAGACTCTAGTATAGATTCTGATGATAATCGAATGGAAGGAATTGAACCACTGCAGGACCATTGCTATTTTAAAAAATTAATTTAAAAATACTGATTGATTCTAAATATAAGACATAAAAAGTTATCATTGAGTTTTAATTTTTTTTATATTATTATAGGCAATAGGTCATTTTCTTCAATTTATACTTATTTATAGTTTCAAAAATGAGACACTATTGATTAATGATAATAAAGGAAAAAAAGATTAGTAAGCCTGGCAACATTAAGCACGCCCTCAATCGCGCGCAGACTTATCTTGCGCGCACTATACCAACAAACCACTGTCAAGATTGCGTTTCGTTCACGCGGGCCGAACAATTAAACTTATTCTTTTCAATGAAATAAAAAGATTTGTGCAACACCGAAATCATAAAATAAGATAAAAAAGCATTTTTTCGGCCAAAAGCATCCATATGCTTAAAATAATAAAAAAAGGTATTTGTTTTTGTTGTCTTTTTAAATGTGCTTGATTGTAAAAATGAAACGCTTTGAGTGTCGACGGAGGGCTTCGGTTAACGGATAACCAACATCTGGTCGTCGCAGGTAGCAGACCCAAAATCTTTTAGGAACGCAGTTTACGGTTTATTACTCGTAACTCAAAAACGAATAGTAGCTTTTGTACAATAACGATAAGTTGATTATAGGAACCGGGAATTAGTAAATCCAGTGTTGTCGTATTTAAGTGTTTTGCGCTAAATTGGGGGAAAAATTCATTTTGGGACATAAAATTTAATATATAAGTCATTTAAACCGGCGTGACTTTCACGTTCGGCTTGAGGAAATAACCTTCTGTATTTGGGTGTTTAGAGATTTTGGGTAATTATTCATTATTTGGGATTTTTATGTGTGTAAAAGCGGTTTAGGCCTAAGGTCGTGAAATAGGGAGTTATTGACACAGAAGTGGTAACTGGATTTTGTGTCAAGATTGGCACTAGGGTTTGGTTGGTAGGAGATCCGGTTGGGAAAAAGTCCTTTTTGCTGTGTGATCTGATGGATTGGCAATGTAGCTCCCCAAGGAGATTATTTTTGGAAATGGGTTTTCACCCTTAGCTAAATAATGTAAATATTTTATAGTGGAAATAAGTAATGTGTGAAATGAGTAAGTGTTTTGACGAATTTGGTTCGAATCATATTTGTTGGATATACTAGTTGACCGCCATTTTGCTGTCTCGTTTTAGCTTGTGCCGTACCAAGTTATTCTTTGAAATAAGATGTAACCTTTTGTAAAATGGGAGCAGGCGGGAATTGACTAGTAAAAATATTTGCTGGTAAGTTCGTATTTTGGAAAATTTATGCGTCTTATCTAAATTTATGATAACCAATTATGCGTGGGAGCACGCGGTCTTTGATCGGGTGTTGAAATCGATTTCGTTCTCAAATTCCAGGTCAATATGGGAAGAGTTATAAAAAGTATAAGTTTTCACAAGTTCTCACAGGTGTTATAGAAGCTTTTCAACAGTATTTCATGAATCTCAAGATTATTTCATTTCAAGACAATTGTCATCTCACAATAACCTAAATGTGGTGAGAATTTAATCACTGCGTATCCACTCAATTGTTATGTGAAACGAACAGTCAGCAGTGTGGACAGCAAAATTTGATCAGGTGAACTCTTTAAATTTTATTTAATAAGAAGTTTAAGTGAAGTGAATTCACCGCAGAACATTTGTGCGTTTAGGACTTACCTTATTCAGATATGCTTTAGGTATAGTAATTAACTAGTAGGGCGCGTGGGTGCGCGGCTCGCTAAAGCGAACCGCGGTTTTTCTGTCCACCAAGTAGACCTTCGGGTCTTGATCATCTTTTTCCAAGGAACTACTCTACCATCTTTCATAGTCTTAGAGATATACACCGACGAAATTTGTATGACCGCCATCTTGAATTTTTTTCTATTCATCAAGTAGACCTTCGGGTCCTGTTCATCTTTTTCCAAGAAACCACTCTTCCATCTTTTATAGTTTCCGAGATAGACACCGACGAAATTTGTATGGCCGCCATCTTGAATCTGCCATTTTGGAGTTTTTTTTTCGGCTCTCTGCCAATTGGATGAGGTTTCGAGTGACATTTGGTTGAACACCCCCCACCTATCTTCGATACCCTGGCCGTGCTCTTCACTCGTCTCCGAAATCCTCAACCATCAGCTCTCTCCATATTTTTCCTCCAAATGATTTTTTGTCCTCTATACGAAACCAACAGAAATTTTGAAAAGGAACCGTATAAAGTCTTGCATTTATTTTGTATGGAAAAAAATAAAGTCCGCCATCTTGAATTTTTTTTCTATTCATCAAGTAGACCTTCGAGTCCTGATCATCTTTTTCCAGGAAACCACTGTTCCATCTTTTATAGTCTCCGAGATAGACACCGACGAAATTTGTATGGCCGCCATCTTGAATCCGCCATTTTGGAAGTTTTTTTCGGCTTTCTGCCAATTGGATGAGGTTTCGAGTGACATTTGTTTGAACACCCCCCACCTATCTTCGATACCCTGGCCGGTGCTTCTCATCCGTCTCCGAAATCCTCAATCATCAGCTCTCTCCATATTTTTGTTCCGAATGAATTTTTGTCCTCTATACGAAACTGTGAGTGAAAAAAAATTTTTCCATACAAAATTTTACAGGAGAGGTGATCAATGAGTCAGTCAGTCAGTGAATCAGCACGAGTAGCTATACAGGGCGTCCCACGGCTATGCCACATGGAGGGGAAGTACCTTAAATATTGTAGATGGAACATTTTACTGAAAGAAGACTTCATTTTAATTTAAAAAACAATTTAAACTGCATTCATAGATTTTTAAATAATTGCCTGGTTGAACCGGGACTCGAACCAGCTATACGAGAAAAAAAATTAACCTGTATCTTTATCATACCGATCGGAAGGCTTCATCATAAGGATTATTTTTTGTTAAATAACATAGCATGAGAAATAAAAGGAAGACCATGAATTTTAGCCTTTGATGTAAAATTTTGTTCAGAAAAATGAAAATCTGACATTGGCGTATCGACATACAACTGACATGAACTATTACTAATGAGTACCCACTTGAGAAGTACGCATCAGTTCCCGATCCGTACTATCCTTACTAATCCTTACTTATATTACCTATAAATGCGAAAGTGTGTTTGTTTGTTGATTTATTGGTTTGTCCTTCAATCCCGCTGCAACAGTTTGCAGCGGGATTGAAGGACATGAAGCAACCAACTTTATAATTTTTTTTATTTTGATTTACAACTCCACATCAAAGTTTTGTAGCCTGTTTTCTTACCCGACGTGGAATATGTTATGAACCCACGGTCAGTATCCGTCTCATGCTACTTAACCAACTTAACAACCAGCCGTCGTATCAGGTGAGAAACAAGGTTACAATAACACTAATATTGTACGAAATGCTGGAGTCCTTCAGATGAAGATGTAAATTCCGGTTTGTACTTCCGGTCTCTAAAAATGACTGATATTAAATATTTCTTCGAAACTTTTTATGCGCAGCCAGATAAACAGAAACAAGATGCTATAATACTAAAACATTGCACGCCTATTACCGTAAAGCGTCGCCGTCGAAATAATAACTCAAAATACGCGAACCAAACATTTCAAACCAAGTTTTACATTTATAGCAAATCTGAAAAGACGAAAGTACAAGTGTGTCAACGTTTTTTTTTTTGACAATTTTGCAAATAACGAAGTAGAGTCCAAAGTATTATGAAGGAATATTACCACGTTGGGAAACTTTTAACAGAAAACAGAGGGGGCGACCATATTTCCATGAAATATACAGCAAAACGAGAAGCAGTCATGAACTTCATCAACAAGATTCCATGTGAAGAGCCCCACTACTGTCGGAGAAATACAAAAAGATATTACCTTTCTTCCGAATTATCAATCAACAAGTTGTGGAAGATGTACAATTCAGAAGCTGCTGATGACTTAATGGTAAAAAAGTCCTATTTCCGACGTATTTTTAATACAAAATATAATCTTTCATTTGTCACCCCAAGAACGGACGTATGCGCCACTTGCTTGAAATTTTGTGAAGAAATTAAAGAAGAAAAAGATGACAATGCACGCCTGACCTTAATGACTGCCCAAAGGCTACCCAAATTAAAAGCAAAGTCATTCTTCGAAAAAATTAAAGAGGAAAACGAAAAAAATTTAAATTTACTTAAAGTTCCAGATCAAGTTGCATATTATCTAAGAAATGTTTACCTATACAATTTCACAATTGTATTAGGCTCATCTAGAAGTAAATTACTTCCTGAGAATGTTTTCGCGTACTGCTGGACTGAGGACAGCTATCCCAAAGCTGCCAATGAAATTGCTTCAGCCTTATATCACAGGCTGAAAAATACGGACTTTTCTACCATCACAAAAGTACGTCTTATGGCAGATGGATGTGCGGGTCAAAATAAGAATACTATTATGCTGGCTATGTTATCTAAATGGTTAACCGAAGCACCACAAAATGTCAAAGAAATTGAGTTCGTATTTCCGGTAGTGGGTCACTCGTATATACCTCCCGACAGAGTTTTTGCTCAAATAGAAAAAGAAGCACGAAAACATGAAGTCATAAACAGCCCTCAAAAGTACCTAGATATTATATCAAAATTTAGCACAGTGACGAAATTAGGAGTTGAATGCGAAGTTTTAGATTGGAAGACGGCTTCACAAGAAGTATTTAAACCGGTGGGTAACTGGCATTTAAAGTTTAAATTATTTAAACGTTTTATTTTAAGACGTTCTAAAAGAGACGGAAATGTTTTGATTGGAGGACATCTTCTCTATGAAACTGATGATGGGATCTGCAAAAATGTCTGCAGAAAAGGAAAATCAGGCTCCATGATTAATCCCTCAAAAATAAATCCATCATGTCGCACCCCTAGATGAAAAGTCCACTAACTCAAAAAGTACGTGTTTTGAGTTAATAGCATTTTCAAACTCCTGACTCGAATACCTATACGGCAATATATCTCATGTAACCATATCTTCAACCGTTTTCGAATAATGGCGAGAAATGTAGCTTTACTTGAATGACCCTCCCCCTACCAGTGCGAATACTACTCCGTTATTTTGAGTTGTCTCCCGCAGGGTTATTACGTAAGAATTACTACGCGATCGGTCGCAAAACGTCACAAAAAATCGTATTACGGAAGCCAATCGCGCGCCTATTGTTCGCTTGTCGCAAAATGCACTTTCATATGCAATCAGGCCATCGATACTAGCGCCACTCGCGATTAGACAGCAATAGATGCAAACAAAATACACAGTTTTATCGTCATCTGTGGTTGAATTTTTACATTTTTTTAATTGTTTTGTGTTGTGGTCTGTGGTAATTTGCATTATCTGGGTGTACTGTTCGTGGAGTGATTACATTCTCTTGGCTGTTCGTCTCGCATCGCTTCTTCGCTTCATTTCATTCGCTTTCATCTAGTTGAAGAGAATTAAAAATAATATATATATCTTATATCAGACATCAGTAAGTTAACAGTTAATTAAAATTCAATACAAACAATTCGTTGGGACGTTCGTTTCCTGCAGCTAACATTTCTTGTATTAATTTTAGTGGAGCATCGAGTGTCTCAATTTCAAGTGGAGGAGTTAGTTAACTACCTCATGGCGCACCCAAGCCTAGTTAAGGGCGTTGGTTTGGGAGCGAGGTCCAAGGAAAACATAGATAGAGAATGGAGCAATCTCGCTTCCAAACTAAACGCCCACGGCGAGGGTGCGACGAAGACGGGGCAGCGCTGGAAACGTGTATGAATATTACTTTTTTATGTTCTTATCCTACGTATCATGTTTGGTTTGTTGATGATGCTGATCATGCTTAATTTTTTTAATCTAGTATTGGGCAGACTTAAAATTTAAAGTCAAAACAAAAGCTGCTCAAAGAAGAACAGAAGCTTCTGTACTGGTGGTGGGCCAGCCACCCAGCCAGATTTGACAGAAATAGACAAAAAAATTCTGTCAATAATTGGTGAGGGTGCTGTGCATGGTGACTCGGAGCACAGGGTGCCTATACTTGTAAGCTTTTATATTATATTTATTTGTCTACTTGCATTGTCTATCTGTACTTGCATTTCGATTTTCTATTACATAAAAGCATGTTCATGGTTTAATGTCTTCATTGTCTAATTATTACTGTATGAATCTTTTTCTTACTAAGCATATCAAATCATTATGAACCAATTATTTTTGTTTTATTACGTACAATAAAAATATCGACGAAGGTGGAGGATGTTTAAATAGTAGCTCATTTTGAGTTGCAGGAGTTTACATGAAATTTACTTATGCAAGTCCTAGTTAAATTCATTCTTATTTAGAGTTAATTGCGTTTTACTGAAATTTTATTTAAAATAATTATTGTTCATTTTTAGTTGCGTTGTTTTGATGATATTTTATTGCAATATTTTTTTTGATATTTCAAATTACTCTGATTTACATGAAAGTAAAAGTAAATTCCGACTTACGTTAGTTTTGTTGAAGGAAAGTTTAACTTCGTTTATCTTGGTCTGTTTAGTCAAAAATGTACTGTTCTTAGACAGATAAGGTTTATTAGGCCTTTTAGAATTAGATTTTTTATCCGTCATAAAATTTTGATAAGCAATGCGTGATATTTTTTGATTTTTTGAGTTGGTTGACTTTACTTGATTGCTTATAGTTAGGACAATGAAAAGTAGAGGAAAACTCATGTTAGAAATGATTAACACAAAAAAGAGGGTCCTGACCAGCTAGCTGCATTGGATGACAGAAGATTTCTTCCATTCCATAGTGTAGAAGTGCTCAATAGTGTACAGAAGACTGAGTTGCCAGTTGCATTGTATGTTCCAAGACCTCTTTCACTCCCTGGTATGGAAATGCTAAATAGTGTACATGCATCTGAGTTGCCACTAATGGTGTGCGGAATCGATTATCTATAATCGATTAATCGATTACCAAGATGATCGTTCGCAATCGATTATCATTTAGATACAATCGATTATTGGGAGTAAGCCATTTAAGTTAATATGGTAACCCTACATGCAAGGGGAATCTCCGTTACTAGTAAAAAGTGTAATGATGGGTAGTATGCTCTATTGTAGGGGAAATCCCGAATTATGTTTTAAGCATTGTTTTACGGTTTTAGCTTCATAACACATGAGACGTATACAATCTCAGACGTTATAATAGTTTTCTTTCAACTTCAAGTTCTGAGTGGAAACTTTTGTGAATTTTAAAATGAAACGCCGTGAAAGTATTTCTTATGTGTGGTCACATTTTGATAAAACTGGCCAAGAAGCAACCTGTAAATTGTGTAAAAAACAAATAAAACTCTGTGGTAACACTACAAATCTGCGAGAACATTTAAAGAGAATACATCTGATTGAAGACGAGAAACCTTCTACAAGCAGGAGCCCAGCTACAGGAGAATCAGAAATACCAAAGGTAGGCGAACATGGTGGAAAAAAATTTAAGCAGACACGTTTGTCTACTACACTAACTGCAAAAGAACTAAACCAGAAACAAACCCAAAATATTGACTCTGCTCTTTTGCAAATGGTTTGTCTAGATTACCAACCATTGCAAGTCTCTGAAAATAAAGGATTTCTTAACTTTGTTAGAATCTTACAACAAGAGATTTGTGGCAGTGAAACGGTCTACATACCTCCGAGCAGAAAAGTGTTGACACAATCTATTTTATGCAAACACTATGAAAAAGCAAGTGCAAATTTGAAAGTACTTTTAAACGATGTGGAATACATGGCTGCAACCACAGATATATGGACATCTGATTCCAATAAGTCGTATATCACTATTACTGGCCACTGCCTATACAAGGATGAATTACAATCATTAGTTCTTGCAACTAAAGAACTTCCAAGTCCACATACCGGAGAACACATAGCAGAACATTCTCGTCAAATATTTGAAGAATTTGGTATTCTACAGAAAATAGTTACAATAGTATCAGACAATGCACACAATATGAAAAAAGCGATAAATCAGAATCTTCAAAAACATCACCATCCATGTATCGCACACACTCTTAATCTGAGTGTTAAAGAAACACTTACTGGAAATCCAACTCTGCAAGATATAATTCAGAAATGCAAACGTATAGTTGCCCATTTCCGACACAGCGCCAAAAGTACTGAGATTCTGTCTGCAAAACAAAAGCAAATGAATATGCCAATTTTAAAATTAAAACAAGACATAGAAACTAGGTGGAACAGTATAAGTATTATGTTTGCGAGACTGTGTGAAGTTAAAATCCCACTTACGATTGCTTTAGCGGAAATTGATCTTGCACTGGAATCCCTTGATAATAATGAGTGGAAAGTATTAGTGGACTGTGTGGCACTTCTGAAAAATATTGAAGAAATTACAGAACAACTATCTGGAGAAAAATATCCCACCATGGGAATGGTAATTCCATTAATTCGAGGACTGCAATATAACTTAAATGCAACCAATACCGAAACACTAACTGGAGGTCAAGTGAAAGAAAAAATATTAGAAGTCCTACAAAGACGACTTGGCTCACTAGAAAGCAACAAACATGTGGCAATAGCTTGTCTGCTGGATCCACGTTTTAAAAAACTTGGGTTCGGTACGGACACTAATGCAACAAATGCCCAACAACGTTGTCTTGAAGAACTAACTTATCTCAGAAACAGCACTCCAGGGACTAGTGAGCTAGTAATTACACAACCGCAACAACTTGAGCAAGTAACTGCAAAACCATCGATTTGGGATCATTTTGAGCAGAAGAAATCAAATTTTATTGCAACATCTACATCTTCAACTGAAAATATAATTACATTACGACAATACTTAGAATTGCCTCTACTTGCAAGGACAAGCAATCCTCTACTGTATTGGAAGAGCATGAAAACAAATAACCCGCATCTGTATAAATTACATTTGAAATATTCGTGCATTCCAGCCACCTCCGTTCCGTCGGAGAGAATTTTCTCTAAAGCAGGTCAGTTGACTAATTTAAGGAGGAACAGCCTGCTGCCAAAGCATCTCGATTATATCATTTTTTTAAATGCTAACTGGTCACTGATTGGGAATTGATGTATTTGTATTGTTTGATTTTTAATATCTAGTAGTGTTTCATTTTAAATAAATATGTGATTTAATTCAGTTTTGTTTCATTTTTATAATATGGAGGTGAGACAATTTGTAACAATTTTTATTTCGAACTAATAATCGATTAATAATCGATTATCTTGGTTTGCATAATCGATTAATCGATTAGATAAATAATCGAATCGGCACACCATTAGTTGCCACCCAACTAGCACAAACTAGTTGCTTAAGAGCTTTGGAGCTAATCCGACTATTCCCAAAGGTGCCAAGCTCAAGCGCCAGAGCGTGCACTGCAGACCTTATGCAGCCGCTTTGCAGTCAAAGGGGCACAACTTTTTGCAACCTCCAGTTCCATTAGATCTTCATAATAGTGGCATAAAAGCGCTACAGGAGCTGCAACTAATAATTAACACCACACTAAAGCTCTTGTGGCGCTTATTGAATGAATGACAGGTTTAACTGAATGAATAAGGATCACTCATCATTTACCTTGTCTCTCATTTATTAAATACATCTGTTGTTCCTGAGTCAGACATTACAGAATACAAATAAATAATAAGTGAAGTGAAGGTAAGTGTTTTTGAGTTATATTTTGTATTTTAAGCAAGTGGCTAAAAACGCAGATCAGTTTATCGTGCAAATAGTTGATATTATTGGAGTATTTTTAAAGCACCTCAATAATTACCTCAGAATATCGTAAAATATGTAAAATATTAATTATTTAAATAATATTATATCACATACCTACACGATATTGAAATTACATACTTGACTACATTTTTATTTAGTAAGTTGCTGCTTCTATATTTAGTTATATTTTACTACAAATTGTGATAAAAACTTATACATTTCTCAAGTAATGATAAATAATTGTGTTGTAAACAATGGCGTCTATGAGAAGCAGCTTTAACTTGCAACTTCAACCTTAATACTTCCTCTCTGCGCGTCAAAGCGTTAAGTTTCACTCTTCTGAAGGTCCAAGTAACACCTGTACCTACCACTAATGCAGTTCAGGTCTTTGCAATCACTTTTATTTCGTACTTAATGCAGGTATCGAACCACACTAATGGTTATTTGATAGAGATCCGTAGAACTCTTTGAAACCCCTAAAATACGAGGATCATTTTTATCTGCTTCTATATTTTTCACTCTTTCAATTGTTTAACACTTACTATGTCTTACCATGTTTTCAGAATGCCTTTCAAAATAATTCTAACTCATAATGAACAACAAAAAATACAAGAACTTTGCACCTGTCCATCTACGTGGGAAAAACATGGAGTGTTACACTGGCCGAACAAAAAAAGTGAAAAATTATGTAAAATAGAAGATTCCACTCTACAACCAAACTAAACCAAGTAGTGAGCGTGGATCTTTAGGCATAGCGTTAGGAGTAATTTGTAATCCGTAGTAAAAGTAGACTTGACTATTTGTTAAATTGACTATAGTTAGGACACTAACCAATAGTTAAACCAAAGATTCGTTTTTTGGTCGCCATTTTAACTATAGTAAGTAATAACTATTGGTTAAAATATTGCCATTGCAATGAACATTGACTTACACAGGGTAAGATCATTTTTCGTAGGGAGTCGTTATTTTAGTATGGCAACATTGGTATATCCGAATGCATTTTGACATTTGTCGTGACGTATATGTCAAATTCGTGTGAATTTTTTGTGTTGATTTTACAAATCGAAATCAATTGTGCGATTCGAGTGATAATTTTAATTGTATTCTTTAGGTATCCAGTTGATTTTTAGCTTAAAAACTGCCTTAATTGGTATCAGTCGATTTTTAGCTTGAAAACTACCTTGAAATAATGACGTCAAGCAACAAGTGCAAGAGTTGTTTTTAACCTTTACGCTCGGAATGCGTATGAATTCATACGCGTGACGACATACTACCGTTGACTCGGAATGCGTATGAATCTGTACGCATACCTCAACAAAACAAAAAGTGCATTATACTATATCCCTCTTGCTTTGTTCATTTAAAGTTGTACGTGAAAGAAAGAGAGGATAGTGCGCTCTTTAATTTGACGTATAATACTTGTTACATTTTGACTTTAGCAACAAGCAGTGCCATTTTGAACTCAGTTGCTCTTTACGACAAAAGGCGCGTAATTTGTGTTTACAAAAATAATGTTTTTGTGGGAAAGCTGAGTGAACTTTGTAATAAAGGTAAGTCAGATATACTTATTGATCTTTTATGTAAGTCATTTTACCATAAATTGAACATAACATGCAATAATTCCGTTATTTTTATCATTTTCTACCAACTGGTATGGAACTTTTCTGTGTTCTGTATATTTTGAACACTGATATTTTGACCAAAAGAAACATTTTATAGTGATTCGTGTGAACAAATACTCCAGAAAATAATCGTTTTCTAGTGTTTTGTATATATTTTAGTTCGAAAACGCTTAAATTTTCGTAAATGACTGCATTATCTTTGCAAAGGCCCAAACTTTATGACCGTTTGTGCCGCCATTTTTATTATGTTTCTCTCTCGACGTAGTGCTTTCATCGTAATGTCGATGAGACTGATATCGATAAAATTATTGACGTATAAGTAATGAATAATTATCGTGTCATATCTGTCTTGTTTTGCACTGATTTGATAAAATAATAATATTGGGTTATTTATTGAAAAAAAATATAGAATGACTATAATTAGATAAACAAAAATTGTTATGAAGGTACATATAAGTGCTTTACTTATGAGTCTGTGTTACTTGAAATAAATGTTTTTTTTTTGTCATATATTTTTTATTTTTAGATGTGGAATCCAGGACAATCAAGCGTGCCAGGTGAATTTTTCGATGTCCTCAACGACGAGGAACTAGATTCGGATGACGGTGTTGTTGAGGAGATCGTGGAAAATAGATACGAGAACCTGGCGAACGAGTTGGACAGGCTGCAGGTCAGTAACAGATATTGTATAATATGTATATTATATTATTTTTGTGTAATTTGTATAAATATAAAAAAACTTTGAAATTGTTTTCTCACAGTAATTTTGTATTATTACAGCTACAACCGCAATCACAAATATTTGTAGTTCAAGATGATGGCTCCCTAGCGCCTATAGCGATGTCAGAACCCGGCGCAGGTGTTATGTAAGTATTGCTGTGTTGATAATGCGAAAGTTTATGTGTGTGTATGTAATGTTTGTTATCATGACTGATTTTGAGCGCGAAGTTTGCTAGAGATTGGTATGAAACCAATGTACACGAATTGTTGATGCTGTTCGCATTTTGGATGTTGGTGGGCATTCATAAAATGCCCACCATGAAAAGTTGCTTCTCTAAGCATACAATTTTGCGCACAGAAATATTCCGGTCCATGTTTTCTGAAGACAGGTACTGGAATGTAAATAGAGCCTTCCATCTAGCCAATGGGTCAAGAGATACAAATAACCCTGACAATATTTTGTACCCTATGGGACCAGTTATAGAAGAACTAAACGCCAAGTTCCAACAAAATTACAGGCTAAGTGAGGATATTTGTATTGACGAGTCATTGACTCTATGGAAGGGTCCGCTTGGTTTCAAGCAATACATAAAAACAAAATCGGCTCGTTTCGGAATAAAATCATACCAACTGTGTGAATCAGCGACTGGCTATTTATGGACATTTTTCATATATGTAGGCCGCCAGACGACCAACTCCACACTTCCCTCGAGTGTTTCGACAGTGATCAAACTGGTCCAGCCTCTTTTAAATTTGGGTCACGTACTGTACATGGACAATTGGTTCAACTCACCTATGCTTGCGAGGTACCTCAAATGCAGGCGAACTGATTGTGTGGGAACACTTCGGCCATCCCGTCGAAAGGTACCTGCCGTCATACAGAGGACCCCGTTGGTTGAAGGTGAGTTTGTAGCGAGACAATCTGGAGATGTCATGGTTGTAGCTCTCCAAGACCGTAAACGGCTAACCTGTTTATCCACCTTCCATGGCGTGACCCAGATACCAAAAGAAACTAGACCAGGACGACCTTCCCATTTTAAACTTCAACTGATCGAAGACTATAACGTATTTAGAGCCCGGATTTTTTGTGGGTTTACGTATCGGTACTTGGGCTTTATTTGCTGGGTATGTCGCACAATATACTCCCTCTCAGTTTGAGCTGCTGCTGGAGCTACTACTCGAACCTAATTGCTAGACGAAAGTGAAAGAGGGCGAGTTCGTGGCATTATTGGTGAAGTAGGCGATTTACGCAAAGGAGAGGTTGTTTTTCTTTTAAAAATGGTGTTTGTGCTAGACGAAGGTGAAAGGGAGCGAGTCCGTGACATGGTTAGTGGAATAGGCGATTTACACAAAGGCGAGAAAATGATTTTTCTTTTGGGAATGGGATTTTCGTAGTGCGGATCTGCATCGGAATCGTCGAAATTGCTTTCATCATCGCTATGGACTGGTGAGATAACATACTGACGTTTAGGAACTCTTCGTCGTCCGTCAACGTTTTTAGACTGCTCTACAAGATTGAACGAAGATTCTAAAATGAGCGGTGATGAAACTAACCTTCCTTCATCTGGTACCTAAATTTAGGTTTTTTGAATTACCGGAGTTTTCATCTAGAGGTGCGATGTATGTTATCTGATGCAAAGAAAAAGGACACTCTAAAGTTACTAAAAAGTCATTGGGGCAATGATTGGCAGCAAAATAAAGAATTGTTATTTTTTAAAACCTTATTAAATGCTGAAATTCAAGTTGAATGTCCAGACAGTGAAGAGTTATGTGAACCGCAAGAAGAAATTGAGGATATGCACGTCTGATTTTTTTATTTTTAATGTCTTTTTATAATTAATAAACTTAAATATGTATAAGAATAAGTATAAGAATTAAACATTAAAATACAATTACATTTTATTATTTATCATTCCTAAAAATTTCGTAAGTATCAAGATCATTTACATTTCTTGTACTCAAAAAAGATACCCTGCAAAAACAGCAATATCCTTATCAAATTGAAGCAAAAGCAGCAATATCTAGGTATTGGTCGCAAAACCAGCATCATCCAAAATTAATTGGTATTTTCTGGGAAATGTGTTACTTTATTGTGAATTTCTATTCTACTTTTCATAATTTTAAGATCATTCTTCAACTATAAACCATACAGAACATAGCATAATATTCGCGATAAATTGTGATCTAAAAAAAACCGTTACTCGCATTTTAATGAAACTGGATGTTGCTACCTTTGCTTTTATATGACTCATTTGGTCCCGTTAGGTTGGCAATACTTGCTGTCAAGTGTATCGGTCTGGTTCATCTGATAGCGATATTTCTCCGTTAGGCGACCCATACACCTACAATAATATTGCGCAATGTTGATGATTGCACAATATGATTGATGAGCTCCGAAACCCACACGGTACAATTAAATTGAGACAATAAAATTGAACAAGCATTCTCGTCATTACTTTCTTCAGTGCAACATGTCTGATAAAGATTTGGCTGCAGCTATCGTGTGTTTAATTGTAGCGAAACGGCAAAAACGTAAACGCCGAATCTGGACTAAGGGCTGGTTGATGAAAAGGCCAATCTACAATAACGAACGCCTGTTAAAGGATCTAGAATTAACTGAATTGAAAGATTTCAAGAATTATATGAGAATGGATCCTATCAAATTTAGGCAATTGATTCAGTTGGTAAAACCTTTAATAGAGAAAACAAATACTGTAATGAGAGAAGCAATTTCACCATTTCAACGTTTGGCCATTACATTACGATACCTGGCCACTGGAAATACTTTTGAAGATTTGAAATTCAGCACTGCTATCTCACCACAATCACTTGGCAAAATTGTAATAGAAACCTGTGAAGCAATAATACAAGTTTTAAAGGACTATATTAAGGTAAGAAAATAAATACATTTAGTAATTAATTAATTTATTTATAGGCCGTGTCTATATGTGCTACTACAAAAGACCTATTTCTCTATTCTTTAAATGTAGATATATATTGCAATAAAAGAGAGTTTTCATTTCCTTCTGTATGATTTACAACAACCGTAGTAGTCTCATCAAAATTATCTGAGCTATGTTCCATAGCAGGTAGCTGATTGTCGATTCGCACTGATGGCTGGTTAACATATCTTGGTACATGCGATGGTCTTGCTGTAATTTGTACTGAAGATGGGTCAACATATGTTGGTGATGGTAAAGGCATTGCGCTAATATGAACTGGAGATTGGTTAACGTACGATGTTAATGGAGTTGAGTTTGCGGAAATATGAACTGGAGATTGGTTAACGTACGATGTTAATGGAGTTGAGTTTGCGGAAATATGAACTGGAGATTGGTTAACGTACGATGTTGATGGAGTTGAGTTTGCGGAAATATGAACTGGAGATTGGCTGTATTGAATATTGTGCATAAATTCGTTAATTTTTACAGAATTACGGTGTAGCTGTCCTAATTGACCTTCCATTAGGATTTCAGCAATCGCTTTTTTAGCATAAATTTGTTGGGGTCGATCCATTTTTCGTAGATCTGCGGCGCAAGCCAGAGCCCAATAGGTGTATTCGTCTTTTTTTTCACTGAGATGCTCATATGCCAAATTCATAAGTTTTTCCTCATTCTTGGCTTTTGTAGAAGCATGCTTCTTTAAAATTTTCCGAGGAACCTTGTTATCATTATCATTCTTGCAATCATCATTAACATCCAATGTAGAAGTTTGACTAACCTAGAAATAAAAAAATGAAGTAATTAAGTATTTTATATATTCAGTGTACATATTCCTTTCCAGTTACCACAAACAAACGAAGAATGGGAAGAAGTGGCCAAAGGGTTCGAAATCAGGTGGAATGCTCCTCACATCCTTGGTGCTATAGACGGCAAGCACGTGGAAATAAACAAACCTCCTGGCTCGGGATCATACTACTACAATTATAAAAAACAATTCAGTATTGTTTTGATGGCTATTGTAAATGCCAATTATGAATTTATTATGGTCGATGTTGGAACAAATGGTCGAGTGTCAGATGGAGGTGTGTTACAAAATACCAAATTCGGACAAAAATTACGGAACAATGATTTGAATATCCCAAGACCTGCAGTTGTGAACAACAGTACTCGAAGTCTCCCATATGTCTTTGTAGGAGATGACGCCTTCCCAATGGGACCAAATTTATTAAAGCCGTATAGTCAAACTGGATTGACAAAAGAAAAACGAATATTTAATTATCGATTGTCACGTGCAAGGCGGTTAGTGGAAAGCGCATTTGGAATACTTGCAACTCGTTTTGGAGTATTTCAAAGATCATTTTATTTACACCCTGTAAAAGTACAGAAGGTTGTTCTAGCTTGTTGCTATCTTCATAATTTCTTGAGAAAATCCACATATTTTTCTTACAAGTTAATTCCTCATGAAGATGTAGATACCGGGACTGTACATCCACCAGCCGAGAAAATAACTGTGTTGACTCCCTTGGAAAGTTGTAACCAGAAAAATTCGCTACAGATTGCTAAGCGAGCAAGGGACGACTACTGTGAATATTTTAACAACGAGGGTGCAGTTTACTTTCAGGATAAATTTGTTACTATGTAATTACATACTTTTCGAATAAAATGTTATAAACATACCGTGTTTTGTTCCACATCATCTTCAACAGAATTTTGTGTGTCAGAATTTTGGGTAATATCTAAAGAAGATTCAGAGTCACACGCCATTTCTTGATCATGTAAAAAGTTCATGTCACTGTAGTACCATAACGTTGGTTCATATATAGAATCAGCACTTGCCCCAGATTTCATAGAATCCATGTGTTTTTTTAATTCTTTCCGATAGTTTGTTCTCAGAGCATTAAATTTTTTTTTCAAGTCGTCTTTATTTGCTTTAGGAAACATCTCTTGGTACTTGCTAAGCAACAAATCATAAGCCATACTCTTTTTGTCCCGGTCATGGTACAATTTACTTTTAACATTCCACAAAGCAGGTAAATCACGATATAATTGAATGCACTCGATAATGAATTCTCGTTCCTTTTCTTTCCCTGAAGTTTTTTGTGCCATTTTCGCTGCAAAAATACACGCGTGCGTACGCGACCGCTCCGAACTGTAGACTAAAAAATATTGGGCAATATACCATACACAAGACACAATAAATAAATATTGTGCAATAAAATTTAAGAGTCCTCAATCTTTTACTCAATCATTGCGCAATCTTCAATACTACTCATAAATGTTCAATAATATTGTGCAATCATCAACATTGCGCAATATTATTGTAGGTGTATGGGTCGCCTTAGCTGTCCGCCTGGATCTCTTATTCAAAATAAAATTTTAAACAAAATAATATTTTTTTAATTTCACCATCATGTCAAGCCTATAATAAGAGTCTACTGCTGGACTCCGAGAAATTTAGTCGACGCGACCCGACCCAGTGATTGTGTAACTGTAGTGTATAACCCGCGCCAATATAGAAACGAATTATAAATGGAGTCGCTAATCATTCCCTCTCACTCGCACGTTATTCCTGTTTTTAGTCACACATTTCGTTTCAACGCGCAAAAAAATAATCAGTCTGTATTCTGTAACTGCTTGCACATTGTCTTGACGCGCTCCGTACTTTCTAAATTAATTGTTAAACTGTTAATAATTGTTTTTGTTACTGTTGCTTGTTTTGTTTTCTGTTAAATTTTTTCGTTGTTATTGACATTCGTTGTTGTTTGTTAACTTATTTGTTGGTTACGTTTAAAAATGAGCTCGCGTAAACGAGGAAAGTTTCTTCGAAGTGATGCGCGTGAAATCTTTTATAATGTTATAAAATACTTTGAAGAAAAGAAACTCGAACGATATCATCCATAATATGAGCATAGTAATGCTCGTGCAGCCATGACCACTGGTTTATCAATTAGCCCAATAGTGAAAATAAAGAAAGAAGGTATGTTTTATGTTCATTTTTGTATTCGTTTGAAACGTTACGGGTATCTTAATAGATAGGTTTTGTTAAGTACTAAATAACAGCATAAACATCCTAATCTGATGATTGAAGGATGTAAAACTGACGGTCTATTTTAAATATCGAAATTATCATATGGTTTTTATGGATAGTTTAAACTATACGTAGATAGTGGATAACTATACGTATAGACTATTTTTTTTATTATAGACAGTACTTTCCAAATTCCAACCCATTTTATTGCACCTGTTCTTTACATAGTGTCATTCCTACTTCTCTATGATCTAAGGTCATTCCATAATTAGCACTTTTATTACATGACAATGCCTACAGTCGGACAGGCTTGCCAGAAAAGTAAAAAAATAGTAAAAGGAAAAAAGAAAACACACAAACATTCCAAACGTCTTTTTACATAATTTATAATGAATTGTTATTGTTTTGTAGGTAGACTCTCCGAGCAAACTGGAACAAAAATACTTACGTCCTCCAAAGGAAAACGAGGACAGAACAATACGCGTGTTCCTCTTGATAACTTTGCGATATGTGCTGTAAGCAATATCGTTAGTTCTATATATGATGTACGGAAAGAGGTGCCGACATTAAACAAGATATGGGCAGTGGCAAAACAAGATCTTGATTTCAAAGGTTCAATGACTACATTGCGTCGCATCTTAAAAAATAATTTAGGATATAGATTTAAAAAGTGTCGTCAAAACAGATCTGTCTTAATTGAAAGAGACAACATCAAAGCATGGCGAGTGCCTTACTTGAGACGAATTAGAGAAAATGACGCTTTAAGGGCTGAAAAACCCCTGCTATCTTCATTACACTTATTACATTACATTAACAGTTACAGTAGTAACTGCTGTATCTGCTCTTGGAAATGCTGTGCCTCCTATGTTTGTATTTCCGAGAAAACAGTTTAAGACACATTTTCTTAACGGTGGTCCCCCTGAATGTATAGGAGCAGGCAATGCCAGTGGATGGGTTACAGACGAAGAATTCTATCAGTTTATGCAACATTTTATAAAACTTGTGAAACCGTCCATGGAGCGCCCTGTTTTGTTAGTGTTGGATAATCACTCCTCTCGCTTGAACGTGAAGACACTAACTTTGGCCAAAGAGAACGGAGTTGTAATGCTGTCCTTTCCACCGCATTGTAGCCATAAATTACAACCGTTGTATGTGTCAGTCTTTGGACCGTTCAAAAAGTATTGCGCTGCTGCTCAAGAGGCATGGCTAACAATCCGGGGAAAATCCTTACTATTTATGATATACCAAAAATAGGCGCTGATTCGTTGCCGTTTGCTCAGACAAGTAAAAATGTCTTTAACGGTTTCCGAAAGACAGGCAACTTCCGTTGTCGCATCTAAATCTTGATATTTTATTTCCAAATTGGGCTTCTACTAAATTGACATATTTCTTAAAACACTGTAATACTTCCGTTTTGCCTTCTAACAAGTAGACTGTTGTAAAATGGCTGTAATCATCAACAAAACTCAAAATATATTTCTTATTGCCATAGGATCATCATAAGATTAATCGGACCGCACAAATCTGAATGAATAACCTCTAAAATTCTCTTACTACTGTTATTATATTCTGTGAATGGCAATCTAGTCTGTCTTCCCTTTAAGCAAGGTTCACATAATACCTCATTCTTTGAACTTTCATATCATATTAATTTTCTAGACTTCAGTTCTTCTAATTTTCCCTTTGAAGCATGCCCAAGTTGGATATGCCAATCATTCTGAGTTTCAGTTATGCTATAAGCTTTCTGTGCACTTATTTCTTCATTCTTCAAAATAAAAGTTAATCTGTACAATTTATTTATCTTAAATCCTTCTATTACTACCTTCTTTTCTTTGTAGATAGTCAATCTACCTTTCTCAAAAGTTATACCAAAACCAGCGTTTTCAATTTTATTTACTGACAGCAGATTACACCTAAGCTCGGATACAAACAGCACTTCTTTCAAGGTAACCTCATTTATGATAATTACGCCTGACTCATATGCATATAACACCTCACCATCCATGGCGATATTAATTTCAATAGGAGTTTCTAACTTCTCAAAATAAAATTCTCAATTCAATTCAATCCTACTAAAAATTCGCTTTTGTTTACTAAGTGATCTGTTGCCCCAGAATCAACTATAAACTCAATTTTTCTAGTTCTGTGTGTTAATAATCCTTCTGTTGAGGATGTCACAAAACAAACCTCATCTTCTTTATCCTTATCCAATTGGACAACGTTGACTGAGCCTTGCGGTTTCTTAAATTTACACTGTGATTTCCGGTGCCCCTTCTTACCACAGTTATAACAATTAAAAGGAAAGCTGCTGTTGCTTCTCGGTGAATTATTAAACTTCTTATAATTCTGCTTCTTTTGATTCAACATAAATACATCTCTCCTCTTGAGTTTCAAATCCTTTTCTTTTGATTTCTTCGTCCAATAGACGTTTCTATATAAACTCTAATGTTATGTCTGAACTACTTAATCTCAAACCCTTCACATCCTGACATCTCATGTCCCAAAATTGTGCAAGAGTACAATATGCTGCATATTGTACTCTTGCACAATAAGTTAAATTACATAGTACAATTTTTGAAAACTTTCAAAGTTCTTATTCTTTTCAGATAGGAAGACTGCTAGAAACTAACTACAATGCCTAAACGGAAATGCCTGTTTAACAGCGATTTGCAAAATAAATTTCCAATGTTAAAAAAAGGGAAATATGACTGCGAGGCTTTCTGTACAATTTGTTCAACAAATATTTCGATCGCAAACAAAGGCGTTTCTGACATAAATGAACATTTGAACACACAGAAACACAAAACAACAAACAACCTGTCTCAGAAACTGATGTACGATGCATTAACATTGAAAAAGGCTAAATATAAAGATGTTAGGCAGCTGGTAAAGAACTATGTTCCACTAAATAAACTGTATTTCTAAAGGACCATTAAAAGTGAAACAGTTGGTCCGATACATGACACTTCTAGCGAAGACGACGACGATCAAGCTGAAGTTGATCTCTAAATTTCGAATTTTTTTCTTAAACATTCGTTTGATTTTGTTTTTCTTTTGATTGTTTAATCTTTTACGTGCTGATTAATAGTTTTTAAAATAAATAAATACTTATATTTATGTGTTTTATTATCTTTAACACAAAATGGGCTAGTATTTTTCTTCACGGACAGAGGTAGATCCAAACTTTAAAACCTGATAGTAACTCTAAAACTAATTTATTTAGCTTTTGTTAGGCCAGCAGAAATTCGTAAGGTGTTAACTACCTTAAAAAACCGTAAAGCTCCTGGCGATGATGATGTTTTTAATGCATTACTCAAAAACTTTTCTCAAAAGGCTGTTGTATTAATGACAAAAATCTTTAATGGTTGCTAGTACCTGGGATATTTTCCTTCTGCTTGGAAAACTGCCAAAGTAATAGCACTAAAAAAACCAGGTAAGGACGATTCTATACCATCCAACTACAGACCCATTAGTTTACTCCCCTCCTTGGGGAAGTTGTTTGAAAAGATTATTTATTCTCGTTTACGAGCAGCTTCTGAGCATTTGCTTATTAATGAGCAATTTGGATTTCGTCAGTCACATTCTACAGCTCATCAACTGGCTAGAGTCTGTGAACACGTCACCCATAATCTTAACCTTCACCAATCTACTGGAATTTCCTACTAGATGTAGAAAAGGCATTTGACAGTGTCTGGCATCAGGGCCTACTTCATAAACTGGTAATTATGGGTATCCCCTTGGCAATAATTAAACTCATTAAGTCATATCTTGAGAATCGTAAGTTCACAGTTCACATTGGCAAAACTAAGTCTTCGTGCCAGACAGTGCCAGCTGGCGTACCTCAGGGTTCTATTTTGGGCCCTTATCTGTTTTTATTGTATCTAAATGACATACCAATACAACCTAGAACAAGTCTAGCCTGCTTTGCAGACGATACTGCGTCTTTCACATCATCTGATGACATAGATTTGATAATTTGTCGCTTACAATTATCCATTGATTTACTTCACAATTTCTTCACTAAGTGGAAACTGAAGTTGAATGAGGATAAGACAGAAGCCATCTTATTCACGCGGCATCGCCAACCTCCACAAAGAACACTTGAGATAGCAGGTCACAGCGTGGAATGGAGGCGCTCCGTTCGCTATCTTGGTGTGACTATGGACACTAAACTAAATTGGTCTAAGCACATTGCTAATCTTCGTGTCAAGGGCGCTCAAGCTCTTGGTGCTCTTAGTCCAATCTTAAATCGCAGGAGTAAAATTAGCTCTAAAACCAAACTTAACGTTTACAAGGTACTCGTTAGACCAACTTTATCGTATGCATGTCCTATTTGGAGTAATACTTGTTTGACAAATTATAAACTTTTACAAACCATACAAAACAAATCACTTAAAATTGCGTACAATACTCCGTTTAAATGCAACTTAACTCACTTACATCACGAAATCAAATTTCCTCTTCTATCAGATTTCATATATAAACTTACACATAAATTCTATACGTCAAATAAAAATCATAAAAACCCCCTGATAGCAAATATTTGTAAAACAGAAATCACTGACTTGCCATATATCGATAGATACGGAACGTACAAATTACCCCATCACTTCGTATTGTTTCCGCCGGCCGGGCCACGGGCCGATGACGTGACTGCAAGCGTAACCAATACCTACGACACGCGTGCACCGTCTTAAATCCCCGCTTTCGCCTGCCTTCCAGTTATTTGTGGGGGGCAGGGTGGCACTTCGCGCGACTTGTATACTGGCCGCTGTGATCGGTTCGGTTTACAAGCCACGCGAAATGACCAGCTGTTAGTTATATTTTTTCGTACCTACCTACTTTTATAGAAGATAAACGATTATACCAATCAAGTATGTTGTACCTATTATATTACAATTACAACATTGATCATTAATTCATGTTAAAAATGAAACAGTTTTTCTGTAAATAAACTTTAATAGGCGCCTTAATAATTTAGCCTGTAAATCAATCATTAGTTCTAGATAATGCACATAATTGCACATAATGTATTATATGTTTAAGTGAATAAAGAATTTATAAAATCAAATCAATGAATTTATTTAGCTTAAAAACTTTAGTAAAATATGTATTTAGGATTATATTATAGAAAGACCCACGTCTACTTTATACCTACAATAAAACAGACGTTTTCTAAATAAGACATAACAAATAGAACCAAAATCACCTTCCTTCTCATCAAGTTTTTCTCTCCCTATCACACTCTGTCTCGTTCTATTTAACAATACGAAAAGTATTATACACTGCTTCATTTCCTGTCTACTTCGACCTTCCGATTGTTAGCTGTTGGAAAGACAGCTCTGCGGGGTACTGTCTATGTTGGAATATACAAATATAAGAAAGATGTGTGCCTCTATTCCGAGTTTTTAAATATAGTGTTTTGTATAACGACTTGCTTAATACTAATGTGTTGACATCAATCATATTTGATTCATACAGCATCTTATTCTGACCCCAGAGACGGCCAGAGGCAATTGAAGAATGTAGACCAGTTATCCTGAGTTTACATTACGATGCTAAGGAGATAAGGAATCTATCGAGCAGTATGTGTTTGAGTTGGGAAAGTTAGCTCAAACATGTGTGTTTGCGTGTGAGAAGTTTTATGCTTATATTTATGGAAAGACAAATGTTATTACCTCCCTGACAGCCACACTCAATCCAAAACCATGCATTGCAATGAGACATCTGGTCTGAATCAGACCAACCCAAAACGTAAAAGATCATATATGAGATGATGATTGCTATACAGGGTGTCCCACGGCTATGCCACATGGAGGGGAAGTACCTTAAATATTGTAGATGGAACATTTTACTGAAAGAAGACTTCATTTTAATTTAAAAAACAATTTAAACTGCATTCATAGATTTTTAAATAATTGCCTGGTTGAACCGGGACTCGAACCCGCTATACGAGAAAAAAAATTAACCTGTATCTTTATCATACCAATCGGAAGGCTTCATCATAAGGATTATTTTTTGTTAAATAACATAGCATCAGAAATAAAAGGAAGACCATGAATTTTAGCCTTTGATGTTAAATTTTGTTCAGAAAAATGAAAAGCTGACATTGGGGTATCGACGTACAACTGACATGAACTATTACTAATGAGTACCCACTTGAGAAGTACGCATCATTTCCCGATCCTTACTATCCTTACTAATCCTTACTTAAGTATATTACCTATAAATGCGAAAGTGTGTTTGTTTGTTGATTTACTGGTTTGTCCTTCAATCCCGCTGCAATTCGTAGCTCTGTCTCGTATTCGTAGCCAGTAATCATCTGAACAAAATTTTACATCAAAGGCTAAAATTCATGGTCTTCCTTTTATTTCTCATGCTATGTTATTTAACAAAAAATAATCCTTATGATGAAGCCTTCCGATCGGTATAATAAAAAAACAGGTTAATTTTTTTTCTCGTATAGCGGGTTCGAATCCCGGTTCAACCAGGCAATTATTGAAAAATCTATGAATGCAGTTTTAGTATTGTTTTTTAAATTAAAATGAAGTCTTCTTTCAGTAAAATGTTCCATCTACAATATTTAAGGTACTTCCCCTCCATGTGGCATAGCCGTGGGACACCCTGTATAATATAGCCAAGCTAAAAGATCACTTAAACATACAAGAGTTCTCTTAAAAAGACCGAACTGACTCCAAGTAAGCAAATGCTATATCAGGGATATAAAACTTTAAGTTTAACATTGAAATCAGTAAGTAATAAATATAAAAAATTGAAATCAAAGTTTCAATCACTGTCCCATAAATATAAAATGTTTATTAAAAAGGATCCACTTTTAAGTGTACCTAAGCTAGCAAATTATTAGTAGACTCACAGGTAAGATTGTTAGGTGTAAATGGGTGTAAAGCCTAAAAGAGTGAGATACACTAGCCAATTATTAGGAGTAACAGTGGAATCACCAGTGGACAAGATGAGAAGCCTGAATTCTCAAAGAACTTAAATAATTGGTCTTGACTAATCTCAAATAGGAACAATAACCTTCCTATTGCTTAGACAGGTTGTTTAGTTGTTATTCCTCGCACTAAATTTTTGTTGCTTGTGAACAAAATACAATTTTAAAGACAACGTAAGTTTTGTTGCTTGTGAACAAAATACAATTTTAACAACAATGTAAATTTTGTTGCTTGTGAACAAAATACAATTTTAACGACAACGTAAGTTTTGTTGCTTGTGAACAAAATACAATTTTAAAGACAACGTAAGTTTTGTTGCTTGTGAACAAAATACAATTTTAACGACAACGTAAGTTTTGTTGCTTGTGAACAAAATACAATTTTAACGACAACGTTAAGTTTTGTTGCTTGTGAACAAAATACAATTTTAACGACAACGTAAGTTTTGTTGCTTGTGAACAAAATACAATTTTAAAGACAAGGTAAGTTTGTTGCTTGTGAACAAAATACAATTTTAACGACAAGGTAAGTTTGTTGCTTGTGAACAAAATACAATTTTAACGACAACGTAAGTTTTTGTGACCAAAATACAATTTTAACGACAACGTAAGTTTTGTTGCTTGTGAACAAAATACAATTTTAAAGACAACATAAGTTTTGGTGCTTGTGAACAAAAACAAGTTTATAGACACAAATAGGTTAGAGGTTTAAAGACAGATAGATGAATAAAAATATAATTATTTTGGCCAAATCCCTTTTAAATTATTATTTCACATAACGTACAACGTGAAACTGAAATCTTCTTCCAAGGAGATTTCTCGAATGAGACGGAACTCTTTATTTTGGTTTAGATGTGGTCGTTTATGTTGTTTATAAGCAAAGTAGATATGAATTGATATAGACACAGGACAGTCTATCGGTTTTAAGCCATCATAAAAGAATAATAATGCCACTTAACTGCAGTTAAACACGTGCATCTGACACCGGTCGATTACCATCACCATTTTGTTTTTAGTTTTTTACTTTTGATTTTGTTTGGCATGGCTGGGCATGACATTTAGGCTTTCGCCTAGGGATGGCGATTCGAGATCGATTAATCGAAGAATCGATTGTTCGGGCCAAATAAATCGATTTTTTAAATCGATATGCAGTACTGAATCGATTCAGTGAATCGATATTTCACCCTAGAGAATCGAAATTCGATTTTTTCTATTCACGAGATGTCTGTGTGCCTAGTTTCTGACTTCGCCTCTCTTTAATAAATAAAAAACAACTTACGTTTGTAGTCTTTGACTTTTTGTATCTGTAGTATCTGTTTATTGATATTGCGTCATTGATTGCTACATAATATATTACTAATCTGTGGTTTATGCCTTGGTCATGGACTTGCACGGCCAGTTCAGTCCCATACAAATTTCCATAGCCTTACAAAATCTTTTCCACTATGATGCATGACAATTTTTACAGACATCTCTATATCTACATTAGGTACCTATATGTAGTATGAAGTATTTATAGATCTACAGTAATCTATGATTCTCCTGATGGCTGACGCCCAATCGATGCCATTATTATTGTATTTGGTTTTTTTAGTTTAATTTTCATATATTTCTGTCCCAGAATAGCAATTGTTATTTCAATTTATTGAAATATAGTGCAAGTGTTATGTGATGTGCCCGTTATAATAATTCGCGTAAGGATGCTATTTTTTATAAGTTTCCACAGTGTGAGAAAAGACAAAGTTTTATGGTTTATATTATAAAAGTGTTTAGGATCTTATGTGTTTACCAGTGTGTTGTAATTTGAAAAACGTTTCGTGAAACAAATTATTAAAAATATGACGTCTTAATTGGTGTAGGGTGTATCTAATAAACAAAATTAGGGCATATAAGTATATATTAGACAAGATCATAAAGACTTACCTGAAATTCCAAAAATGTGTATAACAAAAGCGATATTATGTTATTTCAAAGTGAATTAAACAAATATTTTTAAAAAATTTGTTTCTTTATTTCCTATTTTTAAAAAATTATAACCTATAATTATTATTATGGGCAAGGATGGCAATAGGTAGATACCTACGGTACATACCTTCATAACAAAAATAAAAATCCATAGACAAAAATAGAAAAAAAATTGTTATTACGCCATTGGTTACAGCAGTTTTCCAAAATGATACATTAGCCAATCATGGGCCTTGATTTCGAGGGTTTAAAATTTGTAGGGCACTGAGCCATCTGATACGTAGTATCATAGTAATCTGTGTGGACTTGATTGGCTGCACAGATTAGGTATTAGTGGCTAACTTATTTTTCTCTATAGACTGACTCAACTGACTGTCGTGAAATCGTAATCCGTAATAATCGTAATCCTGGGTATGAACTATCTTCATTCTAAGTTTCAGCCAAGTCGAATATAGGTATGTAATTTTTGTTAAATAAATATTTTTTCATTTTTATTTTGCATGCCAGCCCTGGTGTAATCCCCCTATTGACCCCATTCGCGTCCCTATTGACCCCATTGTTCAGGTGCATAGGGATTGCATATATTTTAGCTTTTTTTTCGTAAGTCTGATTGCTAATTGCATAATTTGATATTTGATATTAAAGATTTTGTCAAGTTACAGTTTTATTATAAGTATAGATACCACCAAGACTCAAATATTTCAATCCTGTTACACCAATAATCCCTTAAGAACTACCTTAAAATTCTTCATGAAGTTGGAATTTGTACTACTAAAACCCACTACGGGATTTTTTAAATAAACTATATTACAATGTTACCCAAAAATGTTTAGGTAATTTAGAATGCATAGGTAGGTACCTCAGTATTATGGAATTAGGAAGTACCTACATATGCCATAATCAGTCACATTACCGACCAACCACAGATATAGTAGGTACCTACATCCTAATAATTTAGTCTATGGTGAGTCTTTGCTTGATACATTTTTTTTACATTCGAGTCGTCGCGATGTTTCCAAGCCCTGTTGTGGCGCCTTTTTTAAATTCCATGGAGCCTATCACAAAAAGCGGTCGCTAAAAAAAGCAAACTATAGTTCGTCTTTGGCAAGCTTCAAGATTTCGTCTTCATCACCAGTCCAGACATCAGGATCAGACGTCATCTGACCCAAGGCCTCCATCCGCCTCTCCATAGTAACCTTATCTAGAATATGCTCCATTTTCATATGCATGCAATCGTTGAATACAGACGCATACTCGCATATTTCGAAAATCATTTCAACAGCTTTATAACACTCGTCTATCGCAGATTTTAATCTTGTCATAACTTCTTCATCTTCTCCATAAACCGCTCTGTTTACTTCTAGAAGATTATTTTCTGATATTTTGTTGTTCTTGATTATATTATTTCGTTTTAATATGCACGCAACAAAGCATTTACCTTGCATAGTTGATTGTGGAACCCTTTTCAAAAAGTTTTCGACGTCCACCATTGTTGCCCTCACTTGGCGCGCGCATTCTGTTAAATTCTTTCTAAACGGTTCCACTTCTTGGTTCATCTTGTTGTATTTTTCCATTTGTTCTTCTTTTGTAAGCGGTTTGAATGAGAACACAATGTGAATTGAAAGTATTGTAAGAAAAATTACTATTGTACTGAATTTCAAACCGAGACACATTTTCAGTTTCACATCAGCAAGCGTTCGCTTATTGATTCATACTTTTTAAAATTGAAAGTTTTCCAATTTTGTTTTGCGCAAGTAACAATTTACTTAATTGGTAGTTAGATTCTGCTAGCTATAAAATAGGTATATGGACTCGGTAGTTAATAACTTCGCGCTGTGACTCCACAGTACTGTTTCCAGAAGCTCGCATTTGCTTCAGATTGTGTGTGAGGAATGTCAGGAAATACCTACTCAATAAACTTAAACACATTAACAAGAAAATTATTTATTTATGATATTGCGTTGACAGCCATTTAAACTGACTAGCATATTATACAATAGGTAGGTAGGTACTTAAATATAATGTTAAAAGTAGATAATAATTAAGTAAGTACTTAAGTATATTAATATATGCCATATTTAAAAAATTCCACTCATTTTTGCTTCGCCGTAGACCGTACTCATTTATTTTTCCCTGATTAGTATAGGTAAAACTGTTGTAAGAACTTAACCAAAATTCTCAGCTAAAATTAATATCTACCGTTAATATTCTTAGAAATTCGAATAAAAACATTAAAAATACCTAGTAAGAATTTCAATAAAAATATCAACTAAACAAATGTTTCTTTTTAACCCCCGATGTCGCAGGTTTTTTTTTAATTTTCACTAGTACAGTTTCCTTTGTTGTATTTATTTATATATTCAGCTTAATCACTTATTTTATCGTTTTCGTAGAATATGCCTAGAAAGTTACAATCGTTTTTATCGTACTAGGATTCAACAATGCCAATTACGACACGTATATTTTTGGCCGAGAAAGACCTAAGTTATTCTACCTAAAAATACTAAAATTAGTAAGTAAAGTAGGTACCTATTATTATTGGTCATTCCCTTACCTAAATATCTAGTAGACAAGATTAATTAAATTCTAAATATAATATACATTACATAAATAGGTCTACGATCAAATACTTGCTGAGAAGGACTATCTAAAAATGATATAATCTATCGTAGCAAGACAGTCGCAATCACGTCTGATTGGTTTCATTTATAGCGTTCTTACTACATCAATGCATTTTATTAACAACTAGCTGATGCCCGCGACTTCGTCCGCGTGGATTTAGTTTTTAAAATTCCGCGGGAACTCTGGTATTTTCCGGGATAAAAAGTAGCCTATGTCACTCTCCAGGTCCTCAACTATACCCATGCAAAAAATCACGTCGATCCGTAGCTCTGTTGCAGCGTTATTGAAGGACAAACCAGCGAACAGACACACTTTCGCATTTATAATATTAGTCAGGATGTCAAGAGAGTAGGTACATACCAGCCGATCAGAGGTCATTGCGATCTTTACAATAATTGTAGCAATCAATTTTAGACTTAGAAGAGATTATACACAGGTATCTATAATTTAGATAGTTATGCTTATAAGTTATAACCATTAGGTACTTTCTAAATTAAACAATTTTATTAGTCGCCTAATTGGATTCGTTATTATTTCGTCATTAATTTAATAAAAAAGAAAAATACCGGTTCATTAACTGGCATATTTATTGTTTGAACCTACTTTAAATTACCATACAAAAACAAAACATATCTTAGGCAGGCTATATACGAGTACAATCATTTTCATCAAATTTTATTTTAATAAAAAATATTTCTATTCTATTATATTCTATCGAAGTAAAGGCATCGATACTTTTTGCAAATTCCTAAGCATCACGCAAACTTGACGGCAAACTTAATCGTATATGGCCTGTCTTAGGTAGCTATTAAATGTTATGATAGAAAGTTGTAAAAGTCTATTGTAACAAAATTAGGTACCCTTGAATTTACCAAAATTTTCGATTTTTTACCCGTCATCCACGGGTAAGTTTTTCCCCGTGATCCTTGCTCTAGATACCTCAGATACATTTTTAGTGTCGAAATTATTATACTTTTTAATTTAATTTTTAACAATATTAATTAGTATACGTATGTTATAATAGATAACTCAATGTGTAAATAAATTAATTTCACTGCCAAAAGTATATCACAACCTTCAAAATTATTTAATTGAACACATTATGCCTAGCTACAAAATATTCACAAATAATGTGGGTGCTTATACCATACCTACTTAAGTAAAAAAAAGACGTGTGGCACTCGGGGACTGCCGCGGTAAAGCTATTGCATAGCATTTTTTATCAACGCCATCTAGCGGCTCACCGCTAGATAGCGTTGATAAAAAAATGCGCCATCTAGCGGCTCACCGTAGAGGAGTCCCGTGTCAGGTTATTTTCGTTACGGAATTTCTGGATTCGGTCTCCATGGCCCGCTATAGAAGCTATGCAATAGCTTAATAACCGGTCAAATGCGAGTTGGACTCACATACGAAAGGTTCCGTACCAAAAAACCACGTTTCTAGTAGGGGAGCGCCCTTTAATTTTAGATTTATTTTTATTATTTGTTGTTATAGCGGCAACAAGAAATACACATTCTCTTTGAAAATTTCAACTCTCTACCTATTACAGATCATGAGTTATAGCCCGCTGATAGACAGACGTGTCTCGTTTTAACTCTGACTTGAGTCTGAGCTGAGAGAGAGTGCGGTCTTTAGGGTGAGAACAAGCCAGAGATGCCTCACTGCGATACCTCGCGGTCGCGGTTTAGCTCGCTACCTCGATACCTCGATGCCACCTCCATTTAAAACAAATGTATGCAAACAGACGAGCGCGAACATGCCGAAGGATACCTCTCTGCGATACATCGCGGTACAGCGAGGTATCTTCGGCATGTTCGTGCTCGTCTGTTTGCATATATTTGTTTTACATGGAGGTGACATCGAGGTAGCGAGCTAAACCGCGACCGCGAGGTATCGCAGTGAGGCATCTTTGGCATGTTCTTACCCTTAGATTTCAGCCGACCTAAATCCTTCGCATTTTGAGAGGAGACCCGTGACCTGTAGTGCTTCGGATCGCCGTTCGGATTGTTTATCTACTTTACAATACCTTTACTTTGAGTAGACACAATAACAGAGTAATATGATATAAAATATCTAAAGCAAAACCTCACTAGGTTCCTACAACGGGCACTCCTACTAATAAATAATGTTATCAAACTGACTTGGTCAACCTGATGACTATACAATATACATATTAAAATCAAGCATTATAAAAAGGATATCACGAGATTTAGACCTGTCATTTTACTTATTTATTTAAGGTATATTGATGGTACCTCAAATTATCTTCGATTTCTACAATTTGTGTCCATTTCATTACCTTTAATAACACCATGACTAAGCTCATTCGGTTACCTCTTATATTTTTACTAAAATACTAGTTATATTATTACATAAAGGTGCCTAATTCACTAGGTATATAATAATACCCTTTAGCACTTTGCAAACCAATAATTAACAGATAGAAATAGCAAGAAGTATTTAGGATTTATTACTCGTGGTCCCTCCTGTAGTCCCTGCAAGATGAGCATGGGCAGGAGGCAAAATTTTAACCCTGATTTTACCCAATGACAAGAGATAATTATCTTCTTCCTATGATAAAGCATGGCGACGGGAAAGGAGAAATATATGCCTACAAGTATATCCACTTTAGATATTATTTCCACCATTTTGCCCATGCTGGACGAGTGGATAAAACTGAGCGTGTGGATAAACTTTTTATCCTTTCCCCGTGGATAATATGTCCCCTGCTCATGCTCGCCGTGATGGAAGGGACCACGGGTAATTTTTTTACATGCCTTACCTGTGAGAAATACCTACTACAATGCTGCCGAATTAAAAAAATTAATTTGACTGTCTAAGGTAAACAAGTAACTCGCAGAAAAGCGTAAGCTTCTTTCTGTTATTATGATCGCGATTAAGAAGTTTTTAAAAGAATATAATTATGTATTTGAAATATGGATAATTTTCCCCGTTTTTGCAACATTTTTCACTGATGCTTCGCTCCTATTGGTCGCAGCGTGATGTTATATAGCCTAAAGCCTTCCTCGATAAATGGACTATCCAGCACAAAAAGAATTTATCACTTCGTTCTCAGTTCCTGAGATTAGTGTGTTCAAACAAATAAACTCTTCAGCTTTATAATATTAGTAGTATAGAGAAGTACAGATTTCCATCTTATCACGAGTAGTTTTTCTGGCTGCCACACGAAAATATTCATTTCATTAAAAAATGTAGGTACCTACCTACTCAACGAAAAAATATTATCGTGACATTTTAGATTTTTTTTCACGCTTTTCTTTTTAAATTGCTCGGCCTTGGGAGCTGTTGACCATTATCATTGTAAACTGGTTTTGATAGCAAAACGAAATGGAAATTCGTTATTTAAATTACGATCAATTATGAAAAAGCTTGATATAAAATGTTTATTATTCCTTACTGGGAAAATCTGCGAAAAAAAAATTCGTCTGGCGGCCATGGCTACATGGTTAGAAGGTACTTACTTATTAATATTATTCGTTATAATACCAAGAATCAAAGTAAAACATGAAGAAAGAAGGTATACGTACCTTCTTGTTGAATAAGTAAGTAGGTATATAATATAAGTTCGACAGACCCAATCCCATAGAATATAATACGTCGAAAAAAAATTCAAATTAAGTACCTATTTAGGTAGGCATATTTCATACCTACATGCCAACTTTTCTTAGTGCTTGACAAGAAAACCGTTGACTGCTATCTCACCTGATGGTAAGTGACGATGCAGTCTGATAGTAGCGGGAACTTTTAATACAAGGGTTTCATTGTAAATTGAAGCAAAACATTTCTGATTAACTTAATTAGTTAAGTGAAATTTTTTATGACTAGTTAGTAGGTATAGTAACGTTAACACAAAAGTTCGTAGATCTTCCAACTCTCAAACTCAGAGAAAAAGTCAATGACTGGAAAAAGTAGGGGGTTTAGCCGGTAAGAGTCCGGCACTACCCAACTTGAGTATATTTCCCCTGCTGTATAAATAAAAAAAAGATTTCCAAGCTCAGGCTTGACATGTGGGTGCGATCGACTTTCGAGCACCGCACTCGCAAAAAACAGCAACTTTCACTTTCGCGTCATTGCAAAACAAACACAACCTCGTTCGCGAGTAACCTCCGAAAAAAACAACCGCAGATTAACACAGAATCGGCGGCCTAACTCTCCTCAGTCTCGACTAGGACCGGCAGACTCGATTGGTGTTGGCACGTCTGTTGGTGCGCCGAAAAGGCCGCCAGCCAAGCTTCCACATCCCTCTCCGAGCATAGAAACCTCGCGGACACGGTGTTGTCGTAACCCTTCTGTCGCACGGAGAACCCGTTAGCCTCGTCTCGCTCCACCGCCGTGTTCCTCAAATTAACGACTCCCAGAGGCTTCGACAATCGCTTCCTAGGGTAGATAACGGCGAAGTGTTCCAAAGAGGTTCTGTACACAACCACTCGCACGTCTTTCCGCATCCCGCTTTGGCCGAGAAGGACTAAAAAGCCGGATTTTTGCTCCGCGTCGCACGTTTTCTTGCTGAAACCGGGGCCGAAGGGTTCTGTCCGCCAAGACATTATATCGGTCGGCATTTTACAGTCCACGGTTGGGAAAAGCGCACAGTGCGGCGCGAGACGCTACAGGACCTGCCCGCTTGCCGGCCTGCAATCAACTGGAGTGTGGAATCGTTTTTCCCGTTTCCCAACCTCGCCATTCGCCGAGCGCAGTCGGCTCGATTCGTCATTGCATTCACTCGACCAGCAAGCCAGGGATAAATTAAAGAAGTAAAGATTGCTAGTTACGTCATACATTAAAACAACCGGCGCGGTGGGAAAAGCCGCTAGGTCTATGGGTCAAAAATCAAGTTGAAAAAAAGGATCCAGCCGACAAAACTTGTTAATGGAAAAGTTAACCTTCATTCTTGTATTTATTTGACAATTTATGTTTTGTGAGTTCTTTTTGCTTATGTAACTAGATCATGTCTTTCAGATGTCACGCCATCTACCGAAGTTTAATAGAACTACACAAAGCACTCTAAGCTATTTTTAGATAAATGATTTTACGAAAATTTTGTATTTTGATCCTAGAAATACATAAATACATAAGTAGGTAGGTATAACGAACAAGAACAATAAAATGCGATAGTATCGATTTCAACAATGACAATATTAAAACGACAAAACAATGGTAATTTTCATTGTTAACTATCCTTTCTCAGTGATATAACTTGCAAAAGTGATATTCTATCGCCATCTATGAAAATTTTTAGCGTTATTTGGCTAAAGGTAGGTAAACAGGGACTTAGCAATCTATTTCATCTTGCTAGTCTCTGAAGAAGCCTATAGTTACAGGCGCATACAACATACTTATGACATAGCGAAGGCTTTAGTGGGTTAGGCTTAGTTCAGATATAACGCATACTGACGATAATTAGTTTTGTATGTGTTTCACTGGTAAGATGTGGTGCGATTCTCTAAAAATGATTACTAAAGTGTGACGATTGCAATCGCCTCTGATTGACCAATACTCACTCGCTATTGGCTAAAATGTACTAGCTAATAAGCACTGCAAAAATTTGGAATGCCCTTCCGGCTTTTTCCAACTAACTATAACGTGGGCATCTTTAAATCAAGAGTGAATAGGCATCTTCTAGGCAAGCGCGCACCATCTTAGGCTGCATCTTCACTTACCATCAGGTGAGATCAGCGGTAGTCTATAACTATATTTAAAAAATGCAGCTTTTATAAAATCAACCGGCTGAATAGATACCTACATAAAAAAAAATTAAAAAAACCGACTTGAAATGTGTCAACCTTTGTACAATAAAGTGCAATTCCGGTTGACACAGCGCTATTTACCTACCGTTTTATTCACCTAGACATTTCCACGCTTTCTATCATGTAACTCTTGTCCCTTCGAACTCTCTGAATTTAGGCCCTTGAAGAGGTACGCCATGTAATATTGTAGCTCCGCAGTTTACTGCGGATAGACCTGGTATCTTGACCCAAGTCGAGTCGGTAAGTTTGAAAGAGAGTGGACGTCTTTACAAGTGAGCTCCTAGCCTATGGGTTTAATCTGACATTGATAATGTGAATGTCTGTCTACGAGACAATACATAAACGAAGGTAGATACATAATACTACCTTACATTATCACCTGCTCTAACGGTGAAGGAAAACATCGCATCGTGAAGAAACTTGCATGGCTCAAAGTTCTCCATTATATTCTCACAGGTGTGAAGTCTACCAATCCGCAATCCGCGCTTACCCAGCGTGATGGACTATCCTTAGGTACTTCCTTACTATCCTTACTAATCCTTACTAATATTATAAATGCGAAAGTAGGGTTGTTTGTTGGTTTGTCCTTCAATCACGCCGCAACAAGGCAACGGATCGTAGTGGTTTTTTGCATGGATAGTGACCGGGAGTGATGGATAGTGACATAGACTACTTTTTATCCCGGAAAATCAAAGAGTTCCTGCGGCATTTTTAAAAGCTAAATTAACGCGAGCGAACCCGCGAGCATCAACTAGAAAATTAATAATGAAACGGTTGAAACTTCATTCATCAAAATCAGCTCAGTAGTTAAGGCGCTTCGGTGGAACTAACCAACTTCGTAAATCACTACATAGTATAAAACAAAGTCGCTTTCTCTGTCCCTATGTACGCTTAAATCTTTAAAACTACGCAACGGATTTTGATGCGGTTTTTTTTAATAGATAGAGTGATTGAAGAGGAAGGTTTATATGTATAATAACATCCATTAACAGTGAATGACATAGGCTATATATTTTATACCCGTGCGAAGCCGGAGCGGGCCGCTAGTAATTACATAAATAAACTGCATAAAATCATAACCCTTAATAGTCGGATGAAAATAAAAACCGGCAAAGTCAAAGTAAGCCTACAAAATATTATTTTAAACTTTAAGAGCGACGCTTACCTGAGCAATTATGTCAATAGGTACGCGCTAGATTTATAAACCTACCTTCGTTATTTGATTAAATTTTTTTATATACTTAAAAAAGTTAAAATAAAGGTTTTTAAAATATTATAATACAATGTTATTTTTTTAATTTAATATTTTTAACTAGTCCCGAAAATAAAACTAATAGTTACGGATCATTACGTAGGCTCATGATCCGTACCTGGAATTTTCAAACAAACGATAAAAATAAAAATAAATTAAAAATTAACGGGGGCTTCCCTGCTAGAAACGTGTTTCCTTCGGCGTTTTTTGGTACGGAACCCTTCGTATGCGAGTCCAACTCGCATTTCTTTTTAATTTTTTTAAGAACGTACAACGTTTTAACGGTCAGTAGTTAGTTATGAAAACAACAAGCCATACAACCGACCAAGCGACCGGTTTTTATTTAAAAATAAAACAAAACTTTATTAAGTCTAGACTACTTTTATATAATAGGTCTATACTAGCTGATGCCCGCGACATGCCGTAGCTCGCGTGAATTAGTTAGGAGGATGTTTTTTTAATATTTCTGGATTTTTCTAGGCTGAAAAAGAGTTTGGGATGCAAGCATCTGTGCCAAATCTGTGGTTAGGCTTTAAAAATTAGATACCTACCCAGGTTATGGTGTATGTCTAACTCTAATATCAACGGTTATTAGAAAAGAAAAGAAAGAAAGGAAAAGCATTTATTTAAGAAATTGTGCCACACATCACGATACACTGAGGTACATTATCCCGACACTTCCACTCAGGTATTTTGCCAAAAACTCCAGCAATGGCAATAGAAGTGCCGGGCTAACGTATATTATTTTTACGATTTAACTCTCCTCCTTACGAAACCTACCTGCTTACGAAAGTCTCATCAAAATCGGTTCATCTGTTCTAAATATTAGCCCGAACAAGCAGAGAGAGAAGACAAATATTTTAGAAGCGTGTGTTCGAGTTTTATGTAAGTACTATGTTGTTCTTCTTTAAGACAGATAGTTACAAGGGAACTGGTAGACAAAGGTCTCCTGCATGAACTTGCACAGGACTCGGTCTTGCGCCACCTGTATCCAGCGTCTTCATGCGACTCGTCTGATGTCGGTCTGCCATGACTGACACCATTAACCATTCTTTCCTCGAACTATGTACCTGCCAACCCTTTATGCTATGGTTCAATAATATACCTAATGGGCTTAAATAAGAGGCATTTATTTGGAAATCACAGATAGAAATATTTGTACAGATATAGGTATACCTGGCATATACATATAGATAGACACCTGCCTAGTGAACTATTAACGCTTTTTTTAAATGCATAATATTAAAGGTCCGATGTGTTGGCCTATTTTAAATGTCAGTGCAACCGCTGAGTTTCTTGCCGGTTCTTCTCAACAGAATCAGCTTTCCGAACCGGTGGTTGAGTCTCGACTTGTCAATTGTCATAATAAGAGCCACGAAAGCACACTCGAAAGCACTTTGTAAAAGTTTATTGGAATAAAAAATTATTTTATTCTATTCACAAGTTGACCTAGGTACATTAAAAATAAATAATTTGGAATTTTAAATTTTTTGAATTTTCCAAAGTCTTCTTCTATCTTGATATATAAAAGGAAAAGGTGACTGACTGACTGATCTATCAACGCACAGCTCTAACCACTGGACGGATAAGGCTGTTTGACATACAGATAGCTATTATGACCTAGGCATCCGCTAAGAAAGGATTTTTGAAAATTTAACCTCTACGGGGATAAAATAACGGTTTGAAAAATGGAACAAACTGCCTCGGGCAAAAGCTAGCTAGGTAGTGAATGTATAATTATGTAGTAAGTATTATCAGGCACTATTAAGGCCAAATTAGACGGTTGATTTTTCGAGATTTTTGCTTTCATTTTCGTGGCTTCACTGATGAGTCATTTTTCTGTTATCCTCTACCTGAGTACTTATCTATCTACTCGTAGTTTGAGAAAGGTTAGCAAAAATCATTGAAAGCTTAAAATTGAACTTTCAATCTCATAAGTTCACGTTAAACGGGTGAAAGGATGGGCCATTGTTCAGTAAAACGTCTAGGCAGAACAATGGAGCCGAGAATAATAGCGAAAGGCCATCTTTGCGAATTTAATTTGTAATCGCTTTTTATCTTTATCTATAAGTACGTAGGTACATATCTACCTAAAGTAAAGAAGAAGAATAAGTTATTATCATTTTATTTTATTTACTTATTTAGCTTTTTTTTTTTAAGAATATTAGTCAAGCTAAAGTTGACTTATATCCTCCTGTCCCCTCCAAAAAAGCGAAAAGCTTGTGCTCGGAGGGTACGACAATAGTGCAACGGATCAAAATGAACAGACAAAATTACCAACTTTATTTGCGGTTCAAAAATGCACCAATACGGAAGCAAAAGTAACGCAACAGCAAAAATAATTTGGTAGGTAGTACAAAGTTTTCTTGCTGTCGCATTACTTTCGCGCCCATATATTGGTGTGTTTTTGAACCGCAAATAAAGTTGGTAATTTTGTCTATGTTCATTTTGGCCTTGGCCTCAACTTTCCTCCTCCTTGCATCGTCATCCTCATTACTGAGGGTCGCGATCCTTGGCACGGATCACCTTCTCCCACACGATGTTCTTCCACTTTGTCCTATTTTCCGCGTTATGTAGAACGGCGTGGAAAGATGTTCCGAGTGCAGTGCTGATCTGGTCAAATTTACTTGGCCTCAACTTTACTTACTGAGCAATTCTTTACGTTATTTCTTAGTAATTTACGTATGTGTCCAAACTCCAAATCCATAAATATTAATGTCTAATGAAGACCAAGGCTGCTCTAATATGGATTTAAATTAAGTCATGATGCGTGTATTTGTAGGAAACATTCCAATATTTAAACACTGAGTAACATCCTCGGTAGTATAGTGGTAAGTATCCCCGCCTGTCACGCGGGAGACCGGGGTTCGATTCCCCGCCGGGGAGGCCAATTTTTAAATTTTTCTTTTGTGTGATTTTCAACAATGCAATGAAAAATTAAAATCATTTTTTGTGTGAAAAATATAGATAAAATTAGCTATATTTAAAAATGCTAGATGCTAATCTTTTGAATGCTTTGAACATAGTCACGAGACACGCTTCGAATGCGAAGAACGCAATGGGATTCTCTGAAAATGTCACCTGTTTGGCTGAATTTATGGCGTTCTTATGCATCGTTGCAATTGGATATTTGACTAATTTTTTTATATTTGTAAAATAAATGTTTTCAATATTGTAAAACAATATCATTTTTCTTTTTTTAATATCTTAACTAATCTCCAAAATATAGAGTTTTTAAGTTTCCTGTTAGACAAAGAGCGCATAATCGTGACGTCACGATGTAGTTAGTTCCATACAAACTCCATAGAAATAGAAAGGGACGGATAGTCAGGTATAACCTATTTGTTTTTTGACTGTTTTTTTTACATAATGTTCTTGTTACATGTTACATTTTCGTTTGTAATTAATGAATATCCACATTTTGACAACAGTTAAACAACCAATTTAATTGGCTAAATATCAGCGGGATGTATTTTAGTGTATTCGCAGCATGATTCAGAGAATTCAAAAAGATTGCCGAGGACTATTCTTACTTGTATTTCGTAAGTTCGTAACTAACTACTTGAAGGGAACAAAATAAAAATCTCAAACATTACGAAGAAAATGTTTATTTTTCTCCACAAGTGAACTAAAACTCTCCGATATGGTTCCTTATTTATACAAAGCTTAGTTACAACGTACAGAACAGAGCAGTATCGTATTTAGGTACTATTAACTAAATTATGGAGTATTTGTTTCCAACTACTTATCAACTATTTGACTCCCAGTGTTTTAGCTGATGTTAAATATACTCTTACAGCACATGTGACCTAAACGAGTACAGAATCCTACAGTAAATATAACACCTTACTCATAAATGTGTCATTATATTTTGTACGACAGTGACGACGCAAGAAAGCCGAGGCTTTCTCATTGTCTGATAAATTCTGGGGATCGATGTGTTATATTAACATCCGGGTACTGTAACGCTTATCTTTTCTAGTTCCGTAAGTGCATGTTTAGGTCACGTGACATAAAATAGGTACATACGATACTCGTGACTTAAGTGACTGAGTCCATTAATGCACGGAATTCATGCCGTGCAATAATATACCACTTAAGTCACACGTATGGTAATATAGTGTATTGTTTCAAAATTAATATGTTTCCTTAGCTTAATAAAGACAGAAGTAAAGTAAATAGATTTTATGGCATGTCCAGACTAACGACTTTTTAAATAAACATATACAGGAAATCAATGTTAACCATAGAAACCAGAAACAAACCGGCTTCATTCACTAACCCCGGTATAGGAATAATTAACCGACTTCCAAAAAGGAGGAGGTTATTTCAGTTAAGGTATCGGCTAAGCTCACTTAGCCGGTTAAATAATAAAACCGTTTTAATTCGATTTCTTTCAATTTATCGAAATTAACCGGTTTCTAACTTTAAACCGGTAATTAACTTAAAATAACTGGTAAAAAGAACGGTTTCAAGTCCTGTTTACAATATACAAATTTCATCAATCCAACTAAGTAGAATGAAAAAAAAAACAACGAAATGTCTATTAGTCCGAACGCGCCTTAGATTTTCTTTCAATTTAATTAATCTACTTAATGTAAAAAAAAAAACTGACACATAAGTATTGTTCTAAATTTCGCTAATAAGTTTAATTTTGATAAAATTTCAAGATTTTCTTACAAAAAACAATTTTGTAGTACGAAAGAGTACAACAATTAGAAATAATTTATTTGTAATTTTAACATTTCATCATCAATTTCCAAGTTTGTGTCAATTTGTTTCATATATGTATTAATAAAATTTAAAACATCCATTAAAATTACTTATCCAAAAAACATTTTTGAGTATCGTGGGTAGTCGGATAATAATTCACATTTCTTTTAAAAATAGGTTTTACAAATTCGTTGTTTGGGTACATGCATGAATACATTAAAAAAAAAAAGAATTAAAACTAATAAAAAAAGACAATTTCAAATAAATACTTAAAATAAAATCAGTTCTTTTTGACCATCGAGCTTAATTGAAATGTTTAATTTTAATTAGTAACCATTAAGCGTTAAAAAGGTAATTAAAAATAAATAAATATCAATATATATAAAAAAATGGATAGAATTAATAGAATAAAATTTTGAGCGTTTTCATTTAAACATACATTTTATTAGATTTTCTCACAGATTTTATCTTGTCTGTGATTTTTTACCAATTTAAAAAAGAATTAAATAAAATCGATATTAATGCTAATTTCTGGGTGAAGACATCATTACACATATATCTAGTATCTAAGGAACTACCACCATGACAAAGAAATATATTAATCATGGTTGAAAAAGTCATTCCCTTTGCTCAGAATAAATAAGTATTACAAAATGTTACTTACATAAAAATCTAAATTCTTTAATCATATCTATCATCAACCTAATTATACATTATACAGAATTGATTAAATTGTACACTAAGCATAACAAAAATTTCATCATTTATCATACAGTCTTATATTTAAGATTTCTCTAAACAAATTTTTGAAAATATTTTAAAACTACTAATTTTAATTTCAATTAATTAATTGCTTATTCATCGTAAATATTTTGTAAGAAAAATGTAACTAGATTTTATAACGTAGGTATATCTACACATTTTCTAGTCTAAAAGTCAAGTAAGTGTCCGATAAAAAGAAAAACTTTTATAGTTTTAGCCGAATCCAAATTGTTTTTTTTTTTCGATGACAAGATAGCCCTTGACTGCGATCTCACCTGATGGTAAGTGACGATGTAGTCTAAGATGGTAGCGGGCTAACTTGGAAGGGGTATAGCAGTGTAAATTCAACCCATACCCCTAATCGGTTTCTACACGCCATCGTGCCGGAACGCTAAATCGCTTGGCGGCACGTCTTTGACGGCAGGGTGGTAACTAGCCACGGCCAAAGCCTCCCACCATACAAATCAACCACCAGACAAATTTTTTAGTTGATTTAATAAAGCGAAATAAAAAGCAATAGTAAAATATTCAGTTATTAAAATCGTTTTATATGAAGTAATATAACGTCATAAATTCAGCCAATAAGAGGTGATTGCGATCGTTACACTGATTTTTAGAGAACAAAAATAAGATATTTCGTCGATATCAACAATAAAGTATAACTTGTAATCCCAGTAAGGCCATCTAGTATCATTTTTTGGCGTAATTTGATTGATTCACAAAGTTAAGTAATCTATTTTTATCAATGCGTATTGATTGTCTTTGGCTTTCGATCGGACACTCACAAATACTGGATATTATTATACTGGATATAATAACTGGATATTAAAAGTTAGTTAAAAATAATATTTAAAAAAAAAAAGTCCCAAAACGGAAAATTCTTCGAAACGTCGTGTAAATGTTAAAATGTTAACGAAATATTCATTAATATGGCAGTGTTTAAAAGTAACAAAATGTTAACCTGTATTCCGTATTGAAATCAATTAAAGGTGGTCACATACCACAACAATATTTAAAAGCCGCACGACTTTCACGCAACGCATTATCGATTTGGCATTCGACCATTATTGATAACAGATATTCAACAATATTTTGTTTAAAAAATCGGTCAATAAACCGCGGGTAAGTGGTAGCTTGTGACGTCATAATTTCTTATCCGTCTCGCTCTAGCACTCTTAGTGCCGATTTAATCAACGTCGTTTAACCGAGTTCTGACAGTTTTTATACTGAAAATCTGCCAAACTAGGATAAGACTTATTTTAAGTTGATGAAATCGGCCCTTAAACTTTATTTTTGAACCTAACCTTTGACTGCAATCTCTCTCGATAGTAAGTGACGATGCAGTCTAGGATGGTAGCGGCCTAACTTGGATTGGATATGGCAGTTTTAATTTAACCAATACCACATAAAGCCATAAAATCCTTTGTAGGTGTTTACAAGTGTCGCATACCGCCATAAAGAAACTCGGAACACAGGCGAGTCTAAAGAAATCATTTACTAACATAATAAGCGTATCGATCCTATAAAAATAAATTCATTCAAATCGTATCAAAAACGTTCCACGATATTCTCAATTAAAAATACGAGCCTAACGGCCGACTTAAACGAATCCTAAAATTCAAAAGCTGCTTAAATATTAAGGGTCTGACCTTGCCGAAACATACTAATACAAGACTTAAGGGTAAAAACATGCCAAAGATGCCTCACTGCGATACCTCGCGGTCGCGGTTTAGCTCGCTACCTCGATGTCACCTCCATTTAAAACAAATGTATGCAAACAAACGAGCACGAACATGTCGAAGATTCGTTGTACCGCGATGTATCGCAGTGAGGTATCCTTCGACATGTTCGTGCTTATCTGTTTGCATACATTTGTTTTACATGGATGTGACATCGAGGTAGCGAGCTAAACCGCGACCGCGAGGTTTCGCAGTGAGGCATCTTCGGCATGTTTTTACCCTACACCAAAATAATCCCTCGACGTACATAGAGTGTATTTCGGAGGATTTTTGTGGTGTTGCTTTATTCCTGTATTTGTTACTAGTTGATTTAGTTTTTAAAAATCCCGCGGGATCTATTTGATTTTCTGGGATAAAACACTCTCCCGGTCCCAGTCGTGTTTTTACAATGTCAAAAATAGTGTCTTAATATTTAAGGTACCCTTAATAACTTCAATCCACGATTCATTCCTTATTCCTTCCAGTAAGGCAAGGGTTGAGGTGTGCAATTTTAATTCAGAATATCTCTACCATTAAACACTACTTAAATATAAAATCGGCTACAAAATTGTGCTAATTTGGTTATACACAAAAAAATGAACTAAACCTTCTATAGCTTTAAAAGTCTCGCCATCCTTTTACACATGGAACAATGAGAAAAGGATCGCATTATTTTTCTCTCTAATAAACTAAACTAAAGTTAGCTTACCTAAGCTAACTTTAGTTTCCGAGTACGAGAAATGAAGCATAAAAAGTTTGCCTAGTTTGTTATGCTTCATTACTGCGAACTAAAGAGCTGAGCTAAGTGAGCTAAACGTGGGTTAAGTCTACCCAAAGATTCCAGCTAAGCTAACCCTGCGTCCATTGACTCGCATAGCTTCGCCTAACTTGTTTATTTATCTGCTTAATTTAGCTGGTATAGTTTGTTGCACGCTGATCTAAGTTAGTTTAGCTTTAAAATAGTTTAGCCCGATTTGTGCACAACAGAATTAGCACCGATAGGGTTCGAGCGTACCAAAACTAAGACACATGTCTGTCTCTTTTCTGATGTTATAAGAAAAAAGATACAAGGTTTTTAAATATTTTTTTATGGTACGTTTAGTTGTGGTATCTACGAACTGAATTATATCTACGGTTTTGAAAAATATATCTATTTAAAAATATACTTGTTACATTATACGTGCGTAGTTTTGAACGTATGCATTTGAATTATACCGAAAATGGTGATAAATAGATACTTAAGTTTAAAATGAACCTAATTGACAGTTCCACAAGGTACATTATCCTTTCACAATGTTATGGCGGGATTTTTGGATCTGTCAATTTGAGGTTTTCCAAAAACTTGCATCAATGTCTCATTTAATTGTGGTGATAAAGTTGATTTACAAATTCCACATTAATTAATTCGGTATCTCAATAAAGACAGAGATTAGTCAAAGAAATATAGATTGCTTTCGTCGTACATGAGAACAAAGCTCGTGCAAAGTGCGAAAATTTAAATATATAAAAGGAAAAGGTGACTGACTGACTGATCTATTTGAGTATTATTGGTCTTATGCTGCCATCTATAGAGCGCGCTCGGACTTAAGATGGAGTTAAAACGAGAGACAAATATGCTCTGTCGTAAATCTGTCTCGTTTTAACTCTGCCTTGAGTCTGAGCAGAGTGAGAGTACGGTTTATAGATTTCAGCCTTAGATCCCAAGTAAAATCGACCTTCACCCATCTGTTTACCGATTGAAAATTGTATTTTATCAAATAAAATATGTTGCTTAACACAAAAGTGGTATTAAAAAACATAGGAAAATCCCAAACGAACAGCTGAAAAATCGAAAAAATCTAAATTGGTAATTTTATATAGGAATCCCCACTTCGGATTACTTTTAATAGATGGTGGGAGCAAAACTGTGCGTAAAAGCTTCCCCCAAAAACTATATCTTGAGAACGCCATCTAGAATAATTCTTAGCATAATTTCATGCATACAAGTGCAACGCGACTAAATGAAACACGCGTCGGAAGCCAACTGACTTTATTTCAATAAGACTGTAAACTACCTTGCATACCTCCCCTTTAAGTGCCGCAATTATTACAAACCATCAACACTTAAATCTAAATTAATATTATTGAACAAAACCTTACTCACACCTACTAACTTTAGTGGCGCGTTTATACGCTCTCCACGCGCGAGCCGATGCACCGGGCGATGGAGGAATTGGCACTCCCGATATCGGTGCTTCCTGAGCGTCCTCGTGATCTGATTGTTCTTTAGCTTCCTTTATCGGGGACGACTGCTCATCGCCGGGTGCCTCGGGTTCCTCTTTGGCATCGACCGCTCTCGAAGCCTCACCTCCGTCCGGTTGGCTGGTGCTTGCGCGCGATAAGGAATAACGATTTTTCCTCATCGGGGCCAGCTGGTCCTGATGTCTTCGCCATTCGATACCGTTACCCACTTTAACTTTATAAGATACGGGCCCTGTTTGTTCCGAAATTAAACCTTCAGCCCATTTTCCCCCCTTTTGAGTGTAATCGCGCGCGAGCACCGCTTCACCGACCCCAAACACGCGGATTCGCCCTTCGTCCCTTTCCCGTTGCTTATCCTGCGCCTCGCGGACCGTGGAAGCGACGTCTGGGCGCAACGCATCTAATTTACTTCGGAGTCTATGTCCTAACAATGCAACGGCTGGTGCAACTCCGGTAGTAGCATGATCACAATTGCGGTATTGAAAAAGGAATCTATTTATTGCAACCGATATGTCATCGTTTTCCAACTTAGCTCGCTTAATGACTTTCTTTACCGTTTTTACGGCGTTTTCGGCCTCCCCGTTCCCTTGTGGTCTATAAGGTGCCGACGTAGTGTGCTTAATACAATTCTTTAAGCAATACGTCTGGAACTCGTCCGATAAGAAAGGGGGGCCGTTGTCCGTTACCAGCTGTGCTGGAAGTCCGAACCTAGCGAAAATTGACCTTAAATATTTAACTGTTGCGCCAGCCGTCGTACTAGACATCTCCGCCACCTCTATCCACTTCGAGTGGGCATCTATCACAATTAAAAAACGCTTACCAAAGCACTCAGCAAAGTCCGCATGTAATCGCTGCCACGGATGCTGAGGGAACTCCCAGGGATGCAGGGGGGCGCGGGCGGGTGCGTCCCGCACGTGCCTGCAGGCGATACATGAACGGCATAGCTCTTCGATATCGTCGTCAATGTTTGGCCAGTACACATAGCTCCGCGAAATATTTTTCATCTTATTCATCCCCAAGTGTCCCTCGTGCAATTCTCTCAGCACCGTTTCCCTTAATTTAAAAGGGATGATCACTCGATACTTATACATAAGGCACCCTAAATCAATACATATATCGCTTTTACGACTGAAATACGGTTTTTCTTCATCACTCCTGGCAGATGGCGGCCAACCGAACATTACATATTTAGATATCTTACATAAAACCGTGTCTTTTTGTGTTTCTTTCGCTATCTGTTTAAAGTTTACGGGAAATGTTTCCTCAAGTAAATTAATGTAACTCACATGATGATGGTCCAAGCGTGTCGGCGGTCGCTCGTGCGATATCGGAAGACGCGATAACGCATCCGCCGGCCCATTGTGCTCTGACCGCACAAATTCGATGGAGAAATCGTAGCCCGCCAGACGTACGGCCCATCGCTGTAATCTACTCGCCGCTGTTTGAGGGATTCCGTTCTTGTTACCAAAAATAAAAGTCAACGGTTTATGGTCTGTTTTCAATATAAAGTGCCTTCCGAATAAAAACTGATGATGCTTTGTAATGCCGAAATAGATAGCCAGGGCCTCTTTGTCTAACTGACTATACTTTTTTTCCGCTTCATTAAGCGTGCGAGAAGCGCAGCTGATGGGCCGCTCCTGGCCGTCCGCATACCGGTGCGCCAACACCGCCCCGATGCCATAGGCGCTGCTATCCACCGATAGCACGAGCGGCCGCCCCTCCTCGTAATGCGCCAACACACGCTTCCCCAACAAGGCCCTTTTTGCCGACGTAAACGCAGACTCGCATTGCGAATCCCAATTCCATTTACAATTTTTTTTTAATAACGCATGCAATGGATACAAAATGGTACTTAAATTTGGAATAAATTTACCATAATAGTTTATAAGTCCCAAGAAACTTTTAAGTTGCGTTACGTCCTTTGGTATTGGGATCGCTTTGATCGCCTCCAATTTGTCCGGATCGGGATGTAAGCCCAACTTATCGATAACAAAACCTAAATAGTTAACATTCTTTTGTAGGAATTTACATTTATTTAATTTGACTGTGAGGCCAGCCTGCCGTAAACGCTCCAATACAGCTCGCAGATTGTTCAAGTGCGCTTGTCTATTTTCACCCGTCACGCATATGTCATCGAGAAACACTACCGTCCCGGGTACCCCGCGCAAAGTCTCCTCCATTAATTTTTGAAATTTCTCCGGTACGCACGATAATCCATACGGTGTACGGCGATATACGAATGTCCCGATATGCGTCGTGATCGCGGTATACTTTTGAGAACTATCTTCGAGTAAGACCTGCTCGTAGGCGTGGCGAAGGTCAATTTTACTATATTCTTCACCATTACTTAAATTAGCGAACAACTCGTCGATGCGAGGCAACGGGTAATAATCCCTTTTTAATTTGGGGTTTATCGTAATTTTATAATCGCCACAAATTCGAATATCTCCGTTAGTTTTGATCACCGGAACGATCGGCGTACCGAAATCGGAATGATCAACGCGATATATCGTGCCATCGGCTTCGAGCCGCTCGAGTTCCCGCTCGACCCGCTCGCGCAACGCCAGCGGCACGGGCCGCGCTCGCACGTATACCGCGGAATCATCGGTGAGCTGTAGTTGTAGCTTCCTATTACAAGTGCCGAGCTTCTCACTGAACACTTCGGGAAATTCCTGACACAGCCGGGTCACGAACTGATCCTCTTCTATTAATTCGTTAATATTTATCTGGGTGATTTTTAAAGCGCGAAGCCATTCCCGGCCTAGTAATGGCCTATTGCCGCCTTGAATAATATATAACTTCAAATCGTTCACTACTACGGACCTCAGTTGCACCCGGACCGATATATACCCGAGGGATTCAATTCGTGACCCCGAATAACTGCGCAGAATTAAATTATCTTTAACGATCTCTTTATGTTTAAAAAACTTTTTAAAACAATTTTCACTAATTGCCGATATTCTACTGCCGGTATCGATTTCTAGTTCTAACCAACAGTCCTCCACCCTCACATTGATGTAATATGGTTTGTTACCTTGAGCAGTTATGTCGATATTAAAAAAATCTTCATCCGAACTTTCACTTATAAAACTTTGACACTTTACCTCGTTCTCACGCACTTTTTTGCACATTATTTTGAGGTGTCCGCGCTCATGGCATTCATCACAATTAAAATTAGCGTATCTGCAACGCCCCCGATGCTGCCGACCGCACCGCCAGCACGGCGCGCCCGTTGCGCCGCCGCCGCTGCCGCTCGCCCCGCTCGCGCCGCTCGCGCCGCTCGCACCGCCCGCGCCGCCCGCTCCGCCCCTGCCCGGCCGAGGGCCGCGCGCTCGCTGGCCGCGCGCTGCATGTAGGCCTTCGCCCGCGTCTCCGCCGCTCGACGGCGCGGCACCGCCCCCGCTCACTACGGCGTGCCTCTCCGCCGCCTCTAAAGCCAGAGCTAGCTCCACTGCCTTTTTGTAGTCTAAACTTTTTTCGGCAAAAATTCGAGACCTCATGACGTCACTCGATAGGCCTGAGACGAACTGGTCCCGCAGATTCTCTTCTAATTTCTGGCCGAAATTACAGGTGACCGCTAAATGTTTCAGGTGTTGCAAATACTCCGTTAGCGTCTCGTCAGATTTCTGCCTTCTTTGGCGAAAAACGTGCCTCTCAGCTATCTCTGAACGTTGTGGCTCCAGATGATTAGAAACAAGTTCGGTGAGGACGTCGAACGTCTTACTCTCGGGGTGGTCGGGCGCACAAAGGTCACACATTAATGTATATGTCGCTTCGCCCACCACGGTAATTAACATCGGCACTTGGAGTTCATCTTTGATTTCGTTCAGTTTGATAAATTGTTTGACCCGTCGCACGTACGCCGGCCATTGTTTCGATGTCAAGTCGAACGGCTCGATTTTACCGATAGGCATTTTTTAATCAACTCGTCGCCAGTGCAACGCGACTAAATGAAACACGCGTCGGAAGCCAACTGACTTTATTTCAATAAGACTGTAAACTACCTTGCAGTCTGCAGATCTAGCAGTCTATTTTTTCTTACTAATCTCTGATAATATAAGTAAAGTAGAAGAGGTTCTATGGAGTCTTAAGATCATATCATCCGACAAATTCAAGGTTAGATTGTTTGCAAGTTTTAAGACAAGTTTGAGATTGTTCAGTCAAATTTAGATATTTGACATTTTTTGGATTGAAGTCAAAATATCAAAAATTCTCAGTGCTATCCCATAAAACATTTTAATAAGTCTTATTTTTTTTTTTCAAAAAGATTAAATCTAGAATTGTTGTTACTATTTTTAATACATTAAAAATGTTACCTATGTAAAATTTTACTATCGACTTTTTTTAATTATTCATTTTAAAATATTGAATCTGTATCAAATATTCAATAACAAAATTTTAATTTACTATTAATGTCGCATGGTACTGCAAAATCCGTGGCACTATAATTATACTAGTGATAAAAATGCAGTTTTTTATGAATAGTCCCCATATGATAAAATCAAAAGTTTTTTCTTAAATGAGCTACGGCACTCCACTTACGTTTCGACACTTCTTTTGTAAAGTTCTGGCTATGTGTTTTACAAAAATGATAAAAAAGCGTGGAGTTGGGGTGTTTAGATTTCGTTTATGGGTAGACGCCCAATACCAGCCGTCATAACCGTCATAGATTATTCCTGGTGTAGTGATACAGAGCGGTTTTTAAGGCAGGCGACGGTGTTCTAGGGGTGTCAGGAGATTGAAAAAGGTTTTTTTTTTATTCGATGACAAGATAGCCCTTGACTGCGATCTCACCTGATGGTAAGTGACGATGCAGTCTAAGATGGTAGTGGGCTAACTTGGAAGGGGTATAGCAGTGTAAATTCAACCCATACCCCTAATCGGTTTCTACACGCCATCGTGCCGGAACGCTAAATCGCTTGGCGGCACGTCTTTGACGGTAGGGTGGTAACTAGCCACGGCCAAAGCCTCCCACCAGACCAAACCAGAGACAATTTAGAAATTATAAATTCCTAAATTGCCCCCGCCGGGAATCGAACCCGAGACCTCCCAGTTATAAGACCACAGCGCTCACCACTGCGCCAGGGAGGTCGTCAGGTTGCGTGGAGTCGGGGTGTTAAGATTTCGTTTATAGGTAGTCTGTCCAAAGCTTCGACCATTTAGCCGGGACGAGCCTTGACGCAGATTTAGTACTGAATATATTCTGCCACTTTCTGCGGGAGGTGAAGTAATCACGTACAGCACACATTTACTCACTTCCGCACACTCTTTTAAATACTTAATGTCTCTATGAATGCACACTAACTCAAAAGCTGTCACACTTACAAGCTGAACCGTACGTTTGTACATGTACTTCGGCAGAGGGAAATGCGCGCGCTTGCCAAGTCCTGGCTAAATGGTCGAAGGTCCAAGGACCAGCCGTCACTGCGCTTGCAAACCGCCACGCTGTTATAGATGGTTTCTAGTGTAGTGGTACAGAGCGGTGTAGAGGCTGGCGGGGGTGTGTGGGGGGCGTCAGAAGATAAAAAAGTTTGCGTGGAGTCGGGGTGTTTAAATTTCGTTTATAGGTAGTCTGCCCCAATAACAGCCTTCGCCGCGCTTCTTTCACACTACCACGATATTTTAGATTGCTCTTGGTATGGTGGTACATAGCGGTGAAGAGGCTGGCGGGGGTGTGTGGGGGGCGTCAGAAGATAAAAAAGTTTGCGTGGAGTCGGGGTGTTTAGATTTCGTTTATAATTAGCCTGCATAATAGCAGCCGTCGCCGCGCTCCTTGCACACCACCACGCTGTTATAGATTGTTCCTGGTGTAGTGGTACAGAGCGGTGTACAGGCTGGCGGGGGTGTGTGGGGGGCGTCAGTCGGGCGGCACGCTCTGCACGAAGGAGGCGGGGAACAGGCCGGTGCGGCCGGTACGCTGCAGCGTGCCCTTGTACCAGCCGTCGCCGCGCTTCTTGCACACCACCACGCTGTTATAGATTGTTCCTGGTGTAGTGGTACAGAGCGGTGTATAGGCTGGCGGGGGTGTGTGGGGGGCGTCAGTCGGGCGGCACGCTCTGCACGAAGGAGGCGGGGAACAGGCCGGTGCGGCCGGTACGCTGCAGCGTGCCCTTGTACCAGCCGTCGCCGCGCTTCTTGCACACCACCACGATGTCATCCACCTTCAGTTCCAACTCATACTCTGAATTCGGTGGGTATGGAACTATGCAGCGGAACCTACAATAGAGAATATTGATAAATAAGAAGAATCTTTACCTTGCTTTAGTCTGGTAAAGCAAGGTAAAGATTCTTCTTATTTAAGAATTTCTAATAGTGAATGAATGAGAATAGTCATTATCTTGTTTGCCTTACTTTCTCGGATTGTGAATGAGCTGCTACAAGTGAATGAATGAGAAGGAATGAAGGATCTTTACCTTGGTCTATACTCGCTTTTTTTCTTTTAACATGTATGGCTAGGACTCATAATCATGATTCACTCACCCAAGATTCATTCAAGAGTGAATGAATGGGAATAATATTAATTATATTGATTTTTTATGGTTACTTTGCTGTCAGGGGTTGTGAATGAGCAGTAACCCATAACCACAACTACTCTGCTACGAGTGAATGAATGAATGAATGAGAAGAGTCTTTATCTTAGTTTATGCTCACTTTTCTTTCAACGATTGTTAATACAAATAGTGAATGAATAGGAAGAATATTCATATTGATTTACCTTGCTTACTTTAGTTTCGGGAGTCTCGGATGAGAAGTAACCCATAAACAAGACGAAGAAAAGTGAACGATTGAAAAGAACTGATTTATGTTTGACTATTGCTTACTTTTCTTTTACAGCTTGTGAATGGTGTCTGTCCCTACGGGCCGTGACGTCAAGGGAGGCGGATTTCCTGTGGCCAGCCCACTCGCCACTTTCTCCCGAACCTCTACTGTAACACGAATAAATAAATAAAATTAATAAATTTTTAAAATATTGTTATAATTTCATAGTGTAGGCTGTTTTAACTTTTTGGCAATTAGGTGGGTCGGGTGAGAAACAATGGTTTTTATTATAACACCAATTTTTTTTTGCCTCCTAATCGGTTTCTTCAAGCCATCTTACCAGCAGCCATATTACATATTACAACGTGTTGTCTCTTTCTACGATCGATTACGCTAAAGCAGGGGTTCCAAAAGTTTCTTTATCACGCTTCCCTTCTGAAAGAATAGGACGTGCGAAAAAATAAACTTTGGGATCGTAGAAAGAGACAACAAGTTTATAATATGGCTAGGGCGGCTGAAAGCTTTACGCAGGAACTCTAAATATTTCCGGGATAAAAAGTAGCCTAAAATACTCTTTGTAACATCTTCAACCTTGTCTTTTACCCGATCTATTTAAAGACTTTAGAATAGAATAAAATAGAATAATTTTTTATTCAAATGAAGTGCTTTCGAATCGTCAAATTTACCATTGGTTACGTAATATGTATATTTGTATTCATCAATATCCCCTATAAATGCGATAGTGTTTATTTGTTGGTTAGTTTTTCAATCATGTATCAACGGAGCAACGGATAAACGTGATTTTTTTGCATGGGTAAAATTGAAGTAACAGGCTACCTTGTATCTCGAAAAAGCCAGAGTTCCCGCGGGATTTTTTAAAAACCTGACGACGCTGACAAAATTCGCGAGCAAAAGTTAGTACATTAAAATTTATTGTGCGCATAATTAGGTTACAACTAGAGAATTAGTCTCGATACCCTAGTTATGTGATGTGTGAGGCAGATTTAGGAAAGTGATAACTGACTCAAGGCAACAAAACAGTGATCAAGCAAGACATACGGATAACAAACACTGTGCAAAATGGAAATGTTTGAAGAATGTGCAGTACCTGTTCATTAATCTCAATAGATGAAATAACTCATAAGGATAGTTTCTGTAGAAAGTTCATTGCAAAAAGTACTGGCATGCATGTAAAATTATTTACATTATAGGACAAAGTGTTGAAGATATTAACTTTAACATTGTGAAGTATTATTAGTACTATTTTGTGGTTATTAAATTGTTATTGGGTGTCTGTGTAATAGAAGTGTAGGAGGTTGTGGTGTTGATGGTTCTAGTTGTATGGTTGTGGTGTTTGTGGTGTAGATTGTGGTGTTAGTGATATTCGTGGTATTTATGGTGTAGGTGATGTTAGAAGTGATTGTGGAGTTAGTGGTGTAGGTTGTGGAGTTGGTGGTGTAGGTTGTGGAATTGGTGCTGTAGGTTGTGGTGTTGGTGTTGTTCCTATAAGGTGTTGGTGGTGTTTGTAGTGATTTTGTTGTAGGTTGTGGAGTTGGTGGTGTAGGTTGTGGTGATTGCGGTGTAGGTTGTGTAGTTGGTGGTGTATGTTGTGGAATTGGTGGTGTAGGTTGTGGAGTTGGTGGTGTAGGTTGTGGGGTCGGTGGTGTAGATTGTGGAGTTGGTGGTGTTCCTGGTGTATCAAACCTGTGGGAGCGCTGGTCGTGGTGGCGCTGCGCGCGGGCAGTGAGCGCGGAGTGCACGGCGTGCGGCGCGGGCAGCGCGCGCAGCAGCTGCGACGGGCACGAGCCCGACCTGCGTGCGTGAGCTAAGCTCTACTACCCGTGCCGTGCCAGGGCCGTGGGATGCACGTATACGACCGACTCATAACAATCATCTTTATAATATAATAATAGTAATAAATTTATTTATTTTGCCACAAATTATGTACTTGAAAATCTATAATAGTATATTATGGTACAAGTGTCAAAGTTGGTGATTACCGCTGAGGCGCTATTGAGACCCGAGCCGTCAGGTGAGGGTCTTAAGGTAGCCGAGGACGGTAATCATCAATATACACGTGTATCATACGACGTTTTTCAACACACTTGTGAAGAAAATAACACTAAAATAGTACATTATAGTACAAAACAGTGAAAACGAGTTGTGAAAATTTTTTCGCAATGGCGGGAAAAATTAATGTTGTTCTATTGTTCGCCCTCTTGAGATGCTCTTGAGGGCAGGCAAAGATCGACGACCATACAGCCTATTCAGGTGTTTATTTGATTTAATCAGTTTTCCGAAACCTTTAATGGCCATAGACTAAAGAATGAGGTTTCTTTTTTTTTTGGCATTTCTCTTATAACCACGTACAAAATGGGGATTTCGAGTTTTCTTTATTACAAAAAAAAAAACAAAAGTTACTGACAGTTTTATTTATTAAACACGTACATGTTGAAATTATCTATTTAAATACGGAGTTGTATGAAATGATTGCTTGCTCAGGTACATTAATTTAACACGATATTTTTATAAATTATTGAACAAGATCTTTTTTGTAATAGAAACTTTTTTAAGAACACAGCAACTCACCCAATAAAATTTAAAAAAAAAATTTCTTTAACTCACATTGTGAATAATAGTAATCAAAAGTCACAGTTTGAGTTAGAGGTGTCATTGTGTGCCTAGTTGCGGTGAACCGGGAGCCCCTTTATGAGCAAGTGTGTTGAAAAAATTATTTGCGGCCCTGATAACTAAACTCAGTTTATGCAAACAAGTGACCCGCCCCAGATTCGCACGGGTGCAATTTACTAATAAAAATACTTCTATAAAGATAATTATTTATGTATCGTTGAATACGCATTTGTTAATATTTACATGCGATCAAATAACATTTGCTATATATAAAGTTTATTAGTTAAGACGACAGTGTTAATTTTATTGTAGACAATCTCTAAAGTAATTACGTACAATTTTTTTAAAGAATATTAGCCAAGCTGAAATGGACTGATATTCTCCTGTGCCCTCCAAATAAACGGTAAGCTTGTGCTAGGAATGGGACAACTGTGCAATGGGTGGGATTCGAATCTGCAACCTTTCAGTTTTCAATCCGCACCTTTTAAAATTTGGGCTATCGAAGCTTATATAACATTGACAGCTTTTTAAATGCATTGTGAAACTATTTGAAATCATTTTGGTCGTACTTTCCAGAGGAATCGTGTTTCGGATCTCTAACTTTTATATACTTTTTGAGCAATTAAATATCGGTTAATGTATGCCTATGCCTTAGTGTTTTCCATAATTTTCTCGAAAGTATAAAGTCTAGAAATCTCATAGATGTATATGGATAGGACTCTAGAGGAAAAAAAAACGCACTCAAAAAGACAACAGAGTCTCTTATCTTAAAAGAATTTACTTCATTTCATTTTTTGTTCCGGTTAATATGGAGTTAGGGACGATCTTGTTTAAGTTTAGTGCTTTAGCTTAGAGATTGTGTACAGCAGGATTAGTACCATTTGTAATTACTGTATTGATCACATGTACATTATTAAATATGACTAATGATTATGTATTACATAATGCTGTAATATTTAAAGCATTGGTCTGTTTCAAATAAAATGTAAAATAAAAAAGTAATTCTCATAGGCTCGCTCGGTTGTCCGTCTGTCTGTCTGTGTCAATAACCTTTTTCTCAGTAACGGCTTGAGTGCTGAGGTGCCTTTTAAGCTATAGTACCCATGCTTTTTTTTGTAATCATAAGTTCATTATATACCTAAGTTCAATATGCATTTAGTCATAGATTTAGTGTTAGTCAAATTTTGTATTTTGTATTTATTTATGCTAAGCTGAATAAATGTTTATTTATTTATTTTCCGTTGAATAAACAAACCAATGCTTTAACGACAAACACACAATGCATTTAATGGATCAGTGATGTTACTGGGTTTGACATACGGGGTAACAACACAAGTTGACACAAACACATGCGGAGTGCACATACAATGACTGTATGCATGTGAGGGTAATCTACATATTACATAATATATGAGGGTACGTACATATTAACTTAAATTCAAATTCATTTATTTCATGTAGGCCAAATGTTGGCTGTTACGACAAGTCGAGAATCTACCACCGGTTCGGAAAGATGATTCTGCTGAGAAGAGCCGGCAAGAAACTCAGCAGTTGCTCTTTTCAAAACAAGAATATTAACTACAGACTCTTTCGCATTTATAATACGCAGTTTTGTTTCTCTTAGAGGACAAACAAAACTGCGCTTTCATCAACGATGTTAATGTACCAAGTGCTAGATGAATACCGAATACTTTGTTCAACTAATACGCACAGTCGACTGTGCATTAGTTCTTAGCATTCTTTTTTTTTGGTAAAGAAGCATCCCAAGATGATTCGCGCTTGCCTAGAAGATCCATTCCTTTCATACTCTATGACAGAAAATTGCCGACTGTGCCCACGCGATGTAGGTACAAGTTTTGTGTTCTGATGTGCGTTTCTATTTATATCTATTCTGATAGTTTTCATAAAAAATTATACCGAACGCTAGTGTTACCTACGAGCTAGGAGGTGGTACTGACCGTACACGGTATATCGAATACTAGTGCTAGCTACGGGCTGGGAGGTGGTAATGACCGCACGCGGTACACTGAACGCTAGTTAGCTACGAGCTAGGAGGTGGTAGTGACCGCATGCGGTACACCTAACGCTAGGCTATCTATCGCAAACTTAAAAACAGAACTCGATAAGCGCACTCGCGTCAAGGTCGACAATAGTACTGGGAGTGTTCCTACCCGCCCGCTTCTTCAGCCCCCGATTCCTTGGAGCTCGCGCGCGGACTATATCAAACGCTAGTTAGCTGGGAGGTGCTACTGACTGCACGCGATACACCGAACGCTAGTTAGCTACGAGTTAGGAGGTGGTATTGACCGCACGCGATATACCGAACGCTAGTTAGCTACGAGTTGGGAGGTCGTAATGACCGCACGCGGTACACCGCACGCTAGTTGGCTACGAGCTGGGAGGTGGTAGTCACTGCACGCTAGTTAGCTACGAGCTGGGAGGTGGTAGTGACCGCACGCTAGTCAGCTACGAGCTAGGAGGTGGTAGTGACCGCACACTAGTCAGCTACGAGCTGGGAGGTCGTACTGACCGCACGCTAGTTATCTACGAGCTGGGAGGTGGTACTGACCGCACGTGGTGCGGCTGCGCGGGCAGCACGAGCGACGTGGAGGGCCCGTCGTCGAACACGGGGTTGTCCATGCTGTAGCCGGCGGGCGGCGGCGACTTGCACTTCTTCATGGCGGCCAGCCGCTTCATGAGACTCACCCCCGTCGATATCGACGACTTCTCCGCTTTCGACTTGTCCTTTGACTGGAAAGCGAAATAAAATGGGATTGGGACTAATTATTAGTACTAATTTTTTTTTGTACTAAAAATATTTTTTTTTAATTTTTTCACTTGACTAATTTTTTTGTATAATTTTTAAAGTCCCGGAGAAATCGCGGGCAAGAGCCACACGAATAAAATTGACGTTTTGACAATTTTATACTCGGTAATTAGCTATCAAAATATCATACATCGGTCAGAGTTTACTTGGAGAAGGTAAAATAGATCCTTACAGTATAGTAATATAAAACCAACCTTATCAGATCTTGGCGTACTTTGTTGAGGTTGTAAGGGAGTATTCCACGGATATGTCAGAGGTTGTACTGTAAAGGAGAAATTAGAGATTTTAATTATTTCTATTTCTAATTAATGAAATTTTTGCAGGAATTTTATAGTATGCGACATCGTTAGAAGCATTATATCATTTTTCGAGAAGTCCAATATACGTACCGGTGGTAATTAAAGGGCTGGTGGCTCGAGGAGGTGCGTCGGGTGGCGCCAAAGCGCTTACAGCGCTTGCAGCGCTGGCGCTCACCGCCGCGGTGGGCTTCACGCTAGCTGTTGCAGCGCTGGATACGCTCTGAAAGTACAAACTATTTGCTGTATCACTTGTTCACCTTTCTCGCACCAGAAAGCGCAGTGTTGGCAGACCCCCACTAGTTACATCGACGATATTAGACAGGGGAACCATTGCGTACAGGCGGCGCAAGACCAAGATCTGTGGAAATCAACGCAAAAGGCCTTTGTCCAGCAGTGGACGCCTATCGGTTGATAAAGAAGTCTCCATGTATATAGTTCTCTGTTACTGTGTGAACCCTTGTACCAGCTGTCTCCACTTCTCTTATTACTATGTGAATCCTTGTACTAGCCATCTCTACACTTCTCCAGTACGTGTGAACCCTTGTACCAGCAGTCTACACTTCTCCAGTACGTGTGAACCCTTGTACCAGCTGCCTCCACTTCTCTTATTACTATGCGAACCCTTGTACTAGCCATCTCTACACTTCTCCAGTACGTGTGAACCCTTGTACCAGCCGACTCTACACCTGTTACGAACCCTTGTACCAGCCATCTCTACACTTCTCCAGTACGTGTGAACCCTTGTACCAGCCGACCCTACACCTCTTGTTACTATGTGAACCCTTGTACCAGCCGTCTCTACACCTTTTGTTACTACGTGAACCCTTGTACCAGCCGTCTCTACACCTTTTGTTACTATGTGAACCCTTGTACCAGCCGTGTCTACACCTCTCCATTACATGTGAACCCTTGTACCAGCCGTCACTACACCTCCCTGTTACTATGTAATCTGTGAACCCTTGTACCAACGATCTGCACACTTCTCCAGTACGTGTGAACCCTTGTACCAGCCGTCTCTACACCTCTCCGTTACTGTGTGAACGAGCCAGCAATACCTTCTCGTGTTTCATCCGGGGCTGTAGAGGCTGCAGGGGGGTGAGCGGCGCCACGTAGTTGCCGGGGAACACGCCGCACCTCTGCACACGCTCGCAGCAACCCTTGTACCAGCCGTCTCTACACCTCTCCGTTACTGTGTGAACGAGCCAGCAATACCTTCTCGTGTTTCATCCGGGGCTGTAGAGGCTGCAGGGGGGTGAGCGGCGCCACGTAGTTGCCGGGGAACACGCCGCACCTCTGCACACGCTCGCAGCAACCCTTGTACCAGCCATCTCTACACCTCTCCGTTACCGTGTATACACCTGTAATGCAACAGTTGTTTTGTTATTGTGAATATGAAAATGGTCATCAAATTTAGAATTACTGGGGTTGAATTTTCAAAAATCTTTTCTTAGCGGTTACCTACATCATAATAGCTATCTGTATGCCAAATTTCAGCCCGATTCGTCCAATGGTTAGAGCTGTGCGTTGACAGATCAGTCGGTCAGTCACCTTTGCCTTTTATATATTTAAAATAGTATTACTAGCTTTTTTCCATGACTTCACTCACATTAAGATTTTTCAGACCCCTATTTTATACGCTGAAGGGTTGAATTTTCAAAAATCCTTTCTTGGCGGTTGCCTACGTCCGTCATAATACCTAGAACTGTGCGTTGGTAGATCAGTCAGTCAGTCACCTTTGCCTTTTAATATAATAAATTACCTCCTTTCTTCAGTTCTAGTTCGTCTGGTTTCTGCGGCTTGTACGGATAGAGGGCGATATAAGCCGCCGGTAGAGGTCTTTCGTTGCTTCGAGATCTTCTCCTACGCCTTTCTCTCTCCCTCTCGGGTCTGTCTCGCTCTCTCTCCATTGCATGGTCCAGCAGACTTGTTGCTAGGATCTCTGCCGAGTGCCTGAAATAATTTAATTACTAGTTGATGCCCGCAACTCCGTTCGCATGGATTTAGGATTTTAGAGATTGGAACTCAAGAGAATTAAACCAGACTATAATCTGTCTCTGTGCCATTTCAGCCAAATTGGTTCAGCCGTTGCAGCGTGATACATCCATCCATCTATACATCCAAACTTTCGCATTTATAGTATTAATAGGATGATAGTTTATTTACTACAATGAAACATTATTATTTTTTCTATTTAGCAATGTTGAATATTAAAAAAAAATTTACTAATTCCAATTGTTTTGTGTAAAAGATTCTTAAGATTTTAGACGTATTTCATAACATAATGGGTAAGTACCACATGGGCCTTTAACTCACCTATTTTGTGTATGATTTCCTTGCAAATGGGTAGAGGGTGTTAAACTGTGCCTTTTTTCCCTTTCTCTATGGTGGTTGTCTCTATGGCCTCTGACCATATAGTTCCCTTCTTTGCCATGAGACGGAGATAACGCAGCTTGCAATCCCAACCCAAACGTCAATATGGAATCCGGACCACTAGATCTCAAAGCATTTTTACTAGAAGTCGGTACTTCAAGTCTAGAAGGCTCATTATTGGTTAAATTTTCTTGACTTTCCGCTTGATTTTGTGATGTGTTACTCCCACCGGATGCATTCAATTTTGGACTCTCAGATGGTGGCAAGCTCACGTTTAAAGAAGTATTTGTTGCTGTCGAACTCTCATTTAGATTTAAGACTCCTAAAGAAGCGTTGAGAGATGAATCCTGAGCTTCTTGAGTGTCGGTTTCCGTTGGCTGAGTGTTTTCAGCATTCTGAGCATTATTCGTTGGTAATATATTAGTTCTTTCAGCATTATCGGGCGAGCTTGGTAAGCTGGGCTCGGCACTTTCACACGTACTAGTATTAGAACTTGTATTAGGAGTGGTCGTAGAACTGATAACACCAGCCGAAGGTGTGTTCACGCTAGAACTCGAGTCCGAGCTGTTATTTGTAAAACTCACTGACGTTACAGGAAAATGCTCGTGCGACCGTACATTCTGATATGTTGTCTCCACTTTATGCACTGGTGTCGAATTGTAGTTATCAAATTTGGCTGTGCGGAGTCTATCGTAGTTCTCACCTATACGTGAAACACTTTGAACACCCATAGTACTTAGTTGGTGAGACTTATTGTGCATATTAGTGAAATGTATTAGGTCTAATGAATGTTTTGTTGTCGGTTCCATTATGTTCCTCGGTACAGCTGTGGTTGTCACCAAGCTACCGTGGGTGATGGTTGAGATATGCTGGTTGACAGGTTGCGGGATTAGTATTTGGGTTGGTTGTGTGGTTGTGGGATGGTTTGGATGGTAGTTTGGGTTGGGGTGGGATTGGCTCATGGTAGCTATGTTCTGGTAATTGGCTTGGCCCGCGTTGGGTGTTGAGATCGACATTGGCTGGTATCTGTGTGGGTGCTGAAAAATCAACACAATATTTACTAGAAATGCATTCGTAGTTTTAAGATGTATATATCTATCTATGTCATTGATTAGCTAAGTTGGCTTTCTTTCTTTCCTTAGCTCCTAGTTTATGTGGAAACTCACATATTATATTATATTTCATATCATATTATATATTTTTATAGGATTACCTGGGCATGATGTCTATGTTCCGAATGGCCAGCCCTTGTGTGATCTGGTAACGATGGGACAGGTCGATTTAAAGGTGCCCTGAAATTAAAGAAAATAACCTACACTTTATTGCTCTTTTGAATGACTTTTCTACAATTACCTACAAAAGTAAAAATAGCTCAACAACCTTGTTTCCTTGTGAAAGCTTTTCAAAATAAAAATATCAAAGGCACTGAATTGAAGAGATTATCTTCCGTCCAGTTTTCGTCCATTCGCCGATGCAGTGCTTATTGCTGTGATATACGGATTAGTACAGTCGACTGCCTCGTTGGTCTAGTGGTTAGCAAGTTCGACTACGGATGACGAGGTCCCGGGTTCGATTCCCCGGTCGGGCCAAAAATGAATTGGGTTTCTTTTAAGAAATTTTCAGTACTAGCCCGGAGTTAGGAAGCCGGTGGTGAGACACCCCCGTGCCTCGGAGAGAACGTAAAGCCGTCGGTCCTGCGCATGATCTCTCTCCGGTCGTGTCGGATTTTCCGTCCCATCGGGCTATGAGAGTGAGGGAATAGAGGGTGCACCTGTGTTTGCACACACACTTGTGGACTATAAGATAGCTAATCTCTGTGGAGATTGGCCGCCGTGGCCGGATTCGGTCGGGAGGACATTATTATTATTATAAGTACAGTTAATATCAAACGTACGTGTTCATAAGTTGTCTAGCCGCCTGGTTGAGCTCGACAAACGCGATGGGGAATATCCCCACCCGCTGGTCGAGCCGGCCCTCCGCCCAGTTTTCGTCCACTCGCCTATGCACTGTGATTATTGCACCTGTAATTTTAAATACTATATTTTATACAAACGTTTTATTAACCTTTACAATTAAACTACATAGTACTTAATTAATAACTAGTGATTGTGACTAGTGGGCGAGTTGAAATAAAAAAAAATTTAATAGTAAAATATTTATTTATTTAAAGTAGGAAAACAACAATATAATATACCAAGTAGATTGAAAGCCGTGATTTCCACACTAGGATTCCCTGTATTGTGGAAATCACTTCCTTCCCTAATAGTAACTTAAAAAAAAATCAACTTCATGCAGTGTGTGTGTGTGTGTGTGTGTGTGTGTGTGTGTGTGTGTCTGCATGCGCGCGCGCGTGTGTGTGTGTGTGTGCATGCGTGTGTTCGCGCGTGCGTATGTGTGTTTGTGTGCGCGAGCGTGCGTGCGTGCGCTCGATAATGTCTTGATTTAAACTTACCTTTATCAAATGCTAAGCATCCTTCTTCATCCGGCGCCGACATCCGAAAGTCGTACAGCGCTTTACAAAGCGCTGTCGACACTGGTAAAGGTACTACCACCTGAAAATATGAAACATTAAAAAAATCATCACCGTCATCAGCAACCAATCAAAGGCACACTACAGAGCGCAGGTCTCCTCTCAAAGATGGGTCATAACTCATAGGTCATAGTCCATCAGCAAGTGATATTTAATTGCTAAAAAGCTATTGGACAAGGATTGGATAGAGTGGAAGGCTATAGTTACCAATGCCACATGGGCACTTTCATATGGACACCAGCAATGAAGTATGCTACCAAGAAGAGAACCTAGTGGATTTAGAAGCAGGCATTACTTCCAGCTGTAGAAGAACGCAAAACCACAAAAAGTCTTCGAAATATGTACTTCTAAAAATATGCATAACTCGGAAATTTTAGACTGAAATCTATAGAGCGCACTCTCACTCTGCTCAGACTCAAGACAGAGATAAAACGAGACAGATTTATGTTGGAGCATATTTGTGTCTCGTTTTAACTCTTATTTTGAGTCTGAGCTAAGTCAGAGCACAGATCTTAGCATTAGAGGTGCGTGCTTGGGATTCCAAAGACCACAAGTTCTGGGCACAGATTTTCCACACATACCTGGACATAGGTGATGGGAAACATGCCAGTCCGGCCCGAACACTCTCCGTGGTACCAGAAGGGGTCCAACTTCTTCTGTAGGATGATCGTCTCACCTTTTTTGAAGGAGAGGTCACTGGAACCCAAATATTGTGTGAAATCAGTATTAAGACTAGTTAGTTCTTGATATGGTCTGGGAACCAGGAACACAAAAATTGCACTTAACCAAATGTTTCATATATAAATTGATAGAGTGTGATGCAGCAACGTGACGTGACGAGATTTTTGCATGGTTATAGTTTTAGGCCAAGAGAATATAATCACTCTGTTTTCACGTTTTATCCTGGAAAACCATAGGGTTCTCGCGAGATTTTCAAAACCTTACTCCTCGCTAGTTTATAATACATTATGTTCCTCGTTGGTTTAGCGACAGTTTCATCACGCATGACGGGGCTTTCAAGGAGCTCCCGGGAGCTCCCGGGCTAAATAATAGTGAGGAGAGGACACGTACCCTAACTCCTTGGATATGTAGTCGTACATGGCCCGGGCGTGCGGCGGCTGCTTCGCCTCCGAACGCATACACTGTAGCTGCGCCTGCGTCTGTAATCATTTATTTATTTATTCTTTATATTGCACCACAAACAGAAAAAAGTAAACTTAACAAAATATATTGTGTCAGTACAAAAAAGCGGTCTTATCGCTAAAAAGCGATCTCTTCCAGACGACCTTATGGCTAAGAAAAACAAAAAATTAAGAAATGGGTGGGCACATAGTTCGAAGAGCTGATGGTCGATGGGGTCCCAAGGTGCTGGAGTGGCGACACCGCACCGGGAAGCGCAGTGTTGGCAGACCCCCCACTAGGTGGACAGACGACATCAAACGAGTCGCAAGGAGTCGCTGGATTCAGGCGGCGCAGGACCGAGATCTGTGGAGGTCCATGCAAGAGACTTATGTCCAGCAGTGGACGTCTATAAGTTGAAAAAGAAGAAGAAGAAGAAGCTAATACGAGTGTCTTTGGCACTAATAATATTGCAAATGGCGCACAAACCTCTAAGCTTAATTCTATTTAATAGATTAAGATCTTAAAGACCTCCATAATTAATCTATAATTTCATAGATTTAATATAAATGTCGGTGCGCCATTTGCAACATAATTAGTTCCAGAGACACTCGTATGTCAAATGTGGCGCTTCAAATTGATCCTGTCATTCGTACAGGGACAGCCAATCTAGTGTTTTTACTCTGTGGAAATCTAATATGTGGACCCCAACGACATCAGCTCTTCGAACAATTTTTTTGATTTTTTTTTAATTCTTTGAACAATGTAAAAACGTCTTTATTCGTCGTTTAAAGTTACTCGGCGATGGTAAAGTGGGCAGTCAGCGTACCTGCGAGTGGCCGCTCCTATTCCTCGGCACGCTGATCTTCCTGGGCGCGGAGTTCTTCATGCCCTCGAGGATCCGCATGAGGAGCACGTTCGGAGGCAGCTCCTCCACCTTCGCCTCCACCAGCACCCGGCACTCCGGACATCGCAGCTCCTTGTGGGACTCTACTATCACCTGAAATGTTACATTACAATCATTGATTACAATGAATTAATTAATTATATTTTTGACAAGCTTTTTATTAACTTTGCGTATGTATGTATGAACGTGTGAATGAGTTTATGATGTTTATTTAAAAACTAGCGGACGCCCGCGACTTCGTCCGCTTTTTCAACTAACAATCAACAGTTCCTAAATCCCCACAGTTTAGGTGGGCAGAACCCCTGCAGCATCAGGAAATTTTAAAAATTGTTTTCATGTTATAAGTACCGTATTTACTTTCGTATACAGTTAGTAAAAAGCTGTTCTTTTGATATTACAAACAGACACTTAATCATCATTTCAATTTTATTATTTTATTAGCAGATTACTTAACGATATCGATACCTAAGGACAATTTAGCGAAAGTTATTTTTTTCTCTAATGCACAAAGGCAAACATAGATATTACTACTATACTGTTCCAATAAATACAGAAATCCTCTCTTTGTTTACATTTTCAAATTAAACCGCAAATGCTAGGCTACATTTCGTCGAACAGTTATTATAAATGTACCTATAACCGAGTGAATGGTGATTAATACTCAAATAATGCATATTCATGGTAAAATCATCAGAGGTAAAAATGACGTCAACTGTCAAACAATAACAAACAAATTTTGGTGTGGTTTCTGTAGCAAAAGGAGGGGTACATTTACTATAGGGTTATTAAAAGGGAAAAGAGCTACTCCATTTGAAAAATTAAAAGTCAGAAAAAAAATATGCATAGGTCTGTTGCAGACTTCCACAAGCCACGGTCTTGCGTCGCTGGTATCCACAAGTTTCTTACGGCTCGTATGATGTCGACTAATACCAAATCTATATAATCGTATTGTATCAGTACTGCGATTTCCTAAAAATGATTTCTACAATGTGACTACTGTAATTGCCTCTGATTGACCGAAAAGTCAGCGTCTTTATTGGCTAAAATGCATTTGAAGCCTCAACAGCCCAACGGTTAAAGGTGCGGATTGAAAACTGAAAGGTCGCAGGTTCGAACCCCACCCGTTGCACTATTGCCGTACCCACTCCTAGCACAAGCTTTTCCACTTGTTTGGAGGGGAGAGGGGAATATTAGTTAACTTCAACTTGGCTAATATTCTTTAAAAAAAAAATAGTTGCAGAAAAAATGCAATAAATTCGGCCAATCGCCATTCTTGAGACTATAGCAATCGTTGATTTACGAATGGTAGCAATCATTGATACAGCTTTTACAGAACCAGACTACTTGTTACAGATCTTACGGTAAGTAATACTACTTTTATGGGTTTACCATGCTTCCTTGAAACAAGTGGCTCACATAAAAATATAAACAAAATAGTAGAGTACAATCTATTATTATAATAATAATAAATTCATGTAAAATATCTAATCTTTTATCTTTTATCTGTCATAATCTAGGATATGAGTCAAGGTGCTCCAACTTTTATACTACCGGTAAATTAGAAAAGATAGGTTAACAAAATTCACTACCAATCGAACGTTGTGTAGGTACATAGCTATTCGAGTGTTTTGGAAAGTCCTTACATGTCACCTTGAAATGAATTACACAGAATGCATACGCACGATCTTACTTGGCTGGCTCGAAGTTACTGTGCTCCTCGAGACTACAAAAAGCAGCCAAGTGCGAGTTGTACTCGCACACGAAGGGTTCGGTATCATCGTAATAGCGATTTACTTTCTTTTAAGTATGCATAATATTATAGTGACAGGAAACTACGGAACCCTACACGGCGCGTGGCCAGCAGGGTTAGCATGGGGAGGAGATAAAAAATTTATCCCCCGATTTAATCCACTGACAAGGGATAAAATTATCTTCTCCCGATGCTAAAGCATGGCGACAGGGGAAAGAAAAAGTATCTATATCTATCTACATATATAAAATTCAAAGACCTGACTGACTGACTGACTGAGATATCAACGCACAGCCTAAACTACTGAAGTTATAAAATTGAAATTTTTACAGTTGGTTTCTTTTATGACGTAGGCGCACACTAAGGAAGGATTTTTGAAAATGCAACCCCTAAGGGGGTAAAATAGAGGTTTGAAAAATCGAACTTAACTTGGGCAAAGCCGCGAGCAAAAGCTAGTATTCATATAAGAATATCCACTGTGGATATTATTTCCACGGTTTTGCTCATGCTCGACAGGTGGATAAAACTCAGCGAGGGGATAAACATTTTATCCTTTCCCCGGGGATAAAATTTCTCCCGCCCATGCTTTCTATGCTGACACGCATTTGGCCGTTTATTCTTGTTAATTTCTAACTTTGTAGCGCGCTCATAAGAGTGTGTTTTGTGATTCAAAGTCACGTGAATGATAACAAACGAGCGGGGAGTGTATAGGGGGTGCTATTTGCGTATCAGCTTAAAATACCCGAAGCAAATGTTTGTTACTGGGACATTTTAAAATCGATACAGTATCGAGATCGACGACAGACGCAGCACTTACATATAGACTACTGGCCCGGTCCAAAAATGGATGGGTCATATGAACCACCAGGTGACCTATATAGGACGATATAAGAGCATAAAATAATACGATTCAGCACTATGCCGTCACTTGTAAGCTGTCCAACTGAGTGCTGGTGAGAATTGAAAAGTGCAGGTAGAGGGAGTACATTTTGGTCATATATTTTTGTACGGCATTTTTACCATCGATAGATCCATGAAAAATAATAAGAAAGCGCGCAGTGCCGTACAAAAATGTGGATCCACAAAGTCGGTAAACTTTTTTGATTTTCTGAAAATTTCCAAGGTAAATTTGGTCATTTGATTCTGTACGGCATCAGCTTCATACTGTTTCCATACAGCTTCTAATCCATTATTCCGCAATGCCGTACAAAAATCATGCGACAATGGAAAAAAATCGAGGGTTGCAACCCCCTCTCTTTTCGTGGTCCAGGGGGTGATTTAATACAACATAAAATTAATTTATTTTGAAAGTATTTTATGCATAGATAATATTTTTTTACATGCCGTACATTTTCGTTGGTCCAAAGTTTTGTAGGGGTTGAGGTCCTTGAGTTTTTTTTCCCCTACAAAACTTTGGACCAACGAAAATGTACGGCATGTAAAAAAATATTATCTATGCATAAAATACTTTCAAAATAAATTAATTTTATGTTGTATCAAATCACCCCCTGGACCACGAAAAGAGAGGGGGTTGCAACCCTCGATTTTTTTCCCTTGTCGCATGATTTTTGTACGGCGTTGCGGAATAATGGATTAGAAGCTGTATTGAAACAGTATGAAGCTGATGCCGTACAGAATCAAATGACCAAATTTACCCTGGAAATTTTCAGAAAATCAAAAAAGTTTACCGACTTTGTGGATCCACATTTTTGTACGGCACTGCGCGCTTTCTTATTATTTTTCATGGATCTATCGATGGTAAAAATGCCGTACAAAAATATATGACCAAAATGTACTCCCTCTACCTGCACTTTTCAATTCTCACCAGCACTCAGTTGGACAGCTTACAAGTGACGGCATAGTGCTGAATCGTATTATTTTATGCTCTTATATCGTCCTATATAGGTCACCTGGTGGTTCATATGACTCATCCATTTTTGGACCGGGCCAGTAGTCTAATAGGTATAGCTTGGGAAACGGCGCAACCGTGGAAGTATAACCCGCACCCTGATTACGTAAAAATTTGCAACAGCAACAGCAATAGCAACGCGACAGCGATCGGTCGCAAAATGTCACTAAAAATCGTATTACGGAAGCCAATCGCACGTCTATTGCTCACGTGTCGATACTAGCGCCACTCGCGATAGGACGGCAATAGATGTAAACAAAATACACAGTTTTTATCGTCGTCAGTGGTTGAATTGTTATATTTTTATTTGTTTTGTGTTGTGGTCTGTGGTAAAACCCTCTCGAAGTATTTGGACTTCCTTTCTTCTCCATCAAGCATCTCTAAAGAAGAAAAGTACATTTTGCAATAGGCGAGCAATAGACGTGCGATTGGCTTGCGTAATACGAATTTTAGTGACATTTTGCAACCGATCGCGTAGTGATTGCTGTCGTGTTGCTACTGCTGTCACTACTGAAATTTGACGTTTGAGAAGTGACGTTTGACAGCAACGATTGCGCAATTTACGCCTGTCGCGAACCTGTCGCGAGATACGTAATAACCCTGCCGGTCACATTATCTATTGCACCTCATTATATCGGCCACACAATAAAACAAACACGTATGTAATTATTACAAAAAACTGGAAATTGACTTTTCGATATCATAAAATGGATGCTCTATCCAAGGAAAAAAAGCACAATTCGCTGCTTCAGAACTAAAGGGCCACATCTCAAAATTTTCCAAATTCACTTTTATTTCAAAAATAGGGCCATAACGCGAAGACATTCGTCAAAATCGGCCTTTAAATCACAATAATTTACGCGTAGGCCCTTTTAGCATTATCATACATTGTAAGTTGGAGAGCCAAAAAAGCAAAAAAAAAAAATAAAAAAAAATTTTCAATCTGCTCTCGTGAAAAAAAATTGTGGCTCTTTAGTTCTGAAGCAGCGAATTGTAGGTCTATTAGACCTACAATAGGACCTACAATTGTCTAATCTTCGAGTTTTTTGGAATTTCGTCTTTGTTCTATTGTATGAGCGACATGTATATGCGATGCCTATATCGCCTTGATTGAAGCACTTTCGTACGTATTTACGTATTTTTAAATGCTCTAAGACCGTAGCACCTAAACTGTAACTGATGAGCCGATTTTGATGAATGACGTGTCAATCGATTCGTTATTATGGTCCAGGGTGACATAGGCTAGGCGTTATGTCTATGTATTCGATTTTATACGAATAGAAGTCGGTTAAAAATCAATATGACTGACTGGTGTTATATGCTATTTTCAGTAGTCGGGTTACAGTTTTAAAACTTATTTTCTTGTTGGGCTTTAAAATTATATTTAATTTTATGATAGTACTAGTTGATGCCCGCGACTTAGTTCGCGTGGATTGAGGTTTTTATAGATTCCCGCGAGAACTCGGGAACTGGTCTATGTGCTATTCCAGTCTATATCTATCTCTGTGCCAAATTTCAGCCAAATCGGTTACGTCGTTGCAGCGTGATTGAGTAACAAACATCCATACATGCATCTAAACTTTAAAAAATTATAATGGGATAATAATGGGATAAATACTCGTTTTCGATCGTCGATTTCAACCAATACCGCTGGATTCCGTGGTTCGACCATTTTTTGCGATCGCTAGAACCTGTCTCTCCCTACACAGGTAGATCTGCGTTCGCTCACAACACAATTGGCGTAAAAAAACAAAAGGCCAACCGTTTTTGCATTGAGATGTTGTACTTTAGAGCCTCTAGCCTCTAGTGATAAAAATTGTGCCTCCTTGCAGCAACTATTTTTAAACAATCAAAAGACAGGACTCGACTCTGAAATGCAGACTGAAGGTTCAAGCTTTTATTTATATGACCCACAAGTTTAGACTAAAAGACGGCTTGCATTTCGTCTTGGTAGAAACGCAATGGATATACCTAATTTTAAAATTGAACTCACAAAAATCTTGACGACAATCATGCCCGATGAGCAACGATAAAATCTTGATATTAAATTAAAATATCCTTACTAATATTATAAACTAGACGATGCCCGCGACGTCGTCCGCGTGGATCAAGGTTTTTCAATTCCCATGGGAACTCTGTCATTTTCCGGGATAAAATGTAGCCTATGTTTTAATCCTGGGTATGAGCTATCTCCATTCCAAATTTCAGCCAAATCGATTCATTCGTTGTGGCGTGAAGGAGTAACAAACATACACACACACATACACATACAAACTTTCGCCTTTATAATATTAGTGTGAAGTGTGATGCGAAAGTGTTTGTTTGTTAGGTTGTCCTTCAATCACGCAGCAATCACAGAGCAACAGATCGACTGATTTTTTGCATGTGTATAGTTGAGGACCTGGAGAGTGACATAGGCTACTTTTTATCCCGGAAAAATAAAGGGTGCTCCAGAGATTTAAAAATTTTAATCTACGAGGACGAAGTCGCAGGGATTAGCTAGAATAAGAATAAAAGAATAAAGCGAATTCTCTTGGGTCTCTGTAATCGTAAGGCGGAGACACAATTCTGTCGCATGTTGCCTGAGATTTGCTCCTCCATACTTTTTATCTCACTGTTTATGCCAGCTAGACGACACGCTTGGCCGAAGCGTAGTTACCGACCTAGGCCTAGTGGACGAACGACCGAGGCCTTTGCCAAAAGGCGAGGCCTTCAAATACTTTACCCGTTTATAAAGATAGACATTGCTCTCACTACATCTCTTATAAAAAATTTACAAGTACAATACAAACTGCCTACTATATAAGATAAAATGTCGGTAACTACCAAAACGCGAGAATCCAAAAAGCGGGAATTTATAAAGGAATGACGCCATTTGATAACTAATAAACGATGTTTTTCATATTGCTATACCAAAAACTACATCAGTAAGAAATATACCGATTAGGTGGATCGATAGAGATTTTGTTTTAAGTAAGATAGCATTAAAAAATCATATTTGACAAATGTTGGTTAACGACGTTATAGCTTGAGGAGGGCAGAATATTAGTGAATGAATGAATGAATGAATGAATGAATAAATGAATGAGTAGTATCTTTTTCACGATTTCCCCTGCCAAAAAGGATAGCATTATACTTCTCCACGCTTAAAACACGCCTATCCCCAAAAAGTCAAATGTGTCTGGCATCGAAACTCGGGCCGCTCGAAAAGCTACGAAATGTTAACCACTACACCACTACGCTATCAATGCTGAATATACAACGTGATAATAGCACAAGTTAATTAGGTTTTCAATTTAATTAACAATTCTGATAGAGCACTTTTGATTTCGCGTGCCACTCCGTGTTGTAAAATATGTCAACATGTTATTTTTTGCACTAATGGTCTGTTTTTTTAACCTCTTTATTAAGGCTTCTTCGAATGGTACTGAATGCAATCCTACTAATATCATAAATGCGAAAGTTTGAATGTATGAATGAATGGATGGATGGATGTTTGTTACTCAATCACATCACGACTGAACCGAATTACCTGGGCACGGAGAATAGAATAGAATAATTTTTTGTTCAAAGTGCTTTCGAATCGTCAACCTACTCGTAATTTTTCAAGTTACAAGTAGGTTCATGAAATTGGTATTTGGACTTTTGGTTATAAATTAAGAAACACGTGTTTCAGGATTTTTGGAAATTCCACCCCCTCATCCATTTAAAAAAATGTCACTCGAGCGAAGCCGGGGCGTATCAACTAGTTAATAGTACTCGGTCTAATGGAAAAGTGGGAAAATCGCGATCAACGCCAACGTCACGCGAAAACATGCATTGAGTTAATTACATAGGTACTTTAATCTAAAACAAACCTGTATAACAAAATACATGGCTAAGGTAATTTCACACTACGCGACTCCTTATGATTTTTTTTATATGAATAGCGTGCAAACGAGCTGGCGGTTCACCTGATGTTAAATGATTACCGCCGCCGAATCGAACCCGAGACCTCCCAGTTATAAGACCACGGTGGTTGCGCCAGAGAGGTCGTCATAAACCTCATAAAGTACTTATCTCTACTTATCTTATAAAAGTAAATATCTTCGCGTGGGCGGCACTACAATTGCCATAACTAAAGGTCATTGGGTTAATCTATCCTCAAAGACCACTCACGAATTGATAGATACTTCTAACCAATGATTGGTCATACTTGAATGAGTTCGGGAGCAGGGAACCTTTATCAATTGACTAGACGATGCCCACGACTTCGTTCGCGTGGATTAAGGGGAACTCTTTGATTTTCCGAGATAAAAAGTAGCCTATGTGTTAATCCTAGTTATGAGCGATCTCTATTCCAAACAGCCAAATCGGTTCACCCGTTGTGGCGTGAAGGAGTAACAAACACACACACACACACACACACACACACACACACACACACACACACACACACACACACACACACACACACACACACACGCACACACACACACACACACACACACACATGCATACGCCCACGCACACGCGCACACGCATTTTATTGCTTGCCGGGCGCTGTTTGCTATTATATTTTGTCACTGTAAAGTATGTACATATAATATGTATACGACCTTATAGCCCATATTTTAAACGTATAGATTTATTAGTGTTTATCTCAAATTGGTATAGGTTTAGATATAACTATTAGTTGATTTTATCTCTTGTTAACCGAACCGGTGGTAGATTCATGACGTGTCATAAGAGCTATAAGTTGGCCTCCATGAAATAAATAATTTTGAATTTGAATTTGTTATCTATCTATAATCTGTGAGTACTGAAGGGGCTGACATTTAGGTCACCTATAAAAGTCTCATGAAAATAATAAGAATTAAATAAAAAACGTATTTGAAAGCGCATACATCAACCGCGCGGGAACGGTACCGTACAAATGAGCTATGACCTTTACAAAGTCGAGCTTCTGCTCATATAGCACGAACAGCTGTGAAATTAAACACACCTCGTGCCCGACCTACTTGCAACTCAAATACGGGCGAAGTGGATTGGAACAGTCTCTTTTGAACGCATTAACTTTCGCCTTGTGAAGGCTGAATTAACACGAACGCTGGCAAAAACAGAATTTTTTTGAAAACCTGTAGGTATATTCCGAGGTTTTCAGTTTTCACGGCTGAATCGTTGGCGTAACGGTTCAGCTACATAAGGAGAATTACTCGAATTCGAGCGAAATTTTCGGCACTCATACTTCAAGATTGTTTCAGTGATACGAGTTTTTGTCATAATCCAATTAATTAACTCTAACTTCTACAACCGCACTGCACGCCACCGAACCCAATTTCACCCTCACCACCTGGGTGCCTGGAGCACTTCGACCACTCGTTGCTCCAGATCTTTTTTTCCACGTACTATCAAATTGTGGCATCATCTCCCTTCGACAGTGTTCCCACTTAATTACAATATGGGGTTATTCAAGGGGCGAACCAATAAGTTCCTGAAAAGCTGGCAACGCATTGGTGGTGCCTCTGGTACTACAAGTGTTCATAGGCGGCGGTAATCACTTAACATCAGGTGACCCGCCAGCTCGTTTGCCCGCTATTTATATTAAAAAAAAATAAAAAAAAATGGGAAAGTTTGCATATATCGATGAATGGATGGATGTTTGTTACTAAATCACGCCGCAACGATTGAAGCGATTTGGCTGAAATTTGGCACAGATATAGATGATGATAGTCTGGCTACTTTTATCCAGGAAAATAAGAGAGTTCCCGCGGGAAGTCGCGGGAATCAACTAGTGTACAATAATCGCGGGAGAAAATTGTATTCAAAGTTTCGCATAGGATAATCGCAAACTCTTGCGTTAATTCGATTTAATTTTCGTAATAAAGTGAACGGTCAATACGATCTTAGCGTAGCTATATAATTTCGAATAGATCGAATAACAAAAAAAAAACAATGTCAATTTTTGACAATCAAACTTAGTAGATCGATGACGGTTGCGCATACGTAGGGGTTCGCTTTCAGTAATGCGTTTAATTAATGAACATGTAAACAGTTGGTCTAGTGGTTAACATGTCCGATTGCGGATGACGAGGTCCCGGGTTCGATTCCCGGGTCGGGTCTTAAACTACTTCAGTACTAGCCCGACATTAAGCCTCGGAGAGCATGTAAAGCTGTCGACCCTGCGCCTGATCTCTTCAGATCGGACGAGAGTGAGGCAATAGAGAGTGCTCCTGTGATTGCGAACACACTTGTGCGCTATAGTTTCTCCCGCACAGATGGCTAATCTCTGTGGAGATTAAAAAATCAATAAAATCTCGGGTAAAAAATCAATCAAGTCTAACTGTTGCTCCGTTGTTACTTGTTGCTTCATTAAACTACAATTTTATTTTTACAGATTTGAAAGATCCCTTCGTCTTCTTTATCAACCGGTAGACGTCCACTGCTGGACATAGGTCTCTTGCATGTACTTCCACAGGCCTCGGTCTTGCGCCGCCTGAACCCAGCGACACCCTGTGACTCGTTTGCGACGAGAAGACGGGTTATGAATGATCCCTACATAGTAGTTACTTGTATAGTATATCTGCTGGAACTTGGAACATTTCCAAAAATAAAGTCTGGTCAATTAACTTCACTTTACCCGCGAGATGAAGTAATTTAAAACTGATGCATTATTCATCTATGGTTTTATTAATAAGAAGTGTAAACTTCGCATTTATTTTGTAACGGGCGGCTAAAAGAGTGGGTAGTTAACTTGTTACCGAACACCAAAATAACACCTATCTCCCAAAGGAGACGCTGATGTATATGCCGCGTTCTCTTCTGCCAAAGTGACAGACCACTGGGGCAGATCGGCATCAATATAATATTGCAAGATTTTGTTTCGAAAAGAGGAACTGCTGAATTTCTCCCCGACTCCTATCAGCAGAATCTGGTAGTAGAGTTTTGAACTGTGATGAGGTTTGCATACATGAAATAAATAATTTTAATTTGATTTTGATACAACCAATCTGATTACAGCCCACTATCTAAACTGTTGAGCTACTGACACTTACTAAACTAGGTAGATCTTGTAAAACGGTGCTTTTTTAATGTGGTTAACAGCAATTTGAAATTAATGGAAAAGTGATATTGTCTAAAATTGCGGTGTCATTATATGACACCTCGAAACAATATTGAACTGATACTGCTTTAAGCCTGCAGTCTGGGCGCGTGAGAAGTTGCGATTGAACACCCACATTGATAATTTCTATTCACACAGACATATCATACAATATTAGTATACGCACCCTGGAAAGTAACAATCTTAACAATCTACGTTTGGCGCTTCCCTCAAGTTAAATGTACATCACGCGTTCGACTTAGTAAGATATTAATGAATTTCACAGAAAATACGCAATGTATTTAACCATTAGATTGTCGTTTTGTTTAGTTCGCGGGCGGCGACGTGCGGTAGTGAGTAGCCGGTGGCATAGGGTGGGGTCACAGTTCACGCTTTTTGTCATGTAACTTTTGCGTGAATGAATAACTTCTAAATAAGAGGTCCGATTAGAATTATTTAAAGGGTAATTTCCAAATACATAGTCAATTATAGTTACAAAAATATTTAATTGGATAAAGATTACTAAATAATCATGATGAGAACGTCAACATTTTTCATCGTACTCATGTTTCAACAGACTAATTTGAATAAAAAAGGGGTTATAGTTGCTCAACTATAATAGTTCAATATATAGCCCCGCGGACGTGCTTGTAGGTAATTATGAGTATTGCAAACATGTATAGTACGTATATCTCACGAAGTTACGGTTAATTTTTTTTAAATAAAATATAGCTCATGTTACTTAGGAATAATAGCTTTCCATTAGTGTAAGAATTTTTAAAATCGGTTAAGTAGTAGTTTTTGAGTTTATCCATTACAAACAATTTTATAAACTTACAAATAAGCAAATATTTCATCTTTATGATATTAGTTTAGACAAAACAAGTGTCACTAAATAATTCAAACACAAACTCAAAATTATTTATTTCATGTAGAATGCTGATTCTGCTGAGAAGAGCCGGCAAGAAACTCGGCAGTTGCTCTTTTTAAAACAAAAAATGTTACAATATGTAGCTTATGTATCTTGTGGCAGTTGAAGCAAGCAGATTGGTTCCAAGTAACTTTGTCATTTACAATTATATTTTGCATGTTTTGTATTTCCTGAAATAGAACTCTCGTTGCTTTTTCAACATCAGTGCACGCATCATCCTTCAAGCTTTTGCTTTCCAGAATTGACACTTTGTTTCCTGAAACAATATAGTTAATAAGGTATTTATTAGAAATTAGGATATAGTTAATTAAATTAGATTTTTTGCAAACCCCAATTAGATTTTAAAGGTTTAAAAGGTAGCCTATATGTTAATCCAGGGTATAAGCTATCTGAATTCCAAAATATGTATCAGCCAAATCGGTTTAGTCTTTGTAGGGTTATAAAGACAGCTAGTCCATTTTAAAGTAATTTTTAATACGGCTGCTCAAAGAGCTTTTTGTAGCTGTATCTCGTGCGGAAAGTTAGATTTTCCGCATTTGTATCAAAATATACTATTGAAGGTTAACAAACATTCAGCCAGAAAACATAACAATGTTTTGGGCTTCGCCACAGTCGAAGTCGAAGCTTTGTCTGGGGGGAGGCTTTAGCCATGACTAGTTACCACCCTACGTCAAAGACGTGCCGCCAAGCGATTTAGCGTTTCGGCACGATGGCGTGTAGAAACCGATTAGGCTTAGGTTGAATTTACACTGTCATTCCAAGTTAGTCCGCTACCATCTAAGACTGGCATCGTCACTTACCATCAGGTGAGATCGCAGTCAAAGACTATCTTGTCAACGATAAAAATAAAAAAGTCGGGTAAAAAGATGAGTACATTATAAGTACTTACAGCTTTATGTTAAATCTTCCTTTGTTTTTTTTTGTGTTTTTAGTAATTTCCTTTTTCATATCTACCTGAAATGAGAAGAAAAATAAGTTACGATATTAATGAGTACATTAGTGTTTGCTAATTAATGAAGTGTTTGATGATTAAGAAAATACATGATAAAACTCACATACTTACTACGTACTCGAAGAATACAAATAAAATTAGCAGTCGTTTCCGACACTCGCGACCCACCCTAATGCTCGTCGAAACAATTACTATATCGCGGTCGCCGGAGTTGCGGTGCTCTACGAAAACGAGCGTGCTATCACCTTGAATATTGGGACGCGATTGAATTTATTTGTGGTTGAACACTGTAATATAAAGCGAATTACGGGCGGCTACTGCTTCATACTAAAATGTATGAGCAACGGGGAACGATTTTCGCTACAAAATTAATGATTTTTAGTCTTATATTATTGCTTTTTGGTTTGAATTAATATAAAATTGTAATGGCGAAAATATTTTCTATACTTCCTTCTCACGATTTAACCAAAAATTATTCCAAATATAACATCGGAATAGCATAAGATGTATTAAATAGAAAAGGTCGATTTCGGTGATTTTGATAATGTTGCCGATTTTTTTTCTCAAAAACTGAGATTTATTTTAGATATATTTCGCGGCGTACTTATAGCCTCATCTATTAAGCAATTGAGGTTTTTTTGTGGTGTCATTCAATTCAATGAGTTTTTTAATTTGCGTTAAACCTTAAGTGTCTATTTGCGCATTTCTTCCAGACTTGCCCCTTAAGCGTTGGACGTATAGGGCCTGAACGTTTATTTTTGGGCAAACTGTCTTCTCCCAAACGTATTGCTTAACTAGCTACGGAATATTAAAACAGCAGGCTCTCGTCTCCCTCAAATTGGGGCGGGTAGTATAAACAACTACCAGGTACAGCCGGAAAAAAAATTAAACACACTTATACAGGGTGCAAAGGACCTTAACGAAAGCTGAAACCAGAGATTCAGTACAAGATTCTGTGTCGCTCAGCGTTGGAGGTTTTCATCGGTCTTTTCGTGATTTTGACAATTTTTTTTGTCATATGTTTAAATAATTGTGTAAAAATAAAAAATGCAGAAGTCCTTTGTGGGGTCGAGTATACGCTTTTACAACTTGATTCCGAAAGAATTGGTAGATTTACCATTACAAAAATTTAAACAGTGTGTTAAGACACATTTAATAAGTAGAGGTTATTCAGTTAATGAATTCCTTAATGACAAAGTTGCTTGGAACCAATCTGCTTTGCTTCAGCTGTCCACAAGATAGATAAGCTACATATTGTAACATTTTTTGTTTTGAAAAGAGCAACTGCTGAGTTTCTTGCCGGCTCTTCTCAGCGAAAGTGTGTTTGTTAGTTTTTTGTTGCGTGATTAACGCAGCAACGGAGCAACGAATGGATGTGATTTTTTGCATGGATTAGTTGAGAACTTGAAGAGCCACATATGCTACCTTTTCTCCCGAAAAAACAGAGGGTTCGTCTCACTTGTCAACGAAAATGATACACTTGAGATTTTCGTTGACAAGTGTACCTTAAGGCTGAAATCACACCTGTCCGCATCGATTCGGATTTTTCCGAATGATTTCAGTCGCACTTATATGCATCGCGTATCGACGCATCCTACCAGAGAGCACTTATACATTTCGGCTGCCCCATTTCAAAACCTAGTAAGTGTGATTGACAAAATTTTACAGGAGACCAAAAAAACATATTTGTGGTAGCCCTTCTGAAGTAACTCTTCAGTATCTGTTGATGAATTAATGTTTCGTAAATAAACTACTTTGAAAGCTTTTATTTGCTTCAGCAATTTTCAACAGACACGTAACCGTTAAACATTGCGTTACAGAACAAAATAACAAGTAAAATCATTTTAACGAATGTATGTAACGTTATCAAACGGTTTGATACAATCGAGCCTAAAGGTACAAAAAATTCGAAAGCCGAAAAAAATAGGTAGCACTTTTATATGGACGAAAAGCGAATCGATGCGCACAGATGTGATTTCAGCCTAAGTTCCTCAGCTAACAGGCCCATCCTCCTATTGTAAATAAACACTAGTTTATTGCTTGGTCTAATCTAAACGGCATTCGCTTTGAGTCATCTCGATTGACTTATGACTCATATAAATGTATCCTCCTAAGTAATTTAGGTAGCATTTATTTGTATGACATTCTTTCATTTAACTGTACCGATTTTAGTAGGTATCGTACCCTTATTGCAAAAACCGATTATCTGCACCAAAATTTGAGCGAAAAGTTTTTGAGTTATAAGCATTTGAAACTTTAACGACTTAAAAATTAGTTATAATGATGTCCATTTTTAAACAATAATAATTTTTATAAACAAGAAACTATTCAAGAAATGTTAAGTAGGTTAATAATTGAAAAAAACTTACTATTTTTTCAACAAAAAGAAGAAAATAACCGGTAAGGAGCTCACTTAGTTAGTTTTTCCTGAATGTAGAAAAACTACCAAATTTTCAAATTTACCGTTCTGGTAGCTCTAATGGCATTTTTTATTTAATCACTTGTTTTGAATAGTAATAATCATCAAGACAAAAATCGTTTTAGTTCAACTTTAGCCAGTACAGGTGTAAAATAAATATCTTTAGTCGCTTTTGGCTGAAGGTAAAGTAGATTTCATTTAACTTTGTACGTACTAACTGCAGCGCCCTATGGTTTTACCCGAGGAGTTCCCGTTCCCGTGGGAAATGGGCAAGCCTACATTATTTCTTATAATCTCAGCTATCTTTAAAAGAAAGTTTCGTTGAAATCGGTCCAGCCGTTCTAGAGATTAGCTCATTTAAATAAAAAAAAACTATTTCGTTTTATTATATTAGAATAACTAGCTGTGCCTTGCGGTTTCACCTACATTTGTCCCGTTCCCGTAGGAATTTAGGGAAACACTATAACTGTAAACTTTCCTCTCGAATCCCTCTATCTACTGATGAAAACTGAATTAAAATCCGTTGCGTAGTTTAAAAGATCTACGCGTACATAAAGAGGGCCAGACAGCGGGAATCGATTTTGTTTTATACTATGTAAAGATAACATATACAGCAGAGCTAAGTTTGCCCGCAAGCGTTGCTATATGGGTGCCCCATTGTAGCTTTGAATCCAGGGTTAATCCCAAGAACACTTTGGAGTCCTCAGTTTTCAAAGGTTCATTATTTATCTTTAAATTTTTACTGACAGTTCTCGGGTTAGGTAATAAAAACTCAACACACTTTGTTTTTTTAGTATTTAAAAGTAGATTATTTGCCGTAAACCATTCAGAAACTTGAGATAATGCATTATTTACATCGTCAAAATTGTCTTTTATCCTATCGACTTTAAAATTCAAAGACGTATCATCAGCAAATAGTACAATATCGCAAGTATTGTGGACAAAATGTGGTAAATCATTTATGTAGACCAAAAACATGAATGGACCTAGAATAGAACCCTGGGGTACACCCATTACTGAGGCTGATCCGGATGATTTTACATCATTGACACATACTCTTTGGACTCGTTCACTGAGATAAGACGCAATGAGACTAAGTGCAAAATCTTTAATGCCATAGTGGCTCAGTTTAAGCAAAAGTGTCTCGTGATCAACGCATTCGAATGCCTTTGACGACAAATCACAGAAAATACCAATGGCACTCTGTGAGTTCTCCCATGCATCGAATATGTGTTGTAACAGCCTTGCGGCTGCATCGGTTGTTGATCGACCCTTTGTAAAACCATACTGCTCAGTGTGTAGGATTTTATTTAAATTAAAGTGTAAAAGCAGTTGGTTGAGCATTATTTTTCCGAATATCTTGCTGAGAGTTGGCAAAATTGAAATTGGCCTGTAGTTATTCGGGTCACTTTTGCTTCCCGATTTAAAAAGCGGTATTAGCTTACTACATTTCATAAGGTCTGGAAAAGATCCAGAATGTACTGATTTATTAAAAATTAAAGCAAGATATGGCGCAATAATATCAATTATGTTATGAATTATTTTAACTGATATCCCCCATAGATCTGCTGTTTTCTTATTTTGTAAAGATTTAAATGTTTTGACTATGTCATATGGGGTAACGTGTTCAAACCTAAATAACTTATTGCACTCAGAGACATTGCTCCTTAGAAGACGATAGACTTCTGCTGGCGAGGAATTCAGAGAACTGGTTGTAGTAATTGGAATATTTTTGAAAAAGTTCTCAAATGTATTTACAATTACTGTATCGGAGTTAATTACATGATTATCACTTTTAAGCTCCAATTTATTATTATTATGTACCTTATGTTTACTCATTTCATCGCCGATGATGTCCCATGCTGTTTTAATTTTATTATCAGAATTGGCAATTTTTTGTTTTATGTGAAGTGACTTTGCTTGTACGCACACATTTTCAAACAATTTAGAAAGGTTTCTTACATATTCAATAAACGCGGGGGAATAATTATATTTTTTTCTGCATATAAGTCAAGCAGCTTATTTCTACTTTTATAGATTCCGGCAGTTGGCCAGTTACTAAACTTAAGATCTTTAGACAGTCTTTTCTCTATCACCTTAAAGATAGAGTTATATTGTGAGCTTAACAAATCAAAAAACTTTTGATTTGTGAAGATGTTCAAAAACCCTCGTAGCCCAGTTATACAGTAAAAGTGAACTTAAGTTCTTTTACCTGAAATAATTTTAACAAAATATTGAGTTCATTATTCTGCAAAAAGCAACTAATGTTGTTTAGTTCGTTTTTATTTTTAGATACATCAGCAATTTCTAGTATATTAATAAAAGCTGAAACCTGTTAACGCAGGTTAACATGTATTAACAGAATAATATTGACATAATGATAAATCAAGCAACTACATCTGAAAAGTATTATAATACAATACATTGTTTTTGTGGTATAGATTTATAAATCTAAATTATTTAAATGAGTTTAGTTCTTTTTTTAAGAAGGTAATTAAATCATACCTGTAGGTAGTTGCTTTTAACTCTAGCTATCTCCGTAAAAAAGCGTCGTAGCAGATAATGGGTTTGACCTACAGCTTCGCCGTGAGTTGAGGAGTCGATTGATATATTTAACCTAATTTTGGTACAAAAATGCAGATAATCGGTTTTTGCAATAAGGGTACGGTATCATCTAAATATATAAAAGGCAAAGGTGACTGACTGACTGACTGACTGATCTATCAACGCACAGCTCTAACCATTGGACCGATCGAGCTGAAATTTGGCATACAGGTAGCTGTTAGGACGTAGAAATCCGCTAAGAAAAGATTTTGGAAAATTTCAACTCCAAGAGGGTTAACCTTTAAGTACTGACGTGGTTATGCCAGGTCATAAATGGTGACGTGACGTATCTCAGACGGCTATAGAAATAATTAATAAATAGTATGATTATGTAATAATAAACACATTAATCATTTCAAATATATTCCATCTACTATATATTTGCTAAGAATGTATAAGAAAACAACAAAATATTCATGTTTAATCAACATTTATTTAAGCAACATGTAATTCGATTCAGATCTTGTAGTTTGGTTGAAATTGGTGATAGGTTTGTTTTGTAGCTGACTCTGATCCTCCGTATCTTGTTCATCTTCTGAATGCTCTGATTCCGTATCATGATCACTTCCCAAAATAAAATTAGGGTCTGACACTTAGAAAATATACAGTAATAATGTTCAACAGACTCTACTGACCTTACGTCTGAGAGACACTGCCAAGCTACACAGCCGAACATGTTGCCGTACCGCTTCTGAACCCTCGACTGACCAATCAACGCGAAAAAACCCGAAGCTACCGGAAAGGGCGAGGGGGTCTCATTAAACACGACGAAATAATACTCAAATTTATTTGCACGCCGTCTGTGAGACACCCACGTCATTACTTAAAGGTTAAATAGGGCGTTAAAAAATCGAACCTATGGTGAGCGAAGCCGCGGGTTAAAGCTAGTTTAGGATAAGGAGCCCTTTATTACAGCGAATATCCATTTAGAAAACCCTTAGCATCAATAAACCTCAATGCCATACAACTAAGTGCAAGTCTCCTCTCAGAGAAGGGTCATAGGCCCATAGTCCACCATGCTGGCCCAATGCAAATTAGCAGTCTTCACTAGCGTTGCCAGACGTCCCGTATTTCCCGGGACATCCCGTATTTTAGGCATAGTTTAAAATGTCCCGGCGGGACTGACTCTGTCCCGTATTTGAACCGTACTTCGTTTTTCATTATGAAATCGGTCCAAGTATTCACACACGCAACGTTCGTAAAAAAGCGAGTTGATCACCGTTTTTAATTACGATTATAATCATTGTACTGATTTTAACAGATATGTTAGAACGAATAGAAATATGTTAAAACTGACTTGATCCTCGCAAAATTATCAAAAAAAAAAATGACACTAAATAATTTTGTTTTTTTATTTGTTCCGGATAAAAAACTGAAATCCCGTATTTTTTGTATATTTAACCATTTGTCCCTTATAGGCTGAAAAAAAATCTGGCAACCCTAGTCTTCACACACCTTTAGAGAACATTATGGCAAATTCTCAGGTGTGCAAGTTTCCTCACGTTGCTTTACTTCACCATTGAAGCAAGTGATATTTAATTACTTAAACCTAACAATAACTCCCACAACACATCTGCTCATAGTGCGCCAACCAATCGCATGATACACACAGAAAAAAAAACTTAAACCTAACAAAACCAACTTCAAACGCCACTTCAAATTCACCTATCACTTGCACCTATAAAATTTGAAGAGTTCCCTCGATTTCTCTCAGATCCCATCATCAGATCCTGACCTGATGACAATGGGACCACCTAGGAAATGGGATTCTTTCAAACAAAACAAGAATTTTCCATATCAATCTGTTATTATTATTATTCGTCTTCGAGTAATCGGGGTACATACATAAAAAACTACTCCTTCTTTTTTGGAAGTCGGTTAAGTATTATAAATAGTGGAAGATTGAGTTAAAATTGTTTATTTTTCTGTGTTTCATAGTTTGTATCTATATGTAAGCAAATAAATTTTATTTTCTTTCTCTCTATCTTTATGATACTAATAGTATTTTAATACATCCTACGTAAGTTGTTGTATCCCCAAAACGCTTACCTCACGCGTTAATTGTTGTAAAGGTAAATAAAATGGTTTAGGCCGCCGTTTTAATAACGATACAACTTTATTAATCTTGTAAGTATGTAAATAATGCTGTTATTAATTTTTTTTAAGCGAACACATAAAATAGATAAAAACAAATTATATAGTGTGAAAAACCTAAAATGCCAATTTCGTGGGATACCACAACTTACGTAGGAGGTCACTCCTGGGGTTTCTTCTCCGCAAGTAGGCGTCTTTTTTTTATTCGATGACAAGGTAGCCCTTGACTGCGATCTCACCTGATGGTAAGTGTCGATGCAGTCTAAGATGGTAGCGGGCTAACTTGGAAGGGGTATAGCAGTGTAAAAGCAACCCATACCCCTAATCGGTTTCTACACGCCACCGTGCCGGAACGCTAAATCGCTTGGCGGCACGTCTTTGACGGTAGGGTGGTAACTAGCCACGGCCAAAGCCTCCCACCAGACCAGACCAGAGACAATTTTGAAATTATAAATTCCTTAATTGCCCCCGCCGGGAATCGAACCCGAGACCTCCCAGTTATAAGACCACAGCGCTCACCACTGCGCCAGGGAAGGCGTCAATCGCCCGTTTTGCGTTTACGTAGGAGGTATCGATTTGTGCGTTTACCTTGAGACATTTCAAACAGAAGGTATGCTGACACGGCAGCACCCGGGACGACGTGTCGAGCCGCTCCAGGCACACTGAGCACTCCAGTAGGTCATTGAGTAGACCCTCATCCATTCCGGTCGGCCCCTGGAAATCAACACACTGTATCAACAACTAGCAGATGTCTGTGAAATTAGTCAGTGTGGATTTAGTTTAGACTTGATGTGGCGACCATTTAAAGAGATATATAGATAGATAGGGTGCTTAGCTTATAACTGCATGTTTGACCATACAGATTTTTTTCTGTTGGCGGATTATAGCAAAATAACTCTAACATTTTTTTGTTAATCATTTAAAGAGACTTATGTCCAATTTTGGACGATCATCTGTTGAGATGATGGTGATAATGATGCATGACTTACTCCAGCCATGGTCTAGCATTGATCATTCTTTAATCTGCTGGTCAATGTGCAATCATGAAATGAAATGAAAAATTAAATGAATACACTTTATTGTACACCACATTAGATAGAACCATAATAATCATAGGGATTATCACAATTTTTACCTTTTTACAGCACAGCAATTTAGTTCAGAGATGAATAGGTATAGGATAGCTATTTTTATCCTAGAAAAATATTATCTTCTTGTGGGAAAACATACTTAAGTACAATAAAGTAAAAAGATTTTTTTATATAACATGTTTTGTTTGTTTAAACATATGCAATGCTTATCAATGAAGAATTGAATGAGTGGAATGTAAAACAATAATTGAAAATCAGTAGTGATTAGATTACAGTAGGGGTTAGTTTTTTGTGTATTTAAGTTGTCAATTTTTTTTCATTCATCAACTTTACTGCTTAATTAACTAATTAGCATGTATGTACATCCATCGTCTTAAACCAATCAATTGTCAGTTAATGTCTATACCTAAATGATCACATAAGAAACAAAATTAAGTGGTAAGGATTTATTGGTCAAGTGCATGTCAGAACATGCTTGGGTTCTACAATTTATGTTCATTTAAAACTGCCTTGCCATAATCCAAAACCAAAAATTAGAAGAAATAAAGTTATTTTTTGTGAATTTTTCTCTCCAACATGATCAACTTGAATTTATTTTGGTCTAGTAGTTTTTTGTTTTCATTTCAATTATGCTACTTTTTAGACTTTTCATTTTTAAGACTTTGTAAACTCAACATATTTTTATGTCTTAGAACGTTGGGCAGACTATTCAATAATAATGACAGTCTCAAAGTATCAGGAAACCCTATAAAGATTGAAAATTTCACCAAGGAATAAACATGACAACCTGGAAGTTTTTAACTAAAATATGTAAAAATGTCAAATTTATTCATTTAGTTAAAGTTTACTTGTTGATTATGAAATAAGCCCTCACTATTCAAAGTAACAGGTAACTTGTTACAATATTAAAAGGCGAGACAATCTACAGAAATCAAAACTTGGACAACTGCCAGCATTCCTTCAGCATTTAAAAGTTGTTTACTTTCATCGGAATTAGAATGCTGAATGCTCGAAAATGGGAAGTGTTTCGAAATTCGAAATTTAGAATACAGAAATGAAAAACAATTTCAAATTCCGAACAGTGTTTTATGTGAGCGTGCTGAGACACGCGAGCCGAGTTTATAAGTTGCATGTCAACTAAGTATACCTAACAATGTTATATCGAGTAATGCATCTTAGTGCAATATATCTCAGGAACGCTGATGACTCACCGTATGTTTTAAATTCCTTCGTTAGCGGGAAGTCAGTCCATTATAACAGCAACAAAATCCGTGGTTACCAGTTAGGTACCACCCGAGTCACTTAACATTATTGAAAGACAAGCTTTTATCACTTCACATCACTGTAACTACACTGTACGGGATGTGTTATAATTAAAACAACACAAACACGAGCACTATCAAGAGGTTAATAATTAATTTAACGAGGAAAATTCACTTGTTCGCACAAAAACTAAAACAATTTTACGTTCACACACACAGTCACAGCACCATACAGCCACAGATTACTATAGATAACAGCACAGAGTAAAAGGGATGTTCATTCATCATTGACATAGAAAGATTGTTTTCCATAGTCACTGGAAAAAATTGAGAATAGCGAACACAGCCGCAATTGGCTGAACAAATGGCATTCTTGAAGTAAAATGCATTTATTAGCCAATAGTGACAGACGATTGTACCTACCAATCGTTGTCGCAATCATTTTTACCATAGATCACGACAGTACCTAATACAGACAATCCCGCCGCCCACTGATGTCAAACACAGATTATGTCAACAGTCAAACCATAGACTAAATATTTATGTCAACACAAAAGTCAACAAAATCAAATCGGCAATTTTTCTGAATGAAAAACTATTCCAAATCTTGAAACTCCTTATTTACTTTAGAGCTTATAAATTGTAATATGTCACGAGATAAAAGTGTTTGGTTCGCAGAGGAGATTCTATTGGATGCCAAGCTTATTAATTTCCAATTAGAGACCGGAGAATGGGAAGCCGTAGAGGAAATGCTGCGTGCAGAAGCACAGCTCTCCCGAGACGCCGAAACTGGGAGGTTACGGCCGTAAGCATGTTATATTTTTCCCCGTGCCTCGGAGAGCACATGAAGTCTTGCGCCTGATCTCAAAGGTCGTGTCGGATTTCCGTCCCATCGGTTTATGAAAGTGAGGGAATACAGTGCACTAATGTTTGCGCCCACATTTGTGCACTTAGGGCGCGAACACTTCAAAGATGCCTCGCGGTCGCGGTCGCTGCTCGATACCTCGATGTCGATATCTGGATGTTTTACATAGATGTCGGTGCGAACATGCCGGTTCAGTCGCACCTGGATGCTTAGTTCAAATGCTCACTAAACGCTAAAGTAATAATATTCTTCCATTCCTTGGCTAAAATATATATTTTTTTATTCGATGACAATTGACAAGATAACCCTTGACTGCCATCTCACCTGATGGTAAGTGACTATGCAATCTAAGATGGTAGCGGGCTAACTTGGAAGGGGTATAGAAGTGTAAATTCAACCCTAATCGGTTTCTATACGCCATCGTGCCGGAACGCTAAATCGCTTGGCGGCACGTCTTTGACGTTAGGGTGGTAACTAGCCACGGCCAAAGCCTCCCACCAGGCTGGCCTGGTCTGGATCAGAAATAATTTAGAAATTATAAATTCCTTAATTGCCCCCGCCGGGAATCGAACCCGAGTCCTCCCAGTTATAAGACCACAGCGCTCACCACTGCGCCAGAGAGATCGTAAATCTGTTGTGGTAGTTTTTGTGCCGCTTATCCCACAGGGCAGGAATATTAAAAATTAAATCTATTTCATAGCGCCTCGTTTTCCATTATTTAATTAAAATAAAAAATGAACCATAATGAATAATAATATTATAATAATATGTACTTACCAATTTTACGAGTAGTTTAGTTATAAAAGAGTTGTGCAAATATAATATAATATTTATTTTAATGAATAATTTTCTAAACAAGTAGGTACCTAAGTCTATTATAATAATTTTTATTCTAAGTTTATTGGTACAAATCTTATAGAGCTTTGAAAACCATAATTTATAAAAAATTCATAAAATAATACCTACATCATATAATTAATATTTGAAACGCTATACCAACATTGTATTTATTTTATTAAATTAAAATGTATTCGAGGCCTAAAGTAAACGACGGTGGGAGTCCTTGAAATTCGACCAATCACAAGCCAGAGCACATCGATGCTTGCAGTCGACCGCGATGTAAAAACAAAATATTTTGTTTTCGCGTAGGCATCGAGGTAAACATCGATGTGAACCGCGATGTATCGCAGTGAGGTATCCTTCGGCATGTTCGCGCTCGTCTGTTTGCATACATTTGTTTTACACGGAGGTGGCATCGAGGTAGCGAGCTAAACCGCGACCGCGAGGTATCGCAGTGAGGCATCCTTGGCTTGTTCGCGCCCTTATCTCAGGCGCAGATGGCTAATTGGCTAATCTCCATGGAGATTGACCGTCGTGGTCTGATTTGGCCGGAAAGACATTATTATTTCATTTTTAATATTAAATATGTGCAGTTTTACGAAATAAACAAGGTACCTAGTTTCACTCAGGTTGTCTGTGTGTCACAGCTATTTTATTTAGAAATTATTAAACCTGCAAAGGCATAGATTTATTGACTTCAGAGATGTGTATTGAATTTACAAAAAAATAAATTTTTTTGGTACCTCCCAAACTTGAAAAACAAAGATTATTTTTATTTATTTATTTTGTAGTAAAAAGGCATCAGAATACACCTTACGTCTAATAGCGGAAGTCCTACACATAATGAGGCTGGATGTTGAACAAGCTTCATACAATCGGAGCACATTAGCCGTAGCAGAACAATGTTTGCGGCTGGTACGCTCTTGTGCAGCTGCAGGCACCAAAATGCAGACATACATATCTAAAGAGCTGTCAATACTGGACTCGATGTTGATTTTAGCTACCGAATACCAACACCCAAGCGTCGACATAATTAATGAGGAACTACAAAAAAAATATGAATCGTGTATGACAATACTGATACAAACGTTGGGAAACTTAGTTGTAAACAATCCGTTCAATCAGATAATGATTTGGAACAAGTTTGATACGATAATCCTCAATTCATTAATTGGACAAAATGAAAAGATTGCGTCCGCTGCAGCTATGATCATCTACAATATTTTATTAGGTCAACCGAATGTCTTGCCAGATGATGTTGCGGTACTAAACTCTTTAGCTTACATGTATATCAATGGTAACACAGAGTACCCACATTTGATAATCGAATATTTAATTGGCGTTGAAAATACGTATATCGAGAAATTATATTCAAAATTGGATCCCGAATGTCGTATGCTCGTCTTAAACTTGGCGTACAATATCCTCATGTCAACGGAATCACAGGATATTAATGTATCCGTCAACTTTGTCAAATTTATGGCGCACGAGTTTAAGAGCAAATCGGACTGTATACTGAAGACGGTTGATAAGTATGTGAACACAATAGAGCCACAAGAAGTGGTGTTCCTGTTGGAGATTATAGCTACAGCATCTAGTATGGATGCGTATATGGACTGCTTGCAGAGTGATACATCTTTGTTCATTAACTGTGCTTGTGAGTATTGTTTTTTAATTATATAGACTAGTGCTTGGCTGTGATCACACCTGATGCTTTGGCCGTGGCTAGTTACCACCCTACCGTCAAAGATGTGCCGCCAAGCGATTAAGCATTCTGGCATGATGGCGTGTAGAAACAGATTAGGGGTATGGGCTGAATTTACACTGCCATACCCCTTCCAAGTTAGCCCACTACCATATTAGACTGCATCATCACTTACCATTACATCGAAAGGACTATCTTTTCATTGAATTAAAAAAAATATTCTTACAGTTCTCTTGCGAGCAATACACAAGTTAGGAAAGGAAAGCAATAACTTTTTCTCATCAATCAACAAGTTGTATGCAGCAACAGGTAAACAACTCGTCAATGATGTGGACATGCCCGCCGTTAATTCGCCTCCTGAGCGTAAGTTACTTTTCCTTATTAACTTACAGTCTCTTGTTATTTAATTAGGTCTAATAACTTTGCTTTGAATAAAGGCTATTTTTTTTTTTTTTAATTTAATAACTTTGCTTCATAGATGACATAATATCTGCATTCTGGAATTTACACAGCCTATGCATTGAATTCTGGCCTCACCTGAATAGCAATGTTAAAGTTGCAGAGTGAAAACTGAAAGGTAGCAAATTCGAAGCCCATGTTGCACTATTGTCGTACCCACTCCTAGCACAAGCTTTTCGCATATTTGGAGGGGAGAGGAGGATATCAGTCAACTTCAGCTTGACTAATATTCTTTTAATAGAATAGAATAGAATAATGTTTTATTTGATCAACTTTTACAAAATGCTTTCAAATTGTCAATTGAATCTACCACTGGTTCAGAATGTCGTTTCAACTAAAATAAAAAAAAATTAAACTTCAATAGCCCAATAGTAAAAGGTTCTTCTTTTCTTTTCTTTTTTCTTTTAAATCAATTCAACAAAATTATTCTAGATCCGCTCTGCAAAAACGATTCAGCCGATAACATGCTGTCGTGCAACGAGACAACATCCGAGTGCACTGAATCAGAGAGCAGCGAGCAATACTTTGAATGCAACGACAACCCCCCCTATAACGACAAGTTGGACAACTTTACCACCCTGGAAAACATGCCTTTGAAATTTGACATGCATGATAAAAATATACGAAGCTCTTCGGAAGGGACTACAAGTGCTAAAATGGACAGTGAACTAACAAAGGTTGCCTTTAAAAGGAGCAGTTCTGTACCTAAGGGTAATACTTATAATTTTAATCCCCACTATCCTTACTAATCCTATTTATCCTATTTTATAATATTATAAATGCGAAAGTTTGAATGTTTGTTACTCAATCATGTTGCAACGACTGAACCTATTTGGCTGAAATTTGGCATAGAGATAGATTATAATCTGGATTCTGGAATAACACATAAGCTATATTACTTTTTAACCCGGAAAATAAGAGAGTTCCCGTGGGAATAAAAAACCTTAATCCACACGAACAAAGTCACTGGAACCAGCTAGTATTATAAATGCGAAAGTGTTTTTGTTTGTTGGTTTGTCCTTCAATCACGCCGCAACAAAGCAACGAATCAACCTAATTTTTGCATGGGTATAGTTGAGGACCGGGAGAGTGGCATAGGCATTTTGTCAAGGAAAGTCAAAGAGATCCCGCGGAATTTTTAAAAAATTAAATCCACGCGAGCGAAGCCGCAGACATCAACTAGAAATATAAATGTCAAAAGTGTGTCAGATTGTTCGTTCTTTAATCATGCAATAAAGGAGCAATGGATTGACGTGATGTTTTTTCATGTGTATCATTGAGTTTTAAAAACAGGTTTTTATCCAAAAAATTGTAATATTAGTAAGGTGAAAATAATTTTAAATTTTGAGATATATTGATGATAATGATAATTATAATGATACTTCCTCAAATGAATATCTTTCTTCACGTGAAGGTGATGAACGTGTACCGTTGCCCACTAGAAGAATCAGTCTGGAACATAAGATAGATATTGGTGATGATAACGAGCCTCCGTTGATAATCGACGCTCAGTCCCCTACTGCCAGTATGAACACTATAGCAGAGGTCATTCCTGTCGGCCTGCAACCTAGACTGGAGTTACAGGTATACATACACAAAATTTTATCTTTCTTTATTTATTTATTCAGGTTTAGAAAAAACATCACAGTCTTAGTTTTAACAGGCTTATACATAACCGTGGCGTCAACCACGTAAACCCCAAATTACCTTACATATAAATTGACAGTATGTTTTAAATTACTAGTTACAATTTAATTTAATTTACAAAAAGATAATAGGTGGGGAAAAAACAAGAAAATCTACAGAACTTAAGGCCGCTGCATACATAACGTGCACGGGACGGGACGGAACCAGCCTCTAGAAACTCTCTTACAAGAACATTTTATTTCTTTGGGTTCAGCAACATGCCGAAACTAACGGGTGACGTCATATTGCCAACATAATTTATGTCAAAAAGGAGTTTTCTAAAAAGAGTTAATTCTTGGTTCGACTGGCTTCGCATTATGAAAAGTCATTAATCCAAAGAAAGAAAAAAATTGTTGTCATTTTTCAGTCAGTTGTCAGTATAATAAATAAGAGAAAAATATTTGTCAAACGTTTTAAATAAATATTAATTCTATAAATAATTATTCTAGCGGGAATTGTTTATTCGTTAATTCCTCAATTCAATTTGTGAACCATCTTGGAAGATTATAGAAAATGTGAAGTTTGCAGCATGAATGTTAAAAGTTCTGAGAAGTTCTTGCTTTTTCCAATGGTATCAAACTGGTAAAGTGCCTACCTGTGCTACCTACGATTATTTTTATCTGCTATTCTATCGAATGGGATAAAAAGAAGACTGCAGTGATACTTTGCTTTGCTTAGCAGATAAAAAGATGCTATTGCATTGAAAAAACTTCTAGAAAGAAAGAAAGAATTCAGTTTAAAGTAACTAATTTTGTTTCAACTAGTTGTAATATTGTGAATAAAAATGAATAAATACTAGACTCATATTGATCCTTGTTTTATTTACGCAACTTTTGAACTTGATCTTAGAACAATAGATTTGGTAGCACATCCCTGTTTTTGTCGATATCGATAAAATCTAATTATCGATAAGACAAATCTATCGATACATTACATCCTTAGCTTTGACAATTCTTTCTTCATTACATGGGTTGGTAGTATTGTTTTTCTTTTATGAAGTTGGCTAAAATAAAAACAAAGTCTCGAAATTTTTTTCTTTGAAGTTCCGCCTCTTAAAACGGAGTGATTACATTCTCTTTGGACGGAACGTGGACGGGACGGGACGTGGAGTTTTGGAAACATCGTTTCATAGAAAATGTAAGCGACTGTGCATACGTCACGGAGCACGGACGGGACGGGAACGTGCCACGCGCGGAACGGGAAAAATATCGTCGGCGACGATGTTTAGCACGTCCCGTCCCGTACGTGCCCCGTCCCGTGCGTGATTCCGCTGCGTATGCACAGTCGCCCCGTTCGCTCCGGAGAGCTAAGTAGTGATGTTTGTGTATTTACCTACGAAGCAAAAATGGACGAATGGAAAAACTAATTGAGTGTGTACGATCATTGAAAGTATTTAGACACCAAATATAAAAATTATCTGTGGCGTAAAATTGCAGTCGAACTATCACTCACTGAAAACGGTCAGATTTATTTTATTAATTTATTGCATTGGTATCTCTACTTATATTTTAATATGTAATAATAATTACAGTTGAACTTTTTATGCTCAAATCAATAGGTATATAGTATCAACCTTTGACGACCTCCCTGGCGCAGTGGTGAGCGCTATGGTCTTATAACTGAGAGGTCTCGGGTTCGATTCCCGGCGGGGGCAATTTAGGAATTTATAATTTCTAAATTGTCTCTGGTCTGGCCTGGTGGGAGGCTTTGGCCGTGGCTAGTTACCACCCTACCGTCAAAGACGTGCCGCCAAGCGATTTAACGTTTCGACACGATGGCGTGTAAAAACCGATTAGGGGTATGGGTTGTATTTACACTGCTATACCCCTTCCAAGTTAGCTCGCTACAATCTTAGAAAAATCCATCTTTCCTTGTTCACATCACTAGCACGTTAGTTCTGAGTTATTGCCACGTTGCGTATGCATTAAAAATTCCCGTCCGTGTTTACTAACCACGTCCGGGCCACGTCCCGTCCACGTCCCGTCCCGTCCCGTGCACGTTACGTATGCAGCGAGCTTTACAAAGTATTGAATTACTTATCTTAAACAACCATATCTTAGTTAACCATACGTTAGTTATCTGCAACCAACTTCGTGGTTTAAAAAAATCTATAAGTCAATCGGATAAAGGAAATTAGTTTTTTCAAATAATGCGGGAAAAAAATAGATTTTTTTTTTAGTTTTCTTAGGATAATAATGCGGTAGGTTCCCATATCCTTCCGCATCAACCACCACTAAAACTTAAAAAAAAAATGACCAACAGGAATCCAGTAGGACAGATTCTCAAGATAGCTCACCAAATGATCCACCAACAGAAATACATGTACCCAAAACAGAAGTCAAAGAAGTGAAGGCATCGCCAAGCGAAATCTCCCCTCCGTTAGCTGAACAACAGCCAGAGACAGAATCGCAAAAACAATCTCCAGACACTCCAAAAGAAGTCAAAAAAAGTCAAAATCTATCAACAGATTTTGATCTAAGCGAGCAATTGCAGAAGATATTAGGGATCTCATCGGAGAAGGCAAGAGTTGAGAGTGCCGAAAAGAAGGCCGAGCCTGCCAAAGAAGTGAAGATATCGGAGGAAAATATTGCTAACAAAGTGCCATTGGTGAAGATTGATTCGCCGGAAAGTCAAAAATCTAGGTAAGAAGTTTTTAATGTGTGTGTGTGTGTGTGTGTGTATGCGTGCGTGTGTGTGTATGTGTGATTGTGTGTGAGTGTGAGATACATGTGGCATGTGTGTGTTTGTGTGTGTCTAAAACGTGTAAAATAAAAAATAACTAAAAATATTACATTTCAAAAAAAATCAAAAACCCGACTGCGTAAAAATTGAATTTTAAATAAAAACTGAAACGGAAAAAACAAGTCCTAGTTAAACAGTCAGGACCTATTAAAAATCTAGATCGGTTCAAATCTTTAAAAGCATCAATAGCCCAACGATACAGGTGTGGACTGAAAACTTAAAGTTTGCAGGTTCAATCCCCACCCGTTGCACTATTGTTGTACCCACTCCTATCACAAGTTTTCACTTATTTGGAGGGGAGTGGAGAACATCAGTCAAGTTCAGCTTGGCTGATGTTCTCCTAAAAAAAAAGGAAAATCTTTCCAATAATGCTAAATAATCCTTTCAGATTAGGAGCAATAGACATGACGACGCCCAAAAAAACAATGACAAGCGTGGAGACGGTAGAGAGGCATGTAGCGTTCGGCTTCAAGGCGTCGCTGGTCAGAACCCTCGCCAACCTGTGCTGGAAGAACCAGGAGAACAAGAAACAGGTGAGAGACCAGATATACATCGAGAATGGTTCACCACTTCTTGTGGTGGTGTCATGTGGTGCGGGTTGCTACGTTCCCTCAAATATGGTTGAGCGAAGCAACGGCTGGATCAAGCGTCATGCTCGTGAACGGATGCCACCAACGGAAATGGGTCTGCTTTGTCTTATTGGATTGTAGGTAGGTATGCATTTTTGAAACTTCATTGTGGAAACGCTGTATACATAGCATAGTTTTGTTACCTATTGTTAAAAAATGTTTCTTTTTTTTTTAAATAATAATAATAAATTTAGCAGCAAAGCACAACACAACACATTTTAGAAGATAAAAAATAATAATTATAAAATAAAAACAAAGTAGGCGCCCTAAAGATTTTCAAAGGACCGAGGGAAAGATAAAAAAACCATCGGTTCTCTGAAAAGCCAGGCCCCTACCAATACCTAGGATGAATAATGCCACTAAATAGGGCGCTGCCTCAGCTTAATGCCACAGCCAAAAACGACCATAGCGCTGGTTTTCAGGCACAAGTTGGCCTACATGAAATAAATAAATTTTGATTTTGATTTTGTCGATCACTGATTAAAGTCAGTGAGGTCATTATATGTTCCATTTCAGATGCGCGAGCTAGAAGTTATCCCGGTTCTTCTCGACTGCTGCAACATTGACGCCCGCAACCCTTGTATCCTTTGACCATTTTCAATTTCATTTTGACCTTTCACGTTTTTAACGACATCGACCTTTGTTTTGTACGGCATGCTTTTAACAGGCTATTAAAAATTATATACAGGTTAATTTTAGTTTGCCAACAACCTCCCATGTGTAACTTCTATGCATGTTACTAAACAACATTTGTTCGACGACTTTTCACATACCTCAAAAAATTCACAACAAAAGTTTTCTAAGTTTTTGTTGAAAAGTCTATCAATTTTTTTACTCTATGGTCATTTTATGTAATGCCTCTTCCACACCTGGGGCCCAAGTCTGCTATTGCAATTGTAGATCAATTATTGTCTATCAATGACATCCCAATTGCTACTTTTAGCAATTTTGGTAGTCTACTAATTCAATGGCGTCACAATTGTTTTCCGACGGTTTGCCACTGACACATCTAACTTTGAATTTAGCTTAAATAAACGTTTTTAATATGTAGTTTTTTTTAATTCATTTCGGCAAACGCTTTTTAAACTAATGGCAATACCGAGGTATCATTGAATTACAATCCAATTATAAGAAATCGAACGACCATTGTTGAAGATTGTTGCCTACTTGGTTGTCGTCACAGATCGGGTCCTTATTTGTTTTTTCCTGTCTTTACAAATTATTTCATTTATTCTATGTTTACAAATTAGTTACTGTTTTTTATTTAACATTTAAACGCATATAATGTGCCAACCTGGCTATATAAATAGAACTTATACAATATACATACCTGTTAAGTGATTTATCTTATGCAAATTTAACATAAGAACCTATATTACCTATAGAAATATTTCGCTATTAATTACATCCTTATTTTATATAGTTACAAATAATTTTAAGATAATAAATATTGTATTTCATTGCCTTTTAGCTTTAAGTGATTTATTTGTGTGTACTTAATAATAATAATAATAAAAATGTGATTGAATAATAATAATAAACAAATACCAATTGGCTGCGTCCCATTGGTCCGCACAAAACTATTAGCTCATCAATAAACAAAGCGACTTGCGCGCGCCTCCGAATTAAATAAATAGCGGCCTCCCCAGGCCAGTTCACGGACGCATTCCGTTGCTAGCGTTCGCCCCGAGCGGACGTCTGCCCATGCGCCTCTTGAGCTGCCCGGAATACCATTATCTCGCGAGCCCGAAAGTGTATTGTGACAGTGTTTGTGCCAGCCCGGATTTGCAGTGCGGTGTTGTTCGGACTCTGTCCTGCGTTGTGTGTAGGGTAGTGTAGTTCCAGGGTCCAGGTTCTGTAAGTACACTAGTCTAAGTATACTGTAGGTACACATCTCCGTCACCCAAGGGCGGAGACTCAGCTAGGGTTTTACGCCGTAGGTACCCACCTCCCTGCTCCGGCAGGGGGGACAGCCTAGCTCCCGGGTCCAACATGGACCCCTCCCTCCCCGATCGTCCCGCTTCCGGGCCCCCTAAGGGCCCAGCGAAGCCAAAAAGGAAAGGCGTCTTCGACGTGGAGCGCCTCATTAACGACCTTAAGCGCAGGAGCCCTGAGTACCTGAACATGTTCAGGGAATCATGGGCCTCTCACGAGGGCCCCGATCGATTTGAGGAGATAGCGGAAAGACACTTTCCGTCCTCCTCGCCTATGGAGGAAGACCCCCCCCAGCTCACCCAGGTCAAGGAGCCTAACTCCGCGACCCCCGCCGGGCCTTCAGCCCACCCGATCCCCCAAAAGGTCAAGGAGCCTAACTCCGCGACCCCCGCCGGGCCTTCAGCCCACCCAATCCCCCAAAAGGTCAAGGAGCCTCTCTCCAAGACCACACCCGAGCCTTCAGCTCACCCCATCAACTTATCAAAGGACCCTGCAGGGCCCTCAGTCCCGACCCCTCGCGTCCAGGAGCCTCACTCCGAGACGTCGCCCGCCTCATCTGAAACGGAGGAGTTCACCACCGTACAATCCAAAAGCCAGAAGCGAAAGCTGAAGGCTTCAAAATCCCACGCCAACCCACCCAAAAAGGTGGTAGTAGACGCGTCCCAGCCTTCCCAAGCGGCCTCCGAGGAGGAGTCACAAGACTCCCCCATGGACGAACCTAGGAAGGAGAAAGTACCTCCTCTCTATATCAGAGAGAAACTTCATTGGCAGCGCATACTGCCAATCATCGAACGCCAGCACATCTCCTTTGAGAGCGCTCGTTCGACCGCGATCGGGATTAGGGTAGATTGCCCTAGTTCCAACGATCACCGTCGCCTCACGACAATCCTCCGTCAGGAAAACATAGGCTACCATACCTATGCCCTCCCCGAAGAACGCGTGCTCCGCGTCATAATCCGCGGCCTCCCCAAAGAGCTCGACACGGAGCTTATCAAGGCAGACCTCATCTCCCAAGGACTGCCAGTCCAGATGGTCCACAGGATGTACCATCCTAGGACAAAAAAGCCCTACGAAATGGTGCTAGTCATCCTTGACCTCACTCCCGAGGGCAAGGAAATCTACAACATTTCAAATGTCTGTCGGTTGACTGGACTCAAAGTAGAGTCCCCGCACAATCGTGGCCGCATGGGCCAGTGCCACAGATGTCAAATGTACGGCCACTCAGCCCGTAACTGTTTCGCCCGCCCAAGGTGCGTCAAGTGCCTAGGGGACCATGGCACCGCCGAATGCCCAAGGACGCAGCCGACCGAGGAGCCCCCTAGCTGTGTACTGTGTGGGAATAAAGGGCACCCCGCGAATTACCGCGGCTGCCCCAAAGCCCCACGGGAACCCAAGCGAAGGGTCAAACCGGCCGGCGGCAAACCTGCAGCTCCCAATAAGCCCGCCCAAACATTCATCCCTGCCCCGGCGCCAGCCGCGAGCGCATGGGATAAACCCCTTCCCAGGGCTCAAAACCCTGCCCCCAAGCCCGCCTCATCAGCGGCACCCCCGACCACCAATACCCCCCCGGCGGCGCCCAGCGCCCCACCCCAACAACCTCAGCCCGCCCAGGGCTCTATCTCCCCCGAATGGCGCTTCATTATGAACGTCATGAAAAAGGTCGACCTGAAGAGACTCAAAGCTCTTCACGACCTAGTCAAAGTAGACCGTATTAGAGCCATGCTAGAGTACGGTGACCTCCTCGATCAGATGCAGGAAATCTCTAACGAAACCCAAAATGGATAATACACCCAAAGGACGAAGTAAACCACACTCCCTGAGTGTAGCGTTTTATAACGCAAACGGCCTTATCGATCAAATAGACGAAGTGCGCGATTTTGTATGTGCACACCAAGTAGATTTTCTCTTAGTGCAAGAGACTTTCTTAAAACCTAGCAGACGCGATCCGAAAATTGCTAACTTTAATATGATTAGAAACGATAGAATCACCGCGAAAGGCGGCACTGCTATCTACTACAGAAGGTCTCTCCACTGTACTCCTCTCGACCCTCCCGCCCTTACGAATATGGAAGTCACTATTTGTCAGGTGAGTATGACCGGCCATCCGACGGTCATACTAGCATCAGTCTACCTACCTCCAACTAAAGATCTACTCGAGAGTGATCTTAAGGCACTCCTCTCCCTAGGAGACTCCGTCATTCTGGCAGGAGATTTTAACGCCAAGCACCAAAGCTGGAATTGTCACTCCCCTAACCAAAGAGGACGCCAACTAGAGAGACTGACCAACCGCCCAGATCTCAATTTTATAGTCGTAGCCCCTGACACACCGACTCGTTACCCTATGTCGGACTCGACCACAGACAGACCGGACATACTCGACATAGCACTCTTGAAGAACATCGCCTTACAGGTGTGTCCCTTGAGAGTGCTGTCCGAGCTATGTTCAGACCACCGCCCAGTCCTGATCCAGCTAGGACCTCCGCCCACTACTAACCCTCCGACTAAAACGATCGTAGACTTCAAGAAGCTTTCCGAGCATCTTAAGTCACTCGATTCAGTGCACATAGCTAAAATTCCTGACAAAATAGAGACTCTAGATCAAGCACATGCAGCTTCACTGCATCTCACTGATCACCTCCGCGACGTTCTCAGTGTTTGTTCTCGGGAAATGCCAAACGGATTTATCCGTCAACAGCTCCCAGACGACGTGAGAGAACTCATTTCGATTAAAAATGCAGCTCGTAGGGCCCATGACGCTTGTCCGACCGCTGACAACCGGAGGGAACTATGGCGAGTCCAGAGGGAGGTGAAGGCTCGCATAGCAGAACTCCGGGACGAACAATGGGACAGGAAGCTGAGCGAGCTCTCGCCATCTCACGTCGCCTACTACAGACTGGCGCGAGCTCTCAAAGCCGACCCTGTCTCGGCCACCCCCCCGCTCATACGTCCCAACCAACCACCCGCCTTTGAGGATATCGATAAGGCCGAATGCTTAGCCGACAGCTTGGAAGCTCAATGCTCCCCAAGCACCACATCAATTGATAGGTCCCACGTAGAGCTAGTCGATAAAGGCTTAGCTTCCCTCCTCTCTTCTGCCCCTGGAGGCGACCCAATCACCCCCACGACCTGTGGCGAAGTTCGTCAGATCATCAAGGACCTACACGCTAAGAAAGCTCCCGGTCCCGACTCGATTAACAATAAAACTCTTAAGTTACTCCCCGCTCAAATAATAAACCTCCTGGTTGTTATTTTCAACACTCTTATGATGGGATGCTCCTTCCCCGACCAGTGGAAGGAAGCAACAGTTATAGGTATCCCGAAGCCGGGCAAACCTAGAAACCTCCCTACTAGTTATCGTCCCATTAGTTTGCTCAACACCCTTGGCAAGGTGTATGAGAAAGTAATACTCAATCGCCTTAGGGCCGCCGTTGAGGAGAAGAAACTCCTCAACGACGAACAGTTTGGCTTTAGAGCCAAACACTCTTGTATTCACCAAGCGCACCGCCTCACGGAGCACATATATAGTAATTTCAATCGCTTTAAAACGAAAGGCATCCCTACAGGAGCCCTCTTTTTCGACGTAGCGAAAGCCTTCGACAAGGTATGGCACGCCGGCTTGTTATACAAGTTACACCACCTAGGCGTGCCAGAGAGGCTCGTACGCCTGCTACGAGACTATCTCACAAACCGTACTTTCCGCTATCGGCTAGACGGGACCTTGTCCTCCCCCAGACCTATCAGAGCAGGAGTCCCTCAGGGCTCGGTTCTCTCCCCCCTTCTGTACGCGCTGTACACAAGCGACATACCCAAGTCCCCCAATGTTAGTATAGCCCAGTTTGCGGACGACACCGCTCTCTATACATCCGATAAGAACCCAATCGTAGTCAGAGCCCGACTCCAGAAAGCGGTAATCAGCCTAGGCCGTTGGTTCCGCCAATGGAGGATAGAGGTCAATCCGGATAAAAGCGCAGCAGTGCTTTTTTCTAGGAAAGGCCAAAAATCCATGCCCAAGCATAAACGCGACATGCTCGTGATCACCCTCTATGGGCGTCATATTCCGTGGCAAGATAAAGCCAAATACTTAGGTGTAACCTTTGATAGAACGATGAGCTTCGCCGCACACATACGCAGAGTCCGTAACAAGGCTCGGTACGTGCTCGGTCGTCTCTACACGATGATCTGCGCTAAGAGCAAGCTGTCCCTCAGACACAAGGTCACATTATATAAGACATGCATTCGTCCAATCATGTCTTACGCGTGTGTAGTCTTTGCACACCTCCCCCCCTCCGCTTATAACAGCCTCCAGGTAGTCCAAAACAAGTTTATGCGCATGGCCACGGACGCTCCGTGGTTCATGCGTAATGTCGACCTCCATAGGGACCTCCAACTCCCCACAATAGCTCAACATTTTAAGCAGCTTTCCAAATCCTATTTTGAGAAAGCTGCCAAACACCCCAACCCACTAGTGGTTGAGGCCTCAAACTACTTAACCGATCGTAACGACCCTCCAGACAAAAGGCGCCCTAAGCACGTCCTTAACGACCCTGACGACCAGATTACGACAGACAACGCACCCTATCAGGTAGGGCCACACACATCGTCATCCTCTGCACAGCGTCTTCGCCGGCGAAGACGAGGTCCCCGTTTTCTAACGTCTCCCGGGCGTGGATCCTTACCACGATCACGGGGGCGTACGGGCTAACTTAGCCCAGCCACTCCCCCCCCATACGTCCCAACGTCATCCTAAGCCGAGGTCCGAGCCTCACAGGAGGCGCCCTTAGGATGACGTTACGCCCCCGATGTCATCGAGCCTTAGGGCTCACCCCCTCGGCGACGCTTCGCGCTCGCCCTCCAGTCCGGTGACGCTGTAACGGCCAGTAGGGCCAGCAGCTTACACAATCCGAAAAAAAAAAAAAAAAGCCAGTTCACGCACTTCACAACGAGACTTCGAGGCGAGCGCATCTCTGCGCTCTAACACTTCAACCAGTGTTTTATTTATAAAACCCTCTGTGGCTTGGACCTTCCTAAATCCACCACAGTGTTTGGTCCATCGAAGCACCGGATATCAACCTGCATTCAAGAATTCAAGAATTTTGAAAATCAACATCAAGTCTCAAGATCGTCGCAGCAACCACTTGAAGAATTTCGACCTATCGTCTCAGAACGATTTCTGCGGGCAGGGAAGATCGTTCAAGAACGCTGCGAGTGGAAGTCAACGTCAAGAAGTCTGCATAGCAACATCAAGAGGAATCCACCGTCGCTACGCGGGTGCATTGAGGCGAGCTCCGGGTAGTAGCCGAAGACCGCAAGAGCGTCGGGAGGGATCGCTTCATCGAGCTACGGACACAATCGTCGCATCTACTACGCACAGTGAAAAGGACATCGACTACGGCTGCGGGGCTTTCTGACGTCATAGAAGACCGCCAACCAAGAAGATCGTTTCACCGCGCAAGTAGAAGACTCAAGAAGCTTCGTCGTCGAGAAGAAGAGGAATCGACCCTTCGCTGCGGGTGCATTGAGGCGGGCCACGAGTGGACGCTGAAGACCGCGAGGCTGCTGGGGACATCGCTTCTTCGCGTGACGAAGATCCATCAACGCGGTTTACCGCGGCTCTCTCGCTCACCACCTAACGGTGCCAAACGGTGAAAGAGAGAGTAAACGCCTTACGGCGGGAGCAGTATACCAGACGGTACTGCCAGTCTCACCTTAATCGGTGAGCTGTAACAGTCTGATCGCGCCGGTACGGTGCACGTAAGCTGGTGGCCTCCTGGAAGGTCTGCTGAGGGAGTTGGGCGTTCCCCCCAATTCCTGAGCAGCCAGTTATTGCGTGTCACTCTCTGCTGGGCGATTCCCACCTCACCTTACCCGTTTTTCCATCCCTGGGAAAGTGTGTTCTTCGGGACCACTCGAACAGGACTGCTAGGGCCGTTTAGGGAGGTAGGGTTGTTAGGGTAGTAGGGCTGTTAGGGACAGGAAGACAAAGGACCCGACCGCGATGAGCAACATAGAAACCAGAAGCAAGAAGGCAAGTTCCAAGGAAAGGGACCCGGGCGAGATGGAATCTGGAAGCTCATCCAACACTGGGCAGTCAAGCAGCTCCGAACAGACTACGAGTACAGAGGGAACTACGAGTACTGAACACACCACCAGTACCGATCAAACAGCGAGTACCGATCAAACGTCGAGCACGGTACAATCGAAAGGTGCTAAGAAGAAAGCTACCAACGAACAGTCCAAGAAGAAAACAATGGGCTCACGCGCATCGCAAAGCAAGCGCGCCGAACTTGAAGCTCGATTAATCTTGCAAAAGAAAGAAATCGAGAAAATAGAAGCCGAAGCCGCAGCAGCGCGAACACAATTAGAGCTGGCACAGCTCGCCGAGAACTCAGACTTAGAAGATGAAGTCGAGCAAATAGAAAGTAGTGTGAATGAGTGGATGAACACAGCAAGAATTCAACCTAAAACAACAGATGAATTAGAAAGCGGAACAGACGCTCTAGCAAAGCTGTTAACAAACGTATTAAAACGGCAAGATAACAAGCTGGAAACGCCGCGAAAACCGCCAGCCTATATGAGCGACTTACCACCGTTCGACGGAGACCCAATTAATTGGATCCCATTCATCAAGCACTATACAAGTACCGCGTCATATTTCATCGACATAGAAAACATCGCGAGAATAAGGAAATCTCTCAAAGGGCATGGAAAAGAAGCAGTGAAATCACTACTCTACACTAGCTCCACGCCAGAGAGCATATTAAAAGAGTTGGAAAGAAGATTCGGTCAACCAACTTACATAATAAAAGGATTAATCACCGAACTACATAAACTACCAAGAATGACAGAAGATTTAAAAGGTATAGGTACTTTCGCCAGCGCCGTATTTAATACCGTGGATACAATAAAACAACTCGATCAGTTGGAATACCTATACTCCACTGAAATCGCCGACAAGATAATAGAAAAAATGAGCACATTAGTCAGATTCAGATGGCAAGAGTTCAAATCGAATAGAAGAAAAGAACCAATGCTCAATTTACTATCGGAATTCTTAACAAAGATATCGAACGATTTCGATGAACCCGGTTTCATTGAAAAATCCAAAATAAAAACGGAGCCTAACAAGTCGCGCCCATTTAGAAAAGCGCGTGTAAACGTAGCCCAACACGACGAGAGCGACTCGGACTCTTCATACGACAGCGAGTTCGAAGAGGAAATGCAAATCGTATTGGCCGCCTCCGTAATGGAAAATCCTAAGTGTGTACTGTGCGAGCAAGCGCACGATATATCGAAATGTGATCGTTTCACGAACGAATCGGTCAAAGAGAGATGGGAGACCGTCAAACGACTCAAGATATGCTTCAAGTGCCTAAAGGCCAACCATAGGCATCTAACATGCAAGTCTAAACCGTGTGGAAAGGACGGCTGCATCAGAAAACACCATGAACTTTTACATCAAGAAAAACCAAATCCTGAAGCGGGAAAAATCGTATCAGTTAACCACATAGGTACATCACGAGCCTATTTGAAAATCATACCCGTAGAGCTAAACGGGCCGAGCGGGTCCGCCACTGTTATGGCTTTATTAGACGAGGGCTCGACAGTGACCCTCCTTCTAGAAGAAGTAGCCAATCACTTAGGAGCCACGGGACCCAGAAGAAGTTTGACGCTTGAAGGCATAAGCGGTCATCAAATAACGGAGCAGTCGAAGCACATTAAGTTGAGAATCAAAGGTCTATTCTCAAGAAGCTACGAAGACCTGCGAGCACACACCGTAAATGATTTAAACCTCCGACCTCAAGCAGTGAGAAGAGAAGACATCGCCGACTGCCCACACTTGGCAGATATAGAAGATCAATTGATCTACGAGGGAGTGCCACCGACTTTACTCATAGGCCAAGACAATTGGCATTTAATAGTAACCAGAGACCTAAAGACCGGTGCATCCACGAAACCAGTAGCATCCCTCACAAGTCTAGGATGGATACTACATGGCTGTAAAACAGAATCGATCAAACCGGTACTTTTCATAAACAACTCCTACGTCAGGAAAGAGGAAAACATCGACGAATTAATAAAAACCCACTTCAGTCTAGACTCCTTGGGTATAAGTCCGAATAAACCTAAAAACGACCCCGAACAACGGGCTCTAGACATCTTAGAGAAGACAACCCATAGACTACCAGAAGGCAGATTCGAATGCGGACTACTCTGGAAAAGCGATAATGAAACAATGCCGCTCAACCGCAACAACGCTTTGCGCCGCCTGAAGGGTATAGAGGCCAAATGCAAAAAGGACGAGAACTTTAAAATTAGTTACAATAAACAAATATTAAATCTCTTATCGAGCGGCTACGCCGAACTAGCCGTAAATGAACCGAAGTCACCGAGAACTTGGTACCTACCACACTTCGCCGTCGTACATCCGCAGAAGGGAAAGCTGAGAATTGTTTTCGACGCTGCCGAGCGAACACAAGGGAAAAGTTTAAATGACGCTCTGTTATCCGGTCCAGATTTACTACAATCACTATTCGGCGTCCTAATCAGATTCCGCCAAGGCCCCATCGCGGTAGCGGCCGACATAAAGGAGATGTTCCTGAGAATCCTTATGCGAGAAGAGGACAGAGATAGTCTTCGATTTCTCTGGCGAGAGAGCGAGACAGACGACGAACCGAAAGAGTACCGAATGAAATCCCTTATTTTCGGAGCAACATCGTCACCCTGCTCTGCGATCTACGTAAAAAATAGAAACGCGCAAGATTTCAAGGAAAAATATCCAGACGCGGTAAAAGCCATACTACGTTGTCATTATATGGACGATTATCTACAAAGCTTCGCCACCGCCGATAAAGCATCAAAAATAAGCCGAGAAGTGGACTTGATTCATAGAAGCGGCGGTTTCGAGTTGAGAGGTTGGACCTCAAATTACCCATCCGCCATAAAAGACTTAGCAACGGATCAACCAGACCACGTGCAAATATGCGCTCAAGAAGAATACGGAAAAACCCTCGGAATGCTATGGCAAATCAAAGACGACGCGCTCAAATTCACGCTTAATTTACGCAATACGCCAGATGACGTCATCCACGGTATACGACTACCTACCAAACGAGAAGTCGCGAGCGCCGTGATGTCGGTATTCGACCCTATGGGTCTAGCAACACCGATATTGATTCAAGGAAAAGTCATAATTCAACAACTGTGGCGTACGGGTATAAGCTGGGACGAACCCATACCAGAAGACATGAATCAACCTTGGACCGATTGGCTAAAAAGTTTAGAGTCATTACAAGAGCTGAACATACCGCGATGTACAGACTCTCTAGACGAGGGGGAGCTGCACACCTTTGTAGATGCCAGCGAAAATACCTACGCGGCTGCTACATACTGGCGCACCTCCATAAACAACGAAATCAAAATAAAGCTACTAGCGGCAAAAGCGAAAGTAGCCCCGCTGAAACCAACGTCAATACCGCGGTTAGAACTTCAAGCTGCTCTATTAGGCTGCCGCCTAGCTTCAAGTATTCAAAATGAACTGGACACCACCATAACCAGAAGATATTTCTGGTCCGATTCACGAACTGTTTTAGCGTGGATAAAATCCGACCCACGCACGTATAAGACTTTCGTCGCACACAGACTAGCGGAAATAGAAGACTTAACAACAACTCGCGAATGGAGATACGTACCTACGAAACTCAACGTCGCCGACGATGCCACTAGAAAACCGCCAAAAAACTTCGACATCAATCACCGCTGGTTCAATGGACCCGAATTTTTACTGCTCAGAGCCGACGAATGGCCCGAAGACAAAAGCGATCGACAACCACCCCCAACAGGGGAAGAAAAAGTTCAAACGGTCGCCGCCATCTGTCACGCCGAAACGACTTTACCTGACGTGAAGAGATTCTCGTCGTGGACCAGATATCTTCGAGCTACGGCTCGTCTGATTCAGAGCGTGGATTGCTTCAAAGCATTATTGACAAGAAAAGAAAACGTAGCCGCTACAAAACAAATAAAAAAAGACAAATCTTGGAAACCGTATCATAAATCTAAGAAAAATAAAACGCTAAAAATTCCCACGGAACCCAACAAAACCGCAATAAATACTCCGAAAAGGATCAAGCTAACAAACGAGTACCTAGAAAAGGCACAAAAACAAATTATTAAAACTATACAAAGTGATAGCTTTGCAGCGGAAATAAAGTGCTTAAAAAGCAATAAACCCGTGAACAAAGGCTCGCGCCTAAAGAGACTAACAATCGTCATAGAAGATGACGTCATGTATCTCGAGACCCGACTATCTGCCGCAAGCGGCTTAGTCAGCGCATACAAGAAACCTATCGTGTTGGACGGGAAGCATCCGATCACCCGACTGATGATAAATCACTATCATCAAGAATATAACCACGGAAATCACAGTACCGTCATGAACGAGATACGTCAAGACTACTACATAACATCACTTCGAACAACAGTGAAAATGATAGCTAGAGAATGTCAATGGTGCAAGACACACAAAGCTATACCTACCATACCGCCCGTAGGAGATCTACCAGCCGAACGTCTGCAACACAAACAGCATCCGTTCACGTGTACCGCAGTGGATTACTTCGGCCCAATAACTATAACCGTCGGAAGGAAAACTGACAAACGATGGGTAGCACTGTACACTTGCCTAACTACGCGCGCAGTGCATCTAGAAATCGCTACATCACTTTCATCAGATAATATGATCCTCACGTTACGACGAATGATAGCTCGCCGTGGAAAACCTGACAGAATTTACAGTGACAATGGCACGAATTTCGTCGGAGCTAACAAAGAACTTCAATACGAGTTCGATAAAATGCGCGAAAGAACAGAAGAAAAAGGAATTCAATGGAAGTTCATACCTCCTGGGGCGCCACACATGGGAGGAGCCTGGGAAAGGCTAGTACGATCCGTAAAAACTGCATTGACAGCAACACTCAATACCCGCCATCCTCGAGAAGAGATTCTTCACACCTTACTGCTGGAAGCGGAACATCTTATCAACTCAAGGCCATTAACAGAGATATCATTGGATCCTGACGATTCAGAAAGCCTAACCCCCAATCATTTTCTTATTGGAAGGTCTAACGGTACGAATCGAGTCGGAAGCTTCACCGATAGCGAACTTGTCGGACCCGCCACGTGGAAAACAGTGCAAGTACTTGCTGACCACTTTTGGAAACGCTGGCTTACCGAATATCTCCCAACGATAACTCCCAGATATAACAACAATCGGGACGGTTTTATAAACCCAGCCGTCGGAGATATTGTCATCATAGTAGATAATTCCCTCCCACGAGGCACGTGGCCCAAGGGTGAAATCATGGAGACATATCCAGGCCCAGACGGAAAGATACGTATAGTCAACGTTCGTACCGCTGCTGGAGTCATGAAGAGACCCGTTTCACGCCTTGTAAAAATCACACAATCTTCTTCCACCAAAGAATAGTGCTCCAGATTCCATCTTCGCACGAGGGGGAGATTGTTGAAGATTGTTGCCTACTTGGTTGTCGTCACAGATCGGGTCCTTATTTGTTTTTTCCTGTCTTTACAAATTATTTCATTTATTCTATGTTTACAAATTAGTTACTGTTTTTTATTTAACATTTAAACGCATATAATGTGCCAACCTGGCTATATAAATAGAACTTATACAATATACATACCTGTTAAGTGATTTATCTTATGCAAATTTAACATAAGAACCTATATTACCTATAGAAATATTTCGCTATTAATTACATCCTTATTTTATATAGTTACAAATAATTTTAAGATAATAAATATTGTATTTCATTGCCTTTTAGCTTTAAGTGATTTATTTGTGTGTACTTAATAATAATAATAATAAAAATGTGATTGAATAATAATAATAAACAAATACCAATTGGCTGCGTCCCATTGGTCCGCACAAAACTATTAGCTCATCAATAAACAAAGCGACTTGCGCGCGCCTCCGAATTAAATAAATAGCGGCCTCCCCAGGCCAGTTCACGCACTTCACAACGAGACTTCGAGGCGAGCGCATCTCTGCGCTCTAACACTTCAACCAGTGTTTTATTTATAAAACCCTCTGTGGCTTGGACCTTCCTAAATCCACCACAACCATTGTGAATTTAGTAGACTACGAAATTTTGGACCAATGATAATTGAAATGTAATTGTATTGCGGATCAATGACAATGACATGTAAAATAGCAGACTTGGAGCCCAGCATTGTGCGGACATTAATTGTTGTGGGGTTAGTAGTCAGTGCTTCAGCATTGACTACTAACCGCACAACAATTAATGTCCGAAGTTATCGCTTCTCTGTTGTATTTACAAATGCTTTGTGAAGTGTATTACTAACATCGGACTGAGCTATCGTCAATAATTTCTTCCTAAGGCGCCACCCATTCCCTTTGACACGTGCCGCTTGGAGTTTTTAAAATTTTAGAACAGAAAAATCAATATTTTTATTTTTGTATGAAAATAATTTTTCTTTCTTTAGGAATTTTAAAAAGCCGTGGAACAAAAGTAATTTACTTTGATGCGTAGAGGTTGCGTGTTGGTATTTTACAGTTAAATCTGTATATTTAGAAATTATTATCTCAAATTGTCCCGGCGGGGTATCGAACGCGAGACCTCGCACACAGCGCTTACCACTACGCCAGGGAGGTTATCAAATCTCTGTGTATGACCTAATTTAATCTTTATAATTCCTTATACGGTAACAGTAATCATGCAATGGGTAATCTTCGCAGTAAGGAACCTCTGCGAAAACTGTCCGGAAAATCAGGTAATGTTTGTGGTATTTTTCTATAAACCCTTTGCAGACCCCTCACTAGGTGGACCGACGACATCAAATTAGTCCTGGCTAGTCGCTGGATACAGGCGGCGCAAGACCGAGAACTGTGGGAGACCATACAAGAAACCTTTTTCAGCAGGAAAAATAAGAAGTAAAGAGATCCCTCTTTACTTAAAATTTATGTTAGGTTTTTTAAATCCCTCGAGAATCCTTTATATTTCCAGGGAAAAAGTAGCATTTGTCTCTCTTTCTTTCTTTCTCTAAGTCAACTATACCCATGCAAAAAAGCACGTCGATCTGTATCCGTTGCTGCGTGATTGAAGGATAAAACAAAAACAAACACACTCTCGTTCCCAATATAAATAAGGATGAGTTATAATCTAAACTACTCCTTTCCTAAAATAATAATTACTTTCCAGGAAGTTATCTCGAAAATGACCCTGCGAGGGCCCATAGACAATGAAGTGTTACAAGAAATGGGTCTCACACTACACACGGACACACAAGGAAACTCCATTAGAGTAGCGCCTCTGCCAAGAAATTAAATATAATTCAGAATTCAGCTGTATTTAGCACTTATTATAATTTTACAATGTGATAATTATTAGAAGAGACGGTTTTTGTTAAAATCATAGAGCAAAGTAGAGCCATGGAATTAGGAAGTGCCTATTATATCTTAGATAAAAATGACAGTTTAAGCGTAAAATAGATGCAGTTATGCTAAAGTGAATTGCAATAACTATAACTGATTGTAAGATTTGCGGGATAGGATGGCTTATCCAGGAAACCGTAGGGACGCGTGACGCTAGTTTCATCCGGTTCTGTTGACAGAACTACTGGGATTTTTTTTCTCACTAGTTCTGTGAATAAAAAAGCTCATTCCTGCACAGAACTACTGGGAACTTTTGTCTCACTATCGGGTGTCGTCTCTGTTACTTTATTCTACTGTACTGTACCTATATTGTATAACGTGCGAGAAAGACGTTACATACCTGTATTATCATGAATATAATCTTTTAACTTGTAATTAGGAAAATATAAGGTTCAAGAGATATTATGTATAAAATAATAAGTTATACAATAAAAGTAATATACACTTGTGATGCAATTTTATTTATAACGTTCAATCAAGTTATGTAATGTGGATAGAAAACCCCTAATTCATCTATTGGAAAATAAACTTAAAAATAATTGCTCTACGGTTTAGATAGGTACCTATTCAATATTGTTGATTGTTGCATTATAAATAAGATAAAATTGTACTATAAATTCAGTTATCCACCACAACCAAAAAAAAAACACTTGAGATTGTAGCAATTAATATTGATGGATGCAGTTTTTTCGCAATCGATCGACACTCATTTTGGTCTGTACTCTGTGGGTCAAAACAATTGACCCACAGAGTACAGTCTGAATGGGCTGTATGGTCATGGATCTTTGCCTGTCCTGAAAAGTGACGAATGAAGAACAAAAACATTGACTTTGACAGTAGAGGTTTGCATCGGAGCGGAATTTCGAGCACCGGTGAAAATCACCTGTGATTTGCCATTCTCCGGAGATCTCCGGTGAATCTCTCTATAGTACGAAATAGGACCCTATATATGTATAGGTACCAACCTAGTAGCTATAGTGTAATATGGGCCTTATGATCTAATAATCACCGGTGATACACCGGTGTTTCTCCGGTGTTTTCAATTGATTACTTTCTCCGGAGAATCACCGGTGATTCACCGGTGATCACTGCTCCGGTGCAAACCATTATTTTATTTGACAGTAATTTGCTTTGACACATATATTTACTCTTTGCTATGACAGCTGACGCAAGTTTGTTGTTGGAAGTTGTTTTGATTTAAAAATTCAAAGTTCTTGATTAAAATAAGTGTTAAATTGCCTATAAAATGGTGAAAATATCACTACAAATACGTGCAACGCTAGAATCAGTAGAGAAGTTATACACAAACTATCCACATTACCAATGGTTCTTGAAACTAAAGTGTGGCAATTGCGGCGAAGTTTCAGATAAGTTTCACGACCTTACAGAGGCTGATAAAGTGCCCCAGAAGCACAATCGATCGGAGACCAACCTTCTTATCAAGTGCAAGCTGTGTTCTAGGGAAAACAGTATCGATGTTATCGAAGGAAGCAACGGTATGTTGACATAACCTGTACTCTCAGTATTTTGCAGATTAGAATGGATTCACCTTCAGATGGTGGACTAAAAATAACAGATTAGTCGCACGCAGCCGCTGGATACAAGCTCGTTAAGATCTATGCACTGTGAATGAGCTATTATCTATTGATTCATGAAAGAGTTTTATCTTAATTAACCTTTAACCATAATTTTATTTTATAACTTATTTTCCTAAAATAAGCTGTGATACTGTAGCTTAATGATGTATTTTCTTTGGTATATTTAATATATTTATATTATAATATAGTAACATTTTATTTTGGAAGGAGTAACTGAGTATCTTGCCATTCACCTTCTTTCGTTCTTCTCAGGAGAATCTGTTTTCTGAACTGGTGCTAGTCTTGACTTGTCAGAAGAGGCACAGCCTACACTCAACTATAATTTATTTTATTTTACTTCTAGGCGCATTCACAAGTAATGATGCTGGTAAATACAAGAGCATAGTGACATTTGACTGCAGAGGTGTAGAGCCTGTTGATTTTGAGCCTAAATCTGGATGGATTGCAGAGGCTGAAGATGATGGTAATTGACAGTCATATCTAGGACTAACACATTTTATCCTGGAAAATTAAAGAGTTCCCGCGAGAATGAAAAAACATTAATCCACACAGACAATAAATATATACAGATAATAAATATATACAGATAATAAATAGCCTATGTCACTCTCCCGGTCCTCAACTATATCCATGCAAAAAATCAGTTGATCTATTGCTTTGTTGCAGCGAGATTGAAGGACACACCAACAAACAAACTCACTTTCGCATTTATAATATTAGTAATGATGTGTTTTATTTCAGGTAAAAAGTTTGAAGATGTAGATTTATCGGAAAAGGAATGGGTGGACTACGATGAAAAGAATAAGACGTCGGTGGGAGTTTACGAACTTGAGTGGCAGTTTGTTAAAGTCAAGTAATCTTAATAAGTCTTAGGCTGTATCTTCACTTACCGTCAGGTGAGATCGCAGTCAAGGGCTAGTCTATACATATATTTAAAAAAAATCTGCTAATTCATAAAAAAGAATTAGGAGTCCTAGGTGTTATTCTGTTCTAAACAATTTCTAAATCAAGCTACACAAACAATGTAATGCTCAAAGGAATGAAATGAAAATTGAAAGGTCGCAGGTTCAAACTCCACCTGTTGCACTACTGTCGTATCCATATTACTATTCATTTTTTTTTAAATATATTATTACTTAAAAAAAAAATGTTTAGAAATCTGCATGGCTGAATCTTCTCAAGATTGTGCAAAGTATGCTAATCCTATGGCTTATGACTATAATTTAAACCCTTCTCTGCTCTTTTAATTCTGAGATGAGGCAGTTTTATATGTTTTTTAAGTTTTTTAAACCTGTCAATTTAGAATTGAACGCTGTTTAGAGATTGTTTGAATTAGTGTACCAATATTTCAGCAGTAAAAAGATGTTCAAGATGTAAATAATTCAAAATAAGTAAAAAAGAGTTGTTGCTTTCTTGAAGATAAAGAAGAACAATTAAAATAATGTGAGGGTTTTCAATTTTCATCCCGTTCAAACATTAAGTCATTAATTAAGTCATTTAAACTCAACATTACTCTATGTTGATTAAAATTATTTAATTTTAAGTTGCAATATTTCACATGAATTGTCTTATTTAATAAATGATGAGGTTTTTATAATATGCACATACTATTGTTACTTTTTATTGACTTACTAGCTTTTGCCCGCGAATTCGTCTGCGTAGAATTAGTGATTAAAAAATCCCACGGAAACTCTTTTTCCAGGATAAAAGGAAGCCTGTCTCTTCAAATCCTCAATTATAACCATGCAAAAATTCACATTGATCCGTTGCTCTGTTGCTGTGTGATTGAAGGACAAACCAACAAACAAATACACTTTCGCATTTATAATATTTGTAAGGACATCAATATCGAAAATAAAGATGCCAAATGAATATAATTTTTTAACCGACTTCCAAAAAGGAGGAGGTTCTCAATTCGTCGGAATCTTTTTTATTCTTTATTTTTTATGTATGTTCCCGTAGTGTAGGTTACCTACTCGACGACAATGGACCGATTTGGAAAATTCTTTTTTTGGGTGGTCCCATTGTCATTAAGTCAGGATCTGATGATGGGATCCTGGAGAAATCGAGGGAACTCTTCAAATTTTATAGGCACAATTGATGTACTTTGTAGTGACGTTTGAAGTCGTTTTTGTACAAAGAATTTTTACGTTTATATTATTACGAAAACGGATGGCAAATAAGGTCCAGTCAAGGGCTATCTTCTTGTAATCTATTCGAAAACCTAGTCAGAAGCTAGTTCCTGTACTAATGTAAAGGAGTCCTCAACAACAAAAACAAATACTACCCACGGAAAAGGAAGCGCGGACATATGTTCAAACATCGAAAGCGAATTTGTCATAGTCGAGTGAGCGCGCGAAATCGTACACTCCATTCAATAATTAAAATGTACCTATACTTGTTAACGCCCTCCATACATAATCCATCTTGACTAACGTCTATAGCTGTGGGATTCTCTTATAAGCGAATCATCTCCCTTCGACAATGTTCCCACTTAATTACAATATGGGGTTATTCAAGGGGCGAACCATAAGTTCCTGAAAAGCCGGCAACACATTGGTGGTGCCTCTGGTACTACCAGTGTTCATGGGCGGCGGTGATCACTTTACATCAGGTGACCCGCCAGAGGGCAAATGCGAGTCGGACTCGCATACGAAGGGTTCCGTACCAAAACACTTTCGGCGTGTTTACATGTGTGTTTATTAGCCAAGCTGAATTTGACATAAGCGAAAAGCTTGTGCTAGGTGTGGGTACCACAATAGTGCAACGGGTAGGGCTCGAACCTGCGACCTTTCAGTTTTCAGTCCGCACCTTTAACCATTGGACTATTGAGGGCGTTGGGAGATTGTAGCAATGATTGATGCAGCTTGTACAGAATCGTTCAGCTGGATGCTGCGCCCATAAGGCTGGGTTACTTTGACGAAATACTGAGCAATAAATAAACATTAGCTATTAAAACGTTTACGAATTTAATACAAAAAAATCAATATCTACATTTCGTCACGCGTAACGAATCTATTGCAATGTAGGTTGTCACTCATACACAATTCCGGTATTAAATGTTTAGTTAATTTAAAATTAATGCATCGTTGACGGTTGTATAAAAAAAAATCTTTTATTCATTAAAGAGCAGCTGTCCCAAATCCGGAAGATTGTTTTCAATCAATCGTCAACATACACGAAGTTTATTGCGCTGCGAATTTATGGACACAAAAATAGCCGTTTAAAAATTAACTAGCTGATACCCGCGACCGCGTGGAAGAAGTTTAGAGTGACTTACTACTATCCGCGAGAAGTTATGTCCTCTAACTCCGATAATATATTTTTGAACAATATCGCTAGGCCTAATCAATAAACGTGATTGAAATAAGTCTTTGCCCTTATTCACCTATTTATTTAGAAAAAAAACGTAAACGTAGGTACATACTTGTAATTTTATTAGCGTTGGTAACCATAACCCAAACGCATACCTTGCATGGCAGTTAACTTCTTTTTTCCTTCATTTCTCTCAATCCATCGCCGACCCATTCTGTCGTCCTAAAGCTCAAGTGAGTCGCTGGCAGTCACTGGATGTAGGCGGCACAGGATCGTGCTCTGTGGCGATCATTTCAGGAGACCTATGTCCAGCAGTGGACTTGTACCTGTTGCGATGATGATGATGAATGCTGAAGTCGACCTGGCTGATGGATCATTGCAACTCATGGCAATCCGAAATGTTGTAGCGTGTTCCTAGCCGTAGGTACAGTAGTACAATGTAGGCTCTCAGCTTAAGAATTCCTAACAAACTTGGTAACGTTCTCTGAAATGAATTCAGCGTTCACAAAATAAAGAGCAACCCTTGATTCCGAATATGTCGGTGTTCATGAGAGTTATTTTGACGAAAAAAACGATAAGGTAATGATAAGGTTTTATGCTTTGATCCAGCGAATGAATATACATCGATGCTTTGATCCGAAATTACCTTACGCTGACCATAAATAGGCGGGTAGTAATTTATGACATTTATAAGTTGCTCTTTATTCTGTGTACCTACCTAAAATAAGCGAAATTCGGAGATTTTGCAATGTTTTACGTCCTTTAATACCAATGATCTTCCATAGTATAAAATGTCATTGTTTAATACTAATAGATTTCCATTAGAATTGTGATTGGACTTAGAATTTGGAATGGATTGTAACTCAAATTGTTTAATTTTTAAGCCAACTGAACCCTCTCAATCATTTGCAAAGTTTAAGTGCAAGTAATTATGAGTGTGTTACGGAATTAGTCTCACTGATTTTTAATGAATTTTTAAATTTAATTAAAGCAGTAGCATAAGAATCTAATAGTTTATTTCTAATTGAATTTAAAGATTTAATTATTATTATAAAAAGATCACGCTATTTTCCAATATAGCTTGTATTTACATATCTGGTCGGTGAACCTAATATTCATGTATAGAAATTAAATAACATAAATAAATAAATAAGGTATCAAATTATTTGCAAAGGTCCATCCACATTGTGGGATTCTTTTGTATAAAAAGCTAATGATAAATCATCAAATATCACAGCATCACCCATTTTCACTACACCTAACCACTCGCACAAAAAATATCTACACGTTTGTCGCACGTAATTAGTGTTCAGTCTTTTGTAGTACCTACTGCGATGTTGTAGGCGGCGTCGCCGCCCCGGGATGTACCGTGGTTACCTCGGTGTCGGATCGCGATAAGACATCGTTGTAGCCCGTGTTGCCGTGGACGGTTACTGCAGTGTGGAGCGGCGCACTCGTCACCCCGTTGGATCCCGAGCGTCCGATCCTGTCGGCATCTTCTTCCCCGTAATACGGACTCTCTGACGCTCCATCGTAATACGGGCTTTCGGACGCCCCGTGCGCGTACTGCGAGTAGTACTGACTCTCGCTGACGCCTTCGCCCTCCTGCTGGTTTAAGATCTGAAAAGGATGGTGGATATACACAGGCACTTGAACGGGAACTTCGACTGGCACTTTGACGGGCACTTTTACCGGATACGGAACTTTGACGTGCACTTTTACCGGGTACGGAACTTTAACGGGATAAGGAACTTTAACGGCATAAGGAACTTTCTTCTCTACCGGATACGGTTTAGGGACGTAAATTGGGACTTTTTTCTCTATGTGGACCTTTTGAGGAACGAAAACTTCCACGGGATATGGGACTTTCTTTTCCACTCTGATCGGGTAAGGAACCCTCTTTTCGATCGTCACGGGGATAGGCTGGGGGACTTTTACGGCGTAGGGCCGCAGTACTGGTACTTTTATGTGTCTAATAACTTGTACGGGTTCTTTAACTTTAACCTCTACGGGGTAGGGAACTCTCTTTTCGACTGGGTAAGGCTGGGGAACGTAGACTTTGACTGGATACGGATAGGGAACTTGCTTCTCGACTGTGACCGGATAGGGAACTTGCTTCTCGACTGTGACCGGATAGGGAACTTGTTTCTCGACGGTGACAGGAACTCGCACGGGGTAGGGAACCTTCTTCTCTACTTGCACGGGTACAGGGTGCGGGACCCTCACGTGCACGTGTTTAACGACCGGGACGTGGTGGACGACGGGAAACGGCTTAGGTACATACTCCTTCTCCACTACCTTAACGGGAATAGGTTGCGGGACTCTAACGGTGACGGGATAAGGAACTTTTTTTTCTACTTTCACGGGAACGGGCCTATCCACAACTTTGACCTTTTCCACGGGCACCGGTACCGGAACTTTCTTTTCTACCGGATACGGTTTCGGCACTTCGACTTTAACGGGTACTGTGACAGGCTTCTCCACAGTTTTTACGTACCGGTGATGGTGATGGTGGTGGTGATGCTTGACCTTCGTGACGGCGTTCGGAGTGGTGAAGCTCTCTTCTTGTGCCAGGTCATCGTAACTCAAGGGAGGTGAGAGGTAGGACGCGGGTGCTTGCGCCGAGGGCGTGGGCGCTGGTAACCTGTGCACCGGTGGCGTGTGGTAAATCTCTTGGTGTCTGTTCTCGGTGGAGATCGCGTAGTGAGGTTTCTGGAGCGTGGAAGGAAACTCGTAGGATTTATGTTGTCTTTTCTTTCGAAAAAATACCATGTTCCTCCCCGGTACACCTGGACCGATATTCTGTTCTGAATGGCTCATTGGAATGAGACCGTATGACTGGAGGTATAACAAATTTTTCGCATTCGATTCTGAGACATCGCTGTCTTCGAAATACCTGTCCGAGCGTCTACTCATTGGGGTTTGCGAGGATTTTCGGTTGGCAAAGTGTGATGGCAAGATTGGTACCCAGTCGTTTAGTTCTATATTATGTTTCAAATTCGTCGGTGTTGAGTATTTTACTTTGGACGTTCTGGTAACTCTGCGATAACCTCTAGTGGTTGTTTGGGCAGTGGTGGTCGACACTTTATCAGCGAAATTGATTCGCAGACGACTCGAGGAAGAAACCAAGTCTATATCATTTATAGTGGTATCGTTTTTTTCAAACGAGTCAGTGTTGTTTTGGGTGGTGATGTTCATTTTATCTAGGATCCTCTTGGGCCATATCCGTTTGGTTCGTAGGATCTTCCTGGTGGTGGTGGTGGGCGGTTGGGCGGAGGTCGTGGTCGTAGTCGTGGCGTTGGCGAGATGCGGTGGCCGCACGAAGTCGGTGCGTATGCCGTTAATGGTCTGGACGGGTATGCTGAACTTGGGGGTCTGTGCTGCTGTAGGTTTGCCGGTGGTTACGGCAAAGATGAGCGGCTGTCGCGGTGGGGGGTTGCTGTAGTACAGGCTGCCGCGCTGCGTCGGCATCGCGTTGGGGAACTTGTAGAATGACTTCGACTGCTTCAGCTGGTCTTTGGTGTAGAGGCGGTGGAGCGGTGGCGCTTGGAGCTTCTGCGCTGGGGTGTAGTAATACTTGGGGAGGTCTAAGTAGAACTTGTCCGGTGTCGGTATGGGCGGCTTGCTCGGGGGTCGCAGCTCTGCGCTGCTGGTCTGGTTCGCTTTGGGCGGTTGGATTGCTTGTGGAGGTTGGATCGCTTGCGGCGGTTGGATCGCTTGTGGCGGTTTCTCCTGCTGAGGTCCCTCTACGATGGTCACCGCGTTGTTCTTAGCCTCTACGGCCAGCTGGTCAGCGTTGGAGACATCGCGCGCGTCTACAACGCAGGCATTGAAGACGATCGCTGACGCTGTGATCAGGAGTGCCGCCTGGAAAGGAATTTTACTTCTCTTTAGTATCGTATTTAATTATTTTTTAGGCACTTCCGCGTAACTCCTAGTTTTCGCAGCCGAACTTACGTACTTCGAAGCTTGCCACCTTCTTAGTCTAGTCTAGTCTTTTTTTAATTTATAAACTAGCGTTTGGCTGCGATAACACCTGATGGTAAGTGAAGATGCAGCCTAAGATGGAATGCGCTTGCCTAGAAAATGCCTATTCGCTCATGATTTGAAGGTACCCAAATTGTAGCTATAGGGAAAGATGGAAGCCGGAAGGGCATTCCAAACTTTAGCGGTGCGTATCAGGAACGAGTAAGCAAAGCGCTTAGTCCTTGGGATTTCAACCACGAATCAAGAATGACGTTATGTTATAATGACCAAATGTCAGTTGCATGTGAACTTTGACCAAGTGTTAAACTTTGAGTCACTTGACTGAATCTCTCTTCATGGTTGCATTGTCGTTGCATTGGTTTATGAGAGTGAGGGAATAAAGAGTGCACCTGAGTGCGTATATACCTTGTGAACTAAAATATTCCTGTCTGCAGTTGAGACTATAGTGGTTCGAATATTCGGTCGCGAGTATCAAATATTCCTATTAGAAAGGATTAATAGACCTTCAGTATCTTCATACAGTTAATATCAAAGACCATTTACTAATTTTTTTTATAAATAATTGGTACGTTAGTTAATTAAAATATTATGAAATTATTATGTGTAAGTAGGTGTAAGTATATATTTCATAATTTATTTCCATTTATAAATTATGGAATACTTAGGTGCATTGTTCTAAAATAATACTAATAATAACGGGCATATTTCAAATTGCTTTTACTCTTCTTGAACTATTAATAGCTAAGTAAGGGCCTATGCATATGGCATATTTTCTGCGCGCGTGTCACGTTTGCGTTTTAACTAAAAAAAACTATTATCCTATTTTTATCCTATTAAGTATATAGTATTATAAATGCGAAAGTTTGTAAGTTACTCAATCACGTCGCGACGACTAAACCGATTTGGCTGAATTTTGGCACAGAGATAGATCATAGTCTGGAATAGGACATAGGCTTCTTTTTATCCCCGGAAATAAGAGAGTTCCCGCGGAAATAAAAGACCTCAATCCACGCGAACGCGGGTATCAACTATCAGCTAATCGATTATAAAGCATTGCAAAATGCAGATGGGTGCACGGAGGGTTGGCAATTTTTTGTGCAAGAATTAAAATATATTTTAACAGTATGGTTGGAAGTCCTAGCCTAGATGCATGCCAATGTGCGTGGCTTGCAATGATTTCCGGCTACGACTGAAGTGCATGTGTTCGCGTTAACTGCACACAGAAAATATGCCATGTGCATATGCCCTAACGCAGTTGCGTGTACATCTATCTCACGCAAACATATTTTTATCGGCATCAAATTCCCCTGACACTTAAATGATTCGTTTAATTCATTATTTTTTTGCAAAAAAAACGGGCAACTTTTCTTTCACTTTCCTTGCTTTATAAATATTTATGGTATATTGTTTGCCTATCAAGTAGGTTAATATTAATGATTTTTTTTGGAAAAAAAATACCTCTATAATTATGGTTTTTGTTACACAATTTGACTTGACTGAAAACAAAAATTGTTTACAAATAATTGCATGCAGATAAAAGCGAAATTCTTTTGATGGTTATTTACAATTAAGTAGAGCATTTTAATAATATTCGCAAATACCTACGTAATTTTACAAAAGGTAAAATTAAAAATTACCTACCTACTTAATTCCTTGCAACGGAATTAACTCCTTAAATTGAAATGACACTTATGTACAAAGTTATCCCATTCAGATTTATCTATGTAGTTATCTACTCATTAATTTTAGACAATAAATAATTTTTTGTACATTACCCAGATTAACTGTACTTAGTAACTTTAAACTCATCACCATTCTCACTCATCAAACATTTAGGTATCACTAGAACATCCACATTTTCACTTTTATCACTCCACTTTTTTGCCGCGTATTTTTTATCGTAGTGTTGTACCTACCGATAAATGTTGCATATTGTGCAGCGTCTGACGATTGCAGGCATGTGTGCGTATCAAATGATACGAGCAAGGAAGCGTCAGTCGCTTATATATTAGCGTGATGGGTGGGTAACTTTCTCTGCCATTGCCAAATGAGAATATCGAACAGTTGGGTTACTTGGCCATTTATATAGGGCGAACTATGTCCCAGGACTGGCAGACTCGCCCCTCCTTCATCTAGTTGGATTTCAATCTCAGAAACTCACGTTCTTTACACGATTTTTATTCTGTAGTGGTTTAGATTTACGGTTTTCATCAATGGAAGATCCGATTCTGCCTGGATACCAACAGTATTCGGTAGAAATGCTTTCAATTATCCGTATTTAAGAAATACTTAGTATCTACTGTCTGTCTCTGTCTCGCAGAGTGAGGCTTTCCAGATCTAAATTCCTGCAGTCTCTGAGATTTAAGCGCAGCAGGGGGAAGTGGCGAATGCTCGTGAGGCGAATCACATTTTTTTTATACATTATAGGCTCACGCTTGACCACTATCACACCTTATGGAAAGTAATGTAGTGTTCTAAGGTGTAACGCGATTGCCTAGAAAATGCGTATTCACTCTTGTTTTAAAGATACCCAAATTGTAGGTACATGTTAGGAAACACAAATCTAGGAAGAGCGTTCCAGAGCCTAGCCGTGCAGATCAGGAATTAAGATTTAAAGCGCTTAGTGCGCGTAGATGGAGTATCAACGACGTAGGGATGGAAGCTCTCCCGATGTCTTGCAGTGCGGTGGTAGAAAGGTGAAGGGGGAATAAGATCGAAGAGCTCCTGAGCACACTCACCGAAATAAATCCTATAAAACACCGACAAGCCGGCAACTTTACGGCGGTGATCCAGACTGGAATTTGCCTTAAAGTGGTGAGTCACTGGTAATGAGTCTCCTAGCCCGACGATCTTCAGCATCTCGTGCCGCAAGTATTTAGTGGAGCCATCAAAAAGGTGACTGCAGTACTCCATGCACGACCTAACCTGAGCTTGATATAGTGTACTTAATTGTTGTGGCGTGAAATACCGCTTGACTTTATTAAGGATGCCTAGTTTTTTGGCAGCAATCTTGGCCTTAGCTTCGATAGCTCTTCCGAAGTTTAAAGTTGCAGTTACAACATCTGCCGCAAAAGTCCGAAGATAATTTCGAAATTACAAACACTTCAAGTTTAATTTGTACATATATTTTCAGCTGAACGTAATGCAGTTGAATGCAACTTTGTCATTAAATTAAACAGTTGCATAACACGTTGATTGAAAAATAATTAGGATCTATACTTAACCATATTACTTTCTTTCCTATTTCCGTTCTTCCGCAAATAATTACATAGCACAGTTCATTTGTGCACTTATGCAATCGTTTATCGTAAACAAACGCACGCAAATAACGAACGTGAACCAGATTTAATTCCTAGACTCGACTATCTAAGCTAGTAATAACAGCATACTTAACTACTTTTTCCTATACACAAGTTAAGTTAAAAAATTAAATTAACCCTGACATTTGGAAATTAACATTTTTTTTATTCGATGACAAGATAGTCCTTGACTGCGATCTCACCTGATAGTAAGTGACTATGCAGTCTAAGATGGTAGTGTGCTAAGTTGGAAGGAGTATGGCAGTGTATATTCAACCCATACCTCTAATCGGTTTCTACACGCCATCGTACCGGAACGCTAAATCGCTTCGTGGCCCGTTTTTGACGGTAGGGTGGTAACTAGCTACCAGAGACAATTTAGAAATAGAAATAGAAATAGAAATAGAAATAGAAATATTTTTTATTCAAATAAACTTTTACAAGCACTTTTGAATCGTCAATGAATCTACCACTGGTTCGGAATGCCTTTCCTGCCGAGAAGAGCCAGCAAGAAACTCGGCGGTTGCTCTTTTCAAAAAAATAAAAATTTTTTACAATTGTTATTGAACACAGGATAGTTATTACTGTCTTATGAATCACTGGAGCGAATTATATCCACGCTTTTTTATCATTTACATAGTCTTCAATTGTATAATATGCTTTTTTCATGAGAGTAGATTTAATTGATTTCTTAAACTTGTGTAGAGGCAAGTCTAAGATTGACTGTGGAATTTTATTGTAAAACGTCACGCCCATTCTCACAAATGTCTTTTGGACCCTCTTGAGGCGCAGCCCAGGAAACATGAGCCTATTTGGATTTCTACTTGGTCTATCGGACAAATCACTCTTTTTTTTGTAACTCAAAATGTTTTGTCTGACAAATATTATGTTGTTATAAATATATTGTGAAGCTACTGTAAGAATGCCTATCTCTTTAAATCTTTCTCGAAGGGAATCCCGCGGCCTCAAATTATAGATTGCGCGGATTGCCCTCTTCTGCAAAACAAAAATTTTTCCAATATCGGCTGCCTTACCCCACAGTAAGATTCCGTATGACATAATACTATGGAAATATGCAAAATAAACAATTTTTGCAGTTTCTATGTCAGTCAACTGTCGAATCTTCCTAACAGCGTAAGCAGCAGAGCTAAGTTTGCCAGCAAGCGTTGCTATATGGGTGCCCCATTGTAGCTTTGAATCCAGGGTTAACCCCAAAAACACTGTGGAGTCCTCAGTTTTCAAAGGTTCATTATTTATCTTTAAATTTTTACTGACAGTTCTCGTGTTAGGTAATAAAAACTCAACACACTTTGTTTTTTTAGCATTTAAAAGGAGATTATTTGCCGTAAACCATTCAGAGACTTGAGATAATGCATTATTTACATCGTCAAAATTGTCTTTCATCCTATCGACTTTAAAAATTAAGGACGTATCATCAGCAAATAGTACAATATCGCAAGTATTTTGGACAAAATGTGGTAAATCATTTATGTAGACCAAAAACATGAATGGACCTAGAATAGAACCCTGGGGTACACCCATTACTGAGGCTGATCCGGATGATTTTACATCATTGACACATACTCTTTGGACTCGGTTGCTGAGATAAGACGCAATGAGACTAAGTGCAAAATCTTTAATGCCATAGTGGCTCAGTTTAAGCAAAAGAGTCTCGTGATCAACGCAGTCGAATGCCTTTGACAAATCACAGAAAATACCAATGGCATTCTGTGAGTTCTCCCACGCATCGAATATGTGTTGTAATAGCCTTGCGGCTGCATCGGTTGTTGATCGACCCTTTGTAAAACCATACTGCTCAGTGTGTAGGAGTTTATTTAAATTAAAGTGTAAAAGCAGTTGGTTGAGCATTATTTTTTCGAATATCTTGAAATTATAAATTCCCAAATTTCCTCCGCCGAGAATCGAACCCGAGACCTCTCAGTTACTACACAGCTGACTACTGCGACAGGGAGGTCGTCAAAAATGTTATTAAACCTGTATGCCCGTGTTCTCCATAATAATCTCAAAGGTGTGTATGGACAATCATGCATGCCCGAGTTCTCCATAATGTTCTCAAAAGTGTGTTTGCCAATCTCCACTTGGCCAGCGTAGTGGACTATGGCCTGAACCAATCCCAGTCAAGATGTGCCCAATTAGCCGGCGATGAGATGACATGAATGAATGAATGGATGAAAACAAAATAAAACACATTCTAACAAAATAATAAATTATATATTTCTTACACAAAAATAATCACTGAATTTCCTTCAATATCTTAAACCTATATTTATCGTCGGGGAATCTCATCTTGATGATGTGCCTTATCTCCTCACACGCGTAGCTCTGCGATAGTTCCTTGTCTCGACACCAGAGGTCGGCGATTTCCAACATTTGCGCTTTCAGTAGTTTAGGTATCTTTTCGAATTTGCTCCACACTTCGATCTTGGGTTGGGACTTTACTGGTTCCTATAAAAAAATATTATTAGTTACTTTATAGAATGAGGGTATGCCAATTTTTGATATTGAAAAATCCAGCCTAAACCGAAAAATAAAGACATTGTATTTACAACGCGACCAAATGAAAGACGCGTCGGAAGCCAACTGACTTTATTTCAATAATACCTTGCAGTATTGTATGTAATTTTCATCTTTAGATGTTCCCTGATGGTTTGTGAAGACGAAATTGACAGAAAGCGTCACCTAACTTAGCTTACTAGACACTAGACAGCCTGTAAAAATTAGGGAATGTTGGTGAAAACAAGTATTACTAATCTTAATTGTATATAAAACAGTCAGGTTTGTTTGAACACTTGATTTTCATGGTTTTTGATTTTTTGTATTTGTCACCGTACCGAATAGAAGAATATAACTATTAAAATATCGGAAAAATTCCCAAAAAATAAAATTATCAAAAAATTTCATTTTCTCACAAATTTTGTATTGAACGGGTTTTTTGGTGGCAAGGAAAGGAGGACCTTTTACCCCGGAAAAACAGTAAGTCTAACAGTCTAAGTAACGCGGACGAAAGCTAGTTCATAATATATTACCTCAAAAAAAGTGGCAACCTCGGCAATAGTATCCTCAAATCGTACAGCCAGCATGTACACCAGGTCCTCGCATACCGGCTTGGTGTCGGCGAACACCCGCTGCACCATGGCCTGGCACAGCGCCTGCACCAGCGTGCACAGCGACAGCTCGTACATGCGGCCGGGCAGGACGTGCTGCCACGCCGCCTTCAGGTCTTGCATCAGGGTTAGCGCGTGATTGACGCCCCGGTCCAGGGTCTCGTAGGAATCCTCGGTCCAAGGCAGTTCTGATATAATATAAAAGTAATGATGCCCGCGACTTCGTTCGGGTGGATTGAGGTTTTTTATTCCCTTAACTCTCTTATTTCCCGGGATAAAAAGTAGCCTATGTCCTATTTCAGACTATAATCTTCTTTCTCATATGTGATTTCTATTTGTGAAAACTTGTAATTAGCTTTAATTGTTCTTTTGTATTTATTAACTAGTTCTTAATTTTCTAATAAGCTGTAAGTTTTCCTGTAAAATAAAATAAAATAAAATAAAATAATCTATCTCTGTGCAGAATTTCAGCCAAATTGGTTCAGTTTTGTGACATGATTAACAAACATACATCCAAACTTTCGCATTTATAATATTAAAATAGGATAAACATAAATAGGATAAAAAAAATTAACAATGTTTATTGCTTAATCGGAGGGTAGAGGACAATAGTCAAGTTTAGCATGTCTATTTTATAAAAAAAAAGGGTCAAATGCAAGTCAAACTTGCATACAATGGGTTTCACATCAAAAAACGCCGAAAGACGTTTCCTTAACTCTCATTTGAGTTTGAGTATAATGACAGAGCAGTCGTCAATAGAATTTTTTTTTTTTTTTTTAAATCGATGACAAGATAGCCCTTGACTGCGATCTCACCTGATGGTAAGTGACGATGCAGTCTAAGATGGTAGCGGGCTAACTTGGAAGGGGTATAGCAGTGTAAATTCAACCCATACCCTAATCGGTTTCTACACGCCATCGTGCCGGAACGCTAAATCGCTTGGCGGCACGTCTTTGACGGTAGGGTAGATTTCAGCCTAAAGGTCCCTTTGTTTTTAAAAATAGTTACCACTAGCTTCAATTTTCTGCAGTATCACATTCTTCTGTGCCTGCAAGTACAGCGACACCTTCTCCAGGCCCAGGACCCTCAGGTCTTGTATACACTCCAGCAGGGTGGTGTTCAAGTGATCAGCTATCTGTGCCGGCATGGTGTTCTTCCACGGCGGCCCGAGAAGACTATGCGCCAGGTAGAAACAATTGTTGAAGAATAATGCTGGAAATATAACAAAAACTGATCTAGTGCCGAGTTTTTTGCAGCTCTTATCAGCAGAAACTCCTTTCTGAACCAATGGCCTTGTGTCTTGACTTGTCATAAGAGCTACAGATTGGCTTACATGCGATAAATAAATTTGAATTTGGAACTACTTTTACTATTTCTTTAATAAAGACTTCAATACTGAATTTTCTCAATGAATAAATTCAAAAAAAAAAAAGCAAGTCTTGTTTATTTTTTGGCTAACTGAAAGTATAATATACTACCATAGAATGTTTTGAAAAGAGCAACTGTTGAGTTGATTCAGTAGAATATACTTTCCTAAGCAGGAGTAGAGTCTTGAATTGTCATAAGAACCACAGGTTTACTTTCATGATTTTTTACCAGTAGTAGTCTTGAATTGTCATAAGAACCACAGGTTGACTTTCATTATTTTTTCAAATTCTTACCTATATCCAGTGGGCAGCATTCCAAGTTTGTTTTAAATTTCTTAGGCACAATACATTGATACATTACAGCTATATCTTTTACGTACATAACTAATTGGTTACTATATTTCTGAGGGAGTTTCACACTCTCCTCCAAATGCTCGACAATCATTGTCATTATACGCTTTACATTTTGAGAGATCACACATTTAGGCATAAACAGTGGGTTGTTTAGGTCATATGTAACTTCTTTGTGTGCTACATCTAACAGAGAATCATTTTGTATCTCAAAATTAGTACCCACAACTATCGTTCCATACGACAAACTCTGACTCAATAAGTTGCGTACATCAGACAGTAATTTATCACATTTTTTATTATACAAAACACATTCTGTGTCATTTATGTATTTGTTTAATGGAGATTTGTCGGCCTCAACAAATTTTAGCTCAATCAAAAACTTATTGAAAGAATCCAATTCGACAACAACATTTTTGTAATTCTGATAACTGCTATCACACGACGGCAAGTTGCTTCTAATGCAATCCTCAATTATTTTACTAAAAAATTTGTCACATATATTGTCAGCAAATACTTGAATTAACGTTTTGTCTGCTTCAAATTGTGATCCTAAAGTGGACTGTAGAAATTCTATTATATAAATTAAATTATTGAAAATTGTTTGGAAGTTAGGTTTCTTGCGTTCATTTAGGTCAATTTTTATGTTAAAAACTAATGCTCCAATGTAATCTTCAGTGAAAATCTCACAATGGTGTCGTATGACATCGTGAAGTAGTTTATCTATAAAGAAATGTGCAAACAATGCAAGCTCTGCGTTTAGTCTTTCCGTAACATACAGGGATTTTAATACCTTCTGGATGAGAATTGGATCACTCTGTTGGACTGATAAAGAGTAAGTAAGGAAATTACCACCTCGTTTTTGGGACCAGGTAAATATATCTTCCATTTCTATACTTAATTGAGCAGAGTACAGAGCTAATTGGCTTTCAGCTTGAGAGTTAAGATTGTCTAGAGCTTGTATCCCATTTCCTTCGAATTTTAACACGCGTAATTTGTTTTGCAATTCTTTTACACTCACCATGGCCTCAGTATAGTTGTATCTTCCGAACTCGTGATTCGCTTTATCCAGTATTGTTTTACCTTCGACAACGGTGCATAAATCGTGAAAACTATTCATGGATTTATCCAATTTTTTACAATTATTATTGAATTCTTCGATCGCTTCTTTTTTATCGAATTGTTCGTGTAAAAAGTGTATGTCCTTTTGAAACTTCGCGTAGTCCGAAATTATGTTCGCTTTACGATTTTTATAGTTCAATTGTTCCAAACTCTTTGTAGGTGTAAAGTTGAAGTAAGTATCGATAAAATTTTGATGTAGAGACCATGATAGCATTTGAACTCTCTCTGTAAGATCTTTTAATTCAGCAACAAGTTCATCACGGCACTTTTTCACATCATTCGTGTTGGCGTTATTCGCCTCCTTTAAAACTTCACTCGACGAACTCATCATTAACAACAAATTAATTAAAATGAAAACAAAAATATTTAAACAATGGAATACGTTTGAATCTAGTTCGAATTTCAAAATTCAAGTAAATGACAGTTGTAAACACAGAGCATAGTACCTATACTTGAAATAAAATATAGGGATGTCACTAGTATACAAATTACCGATATATTTTGTTTTGTATAATTTTCGATTTATTTATATATTTTATTCTCATTGAATTTAATAGCATGACAGGGTAACTTCGTTTTTAGGGTGTCGTACCCAAAGGGTGTCAAGTCAACGAGACCCTATTACTAAGCGTCCACCGTCCTAATTGGTAGATATTTGAAATTTTTACAGAATGTATACTACTGTTGCCGCTATAACAGCAAATAATAAAAAATAAAGCTGATCAAACTTTAAGAAGGTCTCCATACAATAAACTTTTATTTTTGTTCTATATTTATATTAGCAGGTGTTAAATCTTGTAAGATGGCGCAGAACCCTTCGTGTGCGGGTGCGACTTGAACTTGGCTGGTTTTATTCAATCAAAATTATACGTTAGGCAGTTTCTGAATATCCACTTATGTTTTTAAGTCCCGATCCTCGATTATCATTTATCATCTATCTAACACCTAATCATGGAGACAATTCTAATGAGCCCAAACACGTAGTGTGTTTGAGCTGCTGTAAGCTTTATAAGTTGCTGAGGAATTGGATGCAGCAGACTACTTGACGCTGCAGCAGTTCAAAACACGTTCAAAGTTAATATGTTTTGGGAATAATCCTTAAAACAATCCTCTTTTTTTGACGAAGGTTAAAAATGGCTTGTGACTGCCAAGCACGCAAACTTGTTTAACCTAATTAAGGAAAAGGTCGTCGACAAGGAATAGAAAATAATATGATGTTTGGTTGCTAGGGCATTGTATAATCAATTTATTAATTCTCAAGGATAAATATTTTGCTCACAATCAGGTTAACTTTAAGTTAGAAAACGTAATTAACTAATAATATTTTACAATGAATGATACAGAAATAGAGAATTTAAAAACTGAATTAGACCACGAAAAAACTTGCAGGTAAGTATAAAAATTACGATGTCCAAAACAGTGTTGTTCTTTTTTTAAAAAATAATAAAACCTTTTTTTTAATTAAAATAATAGAGAATCCGCAGCTTGGCAAAATGGTGAACTCGAAAAACAAATAGTTTGCATTCAAGAAGAACTGCGCAAAACAGAATATCCATGGGATTCTGATCTCGATTTGCAAAAGGAAAGCCTGAAACATAAGCAGTTGCTTGAAGCAATCGACACTTTGAAGGCACAGTTACCTATTTTGAAAGATAAAATTAAGGGTGCAAAGATTTGTGGACTAGGTAAGTACTTAAGTAGATCCGTCATAGTGCTTTCGAGTTGTAGAGGTCTCAAAGGCCTTTTCAAAAGTTTTTATACCACTTGTGTCTAATGGTTTCCAACACCTTGCTGATTACCCTTTCACCTAGTGTTGCATCTTCCAATGCTGCGTTTCCCGATGCGACTTGCCTTTCGACCACCAAGTGGCAATTGGTGGAGCATATATAGCTTGATGAATCTGATGAATGATTGAATTCATCAAGCTATATGCTCCACCAACAAACGCTTCATCTTCGTGACTCTCTCTTCTCTTTATCAACTAATGGACGTCCACTGCTGGACATAAGTCTCCTGCATGGACCTCCACAAGTCTCGGTCTTGCGCCGCCTGAATCCAGCGACTCAAAGGTATTAAATAGTACTAAATAGGTACTAAATGCTGGAAAAATTTGACGCTGATCGGTCACTTTGGTCAGTCATCTTGACGCTTACCTCCCTGCGACTCGTTTGATGTCGTCTGTCCACCTAGTGGGCGGGTCTGCCAACACTGCGCTTCCCGGTGCGGGGTCGCCACTCCAGCACCTTGGGACCCCATCGACCATCAGCTCTTCGAACTATGTCACGAAGTCACGAAGAACACATAGTTCTTCGTGACTAATAAATAAATAATTGGGCTATGTTGTTTTATAAAATGAGATTTTACTTCTATGTCTTGATATATTTTTATAGTCATAGTTATTCATGACTGTATTTGATATGCATTTTGTTTTGCAGATTGTAAATTGAAACACGATGATCTCAACATCAACTTGGACATCCTTACTCCGGTAAGACTAATTCTACTTTCACATATTACAGTTAATTTTGTTTAATAAGTGCCATTTGGATATCTTTATTATTTTTGATTAATTTTGATTGATTATTTTATTATTTGCAGGCTGAATTATTACGTACTGTTAAACGTTTCGAGAGACTTAAAACGGATTTAATAAGTACGTTAAGAAGTAAAGAATGGCGTTTGGATTCGGAATCGAAGGTAAGTTTCTACCCAGAATTTTAGTGTATTAAGATTTACTTATTAAAAATATCGCAATGAGGTGGAAGGCTCTGGATGCAAACCGTAATAGTATCCAGAAAAAATTCCCACCAATCCCACCATACATAACAAATGAATATGGCCTCCACGGGTTTTTTTATAGTGTTGTTCGATATCAATCGATACTTACCGAAAATTACCGATTTTTAGGAAATTATTAAATATCGTTAAAGCAAGAAGCTGAAACTATGAATTAAGTTAGTAATTTAAGTTTGATCATAATTTTTACAATTTTCAGTTATTCGTCAGAGTTAACGATCAAAGGACGTATTTGCAAAATGAACTCATGATATGTCAGAACAATATCATGCGGCTTCAGAGGAATGGAGCGTACTGGCAGTGAGTTGATAACATCATTTTATAATTTTAAAAAGATTTAAGCGTTTAACAAAACGTTTATAAATCAACGCCTCATGTAACTCGCCTCGTCACTAATTTGTCCTTATGCCCACAGATTAATGATTAGTACGATATGTTCACGACATGTCAATTGTGTCAATTATACGCTCCTCTCGCTCTTACAAATCGCACAAGTTCATTTTACTACCCAGCAGTAATAGTATTCTGTGACCACGGTGCAGGGTGAGCACGGGCAGGATAAACATTATGGACGGGGAAAGGATAAGTTTATCCCCTCGCTCAGTTTTATCCACCAGTCGAGCATGGGCAAAACGGTGGAAATAAAATCCACAGTGTAAATAATAAAAGGCTTAAAGGAATATACTTCTCCTATCCTCTTTCGCCATGCGTTAGCATAGGGAGAAGAAATTTTTATCTCGTCAGTGGATAAAATTGGGGATAAAATTTTTGTCTCCTGCACATGCCCACCCTGAATTGTAGCACGGTACATGCACAGTGGAGTGTGTATTAAGATGTAAATTGCAGATTTTATTTCAGGCACGTGCCCCGCAAGAATGACGAGAGGGTGTTGGATCCAAAGCGCGGACCGATCAAGAAGATATTTGGAAATGAGCGACTACCTCCGATTATAACTTGAATCTTTGATCGATAATGTACTAGATATGCAGTCCCAAAGAAACTGTTATTGACTGTTATTAACTGTTGTGTTCGCGTAAAATTAGTTCTCATCAATTATAATTAAAAAAAAATTAGTACGTACATTTCTTTTGAATTTCTTTAAACCACATACACACATGTGGTTGTATTTTCACAATTTGGAAAACACATTGCAATAAGTTTTTTTTTTTCAAAATCCATAGAAGTAATGTGAATTGACACGAATTTTCTCCCGCTACGTTCAAAAAAAGAACCCATTTTGTATTGGAACAACATGTCCTTTGTGATTGTGATGAGAATCAATTTTTCACTTACAATATTTAAAGACCGACGGCTTATCTAGTACATTATTGATCAAAATTTCAATTCATAAAGTAGATGACTTAGAAAAATCATTTAGTGGCAAATTGTATTAAATTTAAGCTCCACTCAGTAAAATTAAGATACAGTAGTAGGTACTTACCTAAGTACCTACTTAGGTAAACTTAACAAATAAAACTTTAGTAAAATATAAGTGTTTTATTGAACTCTTCATGTTTGATAACTGAGTAATAGTTGAAACAGTTTTTGTATTGATTTGTCCAAACAGACAATAAATAATTTTAATTGCTCAGTTATGATTAGATACTTGGCGTTTGAAAAGTCGTCCCTTTTTACAATAAATTAAATAACAATTAACAAAAAAATTAAATTAAAACAAACTAGTATTTTGTTCGTTTAGGATGCTTTGAAGTATATTCGAAAGATGTGCCGAGATAATCTTCCGCCTCCAAATCTTCATATGAATTCGGCTTGCGGTACATCGATGCTGAAAAATGTAAAAGTTACAAAATGAGATGACAAAATTCTGAATGGGTCCATCCCACAGGTCCATCCTATCTGTAATTGCAAATAGCGCACCGACTTTATTTTTCATTTTATTTATTTTATCATTTATCTATGAAATCTTACAGCAAAGAATGCAATATTATCTGTCAATTCCAGAGACACTCGTATCTGTTAAGTGATTACAGCGTCAAAATGGCGTCAACCAAGTAGGTCTGAAACCTGAAGGTAGGACGGCAGCTTCCATAGTGTTAATTATAGATTTATTAAAGAGCTGAGTGTGTGCGCCCGTGCATAGCCGCCCGCGACGTTGACGCACGCAAACTCGCGCCCGTGCGTATCTTGCGTGCTCGTTTACACAAATCGCTCTTTTGCGACAAGGGTGACATAACTCAAAATTCACCAATTTTAGTGTCGAACATTTATTCTTTTTGCTATAAAAACAACATTACGCTAAGCATAAAAAAATAAGAGCGGGAGAGATTGTGACTTAATACACTGTCGCTTTCATGGCCGCTGTGTTGTTTCGAGACCGCAGCTTCTACAAAACATTACTCTAACGAGAGAATTCTCTCATCGTCGATTTTGAATTATGTCACTCTTGTCGCAAATGAGCGAAATCAAGTAAGACGCAGCGCACACTCACGCGTCACACATCGATGCCTGTCCGCGTGCAGGCGCAGGTGTGCGGGGCACGCACACACGTAGCCGCCCGCGACGTTGACGCACGCAAACTCACACCCGTGCGTGTCTTGCGTGCACTCGTTCACATCTGGAACCGAACGAACATTGCAAGACAAACAATACACTAATAAATGGTCAATCGCTTGTCAGGCTACGCGCACTGTAGGGTTCCGTAGTTGTATTTCACAATAGAATGCGTACTTAAAAGGGTGTGCATAAGTAATTTTTTATCGTAAAATGTTGTTATTACACTTTATTAAAATAACATCACAAAATATACTAATACGCCTAGTTGTAAATTAATAGCAAAGGCTCAAGATAAAGTTTGCCCCATAATGCCGCGTCTCCAGTAAGTATAACAAATGTATTTTATTCTTGATTGAAGCTTCTATTCAATATTAATGGCAGGTTAAGTCACAATTATGTCATTAAACCACGAATCAAGTCTAAAATCTTTATGTACAAGTTAGCAAGTTAGACTGCATCGTCACTTACCATCAGGTGAGATCGCAGTCAAGGGCTATCTTGTCATCGAATAAATAAATAAAAAAATATATCACAAAATACTAATACGCCTAGTTGTAAATTAATAGCAAAAGCTCAAGATAAAGTTTGCCACATAATGCCGCGGCTCCAGTAAATATAACAAATTGAAACTTCTATTCAATATAATGGCATCTAAAGTCACAATTACATCCATAAACCACGAATCAAGTCTAAAATCTTTTCTTACCCAAGCAGCGCTGGCCGGCGCCTAGCGAAGCGTATCCTTCGGGACAAGAGCAGATGTACCCGCCCGGCGCGTCGCTACACACTTGGGTGGTGTGGCACTGGTTGTTGTCCAACAGACATTCGTCGATATCTATCGGGGAAAACCACAAAATTAATAATAATTTAAACGTAAAAAATCTTTTTACAAAACCGACTTCAAACGCCACTACAAAGTATATCAATTGTGCCTACAAAATTTGAAGAGTTTCCTCGATTTCTCCACGATATGATGACAATGGGACCACCTATTCAACAAAAAAAAAGAAGTTTCCAAATCGGTCCAGGCAGTTTTGAGTAATCGGGGAACATACATACAAAAAAAAGATTCCGACGAAATGAGGACCTCCTCCTTTGTTGGAAGTCGGTTAAAAATGTTGCAAAAATGTGAAATTGCTTTTGATAATCCTTACTAATATTATAAATGCGAAACTGTGTTTGTTTGTTGGTTTGTCCTTCAATAACGCTGCAACAGAGCTACGGATCGACGTGATTTTTTGCATGGCTATAGTTGAGGACCTGGAGAGTGACATAGGCTACTTTTTATCCCGGAAAATCAAAGAGTTCCTGGGGATCTTAAAAACTAAATCCATACGGACGAAGTCGCGGGCATGAGCTAGTTATCATTAAATGTAAGAAGAAAAAAAAAGTGTTTAATATGTTACCTCTCAAATGATATTAAATTATAACAGTAACAATTTATTTCTTTCCAAGTCCGATAAATATTCTTACTATCTTCGGTTAAAAAAGGAACATGTAGTTAACCTTCGCACGTGTCGTTTTCTGCATTATGAGTGTAGCCAGCGGCACACTGGCCTCTTTTACTGCCATCCAAGTTTTCAGTCGGAACCACCTTGTAGAATGACCGCATCATTTCTGAAATAAAAAGTCAACTTCACTCTTCAGTTAGTTAGTTTTGATAGTATAGTGTGGCCAAGTTCAATCTTTGATACGAGCCATACAAATGAAGTTCGATTCTTCTTTGAATGTTTTGAATTTTCAAACTATGGCCGGCCCACTTCATAGTCATAAAAGATCAGAAAAGATTATAAAGTTATTAAATATAATATAATAGAAACAAGAGATTGTATTGTTAGCACATAGTTACCTAAGGATAATATAATGGGAGAGCACTGATGCCTAGTTACCTATATTACGAGTTTATCAGCCTAATTATTTATAGAATAATAAAGGTAAAGTTAACGTCAGCATAGATAAATTATCTTTTTTTAGAAATCTTGTATGAAAACAAGAGTAAATTGAAAATTTAAAACACCTCCGACATGTGAAATAAAGACAAATAGAAATTCTCCATTTTGTGGTGGAGGCCATCTTGGATTTGAAATTTATCATAGTGTATAGAATACTGTAGTATTTATAGTAATATGTAAATACTATAACACTATCAATCAAAGGTCTTTGCGATCACCACAATTTCAAAATCATTTTTAGACAACGACTGATCTTTTCTGATCTATGACGATTTTGATGGCTTCGTAAAGTTTTTAAGAATGTCGTGTTAAATTTTAATGATCACATGCAAATAATATTACCTACATGGTTTTTAACGAAGTTTCTTTTAGCTGAAAGAAGCCTTTATTAAAACTAAGTTACCTGAAGCGATATAAAAATCGTCATCTATGTCTGAGAATTTTTTCCCATTTAATGTTTCCGGACTCTCCGATGGCATTTCGACAGTCGCTTCAGGCATATACTCGGGGTCCTGATGTGAAAGATAGATGTAAAATTACATAGAAATAAAAATTATTTAACAAACTAATACATTGTAATTTATGTCTTACATCTTTATTATACAGCCTAATTTTGCTTGCAATAATTTGCTTCAACTGGCATTCGATTGGAAACCTTTTTCACATTTTGGATTTCTTTCGGTTCGGATAATTTTTAGCGCTGACCCGAAGTCCAGTATTATTATGTCAATGAGTGGGACGCTGTAAATACACTGGCAGGCAAACTTAGTTCAGCTGCCTATGCTATCAGGAAAATAAGACAGTTTACCGATGTGGAAGCTGCTAGACTTGTCTACTTCGCCTATTTCCATGGCGTAATGTCCTATGGAATCTTGTTGTGAGGTGGTTATACTTGTACTAGGACTAGGTACGCCATACGACTGTAGCGCAACAGATGGGGTTTGAACTGGCAACCTTTCGGTTCTAGTCCACGTCTTCACCGTTGCGGTGTTGAGGGAACATTGGTTACTATAGATATCTACTGATTCTAAATAACTCACAGTTTCACCACTTATGTCTTCCGGTAGTTCTTCTGAATGTCGCCTGTTAACCCTGCACTTGGGTAAACCTGGACACTTTCTTATCTGTAAAAAGGAAGAAAAAGATAATTTAAAAAAACCTTAATTGTAATAATACCACAAACAAAAGGGAGCTTATAATATTAGACGACTTCGTCCGGCTTTTTCCGGGCAGACAGCCTATGTCACTTTCCAAGTCCTGAAATATATCCATGTAAAAATCACGTCGATCCGTTGCTCCAAGGACAAATTAACAAACATACATTCATATTTATAATATCAGTGAGGCTGTTTGTTGGTTTATCGTCACCTGCCTACGAATAAATAATAAGTAAGGAAGTCTAATTTAGAACAAAATCCACTCAAAAAATGGCCCTACTTCAAACCAAAACGGCGTATGATTCAAAATACGAATCATACGAATCACTTCCGAGGTTACAGGTAGACATGCTTGGTGATCGGTTCAAATTCAGAACGAAAGCAGGGATTGGTTCGCGCGCGTGCTGCTATGTTTGCTATGACAGTCACAGCTGAGTCATTGGACGATGTTATGAAAATTTGACGTGCAAGAAAAATGACCAACTGTTGACGTGCTATTTTTGTTTTTAGTCCCCGCCTCTAACGGCTCAATTTTAATCTTCACCCACTTCAACACAATTTTTGTTGGGGTAATTTTTTTAACGCAATCAGCCTTCCTTACTTATTATTTACTAGCTTTACCCCGCGGCTTCACTCACTATAAGTTCGATTCTTTCATCCCCTATTGTATCCTCTTAGGGAATGAATTTTCAAAAATTCTTTCTTAGCGGATGCATACGTCATAATAGCTATCTGTATGCTAAATTTCAGCCCAATCCGTCGAACGGTTTGAGCTTTGCGTTGATAGATCAGTCAGTCAGTCACCTTTGCCTTTTATATATTATTTAGATTCGTAGTCACCTGCACGTTGTCCCCGGCGCACGGCGCGCGCCCCCGGCAGCGGCGGCTGCGCGCCTGCGTGCCCGAGCCGCACGACACGGAGCAGCGCGACCATTTCGACCAAGACGACCAAAGAGATGATTCTTCCTCCTTGACAAAGTAGCACAAGTAATTTAAAAACTAATCAGATACTATAACAAATGGATTGCCACTTCATTCATCAAAATCGGCCCAGTAGTTTAGGCGCTACGCTACACGTACACTGCTTAAATCACAACCCTTCCTTTGACATTTTAATTTCATTTGGCATTTAATTCCTTTGGCATTTTAATTTCCATTGGACGAGGAGGAAACACAAAAGTGAAGAAGAGACTCAAAAATGTATGGACAAAGTAAAGTCAAAACTCTAACCTTCCAACGTCAAACATGGGCATGGCTATGAATGTAAAAAAAAATGAAAACAAATTTAAAAGATATCAAGGATTCTTTTATTATTTATTTCATAGCTCCCATAATTACCTCGCACGGCGGCATGTTGCAAGTTCTCCGCGCTTTACTCGGCCCTATGCATGCTGATTCGTCCAAAATCAATTTGTCTGGTTGGCTGTTTCTATCTAAAATAATAATATAAACATATAAATTCTTTTTACAAAACCGACTACAAAGTATATCAATTGTGCCTATAAAATTTCCCGCGATTTCTACTGGATCCCATCATCAGATCCTGACCTTAATGGGACTATCTGGGAAGTATACCCTTTCAAACAAAAAAGAATTTCCCAAATTGGTACAGGCGTCTTCGAGTAATCGGGTAACATACTTAAAAAATTAAAAAAAAAAAAAGATTTCGATAAATTAAGAATCTCGATCGATAGGCACAGATGTGATTCCAGCCTTATACATTAACATTATGACAAAAACTCGAATGCTTCTTATGCTCGAATTCTTCTTTTTCTTCTTCTTCAACTTATGGACTTCCACTGCTGGACATAAGTCTCTTGCATGGACCTCCACAGGTCTTGCGCCGCCTGAATCCAGCGACTCCCTGCGACTCGTTTGATGTCGTTGGTCCACCTAGTGGGGGGTCTGCCAACACTGACCCCATCGACCATCAGGTCTTCGAACTATGTGCCCCGCCCATTTCCACTTCAGTTTCGCGACTCGCTGAGCTATGTCGGTGACTTTGGTTCTCCTACGGATCTCCTCATTTCTGATTTGATCTGATTTGATGCTCGAATCCATGTGCCGAAAATCTCGCTCACATTCGAGAAACTCTCCTTGTGTGACCGCGCCATGAGCTATATCTCACCGATGGTGCGGTTGTAGTCGTCTAGATACTGGCACAGCCGGGCGCGGTGCTGGAGCCCCGCGCCGCACGTCGCGTTGCAGTAGCTCCACGCCGACCACGCGCCCCACTTGCCCGGCACTGGGGGACCAATTTATTTATAAATCTACTTAAATTTATTACATAGGAATTTGACAGTACTATGGTTGTAATTATAAACTCCAAAGTGTGTAAAAAATACTTTTTTATACAGCATGAAATTCTATTAGTTGTCTTCCCTCAGTAGCTCCATCGAAATATTTTTATATATTTTTTTAATTCTATGATAAGATAGCCCTTGACTGCGATCTCACGTGATGGTAAGTGATGATGCAGTCTAAGATGGTAGCGGGCTAACTTGGATGGGGTATGGCAGCAGTGCAGATTCCACCCATACCCCTAATCGGTTCCTACACGCTATCGTGCCGGAACGCTGAATCGCTTGGCGGCACGTCTTTAACGGTAGGGTGGTAACTAGCAAGTAACTAGTCACGGCCAAAGTCTCCCACCAGACAACAAACACCAGACAATATGTAGTTAAACTAGAAAAATAAACAATTTTTTTTTGGTTTTGAAATAATTAAAAAGTATTCATGAATTCGAAAGTGTGAAAAAAAATAGTAATTCACTAGACATAACTTAGGCAAGTACCTTCTAATCGAATAGGACGCGCTGGTGACAAAGTGGAGAACTATTCATAATGTTCATACGGCATAAAATGTAATTGAAGTGAAATTTAATTAAGACCTTAGGTTAAATAATAATTTATTGTAATCTGTTTGGTTTGCCTAAATAAATAAATAAATAAATAAATAAAATATATAAACTAGATTGCACTCTTGAAGCTATCGCGAAGTAACTATTGGCTGAAATTAGTATTGGTGGTAGTATATACCCAGGACTAACACATATGCTATACATCCCGGAAAATTAAAGAGTTCCTGCGGGGATTAAAAAACCTTGATCTGCGTGAACAAAGTCGCGGAAATAGCTAGCTAAAAATAATACTGATAGAAATTAAACACGATAATACCTTGCACAGCAACGTTGTACCGTCGATGCGCCGTCCCGACGGCATTCTCCGCCACGCAGATGTACTGCCCCGCGTCGCCAACGTTGACACTCCACAGGCCGACCAGACTGTTGCCCAACACACGTTGGATGTTGGGCAGACTGTCGCTTAATTGTTGGATATCCTGACAATATTGATAATAGCAAGTTGACAATAGTGCCTATAACATTTCTCCAGGATCCCATCATCAGATCCAGACCTGATGACAATGGGACCACCTGCGAAGTATACCCTTTCAAACAAAAATGAATTTTCCAAATCGGCCCAGGCGTCTTCGAGTAATCGGGGAACATACATAAAAAATAAAAAAATATTCGCACGAATTCAGAGCCTCCTGCCTTTTTGGAAGTCGGTTAAAAATTAGGACTCTTAGTTGAGGATCTGGAAGCCCATCCCATTATTATCTCAAAAAAACACCTACTATGAAAAGAGGTCACGAGTAACGAAAATAACGAAAAGAGTAAAATAGTCAATCGAGAGGAACCACTGATCACTATAATTAATCTACGAGTACACTGGACTGGCTGCTGTGTTTTTTTTTGGACCTTTGACAATATTTTGGCCTTGACTGAGGCCATTTTGGTGCTGTAAGCCGATACTTGGCCGATACGAGTGTCTCTGGAAGTAATAATATTGCAAATAGTTCATACAATATCATTAGTTCCAGAGACACTCGTATGTCAAATGTGGCGCTTCAAATTGATTCATAATTAAAAACTCATTTGTATAGGGACAGCAAATACAGTTTTAAGTATAGGTTAACTATAGAGATCTGTGGGAGGAACTGTGGAGGAGTTGTGGCTGACGTGTGGTTCGATTTGGCCGTAGTGTAACGGTTAACACACTCGGGGCGCGATTCCCGAGAGATGTGGGTTCGAATCCCGCCAGCCTCGGAATTTTTGATATGTATTTATAAATCTACTAGAAGCCCGCGCCGACTTCGTCCGGGTTGAAAATTTAAATATTTGTTTTTACGGGTCCTGATCGCACAGAGCTTCTAATAGGAGACGATTGTAAATAAGATCACCACAGGAATCACAGGAATCTGCCGCGCCGAAACCCGCCACCGTGCACCGCCCGCGTCGGCCGGCACCATTTTATTATTTTGTCGCGCGGAAATATTAATTTTCCGATAACTCCTAAGATATTTATTTAAATTGTATAGTGTAAAGGGCAAATATGTTCTAAATTAAACACTTGCGATAATAAACATATTTATTTAGATATAGATTGACATCATATCGGTTAAAGAAGGTCGAAAATAATTCATTATTTTTAATCAAAATTTGAAAGATAGAAATGGTTACTGTAAGTTAACCCTAGAAGCTAGACATATGCTATCGCGGACTTTTTTTTAGAACTTTTTAAGAGGAACAATTCACCCATACATCATTTTCATCCAATAACAATATTATATGACCCAGCGCACGCCTTGAAAACGTTTGAGAGTCAAAAGTTTTTCCGACTTCTTTAACAAATTTGCACATAATATCCAGCCATAATACATTTATGTGCATAATATATAGCCTATAACCATCTGGAATAATGTACCTTTGAAATGGTGAAAGAAATTTAGAAATAGGTGCGGTGGTTCCAAAGTTTGCTCCGGACATACATACAAACTCACAAAATTCGCGCTCTCTCTTTATTATAATAGTATAGATTAGAGAGGAACTCACTTTGAACCAAGTAATCTTTGGTTGCGGATGCCCCTCCACTTCGCACTTCAACACGACACTTCTCCGCAGCGGCACCACGTGATCTTCTGACGTATCATTGTCCATGTTGCCCGCGATAGAGGGCGGTGTCTCTATGGTCACGTCATAGACTAGTTCCGTGGTGCCCACTTTGTTGGACATTATGCACGAGTATTTACCACTGTCAGATACTTCTGGATCTGGTATTATCTGGGACAATTAAAATTTATTTTGTAGATATCTAATCGCTGAGGTCTTTATCACAGGAGAGCCAGATTACAAGTCTCTCTGGAACTAATAGATAATAATACTATTTAATTTTTTCATAATTTTATTTCAGCAAAAAAAGAGGTTTGTTAGATAAAATTTCCATTTAAATTTGAAGTTTTAAACGCTCGACGGTGTCATGGCGTCGTTCGATAATTTTGAGTTTGAGTATTGAGAATATGTTTTACCAGGGTGTAGTTATCGTTCAACAGGTGAACTCTCAGCGACTCCACGACCTCAGTGTAGGGGTGTTTGACCCAAACCACGAAGGGTGCGGGACGCCCCTGCGCCGGACAGGTCAGGTTCAACACCTCGCCGCGCAGTGTGTTGACTTGTTTTGTGTTCTCTTTGTGTTGTGGAGGGGGCACTGCAAAGAATTAGAGTCTTTTTTATTCGATAATAAGATAGTGAGTTCCTTGACTGCGATCTCATGTGATGGCAAGTGATCATGGCAGTGTAAGATGGTAACAGGCTAACTTGGGAGGGGTATGGCAGTGTACATTCAACCCATACCAGCTCTAATCGGTTTCTACTCGCCATCGTACGAGAACGCTAAATCGCTTGGCGGCACGTCTTTGACAGTAGGGTGGTAACTAGCCGCGGCCAAAGCCTCCCGCCAGACCAGACCATAGTTATAGTCCGAATGGACGGGAACCCGACATGACACAGATAGATCAAGCACAGGACCGATTTCTTTATGTGCTTTCCAAAGCAGGTAGGTGATACACCGCCAACTTCCTAACTCCGGGCTAGTACTAGAAGTTATTGATTTCTTGACATTTTTGGTCTGACCGGAAATCCAACCCAGGACCACACCATCAGCAGTACAACATACTAACCCGTAACCATTCGCCAAACGAGTCAGTTAAAGGTGGTTACGACACTCTCTAGGTCCTCAACTATAACCATGCAAAAATTAAGTCGACCTGCGTGATTGAAGAACAACCAACAAACACAAACACATCCTAGCACAGACGTCATAACGGCTATCTCTATGCTAAATTTCAGGCCGATACATTCTGTGGTTTGATTTTGAGCTGTGCGTTGACAGATCAGTCAGCAATCAATCAGTCAGTCACCTTTCCCTACCTTATATTTAGATGAATCCTATTTCATGTAAAGAAATTCGTCTAAAGAAGTCTTAAAGACTTACCCAAAACATCAACCAAGTAAACAACACTAGAATCACCAACTTTGTTCCTCGCAACACAAGTATAATTCCCCGACTGGTCGTACTTCGCGCTTTTAGAGATCAGGATTTCCCCAAAATCCTTAGACACCATCGTTTCATCATACAACTTGAGAGGCAGTCCCTCTTTGAACCAATATATCTCTGGCAACGGGTTGCCGTACGGATGGCAGTGGAGGTAGAACGCTTGTCCAGAAATCACTTCCATCTCGATTATATTTTGAGTCGCGTTGGCGTTTTGAAAAAGCGTTTGGAAGATCAGCGGTGGTTCTGCGAAAGTTATTGAATTTCGTCATTTATGAAATGAACATGTACTACATTGAAATGTAAAAAATATTGTTGCAATTACAAGGTTCAAATTCCGAAAACAGATTTTCTGAACATGAATAGTCTCGATGGATTTTAATGATGGATTTTTATGTGATTTGGAATCTTATGATTCCTTGATGAACCCTTCATATAGGAAAAGATTGTGAAAAAATCTGTGCCCCCCTCTGAAACATAGATAGATAGATAGAAAATTAGTTTTTGCTACACAAGGTTTACAATAATATCTTAGAGTTAATTAATGAACACAAGTGCGCAAAGGCGGTCTTATCGCTTCAAAGTTCTCTATAATGGTCTCAAAGATGTGTAAAGTCTGACAATTTGTATTGAACCAGCGAGATGGACCTTTCTCTGAGAAGACTGCGTTCAGAAGTGAGCCGTTTATGGGTTTCTGATGGAGGTTTTGACGACGTCCCTGGCGCAGTGGTGAGCGCTGTGGTCTTATAACTACGAGGTCTCGGGTTCGATTCCTGTTGGGGACAATTTAGGAATTTATGATTTCTAAATTGTCTCTGGTCTGGTGGGAGGCTTTGACCGTGGCTAGTTACCATCCTACCGTCAAACACGTGCCACCAAGCGATTTAGCGTTCCGGCACGATGGCGTGTAGAAACCGATTAGGGGTATGGGTTGAATTTATACTGCTATATTCCCTCCAAGTTAGCCCGCTACTATCTTAAACTGCATCGTCACTTACCATCAGGTAAGATCGCAGTCAAGGGCTATCTTGTCATCGAATAAAAAAAAGACGTGTGGCACTCGGGGACTGCCGTGGTAAAGCTATTGCATAGCATTTTTTATCAATTTGGCGTTGATAAAAAATGCGCCATCTAGCGGCTCACCGTAGAGGAGTCCCGTGTCAGGTTATTTTCGTTACGGAACTTCTGGATTCGGTCTCCACGCTGGCCCGCGATAGAAGCTATGCAATAGCTTAAAAATAAAGACGTACCCAAAACATTAATTTTTACATTCCTCTCTTCAACCCCTCCTTCATTGGAAGCGATGCAAGAATAAGGTCCTGTATGACTTCTACTTATATTTCGTAACATCAGGTCCGCGTAGCTGACACCGTCAGTATTCTCGCTGACCGTGTTGCCGTGTCTGATCCATTGAATCATTGGTTGCGGGCTGCCAGAAGCTTTACACGCTAGGCGAACATTTGTATTGAGCTAAAAAAGTCTTTAAACTGAAATCTATAGACTGCACTCTCACTCAGCTCAGACCCAAGACAGTTAAAACGAGAGAGATTTATGGCAGCGCATATGTTAGCGAAATATTGAAATAGTAAAGATATACAACTTTAATGTATTGAAGATGGTTTGATAAAACTATATAGGTAGTTTGACTTTGTTGACGACGTAGGCGCCGGTCTAGTGCCGCGCCGTGAGTATAAATACAGCAGGTTGGACGTTATTAATTCAGTCTCTTCCAGAGACTCATACGGCTATTGGATGCTCCCGCATCTAGGCCGTCGTATTTGATTAAGGGATTGTGATAGCAATCGCGCGCTAATCGAATAAATATTACCCGTAGGTTTAGATGAGTGTAATTGAGTAAATAATACTTAGATATGTTTGATAGTTACCCTCACGTTCAGATGGTGGTTTTTCTGACGTGTTGTGGTTAAATAGGTTAGATGTGAGGACAGGGGCCGTTATAGGGGCGGTTGGAGACGGCTTTAGGTAGGGTTTAAGCGTTTTTGTGTTTATACATATTTGTGTCTCGTTTTAACTCAATCTTAAGTCGGAGCTAAGTCAGAGCACTCACCATCAGACGTAGGTATATTGCATGCGGTAGTAAAACCTCAACGAGTTTAGAAAGTGTTAATAATTTCGTTGTCTTTTACGTACATTAGTGTATCTTGGGTACAATGGTGTTAACAACCAAGGTTATTTAAAAATTATCTATACCATAAAATAACATGAAAATTCTAAAAATGTCCCTTTGCACCTATGGGACCCCAACGACCATCAGCTCTTTGAACTATGTGCCTCGCTCATTTTCACTTACATGACTCGCTGAGCTATGTCGGTGACTTTAGTTCTCCTACCGATCTCCCCATTTCTGATTTATTAGGGTTTGTAGTGAAGGAAACCTACAACAAGGTCCAAACTGTTCTCCACGTCGGTCCCCACTCCATCGTCGAACATCACAATCTCTTGTACCCTCGCAGCGGACACCACAATGACTCGATATACTAGATGAGCGACTCCCGCTTTACTCGTCGCCTCACATCGGTACATGCCTTCAGATTGAGAGCTTATGTTCGTGGAAACAAGGCTCGAATTCTGAATCAACCAATTCGTGTTGCTGAAAACAGATTGCCACGTTTTCGTATACAATATAGAATAGACATAGTACTTTTCTCAAATAATGCGCGCAAAATAAAACTAAGTAGTACCTAGGCAGAACTTTTACCTACTTTTCAAAATCTATGACGAACAACGAACAGCAATAATTTTTTCCGCGTTAAAGTGTTCATTTGTTTTTTTTTTTTTCAATAAACAGCTTTCTATTTGCAAGCCAGTTCGAAATTTGAATAAAATCTTTGATAAGTTGTCTCCTTGGTTGCCACGTTTCGGAGTAAAAGATCGTTCCATTTTTGAATTACACGACAGATATGAGTTTATAATGTAATTTATTTGGTCGTGAAACCTCGACAGATATGAATTTCTATACAACTTTTGCCGGCCGCTGCTCGCATTTGGTTAGTAAAGCCAGTACACACACGCCAAACTTATAACACCCTTCTTTTCCCGTTGGGGGTTACAAACCTCAAAGGTTTTAAAGTAAAAAGGCACTCACTTAAATGTCCATGTAATAGTGGGTGTCGGAGTTCCCCTGGCGTCACACTCGAGTGTAGCGTTTACACCAGCTTTTAGTTGAACATCGAGCATTTCAAACTCCGATATGAACGGCGGCTCTGAAAATGTGAACCCAGCTGTTATGCTACGTTTACATGCTTGCCGAGGCTTGACAAGCCTCTACAAGCTCCAAGCCTTTACAAACGCTTGAGAGTGTATTAGTGTGTTACGGACAGGCAAACTGTGCAGACAAACATGGAAGTGATGGAAGATGTGGACGTTAAAGTTGTGTCGGCTATTGCGTTTGTCGTTTGACCAATAACTCATGATCGCGTCGGTACGCTGTCATATATGGCGCAGAATCAAAATCAAAATTTATTTATTTCATGTAGGCCAACTTGTAGCTTTTATGACACGTCATAAATCTACCACCGGTTCGGAATGCAGATTCTGTTGAGAAGAGCCGGCAAGAAACTCAGCAGTTGCTCTTTTCAAATATTTTTTTTTACAATGGGTAACAAATCTATGCTATGCTCACAGTGTTTCCACAAAGAAGTTTCAAAAATGCACACCTACCACAACCTAACACATGTTAAGATGGGTAGACACAAAGCAGACCCATTCCCGTTGGTGGCACCCGTTCACGAAAGCAGCGTAGAAAAACCCGTTCGACGCGAGCTCATCAGCGACATTAAACACGCACCAAGTTGGTACGTGTTTAGTGCTTGCGAAGTATTTACACGTTGGTGCCACCAAAGTGTAAATACGTCGAAAGCATTTGCCGCAAGCTTCTTTTGATCTGTGTTCAAAGCCCGGATCGGCGACAAGCTCACGCAAGCCAAGCCAAAGGGGGTGTTTACACGCTTAGGTTAATGGACGCTTATCGAGACTTGCCAAGCGTGTAAATGTAGCATTATGTCTGCTCAGTAGCTCTGGAGATGTTGTGCTGGAGCCAGCCTGGCTCAAGGACCGAATTTCGCACCAACGTCTCTTTTTTTTGGATGACAAGATAGTCCTTGACTGCGATCTCACCTGATGTCAAGTGATGATGTCTAAGATGATAGCGGGCTAACTTGGAAGTGTAAATTCAACCCATACCCTCATCGGTTTCTACACGCCATCGTGCCGGAACGCTATATCGCTTGGCGGCACGTCTTTGACGGTAGGGTGGTAACTAGCCACGGCCAAAGCCTCCCACTAGATAAAAACACACTTTACCTAATACACTCAAATTGAATAGCTTTTGCCTCGCACCGCGTTCGTTACTGGAAATACACTTGTACTGGCCACTGTGACGTAGTTTCACGTCGAATAGCTTCAACATATCCTTGTCTTCGCCTAGTAATAGTTTAGAGTTGAACAGCCATTTTGTCTGTAAAATATAAAGGTTCTTTTATAAAAGTAAAAATTCTGTTTGCAAAACCGACTTTAAACGCCACTACAAAGTATATCAATTATGCCTATAAAATTTGAAGAGTTCCCTCGATTTCTTCAGGATCCCATCATTAGATCCTGATCTGATGACAATGGGACTACCTGCGAAAATTCTGTTGAAAGTTTTATTCCCTTTCAAACAAAAAAGAATTTTCCAAATCGGTCCAGGCGTCTTCGAGTAATCGGGGAACATACATTAAAAAAAAGATTCCGAGGAATTGGGAACCTCCTTCTTTTTTGGAAGTCAGTTAAATCGGTTATTATTATTATTTCATGAGCATACTTTTAATAGATTTCCTTTTGTGTAAAGGCGAGTTTAAAGACTGGAATTTTAGTACAGAACATCACGCCCATTCCAACAAACGGACTTTCTTGAGCCTAAGCCTTAAGAATAATAAGTAATTAAAACCCTATTTGGATTTTGATTAATCACCTATTTAGTCACAAACCTGAGCTCTAGGCTTCGCATCGGTCTTGCAATCCAAATGATAATCATTTCCTTCTATAGCTTCCACACTGCCACTTGAATTTGTTATGAAGTTAGGCGGCCATTGCACTTGCAGAGCAACGTTAGTGTGTACGGAACCCGCCGCGTTGCTCGCGACGCAAGTGTACGTCGACTCGTTAGCGCGGGACACGTTTGGGAAGTTTAGGGTTCCGTTGGCGATAAGTTCTGTGTCCTGCAAAATACTTAATAATTACTAGCCGATACCCGCGTTTTTGTACGCGTGGGTTAAGGTTTAAGGTGGGTTTGGATTCCCGCGGGAACTCTTATTTTCCAGATAGATAGAGAGATAGATAAATCATTTATTCACCAAAATTCAGGTACAATGTGATGTAATATGAAAAAAACGAGCCTTATCCATTTTACCAGACTGGGGAACTCTTCAACGGGACAAAGAATATCAAATTCGAATTAAAAAAAAAAATTATTTAATAGGAAAGGAGATCCTCCACGATTCAAACATTTTTGGGCTTAATCTGAAAGTGCCGGCCAAAAAAAATTTTGCTGTATTTCGTTAGAACTTGTCCCCCTAAACATTTTTTATTATGATACCAAAGCTGTAGAACCATTGACCTTGGTTTTATTTAAGTTTAAAAGTCTGTATTTTTTCGAATATATGAAGAGTTTCTAAGGCAATTTTTTTACTTTTTTGGAGTTTTGTTAAGTGCTACCTATCCGATCCTGACCACACACCTAAAAATACCACATTGTGCATCTTGGCTGGAACTACCACGGAACCCCAGATGGTGGAATGGATGAAACACCATCTCAGATGGTGATTAAGGCTGACTGGGATCAACCCATTTGCAGAAATGATGATTGGGATGGTTTCAGTGATCTCCACTTGCCACATGCCGGAAACCTCGTGAGCCAGATCTAGATACTTTCGTTTTTCTCTGTCTCCACTCTCACGAGGTTTTCGCCATGTTCGATGGTGATGGCCACTAAAAACACCCTCGACTGTGCCCGATCCATCAGCACGATATCAAGCTTATTAATCAGAATCATCCTGTCCGTGATGATGGACCGGTCCCAGTAGAGCCGTACCCCATCACGCTTAAGTTTTGGCACCGGTGTGTACTTATAGTCTTTCATCCAGGAAACCGTACTTTAGAGCTTTAAGCTCTTGGTGAAGGATTTTGGCGGCTTGGTTGTGCCTATGGAAATACTCAGTGTTAGCAAGAGCCGAAAATCCCGATTGCACATGCCTGAGTGACTCAGTGGGATGGCGACAAGCTCAACAAATGATGATAATGCCATCCTTTAGGATGTACTTTCGGTAGTTCCGCGTCTTAACTACCTGATCTTGTACCTTCGGTTTCCCTAAAGAGGTCAACGAAACGCAACCATTGCACGGACGCTTCTTTATCCACGTGAGGCTCATTAAGAGAGACAAAACCATAGTAGACTCAGATAATCGCCCTGGAAGATACCCCGCCGTATCCTTATCCGATCATCGGCAGCTGTCAACCGCTCAACGTGAAGACAAAGGATAGTGCTCCATTGCCCCATACACTCTCCGAGGAAGTTTCGAACTGTACTATCGACTTTGTACAGCTCAAGAACCCTCAAGAACCATGAATGGGGCACCGAGTCGAATGCCTTCATGCATTGTTAATCCAGGCTGTGGGGAAATTCCGGCAAGTTAGTTTGACCAGTTGGCTCGCGACGGAGTCGATGAGAAGGTGCTTCTTAGTACCACGACTTTTGTACCGACATCCGTTCTGAGCCCCAGACATTATACTATTCTCGCCTATATGACGGGAAATCTTAAGGCTCAAAATGGATGTCAATGTCTTATAGACGCTAGTAAGATATGTGATGGGGCGGTACCTGTCAGCGGCATCGGTGGACTTTGGAGCTAAATGAGTGATTCCGGTGGTGAAAAGGCTTGGGAGTGCCCTTTGCTCGAGAGCTTCTTGTAATTGTTTAGCCAGATAGCATGGCAGAACGAAAAAGCAGAAGTGATGCAGTCCATCAGATCCAGGACTTTTCCAGTTTCCAGCGGCCTGGCGCACCGCACTAAGTACATCCTCTGGAGAGATGGCGACTGGGTTCATCGGCTGTATTGAGGCACATGCTTCCTCTACCGCCGCAATCCAAGAGCCCTCCTCAAGCATCCATCCATCTCTCATCTTCCATCTCTCTTGACCACACTCTTCGCCAAAAGGCGAAGAGGTCAGCCGGGCTCGGCTGCTGAGAGGTAGAACAGACTGCTGGGCACTCCAGTTTTTATTATTATTATTATTAGAAACATTTCATTTGGTAGGAAAAATACAGATTTTTAAACTTAAATAAAACCAAGGTCAATGTTTCTACAGCTTGGGTGTCATAATAAAAAATGTTTAGGGGGATAAGTTCTAACGAAATACAGCAAAATTTTTTTTTGGCCGGCACTTTCAGATTAAGCCCAAAATGGATGATGTCCTTTGTCTGGTGGGAGTCCGTGGGAGGCTTTACCGTCAAAGACGTGCCGCCAAGCGATTTAGCGTTCCAGCACGATGGCGTGTAGAAACAGATTAGGGGTATGGGTTGAATGTAAACTACCATACCCGTTCCAAGTTAGCCCGCTACCATCTTAGACTGCATCATCACTTACCACCGTGAGATCGCAGTCAAGAACTAACTTGTTACCGAATAAAAAAAAATATAAGTCCAGTAATCTAGAATACTGTTAAATAATATGACTTAACAGTCGGGACGCAATATTGGGAAAATTTGAACCGATCTAAATTTTTAATTTGGAGAACACTTTCTCCAAATTGAAAATCCGTGTATTGGACATTCTACCCATCTATTATGCACTTTGTATCGAACCTTGTACCATTTGACATTGTAATCGTTCCCACGGACAGGGCACTGCAGAATCGCATCCGTTCCTTCTGCCGCCGTAGCGACTGCGGGCGATCCCTCGTCTTGCATCAAAACCGGTACAGCTAAAATAAAATAAAAATAATGACTTTTGAGATCGAATTGACATAAATTTTGAAGTATTGCGGTATTTCTACCTCCTGCTTCCATGATTTTCTTATAATGGCAGTAATTGCGGGGATAAATTTTCTCCCATTTTATCACTGTCAATATTCTTTCCACCGCTGTGCCCATGCTCGACGGGTGGATAAAACTAAGCGAGGAGATAAACATTTTATCCTTTTCCCGGGGATAAAATTTCTCCCACCCATGTTAGTCATGCTGTAGTAACTTACAGTATATCTTAACAGGTATGTGTTTGGTGGCGTTGCCAGCGCTGTTCCTGGCGACACAAGTGTATACTCCGCTCAGATCCTCGGTGGGGTCTTTGATAGTCAGCGACCCGTCTAAGCCTATGACGTAGCGACTGTCTACAACCAAAGGAACATTTCTTATTTTATTGTTATAGCGGTAACAGAAATACACATTCTCTGAAAATTTCAACTCTCTGCTATCAGCAATGGTTGCCTGGTAAGAGATTGCTTTGTAACAATCGCCTAAGGTCGCCTTTGCAATTTTTGTTTCTTTCTTGTGTGCAATAAAGTTTTGATCTATCTATCTATCTCTCTGTCTATTACTGATCATGAGGCACAGCCCGCTGACAGACAGACGGACGGACGGATGGACGGACGAACGGACAGCGGAGGTTTGTTTTTTCAAGTTTGCATGATGCTTAGGGATTCTAAAAAAGGATTGATATAATATGAGTGCTATCGATATTTTTGGTTCGATACCTAGAAAAGCTCCAGAAAGCTGTACCAATCCATCGAGAGATTTCTCGATGACGTATTAAGAGAAGTGTGCACCGCCCAACAATTTTCCAAAAATTTCCATTTTCTGCCAAAAATTTTCAAACATTTTTTTTTTCGTGTAAGTCAGCGCACTTTTCTATTACACAATACGCACATAAAGAATAGTCAGAGACAACATTTACCTGAATCCAAATAAATTCCGTCTTTAACCCAAGCGACATAAGGTTTCGGGTTGCCCACAGTTTTACACGATACAATGAGTGCAGTGTCCAAATTCAACGCAACGTACGGCATCGTATAATTGTCTTCGAGGATTCTTGGCAATTCTGAAAAATACGTTATTTTTTCCATTAAATATATAATATTGATATATGGACGGAGTTGTGCAATAATGATTCAACCAGAAATCGACGAGTTGCGAAATTGAAGTGGAAATGGGCGCCCCACATAGTTCGAAGAGCTGATGGTCGATGGCGTCCCAAGGTGCTGGAGTGGCGACCCCCCACTAGGTGGATCGACGACATCAAACGAGTCGCAGTGAGCCGCTGGATTCAGGTGGCACAAGACCGAGGCCTGTGGAGGTCTATGCAAGATCTATATCCAACAGTGGACGTATATCGGTTGATGAAGAAGAAGAAGATTCAACCCACAAACCTTTGTCAAGTTAAATACATATATAATGTAAAAGAATAATGTTAACTTTTCAATTGATGAGTTGTGTGGGTTGAATCATTATTGCGTAATTGCGACCGTATTTAATTACTCAAAGCCTTCGTACCTTTGACATGAATATAGAACGTCTTCTTGGCAGTGCCAGCCATATTTTCGGCGATGCAATCGTATGGACCCTCGTTTTTGGCGCTCGCGTGTGTTATATTCAGACTGCCGTACTCATTAAAACTGAAAAAGACGTAAAACTTCAAAAAAGTTTTAAGTTAGGAATATTATGAAACTTACGGCATTAAGTTTATGTCTGTGCATTTATTTTTAAAGTTGAAATCTGAATAGTTATATGAATCAAATTAAGAGAGAGTCTGTCTCGAATTTTGGGTGATTTAATTTTTTTTGTGTTCGGAAATTATACAAATTGAAAAAAAAAAAAAACAAGACTTTTTTTGTAGAAAAATCAGCATATTCTTAAGTATGAAGAGAGAAAAAATCATAAATTCTGAATTTTGAAAAAATCAAAAATTTTGTCTGATTGGAGGCCTTAGCAGTGGCTAGTTACCACCGTCCCTACCCTACCGTCAAAGACGTGCCGCCAAGCGACTTTGCGTTTCAGCACGATGGCGTGTACAAACAGATTAGGAGTATGGGTTGAACACTGCCACACGCAAGGGTATACCCTTTTCGAGTTATTCCGCTACTATCTTAGACTGCATCATCACTTATTACCATCAGGTGAGATTAAAGTCAATGACTATCTTGTCATTGAGTAAAAATACAAAAAATTCATATACACGGTGAAATTTCATTGGTTGTACTCCCTGAAAGAGGTGAATGTGCTCATGAAACTGAACAACTTTCCCCAAGGAAATATGAAAAAAAAAATTTGGACCTCCCATAGTAAATCAATCAGCTGATCGTCAAGTTTGTATGGAGGGTCCAATTTTTTTTTTCATATTTTGACCTATGTTCCCTGGGGAAAGTTGTTCAGTTTCATGAGCACATTCACCTCTTTCAGGGAGTACAACCATTAAAATTTCAACCGGTATAGGCCAATTGACTTTGCCATTGGTTCGAAAAACAGAAAGGGTGCATTAAGCACCCTTACGCTTACCTCAAATCTGTGGTATTATAATCCAAAATGTGATCACGGAATGCCCACGTAATGGTCGGTATCGGGAAGCCGACGGCGTTACATTCCAAACTAACATTCGCACCGGCTTGAACCTCTTCAAAAATTTCTAATGGAGATTCTATGGATGGTGATACTGAAAGAAAACATGACAAAATTGTGTAAAACTTATACAGTGGTGGATTTACCAGTTGATGAGTAGGCTGGAGCCTAGAGCGGCAGATTTTAGGGCGGCAAAGGGGCCAAAATTTTTATTTATTTTAGAAATATAAATATTTTGGCCCCAAAATATATTATACATTTATCTATGTTATAGAAATTAACAAGTTTCATATTTGCATAGGTTTACATCAAACGGGTGGTACAAGACAGCGCAAGATCGTCGCAGTACCTAAACGAACTTTAAAATTTAAATTATTTATTCCATGTAAGCCAAATTGCCGTTCTTACGACAAGTCGAGAATCTACCATCGGTTTGGAAAGCACCGGAAAGTGTAGTGTTGGCATCAAATGGGTGGTACTAGATGGTGGTACGGGTAGCAATATCGTGAAGGGTGGAATTATTCCATTCAAGAAGACTTCTACACGCCATCGTGCTGGAACAATAAATCGCTTGGCGGCACCTCTTTGATGGTAGAGGGTGAATAGCCACAGCCAAAACCTCCCACCAGACCAGACTAGAGACAATTCAGAAATTATAAATTCCCAAAATGCCCACACCGGGAATCGAACTTGAGACGTGCCAGTTATGAGACCACCTGACCTGAAGTAAAGTAGAGTCAACGGTTGAAACATCTTCGAAGGGTACGGGTAAGGTTGAAATGGCGTATTAGGTACTTTATAATATTACTATTTACTAACCCCAAATTAAAACAGTGTAGTTCACAGACGAGTTCCCATAATCGTTGCTCGCTAGGCAGCTGTATTCACCGAAATCCGTCAAATTTGCCACAAACCTGAAAGAGCATTAAATACTATTTTTCACTAGTCGATGCCCGCAACTTCTTCCACGCGGACTTTCATAGCTTTTTTTTTAAATATATAGACTAGCGCTTGGCTGCGATCACACCTGATGGTAAGTGAAGGTGCGGCCTAAGGTGGAACGCGCTTGCCTAGAAGATGCCTATTCACTCTTGATTTGAAGGTACCCAAATTATAGTTAGAGGGAAAAACGGAAGCCGGAAGGGCATTCCAAATTTTAGCGGTGCGTATCAGGAACGAGAGAGCAAAGCGCTTAGTGCGCGTCCTTGGGATTTCAACTACGTAGGGGTGCAGATCTATTCTGTGCCTTGCGTTTCGATGGTAGAATGGTGACGGTGGAACCAGGTTGAAAAGTTCCTGAGCACATTCTCCGAAATAGGGTGACCGACCCAATTATTAGCACTTTAAGAGTTTATCCAATTTCAAATATGTTTTTTAAATAAAAATCTAACCCAATTCTTTAAATAATTGTGTTCATAAGGTTACTTGTTTAATAATATATATAATTAAAGAACTTTTTAAGGAATTTTTTCTTAAATCAATTAATTAGATAATTAGATAATTAGAAATAAAATTGAAAAGTGACCCAGTCCCCAATTATTCGCACATACGGGATTAACTACTGGTAAGTACTGACTAGTAAGTCGATCAGTCAAAATGGCCGAAAACTTCAGGAACTCCAAAACGATATCTTTCAACTACGATACTGACGTCATTTTAAAACTTTCCGGATTAGAAAGGTTTCGATTATGAAAAATATGAATTCCTCTAAATATTTTTAATCTGAAAATTTAAAAACCACAAACAGAAACTTATATACGTATTTTAATCTTTTTTGGCAAGGTGCGAATAAATTGGTGGAGTGCTAGCTATTGGGTGGGTCACACTATATTCTGTAGAATAGACAGAAAACTTTTCGCCGATGCTCCAAACTTAAATAAATAAATAAACATTTATTCAGCTCACACAAAAAATTAAAATTAGGTACAGTACAGAGTTTGAGTAATACTAAAGTGAGATCCATAGACTTACCTCAATCCATATTCATCAATATATTTTCTCGCTTCCGTTATAACTTGACCATTCTGAAGCCACTGCAGCCGGGGAGTTGGAAAACCCTGCGCGGAACATGGAAGCTCTACTAGTTGACCTTCTATCACTTCTATTTCGGGAATTCCAGATTTCACTATTTCCGGAGACTCTATGCAAAAATATAAAAAAAAATGACTGTGTGAGTGAGAACAGACAGACACACAGACTCAAGACATTTACAAGAATTTGTCCGATGAGAGGCTTTGGCCGTGGCTAGTTACCACCCTACCGTCAAAGACGTGCCGCCAAGCGATTTAGCGTTCCGGCACAATGGCATGTAGAAACCGGTTAGGAGTATGGGTTGAATTTACACTGTTATACTCCTTCCAAGTTAGCCCGCTACCATCTTAGACTGCATCGTCACTTACTATCCAGTGAGATCGCAGTCAAGGGCTATCTTGTCATCGAATAAAAAAAATAAGTAAAATAATATCTTATTATTTAAGAAGCATGTTCAATAGTGGATATTTGGCTGGAACGATGATGATGTATTTTTCTTCATGATAGTCAAAGTAAGTACAAACTTACTGTACACCGTGATGCTGAAATTCTTCAAAACAAATCCAAAAACGCTGCTTGCGTTGCACGTGAACACACCCGAATCAAACTTTGTAACGTTTTCTACTACCAGACTGTTGTCTTCCTCTAAATATCTGCAAATAATTTATGATTTAAACGTAAAAATTGTCTTTACAAACCCGACTTCAAACGCCACTACAAATTTTATCAATCTATATATATAAAATTCAAAGTCCTGACTGACTGACTGAGATATCAACACACAGCCTAAACTACTGAAGTTAGAAACTTGAAATTTTTACAGTTGGTTCCTTTTATGACGTAGGCGCACACTAAGAAAGGATTATTGGAAATTCCACCCCTAAGGGGTTTAAATAGGGGATGGAAGTTTATATGAAACTCCGTCATTTTTCAAGCTGTTTCCATCAAAGTTTGTATTTGAGCTTTCAGTTAAAAATAAAGAAGTACGTGTGTCACAGTTTTTGAAAATTCCACCCCAAAATTTAATTCCACGCAGACGAAGTCGCGGGGGTAAAAGCTAGTTGTGCCTATAAAATTTGAAGAGTTCCCTCGATTTCTCCATGAGGACCATCATCAGATCTTGACCTGATGACTATAGGACCACCTGGGAAGTATACCCTACACACAAACAAAAAAAGAATTTTCCAAATCGGTCCAGTTGGAGTCGCGTCTTTGAGTTATCGGGGAACATACATAAAAAATAATAATAAAAAAAATGAGAAACTCCTCCTTTTTTGGAATTTGGTTAACAGACTTGTCATATTTAAAATTATAAAAACAAAATAAGTTTAAGTATAATCTTGGAAACGTACATATTTCTTGAATAAACGACAGGCAACCCATCTTTTGTCCAAGTAATGATGGGTGGTGGAATGCCCGTTACGTTGCAAGTCAATTCCAACTTTTCCCCAACTTTAACTTGTTTAAGCCCTTCAAGTTCTGAATGATTCTCTTGTGATACTTTCAATTCTGGTGGATCTAAAATATTATTTTTCACTAAATTATTTACTTAGGTAGTAAAAATTTTGGAGTGTACGTTATTTTGTTTATTAGGTTAGTAAGTATAACAATATTTCCAAAACTGCGCTTCCCGTTGCGTGTCCGAATGAGACGCCATTTCAGTACCTTGGGATCTCGATATCCATCAGTCATAAAATCGATTATTTATTTATCATAGAGGAATTAAATTAAAATTAAGTATTACTATAACATATCTCAACAGTATTGTCGGTAATTAAAATAATAATTTAAAAAAAAATCAAAATTTATTCATTTCATGTAGGCCAACTTGTGGCTCTTAACACGTCATAAATCTACCACCGGTTCGGAATGCAGATTCTGCTGAGAAGAGCCGGCAAGAAACTCAGCAGTTGCTCTTTTCAAAAAAAATTTTTTTTTTACAATGGTTAACAAAATTATGCTATGCTCACAGTGTTTCCACAAAGAAGTTTCAAAAATGCACACCTACCACAACCTAACACATGTTAAGATGGGTAGACACAAAGCAGACCCATTTCCGTTGGTGGCACCCGTTCACGAGCATGACGCATGATTAAAAAAAAATAGTACCTACACTTTTCTTTTCTAGGTACAATAAATCTACAAGAGGTTTTAGTTCGGAACCAAACGCTAATGTACTTACATTGTACAACCAAGTCTACTTCATACATATCGCCTCCAATAACATTATTTGCTGTACATTTGTATACACCGGCATGTTCTTTATGAGCCAAGACAGTGAGGAATTGACAGATTTAAAAGTAAAGATTCAGCAATTAACACTAGAATTACAAGCAGCCAATCATGAAATTGAGAATCTTAATCTAGAAAACTCACAGCTAAAATCTGAATTACTACAAAGTAAAAATACACTAAAAACGATGAAAAAACTCAGCATGTCTGAAAATATTACACCATCATCATCTAAAAGTACTACAAATAAGAAAACGCGAAAACTAAAAAATAAGTCTCAAACTAGTTCAACAGTTAAAAGCTGCCCATCCGAATGTTCGTCAAATGTCATCAAAAAACTTGATTATGGAAACAGCCCACTGGCGATTAATGACGACAGAACGTCTAAAAGGGAAATAGAAACACCGTTACCTAGTCAATCTGAAAGTTTACAGAATGTGACAAATAACACACCTTATGAGCGCAACTTAATAGAGATAGATAGTGATATAACATCAAAAAGTGTACAAATGAACACAAACAACCTAGAAAACGATGCAAATAGAACGGAAAATCCTTGCAATAAGAGTCAACCAACAAAATTACTATCTACAGAAATAATAAATAAAGTTAAGATTTATACTGATGACGAAAACAAAGGAGCTTACAAAATCCTTCAAGAACTTCTAGGAGAAAAATTTCAAGTCACTTCTGTAACAATGCCTGGTGCACGAGTTGATCAAATTTTATCCAATTGCCTATCAAGCTGTAAGAATTTTAAAAAAACGGACTATGTAATTATTATGTGTGGTTCAAATGACAAAAATCCTTTACAACTGAAATCGCACCTGTATTACTATTTAGACAATTTGAAATTCACTAACGTCATACTTACGGAAGTCTTTGATAATAAATATATAAATGTAAAACAGCTTAGCGAAATGTATAAGCTATTATGCAATCAATTTCAGCACACAAATTTTATAAATTCTTATCAGTATAATAAGGAATATTTTTTCTCACGATATCAACGTCTACAAACTTCCTGCAAACTTGTCCTCAGAGAAATACTTAACCTAGAATATAAGCGTAAATATATAATATATACAAATGAATGTAAAAACATAGTTTGCAAAAGGGCTGTCGGAACTCAGACAGACCAAAAATTTCTTAAAAAACTGCCTAGTAAGACTACTGAAACACAAACTGATAGTGAATTACTGGAGGAATTTTTTCGTCCATAAACCAAATTATATAAGAGTATATCATCAAAATATTATGAGTCTTAAAGCCAAATTAAATGATCTTGAAATATATTTAAACTCAGGAAACAAAGACATCGATATAGCCTGTTTTAGTGAAGCATTTGTTAGACAAGATAATATTAATGTAATGAAAATAGAAGGCTACAGACTAGCTGTTTATTACTGTAGGAAAAGTAGCAAGCGGGGTGGTGTATGTATCTTCGTCAAAAAGTCTATTAACTTTACATCATTGGATTGGGTTAGCGAGAAATCTGTAGACAACGTGATCGAATGTTGTGGACTCTATTTGCCAGAACTAAAATATCATGTAATTTGTATATATAGACCGCCCAATAGCGACATAAACAAATTTTTTGAAGTATTTGAGTTAATCTTAGACCGAGCAGTACGTAAATCAAGAAATATTACGAGAAAGATAATTATTGCCGGCGATTTTAACATAGACTTATTAAAAATAAATAAAAATTGTAAATTATTTAAAAATATTCTAACAAACTACAATGTGAAAATAACAATTAAAGAAGCGACTCGAATAACCGCAAGTTCCGGAACATGTATTGATAATATATTTACAAATATAGGAAAATGTACGTCAGATGTATTGCACAATGGACTGTCTGATCACACTGGCCAAATCTTAAAAATACCTTGCAGTGTATATTATAAACACAAGTTTTGGTACATATATAAGAGGGATGTTCGTAAACACATTGAAATATTAGTTAAATACATGTCACAAGTTAATTTCAATGATGTATATGAAAGTACAGACGTAAACACAGCATATAACGTATTCCACGAATTATTTAAAATGATTTTTGATTTATGTATACCAACGGAAAAAATTAAAATAACCTATACTAAAAAACCAAACTGGAAAACTAAGGGCATAGTTAAATCTAGTCGCGTAAAAAGACAAATGTATTTGAATCTACAAAAAAGCAGAAATAATTCCGAAATTTTACAGTACAAAAAATTTAAAAGGCTACTAAAATCATCAATAAATATATCAAAGCAAATTAGTAATAAAAATTATATTATGAATAGTGATAATAAAACAATATCTACTTGGAGATTAATTCAACAGCATACTTCCACATATAATGATTCACAGGAAACTATAGACTATCTACAACGTGGAAGCAATCACATTAGGGACCCATTAGATATAGCCAACTATTTTAACAATTTCTTTATAACCCAAGTTCAAAATGATTTACCTAATACCAAAAATCATAACGAGAATATTAATCAATCATGTGATAGTATATATCTAAGGCCAGTAGAATTCAATGAAATATTAAATATTATAAAATCCTTAAAAAACAAAAAAAGTAGCGGTTACGATGAAATTACAACTCAGGCTATAAAATCATGTATGCTTTTTATTATAGAACCTTTAACATATATATCAAATCTTATGCTCGAAAATGGTATCTTTCCTGACAAACTCAAACTTTCCTTAATAAAACCAATTCACAAAAAAGGCCCTAAACACGATTCCAATAACTATAGACCTATTGCTTTGCTTCCATGTTTCTCCAAAATATTTGAGAAAATCATCTACAATAGAATAATGGATTTCTTTACAAAAAATATGCTCTTAAATAAATATCAATTTGGTTTTCGTCAGGCGCGATCAACTTCCTTGGCAATTTATACCATCCTGAACAAATTATGGGAAGAAATTAATAAGAAAAAGGATTGCACTATACTGTTTCTTGATATGTCAAAGGCATTTGACTGTGTCAGGCACTCTTCTCTGCTAGGGAAACTAAATAATATCGGAGTTAGAGGTATTGCATTAGATCTTATGAAATCATATTTAAGTAATAGAAATCAATCTACAATAATAACTAAATTTAACCACAACACAAAAACTTTACAAAAATTTGAGTCTAACTACGACCTAACTACTGTAGGTGTCCCTCAGGGTAGTATCCTTGGCCCCCTTTTGTTTTTAGTGTACGTAAACGAGTTGCCTGAACTAACAAAACACTTATGTGTCATGTTTGCTGATGATGCAACCATACTGTTTATCAGAGACAAAGAATCGGTACAAGAATATGAAAATGAAATTAACGTCTCGCTAGAAACGATTAAAAATTGGCTATATAATATAGGTTTGAATGTAAACGCAACCAAAACGAAATTCATGCAGGTTAGAAACTACAAAAAAGTACCACCAACACTCGACCTAAAATTAAATGGACAAAAAATTGCAGAGACAAGCAGCACTTCATTTCTCGGCATTATACTAGACCATCACTTATGTTGGAAAGAGCATATCGACAAAATCAACAAAAAATTGTCCAGTTGTACTTACGCCCTGTCGATGCTTATGGATGTATCCTCCACATCGGTGGCTACTGCTTTTTACTACAGTAGTGTCTATTCAATTCTATTATATGGAGTTATTTTTTGGGGAAATTCTGTCAATGTGCAAAGTACGTTTATATTACAAAAGCGTTGCTTGAGAATTCTATTTAACAAAAAAAGAGAGGAATCTGTACGACCATTATTTAAAGAAAAAAGATTCCTCACTCTAACTGGAATATACTTACTTGAATTATGCCTCCTGGTTAAAAATAATAGTCATTTCTTTACAAAAAAATCGGAAGTGCGAATAAGACCAAGCAGAAAAAAAGATGAACTCCATCTGCATCTGCCTCGAATAAACTGCAATATCTACCGTAAAAGTACATATATCATGGCCGTACAAGTCTATAATAAATTGCCTGACCATATTAAACTGCTTCCCTTGCCTAAATTCAAAAATAAATTAAAAAATTGGTTAATTGATAAAGCATACTACACGCTAAATGAATTTTTTAATGATGTATAACAACAGGTTATATGCTGGGTTTATTTATGCATAAATACGGGCACTATCGTTTTTTACTATTTATTTCTATCTTTATTGTTTTTTATTTATATTTTCAAATTTAATTTTTATCCTTAAGGCTTAAGATTATATAAAATGATAATATCTATGTAGTTGAATAAATCGTTGACATTTGCATGTAATATTAAAACTATTATAATGTTCATTAATAATAATTATTGCACACCATTATATTGGTAATACACAAGTCACTAATAATTTATTGTACCATCTTACAAAAAATGTGTATAATGCAATAAATAAATTCTGATTCTGATTCTGATTCTGATTCTGATTCTTTGGCTGCTCTTTCTATATTAATACCATCGTCTTCATCAATCACAACATTTGTTGGTAAAGTTGTGAAATTATTAGATGTTTTTGGTCTATATTGCCATATTATATTTGGTTCAGGATTACCTTTGAGAACTCTGTGTAAGAAAAACATTAATTTTGAGGTTTTCTTAAAACTAAACATGATTTTAATTAGAAACAATCAATGGGTTATTAAGTATAGTTCTTTCAATTCACGAGGGCGCGTGAGCTTTAGTTGTGGTTACGTCGTGTGCACATTGCGTAAGTGTGCGTGCCTGTCAGGAGCCTAGGTGAGAGCGGTTAGGCGCGAGCAAGCTCTCGCTCACACTTATACAGATACGACACACACACAACCATGAGCCACGCGCCCTCGTGAATAGCAAGAACTATAACTCAAATTAACAGTATCAAATCTCACCTACATGTAATTAATGCAGACTTCCCTTCCTGTGTTGACACTTTGGCTGTCTCCTTAAGTAACGTGGGTTTTTCTGAAAACAAGTGAAATATGGAGAATGAAGTTGTATTTCGACCAGCCACCAAATATGTAGATAGTTAAGCACCAACTAGGGTTGCCAGATTTTTTTTCAGCCTAGGACAAATGGTTAAATGGGCAAAAAAATACGGGATTTCAGTTTTTTGCCCGGGACAAATAAAAAACAAAATTATTTAGTGTCATTTTTTATTATTTTTTATATTTTCCGGAGGATCGAGTCAGTTTTAACATTGTCATTCTGACACTAACAGTGTCATTGGTCGATGCGGGCTGCGAGTCCAAGTTAGTAGCGAGACGAGTACGTTTTACGAACGTTGCGTGTGTGAATACGTAGATCGATTTCATAATGAAAAACGACGTACGGTTCAAATACGGGACAGAGTCAGTCCTGCCGGGACATTTTAAACTATGCCTAAAATACGGGATGTCCCGGGAAATACGGGACGTCTGGCAACCCTAGTACCAACCCACAATAAGTATACCCACTGCTTAGTGCGAACAATGAAACTTTGTCCCTAGTAATGATCGAAAACTAATGATTTTTTTTTTGAAATACATAGACTAGCGCTTGACTGGCTTGACAGCGATCTCACCTGATGGTAAGTGAAGAGCCTAATATTCTTTATACAAAAAATAAAAAAAAGTAAAACACCTTACCTAGTCCATGTACACTCAAAGTTCCATTAACAGCCATTTTCTCGTAACCATTATCCGCTTCACACACATACAGACCCAAGTCATTAAAATCGATTTTCTGTATGTTGATTGTAGTATTATCATCTGATACATTGATGTTATCTGTATCTAATGTTGTACCGTTGTGGTACCAGGTTATATTTGGTAGGGGATCAGAATCGATTGAACAGTGGAAATCGATTTGCGAATATAATTCTACTGATATATCTGCGAACAAGTAAATCATACGATCGTGAATACTTTTCACGTACTGAATCAAGAAACTAAGGATTGTTTATAGGCTTAATTGGGTATTTGAAAACTTTTTTTTTTTCAAATACCCAATTAAGCCTATTATACCCAAAAAATTATACACATACACAATGTCATTTTTCTTTTTCTAATATCTTAACTAGTCTCGAAAATATAGACTTTTGAAGTTTCCTGTTAGAAAAAGAGAGCGATATTGCAACATGACGTCACAATTCAATAGCTCCATACACTCTCCATAAAAAAATTCGTTTTAGAAAAAGACGGATACAGTCGTATTAAAACAGCTTATAACTTATTTGTTTTTTGACCGATTTATTTTCTATTTTTGCAAATGTTATTCTTACATGTTGCATTTTCGATTGACAAAGTAAAATACCTTTGTATAATGTATAAGCATGCCAAATTGTGCCTTGTTGTTTTTTGGGATTTTTCAACAAATTCCTGAAAAGCCGGCAACGCATTGATGGTGTCTCAGGTGCTACAAATGTTCATGCGCGGCGGTAATCACTTAACATCAGGTGACCCGCCTGCTCGTAAAAATATTTAAAAAAAAATTGTGGCGTACCTGAAAATCCTTGAACTAGAGTCATCTTTCTTCTAACTCTTACAGTGATGTTGTCTTTGCTTGTACCTTCTGAATTTTGTCCAGTACAGAAATAAGTTCCGTTTACAGATCCTCTTTTACTATCTAGTGTTAGTACGCTTTTGTACATGTTTGGATTTGTATTGGTTACCTACAAAAAAAAATGGTGTCTATCTGTAATCTCCATAGAATTGCCCATTAATTAATTGATTTAACTGATGCCCGCGACCAGAGGCGTAACTATAGGGTGGCATGACGGCAAAATGCCACGGGCCCCCAGCCGGCAGGGGCCCCCGATCAGAGAGGGCCGGAAGCACAAGATGATCATAACATTTATAGCCATTCCTGTGACTACGGCTAGTGCCGAGCGATCATTTTCAAAATTAAAATTGATATAAACTAAACTCTTTGGGACAAGAAGAAAGGTTACGCACAGTGGTAGATTTATCAAATGGCTGATTTGACTGGAGCCTAGGGCAGCAGATTTTAGGGACGGCGAATTTGGGGCCAAAATTTTTATTTACGTCTTACAGAAATTAAAAAGATACATATTTGTAATACCTAAATATCATTAGGTCCACAAACACATTTTAAAATAACCCCAATAACAATTACTAAATAGTTGGTAGGGCCGACCGGCGCATACAAACGCAAGGTCTCAAGCGCCAAAAGTACAGGACTAGATATGGCGCAGTGCAGAATAAAAAATTTCGCGCTCACTTCGTTCGTGAAAATGTCACTTTTCTGTTGCTATTGTAGGTGCCAAGAATGGACTACTAAGTGCCGTAATGCAATCATAAAAAATTTCACGCTAGCTTCGCTCGCGAAAATGTCACTTTTATGTTGCTATTGTAGGTACCAAGAATGGACTACTAAGTGCCGTAATGCAATCATAAAAAATTTCGCGCTAGCTTCGCTCGCGAAAATATCACTTTTATGTTGCTATTGTAGGTGCCAAGAATGAACTACTAAGTGCCGTAATGCAATCATAAAAAAATTCGCGCTCGCTTCGCTCGCGAAAATGTCACTTTTATGTTGCTATTGTAGGTGCCAAGAATGGACTACTAAGTGCCGTAATGCAATCATAAAAAATTTCGCGCTAGCTTCGCTCGCGAAAATGTCACTTTTATGTTGCTATTGTAGGTGCCAAGAATGAACTACTAAGTATCGTAATGCAACCATAAAAAATTTCGCGCTCGCTTCGCTCGCGAAAATGTCGCTTTTATGTTGCTATTGTAGGTACCAAGAATGGACTACTAAGTGCCGTAATGCAATCATAAAAAATTTCGCGCTCGCTTCGCTCGCGAAAATGTCGCTTTTACGTTGCTATTGTAGGTGCTAAGAATGGACTACTAAGTGCCTTAATGTAATCATAAACACAATACGCTCCGAATTAAAGGTTATTAGAAAATCAAGTAATTGTAATTGCGTTTGTATGTACCTACTTCACGTAGTGATTTATGAAAAAATAAAAAATACTATCTCATTGGGTGAGCTTCTTTATATTGGGCGAGGGAGGGCCTCATCCGATGAATTTGCCACGGGCCTCAAACGGTATAGTTACGCCTCTGCCCGCGACTTCGTCCGCGTGCATTGAGGCTTTTTAATTCCCGCGGGAAAACTCTTATTTTCCGGGGTAAAAAATAGCCTATGTGTTATAATATATCGAATTAACCGATTTGGCTGAAATTTGGAATGGATTAACAGCTCAAATCTAGGATTAACACAGAGGCTAGATTTTATCCCGGAAAATTAAAGAGTTCCCGCGGGATTTGAAAAACCTTATTCCATGCGAACGAAGTCGCGAACATCGTCTAGTATTCCTCGACAAATTAAGAAATTCCTGAAAAGCCGGCAACCCATTGGTGGTGCTGGGTGCTACAAATGTTTATTTATTTTATTTATTTTTATTTTTTATGTAAATATAAGAATTTACAAGACAACATATATCAGAAGAAGTAGACATAAGGTGAAGCTTATCTCTAAAAAAAGAAATTTCCTTGAAAGCGAGTAAGGTGGAATTAATGTTCATGGGCGGCGATAATCACTTAACATCAGGTGACCCGCCTGCTCGTTTGCTCGCTAAAAAATAAAAAAAAAGTATTGAATAGAATGGAATATTAAGCTTACTGTATAAGACAAATTTTGTCCCTGTTCCATACGCCAAGTTATCACAGGAGCTGGTTTTCCCGCCACTTCGCAAGTTATCTCTTCTACAGTACCGTTAAGTATAGTTATATTCTTCGGACCGTCGATTGTTACTCGAGGTTCTATTACTACTGTCACATTAACAGTATCGGAGGCTACAAAGTTAAATAGAATAGAATAGAAATATTTTTTATTCAAATATACTTTTACAAGTGCTTTTGAATCGTCGATGAATCTACCACTGGTTTGGAATGCCCTTCCTACCGAGAAGAGCCAGCAATAAACTCGGCGGTTGCTTTTTTTTAAAAAAAAATTACAATAGGTAAAAAAAATATAAATTAATAATTTGACACTTCGTAGTCAACGATAGACGTCTACTACTTCATATAAGTCTCTTGTTTAGACCCCACATGACTCGGTCTTGCGCCGCTTTTCAGTGCGAGGTCGCCAAGTAGCATATTGGGCCCCATCCGCTTTCTATCCATTCTTCTTCTTTTTCAACTGATAGACGTTTGTCTGCTCATAATTCTCTAGTACTTTTTTTAACGCTGTGATCTTATAACTGGGAGGTCTCGGGTTCGATTCCCGGGGTATAAGTTGAATGTACACTGCAATACCCCTTCCAAGTTAGCCCGCTATCATCTTAGACTGCATCGTCACTTACTATCACATGAGATCGCAGTCAAGGACTATCTTGTTATCGAATAAAAAAAAGATAGTTCTTGTCTGCTATCTCACCTGTTGAAAAAGCATTTATTTAAGAAATTGTGCCACACATCATGATACACTAAGGTAGGTATTATCCCGACAGTTTCATCTCTCAATCATTTTACCAAAAAACCCAAGCAATCGTCGGGTTAACATATCGCTCATTTGCGACAAGAGTGACATAATTCAAAATCGACGATGAGAGAATTCTCTCGTTAGAGAGTAATGTTTTGTGGATGCTGCGGTCTCGAAACAACACAGCGGCCAACAAAGCGACAGAGCATAAAGTCACAATCTCTTTCCCTCTTATTTTTTTGTGCTGTTGTATTTTGTCGTAATGTTGTTTTTATAGCAAAAAGTGTAAATTTTCGACACTAAAATTGGTGAATTTTGAGTTATGTCACCCTTGTTGCAAATGAGCGATATATCACGTGTGGCACAATCCGAAAAAAGGTCCGACCTTTAACAAAGATATTCAGCATCTCTTACCATTTAGAAAGTTCTGTACAGCTAAACAGGTCCAAACACCATCTTCTGTTATGCTCTCAATGTCCAAAACAGCTGGAACACTTCCATTCACTTCATATTCCTTCACTATATTTTTATTTATGTCCAACCATTGTGCTTTCTCAGCATTTTGGACATTACAAATAAGTTGGAGATCTGAATTTATTTGTTTGGTTATAGCGTGTTCTCCCATAATTTGGGCTGTAGGTTTTGGTTTTACCATGATGTAGGAAGACTGGTTTGTTGTGCCGCCTAAAAATGATAAATTATTCTTCAACGCACAGCTGAAAACACTGGATGGATCATGCTGAAATTTTGCATGTAGATAGCTATACTATAACGTAAGTGTCCGCTAAGAAAGGATTTTTGAAAATTCAACCCCTAAAGGGATAAAATAGGGGTTGGAATAATCGAACTTAACGTGAGCGAAGCCGCGGGGTAAAGCTAGTTAAAAATAAATAAAATAGACGTATTAGTGCGAGATTACGAAATCACACTAATATCATAAAGGCGAAAGTTGGTATAGTTCTTGCAACTCACGACGGCGCATGGCTCATGGTTGTGTGTGTGTCGTATCTATATAAGTGTGTGTGTGTGTGTGTGTATGTTACTCCATCACGCTACTTGGGATGAAATTTGGATTGGAGAAAGCTCATATCCAGGACCAACACATAGGCTACATTTTATCCCGAAAAATTAAAGAGTCAAAAAACCTTGACCCACGCGGACGAAGTCGCGGGCATCGACTAGTAAATGACTAAATGAAAGGAGTGTAATCCAAAAATATGTTTTAAAAATGTTGAAGAGGTGAAGGGATGTGGCGCATCAGCTGAGTTAACTTAGCTGGAATCGTTGGATAGAGTTTACCACAGTTTATTTAGTCTGCTAAGCTTAGCTCTGTATTTCGCACTGAAGAAGAGGACCTACGTGAGCTAAGCTAATTTAGTTTAGCCCGTGGTGTCGCTTACGTTCATCTTACCTCTGTTAGCAGCGACGCAGGTATATGTTCCGGTATCCCTGTCGCTTACATCTTGAATCGTCTGGCTAAACGTATAGTATCCGTCTATAGAAGGCTCCAAGTTGACTTCAGTCACTAAAAAGAAAATGAGACCAAATTGAAAACTATAGCGATAGCATATCGTCATGATCGTAGAACAGTGACGGATTTGCAAAAGTCCAAAAATGACTCTTTGGCAAATTTGGACATTGAATTTGCCAAAGATTCAATGTCCAAATTTGCCAAAGAGTCATTTATAATAATGAGACCAAATTGAAAACTATAGCGATAGCATATCGTCGTGATCGTACGGATCGTGACGTGACGGATTTGCAAAAAGTCCAAAAATGACTCTTTGGCATATTTGGACATTTGATTAACAATTGTTATTTGTTTACTATTTTAAAACAGAACCTTTTTAATGGTTTAGGTGTATGCGATGATTACAGAGTACTTATTTTTTTTGTTAAAGCAAAAAGCGCGGCCGTGTTTGTGTGTTGCCTTCTCAGTCTTGCTTTGCCTTTGTGTTGTCTGTCTTGAATGAATGAATGAATGAATGAATGAATGAATATGAATGAATATACTTTTATTGTACACCACACATAATATACGAAAAGACACAATGAGCTTAATAAATAGTATACAATTTGGCGGCCTTGTCTATCTTGTCTCTGTCTTTCGTCTGTCTTATCTCTCTTTTGTCTCAGTCTTGTCTCTGTCTTGTCTATGTCTTGTAATGTCTTGTCTGTGTCTTGTGTTTGCCTTGTATTTGCTTCGTCTTGATTAGGTCAGGTCAGGTGTCGCTCATAAAATCACCCCTATTACATCAGTAATAAGGGCGATTTTATGAGCAAATGCATTGAAAATGAGAATAATATCTTACCATAACTATTCTTGGTGCCGTTAAATAGGATCTGCGTGCGTTTTACCAGGGTCTCGCTGAGCACAGAGCAGGTCAGGGTCAGCGTGTCGTGCTGACTTAGAGTCAGTGTTGCGTTCGCCGGTGACACTGTCACCTGGGGGGGCTCCACTAAAGGGTGGGAGAACAGGACTTTGTTAGGCACAATTTTGACAAATTTTCTTCTAAATATACCGGTTGAAATTTTAATGGTTGTACTCCCTGAAAGAGGTGAATGTGCTCATGAAACTGAACAATTTTCCCCAGGGAACATAGGTCAAAATATGAAAAAAAAAATTGGACCCTCCATACAAACTTGACGATCAGCTGATTGATTTACTATGGGAGGTCCAAATTTTTTTTTCATATTTCGACCTATGTTCCTTGGGGAAAGTTGTTCAGTTTCATGAGCACATTCACCTCTTTCAGGGAGTACAACCAATGAAATTTCACCGTGTATAAAAGGAAAAGGTGACTGACTGATTTATCAAGGAATAACTCAAAACACTGGACGGATCGAGCTGAAGTTGGGCATGCAGTAGCCGAATGAACATTTTAACTTTCGATTTTTTTTTATTTCATGACAAGATCGATGCGATCTCACCTGATGGTAAGTGACGATGCAGTCTATATTGGTAGCGGGCTAACTTGGACGGGGTATGGCAGTGTACGTGCAACCCATTCGCCTAATCGGTTTCTACACGCCATCGTAGCGAAACGCTAAATCGCTTGGCGGCACGTCTTTGACTGTAGGGTGGTAACTAGCCATGGCCGAGCCTCCCACCAGAATAATTTCACATTTCACTAGTTGTTTTATCTTTGGACGTTGGTCCTTAAAGTACTTTTTCTTCAACTTTATTCATTTCGTTTGGGCGCGATTTTGCCCAGCGATGGGACGTCTCTCGAGTCCACTAATAGTAAAGGTGAAGTTAACGCCAATATATGAAAATGATAGGAGCGCTCCTAAAATTAAAACAGGCTCACCAATCATATCCAGAACAGTAGATGCTCTGGAAGAGCCAGCAGCATTAGTGGCGACGCACCGGTACGTTCCCACGTAGCCTTCCGCCATGTGCTCTATGACGTATTCGATTGACGTACTCTGTCTAAAAAAAGTAAAAAAAAGTTTTAAAGAATAAAAGTAAAGTATTTATTTAAAGTATTTATTTCATGTAGTAAAAGGTGTGGCTCTTATGACCAATGATTTCTACTAGGGATGAGTTAAGTATATACTCACAAAACAAGCGAAAAAATTGTTCCGAATGACGAAGAGTATATTGGAGTAATTCATTGTGAAATGACGACAAATTACGGCAAATATCTGCCATTACGCGCTTCATTTACCGCACGCTTGTAATATATCCACCTTTTTTATACATATACTATATCATAGCTTATGACAAATCAAGAAAACTACTGGGTCGGAATTGGGTATTTGACTGTACTTAAATCATTAATTACAATCGAAAATGTAATATGTACGAATAACCTTTGTAAAAACAGAAAACAAATCGGTTAGAAAAAAGTTACAAGCTTTTTTACTGCGACTGTATCCGTCTCTTTCCGAAATGAAGTTTTCTATGGAAATATGTATCTACTAGATCGTGACGTCATGATTTAATAGCGCTCTCTTTATCTAATTAATATAGGTTAATTATATAGAAATTATAATCGTACAAAGCATGTGTCTCCGCCTGCAGCTGTACGCCGTCTCTGGTCCAGGCGATGGATAAAGGCACCAAGCTCTCCGCACGACACGCGAGCTTTACTTGTGTGTGTGCTCGCGCCTCTATCTGCACACATGCACACACACACACATTTAAATTCAATTTATTCGCAAAGATTGAGTATAAAAGATCTTAAACAAAGCTAGTGGATCTATAATGAATGATAAGCTAATCATAATATTAAAATGTGATAAATGCGAGTCTGTTAGTTGGTTTGTCTATCAAGCAACGGAATCATGGATACCTATAGAAATAGAATTTTTTTTTTTATTCAAATAAACTTTTACAAGCACTTTTGAATCGTCAATGAATCTACCACTGGTTCGGTATGCCTTTCCTGCCGAGAAGAGCTAGCAAGAAACTCGGCGGTTGCTCTTTTTAAAAAAAAAATTACAATAATTAATGAAACTATGCTATGTATACAGTGCTTCCACGATGAATTTTCCTAAGTCCAATACAATACAAACACAAATAAATATAAATAATTTAGGCAACCTTTTATCTCGGAAAAATAAAAGACTTCGGCAGGATTTTTAAAAACCTAACTCAAAGCTGGCGAAATCGAGGCTATATGAAAAGACAATATATATATAAGGTTATAAATAGGTACATTTATAATAACTAGCAAATATTTTACCTTCTCAGTCACCATTAAATAAGGAGCATCTGCAACGAAGACAGATAAAAATAAATTACTTATTGCTGCTCCAACGGTGAAGAAAACACCGCTTACAGTAGGGTTAGTATAAGATTTACTTCGATTGATTGTATTCGTATAAGATCAATCAAACATTAACGTCAAAGTAAAATAAACCATAACTACATTAAATTAGAGCTCAATTTCGTGGATGCGTTTTTAGATTTTTACTATAATATATTTAAATAAATAATTAAAATATTTATTATATATTTATTATATATATATATTTAAATAAATAATTAAAATATTTTTTTCTATTATAGATATTGTATCTATAATAGAAAAAAATATTTTAATTATTTATTTAAATATATTATAGTTATATCTCAGGTTTGCACCTGAGCTCGTGAATTGCAAGAACTATTGTTAAGCTATTGTAGTATGGCATTTTTTAAGCTATTGCATAGCTTCTATCGCGGGCCAGCGTGGAGACCGAATCCAGAAATTCCGTAACGAAAATAACCTGACACGGGACTCCTCTACGGTGGGCCGCTAGATGGCGTTGATAAAAAATGCTATGCAATCGTTTTACCGCGGCAGTCCCCGAGTGCCACACGTCTTTTTTTATATTATAGATACAAACCTGGTGGCTTAGCTTGCACTGCAGTGGAACCTATCCTCCGGATTTCTTGGCCGTTTTCATCGCGACCGATAATCTAGAAAACAAAGATTGAAATACTCAAAAAAAGAATTCCTTGTACCACCGTAGTTGACGACGTCCCTGGCGCAGTGGTGAGCGCTGTGGTCTTATAACTAGGAGGTCTCGGGTTCTATTTCCAGCGGAGGCAATTTGGGAATTTATAATTTCTGAATTGTCTCTGGCCTGGTCTGGTTACCCTACCGTCTAAGACGTGCCACCAAGCGATTTAACGTTCCGGCACGATGGCGTGTAGAAACAGATTATGGATATGGGTTGAATGTTTGTTGAATATTCTTACATTCATATTTCGTTATTTTGATTTGCACACGTAACAGATACATAAATATATACACATGAGACCCTGTAAGGGTATGACAAACAAATAAAGGTAAGTACATTCAAAAATAAAACTAAAATTTAAGAAAAGATTAAAAGAAAGAAATAATAGTTTACAATATAATGCGATTCAAATAACAATAGGAATGAGAAGCCGCCATTTACTGTTTCTATCTCACTCAGTGTAAACCTCATATGAGCAGGACAGAAATATAAAATGGCTGTTTGACAGTCCTATTCTCATTTGAATCGCATTACACTAAACAATCATTTACATATTAACGGCACGGTATGACGTCATTTGGTAACGGTCGACGACGGCCAACTTGAGATGGAAGGGTATAATACGCGCCACGAAAGAAGTCCCGCGGCCATCGGTGGAACTAATAGATTTTACATACAATAATTGCCTAGACATACGACTACTAGCGCCGCCTCTATGGGACTTCTTTCGTGGCGCGGACGGTAATTACTTCGTGCTTTTTTATACTCACAGCAATATTAAAAAAGTCATCGGGTGGGATGAACGCGTCCGCTTGGTATATGTTCCTCTCTTTGTCCAATTTCTTTAGCGGCATCTCAAACAGAGGCTTCCCGTCTATACTCAGTAGTTGTGCGTGCTCCATTTGTATCGGTAAATCGTCAGCTCCATTCAGGGATATTAACATATGGTTGTATGTACCTGAGACATGATACAGCTTAATAAATTTTTAGATACATATCAAAAATTTCCGGCGGGATTCGAATCCACATCTCTCGGGAATGGCGCTCCGAGAGTGTTGACCAGATTACACTACCGCCAAGTCGAACTTATTTTCCAGGATAAAAAGCCTATGTCACTCTCCAGGTCCTCAACTATTATACCCATGCAAAAATTCACGTCGATCCGTAGCTATGTTGCAGCGTGATTGAAGGACAAACCAACAAAAAACACATTTTCGCATTTATAATATTAGTAAGGTTTGGTTTAGTAAATCAATCAGCTAATCGTCAATTTTGTATGGAGGGTCCAATTTTTTTTTTTTCATATTTCGACCTATGTTCCTTGGGGAAAGTTGTTCAGTTTCATGAGCACATTCACCTCCTTCAGGGTTTACAGCGAATAAAACTTCACCGTGTATAGTAGAATAGAATGTAAATAGAATGTAAACTCTTACCTTTTAAAGGTCGATAGCTAGTGTCGTCCATCGATGTGGGCGGTTGGACGGAGAAGCCTTGTCGGAAGGAGAGGTCGGATAAACCAACTACCCTCACCGAGTGCTCTTCCTCACTACCCACAGTTATGCTCCAGTTGCCGGGCTCGGGCCTTAACACCTTTACTATCTGTAACAATATAATCCTATTAATATTATGTTAGCGAAATACTGAAATAGTAAAGATATACAACTTTAACGTATTGAAGGTAGTTTGATAAAATCGATATTTGACTTTGTTGACTCAGCGCCCGTCTGACACCGACTTTAACGGTATAAATACGGCGGATTGGACCCTACGAATTCAGTCTCTTCCAGAGACTCATTCGACTATTAAATGCTCCCGATAGATTAAATAATACTTACTTGGATATGTTTGATAATTACCCTCGCGTTCAGATGGTGGTTTGTCTAACGCGTTGTGATTAAATTGATCAGATGTGAGGTCAGGGGCCGTTATAAGGGGATGGTTTTTGAGTTGTCAATTATAAATGCGAAAGTTTGGATGGATGGATGGATGGAGATTGTGATTGAGTAACAAACATCAATCTATCCATCCGTTGGCTTGATGTTTATCACTCAATCACGCCGCAACGACTGAACCGATTTGGTTGGGCATAGAGATATAGTCTGGAATAACACATAAACAATTTTTTACCTCGAAAAATAAGAGAGTTCCCGTAGGAAGTAAAAAATGTCAGGAGACATCAGCTAGTTTAATAATAAATCGGTACAAAAATACGTAATTTATTTTTAACAAAAAAAAATGTAATTCGAATTTTGGCGGCCATCTTGGATTTGAAAATCATAGTGTATTGTGCACGCACGCACGCACGCACGCACGCACGCACACGCACATACATCAAACTTATAACATCCTGTCGTTCTTGCAAAAATGTACCAGGTTACCATAATTTCGGACAAGTCGAGGGTGGTGAGCAGCCGCGGCGGCCCCGTCAGCCGCTCGCCGCGCGGGCTCAGCACGCGCACGCGCGGCCGCGCGCCCGACACCGACACCGTCAGCTCGCCCACCGACCGGTCCACGGGGATCTGCAACACAACACGAAACTAAACCAACTCGAATATTTGATGGAAGCAGTAGGTTTAGAATAAGATTTAATTCGATTGATCGTATTCGATGACATTAGCGTCAAAGAAAAATGAACCTTAACCGTATCAGTTCAAAGTCACAAATCCAGTACAACCAATTTTAATTTGGAGCGTGGTTGTACACTTCTTTGCTGAAGGTCGTGTCCACATGAAAGTGCCTTCATGACATTGGTAACTATAGCCTTCCACTCTGTCTGGTCCTCGGCATTTCTAATTGCGGTTGTAAGTGGAAGGCCAGCGAGTGATTTAACCTGGTCTGACCAGCAGCTAGGTGATCGGTCACGTTGTCTTTACGGTGGTTCACATAGTACACCCACGCAAAAAATCACGTCCGTAACTACGTTGCAGCGTGATTGACAAACCAACAAACCAAAAAACATCCACTTTCCTATTTATAATACTAGTAAGGATTGGAAATCAGACTTTTTTACTCATTATGTTTACTGCTATCATTTTGTAATTGCGTGCTTACCTCTTGAGTATAATTGTATCCCGGCGGGTTTACGGCAGAAGCGAGGTTAACACTCCTGTCTTTTATAGAACTTCGCACAAAGTCCAACACCTAAAAAAATATTAAAAAAAAAATATTAAAAAAATGATGAATCTTAAAATTTTCAGCGCATTAAAGGATCCTTCATATTCAGCATCAACTCCACCTCAAGCCGTGTCTTAGAAAAAAAGTACAAGTAGGTTACACACGGACAGACAGACGGACAACGGAACGAGCCTATACGTAAGGGTTCCGTTTTTTTTTCGGAACTTTTTTTTTAAATTTCATGACAAGATAGTCCTCGACTGCGATCTCACCTGATAGTAAGTGACGATGCAGTCTAAGATGGTAGCAGATAAGGTGGTAACTAGCCACGGTCAAGCCTCCCACCAGAAAAAAAATAAAACTTAATAAGTACCTTATAGACGCTGGTTTTGTTCAGGTTAAACACTTGTCCTGAACTAGCGGTCGCTATCTGGTGGTACACTCTGTAGGTCGGCTTGTCCAAGTCATTGCAGTGGCCGGTCAGGACGAACACTACCTGGAAGAGGTCAACAGCTTGTAAATTCTGTGCCATCTTTTCAAATAAAATAGAATTTATTCACAAAGCAAAAAAGGAAAGGATCGATGAGATTTTTTAGTACTTAAGGGTTTTGTTGAGGACTACATAGTTCTATTTTTATCCCGGAAATCCAAGGGTTCCAACAGGATTCCTTTAACTTGAATATTATTACCTACTAATATTATAAATGAGAGTGTTTGTTTGTTGCTTTGTCCTTCAATCACGCCGCAATAGAACAAGATCCCTTGGGATTATTATCGCCCCTTGAATAGACCCCATGTTGTAATTTAGTGGGAACACCGTCGCAGGAAGTTGGTTCTACAGTTTCAAAGTAGGTACATGGAAAAAAAGGTCTGGCACATCGGATGGTCGAAGTGCTCCAGGCACCCAGAACACGATTAAAAATTATACCAATAATACTTATTTAAGAAGCCACAGACAACAGCTGTTAATAAACCAAACAAACCTGACTCTGTTTCCTCTGCACCGCATCCAGGACCTTGCCAACGAGCTTGTGGTCGTACGCCGACGCGTCCGTGAACACGTAGAGGAAGGAGCGCGGCCGGCTCACGTTCAGCGCCAGCTGGATGCCCTTCAGCGTCATCTCGGGGCAGTTCCCGCCGCCGTACACGCGCCCCACGCTCGCCAACGCCTTCTTGAACACTTCCTTGTCCTTCGTTACCGTTGCTGGGCCGACACCTGTGCAAACAAGGTGTCGAAGTTGCCAGTGATACCTATCCGCAGGAGCTAGGTATCGTAGGTACTATAGGTACTAGATATGCATACCATGTGCACGCAAGTACCTAGGTCATTTTTTTTTTTTTTTTAAAGAATATTAGCCAAGCTGAACTTGACTTATATTCTCCTCTCCCCTCCAAACAAGCGAAAAGCTTGTGCTAGAAATGGGTACGACAATAGTGCAACGGGTGGGGCTTGAACCTGCGATCTTTCAGTTTTCAGTCCATTAACCGTTGGGCTATTGAGGCTTAACAAGTAGATCATAAGAAATGATGATTCAAAAACCTAGGCACATTAAGATCCCAACAAAGCGAAAATGCACGTATCTCGACTTTGACCAAAATATCACTTGGATCTCTATTCAAAGATATACCTATCCTATAATACAAGCTGATGTCAGCAAATCAGCGTGCATTTCTTCTTTTCAACCTTTAGATCACCATATCGCATAAGATAACTAGGTCTATACCTAAAACCCAACGGCTCTCTGCGATTCCTCTGATGTTACCGATTTACCCAGTGGGGGGGGGGGGCCTGCCAACTCTGCGCTTTCCTTGGATTAATATTTTGATTATGGACTTCCATCGGTAGAGACGATAGCTTGACGACATAATATAATTAAGTCAATCTTATCGAAGAAATTATTTATTGTTTGCATAATGAGTGCATACAGGTCATATTGTATAATAATAAAACGACATATTATGATGTGCAAGTTATCCATAAAGGAATATCGGTTTAGTGATTGAGGTGCTAAGAAGTAACAAACGGATACAATTTCAGATCTACTCACATATTTTGTTACTAGCTGATGCTCGCGACTTCGTCCGAGTGGATTTAGTTTTTAAAATCCCGCGGGAACTCTTTGATTTTCCGGGATAAAAAGTAACCTATGTCACTCTCCAGGTCCTCAACTAAACCGATGCAAAAAATTCAAGTCGATCTACGGATCGACTCTGTTGCAGCGTTATTGAAGGAAAAACCAACAAATACACTTTCGCAGTTTCTTTCCAGTTCTTCTCGGCAGAATATGCATTCCGAACCGGTGGTAGTCTCGACGTGTCGTAAGAGCTACAAAGTTGGATTACGTGAAACAAATAATTTTGAATTTGAATATACTTTTGTCTGTTAGCTTTGGCAGTGGCTAGTTCCCACCCTACCGTCAAAGACGTGCCGCCAATTTAGCGTTCCGGTACGATAGCGTGTAGAAACCGGTTAGGGGTATGAGTACACTGCCATACATACCCCTTCCAAGTTAGCCCGCTTACTTATCTTAGACTGAGTCACTTACTATCAGGTGAGTTCGCAGACAAGGACTATCTTGACATAGAGCAAAAAAAATAATACTTACCTGGATCATGGAAGGGTACAAACACAAAGTCAGCTATCACATGGCTCTCTTCCAAGGCAGTCTTCAAGATCATCTCAGCGCCTTCTCTTAGTTGCCTCAAATCATTGAACATGGATCCAGTAGTATCAAACACGAACACTAAACTCCCCTTTCCATCTTCCCCGTCCACCTTAGTATTAGACTGTACGATTTCACATGAAAATAAAACTAAAAAAATAAAAAATTTCGCGTCCATTTTAAAGTAACATAATAAATAATATTTAAGTGTAAATAATTTATATCGCGTCCGATGTGTAGGAAATAATACGGTTAGCTGAGATAAATATAGATAAAGATGGCACCTTTGACTTCGTTATCTATATGGGTTATATTAACTTAAAAAGTCTTTCTAAGGCGCTGCGTGAAATCTCTACTAGCTGCTGTATCCGATACAGGGCGTTTTAGTGTCCTGTCGACGAGATTATAACAAAAATAAAAGATTGGTGCAGCTTTTCTGCTATGGATCAGTGCGTATAAATGAAAAACTGCGTTTTAAAAATAAAATCTTTATTAAAATTCACACTTCAAATAGAAGACATCTTTTACTTAGACAAAAAATCAACATTACTACAAAATTTACCAAGTAAAATTGCTCAAAAATGTTCTTAATAATTACAAAAAACGGTTTACGTATTTAAAGCATTTATGATATTCTTGTTTTTTATGCATTGAGCTTAAAGAGGTTTAAATTTTAACGTCAGTATCTACAATAATTAAAATCATATATCATTCCTCCAAAGTACTTGTACATTTTGATTTTAGATACTTAGCTATTAGTATTACCTATTATAAATTTGTCTTAATTGGTAAAAAAATTGTAATTAAATCACCACTTCAGATTACTTTCAATAGATGGCGCGAGCGAAGCTGCGGATAAAAGCTAGTACAAAATAAATACGTAAACCGTTAGTCAAGAGAATGAACACGATCTTAGTTTAGGCATAAATATTACACCTAATATAATTATGTAATTAATATATTTTGTAAATATTAATCAAGTTGTTATAAAAAAGACAATAAGATCTTAATATATTGGTCTTTCGTGTTGAGCAACGCGGTTGCCATGGCCGTATCCTACTTTCCGATAAGGGAAGGGCAGAATTTGACAATACTATTTTGATTATAGTTTGAGGATTTTATTGTCAACGTCCTTATTATATTGACGATTCCATTTTTAAGGTTTTTTTTACATGTTCGAATTACGCAGACTCTAACAGAAAAAAAATCGAATTTAGCTTTATTCTTAACGTTTACATGTGTTTTACTTTTAAAAAAATTTGCATATTACACTGTGCATGATAATCTTGTAACAATAAGTTTATGTAAAAATCACTAGTAAACCTAACAAATAAAATAAAAATAAATAAGTCAGTAAAATGAAATTATTACAACTCAATAGCCCAACGGTTACAGGTGCGAACTGAAAACTTAAAAGTTGCAGGTTCGAGCCCCACCCGTTGCACTATTGTCGTACCCACTCCTAACACAAGTTTTCATTTATTTGAAGGCGAGAGGAAAACATCAGTCAAGTTCAGCTTGAAAAAAATAGAACAACTGCACTCCCCTTTTCGTGTATGGATACGTCACGGCACAGCACTACAAACATCTAACGCTAATCTTACATTACAAGAAAGAACCACTAAACATTATAAAATTCATCTAAAGTTATTGCAATTCGAAGACAAATTAAGTCTAGCTTAGAGATAGGAGTTAAACGATAGCCGTGAAAATTATTCTACAAAAATTAAAAGTATTAGAGAACAAAAGCGCCTAAAGTACATCGCCCACTATACTATGTACCGTTAGTTAAAAAAATCTAAACGACGGCCATACTATGTGCCGTTAGTAAAAAAATCTAAAAGACGGCCAAGTATAAAAGAAAAAAAATTGAGAAGGGCTTGAGTTATTTACTTTTGATAATAATAAGGTAGCATTTGTTTAACGTCATAACAGTCTTGCACAGAAGAACATTTTTTAGTATCGCCTTAGATGAATACCAGAATTTAATTGAGTGTTATTCGAAAAAAATCTTAAAATCTTAGCATTAGTGATTTGCTTTGTACTACTGTATAGCAAAACCCCGTTTCCCAACTGAAATACACATTATAGCTCTTATTATTGGAAGTTTACACTCCTCATATGTATAACAAATGTATATAACCTACATACATATGAGTAAAATACAAGCAATGTTTAAATTTTTATTAGTAAGCCAAAATGTATTTTAAATAACAACAATCATAAAGACTAAGCTACTAAAGCCGCCTTTTAGTCACACGGTACGGTACGACAGTATAGTAGAATTGGTAAAGTGGGCGGAAACCTTAATGTTAGGGTCTATGCAGACGGTGCAGATTGGGATTGCAACTATTTATCTGCAAAATTGCAGTGGAAGCGATTTTAGTGCAGTAGAGATAACTACATCGCAAACTGCTGTGTTTACTAGAACTGCACGCCTGTATAGACATTTAGTCCAGCCTCAAACACCCTGAATCAGATACGCAATTTCGAAACAATGAAATGAACTAAAAAACCCTGAATCTATTCGAACGTATTTATTTATTTATTTTAAAGTAATCAAACAGCGTTTCATAACATTAATATACAATAAAAATATAGTTCTAAAATAAGGCCAAACAGATTACACAATTTATACAAAATTTGTTTAAAGATGAAAGATAAAAATGTAACTAAAATAAATGTAATATATTTTATATTGTTGTAGGTTTTTCTACAAGAACTACAGGACTCATTTTTAAATATCAAAAATCTTCTAAAAGCAACTTCTGTACGTCACACTTAGCAACATTTGTTCTACAACTTTTTTGAAATCTTACTAAAAAATAAGTCTTTTTTTGTATGAATACTTTTAAGTGTTTTTGTACTATCCGGAATTCGGGGTGTATGAAGCCGGCCCTATGTATAATGACACTAATTAAAGATGTATCTAAAATATATTGTGAATTTCTCGGTGGTAGCAAAAAAGGACGCGTCGTTACTTGTTAGCACATGTTTATAATTTGTCTTATCTATTTTTTACCTTTGGCAAGTCAGTTGTTTGTTACAAAGAAGAAAAACTTTTATTATTCAAGAAATAGAGGCTTTAGCACACCTTCATCGCGAAACTATAACAGCGGATCCGCTGATGTTTGCCGCGACTCGATTTGTATGATTTGTTTGAAGAAATCTTTTGTTGTTGGCTCTTTTTTTAACATTCGACCGTTTGGTTTTCAGTCCTCGCATTGAATCGTTACGCTATGACGGCTTCATTTTCTGCGCAAAATCATACTCATCGAGCTAGGACCTGCACGCACCCTAATAGTAATAGACACTGGATGCGTAAGTAGGAAACTAGTGTGTTTATGTTTTCATTACATTTTTGCGGCAAAATGTTACATGGTTTAAAAAATTTTGTATTCGAAAATGTTATTGATTCTGAACAACAAAATCTCTCTGCGTTAGAATATACAGTTTCGCATGCCATACAAAGGACAAGTCATGGCGGGACTTAGGCGGTTTCGCGTCGGAGGTGTTCGAGAGTCATACAGTATTGGATATTTTGTGAGACGGAAGAAACATAATTATTTTGGCACTGCATTATTTAACATAAATATTCGTACAACACTGCAACCGTACTAAATTAATTTGTTATTTTTTGCACTTTTAATATTATAAAAAATTAATTAATACTTAACTACTCTAACTAAATTAAATCATTCACAAAATCAAATTCCTTTACCAAAATTATTTGAATAAAAGTGGTCATCCATTTCTGAAGAAGACCATAATATATTAATTACGTCATAGAAATAACATAAATCCAAAAAAAAGGGTAAAAATCGGCCAAGTGCGAGTCGGACCCGCATAAAAAAGGTTCCGTACCATCGTACAAGATTTAACACGAGCTTTCATTAAGATCGAGCAAAACCAAAGTTTATTTGTGTATTTGTTTTTTGGAGACCCTCTTTAATTTTAACTTTTTATATTATTTGTAAATAAAAATTACACATTCTGTGAAAATTTCAAGTTCATGAGATACAGCCCGCTGACAGACAGACGGACAACGGAGTCTTAGTAATAGGATCCCGTTGACACCCTTAACGTACGGAACCCTAAAAATCGAGACACTGGACAACACATGTATTTGTACAAAAATCTATCTATACTTAATAATATGTAGTACATTACGATACGTGTGACTTAAGTAGTACATAATTCACGTGCATTAAAGTATGTACTGAATTACTTAATTCACTAGTACCGTATTTTACAGCACTGTTTGACCTCAAGCAGCACTTAAGTAAAGCTTAAGCATTAATGCTGAGATCTATACAGCGTGCTCTGGCTTAGCTCGGACTCAAGATAATAGTTAGAAAGAGACACAAATATGCTCTGACATAAATCTGTCTCGTTTTAACTCTGTCTTGAGTTTGAGCTGAGCGAGAGTGTGATCTATAGATTTAAGCGTGTTACTCAAGTGAGAGCTTAGGATACATAGTGCTATAAAATATTATAAATGTATATAATTCTGGACTTAAATTCATTTCAATAACTCAACTACCAAAGCCGGCGGCATGAGAGTATAGAAATATCTGCGATCCAATAAGAATTATTGATAGTCTATCTGTAGATAATATATAAATAAATAAATGTTATTAATTTCGACTGTTCTCAAAGATGTCAAGCCGCCGGCTTCGGTATATATGTAGCAGTTGGATTGTATAATCCGCCGTATTACATTACGGCTAGCTGTTATTTTTTATTTTATTTTATTTATTTATTAGGTATACTAACAATATACATATTATACATTCAAAAACAAACATACAAAAACATTGCAACATTGACTGATATGTATATCAATAACAAGCATACACAGCATTCATACAAAAAAAAAAAGAGGCACCGGATAGACTAAGTCTTAAAAACAAAATTTCTAAATAAATGAGCAAACAATATTGTAAAATTATTATAGGTAAAATAGATATCAAAAACAGGGCCCTTTTGAAATGCGGCGGTTCAACTATTAGCCGGATTGTCATCGTTACGTCACGTATCGCAACGTTCTTATGAAAAAAAAAATTATAACCACCAAGGCTGTGGCGGGAGCTACGCTTCGCTTTAAATCAAATGGGCTACGCCAGAAGACTGGTTCCGTCGCCCCTTCAGGAGCTTCTGGCTTCGCGCTTCATAAAAAAACTAGGGGTAGGGCAGACAAGACTACGTGGAGTAGAACGTATCGCAATGACAATCCGGCTAATCGTTGAACCGCCGCATTTCAAAACAGCCCTGTTTTTGATAACAGCTAGCCGTAATGTAATACGGCGGATTATACAATGTGACTGCGACATATACATAGAGTGAATTGCGATTACAATACTCTAATAAATCTATTATTACTTCAATAAATCTATTATAATAGAAAATGCATCGGGAAAATAAATGTAAGTACGCAGATACGCAATGAGTCAACCCACACAACTTATTTATCAATAGAAAAGTTAACTTTATTCTTTTACATTATGTATGTATTTAGTTTGACAAAGGTTTGTGGGTTGAATCGTTATTGCGTATCTGCGTCCAAATGTCAAAAATTGAATAATTAAATATAAACTGATAAATGTCATATTATTTGTAAAAAATATATAAATTACATGAAAAAAAAATATCATGATATATTACACACAACTCATTAAATAATTATTAAATTTTATTATATAATTCAACGTTTAAAAGTGCAGACTAAAAACTGAAAGGTTGCGGGTTCGACCTCCACCCGTTGCACTATTGTCGTACCCACTCCTAACACAAGTTTTCACTTATTTGGAGGGGAAAGGAGAACATCAGTCAAGTTCAGCTTGGCTGATATTTAAATAAAAAAAAATGTTTGAGTGACAGGGACGACACTCTAAGACTGAAATCTATAGACCGCCCTCTCACTCTGCTCAGACTCAAGACAGAGTTAAAACGAGACAGATTTATGTCAGAGCATATTTATGTCCCGTTTTAACTCTAACTTAAGTCCGAGTTGAGTCAAAGCAAGCTCTATAGATCTCAGCATAAGAACCCGAGGCTTTCTGAGGAATGGATTGCGTATAAACACAATAAGTAGAATCTTTGTCAACTTTTCTGGAGTATATTACTATAAGCAAAAAAAATGTCAGATATAAATCCAAATGCTATGACATGAGTAATAATAATACATTGTACTAACAAATGGATTGCGTATAAATACAATAAGCAGAATCTTTGTCAACTTTCCTGGTACATTAATAAAAATAAAATAAATGTCAGATATAAATTCAAATTTCATGAATAATAATATGCATTGTACTGACAAGTGGATTGCGTGTAAACACAATAAACAGATTATTTGTCAACTTTCCTGGTACATTAATAAAAAGCAAATAAATGTCAGATATAAATCCAAATATGACATGAGTAATAATAACACATTGTACTAACAAATGGATTGCGTATAAACACAATAAGCAGAATCTTTGACAACTTTCCTGGTACATTAATAAAAACAAAATAAACGTCAGACATAAATTTAAATTTCATGAATAATAATAATGCATTGTACTGACAAGTGGATTGCGTGTAAACACAATAAGCAGATTCTTTGTCAACTTTCCTGGTACATTAATAAAAAGCAAATAAATGTCAGATACAAATTCAAATTTCATGAATAATAATAATGCATTGTACCGACAGATGGATTGCGTGTAAACACAATAAGCAGATTCTTTGTCAACTTTCCTGGTACATTAATAAAAAGCAAATAAATGTCAGATACAAATTTAAATTTCATGAATAATAATAATGCATTGTACCGACAGATGGATTGCGTGTAAACACAATAAGCAGAATCTTTGTCAAATTTCCTGGTACATTAATAAAAACAAAATAAATGTCAGATATAAATTCAAATGCTATGTCATGTACTAACAGTCCGTGCATCATTGCACGATGTCGTCGGCTCGCTGCGCTCTCGCCTGGCCTTCTATCTTCTGATAGACTAGCACTTTCTCCCCGACCTCGCCTTCTGGGAACTGGAAAGATAAATAAAAAAACTTCGGATTTTGCACTAGCTAAAATGTGATAAAAAATCACTAGTCCTTTTAGAAATTAATAATATTCCCCTTCCCCTGCAAGTATAATGCATAATAATAGTGCAACGCGTGGAGTTCGAACCGTCGGCCTTTCGATTTTCAGTCCACGCCTAAACTCTTGCGCCATAGAGCTTTTCGAATTAAAATAATCATTTACCTGCCTCTCAGTAGGTCAATGAGTAGAACCAATACAAGGCATTGTCTTGTGGAGTACTCCACACGCAACTCCTTTTGCAATATTATATACCTGAGTGATCCCTGCCTGTCAGCAAGTCAGAGTAAACCATTAAAAAGAAATTTTTGGTGGAGTACTCCACACACCACTTCATTTGCTATATTATATACCTGTGTGCTATCTGCAGCAGATTTCAAGAAGTCAAAGCGTAAAACCAACAAGGAATTCTTTTGTGGAGTACTCCACGCGCCACTTCATTTGCTATATTTTATACCTGTGTGTTATCTACAGCAGATCCCTGCCTCTCAACAAGTCAAAGCGTAAAACCAACAAGGAATTCTTTTGTGGAGTACTCCACGCGCCACTTCATTTGCTATATTTTATACCTGTGTGTTATCTACAGCAGATCCCTGCCTCTCAACAAGTCAAAGCGTAAAACCAACAAGGAATTCTTTTGTGGAGTACTCCACGCGCCACTTTATTTGCTATATTTTATACCTGTGTGCTATCTACAGCAGATCCCTGCCTCTCAACAAGTCAAAGCGTAAAACCAACAAGGAATTCTTTTGTGGAATACTCCACGCGGTTCTTCTAGCTAGGGGGTTACGATCAGTTTGGAGTATTTACCTGTGTGTGAGGCAGTTCGTGTATCAACTTGTATCCCATCAGCAGATCCTGCACCCTGCCACGCAGCACGTCGAACAGCACCACCAGCGTGGGTGGCTGCCTCGTGGAGTGCTCCAAGCGCCACCAGCGCGTGGGGTTGTTGTAGAAGGCCTCCGATTCATACATTTCCCCTCTCGCCGGAGGGTCACAGTTGAGGTACCGGGTTGTTACATTTATGTGAAGATGGCTGGAAATAGAGTAGATAATAATTTTTTTCCATTAGATTTATCTCAGCTTAGTTTTGAGGAACCTAGTTGATTACTTTCCCAATTCCCGTCGCCTCTTGCGTCGCATAGTAATAAAATTGTAGTATTTCTCGGCGGCTTGAAAATAATTTTAAGATCACAATCGATAGAACGGTCTGTACATTTTAAGCCGTCGGGACCCACCCTTAGTTTATCTATTTTTTTTTATTTATTTGTTCTTTTTTTGTTGTTTTTCTTTGTATTTCTTTTTATGTGGCTGTTGTTATTCTTGATTAAAAGGCTATTTATTTATTTATTTACGACACCCACGGGATTGGAAGGGGTGGCACTATTCTATTATGTCAGTTATTTTTTTTATTTTTATTTACCTATACAACGGCGTGGAGTGGCACGGCATGAGGAAAAGTACAGAAGAACGGTTGTGGGGCAAGGCGTCTCGCAGCAGCGGCATCACCTTGACGGTGCCGCTCTGATGAATGAGCCCGAAGTACAGGCTCGGCACCAGGTTACCCACCAGCAGTACCAACGCCACGAGGTACAGCTGCCATCTGGAGAAACATTAATGTTACCAGTATGTCTGTATTCTATAAGATATCATTTGGAGTGTGTTGAAGAGCCTATTTGACTTAGGCTGAAGCATGAATCTGTTTTAACTGTTTTGAGTATGAACAGCGTAGAATGTGATATTTCAACCTTAATCTTTAGCAAATCATCGTCAGCAAACCTATCAAGGGCTCACTATTGAGCGCAAATCTCCTCTAAGATTTGCCTGGCGGCTTTGGCCGTAGCTAGTTTCCACTCTACCGTCAAAGACGGGCCGCCAAGCGATTTAGCGTTCCGGTACGATGGCGTGTAGAAACAAATTCAGAGTAAATTTGGAAGGGCGGTGTACATTCAATCCATAGGGTTGAATGTACACTGCCATAACCCTTCCAAATTAGCCAGCTACCATCTTAGACAGCATCACAGTCAACGACTATCTTGTCATCCAATAAAAAAAAAAGGACTTTAGGCTATAGTCCGCCATGCTGGCTGAATGAAAATTGGCAGGCTTAACACAACACACCCTTGAAAAAATTATAGAGAACCTATAGAGAACCTATGAGTTTAGGTTTTCTCACGCTGGTTTCCTTCACTGTTGAAAAGTTTAGCCAAATCAATCAGTAGAAGTTGTCACTTACTTGAGGGCTTTCCTGCTCCATGGGACCAAAACATCTTGAGCCAAATACAGCAGGATGGGCAGCAACGGCAGTACAAACCGGAATTCCTTGTGCGGCACGAAGCTGGAAATAAATATGGAATATATTATGATGGTTTGTTTGTCCTTCAATCACGTCACTAAAGAACGTAGCTCAGATCGACGTGTCTTTTTTTGCATGGGTATAGTTGAGGACCTGATGAGTCTATAGCTTGAGATAGTAGGCAATATATCCTGGAAAAACAAAGGGTTTCTACGGGATTTCAAACCTTTTTTTTAAATATATATTTAGCTAACAAACGAATAGGTGGGTCACCTGATGTTAAGTGATTACCGCCGCCCATGAACATTTGTAGCACATGAGGCACCACCAATATGTTGCCGGCTTTTTAGGAATTTGTTGGTCCACCCCTTGAATAACCTCATGTTGTAATTTAGTCGGAACACTGTCGCAGGAACCTATACCTACACTGACAACATTGCATCTGTTGTCAAGTTATTGTTGACCTATATCTCTGCCGTCCACAAGCTATAATGCCGTTACCTACCAAAACCATATTTCCTAATATAAACCCTAATTTAAATGCTTTTGGGTTTATATTCGGAAATATGGTCTAGGTAGTTAACAGCATTATAGCTTGTGGACGGCAGATCTGCCGTCTTCTAAACTTCCAAACAGACTAGACTTCCACCTGTCTCAATGCTGAGACCACGTACGGCCGACAGACCCTCAGACCCTGCCTTACGTACCAGTGCCTCTAACACTCACCTATGTACGGCCACGTGGAGTGCGACAGCTGACAGCAGAACTAGTCCGACCCTGTTCTCTTTGGGCCTCTTCAGAATGGTAACAGCTGCCCAGATCACGGGCACAATGTTGACGCCCAGCACGGCCGGCAAACCTTGCGTTATGTACCAGTGCCTGTAACAACAAAGAAATATATCATCATTCATCATCATTTCAGACTGCAGACGTCCAGTGCTGAACATAGGCCTTTCCCAAACAGCGCCACCACACCCGGTCCTCAGCTCTTCTCATCCAGCCACTTCCCGCCACTCTCTGTATGTCGTCGGTCCACCTTGCTGGAGGGCGCCCCACACTATGCTTGCTTGTCCGCGGTCTCCACTCCAAAATTCTGTGGTTCCAGCGGCCACAAGAAATATATATCAACTAGCTTTGGTTTGTGGCTTCCTTTTTTATCCTCTTAGGGGTTGAATTTTCAAAAATTCTTTCTTAGCAGATGCCTACGTCATAATAGCTATCTGTTATGCCAAATTTCAGCTCGATCTATCCAGTGACATTAGCTGAGTGTCAATAGAGCAGTCAGGCATATTTTCCAGAATGGTAGTAGTAGCATTTTGAAAATCAAATACACCGCTTATAAAAATCAATCAAAAAAAAAGTCTTTTGTAATTAGGAAAAGGAAGGCTTTTGTAATTACGACACTCACTCGTATATTTAGAAGATATGGTTAAATGTGCAGATTGAAATCTGAAAGGTTGATGGTTAAATTGTCACCTGTTGAACTATTTTCGAAACTAAAGTGGATATACAACACGCAAGCTTTACATTTATTTGGAGTAACGTAAGTCGATGTGACATATTCACTGATTATGATGCATATTGGTGAACTAAGTTTTTAGTTTGTAAAAAGGATGCAGATTTGAACTTACCAAGGATGTTTCCCATAGAAAGAAGATACATCCTGGAGCACATTGAACCTGAAGAACTCCCAGGGGGTGACAATCAGTCTCCCGTAGAAGAAAGAGTCCAGGGCGATGAGGGCAGCACTTGACACTAGTCTGTAAATAATATCACCACCATTGCAAGTAACAATTTATAAAATCAGCACAACCCTACTATCAAAGATGTGCCACCAAGCGATTTATTGTTCTGGGTACAATAGCATGTAGAAACAAATACTGCCATCCCGTTCCAAATTAGCCTGCTACCATCTTGGACTGCATCGTCACTTATCATCAGGTGAGATCGCAGTCAAGGGCTATCCTGTCATCGTAAAAGACCTCAAATAGTCATAGTAATACCTAATCTGGGTATACCTACTTGGTGATGTGTGACACAATTTATAAAATAAACATTTCTTGCTTTCTTTTTCTTTCATACACAAGTATGAACTTATATCCTTACTTCCTTATAGAAAAAATCAGCCATACTCACGCAATAGGCAGATAGGTTTTCAACAATAATTGAGGTCGTGCCTGATTGGTCGTAGCCAAGTTATAGGCACCCAGCACGGCCCAGAGTGGGGCGGAAGTTGGTCGCACAAATACTGACAGACAGGCCAACCAGATCCAACTGTTGTCCTCTGAAACATCATAAATGTTTATTTATTTATTTTATTTATTTATACAATAGGCACATTATACACAAAACTTGGTTGTATGAATTAAAACTCAAACAACATTTCTTATATGGTGGAATGCAACTGACTGCAGACAGGCTAAGGAGGCCTTTTCTTATCTAAATAAACATCTAATTAATAGACTACTTCGCCTGGACAGAAGTAAACTCAGGAAGGAGGTGAGAATTATAAAGAGGCACAGCCCATTAAACAAACACCTTTTTATTATAGGTGTCACCGACAGTCCTCTGTGCAAGGCCTCTGTGGAAGCAGATGAAGCACTAACAGTAGTGTTTCTGATATGAATAGCCATGGTAATCCCCCTAAATAGGAGACTCCAGTCCTTACCACTAGACTATCAGTGCTTTCTAAAATATAATAAACAAACCTTTTTCATACTGCGCAAGTTTTCCAGCTTTGAAGGGAAACTTAGATAAGGCCACGGTAACAAGCACTGTCTCCAAGGTTTGCAACAAGGTCCTGCCAGACGTGTAGAACCAGAACCAAGATGTGAGTATAAGGAACAAGGCCCACTTTCTACCTCCTGTCCACTTATAGAAACTGTAATCTGCTGCTGTGCTTAGTAATGCTTGGAGAATTCGGGGAAGAAAGACCTGTAAAAAAATTTCAATCAAGGATTGTTGTTTATTTCGAAAATAGGCATGCGTAATTATTCACACCTACTTCTGAACTTAAAATCTTTACAAAAACCATGGGTTATATCTCGATATATTTTTGTGGTAATATACTTGCCACTGCTTCTGGATAATCCAAGCCAGTAAACTTCAGTATAGTGTATAAAACCGCTACAACACTTGGGTACAAGTAACTTCTGATCCCCTTCTGCCACTCCCAAGTTAGGGCTCCATACCCAAACGCGTGTTTGTGAGCCACTTCCAGGGTCTGCCAGTACTCATCAGGCACGTACCAGGTCTGCACCAGGAACACCGACAGGATCCGCACAGCCAATATTACCGCTAAGACTTGCGTGGGCTTCAGGCCCTTTGCCAAAACCATTCTCCCGCCTAAAATAAGCAAAAGGAGGTTACATATTACAATCTATAAATAGACTTCCATAACACTCCCGGCACTACATCAACCACCTGTTTTAATAGCATACTTCAACTATTTACCGCAATAACTCGCAAAACTTATGAGAATATTAAATATCAACTACTTTAAAAACCAAAAGTAACTATCAAGAAATTGTCAAACAACGCGTCCTTCTAATTAACGCTAAAGATGAATGAACACTACCGTTATGTTTCCTCAAACGGGTTTGTTAACTTATTGCTGTTAGTTTTAACTCATTATTGAATATTTATTTCTTCTAATTCAATAAGGAAAACAAGTAATTTCTATATAAACTAACCTCGTAAAAATAAACCACCGCGTCGATCACAGAGTTTTTTTTACCTACTTCACAGAGTACTTTGATTGTTCACCACAGACAAACTCTTTGTGACATCACCAAGAAACATTTATACTCTAGGGAGATCACTCACCTAGTGCTGTCCTAGTTTTATTATACAGTAAGCTCTTTATTTAGCGAAGTATAGCTTACGATTAGTAGAGTTATTGAAAAAGTTACAGTCAAACCTCAAAATTAATCATCTTATTCAAAACTACATCATATTATTTTTATTACAAATTAATAAAACATGACTATGATTAATAAATTCTTAAAAATGACAAAATTTGTATAATTTACGATTAATCGATGATAATATATCTAGTCTGTGACAAAATGAAATGACATCTAATTCAGTTTCGTTCCGAAACCAAAGAAAACCACCTAGAAGCGGTAAATAAATTACAATAAAATCTTTATTTAGAGGTGTGGCGCGTATTCAATTTTTCTTACAAGAAAATAAATATTACATTGTTTTCATAATTTTGTTTGTTTAAATATTAAATATATAGTAAAGTAAACATAATTAAACAAAAATCAATTAATAAATTGACAAATTGTTTGTTTTGGTTGGTTTAGATTTTGAACGTTAATTTACAAATGTTGAATTTTGCAAAAAACTGTGCATCGTTTGTATTTTTTTAGATTAAAAAATATGCGGAAAACCTATTGAAAAATGGGTGAGTTTTTACTCTTATTCGTGTAATAAGAATCCGGTGGTCCAATGGCTAATAAGAATTTATTATCATTTTCCGATGTAATTGCAGACGACTCGAACAATGATACCCTGGATTTATCTAGGCGTGGATTGAAGAAGATCGAAAAAGCACCCGCGGAAGAGGCTAAAACTATCATAAACCTGATCCTGGATCAGAACGAACTCCAGCGGCTTGACAACATCGACACTTATAATCGAGTGGAAAATGTAAGAGTGATCTTTGTACTCTGGTACTGTTAATGATGGAAAACATTATGGAATAATTAGACCAAGATTTAAGGAATCATTACATCAAAAAAAAAAATATTAGGCTACGAATCCACCAGAGATGTGCAAGGCAGCTAATCATTGCATGTTAAGAAATCCACCAATAGGATTACTTCATTTCCCTAGGCTCGTATAACACACAGACATAATCAACTTTTTATCCTGGAAAAAGTTAAAGATTCTTGTGAGATTCCTAAAAAACCATATTCCATGTGGACAAATGTGTGGGCAAAACTAGTATATACTAAGACTAATACCATTATACAGTAATTTTCTGTATTATTAGCAATTTGGTTTTGTTGCAGTTGTCAATATGCAATAACTTTCTGGTGCGAATGCATGGTGTATCTCGGTTGACAAACATCAGAGTCCTGGCTCTCAACAACAATGGGATTCTACAGATTGAGGGGCTCAAAGACATGATATATTTAAAAGTGTTAAAACTTGCTGGTAAGTTAGATATTTTCTGATAGAGGATTCTTCCATTAATAATATTTTTAATATCATCATGCCCAAGAAATGACATCTTCTATAAATTTTTTTCTTTAAAAAAAATAATAAATAAATAAAATAAATCTTAGCATATTATAGTCAATAGAAAAAGCATTTTGAAAAATATTTTCTTAGTACTTCTGTTGTTGCTATTAATTGACAAATAATAAGGTATTCGTCACATTTAAATACGACATATTAAGATGTTGTTTGTCGCAATTTATCATACAATCTCAATGAATATGTATGACATTTTACCATATAAGTGAAGGAAGCAAAACAATTGATTTATTCTATGATTGCATGCAGTTTGTCCTTACAGTTAATTTAGTACCTAGGCTACTCAGTTTACAATAAATTACCTGTTCAAGTAGGAATTTCATAATACCTATTGTTACTATTTCACTTTGTTGTTGATTGTTGTTTTAGGTAATAATATAAAGTCGATAGAGCACCTGAACCACAACATACATCTAGAGCACCTGGATCTGTCCAACAATCAAATATCATTTATCGCTGATATTTCATACTTGAAGAGTTTAAAGGTAAACATTTTTGGTCACAGTCTTAAAAAAATAGGCAAGCGCGAAGCAGTTCTCGCATTGTTTGAAAATGATTGCTAGTTTGACACTTGGAATAATTTCTGATGGATTTCCACCAAGTGTGAGTCAGACTTGCACAAGAAGGGTACTTTTTAATTTTTATTATTTGTTGTCATAGTGGCAATAGAAATACACATTTTGTGAATGTACACTGTCATATCCCTTCCAAGTTAGCCGTCTACCATCTTAGACGCCAAGGTCACCATCAGGAGAGATCGCAGTTAAGGACTAGGAAAAAAAATGTTTGTGACTGAATTCCAGCACTTGAACCTGGAGCGCAACCGCATCACCGACCTGCGGCAGTGCGAGCGCTACGTGCCGGCGCAGCTGGCGCACCTGGGGCTGGCGCACAACGGGCTCGCCGACCTCAACGACGTGGCGCACCTGGCGCACCTGGCGCGCCTCGACAGCGTCACGCTGCAGGGCAACCCGTGCGTCGCCGTCGCCGGCAAGGACAAGCTGTATCCTTTACAATAACAATTTGTAATCGACAATTGCGTATGCTGAGAGGTAGATCACGCGATTCCACGCAGCGCAGAGTAGAGAAAGAAGGAAGAAAAGTAAGAAAGAAACATCACATTATCACACAATCACACTATCACACTAATATTATAAAGCCGAAAGTTGTGTGTGTGTGTGTATGTATGTTTGTTACTCTTTCACGCATAAACTACTGGACCGATTTGGCTGAAATTTATAATGGAGATAGATTATACCTTGGATTAAAACATAGGCTACTTTTTATCCCGGAAAATCAAAGAGTTCCCGCGGGATTTTATGAACTAGATTCACGCGGACGAAGTCGCGGGCATCAGCTAGTTATTTTATAAATTGTGCCACACATCACCCAATAGGTATACCTAGATTAGGTAGTCCCGACGCCTCCACCACTTGAGCATTTTAAAGACAAAAAGGTGTCAAGCAGAAGAAGCGCTGGAACAACTAAGTCTTTTTTATATTTCTTTTTTTTTATTGGAAAAAAACAGAGTGGATTTTGTAATACATGCTTTTAACTACTGTTAGAACCAGAAGATAAAGTTAATTGTGCCTAATTCAGTTGTACATAATCTCTAAATTAAATTTCACTGACAGGTCTAAATCAATGCCTTTCATAGTGCTCCCTGCGGTTAAAGGCCGATGGCTAATCTCCACTATATTAGCTATATTAGCATAGAGATTGGTAGACAAAGAAGCAAACATAAAACGCCTTAAAATATGGCATATGGGTCGTTCTACTTTTCTACCGACAATGAAACGACGTTTTTCTGTTTTTTTGGTTTTTGAACTATCTATAATTGTGTTTTATGTGTGGGATTTAAAAAAAACTGCATCTGTGTTTTCATTAGTACTAATTAAAGTTTCCTTCCTAGCTAATATTGATTCTTTTTTAATGTTGGTTTTTGAAAAAATAATGTGACAAAGTGGCCTTTTTCTGTGGAGACAACATTTCAGTTTACCACTCTGTCACGGCATTATACGGAAAACGAACGTATAAAATATGCTGGTTAGAGAACATGAAAAATGACATAATATTAATAGATAAGAAAAATATGGACGTTTATTCGAACCGAATAAAAAACCGTTTATATTAATACTCCAACGAGATGCCATAATAAGAAGAAAGACAGACTATTGTCGGTAGAAAAGTAGAACGACCCATATACTGGAGCTGGATGGGAGGCTAACTGTCATACACAACATTAAAGGGTAGGATATTATTTGAAATATGTACCCCTTTAAAGTAACCATAGCTTGAGATATATATGACATATCTGATAATGGATGGAGAAGCTGACGGCAGAAAGACATAATAGAAAAAAAAAAGAAAAAAGATGTCTAATCTCTATGGGATTGGGTCGGGAGGGTATTATTTACTTTTACTACCTTCGAAAAACCTGTCCTTTTATGATAATCCAACAATATTCTTAACATATGAATCAGAGGGTTCGACTATCGACCATTTGTTCTGAACTGGATTATGAGCCTCAAGTCTATTGATGGCTTCATTGTAAGCGCTATAGAGAGGTGAGTAGAAGAAGTTGAGGTTATTACAAAGTTAATGAATAGTTTTAATGACAAAGTTGCATAGCTTGGCATCCAGTTGCCCACAAGACAGTGTAACTTACTACATGGTAATTTGTAAGTATACATCGTTATTGAATTTTTTTTTAAAAGAGCAACTATTGAGTTTTTTGCCAGCTCTTCTCAGCAGAATCTGTATTCCAAACCGGTGGTGGTCTCAATATTTCATAAGAGTCCCAGGGTGGCCTGCATGAAATATATAATTTTGAATTTATTTTGAAAATATTAAATACAATGCACCCTATGTCCGAATTGATTGACTTTGCATTCATCAAAATCTCTCTAAGCTCAGTAGGTTAGGCGCTACATAAATAAACACATACATACGCTGCTGAAGTCATCTGCATCCTCCATCATCCTTTTGGTTTTTCTGGTGGTCATCGTCGTTTTGATTTTTTTGGTTTCATCATCTTTTTGGTTTGCCATAGTCAGATGATAATAATAAGTGGTTTTCAGTCTCAAAGCGGAGTGGCTGTACAGCCAAGGCAAGGGGCGGCACTTCCACACGGGGCAGCAGCGAGAGCTTTACGAGTATCTCGCCTCCACATGCCCTTTGACAGCCGACGCGTTGGAGACTGAGGATCAGAGGAAATTGCGCCTTATTCTCAGTAAGGTAAGGTACAATATGCCGTTCACAGTCTCAAAGCGGATTGCCTACACAGTCAAGGCAAGGGGCGGCACTTCCACACGGGGCAGCAGCGAGAGCTTTGCCAGTATCTCAGTGTGAGAGTTCTGCATGTTCTAAAAGGTGTGTGAAATCTACCAATCTGCCACCATTGTGGTAGACTATAGCCTAAACCCTTCTTTCTCAATCTACACTACTATTATAAAGAAGAAAGATTTATTTTTGTATATTTGTAATGAATATGTCATTGGAAAGCTACATTCACCCTGAGTAACATAGGCTATATTTATTTAAAAAAAAAAATCTTATGTCCACCCGTGCGAAGCCGGGATGGACCGCTAGTTCCTTAAATACCTATAGGGCTAGCATGCGCGCCGGGAGATAATTTTGTCTACCCATTTACTCGTGACTTTGTATGAGATATCAGTTATCACGAGGTAAATGGGTAGACAAAAAGAGGATGACTGTCATGAAAATATAATTTCATTTAGGCGCAGCACCACCAGCAACAACTAAAGGACCAAAACCACAGCCCCGCCAAATCCAGGATCCAGTCGCCGAGGATGCAATGTAAGTAATGCGAGTCGTGAATGTCACTCTTTTTAATGTATTTAAGGACATAATATTAGCAAACTAACTCCACAACAATGGTTCTATACATGCACCGTTTCTTCTTCTTGTTCTTCCTCTTGTTCTTGTCCTTGTTCTTCTTGTTCTTTTACTTATTCTTCTCATTTTTCTTGTTCTCCTTCTCGTTCTTCTTCTTGTTCTTCTGCTTTTTCTTGTTCTTCTTCTTGTTGTTGTTGTTGTTCATCTTCTTCCTGTTCTTTCGTAAAATCTTTTTACACAAAGTTTCCATTACTCTCCAGGCTTCGACTCCCTATCAAAGAATAGAGTAAACGTGACAGTGTGCGATTCTGATTGAAAGCTGAGATTGCGATCGCAAAGTATCAAATCCATTAATATATATATAGCTACTCATGCTGATTCACTCACTCACTCATTGATCACCTCTCCTGTAAAATTTTGTATGAAAAAAAATTTTTTCACTCACGGTTTCGTATAGAGGACAAAAATTCATTCGGAGGAAAAATATGGAGAGAGCTGATGATTGAGGATTTCGGAGACGGATGAGGAGCACCGGCCAGGGTATCGAAGATAGGTGGGGGGTGTTCAACCAAATGTCACTCGAAACCTCATCCAATTGGCAGAGAGCCGAAAAAAAACTCCAAAATGGCGGATTCAAGATGGCGGCCATACAAATTTTGTTTGTGTCTATCTCGGAGAGTATAAGAGATGGAAGAGTAGTTTCTTGGCAAAAGAAGATCAGGAGTTGAAGGTCCACTTGATGAACAGAAAAAAATTCAAAATGGCGGAATTTATTTTTTTTCCATACAAAATATATGCAAGACTTTAATACGGTTCATTTTCAAATATCTGATGGTTTCGTATAGAGGACAAAAATTAATTTGGAGGTAAAATATGGAGAGAGCTGATGGTTGAGGATTTCGGAGACGGGTGAGGAGCACGGCCAGGGTATCGAAGATAGGTGGGGAGTGCTCAAACAAAAGTCGCTACAAACCTCATTCAATTGGCAGAGAGCTGAAAAAAAAAAATCCAAAATGGCGGATTCAAGATGGCGGCCATACAAATTTCGTCGGTGTCTATCTCGGAGACTATGAAAGTTGGAAGAGTGGTTTCTTGGAAAAAGGTGATCAGGACCGGATGGTCTACTAGATGATTAGAAAAAAATTCAAGATAGCGAGCGGTATTTATTTTTTTCATACTAAATATATGAAAGGCTTTGGTACGGTTCCTTTTAAAAATTTCTGACGGTTTCGTAAAGAAGACATAAATTAATTTGAAGGAAAAATATGGAGAGAGCTGATGATTGAGGATTTCGGAGACGGGCGAGGAGCACGGTCAGGGTATTGAAGACAGGTTGAGGGTGCCCAAACAAAAATCACTAGAAACCTCATCCAGTTGGCAATGAGCAGAAAAAAAACACCAAAATGGCGGATTCAAGATGGCGGCCACACAAATTTCGTCGATGTCTATCTTAAAGAGTGTACAAGTTGGAATAGTGGTTTTGTAGTAGAAAATGATCAGGCCCTGAAAGTCTAAGAGCAGAAAAATCGCGGTCCGCTGCAGCGGGCCGCGCACCCACGCGCCCTACTAGTTTTTTATATGTATTTAGAATAGAAAAACACTATCATACCTGTATCATGTTTATCTACAGCGAGGATGTCCCAGAGGAACATGGGCAGATCCCCGGACCGCCTCAGCTCGAGCTTCCACGGCGGGATTCACAAGAGCGGCTCGCCCTCGCACATGATGTCGATGTCTTGCTCCGGGGAGCTGCCCACGCCGCCCTCCACCTTCGACAGCCCGCAGCACTCCCATAGACAAGAGAGACTCATAGGTAAATCGATCTGTAGGATACTCAAACACTCACGTATATATTAGCCAAGTATATAGTCCGTATATACAAATGCACACTTCAGGCACACATAAAGCCAGGTCTCCTCCAAAGATGGATAGTTGCCTATGTGTGTTACACAACCGACGTGCTGTCCTAGCACGACTGACTAGACTCAGTGGCGCCTGTATTTATAATATATTTCCTCAATTCTTCACAGACTACCCTATGTATGCTACACCATCATTGGCGTAAGCCAATAGGGATAATGAGCACAGGTTATGTCTCGGTAAACATCCACCACACTGGCTGAACCCTCAGACAGTATTAGGAAGATTTCCTCATGATGTTTTCTTCATCATTTATGTCTGGTGGGAGGCTTTGGCCGTGGCTAGTTACCACCCTATGAGTTGAATTTACACTGCTATACCCCTTCCAAGTTAGCCCGCTACCATCTTAGACGGCATCGTCACTTACCATCAGATGAGATCGCAGTCAAGGGCTATCTTGTCATCGAATAAAAAAAAAAAAATTGAAGCAAAGGATTTTGAAACGCTTGAATGAATGAATCTACAAGCTATTAAAAGAGATTAAAAAACCTGACTGCTCTAAAGGAAATCAACTGAAAATGTACAACTTTAAGTTGACATAGATAGTAAATCAAAAAAAAAAAAAATCTTCTCGGCCCTCCAAATAAACAGAACGCTTGTTTTATGAGTTGGTATGACAATTATTGCAACAGGCGGGGATTGTTAATCTTTCAGTTTTCAGTCCACACCTTTTAACCTTCAGGCTATTGAGGCTTCATGTTTTTGTTTACAGAACAGCAACCACCACAGCCGCCGCAACAGAAAACTATAAACCACTCACTAGAAGCCGCTTCAAAAATGGTCCCCGTCCCAGAATCCCTGATGAGTCCAGATTACCAAGACCCCATGTTCGACATACAGAAGACAATACCGAAGACCAACCAACCGGCCAACGCGTCCAACACATCGTCCCAATCATCAAACAGCAGTGTCAATGAAGAGAGGAAAACGGCTAATAAGAACCTAAAAGGCTCGCCCAAGTTGACCAAAAGTGCGACTTCCTCCCCCAAGTTAAAGTCCAAAATAGAACGCAAGGGAAGTTTATCGAAGATCGAGATTGATAAGAAAATCAACGGTAAGGGGACAGTTTTTCTTCTCCGTACCTTCGTGTAGATAGTTAAATATATAGCTATTCATTCATTTATCTATTCATTCATTTATTTATCGAAAACACAATTTGAAAACAGTTAACAAGGCTACATCTTAAACAGACACGCTCATATGCACGCGCATCCGCATATTCCACAGATTAACTGTCTATTCCCTCTGTCTCAGTCAGATGGCACCGCCTACTTCGTAACTCTGGGCTTGTACTGAAATTTTCTTGATAAAAACCATTACTGTCGCCGACCCGGGAATTGAATCCGAGACCTAGTCATTTGCAAATATGCTAACCACCAGACCACCGAGAAAGTTTAGGGGATGTTCAAGTTACATTACGTAAGCACTATAAGGGGGGGGGTCTTTGTTTTGCTTATTTTGGATGACATATGGGGGTAGGGGAGTGTAGATGATCGGTAGTTGTTCACTTTTTTATAAATAAATTATTACATTACAATTAAAATATTAAATATGACAAGGGGGATGGGGGGGGGGTAAATAATAGTAATAAATCTGCTTACCTGCTTACGTAATATTTGAACGGCCCCTTAGCAAAAAAAAGTTTTTTTATTATAGGTATGACAACGGAGACTCCGGACCAAATAGACCCGGATAAGCTGGAAGTGATAAAGCTCGCGTCCAACCAGAGGCGGCAGAAGAAGATGAGCGTGGAGACCATGGCGGCGGTCACTATCCAGAAGATGTGGCGCGGGTACCGCAGCCGGAACCTCAACAAGGACACGCTGCGGATACTGCACGCGATACAGGCGGCGAGAGCCAGGCAGCATATACAGTGAGATACAATTTTCTAATATAGAAGTTTATATATAGTATACAGGGTGTCCCACAGCTATGCCACATGGAGGGGAAGTACCTTAAATATTGTAGATGGAACATTTTACTGAAAGAAGACTTCATTTTAATTTAAAAAACAATTTAAACTGCATTCATAGATTTTTAAATAATTGCCTGGTTGAACCGGGACTCGAACCCGCTATACGAGAAAAAAAATGTCAGCTTTTCATTTTTCTGAAGAAAATTTTACATCAAAGGCTAAAATTCATGGTCTTCCTTTTATTTCTCATGCTATGTTATTTAACAAAAAATAATCCTTATGATGAAGCCTTCCGATCGGTATGATAAAGATACAAGTTAATTTTTTTTCTCGTATAGCGGGTTCGAGTCCCGGTTCAACCAGGCAATTATTTAAAAATCTATGAATGCAGTTTAAATTTTTTTTTAAATTAAAATGAAGTCTTCTTTCAGTAAAATATTCCATCTACAATATTTAAGGTACTTCCCCTCCATGTGGCATAGCCGTGGGACGCCCTGTATAGTATCATCAGTTGTCTGATGGGAGGCTTTGGCAGTGGCTAGTTACCGCCAAGACGTGCCGCCAAGCGATTTAGCGTTCTGGCACGATGGCGTTTAGAAACCAATTAGGAGTATGAGCACACTGCCATACCACTTCTAAGTTACCCCGCTACCATCTAAGACTGCATCGTCACTTACCATCAGGTGAGATTGCAGTCAAGGACTATCTTGTCATCGAATAAAAAAAGAATCATCATCCTCATGTAATTTAAAAATGGAACGATCTTTCACTCCGAAACATGGCAACCAAGGAAGTAACTTATCAAAGGATTTAAATTTCGAATTGGCTTGCAAATAGGAAGCTGTTTATTAAAAAACTAGTAAGGCGCGTGGGTGCGCGGCTCGCTAAAGCGAACCGCGGTTTTTCTGTCCACCAAGTAGACCTTCGGGTCTTGATCATCTTTCTCCAAGGAAGCACTCTTCCATCTTTTATAGTCTCTTAAATAAACACCGACGAAATTTGTATGGCCGCCATCTTGGATCCGCCATTTCGGAGGGTTTTTTCAGCTTTCTGCCAATTGGATGAGGTTTCGAGTGACATTTGTTTGAACACTCCCCACCTATCTTCGATATCCTGGCCGTGCTCCTCACCCGTCTCCGAAATCCTCAATCATCAGCTCCCTCCATATTTTTCATCCAAATGAATTTTTGTTCTCTATACGAAATCATCAGAAATTTCGGAAAGGAACCTATCAAAGTCTTGCATACAAAAAAATAAATTCCGCCATCTTAATTTTTTTTCTATTCATCAAGTAGACCTGCGAGTCTTGATCATCTTTTTCCAAGAAACCACTCTTCCATCTCTTATAGTCTCCGAGATAGGCATACCGACGAAATCTGTATGGCCGCCATCTTGAATCCGCCATTTTGGATTTTTTTTCAGCTCCCTGCCAATTGGATGAGGTTTCGAATGACTTTTGTTTGAACACTCCCAACCTATCTTCAATATCCTGGCCGTGCTCCTCACCCGTCTCCGAAATCCTCAACCATCAGCTCTCTCCATATTTTTGCTCCGTACGAATTTTGGTCCTCTCTACGAAACCATCAGAAATTTTGAAAAGGAACCGTATTAAAGTCTTGTATATATTTTGTATGGAAAAAAATTAATTCCGCCATCTTGAATTTTTTTTCTGTTCACCAAGTGGAACTTCGGCTCCTGATCATCTTTTGCCAAGAAACTACTCTTCCATCTCTTATACTCTCCGAGATAGACACAAACAAAATTTGTATGGCCGCCATCTTGAATTCGCCATTTTGGAGTTTTTTTCGGCTCTTTGCCAATTGGATGAGGTTTCGAGTGACATTTGGTCGAACACCCCCCACCTATCTTCGATACCCTGGCCGGTGCTCCTCACCCGTCTCCGAAATCCTCAATCATCAGCTCTCTCCATATTTTTGTTCCGAATGAATTTTTCTCCTTTATACGAAACGGTGGGTGAAAAAAAATTTTTCCATACAAAATTTTACAGGAGAGGTGATCAATGAGTCAGTCAGTCAGTCAGTGAATCAGCACGAGTAGCTATATATATATTAAAAAAAAAAAATGAACACTTTAACGCGGGAAAAATTATGGTTGTTCGTTGTTCTTCGTTGATTTTGAAAAGTAAATTGTATTTTAATTTCCGCGCATTGTTTGCGAAACGTACACAATACATATCTATATCTATACTATTATAATAAAGAGAGAGCGCGAATTTTGTGAGTTTGTATGTATGTCCGGAGCAAACTTTGGAACCACCGCACCTATTACAATAATTCTTTTTCAACACACTTGCTCATAAAGGGGCTCCCGGTTCACCGCAACTAGGCACACAATGACACCTCTAACTCAAACTGTGACTTTTGATTACTATTATTCACAATGTGAGTTATAGAATTTTTTTTTTTTAATTTTATTGGGTGAGTTGCTGTGTTCTTAAAAAAGTTTCTATTACAAAAAAGATCTTGTTCAATAATTTATAAAAATATCGTGTTAAATTGAACCACCAATTGGAAGAAGGGAATAAAGGCCATTTTTTGCGAAATCGACTTATGCCCATTTTTGTGTACCTAAGACATAGCCCTACTCTGCGAATAGAAAATTAGAACTATATCACTCTTATTTCATACACTTTTTTGCAATCAAAGAAACTGTTAGTTGGAAGAAAGAAATAAATCCGGCTTTTATTCCCTTCTTCCAACTGATACACTTATGTCCCTAGTGTTAATTTGTGATTTGACTGCTTAATTCAAATAAAAATAAATACAAATGAATTTAATCACCATTGTTTTAAGTTATATTTGAGATATACGTGCAATTTAGAGATTGATAAGTTAATCATTTCGTATTTTCTCAAATAAGACTAGTGATAGTAGTTGCACCGATTCGTTTGATGAGGAGGTTCAAGATGAAACTCCAAAAAAGAAAAGAAGAGGTGTTAAAAATACTCATCAACACAAAAAAGAAATGCAAAAGTCATCAGATAAGATAATCGCACTCAATATCTCACAATACAGAAGTTTTGAGTACAGCTCAAGCCAAAAAGTTTACTTGACATGTTCTAAGTTTATAAATGGCTAAGATAAAGAGCCTTTTATGAGTTTTATGCTTTAAAAAGTATCTGTGAACCCAGCACTATCATTAATTAAGGCATATATGCTTTTAAAATACCAATAAATGGGACAAAAAAAATGACAAACGTAAAATAACTCAATACATTCTTGACGAATTTAAAAAAAAATTATGATATTAAGGTTTCGCCTACTACAACATCCGAAACTGCTGAAATCGATGAAGAATAGAATAACGTCACTTAGCACTTTCAGTATTTCAAATAAATAAATATATTTTCTCATTAATTTGACTTTTTTCGTGCCAGTACTTAATCAATTGGAAGAAGGAAATAAATCCAAAAACTTTAAATGTGTATATCTTAGTTAATATTAACATATGTCGTTCCAATCTATCAGTAAATAATCATAATTAATATTACCTTCATTTCATTCATACATCATAAGAGGCTATGTGCCGAAAATTAAAAGTTAAGACGTTTTTTTCGATTATCTCCGTTCCCAGTTTTTTGATTTATTGCCTTCTTCCAATTGGTGGTTCAATTAATGTACCTATTGCTTGCTCATTTCATACAACTCCGTATTTAAATAGATAATTTCAACATGTACGTGTTTAATAAATAAAACTGTCAGTAACTTTTGTTTTTTTTTTTGTAATAAAGAAAACTCGAAATTCCCCATTTTGTACGTGGCTATAAGAGAAATGCCAAAAAAAAAAAGAAACCTCATTCTTTTAGTCTATGGCCATTAAAGGTGCGCGCGCATTCCGGAAAACTGATTAAATCAAATAAACACCTGAATAGGCTGTATGGTCGTCGATCTTTGCCTGCCCTCAAGAGCATCTCAAGAGGGCGAACAAAAGAACAACATTAATTTTTCCCGCCATTGCGAAAAAATTTTCACATCTCGTTTTCACTGTTTTGTACCATAATGTACTATTTTAGTGTTTTTTTTCTTCACAAGTGTGTTGAAAAACGTCGTATGATACACGTGTATATTGATGATTACCGTCCTCGGCTACCTTAAGACCCTCACCTGACGGCTCGGGTCTCAATAGCGCCTCAGCGGTAATCACCAACTTTTACACTTGTACCATAATGTTCTATTACCATTTCAAAGGTACATTATTCCAGATGGTTATAGGCTATAATTATGTTAATAAATGTATTATGGCTAGATATTATGTGCAAAATTGTTAAAGAAGTCGGAAATTTTTTTGACTCTTAAACGTTTTCAAGGCGTGCGCTGGGTCATATACTGTTATTGGATGAAAATGATGTATGGGTGAATTGTTCCTCTTAAAGAGTTCTAAAAAAAAGTCCGCGATAGCATATGTCTATATTCTAAGGATAACTTACAGTAACCATTTCTATCTTTCAAATTTTGATTAAAAATAATGAATTATTTTCGAAGCTTCTTTAAACGATGTGATGTCAATCTATATCTAAATAAATATGTTTATTATCGTAAGTATTTAATTTAGAACATATTTGCCCTTTACACTATACAATTTAAATAAATATCTTAGGAGTTATCGGAAAATTAATAAATATATCCGCGCGACAAAATAATAAAATGGTGCCGGCCGGCGCGGCGGGGCACGGTGGCGGGTATCGATGTGGGATATTCGTGTGGTTCCTGTGGTGATCTTATTGACAATCGTCTCCTATAAGAAGCTCAAAAGAACAAATATTTAATTTTCAACCCGGACGAAGTCGGCGCGGGCTTCTAGTATATGTATACAAGCCACAACTAGGCATTGATGGACTTCAATGCCTCTTTTGCTGGCCGCTGCAGTAATGTACTATTTTTATAGACGTTTAACCTGTGACATACTGTGACCCGCGGGATTTTATAAACTAAATCCACGCGGATGAAATCCACTAATGATCCAACGGGAATGGGTCTGCTTTGACTGCCCGTCTTGACATGCGTTGAATTGGTGTACCTACGTAGGCATTTTTGCATTTTTGAAGCTTTATTGTGGAAGCACTGTATACATAGCATAGCTTTGTAAAAAAAAAAAATTTTTTTTGAAAAGAGCAACTGCTGAGTTTCTTACCGGCTCTTCTCAGCAGAATCTGCATTCCGAACCAGTGGTAGATTTATGACGTGTCATAAGAGCTACAAGTTAGCCTACATGAAATAAATTAATTTTGAATTTGAATTTGATCGACTCACTTCTGGGCACAGTAGAGTTAATTCAATTGATCGTATAAGAATTCGATGACGTCAAAGTAAAATTAACCATAAGAGCATTGAATTAAAGCTCAATTGCGTGTATAATGCATTCTTATACGTTTGCGTATACGATACACTCGAAATTAAAATCGGATGTATTTAATTTATGACTTTAAACCAATACAGTTAAGGATCATTTTACTGTGATAAAGAAGATTTTTTTTTATAGACGTTTAACCTGTGACATGGAAGCGACAAAGGCGGCGTTAGAGAGCGAAAGAAAAATCCAGCAATTGCAAATGCAGGCCATCAACGCGCTGTGGAAAAAGGTGTCCACCTTGCAGAATATAGGTAGGTAAAATAATAGTAATGTAAGTAAATTAATAAAAAAAAATGACCTTTTGGCTGAATCCGGCCACAGAGATTAGCCATCTACACGTGAGATATTATAGTACACAACTATGTGCGCAAACACAGGTGTACTCATTATTCCCTCACTCTCATACAAGCTAGATCTCATCATTGCTTTCCATCATTAATTTTCTTTAAGCGCAAGAATATCTCGCAATACAAAAAATAAACGATCAGGCTAATCTTTAGAACGGCCGAACCAATTTCGACGGGATTTTCACTTCATTTTCAAAGCTATTTTTTCAAAATATAAACTAAGCAAATCATTCGATAGCAATTTTTGTTCCATCGTTCAAAAGTCTGAACTATGAGAATGTAAAGTCTGATTTTTAATTCGGTGGAATTCTGACACTTGTCATTTTATAAATAGAGCGAGTTATTTGTATGAAAAACAGTATTACCACCTGTAGTTCGATTTTACCCCAAACTATCTGTCAGGCATTTGTCATAAATATCTATACTCGGAATTATAATTCGATTCCACATTTGACATTAGCTACTGTCATTTCGTAAAATAATGATACCACATATAATAGTGTAGTGATGAACACAAAAATCGATAAACAATCGCGATTTATGTTTATGTAATCATAATATTGGTGTGCCAATTAAAGACTAAATTATTGATTTTTATTTAAATAAATACATAATTATTCATAATAATTATTTATTAATTAGTAACCGCTGCTTTATTTTATAAAAAGTTAATATTTTTGTTTTTTATATTAAAAACAAAACTTATAATAAAAGAGCCTATATATCCCATGTTGTCCAAGAATAGGAAAAAATGAGTAGGCTAGATAATATGTTAATTGACAATATCACAGATACATTTATAATAAATGTTACAGAAAGTGACAGCGATAGAAAGCAGTGACGGCGACGATTTATAAAATAAAATATTACCATAATATATATTCTATTTCTTTTATTTCTCATGTTCCTTCATGATCACATTTTTTTATTTATTTCACACACAATTATTAAAGAAAACTCTCAGATCCTTAATAAAATTAATCGTCATAACTAAATTATCCGTTCAGAAATATTTAATTTCCTGATATACTTAGTTTCTATTAAAGTAGTAGTTGTTTAGATATACTACTATAAACGAGAGGAATCGATACGGAAATATTCCATTTCCGTATCGAATAATTTCGCAACGTCACTATTTAGTACTTGTCATAACGTTGCAACACTGAAATTGTCAAATCTGGAATCGAATTAAAATTCCGACTATAGATGTGCGGCAATTGATATTTATTTTTCTAAGTTTAAATTTGATATTTTTTTTGTGGGATTTTTTAAATCTCTGGTAACATTAAGATACGTCAGAATTCCACGCAATTAAAAATCAGACTATAAGTATATTGGTTATTTTTTAGATCCAAAGAGCAGGGAGTCTGAATCGGAGGATAATTCGGAGGCGTTGAGGCATCTGACGGAAACCTGTGTTAATTTACAAGCGCAGGTGAGTTACTATGCCACTATAGAATTCATAATAAATACGAATAGAATTTATAATTCTTACTTGTTGGCTGAACTTGGATGGATCGTTGCCTAGGCTCAACATAAAAGACGAAAAGTAACTCCTTGAGCCGCCGCCTGGTGGCGCCTCTCTCGCTATCGAACCTCGCAAGTGTCGTCCATTTTTTTATGTCTTGTCAAATTTCCAGTGTTAATTTACTAATACTTTTATAATAAATAGTACAAGTTATTTCGGGTTTATTCTTCTTCCACATTACTATAAGATTATAATTAATGAGAAAATGTGTTTGTTGGTTTGTCCTTCAATCACGTAGCAACCGATTGTCGTGATTTTTTGCATGGGTACACTTGAGGTCCTGCAGAGTGACATAGATTACTTTTTATCCCGGCAAATCAAAAAGTTCCCGCGGGATTTAAAAAAATTCATGATTCTCTATGTTAAATAGCCTCCTCCTTTTTGGAAGTCGGTTAATAAAGATTAAAGTGCCTTCAATCTTTATGTCGTATGTATTTATTTGAAATCCGGTATCCGGCCGGATACTCGTTTAATATCCGGTATTCTGCTGGATTTAAAATTTGAGCCGGATAGGCCGGATACTGGGTAGTTACCGGGTATCCGTTTCATCTCTAATTTAGATGAATGAATGAATGAATGAATATGCCCGTGGCGTAGGTGGTGGAGCTGCAAAGCTGCATGCAGGAGGTGCTGCGTGCGGTGTGCGGGCGGCAGCGTGCTGAGCCCGTCGCCACGCAGACCGATATCGTGGCCGTCGTCACGCCGCAGGTGACACTAGCTTCCCTCTTGTCATATAGGTGGTGGAGATGCAGAGCTCGATGCGATAGCCTTACTCCATATTCAAGCATGCAACAACTCACAACAATGGAACTAAGGGGCGCATAGCCTTACTCCATATTCAAGCATGCGACAACTCACAAATATGAAACTAGAGGGCGCCTAGCCTTACTCCATATTCAAGCATGCAACAACTCACATATTCAACTCGCAACAATGGAACTAGATGGCGCTTTACGCCCACAATGTTGCACAACCGTACTACAGCTGCCGGCGATCCTAAATCGCGATAGCCTTACTCCATATTCAAGCATGCAACAACTCGCAACAATGGAACTAGATGGCGCTTTATGCTCCACAACAATGTCGCGCAACATTACTACAACTGCAGGCGATCCCACATCGCGATAGCGTTACTCCATATTCAAGCGTGCAACAACTCACAAGAATGGAACTAGAGGGCGCATAGCCTTACTCCATATTCAAGCATGCGACAACTCACAACAATGGAACTAGATTGCGCTTTAGGCTGATTGCATAGTAACGCTTACCGCCAGCGCGCGAGGCACGAATCTATAGTTTCCTTGTACATTACATAGTTGACCCGCGCTCATGGCAAAATGCGCGCGGTTCGTTGGTTCGTTGGCACTACGTAACCGTGCGTATTTTTTTAAATAAACATAGATATCTAAAAAAGTGATGGTTTAACAAAGTCTCCGACCTCTATATCGGGGGAATGAGTATTTAAATTAAAAAAAATACCGTGCGTACTACTAAACACGTTACGCAGTGTAGCGCGCTTACGGGCTCGCGCCTGGAAATCGGATTTTCTAGTTCGATTTGTGTTTGAAATCGAATTTTAGATTCGTTATGATATATCGGTCTCATGTCTATGATATGATTTTACATGGCAGGAGGAGCGCTGCAGTTGGCTACGACGGCCGCAGTCGCTCGCCCTGTCAGCCGCCGCGCCGCAAGCCGCAACGCATCACAACGACCACCCGTAAGTGACCTTGCAGTAAAAGTATACTATTTAAAGTTCGACTAGAAACGTCATTTAAAGTTCGTCAAGGAATGACATTTAAAGTATGGGGTTTTTAAACGTTTTCTACCTTCATGAACTGAATGTTCAAAGCTAAAAGACGCAGTTTCGCACCTTCCGCTAACTTAAATTACTTGACTGAAACAACATGTCCGCTAAACAATAGTTGATTCGTGGCTGCTTTTTGTAATCCTCTGTCGTATCGAGAATTTTACAAGCATTGAAAATTACATTTTTCATAATTTTCTCCAGTGTAAAAGCAGCCGAAGTCGAAGCTCTGGACATTGAGCGCACCGAGTCGGTGATCGAGGAGCCCAGTATAGACGACCTAACCGAACGAGAGCTGGTCGTCGACTGATAATTGTTTACTCTTTAGCTCGTAGACTACAGTCACATCTCATAGACAATCGCGTGTGAGCAGTGGCGTGCACAGAGGTTTCAAGTAAGACGGGAAAAAGGCAGTCAATTGACTGTTTTTGACCTACTTCCAATAAGTATTGAGTAAGAGAGAGCGGGAACTTAGATTCCACATTGACATGCTCCATGCGTGCCAATATAGCGCAACCTTTTTCAAGTAAAATAAAAGCTCATACAAGTGAAAGTAGAACTTGTGAAAGGAGTTTTGACGACCCCCTTGGCGCAGTGGCGAGCGCTGTGGTCTCATAACTGGGACGTCTCGGGTTCGATTCCCGGAGGGGGCAATTTGGAAATTTTTTAATTTCTGAATTGTCTCTGGTCTGGTCTGGTGGGAGGCTTTGGCCGTAGCTAATTACCACCCTACCGTCAAAGACGTGCCGCCAAGCGATTTAGCGTTCCGGTACGATGGCGTGTAAAAACAGATTAGGGATATTTGTTGAATTTACACTGCCATACCCCTTCTAAGTTAGTCCGCTACCATCTTAGACTGTATTGTCACTTACCATCAGGTGACATTGCAGTCAAGGACTATCTTGTCATTGAATGAAAAAAAGAAAGAGATTTCATGCATTTATAATGTTTACCCATAAATGATTTCATGTTCCAGCAAATAAAACTATCTTTATTTTTTGTATGAAGTGCACGCCACTGAATTGCCTTAAGGCTGCTGTTCCACTAAAATTGTTAAATGACCTGCTTCTATGGTTCATAGATGTAAGAAATGTATGACAGTGTAATAGCGACAACATGATTTTTGCTATTACACTTTCATACATTGTGGCTGGCCGCTTTTTATCGAAAGTATCATTGCGAAGTGTGCTATTTCAAAATAAGCCTTTATTTTATTGAAAAAAAAAAACATTTTTGTTTTCTATATCTTTAATTCGCTAGGAAAAAAGACAAAAAACATGACCATTCCTCGAAAATTTCGTAAGCACTGAGGCTGAAATCTTTAGACCGCACTCTCCTCAGCTCCGACTCAAGACAGAGCCCAAAACGAGACAAATTTATGTCAGAGCATATTTGTGTTTCGTTTTAACTCTATCTTAAGTCTGAGATAAGTCAGAGCACGCTCTTTAGATCTCAGCATGAGAGATTCAGAAATTGTAAAACTTCGGCAATATAAAATTCATAATGCGATTAAGCGATTGTAGCGATGATAAGTTTTAAAGTCCATGACATTAGATTTAAGTTATTTATTGTTATTAATTATGTTAATTAAGTTGCTTTGAGCCCTTTTCCAAAAAATGATCATCTCATTTATTTATTCATTCGCATTCATTCATTAAATGGTAATTTTTTATGTCGCCATTTTCTATATCTGTCTTTGTTAGGGTGAGACGCGTGAGTGAGATAGAAATAGAAAATGGCTGTATATCATTCCCATTCTTATTGGTAGTTTTAACTATATAAGGTAGTTTTAACCGACAGATGAATATGACGTTTAAACAGATTGCCGATACAAAAACTGTCAAAACGTCAACTTTATTCGTCCGTCAAAATTTACTTGGCGATAGTGAAATAGCGCCATTATCGAATATTAACAATCTCTGTTAAAGCATTACGAATGTTCATAAATAATTTAAAAAAAAATCATTCATAATAAAGTAAAGAACTAATTACAATCGTGGTTGTTAATCTTGTAACGAATTTTCCATAGATTTAGTTGAAGCTAAGCTTGATTTTTGTAAGTGTGGTGCAAGTATGTATATACACTATACAGCGTGTAGAAAAGTCCTCGAAAAGACTAAAGGTATATAGCGTCTGATAGGGAATCCTTGATCACAGGTACTGGAACAGTTTTTGAGTAAACTACACCCCTAGTTTTCGCCAAAAAAAAATCAAACATAACACTAAAAATTTAAAAACAAATAAACTGAGGGTTTATTTGTTTTTAAATTTTACTCAACTCATCACTGCATCATAAGGTTATATCAAAAGCATTATATAAATTGAATAAGTTTATATGTATAATGAAGGAAGTATGGTTCTTCCTATTCAATAAAATTTTATAGGTGAATATTATATACTACTAGCTGATGCCCGCGACTTAGTCTGCGTGGATTTAGTTTTTAAAATCTACTCTATGATTTCCCGGGATAAAAGTAGCCTATGTCACTCTCAAGTATACCCATGCAAAAGATCACGTCGATTCATTGCTCCGTTGCTGCGTGATTGAAGGACAAACAAACACACTTTCGCATTTATAATATTACTAAGGATATAAGATGCTCAATATACATAACCTTTAGTAGTTTCTATGGACTTTTATTACACGCCAAATAAAAACATATGGCATTTTAATAACACAATTTTACGGACACTGCCATCTGACTACTTAAATAGAAACATTTCATCTTATAATATGCAGTATATTTTTGTTCAAAGATCTGTCTATTATTTACACATTTACAAAACAGAAATTAATATTTAAAGTAACATTAAAAACATGTCTGGATTTGAGACCGGTCGCAAGTTCGATTCTCCACGGCTCCTGTCAGTTTATTTCGACTGATTAAATATACGCCTTTATTAGACAAAGTGCAAAATGACGTAACATCACATCATCCGGTTCGAAGGACCAATATCAAAAGTCATAACTGAGCTTCTCATGTAAATACAATACACAAAGACTAATATTAACAATTTATTTATATCTAAGGTTTTAAATACACTGACGGACAAACCTTGTTTTAAGCTTTCACCTATCTATTTAGTATTGTTGTACCAAATTGTGTTTAGTTAAGTTGTTCTGTTAGTTAGGTCGAGTAAATTTTAGCGTAGCTTTAAATGGTTTTAATAGGTTTGTAGAAGTTAAGTTAAGAGCTTAATTTTAAAAATATATTTGTATATGAAAGAATTTTAGCGAACTCTTCGGTAGGTCTTGGTTTTTCGTTATTTATTAAAAGTGCTAATTTTGTTGTACACAATTTTTGAACTGATTTTATTTAGTTTAAACAGCTTTAAAATATAATGCCTCCTTTTCCGCTGACCTTTTTGAAAAATATATTTAGAATTATAATTGTCAGGAATAATGTACAACAACAGAATTACTACCAATATATCGACCGTAGCAATTAACATAGTCGTATGTGAAAAATCACTACTTTAGGGTACGGCCGTTCAAAGTTTCAAATATGTGAAAAGTGAAGAATAGTCAATATACCTAATTTTTGCACTTGCAAAAACCAAAGATGGTTGGTTGATTTTAAAAGTTTCATAATTGGTGGGGGCATTGCTATTTTTGTTCTAAGACCTTTAATGCAATAAAATGAATATCGTTAAAATGTAGATCCGACACTGTTAATTGCTACGGTCGATATGCAAAATAAACAATTTTCTGTTTATTAGCTTTTGAACAGTTGATCCTTATGAGTGTCCATTTAAAAAACTAAAAAATTTTTTATTGAAGAAAAAGATTCTAAGAAACTAAGACCGAAGATTCTCTTAATTTCTCTAAAAGTTAAGAAATATTAATTTATTTGTTTAGACTTAAGATATATGGATATATGGCCTTTTATGGAAGCTTTATTTTTTGTCACTTTTTTGATTAGTTTTATGGTATATTTCTTGCATTTCACGAGGGCGCGTGGCTCATGGTTGTGTGCGTCTCGTATCTCTATAAGTGTGAGCGAGAGCTTGCTCGCGCCTGACCGCTCCCACCTAGGCTCCTGACAGGCACGCACACTTACGCAATGTGCATGTACACGACGTAACCACAAGTAAAGCTCACGCGCCCTCGTGAATTGCAAGAACTATAATATGGTGTGACAACACCGAATCTCTTACTACGCTTTATTTTTGAAAATATTATTTCTTTGTAAAATTAAATAAAAAATAAGGACTTTTTTTTTGTAATCGTTTGGATTCGTTTTAGGCAACCTTTGATGTCTAAAATAATTTTCTATGTAAAGAAAACTTGGGCAGTCATGGGGACTGTCGACATAAGTGAAAACTTAAAATTTGGATGTAACAGTGTTTTTTTTTTTTTTAATTTTAATTTAAGTATTAGCACCTGCCAAAAATCGCTCAACGAGCCAAAACTAGTTTTCACTTCAAAAATCGGTCTCAACCAAAAATTTTTAGTTAGTACGAATCCAAACGAAACTATTTTAACAACTAATTTTTTATGTATGTCACTACCCCTAGTCATTTTTAACTCATTAATTAATTCAGCCCGCGAGGCGTAAGCTCAGCTTTATATTTGTGTGAGTGATCGCAGCACTGTCTTCTCGCTTTGTGTAGGCTCAAGCCTTCGAGCCTGTAGCACACATTCTCCGCGATAAATATAGCGATATCGCTGAAGTTGACTTTCCGCTGTATGACATGCGAAAGTATCTGTTCTAGCGCAGAGATTTAACTATGAATATCTTTCTTTCTTTCTTTTCGTAATTTTAGCGATGACTCAGGTTTGTAGCAAAGTTCACTCTGTAGAAAATGTAGCAAACGAAACAGTTGTTATTGGTACATTCTTTTTGACCAGTTCCGATTTAATGTCATAACAGTGTGCAAAAAAAATAAGTGCATGTGTTCTTATATTTTATATTTCACTGTAACTTTATAATGAAAGCTCTATTTACATCAAAATATAATGAAATATATCAATAGCATTTTTCAAATACTCAATCAAATATAAAAAGTGACAGAAATTATTTCAAGTACAATTTCAAAACAAATAATATTAATGATTTTCATTAAATAGAATGTCTCTCCCAAATCTTTGTGAGAGAAACAAGCAGTTTAACTTAAATTTCGCATGTCACACAATGGACAAGTAATGGCGGAAGTTCAGCGGTTTCGCTTCCGTGTTCTCATGGAGGTGTGCTAAAGACTAATTTAAGGTTAGGTCGCAGTCGTATTTTAAAATTGTATTCAACCGTTTTTACAATACTGACTAAATGTGACTAATTTCAAACTTTTTTCTACATACTAAATACAGGCGAAAGTTTCCCATCGCCACTGTAAAAACTATAAAAAACTATAAACTAAGATCCTGTCCTTTACACTTCAGTAACGTCCGTAAATAGTCCTGTTCTTTTTAATTACAGTTTTAAGGGGTTTTTTTTTTGTAGAAATGGCGAAAACATCAAATCTCTAACGCTATCTATAGAACGTGCTCTGACTTAAGATAGAGTTAAAACGGGATACAAAAATGCTTTGACATAAATGTGTCTCGTTTTAACTGTCTTGAGTCTAAGCAGAGTGAGAGATTTATAGATTTCAGCCTGAAAAAGGTTTCACGTAAAAGGGCCAAGTTAGACTACGCTAGCCACGCTAAGCACAGTTAAGCTATTGCATAGCTTCTATCGCGGGCCTTGAGCGTGGAGACCGAATCCAGAAATTCCGTAACGAAAATGACCTGACACGGGACTCCTCTCACCGCTAGATGGCGTTGATAAAAAATGCTTTGCAATAGCTTTACCGCGGCAGTCCCCGAGTGCCACATGTCTTTTTTTCATTCAAGCGTTAAGTCCACTTTGTATTGATGCCGATTTCGATGTACTTTCTTACTTATCTCTTCATTGTCTACTCGGTTATTAGCTGTACCTACCCAAGCAAAAAACTGTCGATTCGTTACTCCATTGCTGCGTGATTGAAGGACAAACCATCAAATAACAGTAAAATTTATATTTACCACATATTTGTCTCATTGTTTTTTCTGAATAAAAAATTAAACACCAAATCATTGACAATATTATTTGTATTAAATAGGATTATTTTGACGCAATATTGAGCCAAGAAGCTTTTCGCCATTTCTATAAAAATGTCTGTCTTAATCATTTTTATGCCGCTTTCTGATTGGTCGGTGCGGTATTTACTGTCGAAATAAAAGCGCTCGGTAAAGAATCTGTACCGAGTCGTTAAAGAATCTGTACCGAATCAGTACTTACCGAGAATGCAGATACCGCACCGACTTATTTGGGAGTGAACTATCACGTAATAATGTCATGTAATATTGTAATATTACAGTTGAACTGTTATGTCGGTTGTGTATATGACCTCTTTGAATCCTCGATTTTGCTAAAACCTATAATGAAAGTTATTTCTAAATTCGAGAAGATATATTTACAGTGGTAAAGTAGGTAGTATTGTAAAGCAACATTCATTTTTATTTTTCTATAAAGGTTTTATTTTTTAGGAGAAGTGAATTTTTTTTCCTGTGATTGATAAATTAATGTAGTCGACAGCTCTGCCTGAGTTCTAGAAATTGTAAGTTAAATTGGAGATTTGAACTCCATTTATATTTTGAAACGTAAGTTTAATGTTTGACTCTCAAAATTTTTGGGATTTCGGTCAATTTTTACCTTAAAAGGGAAAATTTAGTTAAATCACAAACGCTTTCGCTTGAAGCTTGCGCGGAATAATTTTAAAAGTTTAGTGTTAAGGAGGTGCACAAAATACAATTTTTTATTATGTTCGAGTCAAATATAACCTTTTAAAGTCTAAACTAAGGTTGAAATCTATAGACCGCACTCTGATCTGCTCAGATTCAAGACAGAGATAAAACGAGACAGATTTATGTCGAACCATATTTGTGTCTCGTTTTAACTCTTATCTTGAGTCTGAACTAAGTCAGAGCACTCTCTATAGATCTCAGCATTAGTACCTATTAGTGCCATCCTTTTTCTATAAACATTTCGAAAAACATTCTGAAAAGAACAAAATTAATTTCTGACATCATGTCATTTACATTTTTGAAAGGTACTTACTTATATACTCAACCTAAGCTCAAGTAAATGGAAAATATCAGAAGTTAGTTTATATAATTTACTTAGCTATATAATTGTTTGACTCGAACATATCATTATGTAGACAATGGTGTCTGTAATCGTTGACTGTAGGTACGTGTTGTACACAGGTTAGTCTAAGTTTGAATTCGATGACGTTAGCGACAAAGTAAATTAAACCTTAACTCTACTGGTTAAAGTCGTAAATTCAGTACAACCGATTTTAATTTGGAGCGTCTCGTATAAGAATGCATACACGAAATTGAGCTCTATTCAAATCCAATTATGGTTCATTTTACTTTGACGCTAATGTCAACGAATTCTTATACGATCAATCGAATTTAAATAGACTAACCTACTGAGTGATGTTATCCTGTACCCAGCCGATATTTGTACAACCTTATTGTTGTTGACTTTATAATTACTTTAAGATTAATTAAAGTTAGGCTATTATTCAAAGAGATATCTAGAATATTTCCGCACATAATATGTAGGGATTCCGCGTAAAAATAAAATACTGTTGATATAAAAGTTAGGACCGTGACAGGGATAGTTTGCATCCCAGTCTACTACTTTTATTCCTGGTAATGGACAAGGTCCCGCGTAATTTTCTTGAATCCAGAAATAAAGCCGCTTAAATATCGGGTAAGCTGATAAAAAGTTTCAGATAAAATGTATCAGGCTCGATTTTTCATATTACATCACATTGTACCTGCATTTTGGTGAATAAATGATCTATCTAAAAAAAGTTTCGAAAAATTTCGAATATGAGTGAAGTTAGAATCGATTGGTTTTCTTCTCTGCTCTATAATTAATGATTAACATTGAAGGGGTTTACTGGCGGGCATACTAACCCCTTATGAATTCAAGTAATTATGAAGTCAACAATTTTCCAAAAATACTTGCCGTCCTGACCACTTCAATTATTACTAGAAAGCGTACCCACCTTATTTGTTGTCATTTCTTTAGAGCCTGTATTTATTGTGTTTTATAAAATCATTTTAAAAACTATATTGTGTTTCATTTACACACCTGACTGTATTTAAATAATAAACATACAAAGATTCAAAATTTGGAATTTCCTTCCGGTTTTCCAACATTGGGTAAGTAATCACACTTTAAATCAGAGAGAATAGGCATCTTCTAGGCAAGGGCGCTCCATCTTGCATGCATCTTCACTTATAATCAGGTGTGATTGCATTCAAGCGCGAATCTATTTATATTTAAAAAAAATCTTATCCTCACAATAATTGTTTATGCTTTGAAAGCAACGTGAATACGATATCTTACGAAGAGTCTAAATAAAAATACATTTGCTAAAAAATCCCGTATAATTAATAGTAATAGAATAGTAGGTATATGATACAAAAGTACACTTAATCAGTGATTCAAAATCACGCTTAGATTATAACCGAAACAGTCTTTCCTCGTATTTACACATTCGCGTCTCATACACTCTCGCCGCGCGCAAATGTGTAAACATGCCTTTACATTAGGTAATACATATTAGTATTATTTCGATTCATTTAATGACGATTTGATAAAAGGGAAGATAGTGTTTATTTTTTCATGAAGAAAACGTTCACTTAATAACTAAGAGGCAAAGGTTTTTTTATCGGACAATGGTACTAGTTATGATGTAGCAGTAGTAGTAGGTACATAGTCTTAAAACTAAAATTTCCCTGCGCAGAAGCTTTTTGATTTCCTTTATAGACGGTGTCTAACAAAAAGAGCATGTCGCTGCTTCAATTCAAAAGTACCACAAATAAAAAAATTGTGGAAATGTTTTTATTGCAAAATTACAATCTTAATCCATCATATTTTTATATTTAAAAAAGTCGCCCAACATGTGGATCGACAAAAAAGCGTTAGCCCAAACACTCACGCCAACATTGGAAATTGGACGGAATGTGAGGGTACTTAGAAAATCTGTGACAATTAGTCACGAAGCGTCCACACGTTGGGATTTGTCGGGGCCAGATTTAGGTAAATAAATCCTAACAATTCACTAGCCGCACTTTTCTAATCTATAAAAATTAATGTTGCTTTTCATGCCTCCATAAAAATTGTAACTATCATAATAATTAGGTATATAAATTACGGACTTACAGTATACATTTCTAACTAGTATATTACTTAAAAAACTGTACTGTATGACGTGTATTATTTTCACCTTTATTAGGCTAACAGCAATTTGCATCGCCAAGTAGGTAAACTTTGTAAAGAGCCGCTAAAGAGTTGTCACTTTGTGATAACCACGGCCGCTCTGCCAATAGTGTCACGAAAAACAAGTAAACTTTAACCGCCAAATAAAGCTATTGACGTCTTGACAGTTTTTGTATTGGCATTCGTAGTTTACTTGTAAGATGGTTGACTGCCCCATTTCAAAACCTAGTAAGTGTGATTGACAAAATAACATATTTGTGGTAGTCCTTCTGAATTCTGAACTCTTCAGTATCTGTTGGTAAATTAATATTTCGTAAATAAACTACTTTGAAAGTTTTTATCTACTATACAGGGTTAAATAAAAAATACCAGAAAGCTCTCGGCACGTAATTGTTATCATTAAAACTAACAACTTTTGTTCTACGACTTTTTTTTTAACTCGATATTTTGTGAAATATTTGATATTCACTATTTTACATAGACTCTCTCCTTGTAACTACTCTGTAACATCGGCAACGCCGCACGAACCACACGCACGTGTCTTGGTCTCGAGTCTCACAGAGTAATGTCACTTTAGAGAAATAACATAATTTATTAATTTTTTTGTATGAAAAAAATTAATGCGGAATTTTGAAAAGTCGTAGAACAAAAGTTGTTAGTTTTAATGATAACACTTACGTGCTGAGAGCTTTCTGGTATTTTTTATTTAACCCTGTATAAAAATAAGTCGGGTTTTCCTTCCTGACGCTATAACTCCAGAACGCACGAACCGATTTCCACGGTTTTGCATTCGTTGGAAAGGTCTCGGGTTCCGTGAGGTTTATAGCAAAGAAAATTCAGGAAAAATTGGAATCTAATTCCACGCGGACGAAGTCGCGGGGTCAAAAGCTAGTTGGATATATTTATTACTTTGCTAAGCCATCTACAAAACATGTTTTTTTGGCCCCTGTAAAATTTTGTCAATCACACTTACTAGGTTTTGAAATGGGGCAGCCGTGGTGCTATATACCCTAAGAGTATACAGAAGATAGAAGGTATTTAATGCCAGTTTAGTGCTGGTTGCATGTCGCGAACCTAACTGAGCTATCTTGACATATTCTGTATGCGATAGAAAGCGGTAGGTTTTGATAAGAGTTTTTAAAGGATATGGTGTATATTATTCTCTACTTTGTTCGCGCCAAAATAAAAACAAACATGGCGCTACGAGTATTTATAAATTGTAATCTGTCAACAATCTACTCTTCCTTAGTCGTCTTAAAAGGTAAACAAATCACAGAAAGTGTTTCGGAGAAACGCGTAACCACCAACCGTATCCAGCTACAGTTCCGTAAGTTGTCGTAACCGCCCGGGCGCTTGTGTTGTTCTTTTAAGTTTTGTTTATAGCACGTATGCATTGACAGTGCGGTGATAACGTCTTATGCGCTGTGCTCAACGCGGCGCTTACATCTTTATGCGAGAAACCACCATGTTTGCAAAACTTGTAAACAAATCGCAGTGTTTCGGAGAAACGCGTAACCGACAACCGTAGCCAGCTACGATTCCGTAAGCCGTCATAACCGCCCGGGCGCTTGTGTTGTTCTTTTAAGTTTTTTTTATAGCACGTATGCATTGACAGTGCGGCGCTTACGTCTTTATGCGAGATACCACTGTTTACAAGGTCAAAACGACGTACACAATTAGAAATCCAAAATAGTGGCTCGGCCATAAGGCGCGGCACATCTGAAATTACTGAAATTTCACAGTTTTTAAAGTTTTCCCATATTTCTTATACATATTATCTGTATTATCGTATACAATGAAATCTGATATTAAATCAAGGACCACCCATTTTGTTTAGGTCACACACTTTGACCCCTTAACTTATCACAGCACAGATTTTCGTGACCTCCCAATGTTGTCACAGATTTTAATTTCTACTCACCCCTTATCACAAATGGAGGTCTTACTATTCACCATTTCTCCAACACTAATATAACGAACCTCCTAACTACATATAAGAATTCTAACCATAACATTATAAAAATAGCCCCCTTAAGCTGTGACCTAATAAATAGATGGTCAGTCAATACGAGGCTGTTATTTTGCAATACCAGGGAGACATTTAAAATCTTATTTGTTGGTTAAGTATTGTACTTATTTGTTTTGAAGTAAAGAATGATTTAAGCTAGGCGCAAATAAAATTTAAAAGTCGCTACATTGTTTCAAGATCAAATTGAGAACCTGAAGAAAAAGAAATCGCGAATAGAAATAGAAATCTAACTGAGAAATTAAAATGGAAAATTCATTCAATAACCATTAAAAAAACTAGTGTTCATATTATTAAATTAAAAGTTAAAAAAAAAAATAGAAATTACTAATTTACTTTAATAATTAAGTTATTATACTATATTCCGGCCGCTGTAAGAATGCGTTTCTGTGAAGTGTGCTACTTGGTCATGTAAAGGGTAAGATCGGGATAGATGCCCCACTTTTTGAAAGGGTCTTCTAATTTTAAAACTATTAATGTATCTTGAATAATTCCTATATAAGTTGGTGCTAAGACGCTGTCAGAAATAAAAACATAAACTCTCCTGACCTCCCTGGCGCAGTGGTGAGCGCTGTGATATTATAAATGGGAGGTCTTGGGTTCGATTCCCGGCGGGGGCAATTTGGGAATTTATAATTTCTGAATTGTCTCTGGTTTGGTGGAAGGCTTTGGCCGTGGCTAGTTACCACCCTACCGTCAAACTCGTGCCGCCAAGCGATGTAGCTTTTCAGCACGATGGCGTGTAGAAACTGATTAGGGGTACGGGTGGAATGTACACTGCCATACCCCTTCCAAGTTAGCCCGCTACCATCTTAGACTGTATCGTCACTTACCGTCAGATGAGATCACAGTCAAGGACTATCTTGTCATCGAATAAAAAAATAACAAGCGATTCGTCTATCCTTCTACGGCATCTGTCCCGGTTTTACCCTACTAGCTGTAGGATTGTCTAAAAAAAATGATGATGAATTAATGAGATTTTACTGGCTCAATTTATGATTTTTACCAATAGCGAGTGGGTACCAGCCCATCAGAAATGATACCGATCGTCACAATGTACCAATAATTTTTAGAAAATCCACAGCTGTCAAACTGACAGAGTTCAAAAACGCATTCTGTCAGCGGCCAAACTTTAATACAAAATAAGAATAGAGATCAATAAACCATAAGTTACACAAACAGGATAAAAATATTGCAAAGTTAATACATACATAGTTAAAAGAAAATAAATTATTTCTACAAAAGTTAAACTAATGCGACTTTTTAAAACATAATATGCCTGGATATTATAGTCCTAAGTTTTAACTGAGACAGTACTTAAGGTAGTATTCTATTCTATTCTAATGGAGACGGAAACAGAAAAGTTCGTATCCATGGATTCTCAGTAAACGAACATCCACGCGGACCAAGTCGATGGCTTTAGCTAGTATTCAAACAAGAATAAAACTTAGTTTAAAGAAGACACTTTCTAAGAAAATATCTTTGTCATCGCGCGTTTTATTTTTTGGCCTAAAGTTTAACTAAAATTAGTTAAATAGCAATTTTTCGATTCAAACACAAAATAAAACTAAGCACCAATTTGTTCTAACTTATACAACAATTACCTAATTATAATAATTCTAACGAGCCATATTATATCAAATTGAGACATTTATTGTCTGTACATAACTGCCATGGCACTTCACATGGCATTAAAGCTGAGATATTTCTTTATTAGTCTTTATTATTTAAAAAAAAATGAGACCGAAGTGTTGACCTATTTTTAAGTCTAAATATATGAAGAGAAAAAGAAATTGATATATAGATTTGATATTGCACTTCAATATCAAACTTGTTCATACCTGTCCATGTTTTTTAACGTTCAGTTATTCATGCCCATGTGAAGTCCATAACAAAATTATTCCCGCTCATCACTAAATTTTATGGTCACCGCCAAAATTGACATACAAAAATTTCAAGCTAAAAATAAGGATAATATTACATAATAGTATCATCAACAATTTAGTAATATCGCGATTAAAACAATAACGAATTTTCAATAATAATTATAATGGCAGTGTAAATTAATTTTAAAAAAATTTGATTAAAAATCAACTTTCATACGATTTCGAGCGACTTTAACGTCGTAATTGTATGCGTTTGTTGCAAATCAGGCGGTCTAAATATAGCTTGTTTCAAATTAAAGGGGGAAAAAATTACCAACTTCATTCTATATATACGAGTGTACATGTTTATTTTTATAAACAAACGAATACATTGTAATTTATAACTTAGAACATTATTATACAGCCTAATTTTGCTTGCAATAATTTGCTTTAATTTGCTCACGCGGCAGCCGAGCGTGCCAGAGCTAAATGCGATCAATTTGATAAAAATATCGTACTCCCTCTGTCTTATACGCACGTAGCGTGTTAGAAAAGGGCGGATAGATACTTTTTGTCTGATGACCTTTTCGCGTTTTGGCTTTCTTTCGGTCAATTTTTAGCGCTAACCCGAAGTGCATAATATTATTATATTATGTCAATGGGTGAGGCAGAAAAAACTATGTATTACGTAACAAATTATGCTGTGGCTCTGTCCTCACAATATATGGAAGACCTGGGTGCCTGGAGCAATTCGACCATCCGATGTGCCATATCTTTTTTTCCACGTACTTTGAAACTGTGGAACCAACTTCCTGTGACGGTATTCTTACTAAATTACAACATGGGGTTATTCAAGGGGCGGACCAACAAATTCCTAAAAAGCAAGCAACGCATTGGTGGTGCCTCAGGTGCTACAAATGTTCATGGGCGGCGGTAATCACTTAACATCAGGTGACCCACCTGCTCGTTTGCTCGCTAAAAATATTTAAAAAAAGACATGTTTCTGGACCGTAAATAACCAAACCATTTGTCACAAGATATTGTTAATTCTACAATTTCTAGCTAGCTTGAAAAGTCAACTCGGTTTCATCTCATGAATAAATTGAGAAGTAATTAACATTAGAAAGTAAGTGAATAAGACTTGGTCTATTTAGCCTCAACACGAAAAACATGTCACAAAACCTTATACATAGAAATACCTAGAACCACCATTTATCTTAAACACGTATTTCAATGATGTTGGATGTAGTTGCAGTTTACTACCTCCTTCAAACATCATTTTTGAATTGAATTGAATCATGTTACGCGTAAACAGACTGGACATTAATTACACTTTCTTGGGTTATGAATAAAAATGACAAAAAACTTATAAATCATAATTTAGAATGTATAACGTATTTTGGGTGACATTGGGAGTTTTTCCATAAAAAATCTCTCCAAAAATAATTTTCGCACAGCGTTAAACAGAATGGCCGTGTCGGCTTTTTGAATGATAAATAACACGTCAAAAAACCTAATAAAGTATAACCTAAAACGACCGCATATCACAGATACTTAATTCAGTGACACGTCAGACATGACAGATAATGACATGAATGAGTTTTTGCATCCCTCTCCAAAAATCATATTATATACGTAGTATTAAACAAACTGGCCATGACGGTTTTTTTAATTATAAATAAAATGACAAAAAACCTAATAAAACATATCCTAGAACCACCTTTCGTACATCAGAAAGACGTATTACAGTGAATGTCGAGTTTGATTTTCACTTGTAAAAATTATTTTGCATAGTTTTAAACTGACTGGCCGTGACGTTTTTTTAAATTATAAAAATTATGTCAAAAAAACGAATTAATCATAAACTTAAATGAACGTCTATCGTAAAGGCGTCGGGATTTCTTCAATATCTCTCTCCAAAAACCATTTTTGCACAGTGTTTAGCAGTATGGCCGTGACGGATTTTCTGATTATGGCCGTGACGGATGTTTTCAATTATAAATGTCAAAAAACCTTATAAATCACAACCTCGAGTCGTATCTCAGTGATGTCCGGCGGCGGCGGTGCTCTCTTCGTGCTCACGAAAAAACTTTGCCAGCCGCTGTTTTTGCAAATCATTGTAGTTCTTGAAGGAATGGCGGACGTCTTCTAGAAGTTTCTGTATGGCTTTGTTCTTTGGGGACACTTTGTCGGCCTGCTTCAGGTCGGAAAGCGCCGCTTCGTAGTTCTTAAGGGCGAAATTGGCTTGGCCGCGACGGTATAGGGCTTTTTCGTTCTGGGCGTCCAAGCGTAGGACCTAGAAAGGTAAAAAACCATGATTTAATTTAGAGTTCTCTAAACTTTTGATCCTAAACGCCACTGAACGCAATGTACACCCATTGTACAAGATCTTTTTAACTTCAACATGGGGTTATTAAAACGCCTTAAGTTACAAACTACTGGTTGTAATTGAACGAGCGAAGCGAGTTCTCTGAGTCAACTAGGGCGCTTGCCTACTAGACAGAGAAGTGTGTCCGTCTAAATGTCTGTCAGAGCCCTATAACTTCTGAATTACTGAATATTAGAACGTGAAACTTGGTTGAAAATTCAGTTATATCCTGTACTTGAACAACAAATACTAAAATTAGATAAATGTTATAAAGAAACGAAATTATTTAATTTTAATGCGCCATCTATTAGCATTATTGTGAAGCTAATAGCTTCACTATAATGCTAATAGATGGCGCTGTGTCAGTAAAACAGTTTTATGTCAACTATTATTTTTTTTATTGCGTCTTATGTTAAAAGTTAATTATTACAATATATAATTAAAACTTTTGGGAATTATGGGATATCGCGAGGTCTCAGTTCGGGGCGAACCACTAGTATAAATACCTCGGAACAGCTTCTGATGCAGGCTTTGTAGTCCTGAATCTTGGAGAAGCAGGCGGCTAGGTTCAGGTTGCACTGAACTCTGTACGTCATTATTTCTTCATAATCTAAAAACAAGAAGTATTCAGCTTGACTAATATTCTTTACAAAAAAAAGGTGTGGCACTCGGGGACTGCCGCGGTAAAGCTATTGCATAGCATTTTTTACCAACTTATGCAATTATAATTATTTCTCAAATTTATTTTATAACTTATAATGAACAAATAAAATTATGTAGGTTTTAAAATTCTATGTAATATGTCGTTCTTTTATCAAACATATTTTACAACGCCATCTAGCGGTGAGAAGAGTCCGTGTTCCTGTCGAGCCTGTCGCGACACCCAAGTCAAAGTATCACCGCTGTGCCGGGCGGAGTGTCAGGTTATTTTCGTTACGGAATTTCTGGATTCGGTCTCCACGCTCAAGGCCCGCGATAGAAGCTATGCAATAGCTTAATAAAAAAAAAATATGAAAAAGGTAAAAACTGTATACGCACAGTCGTCGTGGTGCGCCTTGGAGCCCTCCCGCAGCGCGTCACGCGCGTGGTACAGGAACCGCAAGCACTTGTGGTACTTCCGAGCCGCGGCTTTGTATTGCGCTGCTCCGAACAAGGAGTTCCCTACTTTCTTCACCTCCCGAATACACAGCATTAGCTCCTCGATCTATGAAAATCAATAAAAACCGGTCAAATGCGAGCCGGACTCGCATACGAAGGGTTCCGTACCAAAATTGCCGAAAAATCACGTTTCTAATAGGGGAGCCCCCTTTAATTTTCAGCTCTCTACGTATTACGGATCTTGAGATAGAGTCCCCTAAAACACAGACAGACATACGGACGGACGGACAGCGAAGGTTTAGTCGGCCTGTTAGTACTGTCTCGTTGGTTACCCTTCGGGTACAGAATCCTAAAAATAGACCAATTCAAATTCAAAATTATTTATTTCATGTAGGCCAACTTGTGGCTCTTATGACAAGTCGAAAATCTACCACCGATTCGGAATGCTGATTTTGCTGAGAAGAGCCGGCAAGAAACTCAGCGGTTGCTCTTTTCAAAACAAAAAACGTTACAATATGTAGTTTATCTATCTTGTCTTGACAGACAAGGACTATCTTGTCATCAAATAAAAAAAATGCATGCGTGCATGACTCACAGTGAGGTTGACACGCAGATCTTCCGGGTACTCGGGCAGGCAGTCGGCCGTGCCGTCCCGACAACACACGTCCCAACTTTCTTCTGTGATCTCCCCACAGTCTTCTATCAGGCACTGCTGTCAACACAATTATATTAAATTACTAGCTATAATACGGTACATTTACCTTACATAAAAAACCAATTTTTTAAAAAAAATCTATATTTTTTGTCAAAAAGTTCTGGAAAAAATATAGGTACTAAATTATTGCACAGAAACATAAGCAGAATATGGAGCCCTTATGGGGAAATTCAAAAATGGTCAGCCATTTTGATGGCAGAATAACTAACCTCTTATTAAATTAAATTTATCTGATAATAATTAGGTACCAAATGTTTAAACAAAGATATTAAATATTACTAAATAGGTACTAATTTTTTTTTAAAGAATATTAACCAAGCTGAACTTGACTTATATTCTCCTCTCCCCTCCAAATAACCGGAAAACTTGTGCTAGGAGTGGGTACGACAATAGTGCAACGGGTGGGGCTCGAATCTGCGACCTTTCAGTTTTCAGTCAGCACCTTAACCGTTGGGCTATTGAGGCTTTAATAATTTAAAGATGATCGGTCACTTTGGTCAGTCAGCTTGATGCTTGCCTAGGAAATGATAAGTCATTTCCTAGGCAAGCGCGCTCCAATCTAGACCTCATCAATGCTTTCTATCATTAGTTGTCGTCAGGCGCTAGCCTATCTATACTAATATAATAAAGTGCGAGAGTTTGTTTATTTTAACGCGCTAATCTCTGGAACTATATTGAAAAATTCTTTTTGTATCTGATAGCCCAATGCTTGAGGAAGGTTATAGGCTATTCAATATCTCGGTACGACTCTTAAAGCCGAGCAAAAAGAAAAAATAGCGCGGGCGAATAATGCGATGCGGTAAGTCGGTGGTCGAGGGCGTCACCCGACGAGAACCGAACCGAAGGCTATTTATTAATCCGGAAAGCGTTCCCACGGGATTATTAAAAACTAAATCCACGCGGACGAAGTCGCAGGCAACAGCTAGTCTAAATATATAAAAGGCAAAGGTGACTGACTGACTGACTGATTGACTGACTGATCTATCAACGCACAGCTCTAACCACTGGACCGATCGAGCTGAAATTTGGTATACAGGTAGCTGTTAGGACGTAGACATCCGCTAAGAAAGGATTTTGGAAAATTTCAACCCCGAGAGGGTTAAATAGGTGGTTAAAAAATCGAACCTAACGTGAGCGAAGCCGCGGGTTAAAGCTAGTCTCATAATAAAAACTAAACTGACCACTCTAAGTTTTCCATCGTCAGCGAGCCGCTGGATCTCGGTGACGATGCCCAGGCCGGCCAGCACCCGCCCGCAGGCCACGTTGGTCCCGTCCAGCTGCGGGCACGGCACCGTGGTGATGCAGAACTGCGAGCCGTTGGTGTTGGGCCCCGCGTTGGCCATGCTGACCACGCCTGTGTCGTGCTGGAATCAATTCATCATTAGCAACCTGTTATATATTAGGGAATCATTAAATTCAAATTCAAAATTTATCTATTTCATGTAGGCCAACTTGTAGCTCTTATGACAAGGCATAAATCTACCACCGGTTCGGAATGCAGATTCTGCTAAGAGTCTGCAAGAAACTCCGCAGTTGCTCTTTCCAAAAAAAATAAAAAAAAATTTACAATAGGTAACAAAACTATGCTATGTATACAGTGTTTCCGCAATGAAGTTTCAAAAATGAATACGACCCATTCGCGTTGGTGGCACCCGTTCACGAGCGTGACGCATGATCCAGCCGTTGCTTCGTTATATTAGGGAATCATTATTTGTAAGGTACCTACTTGTTATCAATTACTTAATTTAATTTGTGCACTACAGAATTTTTACAAACAATTTAGAGCCTCAATAGCCCAACGGTTAAAGGTGCGGACTGAAAACTGAAAGGTTATAGGTTCGAGCCCCACCCGTTACACCATAGTCGTACCCATCGTACCCACTCCTAGCACAAATTTTTCACTTATTTGGAGGGTTAAGTTTAGCTTGGCTAATATTCTTTCTTTAAAAAAAAGAAGAATTAGCAGCAATATTTACGTGAAAATACAAACAAAAACTACACGCAATCTCACAGTAATTTTAAAGTTTTCATCTTCAAATGTTGGTCCATAGATGCTCTCGCCGCCCGTCCCATCGTTGTTAATAATATCGCCGCCTTGCAGCATGAACTGTGATATAGCTGCAAATCAAACAGTTGCATCAAAACTCACTCATTGTTGAGGGTTATCACCCCTGTCATCAATAAATCTTAAACTAAATATGGTCGAATAGACAATACAACATTGTAAAGCCGATATCTTCTGAGGATGCTCCGGTGTAGGGGCGAAACGTGCGTCGACAATAGTATAAGTCTTGTGTGTTGGTGGTATTGCTTGCTTGGGAACTTGGCTTTTTTGCTTGGTTGGGAAGTTAAGCAGTGCTAAGCTTTTAAATGCATGTTTGACCATACAGATTTTTTCTGTTGGCGGATTATAGCAAAATAACTCTTAACCTTTCCTTGCTAAATGATTTTTATTTTAAAACTGAAATGTATCTGTTGTGATTTTAAATAAACTGCCTTATATCAAGGTTATATTGCACTCCTAGATCAAGCCTCAATAGCTCAAGGGTTGAAGGTGCAGACTGAAAACTGAAAGGTCGCAGGTTCAAACCCCACCCGTTGCACTATTGTCGTACCCACTCCTAGCTCAAGCTTTACGCTTATTTAGAGGGACAGGAGGATATTAGTAAACTTCAGTTTAGCTAATATTCATTAAAAAAAAGTTATAATTATATTTAAGACTATGGTTTTTTTTAATAATAATTAATGGTTATTAAAAAAAAACAATTAACCGTAGTTTAAAAAATCTAACCTAACCATAATAAATAATTATAATTATTTATTTGCCAGAATGTTTATGCCAACAAATCAGTCAGGGAGTTTTAAAGGACTTTGTCTTTTTATTTATATAGTTTTTCTTACCTTTATGAAATCTACATCCCTTAAAGTGCAGGGGTTTGCCGAAGACACCAATCCCCTTCTCACCGGTGCACAAGGCTCGGAAATTCTCAGCAGCTTTAGGCACCACATCATATCTTAACTCTATAACAATTCTACCGGCTGAAACAAATAACCTCTGCATATTAAGCTGAAATCACACCTGTCTGCATCAATTCAGTATATCAATCTTGTAATTGTAATTGACACAATCTGTCAATATTATAAAAATAACTAGTCGATGCTCGCAACTTTGTTCGCGTGGATTAAAGTTTTGTAATTCTCGTGGGAACTCTCTTATTTTCCAGGATAAAAAGTAGCCTATGTGTTATTCCAAACTATAATCTATCTCTATGTCAAATTTCAACCAAATTGGTTCATTAGTTTTTATGTGAAAGAATAACAAGCATCCATCCATACATCCATCCTCACAAACTTTCGCATTTATAATATTAGTAGGAGAAGATTTGTTTACAGATTTTGATAAATAGTCATGAAGGCGATACAAGAGATGTACACGCCTCTCTAATGGTAATCACTTTCTATAACTGTGCTAAACTTCAACTTTACAGCTTTACTTGTTTCTGAATAAAATTTTTGATAAACAGAGAGACATTATTAATTTTAATTCTGACATCAATATTTTCATTCATAGGCCTGTTAACCTCACAATAAAAACTATCCACTATCACATACATACCAATGTTTGTTCCACACAATGGAGTGTAAAATATAAATATTTTAAAATTCAATTTGAAATTACCAATTTAAATACAATCTGTAGGCACATTAAAGTTATTCAACCTTCGTATCAGTTTTATCAAGTCTTTGACTGACATTTATTTGTATCTGCAATACAAGTTGGTGACCTATGCTCACATAAAATTAATTGACCTACCATGTAATACATTACCTGATATTGAAAGCTTTTAGTATCAAAATTATAGCATCAGAAACACTGAAATACTATTGAACTTGTCCCATTGAACTCAATAAGAAATTAAATGCTCCAATAGGAATAATCTTAAAATAAACCCTTTAGTCTATAAATATCATAGACTTATAATATTAACAATAAATATAGTAAGTTTCAGTTATAGAGTTGGTATGAATGAATTGTAGACCCTTATAACAGTTATGTTGTTGTTTTATTGAATGTATCACTAACCTTTCTCGCCATCGATTGAAATATCTAAGAATACTAAAGGGTTTCTTTGTTTTTGCTGGGTCCCCGTTATCATTCTTAACGATGTATCACAGAACACGTGCCATTTAGAAGAAACTAATTACACAGCTAGATTTATTAAGCACCATAATTGTCCATTTCATCAATACTTCCATGGATAAAAGCCGTTGAGTTAATTTAACTAAACAAAAACAAAGTAAAAATATAAATTCTAAAGCCCGACCTACCCCAAACCACAGACTAAATGACCAAATAAATCACAAATAAGTAACCCTAAACAAACACTTTCAAAACACAGAGTACATACACACATTTGTCCAAAACACTTCTAGACCACAGACAGTGTAATTGTCATTTTTCCCCAGTGTTGCTGTTTAAGTGCTTTTTTTACTAGATTTAGTGGATTTTCGGGATGTTTCACAGTTCAAATCAGTTTAGTAGCAAAACATAATTATCCATTAGTAGTATTTAGAATCGTGCACATTTCTAGGTTGTAGCGCCCATTAGTTCCTTCTGAAGCTAGTGTCTAGATTTTGAAATGAAAAAAAATAATTGTCTCGTCTGCTCTCCATGGAGTAAAAAAAGAAATAGGTACCTATATTCAAAGACTGATATAGAAAATTTCCATTAGACGGTTTCGTGTTATGTTTACTACTTGATACGATGCTTCTCTCTATTTCCTAGCGAACGGCATGGAATGTTAAATAATCAAAAAATTGCTACCGTATCGTCTTAATACTAAAAAGCTTTGGGTAACTTATTAATTAAAATTATATATTCCCAGTTTACAAGAAAAAGCTATTTGATTTAAATACCCGTATTTATACAGAAAAAAAAATAACAGCACAAAATAGATGGTGTACAAAACCAACGAATATAAATGATAATAATTATTAGCGGAATTTATCTTTTTGACACTTTTTTAGGAAGAAAATGAATTATTTTCAAGCAACACTATTTTTGTTAAAAAAAATATAGGTCTGTCAAATTCAAATTTCAAATCATCAAATGTCAATTGCGTCATTTATGGACACGAATAAATTCAGAAAAGTAGAGATGATTTTTAATTAAAAAGATTAATTTCCAAGCAAGAACAGGACATCAAGGTACCTTTTTATACCTTAACTATTCTATACAAATAAAAACTATAATCCATTCCTGTATTTCTGTCTTCAACTGATATTAAAACAGGTTTGAAGTGGAGTTATAATCACTTATAATCCGATTCTTTGCTCAATGATAAGTATTACTTAATTAATTTCAGGTAGCAAAATGTCTTCGTCGGCAATATACATTTTGGACGTGAAGGGTAAAGTTCTCATATCGAGAAATTACCGTGGAGATGTCGACATGAGTGTCATAGATAAGTTTATGCCACTCCTAATGGAAAAGGAAGAAGAGGGTATGTTGACACCTTTACTGCAGACTAGCGAGTGTACATTTGCTTATATAAAGACAAATAATCTGTATATTGTCTCCACTACAAGAAAAAACGCCAATATTGCCCTTGTGTTTGTATTCCTGTATAAAATAGTTGAAGTGATGACAGAATATTTCAAGGAATTGGAGGAAGAGAGTATTCGTGACAACTTTGTGGTGATTTATGAGTTGCTGGATGAACTGTTAGACTTTGGCTATCCGCAAACTACTGATAGTAAGATCCTCCAAGAGTACATAACTCAAGAAGGACACAAGTTAGAAATGCAGCCTAGAATTCCGATGGCAGTCACCAATGCTGTGTCATGGAGGTCTGAAGGCATTAAATACAGGAAAAATGAAGTATTTCTGGATGTTATTGAGTCTGTGAATTTATTGGCTAACTCTAATGGGAACGTTCTGAGAAGTGAGATAGTTGGTGCAATCAAAATGAGAGTTTACTTATCTGGTATGCCTGAACTACGGCTTGGATTGAATGATAAAGTTCTCTTTGAGAGCACGGGCCGGGGCAAGTCGAAGTCTGTTGAACTTGAAGATGTGAAATTCCACCAGTGTGTCAGATTATCGCGATTCGAGAATGATAGAACAATCTCGTTCATACCCCCTGATGGAGAGTTTGAACTTATGTCTTACAGGCTAAATACGCATGTGAAACCTCTGATATGGATTGAGTCTGTGATAGAACGTCATGCACACTCAAGAGTGGAATACATGATCAAAGCTAAATCCCAGTTCAAGAGGCGTTCCACAGCTAATAACGTTGAGATAATCATTCCAGTCCCTGCCGACGCTGATTCTCCCAAATTCAAAACTACAATTGGAAGTGTGAAATATACTCCGGAACAGAATGCCATCACATGGTCTATTAAATCATTCCCAGGAGGTAAGGAGTACTTAATGAGGGCTCACTTTGGGCTTCCATCGGTTGAGTGCGAGGACACTGATGGCAAGCCCCCTATTCAAGTCAAATTTGAAATCCCCTACTTCACAACCTCGGGCATCCAAGTGAGATACCTCAAAATCATTGAGAAGAGTGGCTACCAAGCTCTGCCATGGGTTCGATACATTACACAGAATGGCGACTATCAGCTAAGAACTAACTAAAATATGACTTATTTTGTTACATTCCTTTTTATTTATTAGTTGCACCTAGAATTAAATAATTATGTATTTGCAATTTTATCTTAATTGTATTTTGGAAGTATTATTGTAAGGAATATTTGACCTATAATAAATAATCGCAACTATGTGTTTGTTTTCTTTGAAGTATCTCTGTCCAAAATAAATTGATTAGCATAATATTGTCTAATGGTCTGGTAACCATGCCCTCGGTACAGAGTAGTATATTTCTTGATGCTAATGCAATACTAACTAAACTCTCTGGAGAAGATAGATTTGTTAAGTAGCATTAAAAAATGTGAAAAACAGTTTTTCGAATATGTTCATCCAGAACAGAAATAATATTGACTCGGGACTTAACACTGTAGTCTTTGCTCGGGACTGCTATGATGCAGTATAGTGCAGAACTGGGATAAAACAAAGTGATTATATTCTCTTGGGACTGCAGTGTATGTCGTTGTAAGCCCTAAAAGGATTTGGCATCCGAGCTGAGCTTTTTAAAGTAGAACGGTTTTTTTTAGTCTCGTCTTTTTCTCGTATGTGGGGTGGGAGTTGGGACCATCCAATGTATGTATCCAGCCTAAAAAAATGCAGGCGGGTAACTTTAAGAACGTGACAAACATTGGTTTATTGCATGTTTGTTGTCTTTGAGTAGGTACCTATCTTATAATTATTCTCAAGTGGTTGTCGTGGTTGTTATTTGTAAGTCTGAGGGCTGATTCTCTAACTCAGTGCTTATCAACGACGATAGGCATTTTTTATCCATTGAAGGTTTGAAGAGAAATGTCATGTACTATTTCATAGTAAACCTTCAATGGATAAAAAATGTATGTCAGTGGCTTTCATTTTTTGGAAGGCACTGAGTTACAGAATCAGCCCCCTGGGGCTATCTTAATCTATAGTCATTGGTCATGTCATGTTTTGTTTTGGGTTTGGCGCGGGAATTTTATATTTTTGTGAAGAGAAACATCATAAGAATGTTGAAAAACGCTCAGAAAATTTGCATTTTATGCCGTAGATGTTACAGTGATATGTTGCCTTCAAGTGAAATCAAAGTAATCAAGCAGAAAGAATATGTGAATGACAAAAACCAGACAGCAAATAATTATAACCTGCAAGAAGTAAATATTGAAGATAATACCAATTCAAAAGAACTAAGGGTCAACGAAGTGAATATACAAATGATATCGAAGAATATTTATGACCAATTATTCAAAGGTCAACCTTCAAAAGTTTGTCCTAATGTAATTAAAAGGTAATGTTAATGGAACTTTTTGCATTGTTTATATACTTGAAGTGAGGTGAGTACACTAATGCTGCGAGGGTTCCCAACGCACCCTGGTTTGTGAAAGGACCACAACTAACTCAACCAGGTTACATGGCAATATATTATAGTAAATAATTTGTTTGCACAGCTTTCTTGTATTTTTTTCCTGAAGTAAGCTTATTATCAGTACATACAGCCTCAGAAATATTTAAGATAGAACTGAAAACTAGGTACCTAGTGAAACAGATTTCTAATAAAATAAAACCTTTACACTTCTATGAGAAATCTCAATACTCTTTTCAGTTGTCAAGATGATCTCCAAAGGCATGGAATAGACTTCAAAAACTTTACCCACTTACCAGATGTAGAGTTAACATTACCAGAACTGGAAGGAAAGGATATACTGGAACATTTTTATAATATTGGAAACAAACAAAGTGCCCCTTATAAAAAGCTTCTGGAGCGGTTGTCAACGTGTATGATTCCAGATTTACCAAAGGTGAACTACTTGTCTATACAAATTAATAAAATTAATTTTTGCATATGATTTTCTAAGGCAAGTTCTTATTTAATGACTGTCAATAGCATCTCTGGAATGCAATGTTTTGAGGGTATTTTAAAAATATTGAATTACTGTGCTTTGTGCAAGCTAGCCATTAAGCCTAAATTAGACAGTGCACCGTTGTTCATTCATTTTAGCGATGGACATTGTGTGATACCAGTGAACCTTTCGTTGCGGAGAGTCAAAATTGCCTGTAAACGGTGAACGGTTGGTGTTTAGACGGTTCATTTTCGATGACTCATCAATGAAGCCTCAAAGATGAAAGCAAAAAGTGAACCGTCTAATGAATCGGTTCTTCAAACTGTGGCCTGTCTTTTGCGACTTCAGCTTTGCAACTTAACCAACTGTGACCATATAACTTGAGCTGACAGGAGATTTAAACATAAAATAATTAAAAGTTAAACATTTTATTTTCATATTATCAACAGAAGTGGTTAAAACACAAAGGTTGGACGAAATACACGTCAGAGGGAACAGAGTCGGTGCCATATCCTCCTGATGATGCGCTGATCCTTGATGTGGAAGTGTTAATGTCAGCTGGCAAAAGACCCACCTTGGCTTGTGCTGTGTCTCCAGATGCTTGGTATGACTTCAAGATCAGCAATAGCCCAGAGTTTAGGGTTTCGCTATGATAGATACACTCCTCTATCTTGTATACTACTTAAAGTGTAAAAAGATCAATCACAGAACTATGGCTGATATTTTTTTTGTTGTGTCAGATTGCTGATTGATTGATCGGACTATGTAAGTGAGGGAATAGAGTGCAGTTGTGTTTGCACACACACACACTTGTAATGTTCTTTGGCACTCTTGGCTCTAGTCTAGCCTGTGTGTGTATCAAAGACATTTCATTATTATTTATTTTATTCATAAACTAGAAAAAGTTGAAATTTGGCATACTAGTTTACTTACTGCTACAGAGGCATGTGTAAGGAAGTCCTTTGATCAATAAAACTCTATTGCTTCTCTGAACAATTCAACACTTAATTCATTTGATTGATATAAACACAGACATGTCTCAACTTGACACACCCACCAACTGACTTCCGACCGAGCTCCCTCAGAGAATATAAACCATTCTGTTTTGAGCTGCCTGCCCCTTTCCCCCGCTACTGTCGCTTCCAACTTCTAATCATTTTAAAACTACCCTCTAACCTAACCTAACTCATGTATTGAAAATAAAAATAAAAAACTCAGTTTAACTAGCACTTAACGATATTCTTATGAATTTTCTCTTCCTTCCAGGTATGGTTGGGTAAGTGAACCTGTGGCAACCGGTGAAGTACATCAAAAATATGACACTGTGAGATATGAAGATCTGATTCCTCTGGAAACAGATGGCACTGAGTGTTTATATCCAGAGCCATCACAATTGAACCGGCCACGGATTGTGGTGGGCCATAATGTCTCATATGACAGAGCCAAAATTAAGGAGCAGTACTGGTTGAATAAGACGGGTAAGTCTTTAGACTTCGATAAACTATACAGTATCTTATTTTCTATGGCTTTTTTTAGTGCCAAGCCACCATAATGCCAGTGTTTCTTTGTGTAACGGTAGAGAGAGTTATTTTGAAATCACATGCATTTTTTTTATATTTTTGTATGAATAAAGTTACCCTAATGTCTGCAGGTGTGCGTTTCATGGACACGATGTCGATGCACACGTGCGTGAGCGGCGTCACGAGCTACCAGCGCACGGTGCTGAAGGCGAAGAGCAAGGAGCCGCACCCGTCTGATGACGACTGGATGGAGATCAGCTCACTCAACAGTTTGACTGACGTGAGTGTTCAAATTCAAATTCAAAATTTATTTATTTCATATAGGCTTGTAACTTGTAGCTCTTATGACACGTCACAAATCTACCACCGGTTCGGAATGCAGATTCTGCTGAGAAGAGCCGGCAAGAAACTCAGCAGTTGCTCTTTTCAAAAAAAAATTTTTTTTTTTTTTTTACAAAGCTATGCTATGTATACAGTGCTTCCACAATAAAGTTTCAAAAATGCAAAAATGCATACGTAGGTACACCAATCCAACGCATGTCAAGACGGGCAGTCAAAACAGACCCATTCCCGTTGGTGGCACCCGTTCACGAGCATGACGCATGATCCAGCCGTTGCTTCGCTCAACCATATTTGAGCAATTTGTTCTATAGCAATGTCTGCAATAGGGTTAGTATAAGATTTAATTCGATAGATCGTATTTGTATACGATGACATTAGCGTCAAAGTAAAATGAACCTTAACAGTATTGATTTAAAGTTACAAATTCAGTGCAACAGATTTTAGTTTGGAGCATATACATACTTGCTTGGGAACTTACTGACCATACAGATTTTTTTCTGTTGGCGGGTTATAGCAAAATAACTCTAACCTTTTCTTGCTAAAAATAACTAACACTTCGCTCTCGCATCACTATTTAATTCCCAACGGAAATTCGGATTGTAATAAAGTATTTTTTCGACTTTATCCGACTAAAGTTGCCGCTAAGGCTCTCTTAATTAATAATAATCTTTTAATTTGTAAAAATGTAAAAAATTTGGCGCTCGCTGCGCTCTTATTAATGTTTAGTGATTATCGTAAATTCTCCGCAGGTCCACAACCTATACTGCGGTGTGGCAATAAACAAGGAAACTCGCGATGTATTTGTGGAGGGTAACTTGGAGCAAGTGCAGGCGAACTTCCAGGAGCTGATGAAGTACTGCGCCGGTGACGTCATCGCCACGCACAATGTGCTCAGAGCGCTATTGCCGTTGTTCTTGGAGAGGTTTCCTCACCCGGTCACGTTGGCTGGCATGTTGGAGTTAGGTGAGTATATGTGGAGGGAATTTTGAGAGAACTCGAGAACTTCAAGAAACTTATGTTGGCAGTGTACACTGTACATTCAGATCATGGTAGATTCATTGACGATTCAAAAGTGCTTGTAAAAGTTTATTTGAATAAAAAAAAAACTATTTCTATTTCTATACCCATAACAGGATTCTACACACTATCGTGCCGGAACGCTAAATCGCTTGGCGGCTCGTCTTTGACTACCGTCAAATGGGATAGCGGGTGCTAACTAGCCAGCCTTAAGGCCAGGCAGAAATTTAACTATTTCGGCTCATTATAAGAAATAATTTCTAGTTTGGCTCATTATCGGAAATGTTCCTTGTGTATTTGGATTTACATAATGATGTATTAGTCTTTTTTTATTATGAGTTAGGCTTGCGTTTGACGACAATCAATGATGGAAAGCATTAATGAGGTCTAGGTTGAAGTGCGCTTGCCTAGAAAATGCCTATTCACTCTTGTCTTGAAGGTACTCAGATCATACGTGGCCGAAAACAGAAGCTGGTAGTGATGGTTGTCTGATATCTCTTAGCCTACTACTTACCTACAACAGTTTGTAAAGGTACCTTTTGAATTAATGTTCTCTAGGATCTGCATACCTCCCAGTGAATTCAAATTGGCAACAGTACATAGACTCAGCGGAAACAGTCTTCGAAGACTTGAAGTTAGAATCTCGTCAAATTCTATCCGCGAAAGCTGACGAAGCCTGTCGTTTAATGGAAAATGATGCTTATAAGGACGACCTATGGATGTGGGACCAGGATTGGTCGACCCAGACTTTGAAATTGAAAAAGAGTATTCCGAAGAATAAAAAATTTGAAAAAACTGGAATTAATAAAGAATCAAATGAAAATTCTGTTATAAAATCCGAAAATATCGATTCGAATTTTGAAACTCTTAGCGAGGAATACATTGAAAGTTTAAAACCAAAGGTTGATTTAGATGAGGACGTGAAGGGGTTGAGTAAAAAGTTCGAGTATTTATATGAGTTGGGAAAGGGTCTGCCGGTGAAAAGGCCTTATTTGGCGGGATATCCCGCTTGGTACAGGAAGCTGTGTACCAAGCCCGGTAAAGACCCGGATTGGAGCCCGGGCGCTAATAATGTTACCACTAGTATGCAGGTAGGTTTCTTGGCCTTTTTCTACATTGACGATACGATAAATTCAAATTCAAATTCAAAATTTATTTATTTCATGTGGGTTAACTTGTAGCTCTTATGACACGTCATAAATCTACCACCGGTTCGGAATGCAGACTCTGCTGAGAAGAGCCGGTAAGAAACTCAGCAGTTGCTCTTTTCAAAAAAAAAATTTTTTTTTACAAAGCTATGCTATGTATACAGTGCTTCCACAATAAAGCTTCAAAAATGCAAAAATGCATACGTAGGTACACCAATCCAACGCATGTTAAGATGGGCAGCCAAATCAGACCCATTCCCGTTGGATTTTATGTTGTGTTCCCAACATTGTATAGACTTCCACAGGCCTCTGCCTGTGGAAGTCTATACAAGAGACCTTTGTCCAGCAGTGAACGTCCATCATGCCGGAATGTTAATTCGCTTGGCGGCGTATCTTTGACGGTTGGGTCGTAACTAGCCACGGCCAAAGCCTCCCACTTTCACTTTTGTTCACTTGTAACTGTTGTGTCCTATGTCTAATATGTTGATGTGTGTCTGTCATCGTTGTAGATAACTCCTAAACTCCTGCGCTTGTCGTGGGAGGGCTACCCCCTACACTACCTGCAGTCGGAAGGGTGGGGGTTCCTAGTGCCCTACAGCAGGAATCAGGAGGACACCAAGGACGAGGCGGTGGTGCCTTTGGCAAAGCTGCTGGAGACCTGCCCGTTGATGAACTGCAAGGAGAATGACTTTGAGGCCGATATACATATGCTGCCCAAAACCGTGGAGGTATCTATATAATACAATAGAATAGAATAGAATAATTTTTTATTCAAGTAAACTTTTACAAAGTGCTTTTGAATCGTCAACTGAATCTACCACTGGTTCGGAATGCTGTTCCAAGATATAGATATTTTTACCTCAGATTTTTTATTTTTTGACAAGATATTCATTGACTGTGAGATCGCCTGATGGTAAGTGATGGTAGCGGGCTAAGTTGGAACGGGTATGGCAGTGTAGATTCAACTCATACCCCCTAATCGGTTTCTGCACGCCATCGTGCTGGAACGCTAAATCGCTTGGCGACACGTCTTTGATGGTAGGATGATAAGCCAGCCACGGCTTAAGTCTCCCACTAGACCAGACCGGAGACAATTTAGAAATTATGAATTGAACCGGAGACCTCCCAGTTATAAGACCACAGCGCTCACCAAAAGCCAAGGAGGTCGTCAAAACACAGATTATTTTTATGAATCTGTTATTAACCTTTATTTAGTCGGTATTGAAGAATTCCTTCATCGTTAAAGATTAAATATTTAGTTGCTCAAAATACATTTCCTAGGATTCGATGATAATGATGATGATGATTGGGGAATTTAATATTTTAAGGAGGATTTGGGAAGAAGAGCGTATTACGCTAGAAAGAAACGGGACGAGCAGGCGGCCGCCAACCAGTACCACGGGCTCGGGGTGTGGTGCGGGGTGCAGATACAGGGTGAGGGGAAATGGATCCTTAACAATTTATAGACGTCCATTGCTGGACATACCTCTCTTGTATGACCTTCCACGTGCGTTGATCTTGCGCTGCCTTTAACCAGTGTCTCCCTGCGACTCGTCAAATGTCTTCGGTCCACTTAGTAAAGGGTCTGCCAACTGCGCTTTCTGGTGCCAATCCAGCACCTTTAGACCCTATCGGCCATTTCTTTGTAAGAATTTATATGAGGCCAGGCGCACTCAGCATTTTAGGTATAAATGTACAAGTACACAGTGTAGTCCCGTCTCGACGGGCCAACACAGTGGACTAACGCAGTGCGAAAGGATACGAGTTATGTGATAGAAAGAAAGGCAACTTCTAGTACAATATAACTGTAGTTAATTTATCTAAATGATTTTGCGGAGTGAATCTTCTGTGCCTGTATTATTATGTATTTTATTTCTTTCTTTAACCATGATTTCTAGAAGCCGATATTACATTAAATAATTGTGGCGCTAAAGACACGACGCAACCGAACCGAGGTGATAAGTCATAGAATAAGGAATGTTACTTGATAAAATTGGTTTAAAACACCCCCGACATGTGAAATTAAAAGAAATATGTAATTTGCCATTTTGTGATGGCGGCCATCTTGTTTTTGAAATTTGTCATAGTGTATAGTATTCTACTAGTCCAGCCCTTTCATTTGATACCCATATCGAGGAAGTTACCCATACTCACAGTTGTCCATAATGTTCTTAAAGGTGTATGAAGTCTGCCAATTTGCATTGGGTCAGCGTGGTGGACTATGGCCTATAACCCTTCTCTGAGAGGAGACCTGCGTTCTCTGATGGATAAAATTGCTCAACATAAACCATGACATGGCTTTTTTGAATTTTAGGCTGTTGTCACTTTCTCCGTCTGCCGCACAAAGATGGGCCCAAATACAAAGTGGGCAACCCTTTGGCCAAGGATTTCCTCAACATGTTCAGCCAAAACGTTCTCTCGGCGCAAGGAAACGAGGCTGAAAAGGTTTCTCTTCAATTTTTGACCTATTGAGGTTTCATGGGGTTTCCCCTAAACCATTGAATTTCTTTTAATTCTTTCATTCATATAATATATTGTAAGAGTTCCTCACGCGTGTTGTTGTTCAGGTGCTATCATTCGGTCGCATGATGTCGTACTGGCGCAACAACCGCGAGCGAGTGATGGGCCAGCAAGTGGTGTGGCTGCCGGAGAGCCTGCTGCCGGACCAGCTGAGGCGCTCGGTGCGGCGGTACGGAGCCATCGTGCCGCAGGTCGTGGTCTGCGGGACGCTCACTAGACGGTATTGCTGTTTGTGTTCAGGTGCTATCATTCGGGCGCATGATGTCGCCTGAAAAATATGACAGCAGCATCTCCAGTGTTAATCATAGATTATAGAGCTCAGTGCCCAAGGTGCTGGAGTGACTGGACCCCGCACCCGAAAGCGCAGTGTTGACAGACTTGACAGTTTTCTTCTCACTATGTGGCCCACCCATAGCTAGCAGTTCTGTTGTGAGATGACAAATGAATGTGCAGGGCATCGGAGCCCACGTGGATGACAGCGAGCAACGCGCACAAGGAGCGAATAGGGTCGGAGCTGCGCGCGATGGTGCAGGCGCCGCCGGGGTACAAGTTTGTAGGCGCCGATGTGGATTCACAGGTATTTCAACCTTTCAGTTTTCAGTCCGCACCTTTTACCGTTGGGCTATTGAGCCTTTATTGAATTAATGAGTCCAATAGATACATTTCCTGTAATGTGTTGAAGAGTTGCACAACTAATAAAATTGGTCACGTGGTGTCAGGAACTGTGGATAGCAGCACTCTTGGGAGACAGTGGCATCGGCTTGTGTGGCGGCAGCGCCTTTGGGTGGGCAGTGCTGGCCGGGGACAAGCGACGTGGCACCGACCTACACTCCCTGACCGCGAGGGCTGCCGACATCAACAGGGACCACGCCAAGGTCATCAACTACGCCAGGATATACGGTGAGTGATATGTAGGGGATGATGGTATCGGTTTTATGAGGGCAGTGCTGGCCGGGGATAAGTGACGTGGCAGCGACCTGCACTCCCTGACGGCGAGGGCTGCCGACATCAACAGGGACCACGCCAAGGTCATCAAGTACGCCAGGATATATGGTGAGTGATGTATAGGGGATAGTGGCATTAGCTTGTTTAGAAGCAGCGCATTTGGCCCCTTGAAATCCAACTAACATCTCCTGTCTTCCCCTTGGAAAAAACCCTGGAACAACACGTATTTTTATGCAACAATCGTGATATGTACGGGACAGTGGCATTGACTTGACTAGAGGCTCGTTATAAGCCATCTCGTCATCATATTTTACCCCCTTGAAAACCCCCTTTCTTAGTGAATGCTTACGTTATAACAACCTACTGCTAAAATTTCTAGTTTCTATTACCAGCGGTTACGGCTGTGCGTTCATGAAACAGTCAGAACAAGACGAAGTAAGTAATAAAAAGAAGAAAGTAACCCATTTTCTTCTTACCTCAAATCTACAGGTGCCGGTCAAAATTTCGCCGAGCGTCTGTTGAAGCAGTTCAACCCAACCATGACAATATCGGAGGCCAAGAGCAAAGCCGCCAAAATGTTCAGCACGACCAAGGGCAAGCGCGTCTATCGGCTCAAGAGGAAGTACATGGAAGGGTTCATGGATGAGGATTTGGGAGACCAGGTCTGTTTTGCTATCTTCTAATTTTCATTATCTAGCTCTAGTTTAAAGGGCGTACGAAGCGACAAAAGTCTCATTTTTTATGAGTGACAGTAACGACGCTCTACCGAGGCTAGCCGATCGTCTTCTAAGGCTTGATTAAAGAAGATAACCTGCTTGAAGTCTTCTTCACGACGACGGCGAAGAAGACGATCGGCTAGCCTCGGTTGCGTAGAGCGTCGTCTCTGTCACTGCCACTCTATAATTTCACCTTACTCACTTTCAAGGGTAGCTGGAAGAAATTACTTTTTTTTAGAGATAAGCTTCGCCTATGTCTACTTCTTCTAATATATGTTTTTGTCTTGTAATTCCTTATGTGTACATAAAGAATAAAAATAAATAAATAAAATAATTTCTTAAGATGATGGTTGTTTAGTGTTTGGAGATGTCCGGCTACCAAGCGATGCGCCTCGCCAAGCTGAGCGGCAAGAAGGCGGAGGAAATGTTCGAGCGCGCCGAGTGGGTTGGCGGGACCGAGTCACACATGTTCAATAAGCTGGAGGAAATCGCGGGTAAGTCCTCTATTTGGAAATGGGTATGGGTTGAATTTACACCGCTATACCCCTTCCAAGTTAGCCCGCTACCATCTTAGACTATACTATAGTCTGATTTTTAATTCGGTGGAATTCTGACACTTGTCATTTTATAAATCGAGCGAGTTATTTGTATGAAAAACAGTATTACCACCTGTAGCTCGATTTTACCCCAAACTCTCTGTCAGGCATTTGTCATAAATATCTATAGTCTGATTTTTAATTGCGTGGAATTCTGACGTATCTTAATGTTACCAGAGATTAAAAAAATCCCACAAAAAAGATAATAAAAAACTTATAAAAATAAAAATCAATTGCCGCACATAGATATAATTATGACAAATGCCTGACAGATAGTTCGGGGTAAAATCGAACTACAGGTGGTAATACTGTTTTTCATACAAACAACTCGCTCTATTTCAGTCAGAATTCCACCAAATTAAAAATCAGACTATATGTGCGGCAATTGATATTTATTTTTCTAAGTTTAAATTTGATATCTTTTTTGTGGGACTTTTTATGTCTCTGGTAACATTAAGATACGTCAGAATTCCACGCAATTAAACATCAGACTATAGCGAAGATTTTTTTTGTGTGTTAAGATTCGAAATCGCCCGCAACCGCTTTTCTAAGTGGTCGGCTGTCGCGTGCTTTGGAGCAGGCGGGCGGGCGCTGGGGCGGCACGCGCCTCAACTGGGCCGTGCAGAGCGCCGCCGCCGACTTCCTGCACCTCATGCTGGCCAGCATGGCGCACCTCGCGCCCAGAGCCAGGTAAAGTGGCACCAGTGCCGGCTTTACCTATGGTGCAGGGTGTGCAACGCACACGGGCGCAGGGTTGTAGGGGGAGCCGCAATGAGCCGCGCTTGCTTGCTTCCCAACATTATTTAAAATTGCACCATTTTTTGCACCTGAATTTCCTTTCACTGATGAAAATATAATTGTAAGTTAAACAGTATTCATGTATTGTAAGTATTCCATTTTGGCCGCGTGTTTACTAGAGGGAGCCAAGATATTGATTGCACACGGGCGCTACATGGGCTAGAGCCGCCTCTAAGTGGCACCCTATGTGGTCTGACGTCCATGAAGGTTTGATGGCTGACGATTCATTCAAGAGAACGAGCTGTCAAATTTCAAAGAGTTCGACGTTATTTAAATTTAGAACGCCATTTTGAAAACCATTGTTCTAGACATGCGCCGCATTTCATTCAATATAAGTTATCTTGAGCCACCACAGGTCTTTCATTTGAGTGATCCATTTACTGAAAGTTTATAGAAGCAATAAATTCTAAAACTATTTCGGGCGGACAGGCGTTAGGGCGGCATTAATCGTTTACTGTTAGTAAAAAAAAATGCGCTCGCTTCGCTCGGCAAATGTGATGGAAACATACAGAATCCTAGTAAACTGACAATTGTTTTTCAGATTCTGCCTGAGTTTCCACGACGAGGTCAGGTATTTGGTGACAGATGACCACAAATATGAAACAGCACTGGCCCTACAAATCACCAACCTTTTGACAAGAGCTTTTTGTTCACAACGGTAAGATTAAAAAAAAAATTATTTACTAAACCCCATAGCTTGTAATTTTTTATTAGGGGATAAGAACAATTATTAATTGTTTATCGGTTCCCCTTAGATACATACAATTTTGAATGAATTGTATCTCTATGAGGTCCGCGTACCAAAAGCAGTTTCAGTTGTTATGATATTATATATTATTTATTTGTTGTTTTGTCCTTCTATCACGAAGCAGCGATGCAACAGATTGGCTTTACGTAGGGTATATTTGAGGATCTGTATCTGTATCAAATATACCCTATGTGAAAAACAACTCCATATGTGAATTAGGTTACATTTTAACCCTGAAAAACAAAAGGCGGAACCCTTTATGGAGGTCTATAAGGAATCTTAATGCATCTTAGTGCAGGGTTGATAAGTGAACGGTTCCTTTAATTTTCCAACTGTTTGTTCTAGGGTGGGTATACACGATCTGCCAATGTCTGTGGCGTTCTTCTCCTCAGTTGAGGTCGATCAGGTGCTGAGGAAGGAGGCCACTGTGTGCTGCACCACACCGTCCAACCCCCACGGACTGGACAAAGGCTATGGGATACCCGATGGCGAATCGTTAACTATATTTGATGTACTGGACAAGTGTAATATAAATAAAAAATGTGAAGAATATTTGATGGCATTTTATTGAAAATCTCCTTTTTATTCATTGTTGCTTGCAGCGATGGGGAGATCCGATCGAGGTATCCCTGCGTCATCAAATCTGAGCATTCATCACCATTTTATTATTTTAAATTTCTTCATCATTAGAGTGAGAGAATAGAGATTGTACTCATATTCGCGCACAGGCTTCTGCAACTGTATCCCATGAGAATATGGCTACCTAATATTACGCGTAGTGGTTAATCTTTGTTCATTCCATTCCATCCTTATCCCATCTTACTATAATCGTTCAACAAAGTATAATATTTTTAGTAGGTACGTCCTTGAAAAATATCGATATATCGGTATTATTGATGTAGTGGTATTTTTCAGCAACCCTATTGTATTGACATTTGACACAGACATTTGACGTGCATTTGACAACGACACTTGAGTTTTAGAATTTTAATTTAGAGGTTAAGTTTTGAATTGAATTGAGGTTATGTTGTGGTAAAAAGGAATTCTTATTTCTCATTTCTTGCTGAAGCTGAACCACATTTTGGTGAAATATTGCGTTAATGCTGTACATATTCAGCGATATAGTTGTACTTAATGTTATCGTGTATACGCTTTAAAAAATGTCAAAAGTTAACAAGAGGAAACATGTAATGAACGAAGCGTATTGGGACGACTATGAAATGCCGAAAGAAAATCAAAGCATCGTTAAAGTTTTGCGAAGTAGAGGAAATAATCTTCACGAGGTAACTCATAGTTAACTGATTGATAAACCATTTTAGCGGTTTACGACTTGCTTTGTGGGTCACCTAAATAGGAAAGTGCAATCTAGGATGAGATAATATCTTTATTACTATATATTTATGGTAATAGCTTGATATTCCTTAACTATTTGTTGCAGATCACTACACCAAGTGGCGAAGAATATCTTGTATCAATGCCGACAAAGTTTCGCAAAAACATTTGGGTGAAACGTGGTGATTACATTCTGGTTGAGCCGATTGAAGAAGGTGACAAAGTCAAGGCAGAAATCGTAAAAATAATGAATAAGGACTCGATAAAATACTATAAAGAGAACAACATATGGCCTAAAGAGTTTGATGATGGTAAAAAAGACATTGATGAAAATAATGATGATTTGTTTGTCAACACCAATAGGCCTCAAATGACACAGTACCACAGCGACACAGATTCTAGTGATGAAAGTGACAGTAACAGTGAAAGTGATGGTGACAAATAGTACAAAATGTGTTTGTAACATCCACTTATATGTATACTGGGTATGGACCAGCGCTTTCATACAAGCAAAATGGCTAGACTCTGTGCTCAGATGAAAGAAGTTGTGAGGTTGAAATCTACATTTTGCATACCATAATTATTGCATAAATATGTAGCTGCTAGTGCCGCCTTTAAGGTCTTCTTTTCTGACACAGACTAAATTGTTTGTAAGAAGTTGCTAAGCAATGACTTTCATTTTATTGTTACCAATAGAACTGAATATTTTTGTTTGGATGAGCTCTTCTGCATTCTGGCTATGATCACATACTGGTCAGATTTGTGTGATGTTCTATCACCATGCTAAATGCAAATACAATAAAATTATCTATAAAAAATGTTGGCTTAACACGTTCACGGACAGTATTACGTCATCGGTTGTTCGTGTTGTGACACTACAAAATGTCATAAATTGCCTAGAGGTGTTTTGAAAAATCACAAAAAATAATAAATGATGTGATATGACAGTACAGGTGGCGTATACGTCGTAATGAGTTCTTGCTCTTGACTAGATTCAGGCGAAGAAGCATCGTCGAATAAGGTTTTAAGCTTTTTTTGACGCTTTTCGATTTTATACAAGAAAAAAATTTGACGTCGACAGGCGTACTGTCGTATTAAATTTTACAAGGTCAACGTCTTGAGACGTACTGTCCGTGAACGTGTTAAAAAGGAAGACTGGACAAGGGATGTTAAATCATTAAAATGTTTAATATCTGATTCAATTGGATAAATTAGACTAGAACTTTTTTATTTCCAAAAACAAGAGTCCAGCGAAATCTACAACTATAAGGCTCGTCTAAATATATCCATGTTCAAATAATACTTACAGTTGGATGTAATCTTTCCACTCATGTTTTACCTGCTGTTGATTTGATGAAGTAATGAACTACAGTAAAAGCTCCTTATTCGCGCTTCCTTTATTCGCGTTTTCGCTATTCGCGGATTAAAAAAATGCGACCCAATTCCTATATTCGCGGCTAGATTTCTCTATTCGCGGATCTAATCGGTACATCGGTACCTACATTAAAGGATTCCAATAGGTATCAAGCCCAATATCCTTTGTAAACGCGTCGTCAAATGGACTAATATTTGAAAAATCTCAGTGAAGGTTTAAGAATGGCATATGAGCATTGTGATTTTTTTATGAAAACTGATCTGTCTATAGATCAAAGCCTTATTTTTAAGAGGCAAATTGCTAATGCCACTGCTGAAAATCAGTCTGTATTGAAGGAGCTTTTAATAAAAAGCGTCAAGCAAGAAAAAATTACAAAATTCTTAAAACCATTGCCTAAATCTGAAAATAATAATTAATCAAATATGGTCAAAAACTTAAATTAAATTGTTTTTTTTTTTTATATATTTGTTTTTTATTTTGTCACCTAGGAACGTATCCCCTATAATCCCATACAAATTACCATTCCATATTCACGGTTTCTGTATTCGCGGCATATTTACGGAACGTAACCCCCGCGAATAAAGAGCTTTTACTGTATATAAAATTGCGCCTTATATCAGGGGAAATAAAAATGTATTAATGATATACTATCAAAATAGTTTGGCAAAACTTTTTACTTTATTGTATCAAAAAACTGTGTAATATGAATACTGTGTAATCGTTTAATGTGTAATGACTAACGACTATGAAGTAAGAACTGAAAATAATAACTAGGCAAAAGAATATTTTCAATAAATATATTTTTTTTAGTTACTGTTCTGTACTTCAATGCCTGAAGATGAAAGTCTCCAATGAGTGTGTTCTTCCCACTCTGACCTATGGTGCTGAAATGAAACTGATGAGCAGATTGATCCACAAAAAAAGGAGCTCAGTATTCTATGATGAGAGTTATCTGCTCATTTCCCTGATACCTATATATTATACAAACATACACACATACAAACTTTCGCCTCTATAATATTAGTGTGATTTAAGATGGAAAGAGAAAGTAGAACCAAGGTGACTGACATAGGCCAATCTATTATATGCTATATATATACTTTTCCGTATGAGTAAACCATAGGCCATGCTTTTAAGAGGAGTGATGGTCTTTGGAGAAGGAAGGTCTCAGAGTCGATTACTTACAAGCAGGCGCAATGTATGATGCCCTCCAGCACGTTGGAACGGTAATATAAAGAGGGTGGAGGTATAAGAATTAGGAATTTCCTACTTCCTCTGTTGCTACCCTCATAAGAGAAGGAATGTATACTCATGAGGGTGGTGCCTGAGCGTATGTAATGCGTAAGGCTGGGGCCTGAGTATGGTGGCGCTTTTTAGGTAAGGCCTATATGCTAGTGGAAAGTTAACAGGGGCCGCCGGCGCCGTGGGAAAGGGTTCCTCCTAGGATTTTCCTAACGCCATAGAAAAAGTATGTAATAGAAACTGCAATCGCTTATAACTGTAGGGGCAGAGAATAACCTTCGGTTCTTACATTTTCATTAAAATATATTATCTACGTATGAACATAAAATAATGCAGTAAAAGGCATGTATAAATCTACTTACTAAAGTAAAAAATAGAGAAATACAAAATTCGTGCAAAATTCATAACAGCTCTTGTATGCCGCATTTATGCTGAAAAAGAAAATAAATAGCTTGTGTCTCTCCTCCACTCACACATTTTCGAATGGCTGCATCTCTTTTACGCTTAAGCTGTCATTTTATAAGTTAAATTTCGACTTTTCAAGCTTTTCGTGGTCTGTGAAGTGATGAATACCTTGCTAATGCCATCAACTTTCATTGTTTTGGATTTATTCGTGTGAAATCTGGCTAATAATTTAATTTTATATCTAATACAGCGCGTTTAATCGTAATTAATTAGTGTGGATATACTATAAGCATCATAAATAGTGTAATGCCCGTCAACTCACTAAACCGTAACAGTGACTGGAGAGTGGAGAATTAATTTATTGTAATTCTTTTCCGCGATAAATGTGTTTTGGTGCTTACAATGGAGGATTATAAGTTTCTATTTAAAGTTGTGCTGGTTGGGAACGCGGGGGTCGGTAAGACCTGTCTCGTGAGAAGGTTCACCCAAGGTCTATTTCCACCCGGCCAAGGTGCTACGATCGGGGTTGACTTCATGATCAAAACAGTCGAAGTAGATGGAGAGAAAGTGAAGGTGAGCAGGATATTACGCACTATACGCTTAAAGTGGAGTAGCCACTGCTTTATATGGTGTGATGACCTGTTTTGGTGAGGTGCTCGGTCATAATGCTTCGCGGCATATATTTTTTTTGCGCAGCCTTATAACGCACAGATTATAAGTTTAGTAATTAACTCATTAATGATACATAATCGATGCATTTTGCAATATTTATTATAATTGGTCAGGGAAAATTTGCTCTCATTTTGTACTTTTGAGGCCAGACATTAATAGCTATTAAGTACAAAATTAGATTTAATAACACAAATTACTATTTATGAATTTAATACAAATGACTAAAAATTAACAATTGCCTGATGGGAAACTTGGTTAACTCCATAGGAGAGAGATCAAAGGGAACTTACATTTGGACTGAATTTTATTTGACAAGTTTCATCAGAGGCAAAAATAGATTTTTATGACCTTATATGAATAGAGATATTGACCTCATAAGATGCTTTTATCTTCATATACACAAACACAACAAAAAATCTATTTTTTTTTCAGTTACAAATATGGGACACTGCAGGTCAGGAGAGGTTTAGATCTATAACACAGAGCTACTATAGATCAGCCCATGCTTTAATCCTAGTGTATGACATATCTTGCCAGCCTACGTTTGACTGCTTGCCAGATTGGTTACGAGAAATAGAGGAGTATGCTAATAATAAAGTTTTAAGAATATTAGTTGGTGAGTACGAAGATATCTTACTTAATATTATAAATATAAAAGTGAGGTTTTATATGGTTTTTCCTTCAATCTGAGCATTTGGATCGACTGGATTCTTATCATGAATATAGTTTTACTTACAGGCATGTTTTCCATTAAGGTGATATCTAGCCACAAGAGAAATAAGTTTGAAATTGTAATTTTTCAGAATGTTGCTGTACGGAATTGAATCCAAGACCTCTAGCTTATAAGATCACAAAAGTTGTTGTCTAAAATACTCTATGTATATAAAATTTGGTCTAAAATACAACATTTTGACATTTTGTCTAAAATACACCTGTGTACAATATCTTTTCTAAAATACTCTGTGTAATATCTTCAGGTAATAAAACTGACAGAGAAGACAGGGAAATTCCTCGACATATAGGAGAGGACTTTGCGCAAAGGCATGGGATGTATTTTCTGGAAACTTCGGCAAAAGAAGCTGAGAATGTTGAACGACTGTTCATGGAGATTGCAGTTGAATTGATGGAGGTACAGCTCACAATACATAAATTATAGACATTTGCTTTAATTATTACTTGACCACTTCAAAACCGAACCCTTTTTGTTTGGGAGTCCATATTTGCAAAGCATTCCTGCTTTGTCCCAGGTTATTTTACATTTATTCATTATTAGATACCACCCTAACACACAGTCTTATTCAACCAAAATATATTTTCATATAAACTATATTTGAAGTTACAAGGGGAAATGGAACATAGTTTTTGACTTCACAATTCATGAAGTCAAAAACTATGTGGCTTAAGGATCAGTTCCCACCGAGACGCTACAATAGCAATATCAATATAAAACCTCTATTACACTAAGGCACAAATTTCAGTGAGAGCGCAAAAGCGACCTAGATATGTGTAGAAGTATGGCTCATTACACCTCCCACCATGTTGTTTCCACCGAGACCTGACAAAGTCTGCATATATCTGAGCCCTGAAGCTGGAGGTTATACATGTGTCTGTCCAGTCCACATTGACTTAGATACGCCTAACTTACCAAATTACCTTTCTTATAGTAAACTAATTATATCTATACACTAGGTTTTCCCCGCGGCTTCGCTCACGTTAAGTTCGATTTTTCAAATCCCTATTTTATCCCTTTAGGGGATGAATTTTTAAAAATCTTTTCTTAGGGGACACCTACGTTATGAAAGCTATCTACATGCAAAATTTCAGCCTGATTCGTCCAGTGGTTTGAACTATGTGTTGATAGATCAGTCAGTCAGTCAGTCATCTTTGCCTTTTATATATTTAGATATACTGTATATTAAAATATGTAAAAGTGTGCTCAGCTTAATGGTAGTCGCTTTGGACGATTGTTGAATACTTACTATAACAACTTTCACTTTAATTTACAGCAAGCAAAATGCAAGGAGCTGCCAAAGTATGACGGAAGTCTGGGTCCCATCAACGGGAAGTCATCATCTGTAGGTGACACCTCATGCTGTCTGCGCTCATAGACGTAACGAATTTATCTCACACGACTATGTGCTAGTACTAATTCTGTTGTACACTTAGTTCAACCTTTCTGAAACAACCGTAAGGTGCTCTTCCAGTGTCGGATTTTTGCCACTTATGACTTAAGTACCTTCAAGACAATGGTGAACAGGAATCTTCGAGGCAAGTGCACTCACACCTCCACCCCATTAGCGTTTCCCATCACTGATTGCCGTCAAGTGCAAGCCTATTATTGCTAAAAAAGACTATTTTAATGTTTTGTTTAATATGAAGACATACCTGGGACATGACATTCACTTTCTTGGGTTACAATAATATCAAGTATAAATACACAAAATTAAAACACACACAGATAAATTCAAAAAAAAAAAAATTATGTCACTCTCTACTAATCAACTTCAGTGAAAGATAAAATAAATAATTCAAAGATAATAAGAATTCAAAAAAAAAAACTATAAACTTAATAAAAACATTAAATATTTAATACTGACTTTCCAATGACATACCTTTGTGTACGACAGAACTAGTAGGTACCTTATCACTAAAAATAACTTAAAGTGTAATTCTGACTATCATTCCATTGCTTTTAAGTATTATAGCATAGTACTGTTACAATATCATGTGTTTTGTAATAAATCACACTATCATACTATTGTTCTCTATTTTATCATAAGACAACATACAATAATTACACTTTTACAGCCCTATGTATGTAAATATTCAAACCAAAATTTTCATTTTTTTTTTCTTCTGTGTACATCATGCGATCATTCGGCGGACTATGAGCAGATGTGTTGTGGGAGTTATGGTCGAGCGGAGACAATTTCCCCAGTGGGAAGAACTCCATGCGTCCTATTAGCTTACATAATTGATATTAAAAAATCGCATATCATTCATTACAGCTTCTTACGCATAACAGTATTTTTATAAGCAGTACTTATTTATTATGATTTTATAATACTCAATTGGTATTATTAGCATTAGAGAAGTGTAAAAAGTTGTAATGACTTAAACATAAAGCTTGTGATGAAGCTCTTTTTATGGAATATACGATAGCTTGTGTCTAAAGGCTAAAGGGTGTAGTCCCATTGTTAATTTTATTTAAATACTGCGGTCCCTGTTAACGGTGAATTGAATATTCGAATAAAATTATTGACTAGTGACGTGACCAAGTGTCCCATTGATATATACCGATATATAATTCACATGATATTGTACTCAGGGTTACAAAAATTAGACGCGCAGGAAATGGAAAGAATTTTTTTATGTGGGAGCATATCTCAAGTCGCCACTTGCCTACACTAAAACTTGTGTACTCTGAACCTAAACTACATTTTTCGTTTTCATGCGCGTGCTCTAGTTAAGAAGTTCGCTGTTGCAATATTGTTGTATTTTTTTTAAATAAACTCTGTTGTCGTATTGTAAAATGCAAACTAGGTAACGATTCTGTTGAACATTAAACTGTATCTAGTTTAATTCGAAGGAGACTACAATGAACTTTTATTTTTATCGTTTTGTAATCATGGCAAATATTTTGTATTCTCTTATCTACATCGGATTAAACAAGTTTTTACTTTCATTCAATCATCTTAAACCTTAACTGTAGAGTCTAGATGTATGGATGGGTGAGGTATATTTTTTTGGCAAATTCTAAGGGCCCCACTCCACTCGTTCACATGTACATTTTATATGTCTATTGACAGAAAAATTATGTGTCGCTACGACGTTATAATTATTAAAAATTCATGAATTCAATATGAATTCAAAAATTATAGTTATGTCAGTTTAGTAGTTTAATGTACAACAGATTTTGTATAATAAGTTTTTAAGATTTACAATTACTTTATGTTATTACAACGCCGAATTTTACTATAATATTTAAAGTATCCTGTAATGGTAATTAGGTAAATTATAAAAACTTTGCTATAACTTGATGACTTAGCAAATGAGCCTAAACAGCTGGAACTAGTTATAGAATAGTAATTTTCTTAATATTTTTGATATTAAGTTTATCCGGCAGGTTCGTATTTATTTATCTAATTACCGTGATAGATAATTAATAAATTGTGCCAATTCGGTTGCTACAATGTGTCGTCGCCTACAGTCTATGTAGCTTACGAGTGTCATAGATTACAGTGTCCTGTCGGTAAAAGGATAGCTTTATTTACACAGACACTGTAGTGTACAGACTACAATAGAATTCGCACCAATATAAGGCCAGTTCCCACATGCATCATCAAGCCTTTAGTTTGGTTGTGAATTTCGTTATACTGCAGCTGTTAGTTAAAAATATGTGCATGTGTGAACTAACATTTTATCATTAGAGTGTATACACATTGTCCGATTGTTGAAGCGTGATATCGCTGAAAATTTCTTTTGCATATTTCTCATAGGTGAGAACTTATTTTTTACAAACACTTTTTTAATTTGATTGAATTTAATTTGATTTTATATGTGACTGCATTATCTTGTACATAATTAATCGAAGGTGGCACTTAAAATCTTTTAATAATTAATTAAAACTTAACATAAATGTTTTATGTTAATGTGCATACATCACATAATATTTAGGTGCAATCAATTTTATCTTCAAGGGATATTGCATATTTTTTATTTTTTTTTACTCGACTTAATTAAATTGTTGTTTTAATAATTTTAACGTTTTTAAGTATTTATATTATAAATATGTTTATTGCAATTTGTAGGAGCCTATTTTTGTATTAATATTATTCAAATGCTGAATTGACACTAATTCTGTTGTAAAACTAAATTGACACCACTGTGGGTCTACTTTATTATAGCCAAGTCAATCTTAACCGACGAGTAAAGACGTTTTTACAGATTGTCAATTCAAAAACGACTTTATTCGTTAGTTAAAGTACTTGGCGATGGCGAAATATATTCTTAAAGTTACCCTTTTCACTGGGAAAATCATCTAAGTATGGCAACACTTTTAGCCATGGTCTACACATACCAATGGTAAAGACTTTTGTCTATTCCGAAAGAGAGATAGGTAGTTAAATCAAAAAACAACTACTTTGCTAATCTTGCCAATTAACTTCAGCCAATACCTATTTAACGATTGCAAAGCACCTGTCGAAGCTTCGGAAATACAGAATTCGGAAAATGTATTTAGTCTTTACAATAGAACTTAAGGGTCTATGGCAAATCACAATGCAATGATATTTTGTACACTTTGGTGTTAGATCGTTTACATTTTTTATGGTTACATATTCAATTTATTGTTGTTATAGTGTTTAATTGTGCAATTAAATTTTCTTATTGAATATTTGCTTTGATGAATTAGTAACTAGGACTATTCTGGTATATAGTTTAATGAATTTACCGATTGATCATTGTATTAATCATATCTGTCGAACTTATGGACCGTTATTAGCTATTAAATGAAAACACGTACGAAACGCGTTGAAGACTTAAGTACGATTCAGATCTGACGGAGCGCGTCGTCTCGTATTGACAATGCAATTACACTGAGAACTTTATTCAAAACCATCAATAAATTATGAATCTTACTTTAGTTTTATTCAAGATGTCGACGCCAAATTTCGAGTTTCGTGCGTGTGAACTGTGAGCAGTTTGCATTTCATAGCCTATCAGTGGCTCTAGTGTAGTTAGACTTTTTAAGTTAACGTTAACGTATATCCGTTAGTATAAGATGTCAAATCGTGAAGTTTTCCCGAAAGATAATTTTCATACTAAACATAGATAGATATTTAATCATAGATTTATAGTTAACGTTAAAAGCAATTCGATTAACGTCAACTTGAAAAGTTACACTCAGAGTTCTGGTTTAAATAAGCGATAATAATTTATTAATATTTAAATATTTAAATATTCAAAATCGTGTGTAGAAAATATTTGTCAGTATTGGCACAAGATTGGGACAGTCAGATCATCTGAGACTCTGTAGTTTTTTAGCATAATCAAAAATACTTTCCACACGTGATTATGACTAAAAAATATCTTAGAGAAATAGCCCTAGGCAAAGCGATTGATTAAATTAAAATCTTTTGGTATAGTTATACCTATTATTAGGTGTCTATGAAATTAATGTAATATTAGGTCCATCACAATGTACATTTCATTATTGGATCTGAAATGGTTTCTAATTAAAACCGGCTTCAACATAGTTTACCCATAAACATAGTTTTCTTACTACCTAATTCAAAATTTAAAAATAGAAAGAACTAAGTTTAGAATTTGAATTTGGTAATTGAAACCGGTCGTTAATCTCTTCATGTCATCGATGTAATTAAAGATCACCAAAGAAACTAAATCATTGTAATGCAATAATAAATAAAAATATGATCTTTCCATAATTTTATATTTTATTTACTGATACAACCCTTACACCGTAGTTGAAGGCTGAAATCTACATAGATACCACACTCAGTCTGCTCAGTCTCAGACTCAAGAGATAGAACGAGATAGATTTATCAAAGCTTATTTGTTAAGTCCGAGCACGCTCGATAGAGCTCAGTGTAAAAGCCTACGTTATCCGTTGTAAGATCATAGTTCACACCTGTGCAGTGTAGGTTACCTTAGGTTATCTTTTTACACAAATGGGTGTATATGCCAGTGCTCATGGAGCTGTGCCTTAAAAGCAGTTAATAAAAATGGCTCCCTCATAATTATTCTCATAGTATCTAGGTACCTTGGGTAGGTACCTACCGATTAAGATAATGATTATAATTATTATAATCGTAAATGAGCATCCCCGCTGAATTCCGCCTCCGGCAAATAACTCGGTTTCCCGCCTTTACACCTGAGCAAAAATTGCTTAAGGTGTTGCCAGATGTAAAAATGACCAATAATAGCAAAAATAAAAATATATTTTTCATGATACTTAATATTTAATTTCATACATTATACTTATGTAATTAAAATTTATTAAATTATTATTGTTATTTTTTGTGTGTCATAAAAATACCATTAAAAAAATTATATTTGTTTAATGTCATCGACTCCTTAATTTAATATCGATCCGAAAATGTCGCTTGAACTGAAATGGCCGACGTTTAGGGGGAGTGTCTAGCGGAAATCGGATTTCTGATTGATTTATCTCGTAAAGGTAAGAGATAAACGTGAGATTTTATCGTAAACCGTGTGTGTTTATGTAATTTATAAAGAAGTACAGTTAAATAAATAGAACTTTGTGTAGTTTCGTGCATATCCGGCCGCGGCACGGCCAAGTTATTCAAAACAAAGTGTTTAGAATTTTTAATCAACTCTTTTGTGTTACCTATTCGTCAACTGTTTATTTAATTGTAGTGATAAGTGAATTGAAAACTTAAGTTTCAAATTATCAGGTTGCAGAAGACAACATAGGCAACTCTTCTACTCACCTGAATATTTTTTGCCTTCGCTCCTACTTGGGGTAATTTATTCACGAAATGTTACACTACTTTTCTATACAAAACCTAAGTGTGCTTTTAAATAAAGACGCTTTCCAGAGCTTCTAAAGCTGTTTAAAATTATAATGCCAAAAGTAAAATTTTAATGTTATTAAAACAGAAAATCTTTATTACAGATTGATTGCCTCTGTTTGAGGCCAATTTACATTCCATTGAAAAAAGACTGAAAACTTTTTAATAAATTGGGCCAAGATGGCCTGGCGTTTTAAAGCCTCTAAGTATAAAAATGCTGCACCCATTGTGCCTAAGCCTGAAGCATGTATAAGGGATATATGCGTAGGCTCATATCAGACATATGGGAACAATATTTGTGCGTCGGCGGCTTTTATGGCCTTCAATTGGGAGCATGTTGGATCAAGTATGGCGGTTCTTTCACTGGATGACTGTGGGCGAAAGAGTAAAACCATGCCTTTACTTCATGCACACTCAGACACAATTACGGATATGGAATTTTCCCCGTTTCATGATGGACTGCTTTTGACTGGCTCACAAGATTCTTTGGTAAGTGTACATGTTTTATTCCAATGCACTAAGCCCTGTAAATAATTGATTTACAGTCACAAATTCAAATTAATTCTAAAATAGCCTTGTAAATTCTGAAATAAAAGGCCTTTTATTGAGGAGTTGACACCCTGAGTTCAGAGGACTTCTTGCTACTCTGCATTACATAATGCAGTTCACAATAAATAAATCTTTAATTTGCTTAAAGAGCTTTTATCAGAACTATAATGGTATTGGTGGTGGTTGTCTTCTTTTTTCTTTTGTTTAGTGGCTGTTTTTAGTGCCTAGCCAAGCCAGCACAATGCACTTTGCCAGTGTCAAAAAATTTGACACAGGCACAAAGGGAAGGTTTATAAAAAAGTCCCAATTTTTAATGTTCTGTAACAGAAGCGTTGCAATTAATTTTTATGTGTCTAAAAATATATACTTTACCACCATGTTTACTACATGAATGTTAGTTACTTATTCATCATCTAAATAAGTGTTCATTCTAACACGGACATGTTTAAGAGCAGTTTTCGGTCATGCAGTGCTTTAAATAAAATAACGTATGCTTCATGACTTAGGTATACTAGACTAGTAATGCACTAGATTAGCAGATTTTTGTTAACCTACTTGTGGACTAGAGCATAGCAAGTATTTTCACCTCTCTAATACTGAAAGATGTATCACAGGAATTGTATTAGGTATTTGTTTTGTGAGTAAAAGTTATCATTTTCAAGAGATATGAATTCTAAAAATATAATGTCACTATTGAATTTTTTTTTATTCTTGACTACATAAAAAGCACAGATAAGATTTATTTTACACTAATTGATGCCCGTGGCTTCGCTTGCATGGAATTAGTTTTTAAAATCCCATGGGAACTCTTTGACTTTCCGGGATAAAAAGTAGCCGTTGTCACTCTCCCGGTCCTCATCTATGTATACCCATGCAAAAAATCACATAAAACCGTTGCTCTGTTGTGTGATATTTGAAAGACAAAACAAACACACTTTTGCTTTTATTAGTAAGAATTAGTAAGAATTGCTGGAATCTTCTGCCCTTAAAAACATTATAGTACTGCAAATTTTTAAAAAGTCTAGTTCTTAAAACACTAGCTGATGATGATGATTATGCAAAATCTAAGGGTTCTCTTTATTTAAACTATAACCATTTTCGGGATGTGAATATCGGAACTTATTTTTGTGTCAAATCTAATCAAGATTGGTTTAGTGGCTAGGCATTATTTTGAATAGTGCCCTAAAAATCAACAAAATAAAATATTCTAAAGATTAGCCCGGATGGACCCGTAAAAAATTTTAAAATTCCGCTGAGTTATTCTATGATTCAAATGATTAGGTAATTGAGTTTAAAAGGCAGTTATTTCAAAATCACTTGACAGATACTGGTACTATTTGATGAATTTAGAATAAAAAGCAGATATTTTTTCTAGAGAAATAAATAACTCTTCCAGGTAAAACTCTGGCACATTCCACAAGAAGGACTCAAGGAATCACTCTCAACACCAGAGTGCACTTTGTCTCAGAAGCAACGCAGGGTGGAGAATGTAGGTTTTCACCCAGTAGCAGATGGACTAATACACGTGGCGTCGGGACACGAGCTTGCTTTATGGGATTTGACACAACAAAAAGAGGCCTTTGGTGAGTCAATTCTCTTGTAACTAGTGATCAAGGTAGGCAGTGAATGGGATCAATGACCTTAAACATAGTCATAGTATAGATACGACTGCGGGATTACCAGGTTGCAGTAATATGATCCTGCATTTATTTTTAAACTAGCTTTAACCCGCGGCTTCGCTCACGTTAGGTTCGATTTTTTAACCCCCTATTTAACCCTCTTGGGGTTGAAATTTTCCAAAATCCTTTCTTAGCGGATGTCTACGTCTTAACAGTTACCTGTATACCAAATTTCAGCTCGATCGGTCCAGTGGTTAGAGCTGTGCGTTGATAGATCAGTCAGTCAGTCAGTCAGTCAGTCACCTTTGCCTTTTATATATTTAGATACCGACCGACCAGGTGCACCAAACAAGGGATAATATGTCTGAAGGTCTAGCTCATCGTTACATTAAAAAAGTTTTGGAATGATCAAAATTATTTATTTAATGTAAGATGTAATGTGAGATGTGGCTTAAACCTTTTATTGATTTTATTTATTCTGATAATATTGGATGAATCCCAATTTAGTGGGATTAATAATGGCATATCCTTATTTTGAGAATGTCACGAAATTCCGCAACATTTTTAAAAATACATCTTAGTGAAAGTATTATTTTGTCACAGTAAACAGGGACCATACAGAAGTAATCCAGTCCACGTCATGGAAGAAAGACGGCAAGTTAGTGGCTACGTCGTGCAAGGACAAGAAAGTGCGAATTGTAGACCCGCGGGCGGCCAGTCCCGTCCTCGGCGTGGCCAACAGTCACCAGAACATCAAGGACAGTCGACTAGTGTGGCTCGGCGATACTGACAGGATTCTTACTACTGGTGAGTATTAGCAGCCACATAGCAAGGACAAGGTATATTTTGCACTTGGGGGCCGCCATTCCTGTGTTGGGCGTGGCTAATGGGTGGCTGGGTGGTGGAAACCTGCACACCTGAGAGTCCTCTATAATGTTCTCAGAGGTGTGTGGAGTCTGTCAATTCGCACTGGGCCAGTGTGGTTGACTATAACCATTAATTCTCAGAAAGGAGACCTGCTGACCTGGGATTAATGAATTGGTGATGATATTGATTTCTTGACATAATTTTTGACGACCTGTGCAGTGGTGAGGCCTATGGTCTTGTAACTGGGAGGTCTCAGGATCGATTCTAGGTGAAAGCAATTTGGGAATTTATAATTTCTGAATCGTCTCTGGTCTGGTCTGGTGGGAGGCTTTGGCCGTGCCGTACCCTACACTTAAAGACGGTGCCACCAAGCGATTTAGGGTTTAAGGCTATGGGTTGAATGTACACTGCCATACACCTTGCAAGTTAGTCTGCTACGATCATAGACTGCATTGTAACTTACCATCAGCGGAGATTGCAGTCAAGGACAACTTGTCATTAAAAAAAAAATTATTCACAGGATTCGACTCAGCACGCCTTCGTCAGATCATGATCCGTGACATCCGCAACCTGTCCCAGACTCAGAAGACCCTGGAGCTGGACTGTTCGACTGGAGTGCTCATGCCGTTGTTCGATGCAGACACTAACATGCTGTTCCTGGCTGGAAAAGGAGATACTACTATACTTTATATGGAGCTGAGTGACCGTGAGCCGTACCTTATTGAGGGACTGAGGCATTCTGGTAAGATAATCTACAACCTGTCCACGTCAAGTTGGCCGCTACAAGCCCCCTGTCCTTCCCCGCATCGCATTTCAAGTCAGACACACTTAGTACAGATAGCAACATATTGCTTGCAATTGTCACTGCCAAAGGCGTAATAATTAATTAGCCTGTAGAGAGAACTTAATGACTAATGGTTGCCTGCGAATTCGTCTGCGTTTTGTTTCGTCTTTTGGATACCTTTAGTTAAAAGTGTGAGATCTACGTCTCAAGATCTACAGGAAGATATCACACTACAAAATTGTAATGAAATCTTGTCGTTTTGCATCATTCTAAGACAGATTTACAAATGGACAATAATTTTTTGTATATTCAATGTAATGTTTTTTTTTTGTTACTATTTTTATTCACAATGGAAGCCTCAATAGCCCAACGGTTAAAGGTGCGTACTGAAAACTGAAAGGTCGCAGGTTCGAGCCTCACCCGTTGCACTATTGTCGTATCCACTCCTAGCACAAGCTTTTCGCTTATTTGGAAGGGAGAGGAGAACATAAGTCAAGTTTAGCTTGGCTAATATTCTTTTCTAAAAAAAAAAAACTGCTCCTTTTCAACTGATCTATTTCCTATGTATTGTTTTAGGTGAGCAAACCAAAGGGGCATGCTTAGTGCCGAAGCGAGCGCTGCGCGTGATGGAGGGGGAAGTGAACCGGGTGCTGCAGCTCACTAGCTCCTCGGTGGTGCCTATCATGTATCAAGTGCCCAGAAAGGTAATAAATAAATAAATAAATAATAAATAAATCTTTATTTATTTATCAATAAACGTACATAATAACATAATGTGAAGGCCTTATTATACTCTTTTTTTTATTTGTTGACAAGATAGCTCTTGACTGCGATCTCACCTGACGGTAAGTGAGGATTAAGTCTAAGATGGTAGCGGGCTAACTTGGAAGTGGTATGGCAGTGTTCATTCAATCTATACCCCTAATCGGTTTCTAGTCGTCACCGTGCCGGAACGCTAAATCGCTTGGCGCCACGTCTTTGACGGTAGGGTGGTAACTAGCCACGGCCAAAGACAAACTCTGCCTCTTTGATGTATTGGTTAGCAATTTCAACTGATGGCAGAGTCCCGGGTTCGAATCTCGGGGCGGGCCAAAAAATGTATTGGGTTTTCTGTCAAGAAATTCTCAATACTATCCTGGAGTTAGGGAGTTAGCGGTGAGCTTTCTCCGTGGCTCGGAGAGCACGTAAAGCTGTCGGTCCTGCGCCTGATCTCTCTACGGTCGTGTTGGATTTCCGTCCCATCGGACTATGAGAATGAGGAAATAGTCCAGGTCCCCACCTGGAGAGTGACATAGGCCACTTTTTATCCCGAAAAGTTAAAGAGAGAGAGAAGTCACCTGCATCAGCTAGTCATTGAATAAAAAAAACCCTTGTTGCAGAGTTACCGCGAATATCACGCAGATCTGTATCCTGAAACAAGTGGAGCCGTCACCTACCTCAGCGCTCCCATGTGGCTCCAGAACCAAGACTATCCCGTCCCCAATATCTCGTTACATCCCAAGGATAATAACTGTACTCAGGTAAGCTTTTCTGTTGTAATGGACTTTAAAAAGTTTCATTATATAATAGGGTATTTTACTTTACTACTAGTGAGAAATAATCGAAAAATATATAAATGGAATACTTTATTGCGTGGAATTCTGACGTATCTTAATGTTACCAGAGATTTAAAAAATCCCACAAAAAAGATATCAAATTTACACTTAGTAAAATAAATGTCAATTGCGGCACATAGATATTTATGACAAATGCCTGACAGATAGTTTGGGGTAAAATCGAAGTACAGGGGGTAATACTGTTTTTCATACAAATAACTCGCTCGATTTATAAAATGACAACTGTCAGAAATCCACCGAATTAAAAATCAGACTATAGGTCACAGAACCTAGAAAGAAGAAGAAAATTTAAAACACAAAATTGTAATGCATTTTATTGGAACATATCGATTGAATAAAACTTTAGTAAATCTTGGCGCGTGGCTCATGGTTGTGTGTGTGTCGTATCTGTATAAGTGTGAGCGAGAGCTTGCTCGCGCCTGACCGCTCCCACCTAGGCTCCTGACAGGCACGCACACTTACGCAATGTGCATGTACACGACGTAGCCACAAGTAAAGCGCCCGTAACTTCGTGAGATAAACCTACTGTAGTATATTATCACCTTAGAATTAAAAGATTCAAAAAAGAGTAAAATACCCTATTATATTTTCAAAGTTTAACAGTGCTAATAAAAGGAGGTTTTTCTAACTCTGAGGTTATAACAAATTAAGGATCAAGGCACGCGCTTCTCATGGACAGATTCCCGCTAGATGGCGCTGTTATAGAGTTTGACAGTTTTTTAATATTTTCGCAAAGTTGCTATGCATAGATTTTAAAAATATTAAACTACGCGAGCCTATAGTAATGCCGGTTATTTTATTACATCATTAGTTTACTTTAAAGCGTAGCCATTTAGACAAATAATCATAAATTCCAAAGCTGTCATTTCAATTACTGTAGAGATACAAAACTTACGCACACACTGACGAATGATTATTATCCGACTTCAGTGGTTCTAACATAAAGTACAAATTGTTTACTATAAAATGTAACTAGATGGCATTGAAACGTGGTTTAATTTATCACGTATTTTTGCAATCACACATGGTGGTAAGTGACAATGCAGTCGAAGATATGAGCGGGCTAACCTGGAAGGAGTATGACAGTGTTTATTAAACCCATACATACCCCGTTGGTTTCTATATGGTATTGTACCGGAAAGCTAATCGCTTGGTGGCACGGCTTTGCTATATTATAAATGCATAAAGTTATAAATATTGTAAAATATAAAATAAATACTATAAAATAAATGTTATAAATAAAATAAATAAATATTTTAAATATAAAATTCCTCCCTGCCGCGAATCGAACCCGGGACCTTCCTCTCATAAGAACACATCATTCCATTACACCAGGAATTTCGTCAATCTTTATTTTGAAATTTTTAGTGGCTATGGAAAATTGGAAAGTTGTTTCAAACCCAAATTTCGTGAATAGAAACAAAATGCGGGTTTGACAGTTCTTAGTAAGAAACTTTCGATAGCCACTGAGATAGACAATAGCCGTACAGGTCGTCAACTATATTTATGCAAAAGATTCGCAGTTCTGTTGCGACGTGATTGAATGACAAACCAACAAACAAACACACTTTCGCATTTATATATATATACATATTTTTATATGATTATTAAATAATTTAATTAAAAGCAGAGACGTTTTTCAAATATTTTTATTGATTTTAAGTAGTACAAGGAAATATCTAAGCATCTTTGATTATTGCTGACTCTTCGAAGTACAACTTCAGGCAATACTATATTTATAAAATTTCACTAGTTTCGGTATCACATTACCAATAAAAACTACATTGCATTCTATTTCCAAAATAATGATGTTGTATGTTGGTGAAATATATCCAACAAAGTAACATTTGTTCATTTTTGTAACCCGCACTTGGCCCCGGACCTGTAATAAAAACTATTATTACTATTTGTACCTATGAAAATAAAAACATTACATCATCATCATGATCAGTAATCCATCGACGTAACATATCATCATCATCATTGATTAGTGATGCATCATAGCACTGCGCTACTCAGCGCAGGTCACCTCTCAGAGAAGGGTTACAAGCCATAGTCCACCACGCTGGCCCAATGCAAATTGGCAGACTTCACACACCTTTGAGAACTCTCAGGTGGGCAGGTTTCCTCACGATGTTTCCTTCACCGTTGTGATATTTTAATTTATTAAACACACTTAGTAAAGCCAGAGGTAAGTGCGTGCCTGGGATCGAACCTGCGACCCCCGGAATAGGAGACTAACCTCTAGGCTAATCATAAAACATTCTACTAAAATCAATAAACAGTGTTTTCATAGAATACTTGGATATATTCAAAAACAATGATTTGTAATCAACTAGTACCACACACCATCTGGGCTAGCTTCTAAAATGCCAAACTCTTCATCAATGAAGAGCCCTGCTGGTCGCACAGCTTTTTTTCATTTTTTCTATGAACAATGTTCTTGCCACTGATTCATTGTATTGGCCTTATGCCATGTCATTGATCAGAAGTCAGAACATTGGTTTTATATAGAATGCTCTTCACATGATTATGGCAGGGTGTTGTCACTTTTCGTTTACATATCTGGAACAAAGCAAAATACTATTATATTCTCAGTTGCCTTCTAGATCAAAACATGCTATGTGAGAGCTCAGGAAAGCTTACGCCATGCAAATTATCAGGTTGTACAATTTCAACAGTCAACTCATGACTATTGACGCTTGGATTGATCATAGGCCAATTTATGTCTAGAGATCTTGATGTAAATTTGCTTCAGTGTGATATTTTTTTTTTAATTTTACTATAAGTTTTGACAGTATTATCCAATCTGTTATTATATGAATAGATGTAATGTAATTTTAATGAACAAACAACCAATAATTTCTATTCGTGGGTGCGCCTTACTTACAGGAACGGTAGGATTGTTATCTGTTTTCTTTTATTGCACCACACTTTACTACGACTGCAAATATGAGGTTATGTTTTCAAAAGTTATAGCAGGTAACTAGATCAATTACAGAAATTTAGCAAAATAATTTTTGATGTAAGCATTTATGTAAGTACCTATTCGAAGTGCAATTATAAGGTTCGTGTATGTACTTACCTTTTGCTTTCTTCGTGATATCGTTTCATTTGTCCAAGAACTCGTTTGAAACTTTTCCGGGGGCCAGATTATTGGTCATTTAGATAATCTTTGCGTGAAGTTCGTGGCTCCATAATTTATTTTCATTGGACGGGATAAACGAAATGAAAGGAAACAACACAGCACAAAAAAATACCAAAGAGAATGTAATCACTCCGTTTTAAGAGGCGGAACTTCAAAGAAAAAAATTTCGAGACTTTGTTTTTATTTTAGCCAACTTCATAAAAGAAAAACAATACTACCAACCCATGTAATGAAGAAAGAATTGTCAAAGCTAAGGATGTAATGTATCGATAGATATGTCTTATCGATAATTAGATTTTATCGATATCGACAAAAAACAGGGATGTGGTACCAATGTAAATAAAACAAGGATCAATATGAGTCTAGTATTTAGGTATTCATTTTTATTCACAATATTACAACTAGTTGAAACAAAATTAGTTACTTTAAACTGAATTCTTTCTTTCTTTCTAGAAGTTTTTTCAATGCAATAGCATCTTTTTATCTGCTAAGCAAAGCAAAGTATCACTGCAGTCTTCTTTTTATCCCATTCGATAAAATAGCAGATAAAAATTAAAATAATCGTAGGTAGGCATTCTACCGGTTTGATACCATTGGGAATAGCAAGAACTTCTCAGAACTTTTATCATTCATGCTGCAAACTTCACATTTTCTATTATCCTCCAAGATGATTCACAAATTTAATTGAGGAATTAACAAATAAACAATTCCCGCTAGTAATTAATTATTTATAGAATTAATATTTATTTAAAATGTTTGACAAATATTTTTCTCTTATTTATTATACTGATAACTGACTGAGAAGTGACAACGATTTTCTTCTTTTGATGACTTTTCATAATGCGCAGCCAGTCAAACCAAGAATCAACTCTTTTTAAACAACTCCTTTTTGACACTATTATGTTGGCAATATGACGTCACCCGTTAGTTTCGGCATGTTGCTTAACCCAAAGAAATAAAATGTTCATATAAGAGAGTTTCTAGAGGCTGAAAATACTCAAACTTTATCACATACGTCAGACCCGTAGACAGAGAAGGCAATAGACCAAGGTACTGTGTAACCGCGACTGAAATAGAGATAACATGACGTAACGATGACGTCACATGACAAGTTCGAGTTTAATGTTGCCACAATAACTGCACTCCCCTAGTACCCCAAATTAGATGGAAAATTCTTCCCAGGATTTTTAAATAAAACGACAAAACAGATGCTGAACTGTTTTATTTTTTAAATAACATACCTACACATATAAGGTTGTCTGGGAGAGACATACCTATTAGGGTAAGCTTCTATTTTTTACATATATCTTAATATTGTGTGCAATAAAGAATTTATTATTCTTTATTGCACACAATATTAACTTCAACCACCACTTAAAAGTATAAAATAATTTTAGTTTGTACACGTAAGTCGGTTTTTTAAAAATATTTTTTTTTATACTAAAGTTTTTTAATGTACTTTCATAGGACCAATTCACTAGATAATTATTTGCTCCTTAAAAAAAATATTGAAATGCCGAATAGAAATTTAGCATATGTGAGTCACTTTGAAAAAAGATGTATGTAACACAAAGGAAAATTTTTTTTCGTTACTAGTAAGAATGTTACACAAAATAATTTGTAATGAACAGTTAAAATTTTCCTTCGATCGAGTAATGCTATTGAATTAAAAGCAACAAAAATTGTATATTTAGTCATCAAAATCATCATTAATGAAATTAACAGTATATTCCTTTTTTCAGGCAGTCGTATAAAACTGCAACTCTTCATAGTTTAAGTTAATAATTATTTAAAAAAAACATTAAAAGTCTGCCTCTAGCTATTTAAAAATGGCTTTAAAAATTAAGAACTTTGTAAATAAAATAATTCTTAAGATCGCCAACAGTTCTCGACTGGTTGTTGGACATTCGAACGAAACTTCAGGATGATTCAGAACAGTAACCGACACTATCTAACTGAATACACTTTAATCATCGCCGACATATATTATATTCTAGTATCCATCATCTTTCTTTTCTTTTCTCATAATATTCATTTCTTCCATCACGACTTTATTTTGTTTCAACAAAAATTAAAAAAAAAATTGAAAAAGTAGCCAAAGTAACCCGCCGTTACGGTATGTCAGAGGACATTACTAAAAAAAACCTATCTCCGTGCCAAATTTCAGCCATATCGGTTTAGTGTGGCGTATTGAGTAACAAACATCCATATGTTTGTTACTCAATCACGCCACACTAAACCGATATGGCTGAAATTTGGATGTATGTATGGATGGCCCTACATACATTCAAACTTTCACATTTATAATATAAGTAGGATAGGGAAAATCGGGACATTGTATAGGTACCTAAAGCTGGCAACACACATAGATACTAAATTTTCTTATTAACTGTCAGTTTGTTGGGCACAAAAGTGTGTCGACCTTGAAAAAAACTGGTTACACGATGAGGGACAAAAAATTGGGTAGCTGCGTCTCTGTTTATCACATTAATAACTTTATCTCTGCTCTCTTTTTAGTGTGAGTGAGAAAGAAATCGTCACTGACTCTATGTCTTCTCTCTCTACGGTCAGACCACAGACACAGAGACACTCCCACAGAACACTCTGCGTCGCGTGAGTCACAATAAAGGGGTTGCCATCTCTAAATAGTTTTTACCTAGAAATTTATTATTGCGCCATACATCCTGAGCTCATAAAACGAATAATTATTTTAATACATAAGTATTATATAAAGTCTGTATTAATGAAATAATGAGTAATATACATAAGCTGACGTATAATTTGGTTTTGGTAAAACCTATCAAAAACTTTTACTACTGCTAAATAGGCTATTAAAAGCAAGTTTATTTATCATTATAATAGTCTTAATGTAATACCGCGATATACTTCATATTTTCAAATTTGTAGGGAATATTTTCCCTAAATTCTTGTGAAAATTCATACCGTTGGCATTACCTGACCGGGAGCATCGTAAACTAAAAGTATTTTAATTTGTGTCAAACGCAAAACTAAGAGCGGCAACGTCGCTTGCCACTTTAATATCAGCAAACTGGCAACGCAGCATCTACTTTCATGCGAGCAGCGCTATCGCCGTCCACTCATACATTGACCAAAATGAGTAAAAATTTCGATCTCATTTAGCCCTTTCTTCAGATAAATATATTTTAACACAAAAAAAGATCTAAAAAATGCCAACGAATAATATTTCAATACGAAATTATGCCCTAGATGTCCATAAATGGAAAAATAAATTAGTATGGAAATCGAATCACTTTTGAACTTATACCTACACAGAACTTCGAAAAGATCCTTTATCCTCGTGCTCAAATTTGAACTTCCATACGCACGAAGTAATTTTATACTATAGGGATAGATGGCGCTCAACAGGTACCAAGCCAAATGTAAATTCTCACGCATACATACGTAAATTTAGACCTTTTTTAATGCGGTTTTATATTATAAAAATAATATAAATATTTACCTGACATGAACTTGGCGATTGTAGAAAGCCCTAAAGAAATGATAAAACAAAAGAAATCAAATAAAAAATGTATATATTTCAAGAATAACCAAAAAGAAAAATACTCAAAAATGTATGGAAGTCGACTTGTGCACATTCACCTTAACTGAAGTTTCTAGCTTCAGGTTCATAGTATGTTTGTGAGGATTTAGGTCTAGGCGAGGTCTGCTTACTGGAATCTACTTCGACATTATTAATCTATATATATAAAATTCAAAGTCCTGACTGACTGACTGAGATATCAATGCACAGCCTAAACTACTGAAGTGAGAAACTTGAAATTTTTACAGTTGGTTCCTTTTATGACGTAGGCGCACACTAAGAAAGGATTATTGGAAATTCCACCCCTAAGGGGTTTAAATAGGGGATGGAAGTTTATATGAAATTCAAGCTGTTTCCATCAAAGTTGGTATTAGAGCTTTCAGTTAAAAATAAAGAAGTACGTGTGTCACAGTTTTTAAAAATTCCACCCCAATACCTAATTCCACGCGGACGAAGTCGCGGCGGCAAAAGCTAGTTTACAAATAGTTGATTGGAAAATGTTAATTTTTTAATAAAGTTTAAGTCATCTTGAATTTGGCGGTGGCTATTTTGTAATATAAAATATATGAATAATGGTTGAATGATTTTATAATTGTTTTTTGAAAATTTTACTTATGATAAATCAACAGCATGTATATAATTTGTTTTATTTCTTTAGCTAGTTCGGTAGTGAAATAACTTGGTCACATAACTCTTTTATATTTATTTTTGCGTTTTTTATGTTTTATGGGGTTCAGTGGTTTTGTGTTGTGTATGTGTCAGTAGTTTTTGTGTAGTTAGTTTTAATTTTGATTGGGTTTATAATTTTTTATAACTAAAAGGGTGAGTAAATTTGGTTTTTGTTGCTTTTCAATTTGGTTTTTATTTATTTTATGAATTTGTTTTGCTTTCTTTTAAAGAAGAATAACGATTTCAGTGTTCTACAATACTCAAAATATTGTTCAAGGTACATCGCGGTAATCTGGAAGAATTAGTCAAAGCGATTTTGTCTATAACACCACCAAAGAAAACCGAACCCAAACCAATAGTAACCCAACAGATCGAAGAACCGTCGAAACCGGTACAGAATCCTGCAGCCGTAGAACCAAAAGACGAAGACCGTATCGACTTTGTCAACGTCAAAGACTTGATAAAGGGAATGGAAAGACAGAAACCGGAACAAAAAGATTATTCCAAAGAGAATGGATTCCATAAGAAAATTGTTGATAACGGACACGATTTCGACAGGAGGATCGATGACGACGTCGAAACATCGGAAAAGACCGAAGAGAATTCCGAAAGAACCGAGAAGTCGCTCGAAAAAACCGAAAGTTCCGATTCATCGGAGTCGTTGTCAAGGAGTAACAGTTTGATAAATGGTGTGCCGGTACAGGTACCGAAACCATTGCCACGCTCGTCTATTTCTGAGGCTGGGTCGGCCGATGATCACTCCGAAGCGCCTAAACCCAAACCTAGGACTACGGCTATACCCATTTCTGGTTATAAGGTAATGGTACTGCGGCACGCAAAGGAGGGTAATGTGTTTATCAGTCTATGTATTTATGTATGTAGCGCTCTGAAGACCAAACGTGTGGGCCGATTTCGATGATTCTTACGTCAATCGATTTGTGTTAATCTAGGGAGTGTCACCAAAGACATCACATTAATTAAAATTCAATATGGCGACCACCAGACGCCATATTGTGAAAAAGAAAAAAATGTCGACGAACTATGATATAGTGGGGTATCATTGGATAGGTATTGAAAGTCATCGTTAGGTTTTTTTGATCATTTTTCATTTTGAATGACCATTTACGACAATTTAAAGTTCCTTTAAAGCTGGTTTTTAAATCTCTTTTAATTGCTTGTTCTGTACTATGCATTGTCTAAATTAAACTGCAGAATTAGTATCAATTTTTGGTTTGAGCAGAAAGGTGTGTAATTTAAAACGTTGCATTTATGAAATTAAAGAGTTTGAAGATTTGTAGTTATGTTGATGAAATTGCGTGGGAAAGAGACCTACCTATAATAGTTGTAAATGTGTCCCTGTTAAGGTCGTAGCCCACTTACACGACACCGCTCCCACACAACCAAAGTATGAGCATTCAAATATGGACTTAATATCGTGCTGTGGAGGTGCACTTTACAGTAACAACACAAAATAGAATACAGCGCGCGGTACCGGTACCGCGTGTAAACTGTACCACTGTGAAGTGCACCTCCAGAGCACGATATTAAGTCCATATTTGAATGCTCATACTTTGGTTGGGTGGGAGCGGTGTCGTGTAAATCGGCTACGACCTATACAAGTTGACTGTCGCCGATATAATTATTGTGCTTTGGGTTAAACGAGGCAGTTTCGCTTGTCATTCATGATTCAACAAACCCTATATTAGCCCTGCTGTACTTGACTAATATTCCCCCTTCCAAATAAGAGTAAGTTTGTGCTAGGAGTGGGTACGACAACAGTTTAACAGGAGATTGAACCAGTTCTTTCAGTTTTCAGTCAGCACCTTTAACCATTAGACTAAGAGGCTCCATTGGTTTCGCTATACATATTTATTCCTTAAAATACATTAAAACACACAATTTTGTTCACAGCCTCGTCTAGGCCCAAAACCATTTTCAGCGTCTGCCGGCAGCGAAGAGTTTTCCTTCGACAAAGTTTTTTCTGTACCCGCAGTGCCTGGTCTTCCAAAATCTGACTCGGGTAAGTTTGTAAAGTGGTAACTAGTGTGGGAGAGGATAGAGTAGGGAAGACTGTCATTTTTCGCTGTAGACCTCAAACCTCGGTAATATAAATTATTTCCTACGCATAAGATAAGAATTTATTGAATCAATACAACTAAACATCACAAAACGTCATCAATACAACTAAAAAACATTACGAAACAAAATAGCTAAAATTGTATCCAAAAAAGGAGGAGATTCTCAATTCGTCAGAATCTTTTTTTTTAATGTACAGTCGCGGACAGAAAATGTTTACCACCTTAAGATTCATAATTGCATGCACACATCTGTGTCAGAAGGTCGATATGTGATTTGATTAGCCATAGATCATAAACTTTTTAACATGTAGCGGTGCTTAGACAGTCCTTTAGCGGTCTCTTTAGTTGGTGACTGCTAAATAGGTTAGATGTAGAAAACCTTTTTTGGAACAAAAAACCCTTACTAATGTTATAAAATAATGTAAGTGTTTGTTTGTTCGTTGTTGGTTTGTCCTTCCATCACACAGCTACGGAGCAATAGATCCACATGATTTTTTGCATGGATATAGTTGAGGATTTGGATAGCGACATTTATCCCGGAAAAATAGAGGGTTCCCATGGAAATTTTAGAATCCTAACTTCACGCGGACGAAGTCACGGGCAAAAGCTAGTAATTTTAATAAATAGATATCATCTCATATAGACACGAGCACAGGACACGAGTTACCAAAATGAGAAACCGGAAGTAATAATCTAATGAAATTTCAAAGAATCTTTATTTCTTAATTTTATTATTGAGAAACTAAACAATATTAGTATAAATAAATAATTAGCTTAATTAGCTTCCATTCGCTGCAATGACAACACGTAGACTCTCTCGCATAGACGCGACAAGGCGATAAGTCAGTTCATATCATCCCATACCCCAGTGCAATGTGATCTAAGACTTTGAGGATTTCTTTGATTCTGACAGTCCCACCTTTGAATCACTAAGCCCCATAAATTTTCAGTTTCAAATCAGCAGATCGAGCGGGCTATTGAACGAGATGACTGCCACGGTGCAGATTGAACCATGGAATAGTAGCTCAGCGCATTATCTTGAACTTAGGTTGTCGGAATTTTGCTGCAGAACATCAATGTAAAATGCTGCAGAAACACCACGCATCACCTCCTTTTGACTGTTTTTGACTGTGGATGCTGTCAGCATCATTATGATTCAATGCACAATATGAACTTCACCATTAGAATTATGATTAAGCTTCCATTTTGTATTTATTTTGTATATTTAAATTTTAAATAACAAATCTAATATTTTTGATAATTAATTGACACTTTTACAAGTGCAATGATCTAATGTGTCAAACTTGAATTTACGAAATGAGTTTTATTACTAATATTTGTATAGAAAAGTCATTAATACTTTTTTTGATAAAACGATGCATGAAATTTTTATAACGTAACAAATGCCTTGATATAGCATTATAGACCTTACTGAACGCAGGGTTACGAAGAATCTAATTTGAAAAGTGGTAAACATATTTAGTCCCCGACCGTATGTTCTCGATTATTCGAGGACGCATACTTTTCAGGTGGTCCCATTGTTATCAGGTCAGGATCTGATGATGGGATCCTGGAGAAGTCGAGGGAACTCTTCAAATTTTATAGGCGCAATATACTTTGTAGTGGCGTTTGAAGTTAGTTTTGTAAAAAAAAATTAAGTTTCTATTTTTTATTTTGACTTATCTTAAATAATTACCACCATTACATCACTACATTTACTTATAATAATTTCTCCCACAGGTCTGTCTCCGGTCTCGGCTCCTGCGTCCACCACACCTGTCACATCTACCCCCATCGCAAGAGAAGATGAAAAAGACAAGTCTCTTTCTCCCACCAGCGATGTTGATGGTATACCAAACAAAGGTACTGAACTCACCAATCTTTATGGTCGCTCTGAACTAAGCAGCATTTCTATGTTGTGACACAAAAACTTGACAAGTTTATTGACTTCAATTTGTGACCGAAAGTTTCTATTTTGTATAGTATTCTCTATTCTTTTATCGACAGTTTTACGATTTACTTGCCATTAAATTTACAATAAAATGTCTTAGGGGATAGAAGTAAAGTACTACAGGCTCCACTCTGATAATAAATGCTGGAGTACAGTGAATTCTAGAGTACTATTCGATTCACTGGTGGATCCATTCAGTGGATCCTAGTGGACTGAGCGAATTTAAAATCTTCAAAAATTCTGTGGGATCTCTTTGAGAAAACATAAAGCCTTTGTCTAAAACTAGACACAGTGGTTGGACTCTGAAAACAAAAATATAAAAACACACTTTGCTATAGTTTCGTTCTTAAAAAATCTATTTCTGCATGTTGATTCCGTAAAAATGATTGCATCAGTGTAACGATCGCAATTGCCTCTGAGTGGGTAGTCAGAGAAAAACATAAATACAATGTGTATTTATGTTTTATTTATAGTTGTATATATGTATTTATGTTTTTCTCTGACTACCCACTATCTGCTTTACATCCAAACCCTACATTTCTAGTGTCTTTACAGAAGAGTACACCAATGGCAAGTCTGATACGAGTCTAGAAGAGGATGTGAACTCATCGGACTCAGGATACCGGCCCAAGACTCCGAGCACCGCTGAAAGAAGGAAGATGTTTGAGGCCACCGAGTGAGTGAAACAGACTTGTCATGCAAATTGAGAGCCGCACACCGTCAAGTCTACCGCGTACTTGACGCAGCATCATGCAGACTAAGAGTCCCCGCAGACCACAGTTTTTTTTTTCTTTTCTTTTTATACGAATAGCGGGCAAACGAGCTGGTGGGTCACCTGTTAAGTGATTACCGCCGCCCATGAACATTTGTAGTACCAGAGGCACCACCAATGTGTTGCCGGCTTTTCAGGAACTTATTGGTTCACCCCTTGAATAACCCCATATTGTAATTAAGTGGGAACACTGTCGACGGGAGATGATTCCACAATTTGATAGTACGTGGAAAAAAGGATCTGGAGCAACGGATGGTTGAAGTGCTTCGGGCACCCAGGTGGTGACTTGGTGAGGGTAAAATTGTGTTCGGTGGCGTGCGGTGCGGTTGTAGAAGTTAGAGGGCGGCTTTTTGTCGGCTAATAGTTTAATCGGTTTCTTAATCAGTATGAAGATGTATGCAAGTGCGCAAATTATAACAATTCGGTATCGGCAGGTAAAAAAGTTTGATGGGCAACACTTCAAACTTAACTGCCGGCAAACTATCGGCCAACTGCCTAAATCATTATGGCGCTCTTCCACGCGCGCACATTACCGATTGTTTAGTTGGCCGCTTACTAACTAACGCTACTTTCATTATGCAACTACTCTTCAAAAGTCGCTTAACGACTTAACAAATCGTTAGAGAGCAGTCGACCGACTGTTGTCTGGTAGTCACCATTAACCCGACTGTTTAGTTGGCCCAGCGGTGTGCCCTAGCAGCAAAATCAGATCAAATTATCGGCCGATTAAAAGTCTGTGGTCTGCGGGGACTCTTGACGGCAAACTTGATCATATGTGGCCTTTACGTGGATTGGTTTGTTCCAGCGGCAACCAGTCTATCGCGGACCGTCGCCGCGCCTACGAAGTGCGTTCCATGAGCGTGGCCGTTGAGTCGCAAGCGCCTCCATCGCCCGCACCCTTGAGGTAACCGTAATTTTTTTTACCACTATCCCGACCCAGCGCTGATTTTCTGATTATAATTTAGGACCTGAATCAGGGTCCTGGCTAAAAATCAGCGCTGTATGCTCTTGTGCAGGTACAAATACCTGCACAAGAGCATACAGCGCTGATTTTTAGCCACTTAGCATACTGCATTTTGCTGAGTTGGAACCTTTTTTCTGGGTTGTGCCACACATGACTTAGCTGTTCCGGCGCTTCTTCTGCTTGACGCTTTTTGTCTTTAATGCTCAAGTGGTGGAGGCGTCGAGACAACCTCATCTAGATAACCTTATCTAGGCATACCTATTGGGTGATGTGTGGAAGTAATATAGAGCGTATGATTTTAAATATGGCGTCCATAAAAAAAATTACCGACTAATCAGAGTTTTACTTGATATTTGAACTCACTTTACTTGTTTATTTATTACAGACGAAGAGACTCGTTGAAGTCCCGCAAAAGTCCCGAGCGTGAAGAAAAGCGATCTTCAGTGCCGAATGTCACCACTAAGAGAACCTCCACAGTTTTTGGTAGTTATTAATTTTAAACCTACAATTTCTTTTTAAGTCGAACGTCCACCAGCTAATCCAAGATTCAGTATTTATTTTTGTTTTATTCGATGACAAGATTGTCCTTGATTGCGATCTCACTTGATGGTAAGTGATAAGATGATAGTGGGCTAACTTGGAAGGGGTATGGCAGTGTACATTCAACCCATACCCCTAATCGGTTTCTACACGCCATCGTCTTTCCGGACGATACACGTCTTTTTGACGATAGGGTGGTAACTATCCACGGCTAAAGCCTCCCACCAGACAAAAAAATTGATATATCTAAAGTAAAGAAAGAAAAAAAGATCTCGAAGGGAGAGAAAGGTCTCGGAGCAAAAACGAAAGTTTATTGTTTGTTTATTGTATCTTAATATTCAAATTCAAAATTTATTTATTTCATGTAGGCCAGCTTGTAGCTCTTATGACACGTCATAAATCTACCACCGGTTCGGAATGCAGATTCTGCTGAGAAGAGCCGGCAATAAACTCAGCAGTTGCTCTTTTCAAAATTTTTTTACAATAGGTAACAAAACTATGCTATGCATACAGTGCTTCCAATAGCTGGTGTTAAATATTTCACGATGGTACGGAACCCTTCGTGTGCGATTCCGACTTGCATTTGGCAAGTTTTTTTTAAATTTAAATTAGAATAGAATATCGTTTATTCATTGACATGTATAAATACAAATGAAATAGGTACCCTTAGAACTTACACATTACAATTACTTAAAATATAACTCAACTAGTAGGTATCTACTATGTATCATGCCAATGAAAGGGTCAGCTCAGCTCAATGCTGTGGATACAAATATGTAACCACAACGCTGTTATTCTGCTAGGGCCCGACCGAGGGAAGTTCATGATTAATTAAATAAATATACGTACTTAAAAAGCGAAAGTGTATTCTAAAATGCTATTATAAAATTGTGTTTTGTGTGTGTGCAGGCAAGGTGTCGAAGTTCCGCCACCTAAAAGGCACGCCGGGGCACAAGTCGACACACGTGGAAAATATCAAGAACATCAGCCGGCAGATATCCGGAGAGTGCAACGGGTTCTATGGTAACATGGCGGCGAGCTAACTGTCACTTGTCTATGGCCATTAGTGCCCATTATTCAAAAACTTTATTTTCTTTAATGTAAATTATCAAACTGTTCAATTTATCGATGAGTCTTTCACAATGTTGCTACAACCTATTTTTCCATTTACTCATGTCAACTGCTTTATTGAACAGACTTTAAATCTTGTACGACGGCTTAAAGTGTAGCTTAAATTACTCCTTTAATATATAATCCTCTACCTATTTGAGAAACTCCCATCAAAATCTGTTCAGCCGTTCCGTAGAACAGCCCCTCCAAACACATACACCTTATCTATTCTCTCTTATTAATAGCTGGTGTTAAATCTTGTACGATAGGACAGAACCCTTCGTGTGCGCGTCCGACTCACACTTGGCCGGTTTCAAAATTCAAAATCCATTTATTTCATGTAGGCCAACTTGTGGCTCTTATGACACGTCATAAATCTACCACCGGTTCGGAATGCAGATTCTGCTGAGAAGAGCCGGTAAGAAACTCAGCAGTTGCACTTTTCAAAAAAAAAAAAAAATACATTAGGTAACAAAACTATGCTATGTATACACATACAGTGCTTCCACAATGAAGCTTCAAAAATGCATACGTAGGTACATATAATCCAACACATGTCAAAACGGGCAGACCAAGCAGACCCATTCCCGTTGGTGGCACCCGCTCATGATTTTTTTTTTTGAACTTTATCTCGTTCTTTCAGCGAATGGAATTCGTTGCGCCGTCCCGATCGGCGGCGGCGGTGGGGGGCGCATAGGTGTGGTGGAACTGCCCCTCGGATCCACTTCCATCGCCAAGGCGCCTCCCCCCCACCCCTCGGCGCTGCACCCCCACTCGCTGCTGCACCCCGCGCCGCTGCAGGACTGGATCTTCGACCCCTTCAGCGACCAGCGCCTGATGGTGGCCTGTGATGACGGCCTGTTGAGAGAGTGGATCATACCCGAGGGTGGTAAGTTAAAAAAAAATTTCAGACAAGAAATTGAAGGGTTTAGGCTGTAAAAGGAAAACAGTTTTTTTAGATTTTTTTAGTAGATTTCATTGACAATTCAAAAGTGTTTGTAAAAGTCTATTTGAATAAAAAATATTTCTATATCTATCTATAAAGATTAAACTGGATATTTATTGGGACTAATTGGGAGCATAAAAAGACACGATAGCCAGTGGTCAGTTGTTGGCAAAGAGAAGGTAGAAACTTAGATTGACGTTTGACGGGAGCAAAAACTATCAAGTAACCACAGACAAACCACCTTACTCTATAATGGTTCGTTTACCCATCTAACAGAAATAAAATCTCTTCGTACGCTTACTGGCAGGGTTTATCAGGCTTGTATGGTCCTATACTAGAGTTGTCAAAAAAGTTTACACAATTTTTGACGAATAAATAGGTTGCGAGGTAATTTATCGGTAGATTTCAGATGAATACAAATAAGTTATAAGCTGTTTTACTGCGACTGTATATGTCTCTTTCTAAAACGAAATTTTCTATGGCGTATGAAATCATGATTTTATAGCGCTCTCTTTATCTAACAGGAAACTTAAAAGCTCTATATTTTAGAGACTAATTAAGATATTACAAAAAGAAAAATGGCATTGTGTTGTAATATTAAAAACCTTTATTTTAAGTATATGAAAAAATTTTAGCCAATACCGAATTATCCAGATTTCATCAAATAAAAGCTTGAAAAGCCGGCAACGCATTGGTGGTGCCTTAGGTGTTACAAATGTTCATGGGCGGCGGTAGTCACTTAACATCCGGTGACCCACCTGCTCGTTTGCTCGCTAAAAATCTAAAAAAAATTCTTCCAGGTCTTCAGGAATCGACGAACGAGCCAAAGCGAACGTTCTCAGCACATCCTGATAAAATCTACATCGTTCGATTCCATCCCACTGCCTCAGACCTCCTCACGACCGCTGCCCACGACCTAACTATCAAGATCTGGGACCTCAGCCAAGAAGAACCTACCGCGGAGGTCACGCTGACTGGTCACACGGAACAGATATTCGCCATGGATTGGTCGCCTTGCGGAGAATACCTGGCTACTGTTTGTAAAGATGGATTTGTTAGGGTAAGTGTTTCTAACCTAATCACATCTCATCTAACTAGATCTGGGACCTCAGCCAAGATGTACCACGACGGAGGCCACGTTGACTGGTCATATGGAATAGATATTTGCCATGGACGGCTCGCCTTGCGGCGAATACCTGGCCACTGTTTGTAAAGATGGATTTGTTAGGGTAAGTGTTTCTAACCTAATCACACCACATCTAACTAGATCTGGGACCTCAGCCAAGATGTACCACGACGGAGGCCACGTTGACTGGTCATATGGAATAGATATTTGCCATGGACTGCTCGCCTTGCGGCGAATACCTGGCTACTGTTTGTAAAGATGGATTTGTTAGGGTAAGTGTTTCTAACCTAATCACACCACATCTAACTAGATCTGGGACCTCAGCAAAGATGTACCACGACGGAGGTCATGTTGACTGGTCTTATGGAATAGATATTTGCCATGGACTGGTCGCCTTGCGGAGAATACCTGGCTACTGTTTGTAAAGATGGATTTGTTAGGGTAAGTGTTTCTAACCTATTCACACTACATCTAACTAGATCTGGGACCTCAGCCAAGATGTACCACGACGGAGGTCACGTTGACTGGTCGTATGGAATAGATATATGCCATGGACTGGTCATATGGAATAGATATTTGCCATGGACTGGTCGCCTTGGGGAGAGTACTTGTTTGTTGGATTTGCTTGATTTGATTTGCCAGTTGGAAACACTTACCCTAACTTACAGGTAAGTGTTTCCAACTGGCCACTGGATATTTTTTAATGAATCCCTAGATGAATCTTATTTTTCTGCTTTATTAACCGATAGATATCAACAGTTGGAGAAAAGTGTTGAACAAAGGTCTCTTGCATGGACTTCCACAGATCTCGGTCTTGCGCCGCCTGTATCCAGCGGCTCGTCTGACTCGTCCACTTATTAAGCAGCTACAGAGTAAATAGAATGACGTGACTTTGCATGGGTAAAGTTGAGAATTTCGAGGGGAGAGGGGAGTATTTGTCACGTTCAACTACTGGCTAAAATTCTTCTTTTTTTTTTCAAGTTACGGTCGAAGCTTCAATTTACAAGTCTGGTTGTTGCAGATATACAAGCCGCGTGCGTCGACCGAACCGATAAGGAAAGGGCCGGGGCCCGTGGGCAGTCGCGGGGCGAGGGTTGTATGGGCGCTGCACAACACACACCTCGTCGTTACTGGATTCGACAAGTAACTATCATCATCATCATTACCATCACCATCATCATCAGCAGCAGCAGCAGCAGCAGCAGCAGCAGCAGCAGCAGCAGCAGCAGCAGCAGCCCATCAACGACTTACAACTAAGCTTAGGCCTCCACTCGGAGAAGGGTTATAGGCCATAGTCTACCACGCTGCTTTAATGCAGACTTCACACACTTTTGAGAATATTTTTTTTTAAAACATGTAGACTAGTGCTGAAATCACACCTGATGGTAAATGATATGGTAGCCTAAGATGGAGCGCGCTTGCCTAAAAAATACCTATTCACTCTTGATTAAAAGATAGCCAAGTTATCAGAAGCCGTAACGCCCCGTTATATGCTTTGCTTTTCCTTGCCAGAAACAAATGATGAAACAGCAGAAGTTAACCTAATATGTATTTTTGCAGAGTATCGGAGCGCCAAATCCTGCTATACAAGGCGAGCGACCTGTCTGCGCCCGTGTGCACCGTGGGGCTGGACGTGTCGCCCGCCATTTTGCATATACACATTGACCACGACTCCAACACGCTCTTCCTCACAGGACGGGTAAGTCCATTTTTAGGGTTCCGTACTCGAAAGGGTAACCAACTCCATCCGTCTGTCTGTTAGCGGGCTGTATCTCATGAATCATGATAGGTAGAGTTGATATTTTCAGAGAATGTTTATTTCTGTTGCCGCAATAACAACGAAAATAAATTAAAAATTAAAGGGGGCTTCTCAAACGCACAAGAGAACACAAACTTGTATATCGTGCGGGCAAGGTCGGGAATGTTCTGTCATAGAGTATGATATGCAAACAACTAATGCACCGTCGACTGTGCATGTCGGTTGAACAAAAAGAGTGTTTGGAATACCACCTCTAGTATGTAGCCAGTGTAGCACATTTACATCTAAATATATAAAAGGCAAAGGTGACTGACTGACTGACTGACTGACTGATCTATCAACGCACAGCTCTAACCACTGGACCGATCGAGCTGAAATTTGGTATACAGGTAGCTGTTAGGACGTAGACATCCGCTAAGAAAGGATTTTGGAAAATTTCAACCCCAAGAGGGTTAAATAGGGGGTTAAAAAATCGAACCTAACGTGAGCGAAGCCGCGGGTTAAAGCTAGTTGATAAATAATTGTTTACAGGGCGACTCGACGATATACTGCTACGAGGTGACGTGCGAGCCGCCATACCTTTGCGCGCTGTCGCACCACAGGTCCGGCACCCTGCACCAGGGCATCGCGTTCCTGCCCAAAAATCTGCTAGCTGTCGAAAAGGTGGGCAAACTTACCTACTAACTTAAACTTACTTGGTGGGTTGGGTGGGTGGTGGTACTTTCCTAAAAGTACTGTAGGGTTAGTCTTCGACCTTTTTTTTAATTTTTTTATTGAAGTGTTAACCTACACTTAAAGGAAATAACCTAATACATTTATAAGTACATATCAAAAATTCCGAGGCCGGCGGGATTCGAACCCACGTCTCTCTGGGAATCGCGCCCGAGTGTGTTAACCGCTACACCACGGCCGAACCATACGTCAGCCACGAAATTTTTGATATGTATTTATAAATCTATTAGTCTTCGACCATTTAGCCGGTACGAGCCTTTACGCAAATTTAGTGCTGAATATATTCTGCCACTTTCTGCGGTGAGGTGGGGTAATCACGTACAGCACACCTTTACTCACTTCCGCACACTCTTGTAAAAAACTTAATGTCTCTATGAACTCACACTAACTCAAAAGCTGTCACACTTATAAACTGAACCGTACGTTGTACATGTACTTCGGCAGAGGGGAATGCGTGCGCTTGCCAAGTCCTGGCTAAATGGTCGAATGTGGTTAGTATAAATTTTATTCGATCGATCGTATTCGTATACTATGACATTAGCGTCAAAGTAAAATTAACCTTTGTCCGCAGGTCGAATTCGCGAGAGCGTTACGGTTGACCAACGGGACGATCGAACCGCTGTCGTTCACTGTGCCTAGAATAAAGGTAATGGATTTTACATATTTATGTAATAACGAAAATTTTAAAACTAACTATAATATGGCAATATTGCAAACAAGCAAGCATAGCTTACTACAGTTCCGTGTACAATTTCTACATGTTAAAACTTCAGAGTTTTCAAAGTTTTTTGGTGCTTCGTCATTTTCATACGCTATTGGTGCACGGAGATTTTGAGACTTTTCTTTTTGACCATTAAATATGTTAGGTAATAGGTAAGGTTGTGCATTAAATGACCCATAAATAGCCATCAAACGTAAGTATTTATAAGATACTAAGAAAAATGAACGCTGAGATCTATAGAGCGTGCTCTGACTCAAGATACACGTTAAAACGAGACACAAATATACTCTGACATAAATCTGTCTTGTTTTAACTCTGTCTTGAATCTAAGCTGAGTGAGAGTGAGGTCTATAGATTTCAGTCTTAGTGTCATGTTATGATATTGCATTGTTTATTTATTGATATTTAAGAACAGTTAAAAATCCATAAACATATCAAAACTATCAAAGGTAAAAAGATTCTGTAACTCAGTGCCTATCAACGACGATAGGAATTTTTTATCAATTGAAGGATTGAAGAGAAATGTCATTTACTATTTCATAGTAAACCTTCAATGGATAAAAAATATATGTCAGTGGCTTTCATTTTGCGATAGGCACTGAGTTACAGAATCAGGGGGCAGGTGAGATCGTAGTCAAGTACTTCTTAGCCAATAAAAAAAAATTCTCCGTTTCCAGAGTGATTTGTTCCAAGACGACTTGTTCCCGCCCACCCTGGTGACGTGGGAGCCTTGGCAGTCGGGGCGCGACTGGCTCGCGAACAAACCCGTAGCGCCCAAGATCGTCAGCCTGCAGCCGCCGGGCATGGAAGCGTGTACGTATCCACAAGCTTTCACTCCCTAGCTAACCCTCTTGGGGGTGGGATTTCCAACTCAACAATAAGTTGAATTGGACAAATATTCGAAAAAAAAATCGCATATTTGTCCAACTCAACTTATTGTCAACTGTATTTGTCAAACTCAACTTATTGTCTACTGTATTTGTCCAACTCAACTCATTGTTTACTGTATTTATCCAACTCAACTTTTTGTCTACTGTATTTGTCCAACTCAACTTATTGTCTTCTGTATTTGTCGAACTCAACTTTTTGTCTACTGTATTTGTCCAACTCAACTTATTGTCTTCTGTATTTGTCGAACTCAACTTATTGTCTTCTGTATTTGTCGAACTCAACTTATTGTCTACTGTATTTGTCCAGCTCAACTTATTGTCTACTGTATTTGTCAAACTCAACTTATTGTCTATTGTATTTGTCCAACTCAACTTACTGTCTACTGTATTTGTCTTCCTCAATTTGTTCAGTGTCGGCGCACACCGCGCCTGCGCCCACGCCCGTCAAAGAGAAGCCGGCCCAGAAGCCCAAGCCCGATCTCATCAAGTCGCACGTGCCCGTCGACGCCAAGGAGAAGCAAGATAGTGTGAGTTATCCTTTATTTCCGGGTCAAATTACCCGTCTTATAACAAATGCCTCAGGTGCTACAAATGTTCATGGGCGGCGGTAATCACTTAACTATAGTTTAGTTTAGTTTAGATATTTTAGTTTGATAATAACCTAAAAGTCCAACTTTGACTTTAAATTAATCAGAAACCGCAAGTTCTAGAAGTTTTAAAACTTATGTTTATTCATTAGTAAACAATTAGCAATAAAATGATGCATAATTGATTCTTGTAGACGACTTTTCGTAAGTGGGTCAAAGTTCCGTACATTTTTGGCATTGTCCTGTCAGCCAAATCGGTTTGGTCGTTGCGGCGTGATTGCGTATCGCACATCGGTCCATACATCAAACTTTCGCATTTATAATGTTACTAGCTTTAACCCGCGGCTTCGCTCACGTTAGGTTCGATTTTTTAACCCCCTATTTAACCCTCTTGGGGTTGAAATTTTCCAAAATCCTTTCTTAGCGGATGTCTACGTCCTAACAGCTACCCGTATACCAAATTTCAGCTCGATCGGTCCAGTGGTTAGAGCTGTGCGTTGATAGATCAGTCAGTCAGTCAGTCATTCAGTCAGTCACCTTTGCCTTTTATATATTTAGGCATAGTAGGATTAGTATTATTTTGCTTAAAATAACAACATTTGCTTAAAATAACTGTATTATTTTTCTTAATTATCATTTCTCCGCAGATAATGAAGGCGATGAGCGCCAAAGTGAAAATCGATCTCAAACTCGAACAGGACAGTATGGAGGGAGTGGACGAGTCCGAATGGGATCAATGAACCATCCCGTTTGTACAGAGGCTCCGTATCTCGTGAACGAGTGAAGAACGAATGAACTGTGCAGTATCATTCACTCAATGTATTTAATTTAGTATTTTAATATTATTCCAATGCTAGAAGGTCTCACACCTAACCCGCTAATTTCACTCACAATTAATTTATGTAGTATTTTTTGGTATATCCCGTGCCAATCTTTTTGATAGCTCTGAACCACGCGACAAATTCCACCGATGGATTCTATCTTGCGCATAGTAAAGCACTAGCTTTTGCCCCCGCGACTTCGTCCGCGTGGAATTAGATTTTGGGGTGGAATTTTCAAAAACTGTGAAACACGTACTTCTTTATTTTTAACTGAAAGCTCAAATACCAACTTTGATGGAAACAGCTTGAAAAATGACGGAGTTTCATATAAACTTCCATCCCCTATTTAATCCCCTTAGGGGTGGAATTTCCAATAATCCTTTCTTAGTGTGCGCCTACGTCATAAAAGGAACCAACTGTAAAAATTTCAAGTTTCTAACTTCAGTAGTTTAGGCTGTGCGTTGATATCTCAGTCAGTCAGTCAGTCAGGACTTTGAATTTTATATATATAGATGTGTTACTGCACATAGAATCGTGGTTATAGAATAGAATAATTTTTTATTCAAACAAAGTGCTTTCAAATATATTCAAAGCATATAAAAAAAATTGGGGCGGTATAAAATGAAATACTTCATGACGAAATGGTGAGTGAAGTTAACGGGACGCGAAATACCGCGTCTTTTTACGAATTCCAAGATTATGTTAGCGCTAATTCGGTTGTACATAAAACTCAATATTAAACTAACTTGAACAATATGAAATACTTTTCACGAATACATTTAGTTCATTTTAGTTAAATATTAGGTTTTGTGTACATCAGAATTGGCGCTAATTTGGCTGTACAAAATCTCTAAACTAAATTAGGCTGATAAAAAGTTGTGTTCTTAAAGTTTTTCTATCCTTCACCGTTAGGAACATTGTAAAAGGGATGACACTTGTTTAATTTTTTTTAATCATTTATTTCATTTAGGCCAACTTGTAGCTCTTATGAACTAAATGTATCAATTTAGTTTAGAGATTGTATACAACCACTAATATTGTATTATGTAATATCCTTTTTTCGCATAACCGACGTATTTACTTACGTCACGATTATTCATGTAGTGCCCGTTTTGACCAACGTTCCCTAATTTTTATGGGCTACCTAAACTAAGTTAGGTGTCGTTTTCACGAACCTTTAGGGAACACCTAAGGCTCAATTTACACCGCCGCGGAATGGAATGGAAGCGATTTTTTGCAACGAAATTGTACATAGCATAATGAACTTTATGTCAATTGTATAACATAAAAACTAAATAGGAGCCAAAAAAAGGTCGCGTGTCTTCCGGGGAATCCTTTTTTTTTTTTTTCGATGACAAGATAGCCCTTGAATGCGATCTCGCCTGATGGTATGTGACGATGCAGTCTAAGGTGGTAGCGGACTAACTTGGAAGGGGTATAGCAGTGTAAATTCAACCCATACCCCTAATCGGTCTCTACACGCCATCGTGCCGGAACGTTAAATCGCTTGGCGGCACGTCTTTGACGGTAGTGTGGTAACTAGCCACGGCCAAAGCCTCCCACCAGACCAGACCAGTGACAATTTAGAAATTATAAATTCCTAAATTGCCCCCGCCGGAAATCGAACCCGAGACCTCCCAGTTATAAGACCACAGCGCTCGCCACTGCGCCAGGGAGGTAGTCGCATCCTCGAGAATTCCCTTTTTTAGCTCGTATCTAATTTGTACGTTACACAGTTAAATTAAAATCATTATGATGTGTACAATTTCGTTACAAAAATTCGCTTACAATCCGTTCCGCCGCAGTATAAACTGAGCCTAAAGGTTGAAATGACATTGGGTAAGGGATTGTATTTAGGGGCTACCTATATAAAGATACCCTACTTAGGGGATGATTTAAGTATGATTGGTGAAAACGGGCATGAGTGTACCAATATTTAGGTAGTCTATGAACTTTATTTGTGACATAAGAATGTAATAATATTATAATTACTTGGTGCAGTTTGTGCATGCATATTTTTATGCGATATATTTGCGTGAAAATCGCATACTTTTTACTCAATTGCGCGAAGATTTCGACTTTAGTGATGGTATTTTTTATTGATGGCTCCTTACAGTTTTTTTAAGGCGTGGTACGGGATGTAACTTATTTTGAACCGTATTGTTGCGACCATAAGGTTCAAGTTCGCACCATTAAAATCTATTGAGACTATTCTATTTTAGGAAATGTGTTTTCGTAAGCGTATGCTTTTGTCAAGTTGCTTTTTTTATTTTTTTATTGAAGTGTTAAGCTAACTTAAAGGAAATATCCGAATACATTTTTAAATACATATCCCACCCACCCACATCCACATGGGATTAAACCCACATCTCTAGTGAATCGCGCCCTGAGTGTGTTGACCAGATTACACTACGGCCAAGTCGAACCACAAGTCAGCTACGAAATTAGTGATATGTATCTACTTTTTCAATCCAACATCATCATTTCAGCATTAACATAACTCCGAAAATACAGGCATCGCCCGGTATCGAACCCGCGACCTCTCGAATGGGATACCGTAGTCCTAACCACTGAGCTATCACTGCTTTTTACACAAATATATCGCAAATAGTAAAGTAGGTTCCGTGTTAGTCCATATCCATACAGGATAGACCCAGTCCTATAACTAGGTTATAACTTAGCGATTAGCTATTGAAATATCTTATCCTAGTTTCCTAACAACAATTCTAACCACATTGCAATATTTTATAGAATTTTTTCTACTATACAATACACGCTCGTAAAATTCACCTATGACTAGTTTTATAGATCTTAACGTAACAAACGCATAGACAAAATACCTTCTTCCTGGGGTATTTTTTATTCGATGGCAAGATAATCCTTGACTGCAGTCTCACCTGATGATAAGTGACGATGCTGTCTAAGATTGCACTTACCATCAGGTGAGAACCCAGGCAGGATCTATCTTGTCATCGAATAAAAAAAAATATCGATACTAGTAATCGACATCTTATTGAAAACTTTTGCGATAGTTTTATAAAAATCGACACCTTAATGAAAAGTCGTCAGCATACGTATATTCGTTTTATCGATGTCAATACAAATCTACCTTTAGTAATTTTATTTGGTAATAAAGTCTTTTTTTATAAATATGTGGACGAAGTAATTTTGTCTATGCTATGTATAATTTACGACTCGATTTAAAGCAAGGAACTACATAATAGTTTTATCTACTTTAATACTTACTGTATTGCTTATATCGAAAACAATTTTCACAATACATTTTATTTCTATAATAGTAAACATTTTTGTAGTTTTGGTGCTGTTTTAGAGAATTTAATTAGCAACTTAAATCTAAAAATACTATGACTGTATAGTTCTTGCAATTCACGAGGGTATCGTATCTGTATAAGTGTGAGCGAGAGCTTGCTCGCGCCTGACCGCTCCCACCTAGGCTCCTGACAGGCACGCACACTTACGCAATGTGCATGTACAAGACGTAACCACAAGTAAAGCTCACGCGCCCTCGTGAATTGAAAGAACAATAACTATGTTTTTTGCATTTATTATGAACTGCAATATGAATAATTTCCTAATAATCACTTTGTCTACAACTTTTTTTTTAGTATAATGCACGTAACTAGATCTAGTCTAGATCTAGGCTGGGTGTTATGAAACCGATCTCTGCGATATTGGCATGTTGTGATCTCAACGGAAATCGACCAAACATTGTCTGTGACATAACAGTACGCTCATTAATGTTGATTAAATGCTCATATTTATTGCTATAATATGTATAATATACATTATACATCGTTATTTTTCGTTAGTGAAAAGCTTATTCGGCTTTAGGAAGCTAATCGATCACAGTAATTTTTCATTACTAGCTTTTGAAAGCGACTTCGTCCGCGTGGAGTTAGGTTTTTAAAAGGTAAAAGCTTCATGGTTTTTAAGCTATTGCATAGCTTCTATCGCGGGCCAGCGTGGAGACCGAATCCAGAAATTCCGTAACGAAAATAACCTGACACGGGACTCCTCTACGGTGAACCGCTAGATGGCGTTGATAAAAAATGCTATGCAATAGCTTTACTGCGGCAGTCCCCGAGTGCCACACGTCTTTTATTTTTTATAAAAAAGAATATTAGCCAAGCTGAACTTGACTTATATTCTCCTCTCCCCTCCAAATAAGCGAAAAGCTTGTGTTAGGAGTGGGTACGACATTAGTGCGACCTTTCAGTTGCCAGTCTGCACCTTTAACCGTCGAGGCTTTAACATTAGTGACATAAACTCTCGTAAGTCCATGAACTCGTGAAAAAAATCACTGATGAACGACGAACCAACAAACAAACACTTTCGCATTTATAAAATTAGTAAAGTAAGTCGCAGGTTCATGAATTTGCGCGCAAAACGAGCTGTCAAAACTAGCTTTTAACTTTGTCAGTTTTCATGTTTTTTTTTTTTTTTTAAAACAACATTAGTGGAATGTCCTACTAATATTAAAAATGCGAGTGTTTGTGAGGATGGATGGCTGTTTGTTTGTCACTTTTTCACTTATATTCAGGATTAATACATAAGCTGCATTTTATCCTGAAAAATTAAATATTACCCGCATTAAAAAACCTTATTCCACGCGAACTAAGTCGCTGGCATTACTTAGTACTCGTATTTAATGTTTCAGTTTTTTATTAACAAAAAATAACGTACCTAAGTATGTTTTTATGGACGTTGGTATTTTTTACTATGCTTTAATTTGGACAAAACATTACTTACTCGGCAGAGATTATTAATAAATAATAGATTGCTAATTCTTTGTATAAATCGGATTACGCTAAAAATAATCCTAGATGGCGTTACTAGGATTGCAAGATTAGATGTTGACGAAATATCGTGTATGAAACACGATGTTCTGGTTTGGCATATTTATTTCTACGACTAAAATACAAAATTTTCATTAAATCATATTATAGGAATAGCAAATTTTTAGTGTTTTAAGTTATTTTTAAACTAATAAACTTTTTTTAAATTTTTTATTCGATGACAAGATAGCACTAAAAAAAAATAATAAACTTAAACTAAAATAACATCTAAGGTCAAGAAAGAACACGAAGTGAGAGTGACAAATTAATATTTTTTTGAAGAGCATCTAGTTTTAAATAATTTTTAACTCTAAACTTGAAAGTAAATAATAACATAAAGGTCAAGAACACGAAGTGACAGTGACAGGTTAATATTTTTTTTTTGAAGAGCATACATAGATATGTATGTATATTTAGACTTATAACAAAGTCTCATCTGCTAAATTCACTTCACTTGAAATTTGAGCCTTAAAAGTCACATCTGCAAGGCTCAAATCTCAAGTTATGAATTTAGCAGATGAGACTTTGTTCTACGGAGCGGTCGATTTGAGAATGTATGTATGATGTTAGCAATCTATCTTCTTTAACTAATCTCTGCTGTCAATTACTCTATTTACCGTTAAAAGATCGAAAAAAATTCAACGTCCAATCAAATTTATTGACATAAATGATTAATGACATTCCTACGTTTGCCATATATGCATTTAATTATACTCTCTGTACTTTTTGTATTTAATTATTATTAATAGTTATACATTATACATATTGCATATAGATAAGGGAAATATAGGGCGCTCCTATGTACTAGGGAATTGACATATGAATTAATTATGTAACCGGTATGTTTCAATAGTCGGGTGCTAATTCGGACGAATAAACACTACACCAAAAGTTTTGTACGCGCATTCCGCATTTTAAGTATGAAGCCACAAGTAACTGGCGTCGCCCCGTCCTGATGGGCCAAATCAATGGGCTAATGTAATGCGAAGGGATAAGAGTTGCGAGACAGAAATAGAGGCAACTTCTAGGTGAATATAAATGTACGTAATTTAGTCCTCAATTGCATTTTATTGCGTGGTAGCAAGAGTCGTAATTTATTTAAATGATTTTGCGGAGTCAATTTTCTGTACCTACCTGTATTAGGGCAAGAGGTCTAACTTTGAATATGTACAGTGAGTGATTTATTGGAATAGATACCACCAAATGTTGGTGCAAAATAAAGCGAGAAGGCGGTGTCTGTGCTGCTGTGCGAATGGTTCTTCAGTCATCCTTTGCTTCCCACGCTGTGGGAAATTACCTATTATTTATCGTACCAGTCGATGTAGAAGAATAAATCATTCTGTCTTATTTTAATGCAGTGGAGAGAAAGAGAAACACTATACTTTTTTTTTTGTTTGGTGTAGTTCTCGTTCGTTCGAAGCGCCGTACATGTAAAAATATATATAAATAAAGTGTAATAAATGAAAGCGTTTAGTACTGCTAGATGCCATTTCGTCACCGTTTTGCTCAATACGCCAAAGATTTATATAGATTTTACGTCTTTTATCGACAAACAAATTGACTAAAATCACTATAATGCGATTCAAATGACAATAGGAATGAGAAGCCGCCATTTTCTGTTTCTATCTCACTCAGTGTAAGCCTCATATGAGCAGGACAGAAATATAAAATGGCTGTTTGACAGTCCTATTCTCATTTGAATCGCATTATTGTAATTAATTGACTAAGGTCCGACACATACAAATCGATTTTGGACGTACTGTGTGTTATGACTACTATATTTGGTACTAGCTTTTGCTCGCGACTTCGCTTACATTATGTTCGATTTTTTCAAACCACTATTTTACCCCCTTAGGGGTTTTTCAAACATCCTTTCTTAGCCTAATAACCACTCACTCACTTATCATCAGGTGAGATTGCAGTAAAGGACTATCTTGTCTTTAAAAAAAAACCATCTGTATGTCTTTCAGCCCGATCCGTTCAGTGGTTCAAAATAAATTTGTGTTTCACAAAAGGTTCAGAAAGGTTTTTTTTTTCGTTTCGGGAACAGATACCTTAAATTGAGTTGTTTGACTTTTGATTTAAAATATATTTTACATATTTACGTCCAAATGAGATGCGTATGTGTGTGCCTTTCAAAGAGTCAAGTTTCAAATGTGCGTTTGACTTTATAAAAAATATATTAAAACGAATCTCAAATATTTGCCGTGATTATATTATTTTCTTATATATTACATGATTATTATAAAAAAAAAATCTTATGTAACGTGTTATAAATCGCGTCGCTTGGCATTATTAATGTAATAAGTTAGAAGTTGTGTAATATTCGGACTTAGATAGGCGTTGTTATCAGATTGTTAATTTCATTTCAAATAAATAACAATGACACTGGCACTAAAATGTGTGAAATGTGAAATTAGTTAATAAAAATATTATGTATGTATAATAATCCTTTAGCACACCGATGCATTCGCACGCAATGGCGTAATTAACAACGCCTTTATGAAATAAGATGAATGCATCATTGTGTTCAAAGCCTTAAGGCTCATTTTCCTTTGGCGACACTTATTCGGTCATTTATATATCGCTAGTGAATTGGGTATTTGACATTTTTTTTATATGCTTGAAATAAAGGTTTTCAATATTATAACACAATGTCATTTTTCTATTTTTAATATCTTAACTAGTCTCGAAAATATAGAGCTATTAAATTTCCTGCGGGAAAGAGAGAGCGCTATTGCAACATGACGTCACAATTCAATAGCTCTATACACTCTCCATTTAGAATTTCGTTTTAGAAAGAGACGGATACAGTCGCAGGAAACAGCTTGTAACTTATTTGTTTTTTTGACCGATTTATTTGCTTTTTTTTACAAATGTTATTCTTACATGTTACATTTTCGATTGTAATTAATGAATATCTACATTGTGACAACTGTCAAATGCCCAATTTTACTAGTTGTTACTTCGCTGCTTGCGGGAAGCCCCCGCATGCTGTGTATCGACCGAGGTGTCTGCTAATGAAAGCGAGTCTTTATGGAAATTATGACCATTCAAACCCCAATAAATTATATTGATCGGTTGACGCCAACGCCAGTGAAGAGTTAATTCAAAGGTAAAACATACTTTTAAAACGCAATACGCATTGAATTTTAGAGTCTGTTCAATAAGTCAGTTGACATGGGTGAATGGAATAATATAAACGTAAAATTTTTTTTTACAAAACCGACTTTAAACGCCACTATATATAAAATATGTGCCTATAAAGTTTGAAGAGTTCCCTCGATTTGTTCAGGATCTTATCATCAAATCTTGACCTGATGACAATGGGACCACCTGGGAAGTATACCCTTTCAAACCAAAAAAGAATTTACCAAATCGGCTCAGGCGTCTTCGAGTAATAGGGAAACATACATAAAAAAAGATTCCGAAGATTTCATTTTAATTAATGTGATTTTAATTAAAAATAAACTATGCACACTTTAATGTGGAAAGGAGTGGAATAAATGGAAAAAAGTAACCCATGTAAGTCAACTGACTTACTGAACAGACTGTATCGGCTCTCGACTCGTTTTCAAGTATGTTTTCACCTTTTTTCAAAAATACACTAAATCTCGGGATCGGCAATGAATTTCGACGTACATACGCTTTCGTATTACTTAAAATATTATGTATAGATTGTAATTTTATTCGCTAGTCAAGTTATTCTTTAAACTATATCGATTATTCGATTTGTGTAGTAAAGATATGCATATTCGTTTAGTTAAACATTTGACATACACAATGCGTGACGGCGAAGACGCGTTGACATCAAATGTACATTCCAACAAACAATCGACATTTAATTTCTTATGCGAACTCAAAAAAAAAAAAATGTGGACACGCTCTATTACTGAGGTCTATGGAGAATACTCTGATTTAGCTCATACTCAAGATAGAGGTTAAAACGAGACGCAAATGAGTTCTGATATAAATCTGTCTCGTTTTAACTCTGTCTTGAGGCTGAGTTGAGTTAGAGAGCGGTCTATAGATTTCAGCCTTAGATAGAGTTAAAACGGGACATAAATATGCTTTGACATAAATCGGAATATAGATTTCAGTCTATGAACACATATCCGTGTTTGTTTATAAAACCGAAGATTAGTTTCTACTTAGTTTGTGTTAGGTACATCTTTAGTGGGGTTAGTATAAGATTTAATTCGATTAATCGTATTCGTATACATGACATTAAAATAAAATGTACCTTAACTAGATTGATTTAGAGCTCAATTTCGTGCATGCATTCTTATACTTTTACCTATACAGATACGCTCCAAACTAAAATCGGTTGTACTGAATTTGTGACTTTAAGGTAACACTTTTAAGGTTCGTTTTTCTTTGACGCTAATGTCATAGTATACGAATACGATTAATCGTGTCTAATACTAACCCCACTGGTGCCGCATTGGACGCATTTCCGTCGCGCTTTGTGTGTGTTTAAGAGTCCCCCGGAAGCTGGAGTAAACTCGAGATTTCATACAAACGCAATTTTGCTTTCAATTTAGAAATTACATATCTGATTGATATCAAATCTTGCAAATACTATTATTACGGGCGTAGGTATACGTTATACATATCGCAGTTAGAAATCGGGGTTTGTTGTAAAAAAAAAATAGGACGAAGTTAATCACATAAAAAAACAATTTCCAATCTGACTTGTCCAAATTAAAACAGGTTAACCATAAAAATTAGGTTTGTATGGAAAGTCGAGTTCACGGGGGACCCTTTAAGGCTTATTTCTGAAATCGAAAACTTAGACAAGATATTAGGAAAGGTAGATTCATGCTACACTATCATGGGCTAGGATACCACAGATCTTTTTGCTCCTAGCATGGACTAACGTGAATCCACCTTAATGTTGCTAATTTTCGATTCTCTCTATTCTTCCACTTGCACATTGTTTAACGTTAACAGGCTCTAAGCTGCAACCACATAAATTGTAAGCACAGTTTAGCAAATATACAGTTTGGAAACGGCCATACATCATAATATTATGCTGTATACTAGAGCAGATACTGACATAGAAAGCAAAGACCAATCTGCAGGAGCTACGCTAAGTTACACTAATACTTCCGTTATATAAATGGGAACTAATCTCAAGATTAATTAATCTTAGTTTCTGAACTGTATAATTGATAAACTGAGATCGTAACGCACCTTTGGTACTATAAACACTATAGATAAAAAAAAATATTAACATAGTAAAGCAAACTAAGCTCAATTTTTCAATTATTATTACTTAATATAAAAAGTCTATTTTATTATTTATATCTGTAACAATGAAAATGTTAAAACATCCAAAAAAACATAGGCAGTTTTTTTGTGTTATTAAAAAAAGATACCGGTAAAATTGATAACCTCCTCCTTTTTGGAAGTCGGTTAAAATAACTTAAATTGTGACATATTTTGGGTAATTCGGTTGTACAATTGATTTAAAAAATACACTAAATTTATTATAATGTGTTAATCTATCATACATTATAATATAAAATATCCTTTATTTGTACATTATATCTATGTCCAAACTTATGTTTTTGTAGGTTACGTGCTAACTTTTCAAGCCTTCTATTGCATCACGAAAGATATCTGAAAAACCGATATCAGTCTCATTAAGCTAAACCGAGACTTGTTGTTGCGTTTTACTTAGCTCTTCAAGCTAAGTGAAACACAATAACAACAAGTCTAAATATGGATCTATCCTTTTCAGCAAAGAACATTATGAAAGAGAAAGCATGAGACTAGACCTGTCAATTTATTTAAAGATTTATGTACAATCGAACTAGCCAAAAAAACAAGTTCAAAAAGACATTCTTTGCCGCGCATAAAGGAGCCTCAACCCGAGCCGTTTGGGAAGCCTCAATTTGCCTCAAGTCGAGGCTTTTTGGCCTGAAATTGCTCAAATGGACAATTAGCTAATGTAAAAAAAAGCAAAGAAACTGCCTTCATAATGTTAACAGAACAATTTCAGCACAAAGTTGAACATACCGCTCTCTCTTTCACTCCCGTACCAAAGTTGTGAAATGACAATAATTATTTTGAAATTCTCATCGTGTTTTCTCTAATTTTATGTATATTTTAACCATAATCATAAGGCCGTAATAAGTTTCTACGTGTAATTTATTGCTTTAAGTGTGATTGCTACAAATTCGAAATTTGGTGCCAACACTATGTAATAATTTTCAAAAATTTTAAAAGATTTTTTTAAGACATTTTGCTGATGAATCGTGTATTGATTTTAATATTTATTTAATCTCGGACCTAAGTTTTTGTGGAGTTTAACTTGACACTTGACACTTGACTTTATTTTCGGTACATGCTCATCGGCAAATGTTTTTGAAAGAATAATACAGAGATCCTGGCTGTATTACGTCACAAGATATTCAAGATGGAGGAAGACCTTAGTATCATATTATTATGTGTCACATTTCTTATGCCAAAGTGTGCGTTCTTTTTGGTCATGTTATTCCAAAGTAAAAAAAATAAAATAAAAATGAAAAATGTTAATTTTAACAACACGGCACGGCACTGCCAGTTAGAAAAGTATGACGACGGCAATTACGTCTGATTGGCTGAATTTATAGCGTTCTTGCTGCACAAATTCATTTTAACCAATAGCGGAAGAGTACCAGGCATTCAGAGGTGACTGCCATTGTCACACTAGCAATTTTTAGACTATTCCTCAGCCGGTCAGAATGTCGGTGTCGTAATATGCCAAAGGTCTCGTCCCCAATCCTAGCCGCGTTGTAACGAACAGCAAACCTCGATATTGTGTGAGTGCGTGTATGTTTTGGTATTTTTGTATGTGAACCTACAGATATCCCTAGCGGTAAGATTCAATATTTGGAGATATTTTATTACTTTGCATTTTTTTATTAAACTCTTGCTAAATTTTGACGAGTTTTATTTTTATTTCCATAGCATAGCACGAAAGTCGCTAACTAAGAAAATCCGGGTTTGGTGAATTACCTACTCAGTGGGTTTCCATAGCGATTGAGTTATCTCAATAGCCCTTTTACTACTATCTTACTTCAAAATTTCTATCGATCCGTAGAGAGAGAAGACATAGAGCCAGTGACGATTTCTTTCTCACTCACACTAAAAAGAGAGCAGAAATAAAGTTATTAATGTGATAAACAGAGACGCAGCTACCCAATTTTTTGTCCCTCATCGTGTAACCAGTTTTTTCAAGGTCGACACACTTTTGTGCGAAACAAACTGACAGTTAATAAGAAAATTTAGTATCTATGTGTGTTGCCAGCTTTAGGTACCTATACAATGTCCCGATTTTCCCTATCCTACTTATATTATAAATGTGAAAGTTTGAATGTATGTATGGCCATCCATACATACATCCAAATTTCAGCCATATCGGTTTAGTGTGGCGTGATTGAGTAACAAACATATGGATGTTTGTTACTCAATACGCCACACTAAACCGATATGGCTGAAATTTGGCACGGAGATAGGTTTTTTTAGTAATGTCCTCTGACATACCGTAACGGCGGGTTACTTTGGCTACTTTTTCAATTTTTTTTTTAATTTTTGTTGAAACAAAATAAAGTCGTGATGGAAGAAATGAATATTATGAGAAAAGAAAAGAAAGATGATGGATACTAGAATATAATATATGTCGGCGATGATTAAAGTGTATTCAGTTAGATAGTGGAAAAAAGCTAGAATTGTACCCGTTTTTAAAAAGGGTGATCGAACGGATATTAAAAACTACCGTCCTATCTCAATACTTTCATGTTTTTCAAAACTATTTGAGAGCCTTGTACACCCCCTGCTGGCGAAACACCTAGATAATTTCCTTACGAACTCTCAGCACGGGTTCAGAAGCGGTCTCTCAGTGCAAACTAACTTGACAAACTTTGCTTCTGATCTTTTAACAGAGATTGATAAGGGCCAGCAGGTGGATACTATTTATACAGACTTCAGTAGCGCATTTGACAAAGTTGACCACCAGCTACTCATCTACAAGCTATCTCAGTACGGTATTGCGGCTTCTTTAATTAAGTGGTTTGAATCATACCTGGCGCGAAGGTCCCAAATCGTTGCAGTAAACGGTTTTGAATCCAAAACATATTTAGCCCGATCCGGGGTACCTCAAGGTTCTCACTTAGGGCCTCTATTATTCTTGGTTTTTATTAATGACATCACTACTGAAGTTAAAAATTGTTCCTGCTCGTTATTTGCAGATGACTTGAAAATTTACAAAACTATTAAATCGGATAGCGACATAAAATTAATACAGGATGATCTAAATAGAATTGTAAATTGGTGTGACGTCAATAGTATGACTCTTAATGCTAACAAATGCTTCCATGTAAAATACACTAGAAAGAAAAAACCACTTGTTTCTAGTTATACAGTTAACAATGTAGTGTTGAAAGAGTTAACTGAGATTAAAGACTTAGGAGTCACTATTGACAACAAACTAACTTTTAGATCGCACGTGAATAACATTGTAAATAAAGCTGCGCAACTTCTGGGATTTTTAAGACGCAACACAAAGGGTTTTTCTACAAAGACCAAAATTATTTTATACAATGCACTAGTAAGAAGCTGCCTTGAATTTTCCAGCGTCATCTGGAATCCTTCTTACAGTGTTCACTCCCAACGGATCGAAAGTATTCAGCGCGCTTTCACTCGCTACCTTGCATTCAATATGAGTGGCATATCACACAGGCAACCATACTATCAGCGACTTGCAGAGTTCAAAATGATGTCTTTAAGAAATAGGCGCGAAATACTCGATCTATGTTTTTTACATAAAATTATTCAAAATAAAGTTAAATGCAGTAACCTTCTCAGCCGTGTATCGATATCCGTTCCGCGTAAATACCCCCGTTATTGTAAATCTAAGAAAATCTTTCACATACCTTTCACTAAAACCCAACTTGGAAAGCAAGCTCCGATCTCGCGTATATGCGCTAAATATAACGAACTATGTAACACCCTACCTGGCATTGACATATTTCATGACTCATTTTGTGTTTTTAAAAAGAAACTCACTGATCATCTATCAGTGAGTTCATCTTCTAAAAACTAATCGGTATTTTTCTGTTACCTACATTTAGTTTTATATGTAAATTATGTCTCAGTCGTTCGGTTGCATGTATGCAGGTACTTATTCTCTGTATTTTTCTACTTTTTTTTGCATGTATGTAATCTATTTTATCTATAATAATTTTACAATATTGTTTGCTCACTTATTTAGAAATTTTGTTTTTAAGACTTAGTCTATCCGGTGCCTCTTTTTTTTGTATGAATGCTGTGTATGCTTGTTATTGATATACATATCAGTCAATGTTGCAATATTTTTGTATGTTTGTTTTTGAATGTATAATATGTATATTGTTAGTATACCTAATAAATAAATAAATAAATAAATAGATAGTGTCGGTTACTGTTCTGAATCATCCTGAAGTTTCGTTCGAATGTCCAACGACCAGTCGAGAACTGTTGGCGATCTTAAGAATTATTTTATTTACAAAGTTCTTAATTTTTAAAGTCATTTTTAAATAGCTAGAGGCAGACTTTTTATGTTTTTTTTAATAATTATTAACTTAAACTATGAAGAGTTGGAGTTTTATACGACTGCCTGAAAAAAGGAATATACTGTTAATTTCATTAATGATGATTTTGATGACTAAATATACAATTTTTGTTGCTTTTAATTCAATAGCATTACTCGATCGAAGGAAAATTTTAACTGTTCATTAAAAATTATTTTGTGTAACATTCTTACTAGTAACGAAAAAAAATTTTCCTTTGTGTTACATACATCTTTTTTCAAAGTGACTCACATATGCTAAATTTCTATTCGGCATTTCAATATTTTTTTTAAGGAGCAAATAATTATCTAGTGAATTGGTCCTATGAAACTACATTAAAAAACTTTAGTATAAAAAAAAATATTTTTAAAAAACCGACTTACGTGTACAAACTAAAATTATTTTATACTTTTAAGTGGTGGTTGAAGTTAATATTGTGTGCAATAAAGAATAATAAATTCTTTATTGCGCACAATATTAAGATATATGTAAAAAAATAGGAGCTTACCCTAATAGGTATGTCTCTCCCAGACAACCTTATATGTGTAGGTATGTTATTTAAAAAATAAAACAGTTCAGCATCTGTTTTGTCGTTTTATTTAAAAATCCTGGGAAGAATTTTCCATCTAATTTGGGGTACTAGGGGAGTGCAGTTATTGTGGCAACATTAAACTCGAACTTGTCATGTGACGTCATCGTTACGTCATGTTATCTCTATTTCAGTCGCGGTTACACAGTACCTTGGTCTATTGCCTTCTCTGTCTACGTATCGATCCCTCTAATCCGTATTCTCCGTAGTTTTTGATATAGTAATATGAAAATTTTCGTTTATTAGTTATCAAATGGCGCCATTTCTTTATAAATCGCTTTTTGGATCATAGCTTTTTTTATTCAATGACAAGATAGTCCTTGACTGCGATCTCACCTGATGGTAAGTGATGATGCAGTCTAAGATGGACTAACTTGGAAGAGGTATGGCAGTGGTACCCATACCCCTAATCTGTTTATACACGCCATAGTGCCGGAACGCTAAATTGCTAGGCTGCACTTTGACGGTAGTGGTAGGGTAGCGGTAGTTGTGGGTTGAAACTTTATTGCGTATGTGCGTCCAGTTAAATTAAAAAAAAAAACACTTTAATTTTAGGACGGCAGATCTGTAATCGCTCAGCTCAGGAACCACGCGCTGGCGCCGATGACCAGCCATCCGGGTACTGAAAGCGGTAGACCGTACCGGTACCACCGTTATCAAATTATCATACAGGTTGTCTTGTTGATCTACTGGTTAGCATGTTCGACTGCGGATGACGAGTTCCTGGGTTCGATTCTCGGGTCGGGCAAAAAAAAATGTTTTGGTAAAGCCGTCGGTCCTGTGACTGACCTCTCCGATCGTGTCGGATTTTCATCCTATCGGACCATGAGAGTGAGAGAATAGAGAGTGTACTTGTGTTTGTCCATACACTTGTGCACTATAATAGTATCTGCCGCGCAGATGGCTAATCTCATTTAATTTTCATTTAGGAGTTTATGGCCGAAATCAATCGGAAGGACATTATAGGTAGGGAGCCGGTGACACTAAAGTTGCACTTGCACAGATTTTCATGTGAATTTGCTATATGAATTGATAGTGTACCTATAGTCAGGGTATAATATAACCCCTTGCTACCCAGGGGCTTGGTGTAACAGGACAACAATATTTTTATACTAAGCAATGGTAATTTTGCACTTACACGGAAATTAATATGTAGGTAGACTATTTTATTACAAACTTTATCAGTTTTAAGAAAAACTTGTTATAACAACTGCCATCGTGTCAAAAAAGTCTGTCACACTTATTTGGGCAATTGAAAATCAAACTCATAGTTTTTGCGTAAAAGAAGGTTTAGAGAAGAGCATGACTTTGTCACGAATCTTGGGAACGTGCAGGTTTAATTTTACTTCAGAGTGGCCACAACAACAACAATAACTACAGCTGATGCCCGCGACTTCGTCCGCGTGTAGGTAAAAGCTAAACGTTTTAAACTAAAAGTTTTAAAAATCCCGCAGGAACTTTTTGATTTTCCGGAATAAAAAGTAGCCTGTGCCAGATCTTCATCTATTACTATACTCATGCAAAAAATCACGTCGATCCGTAGCTCTGTTGCAGCGTTATTGAAGGACAAACCAACAAATAAACACATTTTCGCATTTATAATATTAAGTAAAGATATATATTGGTAAGGATGGTAAGGATAGTAAGGATATTAGTAAGGATTCTGTGCCATTACGGCAAAAGCGGCAACTTAATACTTTAACCCTTACGTATTATAATAAAAAAGATACCGCAGGGCCTTAATTTGGGTTTTCTTCTCACTCTAACTTATTTTTAAAGTCGCACCTACTAACGCAAGTAAGTAATTTTAAATGAAACTTCAGAACTGAATTCCGCATAATAAGAATAAATGGCGTTCATAATATTACTTTAAAAAATGGCGAACAAGGTGGCTAAAAGGAAAATTTTAAAGTTGGAATTTCAAAGAGCTTACGAAAATGTAACAAAGTTTGAAGTTACACTACGTTATGTTGTGAATTTATTTCTGTCGACGGAATTGTGCCGTTTTCTCACCAACATACCTACCTACTTAAAATAAAGGTTTTTAATATCATAACACAATGCTACTTTTCTTTTTTAATATCTTAACTAGTCTCGAAAATATAGAGCTTAAAACTTTAAAGTTTCCCGTTAGACAAAGAGAGCGCTACTAAATCATGATGTCACAAGCGAGTAGCTCCATACACTGCATAGAAAATTTCGCTTTAGAAAGAGACGGATGCAGTCGCAGTAATACAGCTTTTAATTTGACTGAAAATTGAAGGATGAAGTGACAGGTTGCAATTGGGTGTTGGGATATTAAAATAAAGGGAGACAGGAGTATCACAAAAATTACTTAGGAACCTTAGAAATTGCAGGGCTTGGCAGTTCATTTTTTATACCGTTCACCATCAGCTCTAGAAGCCATTATAATAATATCTTATCTCGAAAATTACAATTCAGAAATCACGCCGCTAGAGCGAGAAACGGCATAAAGTATTCTATTAAGTTCGGGATGAAATCTGCCTCAGATGTTAACAATAAAGCCTAAGACAGACTGAACCATATATGGGCGTATATTGATAACTAGCGGCCCGCTCCGGCTTCGCACGGGTATAAAATATATAGCCTATGTCATTCACTGTTAATGGATGTTATTATACATATAAACTTTCATCTTCAATCACTCTATCTATTAAAAAAACCGCATCAAAATCCGTTGCGTAGTTTTAAAGATTAAAGCGTACATAGGGGCAGAGAAAGCGACTTTGTTTTATACTATGTAGTGTTGTGGCATCTGACCACTTTGATTTAGAAAACAGTAAAACCTGCATAGTGAGAGTCCATCTAAAGCTGAAATCTATAAACAACACTCTCAGTCTGCTTAGATTGAAGACTTTCCTGCTGAGATCTATAGAGCGTGCTCTGACTTAGCTCGGACTCAAGATAAGAGTATATCTAAATATATAAAAGGCAAAGGTGACTGACTGACTGACTGACTGACTGACTGACTGACTGACTGACTGACTGACCTATCAACGCACAGCTCTAACCACTGGACCGATCGAGCTGAAATTTGGCATACAGGTAGCTGTTAGGACGTAGACATCCGCTAAGAAAGGATTTTGAAAAATTTCAACCCCAAGAGGGTTAAATAGGGGGTTAAAAAATCGAACCTAACGTGAGCGAAGCCGCGGGTTAAAGCTAGTAGAGTAATAAGACACAAATATGCTTGGACATAAATCTCTCTCGTTTCATCTCTGTCTTAAGTCTGAGCTGAGTCAGCACGCTCAAAGATGTCAACATAAGATTTATGTAAGAGCATATTTGTGTCTCGTTTCAACTCTATCTTAAGTCAGAGCTAAGTCAGAGCACGCTCTATAGATCTTAGCATTAATCAAAATTAAAATCAAAATTTATTTATTTCATGTAGGCCAACTTGTAGCTCTTATGACACGTCATAAATCTACCACCGGTTCGGAATGCAGATTCTGCTGAGAAGAGCCAGCAAGAAACTCAGCAGTTGCTCTTTTCAAAAAATTTTACAATGGTTAACAAAACTATGCTATGTACACAGTGTTTCCACAAAGAAGTTTCAAAAATGCACACCTACCTACCACAACCTAACATATGTTAAGATGGGTAGACACAAAGCAGACCCATTCCCGTTGGTGGCACCCGTTCACGAGCACGACGCATGATCCAGCCATTGCTTCGCTCAATCATATTTGATGGAACGTAACAACCCGGGTTAGGGTTCCGTAACTTGGTTCCTTCCAAATGCTTAAACATATTGCCAGTTGAATTAAGTATTTCAAAACTTGACAATGATCTGTCAGCTCTTTAATAAAGGAACACAATATGCCATAGTCTGTCTCTCCCTTTAATATTTTTTCCGAGTCTCCCACTCTCACGTACATTACATATTTCGTAAGAGGCTTAGGAAATTACGCGCAAATCCGCTTTAGACGAATGAGGGCAATTTGTAGGAACGAACGTTAAGTGCTGATGTGATTGTGTTCATATATTTTTCATTTTACAAAACGTCGGATGTATGGTGCGCACTTTCGTTTCATTTGTCGGCTGAGTAAAATCGCTGAGTAAAGTAGGTACATTTTTTTATTGGATGTGATTTGGAAGTGATGATGCAGTCTAAGAAGGTAGCGGGCTAACTTGGAAAGAGTATGGCAGTGTACATTCAGTTCATTATACCCCAAATCTGTTTCTACACGCCATCGTACCGAATCGCTAAATCGCTTGGTGGCACGTCTTTCATGGTAGGGTCGTCACTAGCTACGGCCAAAGCCTCCCACCATACCAAACCAGAGAAAATTTAGAAATTATAAATTCCCAGATTGCCCCCGCCGGGAATCGAACTCGAGACCTCTCAGTTTTAAGACTATAGGGCTGACCACTGCGCTTGAGGGCTAACGAGTTGAAGAATCAAATAAAAACTGGATTAGCACTAAGCACTAAGGTCTACTTTTTAAAGAATATTAACCAAACTGAGCTTAACTTACATTCTCCTCTCCCCTCCAAATGAGCGGAAAGCTTGTGTTAGGAGTGGGTACGACAATAGTGCAACGGGTGGGGATCAAACCTGCGACCTCTCAGTTTTCAGTCCGCACCATCAACCGCTGGGCTATGGAGTTAATGTCACGTCTGACGAACCTGACTCGATTGCTTGACTCATGTGGTACACTCTTGCTGACGACCAAGGATGTGTATTCATAGTGCGTGGGATAATTGCTGACCTAATGGTAATGTGTTAGCATTACTGCAATTTAGGCTTGTTCTTGATAGGTCACTAAATGGAGCGCTGCGTACTAGTACATTTAAAAGACTGTATTAGTTCGAACTTTTAGTACAGTAATTCCGAGCCAAGCGACAGAATCTCATATAGGTCCACAAGGAAAGAAGTACTAAATGAACGATGTACAGTGTACTATAATTGCCTGATTCCTTGTTTCCCGCTCGTTCAGAGCCGAGCGAAAGAAGTACAAGAACGATGTAACTAATATCAAGCATACGGAGTAGTTCGTTCTCGTTCAGTGTCGATAATTCATTCTTAATAGTTCTTAGTACATGTAATGCACAAGACTACTGCAATTGCTTTGCTTCCGTGGTACCGCGGCACTACGCTGATAGATAGAGGTACCTATATTAACTACCAAACTCAGAGTCACTTAGTAGTAGGTATAGATTTTATAAATGTAAAAATTCTTTTTACAAAACCGACTTCAAACGCCACTACAAAGTATATCAATTGTGCCCATAAAATTTGAAGAGTTCCCTCGATTTCTCCAGAATCCCATCATCAGATCGTGACCTGATGACAATGGTAAGCCTTTCAAACAAATAAGAATTTTCCAAAAAAACGCGAGCAGAAATTCCGCTTACGCTTTTCCATTACATTTGTCCTTAGCCTTAACCTTTAGTTCATAAAGTCATTAACAGTGGGAAGGTAGGCACTCAGTTTATTTGCTCTAATAGACTTTTTAATCAGTTCGCGTGCTCGGTTCGTTTAAAACGTTTAATTTCCTCTGGGATGAGGACCACTGGTGATTACCACTCGCGAAGGTCGAGCGGTAATCTGGCGATTAGCTTTGAAGTGTTTTATTAGCATTGAAATCCATTCCGTCATGGGAAAAATAAATTGGAGTGCGTAGGATTGGGCCTACGTGCCAATTAGTTATCTAGGTGCTTTTGGGAATACGAGGTGTTTGTACTTAATTAAGTTTGATTTTTATTACACTTCATAAAATTGACGTTCGTCTTTTCGGCCACAATTAAACGCCGGCTACTCACAGTATATGAAAAATCTGAGGTGGTAAATTTCAGAAACTGATAAGTGTTTTGGAGCTCAGCGACCAGAAGCCAAGTGTGCTGTAACGGAAGATGAGAGAACTAAACACCGGCCTGATCGCAGATGAGGGACTAAAGATTGAGTGGCTTAATCATAAGTAAGTGGTGATAAGTATCACCTCAAGCTCGGTGACACCGGCGCCTGCAACTCGTCCTCACGTCACGAGAAGTCGAGTCGTCAAAAGAGTAGTAGACGGGAGGTACTATGGATACATGTTCCATAAAAATCATACGAATCGTGACTTTCATTTAAGAACATGGGATTAGGATCCGCCACAATCTCAACAGATCACTCCTCTCTTGACTTGACTTGATAGAGCCAGAAGTCAAGACAGTATGGGTACTTAATAGGCATATTGTGTGTAACTGAGCCAGAAGTCAAGTCAGTATAGGTACTTAATGGGCATATTGTGGGTAACTGAGCCAGAAGTCAAGTCAGTATAGGTACTTCATAGGCATACAATGTGTAACTGAGCCAGAAGTCGTGACAGTATAGGTACTTCCTAGGCATACTATGTATGTAATATAGCCTCAATAGCTCAACGGTTAAAGGTGCGGACTGAAAACTGAAAGGTCGCAGGTTCGAACGCCACCCACTCCTATAGCACAAGCTTTCCGCTTATTTGGAGGGGATTAGAGAATATTAGTCAACTTCAGCTTGGCTAATATACTTTAAAAAAAAAAAAACTAAGCCAGAAGTCAAGACAATATAGGTAATAGGCATACTATTTTCTTTTAGAGTGGGTCAGGTTACATTACGCTAAGCGGTCCCTGATCTAATCCCGTGTTAAATGACAGATGACTCTTCAAGGATCCCAGCCGTTGTAACACTCAATTGAATTATGTAATTTTAATGCGGGTTTTTTATTAATGGCGTAGCACACGGCATTGTGTTTAGTGTAAGGTCACACTGGGGGTTTTTTGTTTCAAAACTTTTTGTCATGTCGCGAGGGTGAATGAAATTAATAAAAAAAGGTAAGCCAACTGTAGATTAGTGGTGGAGTCGAGACTTTAGAACCTGTTTCGAATTTTGAAAGCAATTTTTAATTACCAGAAAAGAATTTCGGCTGTTGCTGTTTTTTTTTATTCTAAATGTGAATCTCATGAGTACTCGTAGGCTCAGAATGACTCAGCGGGTGATGGAGAAAGCTATAGAGTATCCCTGAGGGATATAGATCCCTCATATGTAGGATCATATGTAGGATAAAGTATCTATCATATGTAGGATAGCCTACATATGATAGATACTTTTCTATGAGTCTTAGGTACCTGTTAAGATAGATTTAAGTGTGTTTAAATAAATAAATATATAGATTCAGAAAGAGAGAATCCGTAGAAGTACCAGAGCTACAACGGTACAGTGGCTTAGGCAGTCCATATAGTTCGAAAACTTATAATCGTTGGAATCTCAAGCTGCTGATGACCGGAAAGCGAAAGAAGTTTGGCTCACTTAGTAGACTGAAAATAGGTGAGTTGTTGGAAGCCGTTGTCTACTGGTGGCACAAGTCTTTTTTTTTTTTTCTATTATGGTTATCTTTCTTTTGATCAAGAAGAAGTAAAAACGATAAGATTGGGGAATAATTTGGGAGATGAACTGCATTCAGTCGTATTCGTTCATAGACGTGAGTGACGTCATCTAATGTCGCACTCATTAGATGACGTCACGCAATTGTCGACTGACATGTCGCTAATGTGATCCCACCCGCGCTCAGCAGCTCGTAACTACTCGTAGTAATAAAGGTATGAGTGGTGTAGTAGAGCGTAGAGCGCTACTCGAGGACCGAGTGGCACCTACAGTGGTGGTGCTACCACCTCGCTGTGCTGACGTGAGTGATTACTGACTGTGCTGGTGAAATGTGTGGATCATGTGCTTAAAAAGTGGTTGGTATATTTATAATTCTACTAATCCTATTATTCAATTATTTACATCCTATTAATATTATACATATATGCGAAAGTTTGGATGTAAGTTTGTTACTGAACCACGCCGCAAGACCTGAACCGATTTGGTTGAAATTTGGAATAGCACATAGGCTACTTTTTATCCCGGAAAATAAGAGAGTTCCCGCGGGAATCCAAATAAACCCCAATCCACGTGAACGAAGTCGCGGGCATCATCTAGTATTATAAATAAATAGCTATTGCTCGCGACTTTGTCCGCGTGGATTTAGCTTTAAGGGGGGGGTCTCCTTTATTTTTTATTTTATTTTATTTTTATTATTTGTAGTTATAGCGGCAATAGATATATACACATTCTGTGAGAATTTCAAGTATCTAACTATTAATGGTTCGTGAGATACACGGTACACCCCGCTGACAGACAGACAGACGGACGGATGTCCCGAATGGGGTCCCGTTGGCACCCTTGGGTACGGAACCCTTGGATTTGGCTCGTTCCAGAAATGCTCGAGACGGCAATTAATCATATTATTATACGAAGTAAATATAATAGGTACTATGATTAATATGTATTATACATACTCATACAAACAATTTTTTAAAAAGAGCAACCGCCGAGTTTCTTGCTGGTTCCTCTCGTTTGGAACGGCATTCCAAATCACTGGACATTTCGAAAGAGTGTTTATTTAACAAAAAAAAAAAGAGCTTAAAAAAAACACATGAGCTTATACCTCGCAAACCGTAATTCTACAAAATATTACATCTAAATATATAAAAGGCAAAGGTGACTGACTGACTGACTGACTGACTGACTGACTGACTGACTGACTGACTGATCTATCAACGCACAGCTCTAACCACTGGACCGATCGAGCTGAAATTTGGCATACAGGTAGCTGTTAGGACGTAGACATCCGCTAAGAAAGGATTTTGGAAAATTTCAACCCAAGATTGATTGATTTTCAAGAAAAAATTGAACCTTACGTGAGCGAAGCCGCGGGTTAAAGCTAGTACTCAATAAACTACAATACAAATAAACTGCAAGTACCTAAAGCTAGAACAAAAACATATGGTGCGAAAACTATACAATTTGAGGGAGCACTACTATTAGTCTGCCTCAAGAGATTGTAGCTCAAAAGTCTTTTGTAACTTTTAAAAAAATACTTGTGCATATTCAAAAAAATTGTGTTTAGTATTTTATTGTTTCCTAACAATTAAATACTAAACACAATTTTTTGTTGTTTCATATGTTTGTAATTTTATATAAATTTTAGTTTTAAGTTCTCTATAAGTGAGCAAAATGTTCTTTTGGAGAATAAAAAATTTCTTTAAAGCTAAAGACAAAATATACATAAAAAATATGCAAAAAGTAAAGCATAATATTATTTCGGTGCCGATGTAAAATTTATAGTTCAAAGCTGGCGCGGGTCGAAGCAAATAAGATTTTCCTCTGTAGTCTGTAACAAAGCAATATCCACATGCAAAATGCATGAACCACATAATCATATCGTAAGGGCCGTCCCACATTATTTGATCGGAGAGCCTTGTTCAAGAGCGCGTGTAATTGTAAATGACGACCTCCCTGGCGCAGTGGTGAGCGCTGTGGTCTTATAACTGGGAGGTCTCTGGTTCGATTCCCGGCGGGGGCAATTTAGGAATTTATAATTTCTAAATTGCCTCTGGTCTGGTCTGGTGGGAGGCTTTGGCCGTGGCTAGTTACCACCCTACCGTCAAAGACGTGCCGCCAAGCGATTTAGCGTTCCGGCACGATGGCGTGTAGAAACCGATTAGGGGTATGGGTTGAATTTACACTGTTATACCCCTTCCAAGTTAGGCCGCTACCATCTTAGACTGCATCGTCACTTACCATCAGGTGAGATCGCAGTCAAGGCCAATCTTGTCATCGAATAAAAAAAAAACTTCAGATGCCGATTTGATTTTTTCAGCAGTAGATCAAGTTTTCACTATCCGAAAAAAAAATGGCAAAAATTACACCATATTTCCAATGGACGCTACTAAGTAGAGACATAAAATAATGAAATTTCTTCGACAAAATAAAATCGCGCAGTTAGGTTAGGTTAGCGTTAGTTAATTTTTAACCAATTTGCATTTATTTTCAATGTGGTAGGTACGTAATATTGAGCCCAAATTTTCATGTAAATTCCTGTACATACTATTAAGAGACGATACAGCCATTTAAAGTAAAAATGAATATCTTACGAGCTTACGAGTTATTAGAATATAATATGATGTATCTGTCGCGTTTCACACGAATTTTCGGGTGTTTTTTTTTATCTATCGCGGGAATTTTTTTTTTGGGCATTCTGTGCACTGTTAAATTTTCAAATTAACAAACGTTTGGCCAGAGTTACGTTACGTTTTACGTAAGAAACAATCACACCTATACCATCGCTCCAGGCTGTTCACGTAAAAGTTACGCTAGAGCTTTAGAAAAAAACTTCCCTTTTTTATAAGCGGGAGGTTTCGGGTTCGATTCCCGCCAAGGTCTATTTGGTCTAATTTGGTATAAATAACATGTACAATAGTTCTATGTATAATAACTTGGAAAAAATTTCATAGAAATGGTAACTACCTATAGAAAAGCAGTCTACAATATTATGACGGCCTGGTATGCGCGCGGAATGCAATAAAATATTGATATAGCTTTATTCTAAGGTCGTTCAAACACGACCTTTTTTGTATATAGTTGATTGTGTGAATATTGTGTGTGTACTAGGGTTGCCAGATTTTTTTTCAGCCTATAAGGGACAAATTAACGGTTAAATGGGCAAAAAAATACGGGATTTCAATTTTTTACCCGGGACAAATAAAATGCAAAATTATTTAGTGTCACTTTTTATTTTTTTGATATTTTTCCGAGGATCGAATCAGTTTTTATTCTTTTTAACATATCTGTAAAAATCAATGCACTTATAATCGTAATTAAAAACGGTCATCAACTCGCTTTTTATTAAATCAGGGGTACATTTATTACATCAGTCCACTTAATTACAATCTGTGACAAAAACCCTTTCCACGAAACAGTTTGACCTAGGAATACTAAAAATGTAGGATAAAATTCGGAAAATGTTATGTCATGGTTCAAATACGGGACAGAGTCAGTCCCGCCGGAACATTTTAAACTATGCCTAAAATACGGGATGTCTTGGGAAATACGGGACGTCTGGCAACGCTAGTGTGTACCGATGGGGCTGACATAAAGGTCACCTTTAAAAGTCCCGTATAAAATAATAAGAATAAAAAAAACCATGATCTTATGTTGTCGCCGCTATTTGAGTGGGACATGCATATAATACTGCCGTCTAAAGCTAAAGTGTTGTTAATTACCAAAACGATATTTCGAGCTATGATCCAAAAAACGGGACTTTATAAAGAAATGACGCCATTTGATGACTAATAAATGACGTTTTTCATATTGCTATATCACAAACTGCAGCAGTAAGGAGAATACCGATTAGATGGAATGATACAGAACTTTTTTCTAAGTAAGATAGCATTAAAAAGTCGTATTTGGCCAAGTTTTGGTTAACGACGTTATTGCTTGAGAAGGGCAGAATAACTAAGGGTCTGTTTACACAAATAATAGTCATAGTGCACGATGTAAAAGCAATGATAGTCTAGTGGTTAGAACTGCGCTCTCCTATTGCAAGAGTCGTGGATTCGATACCAGGCACGCCATTACCATCTCTAAATTTTAAGAGTTATGTGTGCTTAAGCAAGTAAATATCTCATGCTTCAAAAATATCGAGAAGAAACCTGCAAGCTTGAGAGTTCATGTTCTCAAGGTGTGTGAAGTCTCTCAGTTTGTATTAGGTACTTGTTGTTGTTTTTCATTCGGCCCTCTTCCGGACAGGCAAAGGTCCATGACCATACAGCCTATTCAGATGTAAGAATTCTTGAGTTTCGCTAAACCCTTAACGGTAAGAATAAGAATTCTTATTTTGAGAGGAGCCCACTTGTGGGACGTCGATAAGTTGAGATGATTGATTTTGATCAAAAGATAAATCTATACTGATATATAAAGCTGAAGAGTTTGTTTGTTTGAACGCGCTAATCTCAGGAACTACTGGTTCGAATTGAGAAATTCTTTTTGTGTTAGATAGCCCATTTATCGAGGAAGGCTTTAGGCTATATAGTCTATATATAACATCACGCTGCGACGAATAGGAGCGACGCATCAGTGAAAAAAGTTGCAAAAGTCTGCGACTAGCGCTCGTTACGTTCGGTCGTTTGTAACTACATACTCTTATAGTGACTCATAAAACAAAATGGTAGTCAAAAAATGTGCAAAGTGTACCAAAAACATTACGAAAAAATCTCCCGGCCTGGAATGCAGCAGGTGCAATAAGGTAGTTCATGCCGATCCATCGTGCTGCAATCTCTCAAACAAAAAAATTAATACCTTACGAAATACTACGGGTATCGAATGGAGCTGCGAAGAGTGCCTTCAAAACGTAACACGCAGATCTTCGTTTATTATCCCAGAGGACGATGAAGATGAAGATTCGGACGCTGGTTATACCATCCACACCAAACCCTCCTTCGATACAAGTAAGCTGGTCCAGGATATAAGTCGAGAAATTAAAAAAACATTCCGTGAAGAAATTAGTAACTTGGAATCCTCTCTAGACTTTTTGAGTGACCAAATCAATAATATGGAACAATCGATCAACGCGCAGGATAGGAAAATCAAAGACCTGGAAAATAAAAATCAAGACCTGCAAAATAAAAATAAAAACTTAGAGCTACGCATCGCGGTTCTAGAACAAGTTGCAAGGCAGACAGAGCAAAACGCCTTGTCGGCAACACTCGAATTTGCTGGACTGCCGGAGTTCCCTCCCCGGGAACTTGATAACGTGATAAGTACTGTAGCTTCTGAGCTAGACATGAATATTAATGAGATCCAATCGACTCACCGAGTGGCAAGTGGCAAGGAAAAACCATGTTTAATCCTTGTAGAACTTAAGTCGAAAAATGCACGAAACAAATGGATAGCAGCCAGCAGGGAAAAAAGTATTTCTGTAGGACATATTTTACCTAACGTTGCGAAAGAAAAGGCTGATGATCGCCTAATTGTAAGAGAGGCGTTAACTAAACACAATAAAACCCTTCTCTATAATGCTAAGCAGCAATTACGCAACTCCTTCCAATTCATTTGGTGTAAAGATGGGAAGGTATGTGCTAGGAAAACAAGTAATAGCAAAATTTTTTATATCCGCTGTCTTCAAGATATTGACTTAGCCAAAAAGCAAACGAGCCAAGAAAAATAACTTTTCCTACCTGCAGTAAAGCTAGCTTATATTTTTATCATTTATATCTAACAAAAATATGTCTAAAGTAAAAGAAATTTATAATTGTAACTCTATTGACTATTTTTATCAAAATTTACCTAGCCATAGTAAACTTAACTATTCATGCCTACATATCAACATAAGATCTCTCATTAAAAATTTCAGTAAACTATTACAAGTAATCCATAACTGTTCTTTCCCGCTAGATATGATTATTGTCACAGAAGTTGGAATTTCCGATAGACTTGTCCATTTATATAATATACCAGGCTATAACATGTACTCAGAACTGCGTATAAACAGAAAAGGGGGCGGCATTATTATCTATACCAAAAATTTCTTAAAATTCACTCCAATTCCTTATAAAAGTAACACATTCGAAAACCTTACAGGCTTACTAAAACTCCATGACAACGATGTAGACGCAGTTGTGTGTGCAATTTATAGGCCACCGTCAACGAACAAAAATATCTTTGTAAAGGAATTACGCAAGTATATTTCCAAATTTGATCACAAAAATAACATGCTCCTTATCGGCGATACAAATATCGACCTAAAAAACATATCATCATACACAGACACATATCTGGAAACACTAAGCGAGTGCGGACTAATGTGCGGAATCGTGGATTACACTAGAATCGAATCAAGAAATAACCTTGTTACGAAATCTTGCATTGATCACATTTTTGCACGATTCCCCACACTAGAACCGTACTCCGCAGCAATAGATATCGTACTAGCGGACCATCGCGCAATTATATTCACATGCGTGAGCGACGTTGCACCGAACCCGATACAGGGTGCTTCTAAAAATTGCATTAACCATAAAATTTTATTTGACGAACTAAATAAGGTTGATTGGACTAAAACCAATAACATGAGCTCCCCAAACCAGATCTACGATTTTATTAAGAACTCACACAATAAAGCATGCAATATGGCTAGTAAAAATTATACCTACCAACGCAGCACACGACAATTTCGAGTCCCATGGATAGATAGTAATATTAATAGACTTTGTAATGAAAGGGATAAATTATTTAGTTTATGGAAGAAAGAGCCTAATGACGCTAAATTAAGATTAGCTTATGTTAAGTCACGTAATAAAGCTTGTAAAGTTCTTGATGAAAGGAGGAACTCATATTACTTAAATCATATTGAGGCCAATTTCAGTAACTCCAAGAAAATATTTAAAATAATTAATGAGATGCTAGGTCGAGTTATACCATCTATCGATGATGCAATTCTAAAAGCTTTTGAGTCGCAGGGATTGTCAAATAAGAACATCGCAGATGGCTTTGCAAGCGGATTCGATGAAGCAATTAAATCTATTATTCCGACCTGTACCAATAAACTGCTAGACTCAAGTTCATATACAAAACCTGTGAACTCGAGTATATTTTTCCAGAAGGCGTCCAGTAGTAAAATGTTTAAAATTATAAAGAATCTGAACTCCAGCAAAGCGCCAGGGGCAGATAATATTAAAGTTAGTCATATTAAAATGATTGGGAAAAAAATTTCTGAGGCCATAGCAAATTTAATAAATTGCAGTATTACAAGTGGTATTTACCCTGACAGTTTAAAAAAAGGGTGCGTTAGACCAATCTTTAAAAAAGGGAAACGCAATGACTTCTCTAACTATCGGCCTATTACACTACTGTCGTCGATAGATAAAATAGTTGAGAAGTATGTTTGCGAACAAATCCACGCATTTTACAGGAAGAACGATGTAATTTATCACAATCAATTTGGGTTCCAACAAGGGAAAGGTACAACTAATCTTCTTTCTAAATTTTCTGACGAAATCAATGGATACCTAAATCAAAAAAAACATGTACTAGCACTTTTTATTGACTTCTCACGCGCTTTCGATACGTTAAATCACACTCAACTACAAAATAAGTTAGATACCTGTGGAATACGTGGACCCTTGCTCGCCTGGTGTGCAGACTATCTTCGCAATCGCACATTTCAAGTAAGAATTGGTAATACTAACAGCGAAACCGTAGTAGCTAATGAAGGTACAGCCCAGGGTTCCGTCCTCGGCCCGTTGCACTTCTTATCTTACGTCAACGAAATGAGTAATTGTATCAAGTACTGTACGTGTTATCAGTTTGCGGACGATACGTGCATCATGTTTGCGGATCGCGATATTAATAAGATATGTGATGCAATACAGTCTGACTTTAACACACTGACCATGTGGTGTCACGATGTAGGTTTAGTATTGAACGCCAAAAAAACAAAACTAATTCATATAAGATCACCCTACTTAAAATATCTACCATTTAAAACAGTAACTGCCCACAATCACGTATGCTTACACACTCTGAACCGCAACGTGTGCAACTGCCCATCAATTGAATTGGTTGATAGTTATACTTATCTCGGACTAACCATAGACAGCAAATTTAACTGGAGTCTACACGTCGACTACGTTTGCAATAGGCTGAGACAATTCCTTGCTAATATAATAATTTTAAACCGACGCATTCCTTATAAAGTAAAATTAATGTTATATAACTCCTTCGCACATTCCTATGTACAATACGGTCTCAGTAGCTACGGTCGTACCTATAATTCCTACCTCAATAGCATATATAAATTACAATTAAAAATTTTAAAAACAATCGTCTCGGATCCAGTTAAGCAAAAATACAACAGTAACGAACTGGGGTTATTTAAACACTGCAAAACTTTACCTGTACAAATACAATTTAAATACACACTAATCAAAGAAGAATTCTTTAATGATAAGCTACAGCGAAAAATAGAACACCCTGTACAGACCCGGGCGATGTCGGCTAACCGATTGCAGGTCGAGCGAGCCAACAATACGTACGGCGAGAGAACAACGGGCTATCTAGTTCCACGTTTTATTAATGAACTACCTACTACTTTGATACAAAAAATCAATAACAAAAATATTAAACGTAAACTAAAAGATTACTTTATAACAAAATTAGATGGTTGATGATACTTATTATTTACTTATATTGTGTACATACTTGCCTAGTTCCTAAACTTATCTCTTTATATACTTACCTACTCATATATTTTATTAACCTGTCTTTTAACTTCTTCTAATGTAATTAAAAGTATACCTACCTATTAAAATGAATGACACCGTATGTTTAGGTATATATTGTTTTGTACATACTTACTCATTTTAAATGCTATGTTGCAGAGTGCCATCGAGGACAAACCTCTGTGGTTTTTTCGATGTGCATTATCGTGTAAATGTATATATATCTTTGTAAATGGTAATAAATAAATAAATAAATAAATAAATAAAAACGGGGAAAATTATCCATATTTAAAATATATTCTCTTAAAAACTTCTTAATCGCGATCATAATGACAGAATTTGACGCGGACGAAGTCGCGCGCAACAGATAGTCTAATGATAAATGCTTATTTCTATGGGTTTTATGGGCATATCGAAAATCGAATTAGATCAATCCGATTTCCATGCGAACTAAAAGCTGCGTGGGAAAATTCTATACAGGTTCTAAAACCCGCTGTAATCTGCCTACACCTAGTACCCGCTGCCGGTTACAGAGTTACCTTTAAGCTGATAGGCAGATAAAATCTCTGTAGGCGATCAAAGCTATAGGCAGCCTGTAGATAAAACTGCCATAATGGTTGTTGGTAAATCTATACATATAATAAAATTGCAGAAAAGTGGTGTCTGTACAATGTAAATATATAAAAAAAAGTAGCAGGGGTTGTTATTATATCGATGCCGAACCCGAAATTGTGATTAATTTTTTTTGTCTGTTTGTCTGTGTGTTTGTGCACGCTAATATCAGAAACGGCTTATTCGATTTAGATACGGTTTTCACTAATATATTGTAATAAGCTTCACTTAATATTTAATGTTTATTTCATGTCAATCGGTTCATAAATAAAAAAGTTATGTCAATTTAAAGAATCACGGCGAACATTTTTAACGTACAGAGTACGTACTACACGCCTCGCGCCTGAGCGTCCGTGGCTATATAAAGCGCGCTGAGAGCCGCGCCCCGAAAAGTCACTATTCCACGCGAACGAAGTCGCGGACACAGCTAGTACATACTATAGAGCAAATGCCTCGTTGGTATAATGGTTAGCATGTTCACTACGGATGACGAGGTCCCGGGTTCGAGTCCCGAGTAAAAAATGTATTGGATTTTTCTGTCAAGAAATTGTCAGTATTAGCCCGGAGTTAGGAAGTTGGCGGTGAGTCATCCCCGTGCCTCGGAGAGCACGTAAAAGCCGTCGGTCCTGCGCTTGACCTCTCTCCGGTCGTATCGGATTTTCCGTCCCATTGGAATATGAGAGTGAGGGAATAGAGAGTGTACCTGTGTTTGCGCACACACTTGTGCATTATAATATCTCACGCGCAGCAACTAACGTGGCCTGACAAGCAATTGACCGCTCATTTTATTTTAGTTTTATAATTTTAGAAGTTGGTAATTTAATATTAATCGTTAAGTATCAAAATGGATAAACAACTTTTAATTTAACGGTATAAGTTCGTCCGTATGTCTATATGTCTTGAGGCTAGCGATAAAGGCTGATTTTGATACAGAAATATCAAAAAAGTTGTAAGTAATTGGCGGTTGTAAGCTGTCGAGATTATGAGTGCCCTTAGGGAGTCGTTGCTCGCCGCGAGTTCACATGTTATAATTTTTAAATTTTATGTGAAAAAACAGCACCGTTTTAAAATATAATTTTGATAACCTCCCTGGCGCAGTGGTGAGCGCTGTGGTCTTATAACTAGTGAGATGGCGCTAGTAGCCACGTAAACAATAGCTCCGTAAAAATTTCAGAATTAATATTATTTTAACATGTTAATTTGGTGAAAAAGTATGTGCATATATAGAAGATCATGTGATTGCTAAGTGAAAGAGTTATCTAAGTGTAAACTATCCTATAAACTATATATAAAACTAGGAGGTCTGAGAGGCATTTTGGAAATTTATAATTTCTAAATTGTCTCTGGTCTGGTCTGGTGGGCGGCTTCGGCCGTGTGGCTAGTTAACACCCTACTCTCAAAGACGTGCCGCCAAGCGATTTAGCGTTCCGGCACGATGGCGTGTAGAAACCAATTAGGGGTATGGGTTGAATGTAAACTGCCATACCTCTTCCAAGTTAGCCCGATACCATCTTAGACTGCATCGTCAACATATTTATTTAACTCCCAGTCCGGGACTTACCAAAGAATATTAAGTAGTTTATATTACAAACTAGCCATGGCCGCGGCTTCACTCACGTTAAGTTTATTTTTCAAACCCCTATTTAATCCACTTAGGGGTTGAATTTTCAAAAATCTTCTGAGTGGATGCCTACGTCATAATATCTGTATACCAAACAGCCTGATCCGTCCAGTGAGTTGAGCTGTGCGTTGATAGATCAGCCAGTCAGTTAGTCACCTTTTTCTTTTATATATTTAGAAGAATAAACTCCTATAATTATTATTTCTCTTTCTTTTCAGAAGCAACAATGCTCTTCACCATACTACTCATGTATATAGCGTCAGTGAGATCGGACGAAATTGCTACTGTCGATTCCAGAGAATTCGATACTCTACTCGTCAAATCGAACGACACGGTCTGTTCGACGTGCATCAAAGTCAACGCTTCGTGCTACAATGTTTCATACCTCTTTGAAATTGACGCCCCTTTTAGAGACACAATAGTTATATCTAAGCTAGGTGTAATGAGATCTACGAACATTCTCTACTACAGTTTCGAACCAACGATAGAGGATGCGGAGTATTACAAGATTGGATTCATTAATCTAGACGATCCGGGAAACAGCAGTGTGATATCGGGTGGCAAGCAAATTATGAACTTCGGCACCTTTGATCTTGATCAAGATAACGGTCTGGTTTATTTAGGGGGAAGCGATGGCGTTTATGTTTTAGATACAAAACTGAATAGAGTGGCGCCGTACAGCTCTCGAGGTGATACAGTGATGAGTTTGTTTTTCAAAGGACACATTTACTTCGTAAGGGCTGGAGAGTACAAAATCGTCAAGAAGAAAGGTGATACTTTCGATATATTACTCGATTTTATGCCTGTTAAAATGTTTGTTATTAATAAGTACAATGTTATCGTGTTTCTAAGTTTCTACGGGCTGTTCGTTAAACGAGGCGATGAGACCATGTGGTTGTCCAAGAACGCGTTCTTCAGAGGCTTAGTAATGGACAATCGCGATAGTATCTACGCTTGGTGGATAGACAGTATTTACCAAGTTATAATTGAACCTAAGTTGGCCGACTCTAGAATCGTAAAAGTTGCACATATACCTTCAATTGGAGCGGTGGCTTTTGACAAGGATAATAATTTTCTGTTCACTGCAGGCAAAAGTTTGTATCGGCTAACTGAAACGACGTCGAAAGTTTGTTAATTAAGGTGGAAATATTTTGCCTTATTGAAGTAAATTGACGGTAATTAAATTATGTACATATTTATTCGACTTTATAAAACTACTAGTGACTAAGGTTTCACGTCATCCATTAAAGTATATGATAAATTAATTGCCCCAAACCAAAATTTTATTTTATTTCGTTTACGTACCCTACAAATTTGTAATTTAAAAAAAAATATTATTATTTAGAAAATTAGAACAGACTATTTTATTGATCTTAAAGTCTTAAGTATTTCTATTTACACCAAGCAAAAGTTGAAATTGTACTGTTAATTATATTTTATTGAAATTTTTGGTGCCATTTCCATTAGTATTTCAAGAACGATTACTTAAAAAAAATGTTATAACTTAATTGTAAGAAATAAATAAAAATACGTATAACAACTAGCTACTGATTTCATTTTCAAGTAGGTATAGTTTTTCAAGTCACGAGGGCGCGTGGCTCATGGCTGTGTGTCGTATCTATATTTGAATAAAAAAGTTTTCTATTTCATTATATTGGTTCGTAATTAGCGTTGCCAGACGTCCCGTATTTCCCGGGACATCCCGTATTTTAGGCATAGTTTAAAATGTGCCGGCGGGACTGACTCTGTCCCGTATTTGAACCGTACTTCGTTTTTCATTATGAAATCGATCCTAGTATTCACACACGCAACGTTCGTAATAAAGCGAGTTGATCACAGTTTTTAATTACGATTATAATTGTATTGATTTTTACAGATATGTTAAAACGAATAGAAATATGTTAAAACTGACTTGATCCTCGAAAAATTATCAAAAAAATGACACTAAATAATTTTGTTTTCTTATTTGTCCCGGGTAAAAAACTGAAATCCCGTATTTTTTGCCTGTTTAACCATTTGTCCCTTATAGGCTGAATAAAAATCTGGCAACCCTATTCGTAATATATCCATAGCGTGGACAAAAACGTCTAGGTAAGTATAAAGTATACCTTTTCGTGAAGTGTCATCAGGCAAAGTGGTCACTTGGTACAGCTAAACGTTAACGTCAAACGTTTTACTGCGAACGGCCCTTGAGAGGGGTTCGATTTCGGCTCAAGAGCCTACGATGTTTCAAAGGCTTTGAATTTAGAGTATATTATTTCTACTGACTTGTATAAGGTACCTATACTGGGTCAAGAGCTTAGTGGTAGGTAGACTTCAGTCTCGTTTTCGGGGGATTGACGACCTCTCTTGCGCAGTGGTGAGCGTCTTATAACTGGGTTCGATTCCCGGCGGGGGAATTTATAATTTCTGAATTTCTCAAAAATCACGTTTCTTGTGTGGGTGCTAGAGTTGCCAGACGTCCCGTATTTCCCGGGACATCCCGTATTTTAGGCATAGTTTAAAATGTCCCGGCGGGACTGACTCTGTCCCGTATATGAACCGTACGTCGTTTTTCATTATGAAATCGATCTAACTATTCACACACACACAACGTTCATAAAACGTATTCGTTTCGCTACTAACTTGCACTCGCAGCCCTCATCGACCAACGCAATGACCAGTGTTAGTGTCAGAATGACAATGTTAAAACTGACTCGATCCTCGGAAAAATATGAAAAATAATAAAAAATTGACACTAAATAATTTTGTTTTTTATTTGTCCCGGGTAAAAAACTGAAGTCCGCGCTATTATATAAGTATATTGGTAATTTGGTATCCACATTTTGTGGCAAGTATCTACCTATTTCGGTTCATGAGGTACGCTGACGAACAAACGGACGGACGGACGGACGGACAGCGGTGGCTTAGTAATAGAGTCCTAAAAATGTCTTCATGCAATTCGAATTTTGAATACAACCACGTAAAAGACGGTAAGAGGTTTAATAGGATAAAAACATACAAGCCTTTAAGTTCATTAAAGGATTTGTGCGTCAATTTCTGCGCCAAGTCAAACTGAAGCGCAAGGGAAAAAATAACGGGGGTGTTCCCTTCATGGTCGCAGAGCTGGTGGAAACTTTTGACGATGTACTTACTGTTGTAAACACAACCATAGACACATAAACTAGACCATAGACATGGTCTATGGTCTAGATACTAAGTGACAGTGATATTGATAGACTTCAAAGAAACTTCATAATGTCAATCAAACATTAACAAGACTCCAAAATGATTCAGCGTCATCGCTTTTAATACTATTTTAATCCTATTGTCATTTTGTATATATTATTTTGTCCCTTTTGCTCGTTTTAAGCTCAATAAATGTTTCTTTCTTTATTTATTTATTAGCTTTTACCCCGTCTGACTTATATGCAAATTGCTCGTATGCAAGACTCGCTTGCTTATTTTTGATGCAAGTTATATCTGCTCCTTTCATCAGGATCCATGTAATAAAATTACCTATAGTCTGATTTTTAATTCGGTGGAATTCTGACAGTTGTCATTTTATAAATAGAGCAAGTCATTTGTATGAAAAACAGTATTACCACCTGTAGTTCTATTTTACCCCAAACTATCTGTCAGGCGTTTGTCATAAATCTCTATGTGTGGCAATTGATTTTTATTTTTATAAGTTTTTTATTATCTTTTTTGTGGGATTTTTTTAATCTCTGGTAACATTAAGATACGTCAGAATTCCACGCAATTAAAAATCAGACTTTAGTTAGTAGATTTGTGACATATCATAAGTGCTACAGGGTAGCCTACATGAAATAAATAAAATTTGAATTTTGAATTTTTTAGTTACCTTAACATTTTCCCGTCAACTCTCCGGTTATCGCTGTTTTTTTACTCTCGGTAATCAACTCTCGGTAATCATCGCTCTTCGCTTTTAGAAAAAGTTTGTTATAAATTATTCACGGCGCCTCTGCCATTTTTATATTTCCTGCTGGAAAATGCTCACTTCTTTACATTATTATTCAATGAAGACTTTAAATTAGAAAAGGAAATAAGCTTATCAAACAAAGTTCATCAGGTTCGCGAATCCTTTTATCCTTCTCGTCTAGCTTTTGCCCGTGGAAATTCCCTTTGTTTTCCCGGGATCAAAAGTATCCTGTTTCACTTTCTAGGTGTTTTCAACTTTATCCATGCAAAAAATCAAAGCTATTTGTTGCTTCGATTGAAGGGCAAACCAGAAAATTCCTGAATATCGGCTTCGGTCGTGGCTAGATACCGCCGTACTCTACTGTGCCGCCAAGCGTATCGGCAGGATGACGTGCATAATTTGATAAGGGCTTCAAGCAAGCCCGGTTCCTTCTTAGACTGCATCGTCATATTTTACCATCAGATAATATCGCTGCACTCAAGGGCCATTTTGTCATGAATAAAAAAATTGTATTATCCGGAACGTTCCACGACTTTATCGAAACTATGATACTTAGCATAACAGTTACAACTGGTTACATTTTTAAAGAGGTAAGAATTCCCAGTCGCCATATTATTTTGACCTTTAGAAAATTCAATGGATACATCGTCACATTTGCAAACGGCATTTTACAAAAACAGCCAGTTCAAAGACTTGTACCAACTTGTTACGTGGAATAGAAGTGAAATAAAAAAAGTCTTGATCGGATAGCACACAATACTTAGTTAGGGGTAACATTGTCGCGCCGGCCGGCACAATGCCTCTCGGTCTAATGCGGGTCACGCGTCGACGGAGAAGGAATTCATTTGTGACGAAAAAGTTGCGCCATTTCACCGGGGACCGAGAGTGAGGTAACCTATGGAGACGTCTTATTTTTAATTTATTTATTTGTTGCATAAACTGGGTACAATAAAGGTCGTATAGTTAAATAATTGGCTCTTACAGTTTGCTAATGTCTGGCGTGGAACATACATAAACATAATTTAAATTATTATTTATTAATTAGGTACATTTTTTAACTTATAGACGTCTAGAATTTCCCGTAAGTATTAGTTTCAGTACAATGTTTGTACTGAAACTACAAAGGAGGTAGGTTGATAAGGCCCAAAATCCGCCCCTCATACACTCGAAAAAAAAGTTCCAGATTCCGACAAATTGTAAATGTATTTATATACTTGAAGATATAAACTTTATTTTAATATAAAGTTTAGGTGATAAAAAAAATAGTAAGTTACAGAAAATATTACCCAAAAAGAGAGTGTTTCTTTTACTTTTCTTACATTTTCATACATTTTAGCCGTTTTTTAAGCTTTGATTTAATATTTTAGAATGAAGCGCTCCATGAACCAAAATAAATTAATACTCATATAAAAGCTTATAAAAAGGAGCATCATTATCAGTTACGTTTACCATGGTTCATGGAGCGCTTCATTCTAAAATATTAAATCTAAGCTAAAAAAAACGACTAAAATGTATGAAAATGTAAGAAAAGTAAAAGAAACACTCTCTTTTTGGGTAATATTTTCTGTAACTTACTATTTTTTTTATCACCTAAACTTTATATTAAAATAAAGTTTATATCTTCAAGTATATAAATACATTTACAATTTGTCGAAATCTGGAACTTTTTTTTTCGAGTGTATGAGGGGCGGATTTTGTTGCCTTATCAACCCACCTCCTTTGTTTGTTTGTTGAATTAAAACAAAACTATGTTAGTTTTGTTTTAATTCAGAAACTATTAAAAGCATCTCATATTGACATCAAATGAAATTGATATTAAGACTCAGAAAAGTTATACATACCTATAACACTGAGGCTGAAATCCATAGACTGCACTCTCATTCTGCTCAGATTTAAGATAGAGATAAAACGAGACTTTAGTCAGAGCATTTTTTCGTTTTAATTCTATCTTAAGTCCGAGCTAAGTCAGAATACGCTCTATAGATCTCACCATGAGTCTCCATAGCGGAATTATTTCTGGTTCAATCCTCTCCCGTTGCACTATTGCGGTACCCACTCGTAACACAAGTTTTATGCTTCTTTGTGGGGAGAGGAGAATATTAGTCATGAAATTCAAATTCAAAGTGATGTATTTCATGGAGGCCAACTTGTGGTCGGGAATGTACCACCGGTTCGGCTAATATTGTTTAAAAAAAATTCTGAAGCAGCACATCACACTGTAATATTTGATGCCACACGTAGGGGTGACATTGTCGCGCGGGCCGGCACAATGCCGCTCGGTCTATACTAATGCGGGTCACGCGTCGACGGAGAAGGAATTCATTTGTAAAAAAAAAAAATGCGCCCCCAGTAGGTGGACCGACGTCATCAGACGAGTCGCAGGGAGCCACCGGATACAGGCGGTGCAAATCGAGTCCTTTGGATGTCTACGCAAGAGATATTTTTAACAGTGGATGTCTAGCGATTGATCAGATAAATTGGATCGGAGAAGAAGAAGCTGTAGCGTTAACGATTAACGATTAACGATAACGATTGTTATTATGGTCCCTTTTATACAAAAAAAAAAAACTATATGATGGATATAACATGCAATTTTACCTAAGTTAGTTTTTAAACTTTTATTCTTGTTACACTGTGGTTACACTGTATTTAATTTTTGTTACATCTCTATTAGGGTGACTAACCCAATTGCTAGCACTGCACCAGTTTATTCGCACTTTAGCAAAAAAGATTAAAATATAAGTTTCTGATTGTAGTTTTTAAATTTTCAGATTAAAAAATATTTAGAGGAATTCATATTTTTCACAATCGAAACCTTTCTAATCTGGAAAGTTTTAAAATGACGTCAGTATTGTAGTTGAAAGATATTGTTGTGGAGTTCCTGAAGTTTTCGGCCATTTTGACTGATCGACTTCCCAGTCAGTACTTACCAGTTATAGTTAATCCCGTATGTGCTAATAATTGGGGACTGGGTCATTTTTCAATTTTATTTCAAATTCTTGTTGATTTAAGAAAAAAATCCTTAAAAAGTTCTTTAATTATATATATTATTAAACAAGTAACCTTATGAACACAATTATTTAAAGAATTTGGTTAGATTTTAATTTAAAAAACATATTTGAAATTGGATAAACTCTTAAAGTGCCCATAATTGGGTCTCCCACCCTATTTATATTTTCTCCGGTTTATGGGTAAATGCCTGCTCTACAAATGAAATAATCGTGTTATATTCCTAGTTCACCGTCTCATGCAGTACAAAAGCCGTCGTATGAACGTTTAGAGAAGTAAAGGAATGCGAAATTCCTGCTCCTAACACGGTAGCAATTTCCTTGATACGGATCGCTCGAAAGAAAAGGCTTTTAAACTCGTTTATTATTTCTTAATTGTTTTCATAGAAAATTAGCCCCAGCTTCGCATCGGTGCAATTTTTTATGAAGAAATTGAGATTTTCGTACATTAATACCATCAAAATGTCCGACTTTATCTATTATTACTATGTGTATTTTTAAAAAAAATTTTTTTCACACAAACCTTTTCTTGACAATTACAAACACTATGAAAAAAATTGATGTGGTGGTAATATACATAAAAGGTTTTGTAAAAGGTTTTGTGTAGGTTTTAGAAGGCTATAACCTAAAAAAGTCATCATCTTGAACTAAAAATAAGACGTTTGTCTATAGTAATACAGAAAAAAAAACTATTTATATTCCGTAGAAAAATGTGTTAGCGGTTTTTCCGCTGTCCCATAATAAGCGAGGTTAATAAAGTCAGGGTTCAAAGCCCTCCAATATACCCGGCGCAGTTCGCCCGGCGTAAAACTAAAGTGAGTTTGATCGCCGCCGGGAGACTCCATCAATTATTGACGACTTCAAACGTGCCATCACTCGCCCGCTCGCAATCCCTCGACTCACCTGGGATGACAGGATTTATGTGTCGCTCCTTTAGGTAGAGGCCAGACTGGCTACTTTTAGCGGCAGCGATAGGCGTCTGCATCGCGTTTTCGCGCTTTTTCGCACTTCTTCTTCTTTATCAACTGACGTCTACGTCCACAGCTGGAAAAAGGTCTCTTGCAAAATCAGCGCTTGGCTGAAAATCAACGCTGTATGCTCTTGTGCATTTACTAAGCATACAGCATTTTGCTGTGTTGGGATTTTTTTTCCGGGTTGTGTCACACATGACTTACCTAGTTGTTCCGGCGCCTCGTCTTTAATGCTCAAGTGGCGGCGCCGGGACAACCTAATCTAGGTATACCTGTTGGGTGATGTGTGGCACAATTCATAAAATAAACGTTTCTTTCTTTGCATGGACTTCCACAGGTCTCGGTCTTGCGCCACCTGTATCCAGAGGCTCCATGCGACTAGTTTGCTGTCGTCGATCTACTTGTTGGGGAGTCTGCTAACACCGCGCTTCCCGGTGCGGGTTCGCCACTTCAGCACCTTGGGATTTTTGATCGCTGATTTCTGCGATTTTCGGCACTCCAGCACCTTGGGATTTTTGATCGCTGATTTCTGCGATTTTCGGCACTCCAGCACCTTGGGATTTTTGAACACATGATTTCTGCAATTTTCGGTCGCTGATATCTGCGTTTGATCTATAGTAGGGACGCGGTAGCGATCGGCGTTTTTATGGCTTTGTGCGTCTGCATCGTGTTTTCGTGATTTTTGAAAGCTGATTTCTGCAATTTTCGGTCGTTGATTCCTTTTGTTATGTGCCCACTGCCCATGTCAGCGTTAAAAGCCATAAAAACGCCGATCGCAGCCGGTAAAAGTAGCCAGTCTGTCCTCTCCCTTATGTGCACTGCTGGTACAAGCTGTACCGGCTGTTGACTTTCAAATACGGAATATGGACTACTGACGGACAGTTAGCTCGTATCGCAACTCAATTTCATACTTGCTAAGGCGAATCATGCCGAATTAAATTCGAAAAAATCGTGAGCGATGACACCCTTACGTGGTTGAAATCCAACCTACTTCTGAGAAACGCTGTTGAACGTTTCTGAAACGAAATGTTGAGGTGTGGAACTTCCAGTGTCTGTTTCGGCCACGTATAATTTGAGTAGGTACCTTCAAAACGAGAGTGAATAGGCATTTTCTAATTAAACGCGCTCCACCCTAGACATCATCAGAGCTTTCCATCATTGAATGTCGTCAAGCGCAAGCCTATTTTGTAATAAAAAAACTTACCCTATCTTAGATTTTGTAGCTTAGCATGCATTCAACTATACTAGCTAAAAATATGTAGGTACGCGGAACTAATCTAATTTAGTTTAGCTTAGATCACGTAGCTTAGCTGTGCAAGCTAAAATATGTGGGTTCAGCCAAAAAGAAAAATCCACTGATTGTACTTAGGTGAAGTTACGAGCAAAAGCTAGTTAAGTAAAACAAACGCGATAAAGGGAAGGCTTATTAGAGATTTGTATTAATTAATTATCCCTGCTTGGTACAATAGACGTTCTGAGGTCGACACAAAGCAGTACCTTATTAATTAGTATGAAAGGGGCCTAATTATTGACTGACAATGCAAACAATAGATTATTTTATATCTTATGGTAGATTATCGCTTAAAAGGATTTTCAGAAAATATCATATTCCTAACACCAGTTGAGATAATCAGGCAGGGTTGTAATATAAAATTCCCTATAGTTACATTAAGGTTGTCTATCCACTGGAGCGGTGAAGGTCCTAGCTTCAGTTAACGTGGCTTATGAAAAGGGACATTAGTTTGATACTTTCATGCATTTTAAATGCGGAATTCATAGCAATGTGTAGAGTGAGCCGTGTACGCAGTTTGCAGAGCGAGCCAAAAGCGTAGCAAAGCGGAGTGACGTAGCAGCGTAGCAAGTGTACAAAGTGGCGTAGCAAATTTGTGGCGTGAAGTAGAGTGTAGTAAAACAAAGTGACGTAGTAGCGTAGCGTAGAGTGACATAGTAGCGTAGCAAGCAAATTTGCGGAGCGAGGCAAAGGATCGAGTTTGTGGAGTGAGCAAACAGAGTAGCAAGTTTTTCGACTGAGACAATGGAGCGAATGAAGCAAGTTTGCGGAGCCACGTTCCAGATTGAAATAGTAGATAATACGCCCCAATTACTCACTCGCTAATTTGCTCTGCATATTTACATTATTGCAGTGGACAGGGACACGCCTTCAGACCCCTCCGCAGCGCTCCCTTCTCCACTCCTCTCCAGTGGACAGGCGCCCTAAGTGAACGTGGCGCAAATTGCTTTTTACTTGAATGTGAATGCAGGTCGCTCGATTGCATTTCACTCGCATATCGTTTACAGTAATCGAATGTCACGACAATCGATTCTGGAATGAATTGTCACGATAATAATATACGTTTTACGTTCCAAATTTTGTTGTTTATATTTTTAACAATGCAAAAATATACACAAATATATTTTTGCATTGTTAAAAAAGAGAGCTTTAATTTTTTTTTGAAGAATAGTAGCCAAGTTGAACTTAGCTTGTATTCTCGTCTCCCCTCCAAATAAGCTTAGGAAAACGTGTGTTAGGAGTGGGTACGACAATAGTGCAACGGGTGGGGATCAACCCGTCGACCTTTCAGTTTTCTTTAACCTGTAAAAAAAATATACACGACGAATTGAGAACCTCCTCTTTTTTTGTCGGTTGATAAAGAGGGCGGCTCAGGCTTGCTGCATTCGGTGTTTGAGATCGTTTCTATCCTTCTATGCGAGGTTGTTACGACATTACCTTTGACAGCTGGTCCCAAGGCTCGGCCGACATTGAGCGTCGAGGCACGCGCGCACGTACACAGGCTACACTGCGGAATGCAGAGGTTGTAGTTTGTGTTCGCACATGACTTACCACGCGGTAGACGACTGTAGCTTGCGACTGAATTTTAGATCAAACTAGCTGATGCCTGCGACTTCGTTTGTGAGGTTTTTGTTTAAAGAATATTAGCCAAGCTGAACTTGACTTACATTCTCCTCTCCCCTCCAAATAAGCGGAAAGCTGGTGCAAGGAGTTGGTACGAGATTAGTGCAACGAGTGGGGCTCGAACCTGCGACTTTTCAGTTTTCAGTCCGCATCTTTAACCGTTGGGCCATTGAGACGTCTTGAGGTTTTTTAATTCCCGTGGGAACTCTCTTATTTTTCGGGATAACAAGTATTGCTTATAAAGGCTTAGGTGTCATTTCAGACTCTAATCTATCTCCGTGCCAAACAGTCAAATCGGTTCGGTCGTTGCGCCGTGATTGAGTAATAAATATCATCCATCCATGCATCCATACTTTCGCATTCGGGCGGGATGAGGCTGGAATTTGGTATTCAGATAACTATTATGTCGTATGCATCCGCTACTAAATGATTTTTGAAAATTCAACCCCTTAGGGATAAAATAGGAATTTGAAAAATCGAACTTAATGTGGTCGAAGCCGCGGGCAAAAGCTAGAATAAGCACATAAATAAAATTGAAAAATTGTAATTTATTTTTAACAAAGGCAGCATGAATAGGCAACATTCCAGTTACAAAAGAGTTACTTAACCCGTTTGCTAGCCAGCAAACTCTAGGAAAATATTTTCATTTCCGTGCAAGCTTATTATGCAAAATTAAGGCTTAAGGCAATATTAACACTGGGAGTCCGATCGTTTGAATTTATTGTTTCAATTTACCTGCGCCCCACTTGCTCAAGTTTGCGAAATAAACTTGCAGGAGCAACTGCTGTTTAATCCTAATAAGGGTATTGGTTGCTCTGTTTGTAAAGGACGAGGGAATTTTCTGTGTGTTTGGTTCCTTTTTGGCTAATTTAAAACGCTAGGAAGCCTTAAAATCGGCTGAGACTGTTTGCATAAACTGCCAGGTAAAATACAACCAAGATAAGTAAATGAACGTAAATGACTTCTAAAAAAGGAGGAGGAATTCGTCGAAATCTTTTTTTTTATGTATGTTCCCCGATTACTCGAAGACGCCTGGACCCGAAAGGGTATACTTTCCCGTTGGTCCCCTAGTCATCAGGTCAAGATCTAATGATTGGATCCTGGAGAAATCGAGGGAACTCTTCAAATTTTATAGGCACAATTGACATACTCTGTAGTGGCATTTGAAGTCGGTTTTGTGAAAATTAAAAATTGAATTATCTATTTATGACTTCCGTATTGCTCAACGTAAGGGTGGGAATACACAACCTAGCCAACGGGAATGGGTCTGCTTTGTGTCTACCCATCTTAACATGTGTTAGGTTATGGTAGGTGTGCATTTTTGAAACTTCTTTGTGGAAACACTGTGTGTATAGCATAGTTTTGTTAACCATTGTAAAAATTTTTTTTTGAAAAGAACAACTGCTGAGTTTCTTGCCGGCTCTTCTCAGCAGAGTCTGCGTTCCGAACCGGTGGTAGATTTATGACGTGTCATAAGAGCTACAAGTTGGCCTACATGAAATAAATAAATTTTGATTTGATTTGATTTGAAATGAAGCAGAAGCTTGCATTCAAGTTAGCGCCGACCACGTGCATTAACACACTGTGGATATGAGTACATTGCAAGTTTTCTTCCTTGCAAGCTTGCAAAAAGTTTGCAAGAGCGAATACCTAGCTCAAGCTACTCGAAAGCTGCCATTTCAAGACAAGACAATCTGCAAGACCTTCGTTATCTCTATACAAATGGTTAAACTTTATACTCTTCTCATTTCCCCATCGAGACGGCGAAAACAACAGTCTCCAATAAAAAATTTAAATGTCGATCTTTCGAATTTCAATCCACGCCAGAATTGGCTTTTTGACGTTTGGCAGTCTATTCCAATAGTAGGTACTCGAGGCATATTCTCCATGCATTTCAAATCTCTACCGTTCATCGGCTTACGCCGTGCGATGTCTACTAGTCTGTTAGTCAATATGACGTCAAAGATAAGATTTATAGGTAGGTCTAGAAGATACTCAAAATTCAGTTTCAGTATTCTCCTGTTCCCTCCTAAATAGGGGGAAAACTTATGTTAGAACTAGCGGACCCGACAGACGTTGTCCTGTCTTAACTATGAATATTGAAACTCCCCTTTTTACCCCCTTGGGGAGAGAATTTTCAAAAAATGTAAAATACGTAATTCTTTATTTTTGATCAAGAGCCAAAATATCAAGTTTCATAAACATAACTTGAAAAATAACTTGAAGAACGAAGGACTATCATACAAACATTCAACCCCTATTTAACCCCTTAGGGGGTAGAATTTTTTAAAAGTGTGAAACACTTACTTTTTTGTTTTCAATTTAAAGCCTAAATACCGAATTTTATGGGTATAGCTTGAAAAATGACGGAGTTTCATACAAACTTTAACCCCCCTTTTTACCCCCTTGGGGGGAGAATTTAAAAAAAATGTAAAATACGTAATTCTTTATTTTTAATCAAGAGCCAAAATATCAAGTTTCATAAACGTAACTTGAAAAATAACTTGAAGAACGAAGGACTTATACAAACATTCAACCCCTATTTAACCCCTTAGGGGGTAGAATTTATAAAAACTGTGAAACACGTACTTTTTTGTTTTCAATTTAAAGCCTAAATACCGAATTTCATGAGTATAACTCGAAAAATGACGGAGTTTCATACAAACTTTAACCCACCTTTTTACCCCCTTGGGGGGCGAATTTCGAAAAATCCTTTCTTAGTGCTCGCCTACGTCATAAAAGGAACCTACTGTCAAAATTTCAAGTTTCTAACTTCAGTGGTTTAGGCTGTGCGTTGATCGTCAGTCAGTCAGTCAGTCAGTCAGGACAAGCCTTTTTATATAATTATAGATTAGGAACGACAAAAGTGCAACGGGTGGGCATCGAACCTGCGATCTTTTAATATATTTAGTCCGTACCTTTATTCGTTAGGCTAAGATTAGGTTGTTCAAAAGATGAAGATGATGTTAATGCTAGCATAGCGTCAAAGACGTGCCGCCAAGTGATTTAGCGTTTCGGCACGATGGCATGTAGAAGCAGATTGGGGGTGTGGGTTCAATGTACTCTGCCATACCCCTTCCAAGTTACTCCTCTACCATCTTGGACAAGGACTATTTTGTCATTGAATAAAAAAAAAGCATTATCTACCTACATAAGAGCCACAAGTTGGCCTATATGAAATAAATAATTTTGAGTTTGAGACCGTAATAACCGTCGTAATTATTCCATCATGTTTGTTGTGGAAAGTTTTCAGTCTTTTATTTCTTAGAAAAAATTAATATTCAATTTTACCAGCTTCCTGCTCCAGGAAGTCGGAAGTTCATTAAAAGTTTAATATGAATAATGACGGTGTCCCTCTATTTAATTGAGTTTCTGTGTTTGACGAGTATTATGACAAACTCTAGGTATATTATGATGGTTTTGGTGGGCGGCTACAGCTGCTGACCGCCTCCGCTTGACCAAGTAAGGCCTGACGGATTGTAGAGCTTTTCGATGATGTTGGATGAGTATTTCCATGAACTGTATGTTGCTTCTTTATCGGGACTAGTGTCCTAACATAAATCAGTCATTGAATATATTATATAACATATATACCTATTTATTTACTAGGTATGCATATTTAAGAATCCCGTGGGTGCCGTTTGATTTTCTGGGATAAAAAGTACGCGTTGTCCTTCTCTAACTATACCCATTACATCGATACGTAGAAACACATTGCGGCGTTTTTAAAGAACAAACCAAGAAACAAACACTCGCATCGCCTTGCGAAAGTGTTTGTTTATTAGTTGGGTTTTCAATAAATAACTCAGCATTCGATATGATTTTAAACGGGGGTATAGGTAGCTGCAGACCTGAAGAGTGGACAAACGCTGCTTTTATCTCGGAAAATTAAAGAGTTCGCGAGGGATTTAAAAATTAACACCATGCGAATGATATCGCGGATTAAAGCTACCTTAAAATATCTGAATAGGTTATAATTATTATAATAATATTATCTTATTCTGAATAGGTTAGATTAGGCGTTAAATAGAATCCGGCATTAACTAGTGTAATATCGGAATACCTACTTCCGGCATTAGGAATCCCTTTTACTACGAGTTTAACGGAATTAATGCCGGAAAATCCCGCGATGGCAACAAAGGGTGCAAATTTCACGGGATTTGCACAAATCAAACTGCCAGCTGAGCTCCGGTCGTGTTAATCCTTCAACAATCGATTTGTATTCTACGAAATTAACAAAACGGTTACTGAAATTATAGATTTAATGAAATTTATTCCAAAAATGATAGGAGGTTAATGTAATAGGCATCGAATATAGCTCGATGGTAGTAAGTAACTTTTTGTTAAAGCCATATTTAATTTGACTAATATTTCGCAACACGATCTCGCTCTAAACGGTTTGCTTCTTGGCTCCTTATAAAAGAAATAGAAATAGAAATATTTTTTATTCAAATAAACTTTTACAAGCACTTTTGAATTGTCAATGAATGTACCACTGGTTCGGAATGCCTTTCCCGCCGAGAAGAGCCAGCAAGAAACTCGGGGGTTGCTCTTTTCGAAAAAAAAAAAAAAATTTTTACAATAGTTAATGAAACCATGCTATGTATACAGTGCTTCCACGATGAATTTTCTTAAGTCCAATACAATACAAATACAAAAAAATAAAAATAAATACAATCCAATACATTTTAAGACAGGCAGGCAAAATATATACGTAGGTACCGCAAGGAATGCCCTATCGGTTGCTTTAACGTCAAAGGTAGGCATTGTGAAGAAACCTGCACGCCTGAGACTTTTCCATAATGTTCACAAAGAATAATAAACAAATAGTATCTATGCCACGCGATTTTGATGTTGTATTATTGTGCCCAATTATAATTTCCAAATTCGTTCACCCATCATACTGGCAATAAAGGTCAACGTTGCTTAATACGCTCAAATAATTTTCCTCTCGTAACTCCACGCCTATCTCATAATATTGTATAATTTATTATGTGTACAGTATAATCATTATGGTATTTTTACCACAGAATATTTGTTTTTACCCGGATCATTAATTTTAAAATCCTTTGAAATATATTCCACATAAAACCCGTCTCATTCGACGTATCGAATAACGAATTGTGCGTGTAATGAAGAGTGCGTACAGAATACATAGGCGTGTCTCGCCGCCATTTTGTTTTGCGGTTGTCATTTTCAAAATGTCATTAGCACGGGGGGCCGCTTTCGCTTTACGACACATCTTGATTTATTTTTTCATACCCCTGTCCCATTATTTTGTTCCATAAAATATAGACGTGCTATAAATAAAATATTATAGGTGGGTATCTTTTTAATATTTTAGGCGACGACCTCACAGCTGCTAACGATCTAGTGTAGGTCTGGATGTGTAGGTACATAGTATTTGATCATTTCTCACAAACATTTAGTCAAACGTTTCTAACACTATGGAATCTCAGAAAATACTTACCTAGAATTTAGAGTTTTGAGCCCTTCCGACTTGAATAAGAAGAAGACTTCCGTTCCAATTTTTCTACCTACTATAACATGGGTAGGTAATGGTAAAGGTAATGGTATAGAGTGAATAGGCAAGCGCGCTTCATCTAAGGCTCTTCACGTACCGTCTGGTGTTATCGTAGTCAAGCGATAGTTTATATAGTAAAAAAAAAAAAAACAATTTTTAATTATGTATATTTACCTATAATAGCAAAAACAATATTTTTTTTAAATAACCGACTTCAAACACCACTACAAAATATAAATGTCGTTGAAGTTGGGTGGGTCTAAATAGAAACGATGAAACCGACACACGATACTCGCTCGAATACAATATCTTTCTGGTTTCAGTATGACTCTTTGCCACTGAACTATCGAGGCTTTAAAAAAGTTTAGAAGATCTAAGCTCACAAACAGACAAGCGGGTAGCAACTTTATTCTATACTATTTTAGAGATAGACTAAAGTACGCCAGATAATACCCGCCATGACCTAGTATTGCTAGCATTCAATTTACGGCTTTGCGGTTTACTCATCTGCGCATATTGTTATAGGGTTAGAGGGCATTAGATCGTGCATTTATGTTTACTTTGTGTAGATACATGCAGCGTGGTACACCTAAATGTTTTTGTCTTGTCTATTTTTCGATTTTGATTTTTGATTTTGATTTTATGTACATAGCATAGTTTTGTTACCTTTTGTAAATTTTTTTTTGAAAAGAGCATCTGCTGAGTTTCTTGCCGGCTCTTCTCAGCAGAATCTGCATTCCGAGGTGTCATAAGAGCTACAAGTTAGCCTACATGAAATAAATATTTTTTTTTTTTGAAGGCTCCGGTCGCCATGGAGGGGTTTTAGTGGGTTACCCCACAAAACCCGGGATTCTACCCCAGGATTTCGGGTGTCTTTTAAGATTTCCCCTTCGTTAAAAAAAAGGTACAATGTAGATAAATACTTATTTTCTAGGGTTCCGTACCCGAAGGATAATCAACGGGAGCCTTTTACTGAGCCTCCGCTGCCCCTCCGTCCATCCATCCGTCCGTCTGTTAGCGGGCTGTATCTCATGATCCGTAATAGGTAGACAGTGTTGTCACAGAATGTGTATTTCTGTTGTCGCTATAACAACAAACGGACAGACGGACGGACAACAGAGGGTTAGTAATTGGATACCGTTGGCATCTTTTGAGTACGGAACCTTTAAAACCATGATAAGTTTCCACTTGTATCATATTCCTGAAAGGTATAACGAATTGACAGTCGAATTATATGCTGCATCAATATATCGTTGAAAATCGATCAACAATGCTCGATTACCGATAACGATATGCGAATGAAATGCAATATCTGTATAGGTAAAGGTGGTCCCATCACGATTCAGTTAAACAAAATCCATTTAACTCGATGCTGACATATTTATTTACTACCCTCACTACCGGATGTGCATCGTTGAGTAACTACGATGGCGTTTTAATATTTTAGTATTCGACTGCAATAGGATTTGATTATCCTTTTCAAGCAGTGAAAGCCTAGTTACGTCTGCTGTCGCCTATTCGGGGGGTCGCAGGTTCGAACCTGGGCACGTACTTCGGACTTTTCGGAGTTACGTGCAATTAAATATCACCATGCTTCAAGAGTGAATTTGTCTGGTGGGAGGCTTTGGCCGTGGCTAGTTACCACCCTACCGTCAAAGACGTGCCGCCAAGCAATTTAGCGTTCCGGCACGATAGCGTGTAGAAACCGATTAGAGGTTCAAGTTAAATGTATATAGCCATACCTCTTTCAAGTTAGCCCGCTACCATCTTAGACTGCATCGTCACTTACCATCAGGTGAGATTGCAGTCAAGGACTATCTTGTCATCAAATTAAAAAAAATCGTGAGGGAACCTGCACGCTTGAGAGTTCTCTATAATATTCTCAAATCCCAACGGTTTTAAAGGTGTGGACTGAAAACTGAAAGGTCGCAGGTTCGAATACCACCCGTTGCACTAATGTCGTACACACTCCTAGTACAAACTTTCCGCTTATTTGGATGGGACAGTCCACGTCAGCTTGTCTAATATTCTTTATACAAAAAAAATAAGCAGCACCAGACTACAACAAAGATAAAAGCCTCAATAGCCCAATGGTTTAAGGTGCGGACTGAAAATTGAAAAGTCGCAGGTTCGAATCCCACCCGTTGCGTTATTGTAGTACCCACTCCTAGCACAAACTTTTCGATTATTTAGAGGGCATAGGAAGATATTAGTCAACTTCAGCTTGGCTAATGTTCTTTTTAAAAAGAAAAAAAAAAGGTATTTGAAGTCTGCTAATTCGCATTGGGCCAAAGTGTTGGACTATGACCTATAGTCCTTCACTGAGAGGAGTCTTGCGCTCAGTAGTGAGCCGTTAATCGGTTGTTCATGATAATGTTGATGATGATCTTTTTCAAATATATTATTTGACTATAGGGTTATTCAAGGGGCGAATCAATAAATTCCTGAAAAGCCGGCAAAGCATTGGTATCTGGTACTACAAGTGTTTATTGGCGGCGGTAATCACTTTACATCAGGTGACCCGCCAGCTCGTTTGCCCGCTATTCATATAAAAAAAAAGCTTTTGCCAGCGATATCATCCACGTGGAGTTAGGTTTTTATAAATCCCGCGGGAACCCTCTGTTATTTTCTTTAGAATAAAAGTTACTTTATTATAATCATATTAATTTAGATTTTATCCGATTAAGTTACATTGCAACATATTAACATAGGTGTTAAGATCAAAATCCTCATATAATAAATGCGAAAGTTTGGATGTATGGATGGATCAGGATTGTTAATCAATCACGCCGCAACGACTGAACCGATTCGGCTGAAATTTGGGACAAAGATTAACTATAGTCTGGAATAACATATAGGCTACTTTATATCCCGGAAAATAAGAGAGTTTCCGCGAGAATTAAAAAACCTCTACGAAAACCACGCGAACGAAGTCGCAAGCATCAGCTAGCATCCACATAAGTAGAATAAAAAAAACTTAATGAACTCTCATTTGCCAGTCGGTAAAACAGTCTATTACAATCGCATTACCATTTCGTTGTTCCGTCCGTAAATCCAAATTACCTGTTTTGGTCAACTCGCATAAATCTCCGAAAGAATCACAGCGCCCACGAATTCAATTAACATACCTTTTGCTCCACTTTGGACCATTTATCTCCGCTTTTAAGAACTTAAATCGCTTGACATTAAATGTTCTTAAGGTAAGGATATACTGACGAAAAGATTCGCGCGGATTTCACGGCCTGATATTAATTTGATATTTTCAAATGTCACTTAATTACATAAAATGGAACTTGAAAATAAAGTATCGATGCCCACAATTACATCCTCGTGGACTTAGATTTAGGATAGCCTTAAGGGAGAGAAATTCAAAATTATCATTCTTATTGTTGTACCTCTATTGTAATCATGGAACATTACTCAGGGTATAATCAACGCAACGCGTTACCTGTTAGTCAATTAATTTAACATTGTTCTGTTTTTATCGTTATAGAAGATTTTCAAAGCATTGAAAGGTTTAAAGTTTGAGGTAATGGTGATAATACTTTATTTACGTGAATATGTCAAACAAGCCATGTTCTGGAAATTAACGTTAAGTTAAAAAGAACTCTAGTAATAATATTGCATTCCCTTTTTTTGTACTTACCTGTATTAAATTGAATTTGAATTGGAATTATTGTCCTAGTCGACAGCTAAACTGGCACAATGATCTGGGATATATATTAAATAAAAAAAAATAAAAACGATGATAATCACATTAGAAAACCTTATTATTGTTACGGATATACAACCTTCTTGCGACATTCTTTAACAGCCAACTATATCGAAAAACTCATTTTAAAAACGCTGCGAATTCTTCCCTACTTGTGTCCTTACTCTTATACGTTTAAAACGAAGTTTGTAATTTGAACTCTAAGTCTTTGACCGTAGGGCTCATAAATGCCTTCCAGTCTTCGATGCAAGTTGCAATTAATATTGAACGAGGGTAGGATAATCGGGGCTTCGAAGAATACGATTTATAGGCCATGTTTGGGAATCGGCTTGCACGTAGCACCTGCCAGTAGATGCTTTGGGTGCTCGATATACAAGCACTGGCTAGAGCAACCTTTAGGCCTAGAACGAGTTTTCAAATCACGAAAGTGTTGATAGATTTCGTTTGCCATGAACTCCTCTATTAAAAGTTCGTTCATTCTCTTCAAAGTTTTCTTCAGACAGCATTCTAAAAGAAGAAATGATTAAAATAATGGGTATGGGGGTATACATGTGAATATGTATTAGGTAATTTTTTTTTCAAAAAGACCCTCGACTAGCGCGGATGATCTAAAGCGAGTTGCTGGCAGCTAATAGATACAGGTGATACTAGATTGTGCTTTGTGGCGTTTAAAGTCACAAATTCAGTACAATTTCAATTTCAATTTTCATACACGAAATTGAACTCTAATAAAATGCTTTTACGGTTCATTTTACTTTGACGCTAATGCCATCGAATTCTTATACGATCAATCGAAGCGAAACTTAGACTAACCTACTGAACAGACTTGTACTAAGGGTATAGCTTAGTGTGGTTGTTTACTGTCAAAATGTAGTGGCACTAAGCCTTTACCTTTTGTTACCAACATGTGCTGTTATTTGAGAGGTATGGGAAAAGATCCTTTTACTGGATTCAAAATTATCTACCTGAAATAGAAATTTCCTGCCTTTGGGGTAAAAACTCAATGACTTTTTGACTCGGTTGAAAAAATCATTGGGTTTTCTGTCAAAAACTTCTCGGTTGTTGCCTGGAAAGCCGTTGGTCCTGCACATCCAATTGAACTATGAGAATGAGGGAATAGTTATTTAGGGCCGATTTCACTAACGTTAAATAAGCCTTTTCCGAGCGTTAATAATATATTTTGTCAGATTTTCAATACAAAAACTGTCAGAACGCCCAATTTATTGTTCGGTTAAACGTCACTAGTTGGATAGACTTTGTTATTATTATTTAGGTCAAAATTCTGTTTGGAGAATATCATCCAGAATAAAGTGTAACTTAAATTACTCTTTTAAATATAATCCACTACCTACTTGAGAAACTCCCATCAAAATCGGTTCAGCCGTTCCGAAGAGCAGCCTGTACAAATAACATACACCTTATCTACTCTCTCTTATTAATAGCTACTGTTAAATCTCGTAGGATGGTATGGAACCCGTCATATGCGGATCCGACTCACACTTGGCCGTTTTTTTTTTTTTTAATTTAGGGCCTATTGGATAATTGGATGGCAGATCTGGTACAGAGCGTCTATGACAGATGAACATCCTTTTAAAATAAATTTAACATAGAAATTGTATTTCACGCGAAGTGAGCATCAAAACAAGACACTCAAATTATTACCCATACCGCCAGTAAATTCGCTTGTAATGTAACACAATGTAATGCACTTGCCTCCCACACTACCGGTCTGAGAACTCGTGGTAAATTTTTTATGGGTGCTTGATTAATGCTAAAAGTTAGCAATTTGTTCTCACTGCGGCTCCGTTGAGCAAGTAACTCAAATTCTCATTCAAAATGAGTTAATGTAGAGCAACTTGTAGTTTTTATGATAAGCTAATACTTTACTAACATAATATATGTAAGTATGTATGTGTCATGTTCAACACAATTACATTATACAAGCTTTTGCCTGCAGCTTTGCTCACGTTAAGTTCGAGTTTTAAACACCTATTTTACCACCCCCTTCGAAGTTGAATTTACAAAAATCCTTTCTTAACGGATGATAACGTCATAATAGCTACCTGTATGCCAAATTTTAGCCCGATCCATTCAGTTGTTTGAACTGTGCGTTGATGTGCCATCTTCAGGATTCAAAGATTTATTTGAAAATATACACACTTAGCTTTTAATTTTTGATACTTAAGTTTTTGTTTAAATCTTGATTTTAGTATGTAGTTTAGTTCTTTGGTGTCACATGTTATTATTAAACTACACATTATATTATTCATCTTTTTGTAGAGCATCCACCGCTGCACAGCACAGAGTTTCAAGGATTACGTAGCACTGGTTTCGTAGACGACCGGAGGGGATTTTTCAAGCCTTTTCTTAAAATTTCCCATTGGCTCTTCAGCTAGGCGTTTCCTGCACGGCGAAGAATATAAATTGTTTTTCTCGAAAATGTCTTAAAGCCAGTGCGGAGTCGGCAATAAATAATGTTGGTGTACAAACACCATTAAACATCTGCGGCGGTTAATGTTGTGTTGTGTTTTTTCTCGCCCGCTGTGTCTCGCCTCGCTAATTGTGATGAATGACCAAGGGCTGTAAAGCCTCGTACGCAGTGGGATACATATATGTCTCGAGACATTGGGTTTTTTTATATTCAACTAGCTTTTGCCCCCGCGACTTAGTCCGCGTGGAATTAGATTTTGGGGTGGAATTTTCAAAAACTGTGACACACGTACTTTTTTACTTTTAACTGAAAGCTCAAATACCAACTTTGATGGAAACAGCTCGAAAAATGACGGAGTTTCATATAAACTTCCATCCCCTATTTAAACCCCTTAGGGGTGGAATTTCCAATAATCCTTTCTTAGTGTGCGCCTACGTCATAAAAGGAACCAACTGTAATTTCAAGTTTCTAACTTCAGTAGTTTAGGCTGTGCGTTGATATCTCAGTCAGTCAGTCAGTCAGTCAGGACTTTGAATTTTATATATATAGAAGATGACGAGATAGTTCTTGACTGCAATCTCACTCAAAGTAAGTGACGATGCAGTCTAAGATGGAAGAGGGCTAACCTGGAACGTGTATGTCAGTGCATTTCAACCCATAAACTAGAAACCGATTAGGGGAATCGAGAATTTATAAGATAAACGTTTCTTCTTTCTTTCAAAATTGCACGAAAACGGCGCTTTAAAGTCTGCGGGAACTATTATTAACTACTAAAGTTACTTTAATCACTTAAATAAGTAGGTAAATCTACTTTGTTTATTTACTAAGTTATCTTAATAACACAAGATTAAGTCGCTAAGTATAAAGATACGTTTAACTGATAAGGTACAACTTTCTCGTCTTTACCATAAGAAATTTAAATAAGGGTCTATACGCACAGGAGGGAAAAATCGTGTACTATTATCGACTCGAAACGCAAGTACAGAGTTTACGGGTCTACGTATTTTGAAACCATGCCATGTTCTATTATAAAAGTAGGCAGACTTTTTTACTAGGTGAACAGACGGTATGAAATGAGTCACAAAGACATCGTTGGCTTCGAGCGGCGCAAGACCGAGATGGGTGGAGTTCTCTATAAGATACCATTGTCCATCAGTAGATGATTATTGCTTGAGGAAGAGAAAGAGAAGGATTTTACATACTAAGTATGTGCGAAAAAGTACTGTTTTTTCTATTTGATCACAAGAGAGTCTGCGATCTTACCTAATGGTAAGTCACGATGTAGTCGAAGATGGTAGCAGGCTAACTTGAAAAATATCCCAATTTACAACCGTAAACTACCGGTTTGAATACAAACGAATATATAAAAAATAAGAAGATTCATAGTAAGCTGGTATTACAAGAATACTGGCAATAACGCGAATGGTACATAAAACCACTTCGCGAATGCGAAAGAATAAAGATTTTTGATTAAAAAAAAAAAAATCTGTAAAAAAGACCTCCGACTAAAATATCGGAGAATTTTTGGCAGTAAAATAAAAAATATACGAAAATAATATATAAACTGACACACTCAATTTCTATTTTCAAATGTCGCGATTTTATATGTCCAGTGCGAATGAGCCCTGAAATATTCTAAGTAACATTGAAAGTAAGTACATTACAACTCGTTACGTGAGAACTCCCCAGAAGTTAGGCAGTGGTACTCGGAAGTTTGACCACCTGTATTAAGATTCTGTTTAGATTACGGCAGCCATTCAAATTCAAATCCAAAATTTGCATAATCCAAATAGGCTGTTTAAAGTTTTGAATCGTCTATGGTATGTATTCTTGATTCTGGAAGCCTGTTAATCTTTATCTCTGCAAGGCTTGGAGGATATGAAAATACCTTATTCGGAACATCCGAAGGCGGTCACCCATCCAATTGCCGTTCTGGGTCAACGTTGCGTATTCAGCACAATGGAATGATATACCAAAAAACATTATAATTATACATCTTCTAAATATATAAAAGGGAAAGGTGACTGACTGACTGATTTATCAACGCACAGCTCAAACCACTAGACGGGCGTTGAAAGTTGGCATACAGATAGCTATTAGGACGTAGGCACCCGCTAAGAAAGCACTTTTGAAAATTCAATGCCTAAGGGGATAAAATAGGGGGTTGAAATATCGAACTTAACCTGAGAGACGCTGCGGGCAAAAGCTAGTTAATTTATAAATATAATCGGTCGGGTTAAAAAATGTATTGGGTTTTTCTGGCAAGAAATTCTCAGTACTGGCCTGTAGTTAGGAAGTTTTCGGTGAGTCACCCCCGTGCCTCGTGCTTGTCTTTGCGCATACACTTGTGCACTATAATATCTCCAGCGCAGATGGCTAATCTCTGTGTCTCTGACATTGCTATTTATTATCTACCCGCCCAATACATAACTATGAGCAGTAGTACCTAGTTTTAATGCATTAAAATTCCATTAACGCAAACAGTTCACTTATTTCCGAAAGCCTGTTATTTCCCGGCATAAACATGTCAACAGTGCACGTTATTTAAATTGAGTCGAGCGATTACAGTCCATTCGGATATCGATATTTGTAATCGATTTCTGCAATATTAATAATAAATTGTTCGGTAAACAGATAATATTATGGTTTCAAGCCTCTCTACAAACAAGTCCAAGTTTCTGACGACCTCCCTGGCGCAGTGGTGAGCACTGTGGTATTATAAATAGGAGGTTTCGGGTTCGATTCTCGGGTGTGCTCCAACCTGTAGCAGGTAGAATATTGTACAAGACCTTATACCTACCCAATCTTGCAAATAAATTTTAAGATTTAAAGATTTATTTAATACAAAAAGATAAATCAATACATCATAAACAAGTGTCGATAAATTTGCATTAGTGTAACACTGTGTCGCAGTTTTATCACCCTACCCTAGTAAGTATACACAATTAGACAAAACCATGAACACGTATTTACGAATAACTAACAATTCGATCAATCCATATTCTAAAATAAAAATAAATATTAACACAAAATGAAATTAACAAAAGTAATTAATAAATTAACAATAATTATTAAATAAACAAAATGAAATAAAAATATACAAATAATATTAATCAGTAAACCGGTGAGTGTTTGAGCATGTGTGCGTGTGTGTGTGTAATATGTGAGTGTAAGGTGTGTGTGTGTGCAATAGGTAAATGAATCTGAATTTAAGATTCATTTTTTAACTAGATTAATTTTTTTGATTCCCGCGGGAATTCTCTTATTTTCCGGGATATTTTCATGCATCCATTAATCCATCCATCCATAAATCCAAACTTTCGCATTTATAATATTAAGTAAGTAATAGTGTAATGTGATAATGTAATTTTATTTTAATCTCGAGTAAATTCGTACAATTAAGTAGCAATCCATTTTATTCTTTCTACTTATCCCCGGCGCCGGCTATTCGTGTGAACGTAATGGCTCTAAACGAAATATAATGTCACCGAAACATTTGTACATTGCACATTAAACAGCGCACGTACAACTGCGTTTCCAAAAAATTCCGGAATAATGAGTGAAAAATCTTCCGCTTCGTCAAAAATAACCGGAGTCGAAAGGGTGTGCGCCCTGAATTATTTATGAGGCGCAAACGAGGAATCAAAGGTGGGGGATGAATATTTTAATCTACGAATGTTTCGCTTTTTGAAGAGCGAATTTACTCTTGGTCGAAATCTTACTCACTCTCTGTAGCTTTTGGGTATAAGAATAGACAAAACTACGTAACATAATTGAATGAATGTACTTTATTGTACCTAAAATTTGTATGTGTGTATGTTTGTTACTCTTTCACGCCACAACGAATTTGGCTGAAAGGAATTGAATTAGCTCAGACCCAGGATTAATAAATAGAGTACATTTTACACTGGAAAATTAAAGAGTTCTCGTGGGAATAAAAAACCTTAGTTCACGAAGTCGCGGGCATCATATACTTAAAAAATAAATCTTATACAGAAACTTGAAGCTTGCTAGATGATGTCTGCGACTTCGTCCGCGTGGGTTTAAGTTTTTCAATTTCCGCGGGAACTCTTTAATTTTCCGAAATAAAAAGTAGCTTTTGTGTTAATCCTGGGTATGAGCTATCTCCATTTCTTTCAGCCAAAGTGGCGTGAAGGAGTAACAAACATACACACACATATACATACTTTCACCTTCATAATATTTGTGTGATTGCCTTTCAAGCCTCAATATGATCCCGAAGGGATCTTCTGAGCATTAGCTCTATCCATTCGCCCACAGAGTGACCCTGAAAATTCTGATTAGTGGGGCTAGTATAAGTTTAATTCGATTGATCGTAATCGTATTCGATGACATTAGCGTCAAAGTAAAATGAGCCTTAGCCGTCTCAGTTTAAAGTCACAAGTTCAGTACAACCGATTTTATACGTAAACACGAAATTGAGCTGTAATTAATACTTTTATGGTTCATTTTACAATGTCATCGAATACGAATACTATCAATCGTTTTTTTTTAAATATATAGACTAGCGCTTGGCTGCGATCACACCTGATGGTAAGTGAAGATGCAGCCTAAGAAGGCGCTTGCCTAGAAGATGTCTATTCACTCTTGATTTGAAGGTACACAAATTGTAGTTAACGGGAAATACGGAAGCTGGAAGGGCATTCTAAATTTTAGCAGTGCGTATCAGGAACGAGGGAGCAAAGCGCTTAGTGCGCGTCCTTGGGATTTCAACTACGTAGGGGTGCAGATCTATTCTGTACCTTGCGTTTCGATGGTAGAATGAATCTTATACTAACCCCAGATCAATAGTTTAGTAAGTTATAATAGAGAATAATTCTGTTACATAATCGCTTAATATTATCTAATCCTGCAGACGACGATGCCAACGCAGATAATAATTGGATGCGGATTATCCCACACATCACATCATTTTAATATGAAACCATTTTCTTCGACAAACATTCAAGATATTAACGTTTAATATGCGAGAAGATGTGACGTTATATTATAAGTTGCTTGTGTTGTAATACTCAAACGGTTATAATTTTCTAATGAAACTACTACTCGTACCTAGTTAGCGCCCTACTGACAGGCACGCACACTTACGCAATGTGTAATGTACACGACGTAACCACAAGTAAAGCTCACGCGCCCTCGTGAATTGCAAGAACTACCTTATGTAAACTTGTAAAATTCCGAAAAGCCAGCCCCACAACGTTGATCAAGACTGTAAAGCATCTCCTGGATACCACCTAAATCCCGCACAGTTAATCCCGCCTTAAAAATATCCCTTTAATGTCGAGCTTGGGAAATTTTCTCGTGAAATTTCAGCATAAACAAAATTAATTTCGCTACCCACCTTGTAAAGCCTATTGCGTTCTTTAATAAATCCGCTTCTTAACAACTTTATTAGTTTTAAAATTTTTACGGTGATTTTATAAGAGTTGTTTTAAAAATTCAGGCTTTCGTGAAATATATTGTCTAGGCTATAAACTTAATATTTGGTTTTTGCTACAATAATAGAATATTAATGTAAATGTTTTACAAATCAAACCTGCTGTACGATTCACTAAAAATGATTGCTACAATTGCTTGGTGGAAACCTACTTACTCGCTATTGGCTAAAATACAATGTTTTTTTTTAAAATTCAACTAGCTTTAACCCGCGGCTTCGCTCACGTTAGGTTCGATTTTTTAACCCCCTATTTTACTTCATACTAACATTCATCCCCTATTTGATGCCTCTGGGGGTGGATTTTTCAAAATCTGTGAAACACGTGTTTCTTTATTTTTATTTGAAAGCCTAAATACAAAGTTTCTTGGATATAACTTGAAAAATGACGGATTTTCATACAAACTTTCACCCCCTATTTAACCCTCTTGGGGTTGAAATTTTCAAAAAATCTTTCTTAGCGGATGCCTACGTCCTAATAGCTACCTGTATGCTAAATTTCAGCTCCATCGGTCCAGTGGTTAGAGCTGTACGTTGATAGATCAGTCAGTCAGTCAGTCAGTCAGTCAGTCAGTCAGTCAGTCACCTTAGCCTTTTATATATTTAGAAGATGACAGGATAGTCTTTGATTGCGATCTCACCTGATGGTAAGCGACGATGCAGTCTAAGGTGGTAGCGGGCTTACTTGGAAGGGGTATGGCAGTGTACACTCAACCCTTACCCTGTCGGCTTCTACTCGCCATCGTGTCGGAAGACTAAATCACTTGGCGGCACATCTTTGACGGATTTTTAGTTACTTTAGACATATTTTGTCAACAAATACTAAACTGTCCATATTTTGAAGGTGATTCTATACAAGTAGATATGTTTTTCCTCAGTCCCATTAAACCATGGTTTAATGGTACTAAGTAAAAAGGGTACGTGATAGCGATTCGAGTAAGTCGCAACCCTTTGAGAAACGATATTCTAAACATAAGGCAATGTAAGTGCCTAAGCCATTCGTGACAAGGGTCTGCAGGATCTTCACAAACACGGGATCCGCGGGATTTCATGATTTTCGGCTCTATTGGGGGAGTTTATAATTACGGGTGTACAAAACAAACACTTCGTGATTTGAACACGGTATTATTCGAAGTTCAAGTTGGACCAACGCGCATTTTCGATCAGCGCGGCACTGCCTTTTTTTGAATAGTTATAATAATGGACAATTAATTAGACGACCTCCCTGGCGCAGTGGTGAGCGCTGTGGTCTTATAACTGGGAGGTTTCAAGTTCGATTCCCGGCGGGGGCAATTTAGGAATTTATTATTTCTAAATTGTCTCTGGTCTAGTCTGGTGGGAGGCTTTGGCCGTGGCTATTTACCACCCTACAGTCAAAAACGTGCCGCCAAGCGATTTAGCGTTCCGGCACGATGGCGCGTAGAAACCGATTGAGGGTATGGGTTGAATTTACACTGCTATACCCCTTCCAAGTTAGCCCGCTACCATCTTAGACTGCATCGTCACTTACCATCAGGTGAGATCGCAGTCAAGGGCTATCTTGTCATCGAATAAAAAAAATATTTAAATTACTTCTAAAATGAAAACTAAAACAAATACCGCATTGATTTGACTGCAGCGCGGCATAGTACCTAAGATGTTGGCATTATTACTATTATTATTATATACTTATTAATTGTTATTTGTACATCAAACCATGTTTGTAATACATGCCTTTGGCCACTAAGCAACGCTCGGAGGGATATCATTAGCAAGTAGACTTTTTTTTTAAATATATAGCGCTTGACTGCGATCTCACCTGATGGTAAGGAAAGATCCAGCCTGTGATGGTGCGCGTTTGCCTAGAAGATGTCTATTCGTTCTTGATCTAAAGACACCCACATTATAGTCAGTTGGAAAAACGGAAGCCGGAAGGGCGTTCCAAATTTTTGCAGTGCGTATTAGGAACGAGGAAGCAAAGCGCTTATGGCGAGATCGAGGAATTTCGACGACGTAGCGGTGCAGATTCGTATGATGCCTTGCGGTTCGGTGGTAGAAAGGTGATGGTGGAATTAAATTGAATAGTTCATCGAGGATCACGAATTCTTCGAGGCACGGGGGCGGTAAATTTTATATGAACAAAATCCATGTATTTAAATATTGTATATAAAAGGAAAAAGTGACTGACTGACTGATCTATCAACGCACAGCTCAAACGACTGGATGGATCAGGCTGAAATTTGGTATGCAGATAGCGATTATAACGTAGGGACCCGTTAAGAAAGAATTTTTGAAAATTCAACCCCTATACAGGGATAAACTAGGCGTTTGAAAAATCGAAATTAGCGTGAGCGAAGCCGCGGGCATAAGCTCGTGTTATATATAATTTTAAAGTAAAATTATTGTTATCCCCAAAAATGTCCACGTTGAAATATTTACAAAAAAAAAGAAAACACCAATCAGGTAGTAAATATCCAAGGTTCCAAAGTAAAGGAGTGACGGTCTCAAGACCCTGAGGTCATTTGTATGCGTCCCTAAATCATGAGGAGTCAATGTATGCGAGGTCCAGAAAACTGGTAATGAGTGGGCCCAGACTCCCGAGGGGAGAATAATCTTGTCTCACCTGCGTGGAGGGAACAGCGCAGACATTCGATAAGGCAAGTTAGCCGGACATCGAAAATTAATCGTTCCCGTGAGGTCATGCCTTTGGGGTTAGTATAAGATTTAACACGATTGATGGTATTCGTATAGTATGACATTAGTGTCAAAGAAAAATAAACCTTAAAAATATATTAAGTAAAAGTCAAAAATTAAGCACAACCGATTATAGTTTGGAGCGTATCCGTATACGTAAAAGTATAAGAATGCATGCACGAAATTGAGCTCTAATTCAATATAGTTATGGATCATTTTATTTTGACGCTAATGTTATAGTATACGAATACGATCAATCGAATTAAATCTTATACTTACCCCAATTAACACCAGCGCTATAGTCTATCTAGACTGTGGCATCAAGCTGAGGTAGCGCCCTGTTCGATAGCAATATACCTAGGATGTTTGGTAGGCACCTGTTTTTTTTAAAGAACCGATGACTTTGTTACCTCCATTTTGTGGCGGCGGCCATCTTGGACCGTTTTTCATCAAACTTAGCTGAGAACACTCCCAAATTATTCATCTTTCAAACAAAAAATCAAATCAAAATCATCAAAATCGTTTCATCCGTTCGGCTTCTACGACGCCACTGACAGACACACACACACACACTACGACATTACGATTCCAAGACACTCAAGTAGCGACTTTGCTGACTACGAGCATGAATTATCTCAAGATGATCACTGTCATCTAATGGATACAAGCGGCACAAGACCATCTTCTGTGGTGATTCTTCGAGTAGACGAAAAAAATTAGGAAATTTCAAATTGTGTTTGTTAGAAATTCTCCCAGTATCATGACTGTGTCTTCAAAAGGTCTTCAATAAATAATAATCGTTCGGTTTGGATAGCAAAGTACCCAGAGGTTACATAAAGAATTTCGTAAGTCTGCTTCTATCTTCGAATATATTTATATCTTCGAAAGGTCTTCAGTAATCGTTAGGTTTAGATAGCGAATTATCTAGAGGTTACCGAAAAAAAATCGTAGGTCTACATACTTTTATTTTTATGTCCTTCTCTTAAAACAGGGAACGAATAAAACCTTTTTCGATTTCCCAGTATAAAATTTATTAGGTGTCGTGTCTCTTGGGGCGTCCTCAGGGCTTGCAATAAATACTAAATTCGGTAAGAGTGTGTTTTAGGTGCGTGACCGAACACTTTTCGGAAGTTTTCTGTTTTAACTCTAGGGGAAATCGAGTAACTGCTGTGAATTTCAATTTTAATGCAATCTATACTATTATAATAAAGAGAGAGCGCGAATTTTGTGAGTTTGTATGTATGTCCGGAGCAAACTTTGGAACCACCGCACCTATTACAATAATTCTTTTACCATTTCAAAGGTACATTATTCCAGATGGTTATAGGCTATAATTATGTTAATAAATGTATTATGGCTAGATATTATGTGCAAATTTGTTAAAGAAGCCGGAATTTTTTTTGACTCTTAAACGTTTTCAAGGCGTGCGCTGGGTCATATACTGTTATTGGATGAAAATGATGTATGGGTGAATTGATCCTCTTAAAGAGTTCTAAAAAAAAGTCCGCGATAGCATAAGTCTATATTCTAAGGATAACTTACAGTAACCATTTCTATCTTTCAAATTTTGGTTAAAAATAATGAATTATTTTCGAAGCTTCTTTAACCGATGTGATGTCAATCTATATCTAAATAAATATGTTTATTATCGTAAGTATTTAATTTAGAACATATTTGCCCTTTACACTATACAATTTAAATAAATATCTTAGGAGTTATCGGAAAATTAATTTTTCCGCGCGACAAAATAATAAAATGGTGCCGGCTGGCGCGGCGGGGCACGGTGGCGGGTATCGGTGCGGGATATTCGGGTGGTTCCTGTGGTGATCTTATTGACAATCGTCTCCTATAAGAAGCTCACAAGAACAAATATTTAATTTTCAACCCGGACGAAGTCGGCGCGGGCTTCTAGTCTTATATAAATAGCTGTTGCTGATTTCATCAGCATGTTTTTCCAGCGTAAAAGTTAGTAATACAAAACTTAAAACTCGTGGATGTGTGTGTGTCGTATTTATATAAGTGTGAGCGAGAGCTTGCTCGCGTGTGACCGCTCCCACCTAGGCTCTTCACAGGCACACACACTACTTACGCAATGTGCATGTACTCGACGTAACCACAAGTAAAGCGCCCGTAACTTCGTGAGATAAATGTACTATAACAGGAAATATTGGTTTTAGTAATTTAACACAATATATTTATAGCTATATGATCCCCGCGACTTCGTTCGCGTGGATTGAGGATTTTCGTTCCTGCGGGAACTCTCTTATTTCCCAGGATAAAAAGTAGCCTATGTCCTATTCTATCTCTGTGCCCAGCAAAATCGATTCAGTCGTTGCGACGTGATTGAGTAACAAAAGTACAAACTTTCGCATTTATAATATTAATAGGATAATAAGAAGGGTTCCGTGGCGTTAATCACAAAGAGCAATGAATAGCCCGAGTTTCCTTGAAACTTTTGACCAAAACGATGAAATTAAAAACAATAAAAGCAGCGATCAAAGCCCGTCGTTCGCGAAGCCGGCGACTCAATAGCGCATTATGGTAAAGTTGGTGAATAGAAAATTTTTCGATTAACGATCGCAACAAGGAAAAGCACTTTTCTTTTACACCGATTAAGTTATAAACTGTTGTTATAGAAAGCTTAACTTAAGGTCCATTATAAATCTATTTTCTTTAATTAAAATCTATTTGTAATTTATGCTTGTAATGGTCGGGAGGAAGGTGACGACACTCGTAACACAAGTTTACTTAGTAAGCACTCCTTTGTACTAAAAATATAATAAAGTGAATTTATTGTAGTATTTAAGGAGTAAATCAGTAACAAATTTATTGAAATGAATAAATGAATCTATAAAAGGTAATATGAAATGCAACTGGTCTGATCTGGTGGGAGGCTTTGGCCGTGGCTAGTTACCACCCTACCGTCAAAGACGTGCCGCCAAGCGATTTAGCGTTCCAGCACATTGGCGTGTAGAATCACGGGGTATGGGCACTACACTGTCATACCCCTTCCATGTTAGCCCGCTACCATCTTAGACTGCATCGTCACTTACTGTTAGGTGTGATCGCAATCAAGGCCTATCTTTTCATCGAATTAAAAAAAACTGGTTTTAAAGCATTTCAGATGATATGAATTAAATCTATATGAACATAGAAACATTGTAAGTACTACACATAAGTAGCTTTTTCACTCAAATCCGAATTTTGAAAATTTTTGTCACCAGGAGCTGCTGGATACAAGAGGCTTAAGACCGCGGCGTGTTGAAGTCCCTACAAAGGTAGGGACATCATTCATCATTCGTCATTTGACGATGTCGACGATGCATTTTTCTACGCGATGTTTTTTGACGGGTTGGAAATTCCGTGGCGGTAAATTGTATGAAGTAGACACTTTCAAGATGTTGTATAATTCAGTTAGCACTCTACTCGCTGTTTGCACACTTACAGCGCATTTACAATCACATGCGAGCGCTAAGACGTAATAAATAATACCTGTTACTCGAGACACTCTACTCGTACGAAACGCTTCAGTTCAACGTTTCTGAAACGAACGGCTAAGGTATGGAACGCACTTCCCGCTTCTGTGTTTCCGGCCACGCATAATCTGAGTACCTTCTAGACAAGAGTGAATAGGCATTTTCTAGGCAAGCGCGCTCCAAGCTAGACCTCATCAATGCTTTCCATCATTGATTGTCGTCAAGCCTTTCTACTAATAAATTTAAAAAAAACTTTGAGCAGTATGCTCTAACTCGAGACACGACTGAACTTGAAATAATAATGTCCTTCCGAGCGAATTTGGTCATAGCTGCTAAACTCGTCAGAGATAAAGCCATTTGCTCGGAGATATTGCAGTGCACAAGAGTTTGCGCAAACAGGTACACTTTTTATTCCCTCACTCTCATAATATCCTGTCGGATATTATTCCGACACGGCCGGAGAGAGATCAGCCAAATCAGATCAGGTGTAAGACTCACGTATGTAACTCCAAAAAGTCTGAAATGCGTGCCAGGGAGTTGAACCAAGGTCCCCTCGAACAGGACGTTGAGAAGTTTTAACCTCTAGGCTATAATCGCTTTAGTATTTATAGTGTGTCTATTTAAAGCTACACCTTAAAAGCTTAGCATACAGAGAGTTAAAGACATCTTAAAGACTTTCTATACGGTGTCGGCACGTGAATGGCGGTCTTTAGAAAAAGCGTTCAAGCAAGTTCCCATTAATCGCTCGTTGATGTATATTTATTATACGTCATTGTGTAAGCGTCGCTTTTTTTTTTTATTTTTATTCGATGACAAGATAGCCCTTGACTGCGATCTCACCTGATAGTAAGTGACGATGCAGTCTAAGATGGTAGCGGGCTAACTTGGAAGGGGTATAGCAGTGTAAATTCAACCCATACCCCTAATCGGTTTCTACACGCCATCGTGCCGGAACGCTAAATCGCTTGGCGGCACGTCTTTGACGGTAGGGTGGTAACTAGCCACGGCCAAAGCCTCCCACCAGACCAGACCAGAGACAATTTAGAAATTATAAATTCGTAAAACGCAGTGTTGGCAGACCCCCCACTAGGTGGACAGACGACATCAAGCGAGTCGCAGGGAGCCGCTGGATTCAGGCGGCGCAAGACCGAGGCTTGTGGAGGTCCATGCAGGAGACTTATGTCCAGCAGTGGACGTCCATTAGTTGAAGAAGAAGAAGAAAATTCGTAAATAGCCCCCGCCGGGAATCGAACCCGTACACGCTCGCAAATGGGTTAACCATCCATTGTTTGCGATTAAATTACCTGACCTAAATATTCAAGAATAAAATAGAATATATAAAATCATTTTTAACCGACTTACAAAAAAGGGGGAGATTCTCGATTCGTCGGAATCTTTTTTTTTATGTAGTTCCCTGATTACTCGAAGACGCATTTACGCCTAATTTGGAAAATTCTTTTTTTGTTTGAAAAGATATACTTTCCAGGTAGTCCCATTATCATCAGTTCAGGATCTGATGATGGGATCCTGAAGAAATCGAGGGAACTCTTCAAATTTTATAGGCACAATTGATATACTTTGTAGTGTCGTTTGAAGTCGATTTGTAAAAAGGATTTTTATGTTTCAAATAAACTTTTATGAAGTGCTTTCGAATCGTCAAATGAATCTACCACTAGTACCGAATGCCATTCCAACTGAGAAGAACCTGAACCTGAAAGAAGGGGGTTCTGCCCACCTAAATTGTGGGGATTTAGGAACTGTCGATTGTGAATTGAAGAAGCGGACAAAGTCGCGGGCGAAGTCTAGTATTATAATAATATTATTCTTGTATACTTCTTACAATATCGAGTGCAGAGTTAAGTTCATTGAGCTTGATTCGTTAATATTCAAATAAGAATTAAACATCATGTGATAAAACTACGTTTATATGAGGCGTGCGGGATAAACTCTTAACGAGCTAACTTCGTAATGCGGCTAAAGTATTTTCACAGCATCTCCTTATCCGTAGCTCGTCTACGATGGCGTAGCGCTACGTGTTTCGTAGTGCTTTATATACCGGTTTATGTATCCCTTTCAGTTGCGAGCTTGTAGTCTATGATGTAGCTTGTAGTTTATTGGGTTTATTGTTGTGAGATTTTGTTGTAAAATAGGTAAGACGCTGCAGCCTTGCAGGTTTTACTATTCAAATTCATAGGTTATTTTATAATGGCCAAACTGCCCATAGGTATGGAGCCGTTGGATACAGGCGGCGCAAGACTGAGGCCTGTGGCGGTCCATTGTACAGGTGTGGACGTCTAACAGTTGATAAAAACAGGAAGAAAAACATGTTGATTAGTATCTCCTTTATTCGCTCCTCTAGGAATGGAATTTCAGGTAATCCTCTAGGTATTCAATGAATATTTTCCTTCTTCTCGAACGTCCAATTTCTGAAGTTCTTTTCCCGGAACGTCCAATTCCCGGTAGTTCCTTTTCCCAAAAGGTCCAATTCCCGGAAGGTCCAATTCCCCGAACGTCCAATACGTCTGTTTATCTATCATGTCCGCGTCTGTAATTATTCTGCGAATCCAATATGGCCAATTTGAAAAACAAAAATACAACTAGAAAAGTCAGATGAATAAAATTTTGTTAGCAAACGCTATTAATAGATCGGTAGCGTGTAGGTGTACTAAAAATACATATTTTTTCACATGTATAGAAAATATGTGATCAACATGATATTCCTAACAGGAACATTTAGAATTTTTGTTGATAAAATTTTTCGTCATATCCCATTTCGCCAATTTATCCAATTGGCATAAAAATAAGCACATGGAAAGCTCAAAGAGCCAGAAAAATAATTATAACTTTTTGTCAAAATATCAAGTAAATCCACGCAATTCTGTATAACATTTGTTATTATTTTCGGCTGGAAGAGGTGTTTGAATTAAATAGTGTAATAAATAGACAAAATAAAAGGTTTTACCAAGGCGGAATCACATTTTTTTAGGCTATATACTTCAAGGGTTTTACCTATGAAAAGCCAATTCAAATAAAAATAGTTAATGTTGAACGTAAAAAATAACGATTTATCAATTCCAGCAATGGTGTTCCTCGCGACCAAATCTGGCGACGGTGTGGAAGCCAATCTCCGCAGATATTATTACAGAGACAAAGGTGCACTGCATTCTCTATTCCCTCACTCTCATAGTCCAATGGGACGGACATAGGACTCACGGCTTTACGTAGGTAGTCTCCTAGGCACGGGATTGACACATCGAAGTTGGTGAAATAAACCTTTAGGGCCAATTTCACCAACGTAATAAGTCTTATCCGAGCGTAAAGATGTTTTGGCAGATTTTCAATACAATAACTGTCAGAACGCCTAATTTATTCCTCGGTTAAACGTCATTCGACGTAGGTGAAATTGACACTTAGTTTGTTAGGAACATCTCTTTGTTTGTTTCGACCATTGACTTATATGTATACACGTATTTTTTCGACCTTGTTTCGAGGCAAATTTTTAAGCCTCCAAATACAGAGCATCGTCATAAATGTCGTCAGTTTCCTCCACTGGCGCGTGTTAATGCATCCCAGGGCCCGTACATTCTTATCGTGTTCGAATAAAAACGCGAAATGTGCCGTTTTAATGTTTTGCCCCTTCCTTAGTCCCTTTGGCTTTAACGGCGGAGGGATGTCCGATGCGCGAGTAGAATTTATCGATGATTTTTGTCAATTTTACACACAGCTAAAGAGAAATTTCAAACGAAAAAAAATGTTGTATGTGAGACTTAGAAATAATTTTGGTCGATTTTATCGTTTATTTGATCCATTGTTACTTTTGTTCATGTGAATTTGTTTCTTTATAGTCATTGAACTAAAGATTTAATCATCTTAATGAGGTCTAATAAAGAATTCTATTAAAAAAAACAGTAGAAGTTCTTGGTGATTAAAAAGCGCTTGTTTAAAGTACATAAAAATTATATCACGAGCTGCTGGTACACTACAGTAAAATCCACTTGAGTTAAGCTGACTTATTTGCAATATTATGAGTATCATTCATTAATAATATTTCAACCCATCGCCGGTCCACTATTGGTCACCGGTCGAGACACGAATGTGAAGGGTTTAGAACCACGTGGCTAAGAGTGGATTAGTAGAGTATCACTCAAGAGAGTTCAAATTATTCGATGCGTCACAATTCATCGATATCGACATATTTTATTGTCCATATTTTTCACATCACTATTATGAAACGAGTGCGCGAGTTATGTTCACAAAGACATGGCTTAATAAAAACAAGTCTTTGAGCATATACATAATTTAGTTTGCCTTGCGATATGAATTTTAATCTTGGGCATTATGTTTATAGATAAACCTATTTTTTCACATCATAATACGGCTCTTTAGGTTTTTATTCGATGTGCATCTGTATTCAATTGTAACTCTTAAGCTAACAGTTTTAGGGATTAAAATTCATTGGAGTTGCAACTATATGCATTGAATGTAAGGGAGAAATGGGGAAGATATTTCTCTTTATTTATTCACGTTTATTTAGTGTTGTGAGGAGAGACTGTTGGATAAACTTCAGGCCCTAGGACTATTTTATTACCCATTCACTGTAAGTAAGTATGGGAGAAGAATATATACAAACTAATATAATATGTGTGAGGTAAATAGAAAAATTTGAGTGATTACATTTTTATCAGGAGTTTATAAGCTTTTAACGAGTTAGACCTAGAATTGTAAGATACTCGTATGAAATAGTAGAAGTACTGGGTTATTTCTGCCCTCGTAATTGAAAACCAAAGAATTCTATATAATCAAAGTTGAAAACACAGTAAGTTAAATAGAAGTTACCTTTAAGTTACTGTGTTTTCAATTACGAGGGCAGATTTATAAATGACCCATATCTATCACATGTCATATAGGTCTATATCATTTTATTAATTATCATTATTATCTATTTACTGACAGTCATAAGTTAGATAAGAAATGGTCGGTAGGTTTTCACAAACCATACCTAAATCGTCCTTTAAAAAGGAGTCTCTTTAAGTATGTAGCCCCTAAATATAATTCCTTACCAAAAAGCATTTTTTTAGGTGATCCATAAAGATTCGTGAAAACGAGATTAATAGAAAGCGTCAACTACTTAGCTTAGGTAATCCGTAAAAGTTAGGAAGCAGTTAGTTAGAAAAAATACCCTTAATAGCCCAACATCCCTATTCGGTGCACTATTGTCGTACCCTATCGTAACACAAGCTTTCCGCTTATTTGGAGGGGAGAGTAAAATATTAGTCAAGTTCAGCTTGGCTAATATTCTTTAAAATAAATTGATGGAGTCGGAAATGGAACCCGGGACGTTCCACTTGTTAGGCCCTAACTCACCGTTGCGTCAGAAAGGTCTAAATAAAAGCACAGCAGTTTTTGTTTGTATTCAAGTTACACGGCAGCTATAAACCCATTTACCTCCATATTTTTTTAATTCACCAGCCATCCCTAAAAGCCTATGCAAAAACAAAACATCACGACCTATAATTGAATAATAAAACTGTAACGAATCGCCATTAAAAGCTCGGCCTAATAAAATTTGACTGGCCTGGTTCGAGCCAAATCGCTGTCTCCTTCTACATAGCTACATACATCCATTGAGATGTCATTCTCTGGTCTGGAGAAGCAAACCGCATACATAAATTATCACATCACATCACACTTCACACTAATATTATAAAGGCGAAAGTTTGTGTGTGTGTGTGTGTGTGTGTGTGTGTGTGTGTGTGTGTGTGTGTGTGTGTGTGTGTGTGTGGTGTGTGTGTGTGTTTGTTACTCCTTCACGCCACAACGACAGAACCGATTTGGCTGAAATATGGAATGGAGATAGCTCATACCCAGGATAAAACATAGGCTACATTTTATCCCGGAAAATTACAGAGTTCCCATGGGAATTGAAAAACCTTGATCCACGCGGATGAAGTCGCGGGCATCGTCTAGTTAAAAATATAACCTTCACCAAAGCACAGAATACCTAATAGACTATCATTAGAATAGAAGATAAATACCTCTGTTGGCTCGTGCGCTCAGCTTACTCAATGGTTTGATTTTAAAAATTCCGGGACTTAGTAATTTACACACTCCACTCCACTGTACAACCCATGTAAAACTTCTTGTTTCTGTTTAGCCTTTCGACTCAAGACTTTCAATATTTATTTTGCCGCTCTATTATAATGACAACTCTCTATCTGTGCAAGGCTTATTCTGACGATGCAAACGTAGAAGTTTCTTCCCAATTTTCCGAAATCGCTGCAGAGGTATTTACAAAATAGCTACAAATTGAAGTAAAGTATGCAGTTGTTTTAGTGTTACATCGTATTCTGATAGTTTTGGAAATTAGAAATCTAAATGGGCTTTAGTCTGACCTAGCGCGTTTAATAATAATAATTTAATATTGTTTTTTTTTGTCCAAGAATAATAAAAATAAATAAATTAAAGTACGAGACGCTTTCTGTCAGTTTCATTTTCACGGACCTTTAGGGAAAACGAAATTGACAGAAGGCGTCCAACTTTTAAGTTGACCTTTAGGTTAAATTAACAAAACTTAAAGGTTAATAATAGTTGGAAAAAACGAGCATAATACTCATTTTCACCAAATTTTCCTAACTTTTCCGGGCTACCTAAGCTACGGTAGGTGACGATTTCTGTCAATTTCGTATTCACGAGCCTTTAAGGAATACCTAAAGGTTGAAATGCCATTGGGTAAGAGATTGTATTTATGGGCTATCTACGTAAAGAGATTCCTACTTAAGGGATGATTTAGGTAGGATTGGATGAAGCAGGCGTTAGTTTGCATAAGTCCATGATAATCCTTACAAATCCTTACAAATGTTTTAAATGCGAAAGTGTGTTTGTTTGTTGGTTTGTCCTTTAATCACGCTGCAACAGAGTTACGGATCAAGGTGATTTTTTGTATGGATATACTTGAGGACCTTGAGAGTAACATAGGCTACTTTTTATCCCGGAAAATCAAAGAGTTCCGGGCATCAGCTAGTACTAAAATAAATAAAAGAAAAAGTAATATTTTGCTGCAATCCGTTGAACAAGAAAACAGGCATATAGTTAACATCATCAGAAGGTTTCAAAAGTGAGAGTGAGAAACTATCAGAATAATACGGATAGTACCTACATCTGCCGCAATAAAATGCGTATTAATGATTGTTTTAGTGCCGGCCGTAAACACTGACGGCACATCGAGACAAGGCGCATGTGGGTGTTACACCCTTTTGATTGAATTGCCCTTTTATTTGCCTCTACAGGCGTCTTCCTTCTTCGTAAGAAAGACAAGCTGTTAATAGAGTTTTGTCTCATCAACTTTATTATCACACAAGAGCCACAAGTACATGAAATAAATAATTTTGAATTTGGAAAACAAACGTGATATAATCCCCCGTGGGTGGCCCCGTTTTTCAAAATACAGTTTTAACTAGTTTGGAACATAGGTCACAAAATTTTAACACTAAATAAGCAAAAGGTACTTTGAACGAGTTCCTTTCCAATAATAATGTACCAAACCTATATACCTACCTAATAGTCGAGTTACATAGTATCTACCTGATTTAAGACTACAGCAGCTAATAAAACTGATATCAGCTTTTTTGTATACTTAGGTAAATAAAAAGCAATATTATAGACACAGTATAATAACTTTTATTAGTAACTATATTATATTATGTTAATGGTGTAATTTTGTTATTGTAGTTGAAAAAATAATCTTATTTTATCTTTTATCTGTATCTCGAACTGTGTTTGCAACACAGCGAGGGTAGTCAAATATTTTCATACTGTTGTTTTCGCTTAAGTGCCGCTACACAATCTCGATTTTTCTCAACATTTCATAACTTCGTGAGTCGTAAATTGTTTACACCTCGCAGTCTGAGAGATTTCACTTTTACTGGAGCGTAAAGGGGAAAATATAATCTGGTAGATTTTGCGCTTTTGCTGCGCGAACTGGATTAAGGAACCACTTTGTTTGAAATGCTGTTCGGCTCGTAAGGGGAATTGACACAGGATTGACGACTTTGCCTCAAATCTTAACACAGTCTTAGCACAACCACTTTCATACCTTTTTTCCACAATCCTTGCAATTTAGAGGTCACTTCAGCCCAATTAGATGAAACTTGAAACAAGGAATTGGATATTTACCAATGCTTAAGAAGTGGAGAGTAAACTGGACTAAGGAACCGCTTTGTTTGAAATGCTGTTTGGCTCGTAAGGGGAATTGACACAGGATTGACAAATTCGCCCCAAAACTTAACACAACCTTATGCTTTTTTTCACAAGCCTTGCACTTTAGGGATGACCTCAGCCCAATCAAGTGAAACTTAACAAGGAATTGAGTAGTTACCAATGTTTAAGGGATGGAGAGTGCCATAGACAGGAACTTTTTTGTTTGAAATGCTGTTTTATTCATGAGGAGATTTGACGACTTTGCCTCGAACCGCTTTCATGTTTGTGTTTTTCCAATCCTTGCACTTAAGGGAACATTTTAGCCCAATTAGGTATCACTTAACAAGGAATTGGGTTGTACCAATGTTTAAGGGATGGAGAGCGAAATAGACTAGGGAACTTTGTTTGAAATGTTGTTTGGCTCGTAAGAGGATTTGAAAGAGGATTGACGACTTTTCCTCAAATCTTATCACAATCACTTTCATGCCCTTTCTCACAATTTTGAATTTTAGGGAACACTTAAATCCGTTTAGGTAACACTTTATGGGGAATTTACGATCTGTAGAGTCTGTTCAAACAGAGAACCGTGGTGAAATTAGAGGGAGCATTTGTGCTTAATTACCTTTTTTGTTTAGGGGGAAATACAGCAGCGCAATAAATAGCATTAGTTCACTGTTGTAGCCTCAACAGGTTAAAGTAGCGGAATGAAATCTGAAAGGTCGCAGGTTCGATCCCCACCCGTTGCGCTATTGACGTATAGGGGAAATGAAGCCCTATCTAAATGAAAACCGTATCACACTGGTTATTGTACATTTGTATTTATCCAACAATAAAATAATGTAACAAGATAAACTTAAACTTGGATGAACAGGCGTTGTGTCGTCCGGCGTGGACGGAAGTCGAGAATATTACTTTTCTAGGCCTCCGGCTCGGTCGGTGGCAAATAGAATAATGCAATACGACGCCTGTTCAAACTTACATTCCAAACAACATTCAAATTGCATTCCAAGTTTGAATGCCTTCGAATATGAAAATAAAAGTGGCCAGCTGATAAACCAGCCAGTAGCAGTAAGATCTCCGTGGAGACCGTTAAGACTCCACATCACTCCCCCAGGAAGACATGAAAAGTAAGGAAAAAGAAAAACAATGATTAATTACGTAACATTAAAATGAACTCTACGCCCTGAACGCGTCCTAACAACAGGTTTGCCCAGCTCGTCCAATTCTTCCGGACCTAAAACATAGGCTGGTTTCAACCTGTCGATTGAAATTTTTTCCTCTTTGCCTTTCATTTCTATTTTATAATGTTTCCCTTCCCTACTTAGAACCTTGAAAGGGCCTACGTAGGGTTGCTCTAAGGCTTTTTGAAAAGGACCTCTACGAACGAAAACATATTCCGACGAAGCTAAATCCTTTGGGATATGAAATATCTTCCTACTATTGTGGTCAGAAGCGGGGGATGGAGATAAATTTGCGAAATGAGACCTGAGTCTGTCCACTAAATATGTTGGGTCCTTAATATAATTTTTAGGGTCGAAAAATTCACCTGGTAGACGTAGCGGCTCCCCGTAGACTAGCTCTGCGCAGGAAGTGCCGAGGTCTTCCTTCCAGGCACTCCTGATCCCTAGAAGTACCAACGGGAGAACCTCAGTCCACCTTGGATTCGCATGGCACATGATCGCTGCCTTGAGCTGCCGGTGAAATCTTTCGACCATCCCGTTTGCTTGAGGATGATACGCGGTTGTCGTCTGGTGTTGAGCACCTACAACCGCAGCTATCTTCTGAAACAAATGCGAGCCAAATTGAGATCCTCGATCTGTTAAAATAACCCGTGCTGAACCGAATCTTGATAGCCAGCCAGAGACGAAAGTTGCCACGCAAGTTTCCGCTGTAATATCTGGCATGGGCAATACCTCTGGCCAACGAGTAAATCTATCCACGATAGTTAAACAATACCTCATTCCCGAAGAATAAGGTAATGGGCCTATAATATCCATGTGGATATATGCAAATCTCTCCGATGGGAGAGCAAACTTAGAGAAAGGTGCACTAGTGTGCCGCGTCACTTTTGATAACTGACACCCCTGACAAGCCTGTGTCCATGCACGACAGTCTCTTTTCATAGATGGCCAAACAAAACGTTCCGAAATTAATTTATTAGTCGCACGGACCCCGGGATGAGAGAGATTGTGAAAACTTTCAAAAATACTCTTCCTAAACTGCGGAGTTACATAAGGACGTGGTTTACCTGTTGACACATCGCATGTAATTTTTAACCTGGTGTCTGGAATTGTGACCCGAGCCAACGTCATCGACGTTGAGTCACTCAGCGCCTTTAATTCCTCATCAGCTGCTTGCGACTTCGCAAGCTCAACCAGGATATCTTGGGCAGCGACGGTCTCGACGCGCGAGAATGCATCAGCCACAACGTTCTCAGCTCCCTTAACGTGTTGAATGTCCGTGGTATACTGAGAAATAAAAATTAATTGATTTAATTGAACGGGCGGAAGTTTGTCCCGTCTTTGTGAAAACACGTAAAGCAACGGCTTATGATCTGTATATATTGTTGCCGCTTGTGCTTCAAGAATGTGCTTAAAATGTTGCACACTTTCGTAAATAGCTAATAATTCACGATAGTAGGCAGGCCACGTTGATTGCTTAGAATTAAGTTTCTTACTAAAAAATGCAATAGGCTGCCAACCCTGTCTGACCTCTTGCTGCAGACATGCACCGACATGAGAGCTCGATGCATCTGTAAATAAACCTAGCCGAGCATCAGCGACTGGGTGTGCTAACAGAGTCGCGTTAGCTAAACTTTCTTTACAAATAATAAAACTACGCTCTAAGTCAGGAGTCCAAGTAAATGGCTTTGCACCCTTACCTTGAATCGCTGATAGAGCATCAATGAGCGGAGCTTGATAGCGCGCAATACCAGGGAGAAATTTACGATAAAAATTCACCATACCGAGAAAACGACGTACACCTTGCACTGTTTTAGGCAAAGGAAACTCTTGAAGGTTCCTAATCCTGTCCGTAGGAGGACTAATCCCAGCAGCGCTTATGGTGTATCCCAGGAAACGAACTTCTGTAAGATTAAAATGAGATTTTTTCTCATTAATAACAATCCCATAATCCTCTAATCTTTTAAAAAGGATACGTAAATGTTCCAAATGTTGTTGTTGATTTTCTGAAAAAACTAAAATGTCATCAACATAAGCGAAACAAAAATCTAGACCGCGGACAACTTCATCGATAAACCTTTGAAATGTTTGCCCTGCGTTCCTAAGTCCAAAGGTCATATAAGGAAATTCAAAAAGACCAAATGGAGTAATGATAGCAGTCTTACAGATATCTTCCTTCGCTACTGGAATTTGATGGTATGCTTTAACCAAATCTATCGTGCTAAAAATCGTTGATCCAACCAAGTTTTGGTTGAAATCTCCGATATGACGCACTGGATATCTATCTGGAATCGTGCGCGCATTCAAAGCACGGTAGTCGCCGCACGGACGCCAATCAGATTCACTCTTCGGGGCTAAGTGAAGCGCCGACGACCACGCACTATCTGAAGGCCTTGCGGTGCCAGAAGCTAACATATTATCGAATTCCTTCCTGGCAACAGCTAATTTTGACGGACCAAGGCGGCGCGGACGGCAACAAACCGGCGGACCGTCTGTTGTCCGTATGTAATGCACGGTACTATGCTTGATTAACCGAACTGGACCCGGCGGGCGCACTAATGCGGGGAATTCAGCTAGAATATCATGCTCTGAAATTACAGTTTTGATGCTAACTTGGTTGTGACATACAACTGATGCAATAACTGACAGGCCAGTCGAACTATCAAGAACTCGACCTGACCTGCAGTCGGGTAATAAGCAGAAATGCGCGAGAAAATCAGCGCCAATAATTGCAGTTGTCACGTCACAAATTACAAAATGCCATTTAAAATCCCGCCTCAATTTAAAATCCAACGATAGAATAATGGTTCCATAAGTTTTGATTTCGCTCCCATTTGCAGCGCGCATGGAAAAATCATCCACTTTCGGACGGCTTTCCATCCATGAAACCGGAAAGCATGAAATGTCTGAACCGGTGTCAATCAAAAATCGTTTTTTCGACTTGACATCGGTAATAAATAGACGGCGGCTACGTGATGAAAAATCAGGGACCGCCTCCACTGATTTGTCGGTCGCGTTCCGGTGTTCCTTAAACGAACACGGCTTTATGCATCTGGCAGCACGCGACGCAAAATTTCTGTGATACCAACAAAATTTATTCTTACCTGACTTACTTGTGGATGGGGATGAGAAATGCTGATTTCCAGAACTGCTTGACCTGTTTCTTTGATTACGACATTCTTCCCGATTAGATTTTTTTATTTCTGCAACTTCCTTGAATAAATGATCCAAGCGAGCCAAAATTGGAGCTAAATTTGGTTTCGCTGAACCACTAAATGAAGAAGGAGAAGGAGGAAGAGGAGGAGAAAGAGGAGGAGGAGAAGGAGGAGCTAAAACCTGTGGAGAAATTTGAGGTGTTACGCTAAATGTCTCCCTGGGGGTCGTCGATGGCGACTGAACATCAAGTGAACTGGCTAGTTGATCCCGAAGTGATTTATTTCCTTCCAATAGTGCCGGGATAATAGCATCAGTTAGTTCCATCAATTTTTGTTTGAGCATTTGATTCTCATCCCGTAATTTATTAAATTGTTCCTCCATACTAAATAAACGTGTATAAAAATGGTATTAATAATTATTCTAAAATAAAATTCAATTAATAAAGCTGAAAAAGAAGGATAAAATTAAACTTAGTGTCCCAAAATTTTCTTTAAACCTTCACTTTTTTCACTAATGACGGACGACGACGACGTTTGTCAAATTGTTTCGAAATATGATGTTCCAATAGTTCGAATGAGGTTTCGCTGCGTATTTCCGCTTCTACGATACGATGACGTTACGTTTCACATTTTCCAATAATAAATAATATTTCTTACGGCTGTCCATCAATTATGCACACAACTTGTCCGGGCAACCCATAAAATTGTACGGGTCGGGAGTCACCAATATAGGGGAAATGAAGCCCTATCTAAATGAAAACCGTATCACACTGGTTATTGTACATTTGTATTTATCCAACAATAAAATAATGTAACAAGATAAACTTAAACTTGGATGAACAGGCGTTGTGTCGTCCGGCGTGGACGGAAGTCGAGAATATTACTTTTCTAGGCCTCCGGCTCGGTCGGTGGCAAATAGAATAATGCAATACGACGCCTGTTCAAACTTACATTCCAAACAACATTCAAATTGCATTCCAAGTTTGAATGCCTTCGAATATGAAAATAAAAGTGGCCAGCTGATAAACCAGCCAGTAGCAGTAAGATCTCCGTGGAGACCGTTAAGACTCCACATCCGTACCCACTCCTAGCACAAGCTTTCTGCTTATTTGGAGGGGAGAGGAGATTATTAATCAACTTGATTATTGTCTGATATTATAAAAATCTGTTTGACCAACAGTTCTGTTTTTATACAGACTCTAATATTAAGAGACTTATGCTGTGCGTGCTTTGATTCAGTTCGGACTTAAGTTAGAGTTAAAACGAAACACAAAATGTTCTGGCATAAATCTGTCTCCTTTTAACTCTGTCTTGAGTCTGAGCTGAGTGAGTGTACGGTCTATATAGATTTCAGCCTTAGAGTTTTAGTCTTCACGAGCAAAATAATGGAGCAAAACACATTTATTTGGCGCAGCCATTTTCAGGCGGCACTGTATATCTTAGGTTTGGTATATCGACGTCGAAACTTCAATTTCTCACATACAACATTCAATATCCGTTCGGGGAGATCGGCGCTCTTCATCTGTCTCACGACCATAACGCTGATAATACCTTTGAATTTTCATGTTTTCGCGTCTTCTACATGTTCCTTGAGAACTAACTATATACCTTAGGGAATATAATCACTTCGTGCTAAATACTTGAGGTATATATTTCAAAGTGACAACAGGATTTTTTTTTTAAATATATGTGTGTATTTTTGTCCAAGAATTTTTCTGAAACTATTCTTTGGATTGTGGATCTTTGTGAATTGGATTCTTAATTATTTCTTACATTTACTTCAATTTGGGGAACAGTAAAGATTTCATCAAAATCGGTTCTTAGTTTTCAAGATTCCTTTTCAGTTATTCTTTAATTGAAGGTATTCAAGTTGTGCTTAATTGGAAAATCGGGAGCTGGAAGGGAATTCCTTAGCGGTGCGTATGAATGAGGAAGCAAAGCGCTTAAAACAACTAAGAAAAAATAGATTAAACCTAGTAATAGGGGCAAGGATAAAAATGCAAAGAAACGTATTATTTCTGATAGGTGAGTGCAAATCGCATATCGCATAGCTCGCATATATTTGAATGTTTTATCACGAGCGGATATGATAGAGCTCGCGGGGCTAGCTATCATGGTGAGACTAAGAGCACCATACGTTCAGAAACAGAAATTGGCTAATATTCTTTAAAAAAAAAAATTGGAGGGGAGTGTTCTGAAGAGCTGTTTGACCTTATTCCACCGTCTTTCTTCTACAATCGCATCGCTCGCCACCGAACACAATTTCACCCTCACCACCTGGGTGCCTGAAGCACTTCGACCATCCGGTGTGCCAGACCTTTTTTTCCACGTACTTTGAAACTGTGGAACCAACTTCCTGCGACAACTTTTAATCGCATGACAAGATTGTCCTTGACTGCGATCTCACCTGATGGTCACTGATGATGCAGTCTAAGATGGATGGTCTAATTTGGAAGGGGTATGACAGTGTACATTCAGCCTATACCCCTAATCTGTTTCTACACGCCATGGTACAGGAACGCTAAATCGCTTGGCGGCACGTCTTTGACGGTAGGGTGGTAACTAGCTACGGCCAAAGCCTCCCACCAGGCAAAATGATGATGATGTTGAAGGTGGAGGAGTGTGTTTCGTGGCACGCCCTCAAAAAGGTTGATGCCCAGCTGTGGACAACTACAGGGTCATGAAATGGGAAATGGTCGATGGGGTCTCAAGGTGCTGGAGTGGCAACCCCGCACCGGGAAGCGCAGTGTTGGCAGGCCCCCCACTAGGTGGACCGACGACATCAAACGAGTCACAGGGAGTTGCTGGAGTCAGGCGGCGCAAGACCGAGGTCTGTGGAGGTCCATGCAAGAGATCTATGTCCAGCAGTGGACGTCTATAAGTTGAAAAAGAAATGGGAAAATCATGGTCGCCCACGGGGGCGGGTGCGGTGAAAGAGAAATAATCCGACTCCGCTACAAAGGCCCCGAACGCCTGCAGCTGATACTTATAGATCGTGATTACGTAAGTGCATTTACTACTATACAACGTGTAAAGACACTCCGAGATAATACTGAAGGGTACGTATGTACTTATAAAGAATCACCTGTAAAATATTGAATAGAAAAAAGCATCTTTTGTTCATACAACCTAAAGATTTTAGACTTGATTCGTGGTACATTTATACGAGTAGGGTTGCCAGGTCGCCAAACCTAAGAGCCGGACAGACCAGCCAGTTTGGCCGGACATTTGGGTAAAAAAGCCGGACACCCTATATTATTGAGGATTTTGTCTCAGTATTAATGGGTACGACAAAAAAATTGTATGTAAAATCAAGTTTTTTTGATTATTATCATAAATCTTGTTAATTTCTAGTGAAACAATAAATAAAATCGAATGCCAAATCAGTCTTAGATAGGTACTTTATTATTAATCAGTCAAATAGTCATCAGTCAAAATTAAATTCTAGATACTTAAACATTTATCAACATATTTGAATTTTTCTTAAATACTAATGAAAGGCACAATTAAGACTTTTTTAACTAAAAAAAAATAATCAAAAACTTCTTCCCTTTAAGTTAAATAATGAAACAAAAAAAACTTTTTCTCTTTGAGTTATACACAAATTGTGTAACACAATAAAAATAATTATTCATATTTTTGGTTTGCCGAAACCTGCTTTAAGAGCGCAGTTTCTTTCAAAATGTAGTTGTAAAAATCCTTACATGTCAAATGTTTTAAATTAAATTCTACAACCAACATTTTGGCAACAGTATCAACCTGTAATCTGTTGCGTTCTTTCGTCCATTGCTGACCTATCAAGAAAAAAGCTCTTTCAACGTTTGCGTTATGTCCTGGGATAGCAAAAAAAGCCTAACAAAAGCCGGACAAGACGGACACCGTTTATTTTGGCCGGACACGCAATCAAAAAGCCTACCTATGTCCGGCTTTATCCGGACGCCTGGCAACGCTATATACGAGTATGTACCACGGTAATTATTTTAGTTAGGATTATCGATATTTCGATCTAATTGCATGGACCGTGGTCACGACGACGTGGTTTTCTACCCATGACAGCTTGAACTTGGCGTCTCGCAACACCGCAGTCTCGCAGGCTTGGCCGTTTCGTTAGGTACCTACTACAAGAACTATTGTATAACAGAAAAGTAATGAACAGTGGATAAATTCACCTTACGCCTATGTAAATGCCCAGTGTGGTAGACTATGGACTTCCAACCAGACCATTTGGAGAAATCAAGTTAGTTTGTAGAAAGTGTTCACAAAAATTAGAATGATGTACCTAAGCGTAAAACCGATGTAGCCTGGAAGAGATAGCTTTATAAAGAAAAGAACAGCTTTATTCCGTTTTCTTCACTATTTATTTGCTGCTTTTTGTACATTTGATGATCAGTAAATTTATTTCATCGTTTGATGTATACAGTATTAGATTTATTCATTCGTTCAAAATTGCTAAATAGATTCACAGTTGTTTAAAGCAGGCCGCGTAATCAATGGTTGGTGGAATTAATAGAATCCGAAACGCGTATAAAAAGCGTTTAGCTCGGATGCGCCATTTATCTGCGAATCAATAAATCAGCCTCTACACCCGACGCAGAACATGTTTCTACTTGTTTTGTGAAATGGACACATTTATTCCATTAGACGAATTGGAAGTTAATTAAAACCTCCATACGATAGCTCATTCTTCCTCTTTTTCAACTGTTAGAGGACCATTAATTAACATAGGTCTTTTGCATAGACTTCCACACGTCTCGATCTTACGGTTTTTGTATCCAGCGCTTTCCATTGCGAGGTCGCCACTCGAGTCTCTACACCCGACGCAGAACATGTATCTACTTGTTTTGTGAAATGGACACATTTATTCCATTAGAGTTAAGACGAATTGGAAGTTAATTAAAACCTCCATACGATAGCTCATTCTTCCTCTTTATCAACTATTAGAAGACCGTTAATTAACATAGATCTTCTGCATGGACTTCCACATATCTCGATCTTTCGGGTTTTGTATCCAGTGCTTTCCACTGCGAGGTTGCTTGAGAAACTGAAAGTGAAAACCTGTGACAACGGCTATTTTTAATTACGGAAAAATAAAGGGTTTCTGCGGGATTTTAAATAGTTGCGGGAAAAAGCTTGTCATGTTGTTAATTGGCGATGATAAACAAATGATTTTATTATAATTAGTAATTAGATCGGCTAATGAATATAGGCGCTCGATCAATTCATGGTACACAATAACAACAAACACAGTTTGTGTATTTAGGATATTAGGCCGTGTAAAAACAGATCGATCAGGCGGTACCCCGTGCCCCGTGCCGCGCCGAAAAATGTTTACTTAACCTGTTACATAACATTGTATTATACTCTTATCCTAATATTTGTTCGTGGCCAACATATAATATCGTATCAATCATATAATGATCGCTTTTTTATTATTATTTCACATATATTCTTACTCTCACAGCCGCGTACAAAATAAATACATATAAGGCCAAAGAGTTATATAAAAAGCATAAACTAGTGGTTCGCCTCGAACTGAGACCTCGCGATATCCCATAATTCCCAAAAGTTTTAATTATTTATTGTAATAATTAACTTTTAACATTAGACGCAATAAAAAAAATAATAGTTGACATAAAACTGTTTTACTGACACAGCGCCATCTATTAGCATTATTGTGAAGCTATTAATTAGCATTTAAAATTAAATAATTTCGTTTCTTTATAACATTTATCTAATTTTAGTATTTGTTGTTCAAGTACAGGATATAACTGAATTTTCAACCAAGTTTCACGTTCTAATATTCAGTAATTCTGAAGTTATAGGGCTCTGACAGACATTTGGACGTACACACTTCTCTGTCTAGTAGGCAAGCGCCCTAGTTGACTCAGAGAACTCGCTTCGCTCGTTCAATAAACTTACATATATCTGTGTTACATATACATTATACTCTACACAAATAAATACTTGTAGCGGACGAACACCCCCGTAGGGGAGACCAAACGGCCGGGGGTCAGGGCGACAGGCTGAGAAATCGACAGACTATCCTAGCCGAGTCTCGTAGCACAGCTTTCTGCATCTTGGCTGTGAGCGAACTGCCACGGAACCTCAGTCGCCTCAGATGGTGAGCGAGACTGACTGGGATCAACCCATTCGCAGATATGCGAAGCCTCGGGTAAAGCCTACTTTTTATATAGAAATACACGAATCCCACTTTCGTATCAAATACTGAAGGTTGCCCTAGCTGTTATAATGCTCTGTATTAACAAAGCCCTTTGAAGGAAATGGCGGTTTCGCGTTGTTCGGCGCACTATCGATTCTATTCCACTCACAAAGTGCTAATTCTTTTATAAGAAATCTGTGAAGATTCAAACATTTATGTACTATAGATAGGACAGTACATAAACCTAGCAAACATGGGGTTTTATTTTATTTATTACAAGCTGATATCCGCGACTTCGTCCACGTGGATTTAGTTTCTAAAATGCCGCTGGAATTCTTTGATTTTCCGGCATAAAAAGTAGCCTATGTCACTCTCCAGGTCTCAAGAACGCCAGGTGCAAAAAATCACGTCGATGGGTAGCTGTGTTGCAACGTTATTGATGGACAAACCGACGAACACACTTTCGCATTTATTAGTAAGGATAAAAAATTAACAGCGAATTATAGCAATATTTGGCTTAGACGCCAGTGACAATTATTCATAAAGTTGGAAAATTAAAGATTTTCTAAAAAAAAACAACATTTTGTATTGTTGAAATTTGGAGGCACACCTACAGAATGAAATATTACAAAATAATATGTTTGTGTATGTGTGTGTGTGTGTGTGTGTGTGTGTGTGTGTGTGTGTGTGTGTGTGTGTGTGTGTGTGTGTGTATTGGTGTGTGTGTGTTGATACTCTTCGAATTCAAACTTGTCTATGATATCTCGCTTGCAGAGGTCTCCGCTGATGTGCCCGTTACAGATTCTGTCAAAACGTTGAAAAACCAAAAAGCATTTTTATTTTCTGCCCTCTGTGCAACTCTAAGAAACTTACGAAGTTGTAAAGTTGAAACTATAGTCTGATTTTTAATTCCGTGGAATTCTGACGTATCTTAATGTTACCAGAGATTTAAAAAATCCCACAAAAAAGATAATAAATTGAAACTTATACAAATAAAAATCAATGGCCGCACATAGATATATGACAAATGCCTGACAGATAGTTTGGGGTAAAATCAAACTACAGGTGGTAACACTGTTTTTCATACAAATAACTCTCTCTATTTATAAAATGACATCTGTCAGAATTCCACCGAATTAAAAATCAGACTATAGTTTAGTTTTCCAATCCGCATAGAACGTGTCTCGTGCCCGGCCTAGATAAGTTTTAGGTTTCAATTCCCAAGATTATAACATCGACTTTAAAACTAGGAACTTACCTCTAAGTCTGATTGTAGATTGAGTTGGAAATCGGTAAAATTCACCTTTTTCTCCAATACTTTTTAATAATTTTTATTTTTATTTTTCCAATTTTTTTTTTGTTCTGATGAGAGGCTTTGGTCGTTGCTAGTTACCACCCTACCGTCAAAGACGTGACGCCAAACGATGTAGCGTTCCGGTACGATAACGTGTAGAAACAGATTAGTGGTTTTGGTTGAATGTACACTGGCCATACCCCTTCCAAGTTAGCCCGCTACCATCTTAGACAGCATCGTCTAATCTCTAAATCTAACTCCACGTGGATATATCCTTAAATAAAGTCACAAGGTTTAAAAAACCTAACTCCACGTAGATATATCCATAAAAAAGTCACAAGTTTTAAAAAACCTAACTCCACGTAGACATCTACATAAAAAAAGTCACAGGATTCAAAAAAAACATAACTCCACGTAGACATATCCATAAAAAGAGTCACAGGATTTAAAAAACCTAACTCCACGTAGACATCTACATAAAAAAGTCACAGGATTTAAAAAAAAATAACTCCTCGTAGACATATCCATAAAAAGAGTCACAGGATTTAAAAAACCTAGCTCCACGTAGACATCTACATAAAAAAAGTCACAGGATTTTAAAAAAACAACTCCACGTAGACATATCCATAAAAAGAGTCACAGGATTTAAAAAACCTAACTCCACGTAGACATCTACATAAAAAAAGTCACAGGATTTAAAAAAAACATAACTCCACGTAGACATATCCATAAAAAGAGTCACAGGGTTTAAAAAACCTGACTCCAATTGGACATCTACATAAAAATGTCATAGGATTTAAAAAAAAAACATAACTCTACGTGGACGAAGTTGGGGTAGTAAGTATTCAAGCTTCAAATAAACTTTTTGCCTACTAATGTAATCGATGCACGAAACGATAAAGTAGTTAATTGAAACTCCGAGGGCGAGTGGAAAATCAACAAGTGCGTAAATTAAGGCGTTAGAAAACGATTGTCGGCTGACAGGAGGAAATTGTACGTCAGGGTAAGTTTGAACGGGCACCGCTTGAGAATTTTAATGGGGACCTTTTTACTTTGTCGGGCCTTCAGGACATCTCTTCCGCGGAACCTTAGCAGCGATATCTTTTAGGCTTGGGTATGACGTGTGGATGCGAAATAGAAGCGAATTTTCCTGGAATTTTCCTGTTTCATCGCAGACATTTTTTGACTTTCTTCGCTTCATTCGATTTAAAACTGCGAACAAGCAATTAAAAGAGATTAAAAACCCGCCTGTTTTTAAGGAAATCAACTGAAAATTTACAACTTTAAGTTGACATAGATCGTAAATGGTCATGAAATGATCATGATCAAAAATGATCAAAAAAACCTAACAATGATTTTCAAATACCTACTCAATTATACCCCACTTAATATAGTTCGTTGACTTTAATTTTTTCTTTTTCAAAATATAGAGTCAGTGGTCGCCATATTGAATTTTGATTACTGTCACATCTTTAGTGACACTCCCAAGATTAACACAAATTGATTGACGTAAGAATCATCAAAATCGGTCCACGCGTTTAGTCACACTAACCCATACCCTCCTTTAAACATTATACCCTCCTTTGCCTAGTCGGGTAAAAAGGAAAATTAAAAGAAAATTCTTCTCTCAAGTTAATATTAAAAATTTATTTAAATTATCTCATTAGGTATATACTTAAGTATTTTATTGACAACAGTTGATGAAAACAACGCCGTAGGTATATGTTGGTTTTAAAACAGCCAAAAATTGAAATTTTTTACCAAAGCGGCCGGCAAAAAGGAGCCGAAATTCTTCTCTCACATAAAAATTGTATTTTAATTATCTCATTTAATGGTATAAGCATTTTATCGACAATAACAAGTATATACCGCCGTTGAAAATTGCAAGCCGACGACCGACCGACTTCGTAGTTTTAATTATTTATTAATTGGAGTGGAAACGCTGCTTCGGACGCTTTTTCAGAGAATAACAGAATTTATGATCATTGACTTTCCTTTAATCTTTTATTCAAAGCAATTGTATGGTTCCGAGAGTTTCTCTGTACTTATCTGAGAAAACAACTAAACTTTGGTTTATACGGGTAACACAAACTGGCGAATAAGTAAAGGAAATATTTTTTGTTTTAAAAGAATATTAGCCAAGCTGAAGTAGTGACTAATATCTTCCTATCCCCTCCCAATAAACTAAAAGCTTGTGCTAGGAGTAGGTACGACAATGGTGCAACGGGTGGGATTTGAACCTGAAACCATTCAGTTTTCAGTCCGCACCTTTAACCGTTGGGCTATTGAGGCTTATATCTAATATAATTGAAAATTTGAATTGAATTGGGTAAAATCGGAATCCTTACTTACTTTCTTATTAATACTATAAATGTGAAAGTGTGTTTGTTTGTTGGTTTATCCTTCAATAACGCTGCAACATAGCTTCTTTTCTTCTACTTTTTATCCCGGAAAATCAAAGAGTTCGCTTATAAAGGATCTCTAAAGCCAGAATAAATCCAGCCTTCTCTCACTTTCATTATTTTAATGTAATGCGCGTTTTTGCATTAAGCATAAAAGAGAAACACTATTCATTCAAGCTCTTTGTCTTTTTTTTTTAAATTTAATTTAATTTAAATAATAACAATATCATTACTAAAAGGAGAAAAGATGACGTCTGTGCGTTGATCGTAAAAAATATATGATTTTTTACCAATGACCTTTCATCATTGTTTTTTACTTTAATTGACTGGACAATGGTTTTAAGAGCGAAACAGAGAACAGTTTCGTTTCTGTTCGATAATTTTTTCAATAATTTTTTTTTTGAGTTCACACGAAATGTTCCGTACCAGCGATTGCTAAAGTCTAGCAAAAACGCCAAAAAAATCATGTTCCTTGTATAGAGGGCCCTTTATTTTTTTTATTATTTGTTGTTATAGCGGCAAAAGAAATACACATTAAATTTCAAGTACCTATGTAGCTATTACGGTTTATGAGATACATCCCGCTGACAGAAGGACGGACGGACAGACAAAGTAGTAGTAGTAATAGAGTCCCGTTGGCGCCCTTTGGGTAAGGAACCCTAAACAGAGTCAAAGTAAATATTGATAAACTTCAAAAATACTGAATAACTACTAAACCAGTTTTTGCAAACATAGTTGCGTGGTTTAGTGTAACATACTATAATTATTATTATTAAAGTCCTGTCCCACATACGCCTTCATTACTGTAATGCATTACTCATTACAGTAAAAAGTAAAACATTGTTGAAACACTGCGGTTTTGTAGTCCTTACTTACTCGTTCATTCACGTGGAAATCCCTCTTGTGATTTTACTACCCTCTGCACTTTACTTTCTTTGCTAAAAACTGTTCAGTAGAGTTACTACAGTTTTTTGTTTTTAAATACATTTTATTGTGTATGTTTTACATTTACAGTTGAGGCCCGCGACTTCGTTCTCGTTGATTGAGGTATTTTAATTCTCACGGGAACTGTCTTATTTTCCAGAATAAAAAGTAGCCTATGTGTTATTCAAGACTATAATCTATCTCTGTGCCAACTTTCAGCCAATGAAATGTTAGCCCGCTACCATCTAAGACTGCATCGTCACTTACCATCAAGTGAGATCGCAGTTAAGTACTATCTATTGTCATCGAATAAAAAAAACCTAAGCTGCAGGGATATTCATTAAAATATTACTTATTTCGAAAGCTCACTTCACCTTGATCTATAAAATATTAAGATCAATTAATTTGACTTAGGGAGGAACACAATTTAATTTCTTTTTATTTATTTTTTTATTCGTTGACAAGATAGTCCTTGACTGCGATCTCACGTAATGGTAAGTGACGATGCACGACGAACCGGGTATGGCAGTGTAGATTCAATCCATACCCTCTAATCGGTTTCTACACACCATCGTGCTGGAACGCTAAATCGCTTGGCGACACGTCTTTGACGGTAGGGTGGTAGCTAGCCAAAGCCTCTCACCAGATAAAAAGTGAAGTGAGTTTACTTTCAAAGTGGTTGGAATTTTAGTGAATAGCTAACATATTATATTAAAAACTCACGCTATGAACCAACCACTCTGTTATGAGTAGCGTTGCCAGACGTCCCGTTTTTCCCGGGACATCCCGTATTTAAGGCATAGTTTAAAACGTCCCGGCGGGATTCACTCTGTCCCGTATTTGAACCGTACGTCGTTTTTCATAATGAAATCGATCTACGTACTCACACACGCAACGTTCGTAAAACGTACTCGTCTCGCTACTAACTTGCACTCGCAGCCCGCATCGACCAATGACAGTGTTAGTATCAGAATGACAATGTTAAAACTGACTCGATCCTCGGAAAAATATAAAAAGTAATTTGTCAATTATAATAAACAATTTGTAATTTTTATTTGTCCCGGGTAAAAATCTGAAATCCCATATTTTTTTGCCCATTTAACCATTTGTCCCTTATAGGCTGAAAAAAAATCTGGCAACCCTAGTTATGAGCCCTATTCTATTATATTGCATTTTTAATAAAACTCTAAAAATTTCAAGTCATAGCCTATCAAAACTTGACCGTCAATAAATACTTTGGCGGGTTTTTTATGACACCGCAATAATTAATCTTGTGTGAAAAATGGCGCGGGAATGCAGGCGGTTTGATTAATAGATTTTTGCTTCTTAGGAACTCGTTTCGGTGTAGACTTATACGATTTAATGGAAGTGGCAATCACTTTTACCTGACTGTGGCACGCAAGGAAGGGTAATGTGTTTATCAGTCTATGTATGTATGTATGTGGCGCTCTGGAGACCAAACGCGTGAGCCGATTTTGATGATTCTTACGTCAATCGATTTCTCTTAATCTTGGAAGTGTTACTAAAGATATGACAATAATCAAAATTCAATATGGCGACCACCAGACGCCATATTGTGAAAAAGAAAAAAATCAAAGTCAACAAATTATATTGAGTGGGGTATCATTGAATAGGTATTTGAAAATCATTGTTAGGTTTTTTGACCATTTTTCATTTTGAATGACCATTTAGGAGCTATACCAATTTAAAGTTGGTTAGCAAACATTCCCACTTAATTTTTTTTCAATTTAGTCCTCAATGAAGTCATAAGATTGTAAAATTTACCATCTTATAATTCTAACTAAAAGGAGTAAAACTAAATTTATTAAATTAAAAAATCAAAAACCCGGTTGCAAAAAAATTGATTTTTAAATGAAACCCGAAAGGTAAAGGTAACAAGTCCTACTTAAACAGTCGGGACCCATTAAAAATCGGTTCAAATCTTTCCAATAATAATGGGTCCCAACTGTTTATGTAGGACTTTTTTTTTCTCTTTCAGTTTTTATTTAAAATTAAATTTTTTACGCAGTCAAGGCATTTTATGGCCCGACCCGGGAATCGAAACCGGGACCTCGTCATCTGCAATCGAACTTGCTAACCATTAGACCAACGAGATAGGGGCCAGATTATTTAGTACCTAATCGTATCTAGTAGACTATTTTTATTATCGTTTACATCTTTGTGCTCACCAATTTTCCTCAGTATGCGGGCTCGGAGGGAAAGGGCGAAGGCCAATTCCTTTGAATGATTACACTCGCCTGTATCAGACCCCTTGCAAATACAACATATTAAATTTCAAAAGGGGCCGCGGTGTATTTGCCGGGATAATCTTACCGATTCTAAAGCTTATCGTTCACTGTAAAGTCGAGGCGACGGTGTTACCGAAAAAATTCTGCCTTTTTTTTATTCGTTGACAAGTTAGTCCTGGCCTGCGATCTCACCTGAAGGTAAGTGACGATGTAGTCTAAGACGGGCTAACTTGGAAGGGGTACGGCAGTGTACATTAAACCCATACTCCTAATCGGTTTCTACACGCTATAGTGCCGGAATGCTAAATAGCTTGGTGGCACGTCTTTGACGGAGGGTGGTAACTAGCCAAGGCGAAAGCCTCCCCTCCTCAAACTATAACGTCGTTAACTAACATTTGGCCAAATACGATTTTTAATGCTATCTTACCTCGAGAAAAATTGTCTATCGATCCATCTAATCGGTATTCTCCTTGCTGCTGTAGATTTTGATACAGCACTATGAAAAACGTTTATTAGTTATTATTCATTCATACCAGGCTGCCAGTGCACAAGACTCACTTGAGATCATTCGTCTACTGAATGATGGATCTTCCAATTTAATATACTTGGGCAACTACGATGTTGGATTTTGTGTGGCTTTATTCGTAGTACGTATTACACATATACCAGACGTCCCGCACCGCGTTTATTATGTCTCTAGACATTCTCCTTAAGATAGGCGCGCCTCGATTCCTGATTTTATGAGCGATCACCCTTAGGGGTTCGTAAAGGTGTATGAGCGAGTTCGCCTGTATGTAAATAGGGGTGCTTAGGAATAGGTTGAGGACCTGCATAGCCGTGCGAGAGTTCCCGGACAGAGATTCGGTCGGTAAAGGTAGGAGTATAATTTAGTACCTACTGGTAATTATTGGTAAATTCTGGTAATAGTTACACAATTGCAAAGACATTGCGGAGTCAACATAAGATGCTCTGTTGGATTGTATTTTTGAAAGCTTTGGGTAGTACTGCGTGTTGGCATTTTGATGTTTTTATCCGACCCAACGGACCCAAGCGGTTAAAGGTGCGGACTGAAAACTGAAAGGTCGCAGGTTCGAGCCCCACCCGTTGCACTATCGTCATACCGACTCCTAGCACAAGCTTTTCGCTTATTTGGAGGGGAGAGGAGAATATAGGGTAAGTTCAGCTTGGCTATATTCTTTTTTAAAAAAAAAAAAAGAAAAAAAAAATTAAAGTATCCGAGTTTCATTTCAAATCAGATGAATCGGAATAACACAAAAATAACAGCATTATCTGGAATGTACATGTAGTAAGTCTAGGTATGGGAATGAACGGTAAAATTACAATTAACATAGAAAAAGGATTACTAGATACAAACGTACCTATTCGAACAAAAAACCGTTGCCTTTAAAATATTTTCCGATGGCGATCGTAAAATATAAATTTATTTCGCATATTTGTTACTGAACAACGGCTTTATCGGGAGCGTATTCATGAGGGCGGGATTTAATCGGTTGTATTTTGATTATAAATTGTTATGATCGCCGATTGGATATATTTTCTGACGACTTTGCCCCACAGGTTCAAAAGTTCACGTGTAGTTCTTTCATTTCGCGAGGGCTCGTGGCTCATGGTTGTGTGTGTGTCGTGTGCTCCCACCTAGGCTCCTCACAGGCACGCACACTTGCGCAATGTGCATGTACACGACGTAACCACAAGTATAGCGTAGGTATATATATAATTTGAATTTAAATAAGGCAGTAATTCATAGTGGGTTTTAAAATTTCAATTAAGGATGTTTAAAAATAACTGTTAAGGCCACGATTTCAAATTATAGGTACAATTTTTTTTTTTTTTTTTTTATAATATTTTTAGCGAGCAAACGAGCAGGCGGGTCACCTGATGTTAAGTGATTACCGCCGCCCATGAACACTTGTAGCACCAGAGGCACCACCAATGCGTTGCCGGCCTTTCAGGAATTTGTTGGTCCGCCCCTTGAATAACCCCATGTTGTAATTCAGTGGAAACACCGTCGCAGGAAGTTGGTTCCACAGTTTCAAAGTATGTGGAAAAAGGATCTGGAACATCGGATGGTCGAAGTGCTCCAGGCACCCAGGTGGTGAGGGTGAAATTGTTTTCGGTGGCGAGCGGTGCGGTTGTAGAAGAGAGACGGTGGAATAAGGTCAAATAGTTCTTCAGAACACTCCCCATTATATAGCCGATAGAATACGCAGAGAGAACTAACATCTCTGCGGTGTTCCAGGCTTTCCAGAGGGTTGGTTAATTTGGGATTGCCCACAAGCCGAACTGCCCGCTTTTGAATCCGGTCAAATGGAAGGAGTTGGTATTGGGGTGCTCCAGCCCAAAGGTGAGAGCAGTACTCCATATGCGGGCGGACTTGCGCTTTATAGAGTAGGAGCCTATGCTCGGGCGCAAAGTACCGCTTTGCTCTGTTGGGCACTTTGATGCTGCGTCCATCAAGAAAGCTAGCGACCCAATTACAAAGCAGCACGGGGAGTCCGTAGGATGGTAGTTTCGATAGAAGGGCCCTATGCCAAACCCGATCAAAGGCTTTGGCGATATCAAGGCTAACCGCAAGGGCTTCTCCCTTACTGTCGATAGCATCCGCCCAACGATGCGTGAGGTATACAAGAAGATCACCAGCAGATCGGCCATGACGAAAGCCGTATTGACGATCGCTGATGAGCTGGTGCTCCTCAAGGTAACTCAGCAGTTGGGTGTTAATTATTTGCTCCATGACTTTAGACAGTAAAGAGGATGGACCATACAGATTTTTTCTGTTGGCGGATTACAGCAAAATAATTCTAACATTTTTTGTTAATCATGAACTTCCGCAAAGTAACGCCTGATTCTATCCAATATAGGTACAATTTGAAATCATCTTATTTCCCTAATATAATGGCAATCTGAACATTAATACCATGTTCGTACTGGAATGAAATTGTAAAATTACTTAAACACTGCACTTATACTAGAATAATCGAATCTAATCACATACTATGGAATCAACCGAGCGAACTGCATCTAGCATTGTAGTGCTTATTTCCAAGCCATTAAAGGGCAATTTGGTATAAAACTACTGGTCTATAAAGGTCTTCTGATGTTCAATATTCAACGATTGTTCCCTTTGTGAGTTCGAGTATAGGGAAGTGACCGATATATCGACAAAAGGCATTATTAAAATATATCCTGTCGATACGTCGAAGCCGACTTTTGTTCGCGGCTTGTCAGTGTGAGGGAAAATGGATTGATTAATATCGTAGTAATGAGAAACGGGTCAGCGGAAGCGTTACACCATGATGTCGATATTTGCAAATTAATACGCGAAAATGAAGGTTTATTTTTTCACGCCTTTTTATTTTGTGACAGTTTTGTGTTTGATCATGGTTTTTAATAATTTTGGTTGAAGTATCCACTGTTCAATTAAAATTGTAGAGATGTCTCAGTACCTAATACAAATAATAATTTTGTTGTTTTGTTTATTGTGATTAGGTATTTTATATTTATTGTAGAACTAGCTGGTTTACCCGGACTTCGCTCTAAGAGTCCAAAATTGTTACTATTAATAACCAACTTGGATATTCTAACCCGTTATCAAAGAGTCCATCATCATTATTATCATCATTAAATTATCGTCGGCGCACTACAGGGCATGAGTTTCCTCATAAAATGAAAAATGTTTACGCCATGGTCCACTACGGTGGCAAAAAGAACGCGCCAGATTGACCGGCTTCACATACCTTCGAGAACATTATTGAGAATCATACACGCCTGGGTTTTATGCATGTTTTATATTTGCGTTACCGATGTAACTGTGAAAGTATTGTACGATAAGTAGTGTCTTGCGAGCGGCGACACCAGGTGGTCATGCGCCATTTAAAATACGGTGATCATTGACTAAACTTTTATTTCTACCCCTGCACCCTGCAAGGCACTCAGCTCATGATAAGATCAACCAAAGTATATTACAATGCGTTTCCTCACGATGTTTTCCTCCACCTTTAAAAGCTCACAAAATCGACATTATTTTAATCGATAGTTATATAATTGAGAATTAGTGTCATCACTAAAATGTTGCACAATGCGAATAGACAAGAATGGGTTTTGATTTACGCAGCGCCAATAAACGCTGCGGTGGACGCGGGCGTGCTTCTGTGACAAACAAAGCTGTTCTCGAGACGCCCATGACTTGTATGATTATTCCTTCTGTCCCATTGACTATAAAGACTTCAACAAAGAGGTGGTACACATTGAGACATAACCGCCGATTTCTTCGGCTGCCCCATTTCAAAACCTAGTAAGTGTGATTGACATAATTTTATAGGAGACCAAAAAACACATTTGTGGTAGCCTTTCTGAACTCTTACAGCTGTGTCTTACAGTAACTGTTGATGAATTAATGTTTCGTAAATAAACTAGTTTGAAAGCTTCTATGTTGCATATATTTATTACTTCGCTAAGCCAGATGGCTTTTACAATAGACCAAAAAAACATGTTTTGAGGTAGATACCTCAAAACATGTTTTTTTGGTCTATTGTAAAATTTTGTCAATCGCACTAGGTTTTGAAATGGGGCAGCCGTCTTGTAAGCAACATTTTTACTTAAATTGAATTTTCTATTACTCCTCGATGCAAAAACGACGGGGTGTTATGAGTTTGACGTGTTTGTGTGCGCGCGTGTGTGTGTCTCGTAGCTCCCGAACGGATAAACCGATTTGGATTTTGTTTTATTTTTTAATTTGACAGGTGCATTATTTGAGTTTGTCCTTAGCCATGTTTGATGAAAATCGATTCAAGATGGCCGCCGCCACAAAATGGCGTAAAATACATATTTTTTCACAACTCGCTCAATATGGGTATCAAATGAAAGGGCTTTACTAGTAGAACACTTGTACTATGATAAATTTCAAATCCAAGATGGCCGCCACCACAAAATGGCGAATGACATATTTTTTTTTAAATTTCACATTTCGGGGGTGTTTTAAATTTTCAATTTACACTTGTTCACCATTTATTTACTACTATAAATAATAGATAATAATAAGCTTGAGATAAAGCGTTATTTACATCGTCAGAGGATAATAATATTAATGTAGTCTTTTGAGACAGTGTCCATTGTCAGAGCAGCAGACATCCGGAAGCGTGGTCCCGACGTCCGGCCGCTTCCGGCTGTCGGCAATATAACAATACGGACTAAATTTATTTCCTAGTCGATTCATTTCATTGTTTACGAATTTACCAATTTACTCACAAGATATTTTGAGTAAACGGTATACGGTGAATATTTACAATCATGCAAATAAATCTATCTGTTCTGTTCAAGTGTTGTTTTTACAATGACCTCACCTGATGGTAAGTGACGATGCAGTCTAAGATGGCTAGCCCCAGGTCTCCTCCGCCTGAGAAGGGTTTAGGCCACCGCACTGGCCAAGTGCGAATTGGACCTAAAACTATAAGGGTTCCTTGTTTTACTGTGGAACCCTATAAAATGTTCTCTGAACTCGAGGTAACGTTTGACAAGGGGTCACGAGGGAAATTCTCGCCGCGATGCGATAGTGTCAAAGGGATGTCTGTTTAGCTTTAACGTGTAGTTACATCAAGTAATATGGTTATTGTACCATTGTACTGTATTGTATTGTATTGTATTGTAGAAGCTGCAACAGTTGATTGAGCGCTTCTTTTTAACCCCCCACACAAAAATGACGGGGCGTGTGCGTGTGTGCGCGTGTGCGTGTTGATGGAAGTCAGTCCAAGATGGCCGCCGCCACAAAATGGCGGATTACATATTTTTATTTTAACGATTACTGACTAGCGATTAGGATGTTGTAACATGTCGGAAGTGTTTTAAATTTTTGATTTACTCTTGAATCGACATGCTGATCAAGGCTCAATATATATTAGCTTTTAACTAAAAACTAAAGTAAAAACTCTAAGTAAAACATTCTTCAAAGTAAAGAGTTCCACAATTGGAAAACAAATCGCTAAATCAGGAGCGACAAAGTGGTTTTCCAATAGCATTTATGCTGCTAAATCCAGTCAACACAGTGCGGGCTATACGATCGTTCCCCGGAGCTACTCACTCCTTCTTTTTCTCCGGAGTTTAAAGTCCAATAAATCCGGACGTCCGGACGGATGGCGACCGATTCTCGTACATTCCTCTTTGTTATTGCTCACCCTTATTAAGGTTTTGGATTACGTGTGTCGAGTTTTCTTTTGAAAGCGATATTTTTCGGAAAAATTTTGGTAATGGTGTGAAAATTGATGTGATTTCGGAATAAATAAGAAAAAATCTACTCAGGCCTAGACAGCCATATAACTAGCGGTTGCTAGCTTAAGCTCTTTTATGCTACAAGTGTATAGGTACCTAATGTATGCGAAAGTGTGTTTGTTTGTTGGTTTGTCCTTCAATCACATCGCAACAAAGTAACGGATCGATGTGATTTTCTGCATGAATATAGTTGAAGATCGGGAGAGTGACATAGGCTACTTTTTACCCGGAAAATCAAAGATTTGAAAGTTTTCCTCATCAACTAAGTGCTGTATAAAAGAGAGATCATTCTCAACTCTACTTGTAGGTAGATTAATCGCTGCTTAAAAGGAAAGAAGTAAAAGCACTTTAAAAGCAAACGCTTGTGAGTCCACCCAAAGCGCATTGGATTTAGAGGCGTTAATCTTTTTGACTTCTTTGGCTTTCAAAAGCTAACCAAATTGAGTGAAACTCAAAATCTTTATTCAAATGGTTCGACTGTCTGGTTAAAGATCAATGGTAACCTGTCTTTTTAGCAATCCTTAGTGCTGATTTCACCACCGTTGAGTGACGTTTAACGGAGCAATAAATCGTACGTTCTGACAATTTTTGTGTTGAAAATTTGCCAAAATGTCAAACTTATTCCACGGTAAAATGTTACTCAAGATTTTTTTTAATTGGATGACAAGATAGTCCTTCACTGCGATCTCACCTGATGGTATGTGACGATGGAGTCTAAGATGATAGCGGGCTAACATGGAAGGGGTATGGCAGTGTACATTCAACACTTACCCCTAATCGGTTTCTACACGTGACGGAACGCTAAATCGCTTGGCGGCACGTCTCAAAATTCTGATTCTGATCCTTAAATCCTTACTATCCTTACTAATATTATAAATACGAAAGTGTGTTTATTTGTTGGTTCATTGGTTTGTCTTTAAATCACGTAGCCAGAGCAACGGATTGTCCTGATTTTTTGTACGAATATAGTTGAGGACATGGAGAGCGAATACCCTACTATTTTTTCCGGAAAATCAAAAAGTTCCGCTGGATTTTTGAAAACTTGGTCCCCGCGTATGAAGTCACAGACATCAGCTAGTTTGAGAATCACAATTTGAGAAAAATAAAAATTTGGGAATTAAAATTGGAAATTCTGTGCAGAAATTGAAACAAGAAAAATTTATTTTCGTAACATTTATATCGCTATCTTTTCGGTAATTTATGAAATTACGCACACACAGTACGTTATTATCGTTTATCAAACCTGACAAAAATGCCACAGAGGCTGATATATTCCATCTGACAAGGAGAGGCTTACAGATTTATACGCTCCTCGGAGGCTCGAATAAGAGATTCCTATTTCCTTACGGCATATTTATTTCTTGTTCTTCTTAGTTTTCAATATTCTCCCACTTTCGTTCCTCTTTAAATACTTATTAATAGTAATATAACTGAATGCCTCAATGTTCTAGTGGTTAACATTTTTACGGAGGAAGAGGTCCTGAATTCAATTCCCGGGTCGGGCCAAAAAGTGTACCTACTGGCATTTTCTGGCAAAAATTCTCAGTAGTAGTGTCACCCCTGTATCTAGGTCATGATGCCTAAGGGAATAGATAGTGCACCTGACTTTGCACACTTACTTATGCACTATAATATCTCCCGTGGAGATGGCTGATCTCTGTGGAGATTGATCGACGTGGCCGTGGAAGGATAATATTATTATTCACTAGCTTTTAACCGCGTCTTTGCTCCAGTTATCTATCTACAAGCACAGAGTAAGGAATTCCGTCCATCCATCCGTCCGTCCATCCATCCATCCATCCATACATGCAAACTTTCTAACAACTAGACCAACGAGGCAAATTTATTTATTTATTTATTTACTTAAATACACATATATGACAATATACATATATGACATTCACAAAAACATTTACAAAAACAAAAGTCAAAAACATTTACAAAAATTTTGAAGCAATGAATTAAGGACAGTTACAGTTCTTGCAATTCACGAGGGCGCGGAAGCTTTACTTGTGGTTAAGTCGTGTACATGCACATTGCGTAGGTGTGCGTGCCTGTCAGGAGCCTCTCGCTCACACTTATACAGATACGACACACACACAACCATGAGCCACGCGCCGTCGTGAATTGCAAGAACTATAACAAGGTACAGTACGCTATTTCTAGACTTAAAGGAAAGGACAAAGCTTCAATTCGTCTATATCTATTTCAATAACTGTAATCGCAGCGTTCTAAGAAACGATCTCATTAAATTGTCCGTTTGTCAAAGTCGAGATCGGTGGGGCGCGAAATTGGTACAAGTTTAAACCATTTGCGACACTCGATTCCGAGCAAATAAATACGATGAAAATGTTATTTGCATGGAACGTCATCCGTTCAAAGATTTATTGGATGAATGAATGAATTAATTAACACAATTTCAAAGTGATTCGCCTTTAATTCGTTGTTGTACTGGGCTGACGCTCCGGAAATTTACATTTTTTTTTGATTTTTTTTTCTTTTTTTGATTTTATATTTTAGTGACATGTTAATTTCACCTATTTATTAAGCAGGTATACCTATATGTATTAATATTAGCATCACCCGCATGATTTTCGGCAAGTTGTGACGTCACCCGACCCAGTGACGTCACGCGATCCAGACGGCATAAATACCGCTGCTGTTTGGGCAGTTTGTTTTACGACTTATTTTGAACTCAGTTTGTAGTAAGACTAATTTCGTTTTGTCGAATCAATATTTTTGTTGTCTCTACTTAAAAACATAACCTGCTTGTAAATAAGTCTTTTATTTATGTAAAATTATTGTTTTTTTTTTTAATAAACCCCTCTTCTGATTCCTAAAATTATGCATAAGATTTCGTAACAGTTCGTTTTTCAACGCATGCCAGAAACCCTCGGCTTCGGCCAAAAACTTCGGACTATTTTGTCTAAAGCCGAAGGTTTGGCCGAAGGGAGTATTTTTGGCCGAAAGTGGCCGAAGCCGAAGCTGAAAGTTCGGCCGGATAATAAATAAAAGTGAATTCATTCATTCGTACATCCCTTTAAGAACTCCTCGAAGGCAAGATAGAAGCAAAAAAAGCCATCTCTCTAGGAGACAATGTTCGAAATAAAAGAAAGAGCGAAATAAAAACGTTTATTCGGGAATTGTGCCACAAATGAAGACCCGACAAAATTAAAGGAAAAATAAAGGAAATAACCCAGCAGTTAACTACATGTACTCAAAACGATGAAAATAGTACTTAAGCACAACTTGTTTCAGGAAAAAACTCGTAGATACGCCGTTACACGTATTTATAGAATGCTTAAAAAAAATGTAAGACTGAAAACATTGGTAAGTGTTTAAGTTTTATTTTAACAAAAAATGATGTTGAATGTGGTAGGTACATCGCATTTTATTCGCAGAAACATTTACTTAATTTTATATAATAATTAATGTTATCTAACATTGTATAATTTGTCATAATCGGGGATTTATTGTATTGTATATGTGAAATGAAGAATATTGTTGATAGTCGACTTTCAAAAATTGTAATTGGCTATTTGAAAATACTTAAATAATGGTTTTTACATCCATTTTACATACAGTTTTCAAACATATCCTTGTGAATAAAACATTTGAATTTGTCTTTAGAAAAGTCAAAGTTAAAACATTTATGTTAAGTAATACAAATTCCATGTTACAGAAATCGATTATTGAACCGAACAGTGTCATAAGCGTACGTTTAAATCGTAAGCAATATTATCAAGTACTATGGGCATCACTAAACAGAAGCAATTCGCGTTTAGATGTTGTTAACAGCCGCAACACATTGTACCAACAGCGCTTTGTTTCGATTGCTTATTAATATTGTTTGAAATACACTTCAGGCAAGCTCGAGTATTAAACGGGTAAATCTTAGATCAAAGATAGGTACAATGATTTACTAAATGGATTTATATTACATGTTGAAATTGTTATATTAGCTATAACGTATTTATTTTTATCAAAAAGATTAGTCGACGTCACAGGTGACCGAAGAGCTGGCAGCTACCTCGGACAACGAATTAGTCTCGCTATCCAAAGGGGGAACGCTGCCAGTATCTTCGGAACGTTGCCTAAAGGGACTCCTTTTAATTTTAATAATTTATTTTAATTTATTATATTATATATTTTTTAAGGTTTTTAGTTTTAGGTTAATATTTTGTCCTAGTATTTATTTTTTATGTTAATATTGATTCATTTAACATAGTGAGAGTTCGTTCTATTTTCAGCCTCAGAAACTCTTAGCTTGGGCAATTAGTAAATTCAGTTTTATCTCCCGAGTAAAGTATTGTTTATCCGCTATAGATTTTTTTATTTCTTTATTCGATGACAAGATAGTCCATGACTGCGTTCTCATCTGATGGTAAGTGACGGTGCAGGTTAACATCGGTTTCTACACGTCATCGTGCCGGAACGCTAAATCAATAGGAATAGGAAACCAACGCAACAACTAGTCTAGCACTTCTAGGTATAAATATATTAGCTCGTAACTTCCGATCCGTTCCATAACCTGTTGCAGGAAACTTGCTAGAAAACTCCTCCTCTAGCCCTGAGGTCCCGGAGATAGATGGGGGGTCATTTGATTTAATACGTCTTCAGATAATTTGTGTTGGGAGAACTAATATTTTCAAAAGCTACTTACTTTATTTGAAACTAGCTGTTGCGCGCGACTTCGTCCGCGTCAATTTCTGTTATTATGATCGCGATTAAGAAGTTTTTAAAAGAATATATTTTAAATATGGATAATTTTTCCCGTTTTTGCAACATTCTTCTATTGGTCGCAGCGTGATGTTATATAGCTTAAAGCCATCCTCGATAAATGGACTATCCAACACAAAATGAATTTTTCAATTCGAACCAGTAGATCCTGAGATTAGCGCGTTCAAACAAACAAACTCTGCAGCTTTATATATTAGTATAGATTCGCTGTCAGGTTGTGATAGATGGGAAATGAGCAGCAATCATAGAAGATTCTTCTGTTATCGCTGGGAATGAGTACCTAAATATTTACTGTTGACGACGACCTCCCTGGCGCAGTGGTGAGCGCTGTGGTCTTATAATTGGGAAGTCTCGGGTTCGATTCCCGGCGGAGGAAATGTGGTTATTTATAATTTTTGAATTGTCTCTGGTCTGGTCTGGTGGGAAGCTTTCGCCGTGGCTAGTTACCACCCTACCGTCAAAAAACGTGCCGTCAAACGATTTAGCGTTCTAGCACGATGGCGTGTAGAAACAGATTCGGGGTTTGGGTTGAATGTACACTGCCATACCCTTGCCAAGTTGGCGCGCTACTATCTTAGACTACATCGTCACTTACCATTAGGTGATCGCAGTCAAGGACTAACTTGTCATCGAATAAAAGAAACGCGAACGAAGTCGTGGGCATCAGCTAGTAAGTAATTTACTCGTAAGTGATGAAGGGCGGATATGTTAATGCTAATAGGGGATTCCTGCGGCGCTGCTGTAGCGAAGTGCAAATTTCCCGCGGGGCGGCTTGTCAAGTGTAACCTCGATTTGAACCCTGATATGCTGAGAACAATATAATACTTTGATAAGCCAGTAGTATCAGACTATATATATAGTATAAGATATAGTATACTAGCTTTTGCCCGCGACTTCGTCCGCGTGCCTTAGGTTGGTTACTAACACGACCTTTTTATATGTATATATATAGATTATGTTACTGTTTTTCCGGGGTAAAATGTCACTTTCCTTGCCATCAAAAAACCCGTTCAATACAAAATGTAGGAGAAATTTTTCTACAAGCTACCTCCCCACCAATTTTCAGCCAAATCGGTTCAGCCGCTCTTGAGTTATAAATAGTGTAACTAACACGATTTTCTTTTATATAATATACAGATTTATGAAAAGATGTAATATGTTACAAGCGTGCGATAAATGGATCGCGTAATGGCAGATATTTGCCGTAATTTCATGTAATTTGACAATGAAGTACTGTATTATACTCTTCGTCGTTCGGAACAATTTTTTCGCTTGTTTTGTGAGTATATAACTCGTCTCTAGTAGAATATCATAAGTATTAGACGGTTCATTTGCAGATAATAATTTAAACCGACGATGGTACAGATGCAGTATATTAAGTATATTATGCGTTTGGAATTAAGCTTTTTTGGGGTCCGAAAAAAAAAACGGAAGTCTTTAGGCTCGCTCAGTTGTCTGTCTGTCTGTCTGTTTGTCAAGGCCTTTTTTTCAGAAACGGCCTTAAGTACTAAGTTATAATTTATACCGAAAGTTAATGATCTCTTAATGCTCGGAAAATTTCAAGTTTCTAGTTTAACTCAATGAAAGGTTACAGTTTTCAAAGCGTACCTATTTTGTAACGTAGCGCCATGTAGCGTCCTTCTTAGGAGTAAATTGAGGCCCAATTTTCAGTAATTTTTTTTAGTTAGTTTAATGTCAAGCATATAAAAATGCTTGACATTACATGCTCTATTAATATGACATCTCTGAGTTTCCAAACTAAAACGATGTGAAGTAGGTAAATTGAAAAGTACGAGTGAAGTTTCAACATTTCCAAAAATATATGTAAAATATTGGAAGTAATATTTTAAGAACGTGATCCGAATATTTTCTAGACGGAATTTTTTCGTCTGCCTGGAATTTTTAATCTCAAGTAAGCAAAGTTAGCGATATATTCTATGAAAGTCTAGATTAATGGCTGGTACTTTATTCTAAAAGCATTCCAGTTTAGCTCGGGAACTAACGGTCGTTGTGGTTCCGAGGTGCTCACGTTGGATATTGCAGTGTTGGCAGACTTCCCACCAGGTGGACAGACATCAGACGAGTTGCAGGGAGCCGCTGGATACAGGTGGCGCAAGACCGAGATCTGTGGAAGTACGCGTAAAACATTTGTCATCAAAGAGGTAACGCCAAGCAATTCAGCGTTTCAGCACTATAACGCGTAGAAACCGATTAGGGGGTTGGGACAGGGGTATTTAATTATTTAGGTAAAACTTTCATACCCCTTTTCAAGTTTGCCAAGGTAAGATTAAATAAGAAGAGATTTAAGCTAAAGGCAGGTACTGCCTGAAGGGGGTACTTTCCAAGTTAGCCCGCTACTATCTTAGACTGCATTTTCACATACTATCAGTTGTGGTCGCAATCAAGGCCTACCTTGTCATGCATGTTAAAACACTTCTAAATATATAAAAGGAAAAGTTGACTGACTGACTGATCGACTCATTGATTGACTGACTGTTCTATACACGCACAGCTCAAACCAATTCACGCATTAGGCTGAAATCTGGCATACGGATAGCTATTATAACGTAGGCATCCGCTAAGAAAAGATTTTTGAAAATTCAACTTAAAATAGTGGTTTGAAAAATAGAACTTAACGTGAGCGAAGCAGCGGGCAAAAGCTACCTATATTAATAAAACCTCTACTAATATTCTCTTATAGAAAAAAAACTCACAAGAAAATCCAAACCTATTATATTAAGACAGTAATAAAGCTAGGAACAAATTAAGGCAGCTTGCGGCCGCACAATGTTCACATTACTAATTAAACGTACCATCGCGGCAGCAAATATCATATTTGTATGCAAATATCCTACATTTCGCTATTACAGAATACGCTTGTGTCCGCGCACTGTGTGAGAAACCGTGCGGTCCGGTCGCTCCGGATATACGGAAGCACCTAGAAGTGACTTGTGTATCTGAGAAGATTAAATAACACGTAAAAACTCTTTTTACAAAACCGACTTCAAACGCCACTACAAAGTATATCAATTGTGCCTTTAAAATTTTAAGAGCTCCCTCGATTTCTCCAGGATCCCATCATCAGATCCTGACCTGATGACAATGAAACCATCTAGGAAGTATACCCTTTCAAACAAAAAAATAATTTTCCAAATCGGTCCAGGCGTCTTCGAGTCGGGGAACATACATAAAAATAAATAAAGACTCGACGACGAATTGAGAACCTCCTCCTTTTTTGGAAGTCGGATTAGACTACAACAAAGATAAAAGTTTAAAAATTGTAAACCGACCACGCTGCGTTGTAACGTTTGGAAACTCCAATAAAGAAATGTAATGCAAGTATGCCATTTATCTTAGAACAGTCTATAAAATAGAATATAAAAAAGAATTTATTAAATATCGAGGATAACGACGATGTCTAACGGTTTGGGCAAGACTGGACAATCAAAAGGAACGGCGTACACTTGAGGAAGCCTAAGTCCAACGATGGACAAAGTGAAAGACTAACAGAGAAGTTCGAGTCCCGCCGGCCTCAGAATTTTTGATATGTATGTATAAATCTATTAGGATGTTTCCTTTAAGTGTAGGTTAACACTTTAATAAAAAAAATATAAAAAAAAGACGTGTGGCACTCGGGGACTGCCGCGGTAAAGCTATTGCATAGCATTTTGTATCAACGCCATCTAGCGGTGAGAGGAGTCCCGTGTCAGGTTATTTTCGTTACGGACTTTCTGGATTCGGTCTCCACGTTCAAGGCCCGCGATAGAAGCTATGCAATAGCTTAAAAATTGTGATGGAGAAGTCTTTGTACAGGTTACTTCTAGAAAATCTTATTCAATACAGTTAGCACGCCGTAACCTCATTTAGCTTTCATGCAAGCAATTCGTGTGTTGTTGAAATAACTCCTTACATGCATGCGGTGTGCGGACCAATTGTGGACCGCAGGTATAATAACATTTTTGTTTATAATAATTCACAGCAACAAACATGGCGGACGTGAGCGGGATACGGGAAAATTACTCTTTGAATAGAACCTTTGTAAGTTTATTTTAATTTTGTATACGATTTTATTTATTTCGAATTCATACACATAGGCAAAGTTGAGGGCACCAGAAGGGAGGTAGGTTGCCATGCGAATGACCAACCCAATTAAGGGCCTCCGCACATTGCGCCTCTCGTGGCAACGGCTTTGCCGTTCCGGCTTCCTTTTTACCCTACAACAACCTTCAAATCAAGAGTGAATAGGCTTACACAACATAACATTAACATAACATTAACATTTAAATTTCCATAGACACTTTTATGTCAAATGTGGAGCTTCAAATCGATTCTACGCCCTCTAACTTCTACAACCGCACCGAACGCCACCGAACGCAATTTCACCCTCACCAAGTCACCACCTGGGTGCCTGGAGCACTTCGACCATCCGTTGCTCCAGATCTTTTTACCACATACCTACTACCAAATTGTGAAATCATCACCCTTCGACAGTGTTCCCCAATATGGGGTTATTCAAGGGGCGGATCAATAAGTTCCTGAAAAGCCGGCAACGTACTGGTGGTGCCGCTTGTACTACAAGTGTTCGTGGGCGACGGTAATCACTTTACATCAGGTGATCCGCCAGCTCGATTTTCCGCTATTCATATAAAAAAATATTTAAACTGTCATTTGTCTATACAAATTATAACAATGTAGGTATTTAGGTCCGTCATGCTTGTAAGTGCGCAAGCACTTGTCCGAATATTGCATTCCACTTAAACTTAATGTAAGTACAAAGGGGCTTGTAAGTGAACCACTCACGCCCTCTTCTCCCTAAGTACGTTATAATATGTCATCTCATTGGAGATACGCAAATTAATCAATGTATTTCAAAAAGCCGGTAAATTGAATTGATTGAAAGTATTGAAACCGTTACGCACTACGTAACTCAAAGGACTGGGTCCCTTAATGAAATTGATGGTTTGAAATGTGTCTATAATTATTTATGTATGAGTAAACTACTCTTAGTAATTAGTAAAGTATACTTTTTTGTTCTATATGACTGGATTTCTATATTAAATCTGTTTGTAATCCCTACGAAAAGAGTGTCTATAAATTCGAAAGTGTGTGTTTGTCTTTAAGTATGGTTAAATCAACAGAGTAAGGAAATGACGTGAATTTTTGAGCGAGTATAGTTGAAGACCCTGTAGAGCTAACATGCACCCCACGAGAAAATTTTGTCTACGCGTTTACTCATAATCTCTATGTGAATCTCTATGGAGATTCATGAGTAAAGTGTAGATAAAATTATCTTGTGACACGCATGTTAGCTCTACTGGAGAGTATAACAGAGGATATTTTTTATTCCGCAAAATGAGACACAGGTTTCAATTTCAAATTATTTATTGCGAGTCTTTTAAATAAAAAAAATTATGGACAACCAAACTCTGCTCAAATACAGCATGCAACATTAAAAATTAGCTTAATCTATTAAGTACATGTTAATAACATATTAAAATGTCTATTATAAGAATTATTATTAAGTGAAAAATTATAATAATTATTCTTAAATTTCAAATTAAATAAATATCTAAAACAAATTCACAATTACTTAATAAAGTTTTTCCATAAGGTAAGTAATCACTATGTCCTTCTCCAAGGTCCAATCTTTATATCAAAATCCATTAAAACTGGTCCCCCCTTTAATTTTTAATTTATTTTTATTTTTATTATTTGTTGTTATAGCGGCAACAGAAATACAAATTCTCTGAAAATTTCAACTCTGTATCTTATTACGGATCATGAGATACAGCACGCAGTAACAGGGTCCCGTTACCCTTGGGATACAGAACCTTTAGGGTTTGACAGAACAGACAGACAGACAGATATAGTTTGGATATGAATCACTCAGCTAAATGCATATTACAAGTATTTTTACCAAAGGAAAATCTCTAAAACGGTTGGTACACATTCGAAAATTTAGCTCATACCTTTACACTACTTCGTGGAAATATGTAAACATATTTCAAGACTGAAAATTTACCAGATTCACTCGCTCAGTGAGGAACCGAAGCGATAGTGTTGAGTAGGACATACAAGATGCGGTACATTTTTCCCATACATGACGTCAAAATGTAAGAGCGACTCAACCTTTCAAAATGTACTACTTCACATTTTTTGTCGCGGTAGTCGCGTAGGCTGAGGCGATTCAGTATCAATTTTTTTTAAAAGAATATAAGTCAAGCTGAACTTGACTTATATTCTCCTCTCCCCTTCAAATAAGCGAAAAGCTTGTGCTAGGAGTGGGTACGACAATAGTGCAACGGGTGAGGCTCGAACCTGCGACCTTTCAGTTTTCAGTCCGCACCTTTAACCGTTGGGCTATTGAGGCTTCAATGTCTTCAATCCGACTGTAGTGACATCAAAAATGTCATATTTGTACTCATTACTTCAAATGTAATACCAAGCTTCAGTACGCCTCGCCTCATTTGAAGTGGGACAATGTACTGGTTCAGTACAAAAAAGAGGCTACTCTTACGAACTCTTTTTCAAGTCATGTCCTACCCAACACTAAGCGATAGTCAGGGAATCTGTCGTCTGTACTAACAGCTCCCGGGGACGGGCGCCGGCTCAAAGACGCCGTTTGCGTTTAATATGGGATGAAATGAGCTTTGCATGAGATATTTACTTTAAAATATTTCAAATATATAAGATTTTTCTCCTGGCTTTCGCCCGCGATTTCCGCGAACGTCGCGTGGAGTTAAGGTTTTAATAATTACTAGCTTTTGCTCGCGACTTCGTCCGCGTGACTTAGGTTATTCTTTTTCCGGGGTAAAAGCTCACTTTCCTTGTCATCAAAAAACCCGTTCAATACAAAATGTATGAGAAAATGAAATTTTTTCATATTATTTTTTTTTTCATGAATTTTTCCGATATTTTAAAAGTTATTCTGCTATTCGGGACGGAGACAAATACAACAAACCAAAAACCATGAAAATCGGTTTAGCCGTTTTAGAATTATAAATGTTCGATCAAACCCGACTTTGTTTTATAGTATACGGGATAAAAAGTATCCTATGTCCGTCTCCTAGTTCTAAGCTACCTCCCCACCAATTTTCAGCCAAATCGGTGCAGCCGTTTTTGAGTTATAGATAGTGTAACTAGCACGACTTTCTTTTAGATATATAAAAATAATAAAAATTCTTTTCAAAAAACCGACTTCAAACGCCACTACAAAGTATAAAAATAATTTTATTTTGTACACGTTTGTTGAAGTCGGGCGGCTTAAATAGAAACGATGAAACCGATACGCGATGCTCGCCCGATTTCAATAAGCGTGTCTCTTATATGTCACCATAAGGTAAGCGTCGCGCATCGATTTCATCGTTTCTAATTAAGCCCGCCCGACTTCAACAAACGTGTACAAAATAAAATTATTTTTATACTTTGTAGTGGCGTTTGAAGTCGGTTTTTTGAAAAGAATTTTTATTTTAAGCTTTTTAGTGTAGCTTGTTCCTGCTCTCTTTCTCCCCTCCCTCTAACACTACGGTACTAAAGTAGTCTATACTTGGTACCTACAGTACTTATTAACAACACACAATTTCTAAAGAGCTAGGACCAGAAGGTCCATGATGTAGTCCATGCTTGGTAACAAAAATATCAATTCGAAAGCGACAGTTCGTAATCCCTCCAACCCTGCAGCATCAGGATTGAGGAGCTAGAACCTTGAATTTTATATGTAGTATATGCTTGGTACCAACAATATCAATTCGTAAGCGACAGTTCCTAAATCCTCACAGATTAGGTAGGCAGTACCCTGCAGCATCAGGAGTGAAGAGCTAGGACCTTGAGCTCCACGATGTAGACTATGCTTAATACTAACAATATCAATTCGCAAGCGAAAGTTCCTAAATTCTCACAGTTTAGGTGGGCAGTACCCTGCAGCATCAGGATTGAAGAGCTAGGACCTTGAGCTCTACGATGTAGACTATGCTTAATACCAATAATACCAATTCGCAAGCGAAAGTTCCTAAAACCTCATAGTTTAGGTAGGCAGTACCCTGCAGCATCAGGATTGAGGAGTAGGACCTGAAGCTCTAAGATCTAGTATATGCTTAGGCCAAGCATACCGATTCATAAATGACAGTTCCTAAAACCCCATAATTTAGGGGGAAAGTACCTCTGCAGCATCAGGCTTGAAGAGTTGAAGGTAAAAAATTTTATGGGACCCTTTCGCGAGCTTCTTCTGTTGATTAAAAAAAAATCGCGTGAATCGGTCCAGAAACCCCGGAGTAATCGGTGGGCATACATAGAAAAAAAAAAAAAAAAAAAAAAAAAAAAGATACCGGCCGAATTGATAACCTCCTCCTTTTTGGAAGTCGGTTAAAAAATAGAAAACCTTGACTTCAAACGCCACTACAAAGTATAGCAATTATAATTATTAAAGCATTCTACTACACAACACTTCGGTTGGGCCGATTTAGGAGGCAGCTAGGTTGGAGCAATCTATGGTCGTCCCTACACATGGGTACGCTCAGGTATAAAGGAAAACTCCTTTTTTGAAGTCGGTTAGTATGAATCAAATTTCGATTGTACAGACGTGCCACAGATACAGTTCTATTGAACATGCAATCAGTATCACGTCTGCTTAATATAAACACAAATTCTACTGCGCAGAGCGATTTCAATTTAAACATTGAACATTTCATATATAAACATGCTCTCTATAAAACTATTCAAAAGTAAACATTACTTTCTGATGTTACGCTAGCGATAAAAAAGCAAAAATGAATTTTTCCACCCTTATGATGTTTGCTTTCAAAATTTAAATGGAGAGATAATAATGTAGAGTTGGAAGATCATTATTTTAACAGCTTTGAAACTATGGTTACTACTTACAATGCACTAGGTATCTAATGACTGGAACTTTGTCTACGTGAGTTGAATTTCAAAGATAGTGGGAACTGTCAAAATCTTTGGGTTTTGCAGTTTGCTTTTGTTCCAACAGATATCTAATCATAACAACTTTTTATAAGAGACAACCATTTTCAAATCATACCTAGCTATAGATAACAAAAGTAGATGTTTAATTAAAAATGGCGACTTTAATAGAATAGAAAAGAAAGCGTACAAAAGAAATTTTTGCGAATTTTATCCTTTCGGTACCATTTTGGCCACAGACGTATATCCTACCATGACAGACTTGAACATTTTCGAATGCAAAGTTTGGAATCCCGTCGTAAATATTTTCTATTGCTGTTTTTACATAAGATTATTCACTCCAAAATAGATTCTCCCGTATTACTCTCGTTGATTAATATTAATTACAACAGTCGATTAAGATATACTAAACCCTTTGCCCTTGGTGTCTACAAGAATAATACTTCTTTCTATAACCCCATCGTTCGGATGTGCCGCTTGTATAATGATATTAGCTTAAATGATCGTAATATTGACATTTTTAACAATAACATAAATATTTTTAGAAAACAAATTCATCATGGACTTTTCTCTCCATCATCAAGTATGTAGTTTGCATGTTTTTCTTTGTAATTGCTTTGTTCTCATAATTGCTTTCACTATTGGTGTTTAATTGTATAAGTTTATTACCTACTTACGTTATTTTTTGATTTTTTATTTTTATTTTTCTATTTTACCACAATATAGACCACTTCAATATTTTATGTCATTCATTTAGGTACTAATTTTATGTTATAATTTTCTGACTCGTTAATTAATTTATTCAATCATGCTGTGTACACATATTAAGGGTTGTTACTTGGTTCTCGATAAGCTGTATGTGTTTATATTTTGTGTAATTTTTAGTCTCAACCTGTTTTGTGTGCCTCTTTAATAAATAAATAAATAAATAAATAGGAATCTATAGTAATTATTTATTATTTATTTATTTTTATTTTTTAATTTTTTTTTAGTCCACAAAATTGACTACAATTGCTTAGACTGGCTTAATATACTAGGTTTATGGAAATTATTTCTTATGCGATCGAGTCTTCTAGAAGTGGACGTGGTAAGCGTGAGGAAAGGGGCAATAACAAAACAAAATAAAAATGGAAAACAAATACTAACTTAAGTGTACTTAATTTCTTTTTTATATTTGGTATATTGTCACAGAATAAATCTTAGATAGCACCTCTATAACAATTTCCAAAAAAATTCATTCTATGCAGCGGATTATGTTGTCCAAGTTTGCTTTTGGAGAGGCAAACAAAAAGTCTTACGATTTTGTTAAGTTATATAATTATTATTCAATTTTCTGAATTAAAATTAAACACAAAAGAGTATTGTGCTTTGTTCTAAAATGAGCTGGATTTCGAAGCTTTTATAGATACCTAAACAGACGAAAAAATGCAAATCATCCAACTAGACTCAGAGATAAATACATATAACCCAAGGAATGTCTTTTGAGTGTAACAGTGAACTCGTAATTATGTGACCGAAAAAAAAAAACAAGATTTCTAAACAAGACTTGGTTGCGAATATACGGCCTTATTTCTTTTCAAAGGGGCTTATTAAGAGGCTTGTTTAAAATAAGAAAACGGCCAATGTTCCAGAATGTTTTCTTTATTAACGCGCATCTTATAAAGAAGAAAGGCGTAATATCACAAGAGAACAATGGAGGTTCAAACTAACAAACGCAAAAAACTAAACTACAGCTGAGGCGTAAATAAAAACTTTGTGCAACTATATTTTTCTTAGGATGCCGTTTCCAATATAACGTCAGACACGTGAACTACTTCAAGGCGATTAAAATCTTAGATATTAGATATCGCTGGTAACATTTCTTGCCCCACACTGGTTCAACACGTCGTATAACATCGTATAACTTTCTGTAACCATCAGTTTGGGAGCCACGCTCTTCCGGTAACGTCCTGCTGTCACTCGGTTGATGTTATACAACAAAAAATATAATTTGTTATATCATATTGTAATTAGTTGTATAACATCAGTCAAATAATAAATGTTGCAACGTTCTCTAATCTATACTTACTAATATATAAAGCTGAAGAGTTTGTTTGTTTGAACGCGCTAATCTCAGGAACTAGTGGTTCGAATTGAAAATTTTTTTTTGTGTTAGATAGTCCATTTATCGAGGAAGGCTATAGGTTATATAACGTCACACTGCGACCAATAAGAGCGAAGTATCAGTGAAAATTTTGCAAAAACGGGGAAAATTATCCATATTTAAAATATATTCTTTTAAAAACTTCTTAATCGCGATCATAATAACAGAAATTGACGCGGACGAAGTCGCGGCCAACAGCTAATGTTATAATAACTGCTGTGTGGGAGCACTTTTACATTTGTAGCGAATTAGCGATTCTAAAATTGGTTCTATTAATTTTTGCCGTATCTGGTGTGTGTAAAGGAGCCGCGCAACTCGCCCGCTCATTCCTTGGGGCTAGGGATAAAAATCTGTGACAAAGCTAACGAATCCTCGTTTGCGCGGGCTCGTTTGTTTTGGAAATGAATGGCGCGAGCGGCTCGGGTCTATTGACACGTGCATTTTTAACTTACACGTGCATCCTTATCATGTAAAGGCGTAGTGATCTAGTTCGTCTTCTTCTTCACTTTGTTAGTAAAGAGGAACAAACTTTTTTGGTTTCGGAAAACAATTGCGTGACTCGTGTCGTGTCTATCAACAATTTTTTATTTACACGCAAATTTTTATCATTTAAGGCAGTGTGGTCTTCAACTTCTGCTTCTTTAGACGCTTCTTTACTAAGTAAGTTTCACAGTCAGTTTAATAATGGACTTTGTTTTTGGAAATGAATGGCGAGGGGCTCTTAACACGAGCATTATCACGTTAAGATGCTGTAACTAATAAAATTTTTAACTTTTCAAAAAATTCTAATTAAATCTCAACATGAACACAATATGTAACATTAATAACATTAATAATTAATAAAGATTTTTTATGTTGTAAAAAAATTATGTAAGTATATTTGTTTAATATAACAGACACATGTTTACTTTTCTAATGTAAATAACTTTCAAGCCTACGTTTGGAGCCTACCTGGATATACATATATCCATAATAATATAGAATGAAATTAATATACTTAATAATTTAATTGACTAATGGCATATTTTATAGTCCGCTATGGCTTGTGAATTAATCCGTAGTTAATCCAAGTAGTTAGGAACTATGCGAAAGCTATTGTTGATGAGTCATACACTTACAAACCGCGCTATCTCAGTTTAGAGTCAACTTGTGCGAAGATAGCATCGCTGTCGTGAGAAGAGAACTTTACTGTAATCTGAGCAAGTACGTATAACAAAGCTTTGTAATAATTTTTGCTTCAAAGTTTCCAAACTTTCAAGTAAACGTAAACGAGACGTTCATGATTTTAAAATAAAATGACGCATCGCAATATAACATTTAGAAGAGCAATGGTAGTCGACGCGGTGATTCCATTTTTAACCGACTTCCAAAAAAGGAGGAGGTTTTTAATTCATCGAATCTTTTATTTTTTTTGTTTTTTATGTATAAGTATTCCCCGATTACTCGAAAACGCCTGGATTGATTTGGAAAATTATTTTTTTGTTTCAACGAGTAGGTACTTCCTAGGTGGTCCCATTGTCATCAGGTCAGGATCTAATAATGGGATCCTGGAGAAATCGAGGGAACTCTTCATATAACATTTGATAGGTATAGGTACTTACTTTGTAGTTTGAAGTCGGTTTTGTAAAAATAATTTTTACGTTAATATTATTAGTAGGTATGTATTTTCTTGCAATAAAGCAATCCTTCCTAATTTAATCTACTATCCTTACTACCTTTACTGATATTATAAATGCGAAAGTTTGTTTGTTTGTTGGTTTGCCCTTCAATCACGCAGCAGCTACGTGATTTTTGCATAATTGAGGACTTGGAGAGTGACATAGGCTTTTCATCCCGGAAATATAAAAGGTGCAACTACGAATAAATAATAAGCAAGGAAGTCTAATTCAGAACAAAATCCACTCAAAAAATGGCTCTACTTCAAACCAAAACGACGTATGATGACTAACGGCTTAATTTTAATCTCCACCCACTTCGGCGCAATTTTTGTTAGGGTCATTTTTTTAACGCAGTTAGACATCCTTACTTATTATTTATCCGTAGCGGGATTTTTAAAACCTAACTCCACGCGGATGAAGTCGCGGCAGTAAGCCAATAAATTATATAGAGTTCGGTAGAAAATATACTGGAAAGCAATATTTTCCGGCTAGTTTCTCAGATTACAAGCGTTGGTATTCGCGACACGTCATCTGGCCGATTTTGTTCCCGGCCGGCTCACAACTTATTCTCTTGGGCATTGGGCGTGTGGCCCAATATTGAAATCCTTGCGAAGTTTTGACGACCTCGCTGGCGCAGTGGTGAGCGCTGTGGTCTTATAACTGGGAGGTCTCGGGATCGATTCCGGGCGGGGGCAATTTAGGAATTTATTATTTCTAGATTGTCTCTGGTCTGGTCTGGTGGGAGGCTTTGGCCGTGGCTAGTTACCATCTTACAGTCAGTATAGCGAGCTCGAGCAAAATCTTTAAAAATTACGTACTGTGCTATGGAAAAGTTGTAAAACAAGTTCCTTGTTTTATGTAATCTCAAAAATGTCAATTTTTTTTATTCAAAATAAAGGTTTTTAATTAATAACATTAACTAGTCTCGAAGTAAATATAGAGCTTTTAAGTTTCGTGTTCAGAATATGACGTCACGATTCATATTTTGCTCCATACACTCTCCATACAAGGTTTTAGAAAGAGACTGACACAGTCGCAGTAAAACAGCTTATAACTTATTTGTTTTTTGACCGATTTATTTTCTGTTTTTGCAAATGTTATTCTTACAATTTACGTTTTCGATTGTAATGAATGAATATCCCAATTTTTACAACAGTCAGATACCCGATTGTCTAAAATCCTGTAACTTGTTCCACTGCTATATACACGTTCCTCCCCATCTAAGTTTTTACCCACGAGTCTAGGATTCCAAGTTTCAAATGAGTGTAATTTAAAACTTGGCTAAAAGCTGTCGACTTAATTTACGATCGACCATTTTGTTTTATTGTACTCGCTAATTCAGACCAAAGTTGGTTTTTCAAATTAATTCTTATTTAAATGAATACGCCGTAAGTCCGGGTTTCATTTCGGAATCAGGTTTTCTTACTTTTCTATCTTATAAAAGAAAAGAAAGACTTGCCGACGTAATAAAAGAAAATAAGTTTTAGACTTTATTTTCATTATACTCGTATGTATTTAAAATCTAAATATATTATAAAAGGAAAACGTGACTGACTGACTGATCTATCAAAGCACAGCTCAAACCACTGGATGGATCGGGCTGAAAGGCATACAGATAGCTATTATGACGTAGGAATTCTCTAAGAAAGGATTTTTGAAAATTCAACCCCTAAGGGGATAAAATAGGGGGTTGAAAAATCGAACTTAACGTGAGTGAAGCCGCGGGCAAAAGCTAGTTAAATATATAACGCTTGTCGCAGACGATCGATAAAATTCGGCAAAACATGTTAAGAAAAGCCTCACAAAACATTAAAAAATTATGTTTGACTAGCTCTAGCTGACATGGAACAGTTTTTACTAGAGAAACAATGTACAATGTACATACAAGTGAGTAAACAAACATTAATGCAAGCAAAGTGTGCATTAATTAGTGACATCAAATAAGACTACTTCTCTCTAAAGTAAAGTTTCTATTACATATGAAGTTCGTAGAAGTCAGCTCTATGTATGCAGTGCTAACACTCACGACTAGTCCATTTGCGAAATAAGCTAGTATTATACCGACTTAAATTTTGTAAGTAACTTGATAGTGGCTTATTTTGTCGAATAAATTCGTCATTGGTCGTGTTGTGACACGCAAATTATTAAAAAAAAATCGAGTTCGTTAAAAATATTTACCAAAAAACTCAAATAGATTTAATTATTTAAATATTTTTATATAGACGCATAGTTTTGTGTATTTATGTAGGGTAGATATGTCTATTACTTTGGGATACGGATTGGGATTTTACGGATGTTAATATAATTATGATGTGACAAAAATTTCATCTTAATTGTGATAAATAATTTTTTTTTTATATCTTATTTATGTGACAAAACCTTCGGATATACGGATGAAATAAATTTTATACTTTATTACAATTAAGATAAAACCTTTGGCACATAATAATTATGTAAACATTCGTAAAATCCCAATCCGTATCAGAAAGAAATAGACATACATACACACATGCTCGCAAAACTCCTTCGGTAGTCAGGTAAAAAGCGATCGTCTACGTTAGCTCTTAAATGCATAAACATTTCACGCACGTTTATTTATGTCAGTTTCAAGTCAGTTCATAAATATTCAACATACATGTGCAACAAACTAACTTCACAGAGCGTGGAAAAGTTTAGCAACCACAATCCGAACGTTCGAATTTGCTTGAATGGACGTCGTGCTTGAAGAGAGCTAGCAGTACAGAGGGGTTTATGAATTTCTCTCTCTGAAAATATTGAGAAACATAAAATACTCCTTATTAATTTGTATGTATTCATATTTAGAATGAATATTTAAGAATAATATACTGACATGTTTTTGTATAGTCACTCTTAATAAAAATCTTCATCAACAATCTTCAACAATGGTTATGGGAGCCCAGAATTAGGAAATTAGCCAACGAAAAATAATTGGTTTTAAGTTCAAAAATGAGTTCTTCGGTAGTGAGGATTGAACTTTTAAATAAAACTAATTATGAGAGCTGGCGGCTGCAGGCCGAGGCATTACTAGTAAAAAACGATGCCTGGGACTATGTAAACGGTAAGAAGCCTAAACCTATCGAAGAGGGTGCTTTAAAACAATGGGAAATTGCTGATGCTAAAGCAAAAGCAGATCTCATACTCTCGATGAGTTCAACGGAATTGAGGCACGTTACGGGTTGTCAGACTTCGAGGGATGTATGGTTAAAGCTAAATGCTATACATGCTTCAAAAGGACCGGCAAGAAAAGCTACGTTACTCAAGCAGCTCATGCTACAAAAGTTGAACGAAGGCGGAGATGTCCAAGAGCATGTGATTAAATTCTTTGAAGCAAAAGATAAGCTGAATGAGATGCAGGTGGAAATCCATAAGGATCTTCTATCAATAATGCTATTATACAGTTTACCGGCTAGTTATGAGAATTTTAGATGCGCTATCGAATCGAGGGATGAACTTCCAGATCCAGAGAGTCTTAAGGTCAAAATCCTTGAAGAACATAACTCGCGACATATATCGGAACCTGAAGTATCTTTTCTGTGGGAAAAGAAACATAAACATAGAGGAAAGTTGACGGATCCTCAACTGAAAATCAAACCTGATATCACGAAAGTGCAATTTAAATATAAATGCTTCAAATGTCATGAACCTGGTCACAAAGCATCAGAATGCAAGAGGAAGAATAGGCACGATACGGCGATTGCAAAGTGTGTTTCACAAGATTTTGCGAGAGACGATAATAATATTAATTTTACAACATTTAACTGTATTTCCAATTCTGTTTCAGATAGTTATTATACTGCATGCAGCGTGAATGGAAATTGGATTTTAGATAGTGGGTGTACGTCTCATTTATGCAACAATCGTGAACAATTTATTGAAATTTTTCCGATGCACGGTACATTAAATTTAGCGACAAATGAAAGCACAAATGTGAGTGGTAAAGGTACAGTAAGATTGTTTACATGTAACAATGTTTCCAAAATCGATGTAATAAATTTATCTGATACATTATTTGTTCCTGACTTGCGATGTAACTTGATTTCAGTGGCTAGAATAACTGACAGAGGTTTTAGAGTTATATTCAAAGATGATTTTGGTATCGTAACTGATAGCAATGATAAAACTAAATTAATTGCAGAACGTAGAGGTAATTTATATTACGTTAAAGAGCATTGCAAGGCGACTGTTTCATTGGTTTCTTCTATTAAGAATGATGAGGTATGGTCGTGGCATGAACGTTTGGGACATTTGAATGCAAAGGATCTTGTCACAATCCTTAATCACTCTGGTAAGAAAATAAAATTGTCAGATGTGAGTGGATTGTATGACTGTGATATCTGTGCGAAAGGTAAGATGAGTATGTCTCCTTTTTCAAAATCTAGCGGACCATGCGAAGAAAAACTTAAAGTAGTTTATTCTGATGTAGTAGGGCCTATGCAAAATACGGCGATAGGTGGGGCTAGATATTTTGTTACTTTTATTGATTGTAGTACACGATGGTGTGAAGTTTATTTATTGAAGAAAAAGAGCGAAGTTTTTACAGTTTTTAAAATTTATAAGAACTATGTAGAAAGATTAACAGGTAACAAAATTAAATATCTTCAAACTGACAATGGATCAGAATATTGTAACCGCGAATTTGATGAATTCTTACAAAAGGAGGGAATCATGCGAAGATTAACAGTTCCTTATACTCCACAAAATATGAATGGTGTAGCAGAAAGGATGAATAGAACGCTTGTTGAAATGGCAAGGTGTATGATTATCGCTTCAGGGTTATCCGCAGGTTTTTGGGCAGATGCTGTTTTGACAGCATGTTATATTAGAAATCGATGCCCGACAAGCAGTCTTGGTGGGGAGATACCTTTTGAGAAATGGTATGATACATCAGTCAAACTTAGTTATTTGCAAAGATTTGGATGTAAAGTTCATGTACTAAATAAACAACCAAGTAACGATAAGTTTGCGGCTCGAAGCGTTGAAGGGGTCTTCGTAGGTTATCCAAGAAATTCCAAAGGTTACAGAATATGGTTGCTTAATGATAGAAAAGTGATAGTTGCTAGAGATGTCAAGTTTCACGAAAGAAAAGCTATTGAAGTTGATTTTAAAAGCGAAAATTTTAAAATTGATCCTTTTGAGCTAGTAAAAGAAAGTGATGAACTCAAAGCTATAGAACCGAAGATTGTTGAAATAGAAATAAACCCGAAAAATGTGACAACGGAAAATGTTGGCGCTGGTGATTATTCTGTCACTTCAAGAGTATCAGATGCTGTACAACCAGAGCCTGGACCGTCAGAGCAAGTTCTAAAAAGAGCTCCTGGCAGACCGCGACTGGTGAGAGGTCACGTAGGTCGTCCTAAGAAGATCTACAATATGATACAAAATGAGATAGAACAAATAACAATAGATCAAGAAGTTGATGATTTTCAAGATTGTCAAGAGTTTATTGGATTAGCTGAAATGAGTTTGAAAGAAGCTTTAACTAGTGATGAAAGTTATGCCTGGGAGCAGGCTATTTTATCCGAAATCAGAAGTTTATTGAAAAATGACACATGGGATGTAGTAAAGAAACCTATGGAACGTGATGTAGTTGGATGTCGTTATGTTTTAACGACGAAATTAAATGTTGATAAAACTGTAAAGAAAAAGGCGCGATTAGTAGCAAAAGGTTACAGCCAACGATTTGGAGTTGATTATCATAATACATTTGCTCCTGTTGTTCGTTTGGAAACAATTAGGCTTTTGGCAGCGCTTGCAGTTGAACTTGATATGGAAATTCATCAATTAGATATAAATACAGCCTATTTAAATTTCAATTTAGACGAAGAAGTCTACATGCAAATTCCACAGTTATTAGAACAAAGCTTGAAAGAAATTATGAAACATGAAAATGATTGCATTATAAAGAAGCGAGCTGAGAAAATGTTGAATGATTTAGAAGCCGGTGGGGATGTATGCCGACTTAAACGATCCTTGTATGGGTTAAAGCAAGCTGGTCGTCAGTGGAATTTAAGGCTGGACGAGAAACTTAAAACTATGGGACTTCAGCAATCATTAAACGAGCCGTGTCTTTATTTTAGCAATCATGGAGGAATCAAGTTTTTTGTTTGTGTGTATGTGGATGATATTCTTATTGCTTCTCAGCAAAGAGATATCATTGAAAACTTTAAAAAGGATTTATCTAACGAGTTTGAATTAAAAGACTATGGTCTTGTCAAATATATGTTGGGAATTGACATTGTCAAGAGTGACGATTCGATCAAATTATCACAACAACATTATATTGAAAACTTATTGAAGAAATACAACATGGTTCATTGTAAGGAATCAATTACGCCCATGGAAGTAAATAAACAGTTTGAAATAAGTAAGAGCGATGATTGTAAAGAGAAGTGTCCATATAAGGAACTAATAGGTTCGTTAATGTACTTAGTAACAGGGACGAGACCAGACATTGCAAATACAGTGGTCAAGTTAGCACAGTTTACAGATAAGCCAAGTGAAGAATGTTGGAAAGCAGCAAAGCGCGTGCTGCGTTATCTTAAAGGAACTGCACATTACGGCTTGACTTACAAAAAGACAGGTAAGTCGTTATTGGGATACTGTGATGCAGATTGGGGTAACTGTTTATTAGATAGACGCTCGTATTCAGGATACGTTTTTATGTTAGGGGGTGCAAGTATTTCTTGGAAGTCACAAAAACAAAAATGTATTGCGACTTCTTCGTGTGAAGCCGAATACGTTAGTCTATCATTAGCAATGAAAGAGGCTATGTACTTAAATAGTTTGCTCACTGAAGTCGAGTTACAACAATTTGTAAAGGTAACTTTGCATGTTGACAATCAGGGGGCGTTACACTTAGCTAATGATCCTGTATTCCATTCACGTAGCAAACACATTGATATTAAACATCATTTTATAAGGGATGTTATTAAAAATGGACAAATAGAGTTAAAATATCTGTCAACTCAATTAATGATCGCGGATATTTTAACGAAACCATTGCCTAAAGAAAAGCATAATTTATGTGTGAAATATTTAGGACTTTTGTAATATGTTTAGTATCTATGTAATGTTTTATTGTATCATATTATGTAAATACAAATTAAAGGGGGCGTATTGAGAAACATAAAATACTCCTTATTAATTTGTATGTATTCATATTTAGAATGAATATTTAAGAATAATATACTGACATGTTTTTGTATAGTCACTCTTAATAAAAATCTTCATCAACAATCTTCAACAGAAAATTGGACGAATAGAGATTTTCGAGAAGTGAGCATTGTAGAATGTAAACATAGATACTTTTGATACTTGCTTTGTTTGATTGGTTTGCATGAATATATGTAGTTGAGGATCGAAAGAGTGATATAGGCTACTTTTACTAAATCCACGCGGATAGTCTTGTTATAAAATAATAAAAAAAAGACGTGTGGCACTCGGGGACTGCCGCGGTAAAGCTTTGGCATAGCATTTTTTATTAACGCCATCTAGCGGCTCACCGTTAGATGACGTTGATAAAAAATGCGCCATCTAGCGGCTCACCGTAGAGGGGTCCCGTGTCAGGTTATTTTCGTTACGGAATTTCTGGATTCGGTCTCCACGCTGGCCCGCGATAGAAGCTATGCAATAGCTTAAAAACAAGATAGTTCTATCTGCTCTTGCGCCTCTTTTGTTAGCTCTTTAGCCCGTTTCGTATCGGAGTAAAGTTTTCACAGCTCCGCAAGCGAGGTCGAAGAATTTGTCGCTTGCTCAGACAAGCACAACCATTAACTGCGATATAAATAAAGATTAGAGTCCACGGGACAAGCGTTTGTGGTGAGCAGACACAAATGTTCGGTCTGGAAACTTTTGGACGTTCTCACTTATAACAACTTGTTTCGCTTGCTTGAGGCCGTAAAGTCTGGGACAGACGGTAATTTAGAGTAAAAGAGCTTCTAAATAAATTCTGAAACAATACAATTAATAGTAGGTATTGTTTCAGAATACAAAACAACAAATTGTTACAAAAGAATTCTTTTATAACAATTTTTTGTTTTGCAGATTTTGGGTTTTACCTTTAATAGATAAAGGATTCTTGATTTCAAATCGAGACTTACTAATTAGGTAATTATTGAAAAAGTGTTTTTGGGTTTTTTTTACAAGTTTAAAATTAAAACCCGACTATGGTAAAAAGGGATAATATAATGGGATATTTTTGTAATGTAAATTGATAACGAATCGATTGACCTCATTGATCAAAATCGGCTCAGTAGTTTAGGCGCTAAGGTGGAACTTAAAAAGACACATACATACATACATAGACTGCTAAAACCACAAACCTTTTAGCCTTGCCGTGATCGGGTAAAAGAAACATTTGGAAAATAAATTAAGTTGTACAAAATGCGTTTGGAACAGTCGAATGAATCTACCACTGGTTCGGAATGTCTATGAATTTCTCATTAACCTAATCCAATAATGAATGTACCAACCCGTAGAACGGTTCCAGTGAATCTGTCGGTGCCCAAATAAATTATCTCTGATTTGTCACCACAAATCCGAATTTCGATTTGAATTTTGGTATAATTCCGTACAATATCGACGCAAAGTTTCGGATGAAATTCAACAATTTCAATTGGGGAATTCAAAATGGCCGCCGAGACGAAATGAGCGTCGATTTTTGGAAATGTAATAAAAATATTGAAAAGCTTGTTTTTTCGGTGAAACGTGACTGTGAAATTGATTTCAATGTTGAATTTTTATTTAATATTATGTTTTTTGATGTTATTTATGAATAACTAGAACACTTAATTGGATTAGCGACCTATCAGCGACTCACTACTGAGCGAAGTCTCCTCTCAGAGAAAGGTTATCACTGATAACCTTTGGGAGCTATACCTACCTAGAATAGAACAGAATATAATAAAATAGAAATATCTTTATTGGTAGCAATAAACACAAAAATATACACTAGCGGACTAAAACTAGCGGACGTCCGCGACTTCGTCCGCGTTCTTAAATTGTTGAAATTTTTCCTGCATTTTCTTTGCTATAAACCTCACGGAGCCCGAGACCTTTCCAACGAATGCAAAACCGTGGAAATCGGTTCGTGCGTTCTGGAGTTATAGCGTCAGGAAGGAAAACCCGACTTATTTTTATATAGTAGATAAATCAAAATTTAAAAACACAGCTATGATAGGTATAAGATATCGTTACTTTGTACAGCAGTGCAACGCTACCAAAAGGTGAGTCACTCAGCTTGTGTTGGGGCTCCTATAGCCTCACAGACCTAAAACTGGCGAAGCCGCCACGTTTCAAAGCTGTGGGTGCCAGGTGTCCAAACGCTGATTTTCAGTGACCACCTTTAAATGCTGTCTGATAACTCTATCTGATAACTTATCAGCTATAGCTCCCACCACGCTGGTCAAATTCAAATTGGCAATTTCGTCCGCGTGGGGTTAGTTTTTTAAAAATCATGCGAGAAAATTACGGAATTTGTTTTTCCGAGATGAAACCCATACCTACCTGGGACCTGTCCATTCTCCAGGTCCTCCGTTATAGTCCTGCATATGATCAACTCGATATAACTCGATAAAGGTAGCTTATGTGTTGTTCCAGACTATAATCAATTTCTATACCAAATTTCAATCAAATCGATTCAGTCGTTGCGGCGTGATTGAGTAACAAACATCCATCCATACATCCAAACTTTCGCATTTATAACATTACTAGACGACGCCCGCGACTTCGTCCGCGTAGATCAAGGTTTTTCAATTCCCACGGGCACTCTATAATTTTCCGGGATCAAATGTAACCTATGTTTTAATCCTGGGTATGAGCCCATTCCAAATTTCAGTCAAATCGGTTCATTCGTTGTGGCGTGAAGGAGTAACAAACATACACATACACACACACACACACATACAAACTTTCGGCTTTATAATATTAGTGTGAAGTGCGATGTGATAGTGTGATGTGATGTGATGTGATGTGATATTCAGATTAGTAAAGAACTATGCCGCCTTATTTTTTACTTTACCATTAAACAAATGCAAAAAAAAGAGGTTGAATATACAGAAGTGAGGTAAAACGCCACATTTTTAATACAATTTCTGCATCGTTTCGAGTTCCGCTTCCTGCAAAAAAACTCATAGGAGCCCGCCATAAAAGTCCCGCTATTTCTTCAGGCGTAAAAACGTCGCTTCAGCTTTTAAACCAAAGAGAATGCGGCCGCCAGGCTAAATTGCATTAGCGATGTCTCATAAATCCAAATTGTTTTCAGTCCTAAAACACTCTCTAGTGCAGGCAATAATTTTCAAGTCGTCTTCATGCTTCCATCAATAAAATCAAACAAGAAAAGGTAAGAGTTATTTTGCTATAATCCGCCAACAGAAAAAAATCTGTATCTTACCTTCCCAACTAAGCAAGAAAGCCATGTTCCTAAGCAAGCAATGCCACCACCACTCACATGCACCACCACACAAGACTTTTATACTACTCCGCATACGCACACTGCAGGCATCGACAGTTTCAGATAGTTTATCTAGAACTTTATCGATACTTGAGCGATACCCCAAGTTCTTAATCAATAGTTTCTCTTCTATAACATATCAAGTCTACAACACTATGCGCTATAATTATTTATCTTTCTTTCAATTCACGAAGGTTCGTGAGCTTTACGTGTGGTTACGTCGCGTACAGGCACATTGCGTAAGTGTGCGTGCCTGTCAGGAGCCTAGGCGGCAGCGAGCTTTCGCTCACACTTATATAGATACGACAAACACAACCATGAGCCGCGTACCCTCGTGAATTGAAAGAACTATGCCTAAATAAGCTGCCCAAAACACTATTCCCTCGTTGAATTGCGAGGCTTAGCTGTTTGGCTAAATATGCGCCAGCTCTTTGGTCATCTAAGGCGTGGATCAGTCTTCGTTATTTTACAATGGCCAGTAGTTTTATTAACGCAAAATCTAGAAATTCAACGACATTTTCGTGTATTCATAATCAATGATCACGGATTTATTGAAGTGTGCATGAATTGTTTATGTATTCCGTTCCGGGACACAACTTTTTTGCCCGCTTGCATATTAATTGCGCCCGGGAGCAGCGGCAACATTTGGCAGAAAATAATTCACGTCTAGCACCAAAGGGCGTCTCTATTTACTCCATATGTCAAACAATTAAACCGCACAATTTATTTTACTTAACGCAAGGGAAATTCGTCCAATTTTCCCGCCCAATATACCGAAGAAAAATGGTAACCAATGAAAAATCTCTCACTGTAACGTAATGGCACCATATATTTGAAGTACGTCGTCAAAAGGGACATTGGTGTTATGTATTATGATTGGGGGACCGTTGTGCCCAAGGATTTTAACGGTGGGGAAAATTGTGTCAAACCTTGGACGATTTGTTTTATTTCAAGCGGTCGACCACATCACTATATAAGGGGCTAGTTGAACATCAGATAAGGTTCACGTTACATTATTTTTTCAAGAATATTAGCGATGCTGTACATGAGTTATATTCTCCTCTCTCCTCCAAATAAATGGAGAGCTTGAGTTAGGAGTGGGTACGACAATAGTGCAACGGGTGGGGATCGAAACGTCGACCTTTCAGTACATTGGATTGACGAAGTCGAGGACAGAAGCTAGTTGGTTAAGAAGAAGAAGAAGAAAGGACTCCAAAGCCTATCTTCTATTCAAATACCAATTTAGATCACCGTTTCCAGCTTTACCAAAACCACATTTACCAAAACTCAGATTTGGTTATGATTCCATAACCAAACCAAATCCGGAATTATTGATCCTTTTGTTTGAATTGCCTTAACCTTATGTCTATCCTTACTAATCCTTATCCTTATTAATATTATAAATGCAAAAGTTTGTTTGTTTGTTGGTTTGTTCGTCAATCACGCCGCAACAAAGCAACGGATCGACCTGATTTGCATGGGTATAGTTAAGGACCGGAAGAGTGACATGGGCTACTTTTTGTCCCGGAAAATGGAAGAGTTCCCGCGTGATTTTTAAGAACTAAATCATCGCGAGCGAAGCCGCGGAAATGAAATAGTTGGTTGATAAAAAAGGAGAAAAAGAGATTCCAAATCCTGTCATCCCTCCAGATACCAACTAAGATCACCGTTTCCAGCTTTACCAAAACCACATTTACCAAAACTCAGATTTGGTTATGATTTCATTACCATAAGCAAATCCGGGCTTATTAAAAATTCTTGTTTACGTAGAGGGCTCATCCATCAAGGGATGATTAATGTCGAATACATTATTTATCAGCGCGCCGCCATTCAAGATTCCATTACAGCGTGAGAAGCGAAAACGTTGCTTATTTTATTGATAATTTGCTACTTTGCAAGTGTTAATTGGCGACGTTGAGCTGAGCTTAGTTTTGAAATGGCTATGACAAGTTAGTCCTTGACTGCGATCTCACCTGATGGTAAGTGACGATGTAGTCGAAGATGGTAGCGGATTAACTTGGAAGGGGTATGGCATTGTAAAATTAACCAATACCCTAATCTGTTTCTACACACCATCGTACCGGAACGCTTAATCGCTTGGTGGCTTGTCTTTGACTGTAGGGTGGCTTAGCCAGCGATAACGTCAGCGTGGAGTTCGGTTTTTGAAAATATTTTTGACGACTTCCCTGGCACAGTGGTCAGCGCTGTAGTTTTATAACTGAGAGGTTTGGTCCCAGCAGGGGCAATTTGGGAATTTATAATTTCTAAATTGTCTCTGGTCTGGTGGGAGGCTTTGGCCGTAGCTAGTTACCACTCTACCGTGGTTGAAAATTTTCGCATTTATAATACAAATTCAAATTCAAATTTAAAATTTATTTATTTCATGTAGGCTTCCTTGTAGCACTTATCACACGTCATAAATCTACCATCGGTTCGGAATACAGATTCTGCTGAGAAGAACCGGCAAGAAACTCAGCAGTTGCTCTTTTCAAAAAATGAAACTATTTTACAATGAGTAACCAAACTAAGCTATGTATACAGTGCTTCCACAGTGAAGCTTCAAAAATGCAATACATATAATCCAATACATGTCAACATGGGAAGACAAAGCAGACCCATTCCCGTTGGTGGCACCCATAGTAAGGATAATATAATTGTTGTAGTTTCCAAACTGTATGATTGCCAAGCCATGGCGTGACATAGTGTCTTCAGAAAACTTGGAACAGCATAAAATTTCTGTAAAGTTATGAATAGTTTGCTGTTTATTAAAATTGTGAGCAAGACTGCTGCAGGGAAATCAACTACTTCTAAGAAACTCGGTGTCGAAGTGAACCAACTATTTCTTTAAAATAAATTGGATCGTGAAAGAACCAAGAACCAAGAATATTGAGTCTAGATATTGCAGCAACAGTATTTTATTAATATTATAAATGCGTAAGTGTGGATGTATGGATGGATGTTTGAATGAATTAATGGATGGATGGATGGGGATGTTCGTTACTCAATCTCGCCGCAACCACTGAACCGAATTGGCTGTTTGGCCCAGAGATAGATTACAGTCGAGAATAACGCATAGGCTACGTTTTATCAATTACTCGCCAATAGATACAAAACTCAACTAGATCTAGACTCAAAACTTCAGGTATTAGATCAATACTTCAGGTATAACATCAATACACAGTTTTAGTATGTTTTGCAACGATAATCTCTACCAGCCAGTTATTCTAATGAACGAAAATATTCCAAACACACGCTATTTGGCTAAGCCTCAACCGAAACTGAGTTTTTAGATTGTGTCAATTTATTTGTGACCTGTTTCCGGTTGAACAATTTGGAAAAACAAACGGATGGTCACCGCGTTGTTCCGTTTTGATTGAATTCGGTGAATAAAAAAACATCGTCGGTTAGATTTCCAATCTACAATTGTGTAGGAGTATTGGAGGATTGTATATAATATCATCGTAGGAGTAACTGGTTTGATCTGATTTGGGGAATCATAAAAATCAAATCTAAATAAATAAAAGGAAAAGGTGACTGACTGATCTATTAACGAAGGGGCCCAAGTCTGCTATTGCGATTGTAGTTCAATTGTCTATCAATGACACCCCAATTGCTACTTTTAGCAATTTTGGTAGTCTACTAATTCAATGGCGTCACAATTGTTTTCCGATGGTTTGCCACTGACACATCTAGCTTTGAATCTAGCTTAAATAAACGTTTTTAATATGTAGTTTTTTTTGAAACTCATTTCGGCAAACGCTTTTCAAGCTAATGGCAATACCTGGGTATCATTGAATTACAATCCAATTATAAGAAATCGAACGACCATTGTAAGTTTAGTAGACTACGAAATTTTGGACCAATGATAATTGAATTGTAGTTGTATTGCGGTTCAATGACAATGACATGTAAAATAGCAGACTTGGGACCCAGGTCAAACCACTAGACGGATGTTGAAAGGCATACAGATAGTATAATAAGTCTATGTAGACAGATAACTTTAACTTTTTTTTTATTCGATGAGAAGATAGCCCTTGACTGCGATGTCACCTGATGCACCTGATGTCACCTGAGTGACGATGCAGTCTAAGATGGTAGCGGGATAACTTGGAAGCGGTATGGAAGTGTGCATTCAATCTATACCCCTAATCGGTTTCTACACGCCATCGTGCCGGAACGCTAGATCGCTTGACGGCACGTCTTTGACGGTAGGGTGGTAACTAGCCTCGGCCAAAGCCTCCCACCAGAGAAATACGTCATAACAGCTATCTACATGTCAAATAGCCTGATCCGTCCAGTGGTTAGTGCTGTGTGTTGATAGATCAGTCAGTCACCTTGTCTTTTAATATAATTTAGACAGAAGGTAGTAAGATATGTAACAAGTATAATATATATGTAATATGTATACATGTATATTATATGTACATCCTCTCAACAAGCTGTTAAGGGCTCAAGGGCCTGGAGGAAACAAGGGGCTCTTAGCGGATTGAATCGTCGAGCAGGCATTCGTCGCGCTATTCAGTTTACGAATAGCTCCTTATTTTGTATAGACTACAAAATACACAGACACATTTTTTAAAGAATTTTATAAGTAAAACCTTTCCTCGTAACTCAGTCCGACTAGAGTTATATGCTTTTTTAAATTCCTTGGGAAATGTTTGTTCTCAAGTACACCCATGCAAAAATCACGTCACGTCGCTCTGTTTCAAACGAATTCTTTTAAACAGAATAGAACTTGACCAATATAGATATCTTCCTTCTCCTCTAAATAAGCGAAAAGCTTGTGTTAGGAGTGGGTACGACATTAGTGCAATGTTCATTCATTCATTTCAACCCACCGCCGGCCCATTATAGCATAAAATTGGCCATTCTTGAATGAACAGTCCCTCATGCTGGCCAAAAGAGGATTGTCAGTTTTCACACACCTTCATAATTTGTGTGAAGAACACAATAATTATGTTCTCATGAATATTACCGAGAGCTCTCAGGCATGCAGATTTGCTTACATGTATGCATGTACATTTCATGTGGCATGTAGTTTTTATCACCGATTATTGCGAGCGACACGCACACATTCACAGTTCGGGCCAAATCCGAGTCGGGCCGAAAAGTGGACGGGTTCTTAAAGCATGTGATATTATTTATAATTACTTAAAACACACTTAGCTCCAAAAAGTCTCTTTTTTCCAAGAACTCTTTTTTTTCAGGAGAAAAAAGTATCCTATATCCATCTCCTGTACGCACTCTATCTTGGCTATTAATTTGACACATACATGTTATATGTAATGTAGTATGTAATACTATTTCAAATGCAAAGTATTCATATATGTGTAATGATCTGTTAGGGCTTCCAAACCAACCAGTTATTTATTATAACAGTAGATATATTGATGTCGGTTTAAATTTTCGTAAGTTACAGTTTGTTTTTGATTTCCTAGCATATGTATTGGGTGCACGGATAAACAGGAATTTCTCATGCATCCATAAATGGGTGTGAACGGACCCACAGGCAATCAGTGGCAAGTTTACTAAGCTCTATGCTTACATTGGTCTGTGATGCGTGTCACGTCATTTTGGCGAAATTGTTGTCGTCAGAAGACTTAGTTCCCGTAACAATGTACAGACAGTACAATTTTTCCTCAATCATATTTTATTGTTTTTTTTTGTAAGCCTTTCATATAAACGATTTTCAACCGACTTCAAAAAAAGAGGTTATGACCCGTATATGTTATATTATTATATAATATAATGGAACATTGTGTGCATAGCCTAGTTCTTTTTAACAATAATTGTAAAAAAATTTTTTTGAAAAGAGCAACTGCTGAGTTTCTTGCCGGCTCTTCTCAGCAGAATCTGCATTCCGAACCGGTGGTAGATTTTTGACGTTTCATAAGAGCTACAAGTTGGCCTACATGAAATAAATAAATTTTGATTTTGATTTTGATTTGATTTTGAACTGCAAAATATTCACTTATGATAATAATCTATTAGGGCTTTCAAACAAATATGTATATAAAATTTAATTCATGTACTAATGCATGTATGTTTTATTTGTCCACGCATTTCTTCGAAACCTTTAATCGTATTGTGGTCATTCTTTTTAATTTATTTACATTTACTTGACCTTAGGGAACAGTAAAGATTTCATCTAAATCAGTTCAGCAGTTTTCAAGACACTTTTCCTTTTTCAGTTATTCTTTATTTCGATAATATTATAATATTGAAGTCGGTTTAATTTTTCTTAAATTACAGCTTGTTATAATATAGAAACTATACCTATTACAGCTCCTAATTGTCAGCAAGCTTTGATTTTTATTGCAAAAGTTTCCGTGATCACGTCAACTAGCTATCTTCGAGAAAAGTTGGGGAAAACTTGCGAAGTTATAAAAGTTCAGCCAACTAAATAAAAATTAATGACTAAACTGTTACTTTGTAAAATATTATTTATAGGTTGTCTATTTTGCTATCAATTTAGCAGGAGTTTGTAACCTATTAGAGTAAATTGTGCATAAATAAATATGATTCAGAAGAAAATGACAGAAGGGCTCCTGTCATTTTCATACAAAATTTCTTCACCTTTACTATTCGAAAGTTAAAATTTTCGTGCTTAGGCTACTATATGTGGTTTGAGCTATGCGTTGATAGATCAGTCAGTCAGTAAGTCAATCAGTCAGTCAGTCAATCGGTCAGTCAGTCAGTCAGTAACCTTTTCCTTTTATATATTTAAGATTAGGTGTAAAAATTATAAGTACTGACTGTTTCCCCAAATTAATTTTATTAATAATAATTAATTAAGAAACAAATACGAATATTTTGAACTGATAGATATATTCTGTATATTCGAAGTACAGTACAAAAAAGGAAGTAAGAGGTTACATACGCCTGTATTATTATACTTTGATTGACTGATAGACTACTGGCCCGGTCCAAAAATGGATGGGTCATCTGAACCACCAGGTGACCTATATAGGACGATATAAGAGCATAAAATAATACGATTCAGCAATATGCCGTCACTTGTAAGCTGTCCAACTGAGTGCTGGTGAGAATTGAAAAGTGCAGGTAGAGGGAGTACATTTTGGTCATATATTTTTGTACGGCATTTTTACCATCGATAGATCCATGAAAAATAATAAGAAAGCGCGCAGTGCCGTACAAAAATGTGGATCCACAAAGTCGGTAAACTTTTTTGATTTTCTGAAAATTTCCAGGGTAAATTTGGTCATTTGATTCTGTACGGCATCAGCTTCATACTGTTTCAATACAGCTTCTAATCCATTATTCCGCAACGCCGTACAAAAATCATGCGACAAGGGAAAAAAATCGAGGGTTGCAACCCCCTCTCTTTTCGTGGTCCAGGGGGTAATTTGATACAACATAAAATTAATTTATTTTGAAAGTATTTTATGCATAGATAATATTTTTTTACATGCCGTACATTTTCGTTGGTCCAAAGTTTTGTAGGGGAAAAAAAACTCGAGGACCTCAACCCCTACAAAACTTTGGACCAACGAAAATGTACGACATGTAAAAAAATATTATCTATGCATAAAATACTTTCAAAATAAATTAATTTTATGTTGTATCAAATCACCCCCTGGACCACGAAAAGAGAGAGGGTTGCAACCCTCGATTTTTTCCCTTGTCGCATGATTTTTGTACGGCGTTGCGGAATAATGGATTAGAAGTTGTATTGAAACAGTATGAAGCTGATGCCGTACAGAATCAAATGACCAAATTTACCCTGGAAATTTTCAGAAAATCAAAAAAGTTTACCGATTTTGTGGATCCACATTTTTGTACGGCACTGCGCGCTTTCTTATTATTTTTCATGGATCTATCGATGGTAAAAATGCCGTACAAAAATATATGACCAAAATGTACTCCCTCTACCTGCACTTTTCAATTCTCACCAGCACTCAGTTGGACAGCTTACAAGTGACGGCATAGTGCTGAATCGTATTATTTTATGCTCTTATATCGTCCTATATAGGTCACCTGGTGGTTCAGATGACCCATCCATTTTTGGACCGGGCCAGTAGTCTATGACGCATAGTGTCGCACGGTGCTTGTATTTTATCAAAGTATTTTATTGAAGCTACCAGAGTATGTTTTTAATGTTATTCTTTCTGTTATTCTTTGACGTGCTGTCAGAGATGTTTTTAATGCGAATTTTTCTCTGAAAAGTGCAGACTGCAATTTTATCTTAAGAATTGTCGTTTAACTCGTCTTCTCAAACGTTACAAAGGAAGTAAAATAAAATAATGTTTGTTGTACCTACTTGTAACAACAACGCCGGAATAATGGCAACAGTGTTCTAGTAAACGTTTATAGTTGTTCAATAGTTTTCATAGAGTGTTAGGAGAAATAACGACTTCGTTATTTTTTATTCTAATGTGAAGTTAGCGCTTGGTCTCCTAGTGGTTCAGACTTCAGTCCCCTGATTCTGTAACTCAGTGCCTATCAAAAAATGAAAGCCACTGATATATATTTTTTATCCATTGAAGATTTACTATGAAAAAGTAAATGATAGATCTCTTCAAACCTTCAATGGATAACAAATGCCTATCTTCGTTGATAGCCACTGAGTTACAGAATCAGCCCCAGAATTCGGCCCGTTTTTCGAAGGGTTGTATGTTCGATCACAGGAACGCAAATCTGACTTTTCGGGTTTATGTGCGTTTTAAGGAATTAAACAGCACTTGCGTCAGCGGATAATAAAGACATCGTGAAGAAACCTACACGCCTAAGAGTTCTCCACAACGCTGTCAAAGGTGGGTGAAACCTGTCAGTCTACATTTGGCTAGCGTGGTGGACTATGGCTGTAGTATACTCAAACAATAGCAGTCAAGTATATAGTCTGTATATAGGAACGCACACTTCAGGCACACACAATGTGTGTCACCCAACCGACGTGCTGTTCGACCCGTGGTCTAAGCACGACTGACTAATAACTCTAATGGCGCCTGTATTTGTAACATGTTTCCTACAATAATCATAGACTACCTTCTGTATGCTACAATGGCCTAAACCTGGCCTATACCCAGTCTTGTGCCGGCGATGGATTAATATGAATGTAATGATGAAAGTTGGAGATACAGTACCCGACAGTAAATAAAACACATCGAGCCCTATAAACACAATCGGCTGCCTACGCTTTGTAGAATTCCGTCTCTGCCGTTCTGCTACTTCGTGCGACACAGACGACGCTCAACGAAGGTGATAAAATTGCCATGTAATAGATAAGTTACAATAGCCCTCTCGACTCACGCCAATAGCGGCTTTACACGGAGATTAACCATCAGAGAGATGACACAGGTGTATGCGCAAACAAGGGTGCACTCTCTTATCCCTCACTTTCATAGTCCGATGAGACAGCAAATCCGACACGACCAGCGAGAGATCAGACACAGGATCGACGGCTTTACGTGCTTTCCGAGATATGAGGGTGACATACCGCTCACCTTCTAACTCCGGGCCTACTGAGAATCTTTTTGAAGAAAAACCGGGCATCGAACCCGGGACCTCTTCATCCGCATTCCATGTTAACCACTAGACCAACGAGGCAGTTTACCGCGTACAAGTACGAGTAATTCCACCACATATATTTTTTTTTATTCGATGACAAGATAGCCCTTGACTGCGATCTCACCTGATGGTAAGTGACGATGCAGTCTAAGATGGTAGCGGGCTAACTTGGAAGGGGTATAGCAGTGTAAATTCAACCCATACCCCTTATCGGTTTCTACACGCCATCGTGCCGGAACGCTAAATCGTTTAGCGGCACGTCTTTGACGGTAGGTGGTAACTAGCCACGGCCAAAGCCTCCCACCAGACCAGGCCAGAGACAATTTAGAAATTATAAATTCCTAAACTGCCCCCGCCGGGAATCGAACCCGAGACCTCCCAGTTATAAGACCACAGCAGTCACCACTGCGCCAGGGAGGTCGTCAAAAACGAGTAATTCCACCACATATCGTACCCCATGACCCGTTTCCCATCTCTCACGTGACGCACACTAAAACCTTTAGTCTTATTGCTCGCTTCCATATATCTTTTTGCATCAGCAACCCCGCCAAGCGAAATATATCCCTCCGCTAACACCGTAGACTCCATATTTGTATCCTATTTATTTCATCCGCATTACACTGACACAGTGATAAATTGCCCGGGCGTAGAGACAAATTTGATATCGTATCCCGGAACAAGCGTTGGTCTCATTATGTGGTATTTTTTATTAATAATATGGCACAACATGGTTACATATCGAGATTGAGCCTAAAGAGAGATCGACAGTGTCATCCTAACTAATATCCTTACTTCCTTACTAATATTATAAATGCGAAAGTAGTGCGAAAGTGTGTTTGTTGGTTTGTCCTTCAATTACGCTGCAACTGAGCTACGGATCGACGTGATTTTTCGCATGGGTATAGTTGAGGATCTGGAGAGTGACATAGGCTACTTTTTATCCCGGTAAATCAAAGATATTCCGCGGGATTTTTAAAAACTAAATCCACGCGAGATAATCCGTCAACCAGCGAATTAAAATAAGCTTCATTCGCTGCCGTCAACTAGTAAATGATAATAATTTATAATCAATTAACTTTTGCCCGCGAATTCGTCAGGTGATGTTTTTAAAAATGTCTGTTTTTCCGACATAAAAGGTAGCCCATGTTGCAAAAATTCACGTCAACTCACTCTTATTTTTCACTGAGGCACTCAAAGGAGGGTAATGTGTTTATCAGTCTATGTATATATGTATGTGGTGCTCTGGAGACCAAACGCGTGGGCCGATTTTGATGATTCTTACGTCAATCGAATTTGTGTTAATCTTGGGAGTGTCACTTAAGACATGACAGTAATCAAAATTCAATATGGCGACCACCAGACGCTAAGGCCCCTATCCCACTGGTGTTATGCGAGCGTTAGCGTTTCTTCAACGTCTGCGCAGCGTCAACGTCGCGTTGACGCGACGTCAACGTTGTACACTCGCTGAACGCAACGTCAACGCTAACGCTCGCATAGCGCCAGTGGGATAGGGGCCTATATTGTGAAAAAGAAAAAATGAAAGTCGACGAACTCTATTAAATGGGTTATCATTGAATAGGTATTTCAAAATCATTGTTCTTTGATCATTTTTCATTTTGAATGACTATTTACGATCTATGACAATTTAAAGTTGTAAAATTTCAATTGATTTCCTTTATAGTTGGGTTTTTTATTCCCTTTCAATTGCTTATTGCGATTGTATTGCTGCTGAATTGCTGCAAAAAGTTGCCGTGGCTATATCCCTTAATCATTTGCAACTAGGTCAAAATATGTACAATATTGACACCAAAAGTCCCATCGGCACAATAGAAAAATTCTCATAAATTTCCCTACCCCTTATCTGGTCGTATGAGAAAATTCCTCATGTGACATAATGGTACATAATGGTACCTCCAACCACGGCGTCAAGCGGACATGGGGTATTATTTATTATAGCGGACATTGATATACTAAACACCTAGATCTACCTAGATAAACGAAGTCAAAGCAAAAAGACATAAAATAAATGCGAAAGTGTGTTTGTTTATTGGTTTGTTGGTTTGTTCTTCAATCACGTTGCAATAGAGCTACGGGTCGTCGTAATTTTTTGCATGGGTATAGTTGACGACCTGGAGAATGATAAAGGCTACATTTAATCCCGGAAAATCAAAGAGTTTCCGCGAGATTTCAAAAACTAATTTCACGCGGACGAAGTCGCGGGCATCATCTAGTTTAAAATAAAGCGTAGTAACAAAAAATGTTAGAGTTATTTTGCTGTAATCCGCCAACAGAAAAAAATCTGTATGGTCAAACATGCAGTTATAAGCTAAGCACCGCTTACCTCCCCAACCAAGCAATAAAGCAAAGTTCCCAAGCAAGCAATGCCACCACCACTCACATGCACCACCACACAAGACTTTAATACTACTCTCGACGCACGTTTCGCCCCGACACCGGAGCATCCTCAGGAGATATCGACTTTACAATGCTGTATTGTCTAGTGACGTGTGTGTGAAATGTGCGGTATTATATACTATTTTTATCCCCGCTACTGTTGCCCCGCCCACTACCCCCCGAACTCCCCTCGGACCCCCCCGGATTCGCCCCTTCGAATAAACGGAGTAACGGTGAATTTGAAACATTGATTTCATTGATTCATTGATTCCGTTTATTCGAAGGGGCGAATCCGGGGGGGTCCGAGGGGAGTTCGGGGGGTAGTGGGCGGGGCAACAGTAGCGGGGATAAAAATAGTATATAATACCGCACATTTCACACACACGTCACTAGACAATACAGCATTGTAAAGTCGATATCTCCTGAGGATGCTCCGGTGTCGGGGCGAAACGTGCGTCGAGAGTAGTATTAAAGTCTTGTGTGGTGGTGCATGTGAGTGGTGGTGGCATTGCTTGCTTGGGAACTTTGCTTTATTGCTTGGTTGGGGAGGTAAGCGGTGCTTAGCTTATAACTGCATGTTTGACCATACAGATTTTTTTCTGTTGGCGGATTACAGCAAAATAACTCTAACATTTTTTGTTAATCATGAACTTCCGCAAAGTAACGCCTGACTCTATCCAATATAAAGCGTAGTGTAAATAATATTATTACTTGAAAAGAAAATTTATTTTTATTTATTTATTGTATTTAAACTTATATTCAATTGCACACTAGATAAAGTCGATAAGATAATGAAGACAGTAACATATACTAGCTGTATCAAGTTAGAGTACCTACCTAATTTAATTAGCGAATAAGACCAGACAAGCAAATAAACCGTACGTGGTTTCGGCTGGATTTAGTAGTTAGTGGAGTTGTAATTTTTGATATTTTTTTGTATTATAAATAAATAAAAATAAAAAAAGACAGGTGGCACTTGGAGACTGCCGCGGTAAAGCTATTGCATAGCATTTTTATCAACGCCATCTAGCGGTGAGAGGAGTCCCGTGTCAGGTTATTTTCGTTACGGAATTTCTGGATTCGGTCTCTACGCTCACGGCCCGCGATAGAAATTATGCAATAGCTTAAAATAAAAAGGAGTTCTATTGAACTCTGAGTCTTTGGTTTCTTGTGTCAATGGTGACCGACCCTCCCATGACCCTTAGGATGTTAACAATGGGGAAAATAATGTCAAAGCTTGACATACTATCATCTTTTAATGTCAGATTACCTTATCTCCTAGAGCCGTGATCGTCTCATGGTTAGGATTGCGGTCTGTTATTCGGATGGTCTTGGATTCGATCCCGGGCACGCATCTCTGACTTCTCAAAGTTTTTTTTTTTTTATTCGATGACAAGGTAGCCATTGACTGCGATCTCACCTGATGGTAAGTGACAATGCAGTCTAAGATGGTAGCGGGCTAACTTGGAAGGGATATAGCAGTGTAAACTCAACCCATATCCCTAATCGGTTTCTACACGCCACCGTGCCGGAACGCTAAATCGCTTGGCGGCACGTCTTTGACGGTAGGGTGGTAACTAGCCACGGCCAAAGCCTCCCACCAGACCAGACCAGAGACAATTTAGAAATTATAAATTCCTTAATTGCCCCCGCCGGGAATAGAACCCGAGACCTCCCAGTTATAAGACCACTGCGCTCACCACTGCGCCAGGGAGGTCGTCAAAGTTATGTACGTTTAAGAAAATAAATAGCACATAGGTATATAGACACTAGTTAAGTTACATTTTAAGTAACTCTATGCTGCCCTCGTAATTGAAAACACAGTAACTTAAAGGTAACTTCTATTTAACTTACTGTGTTTTCAATTTCGAGGGCAGTATGTGTAAGTCTGTGTACCTATTCTTTTTATGTAAAATGTTATGTCAAATGAATAAACAATATTCTATTCTGTTCTAAATAATTATTTTTAATGTAACTTTCTAAAGTGTATACCTTGTAAATATTTTATCTGTCGAAAGCCTTTTGCTTTTTAAAAACTGCTTTTATAACGGCAAAAGCTAAAATATTACTGGTATAAACTGGAAGAAATAGGCGAGATGTTTTTCAAAGGAGAAAAATTCTAAATGATGCAGAACGGGTAAAAATGGGCCTTCTCAGTGTTCTTTGATATGAAATAGAAGTAAAAATGTGAGTTTAGTATTGCACTGATATTCATTAATTCATTTTAAATTTAATGCTTTCGTACCTACTAAAATAATAATAATAATAAAGATTTTTATTAAAAGTACCATACTTTTCTATTTTCTTATTTGAGGCCTGCGTATTCTGTAATATTATTGCAAATATATATTCAAATTCAAATTCAAAATTTATTTATTTCATGTAGGCTACCTTGTAGCTCTTATGACACGTCATAAATCTACCACCGGTTCGGAATGCAGATTCTTCTGAGAAGAGCCGGCAAGAAACTCAGCAGTTGCTCTTTTCAAAAAATAAAATAATTTTACAATAAGTAACCAAACTAAGCTATGTATACAGTGCTTCCACAGTGAAGCTTCAAAAATGCAATACATATAATCCAACATATGTCAACATGGGAAGACAAAGCAAACCCATTCCCGTTGGTGGCACCCGCTCACGAGCACGACGCATGATCCAGCCGTTGCTTCGCTCAAGTATATTTGAGGGAACGTAACAACTCGCACCACACGACACCATCACAGAAATGTTGAAGAGAGCATGACATACTTAGGCCACCCATGCTAAGAGTTAAGACATCTAATTGAGTAACAACATTAAAATACTCATTTTAAGACATGACCGAGACACAAATAAAGTAGAAACACAGTTAATGTTATTATTGTTCGAGAGGACAACTGCTGACCAGATTTCTCACCGGCTAGTGTGGATAGAAATGTGAAATCCACTAATAACCAGAAATTACCCTCCATTTGCTTCTATGAAAACTTTGGTTGACAACGGCGCCCCCTGTCAAATAAAGCTTTCAATTCATAAACTTTTAATATTTGGTCATAGTTTAAAATTCATAAGAATTGGACTTTTTCAATATAATAGTTCGGAATTCATAATGCAAGTTCAGTAAATTCATCCAAGTTAACTCGGGGTTGGTAACATCTTAAAATAACGTAACCACTTTCTTTTGTACAGTATCTATCTGCGAGTTCATTCGAGGGTCCCTTGAAACTTCAGGAGATAAAAATACATCCAAGCGATCAAAGGGAAAGAATTGGGCAACAATAAATCTACTTACCAGTAGAAGAAACCTGCTGTAACATCCCTCAATTACACCGAAGGGTCGGCAATTCACTTAAACAAGCGGCTCCCTTGATAATACCGCCTTGGGACCTCATGATTTATGAGTTTATCAAACTTGGGCGTTACACTAGTTATATTATCTCAAAAATAATATTCAAAAAAGTATTTACCGAGCTGAAGATAATAGAGTAATATTCTCTTCAGCGACATAGCTCAGCGAGTTGCGAAACTGAAGTGGAAGAGAGATGATGGTCGATGGGTCCCAAGGTGCTGGAGTGGCGACCCCGCATCGGGAAGAGCAGTGTTGGCAGACCCCCCACTAAGTGGACCGACGACATCAAACGAGTCGCAGGGAGCCGCTGGATTCAGGCGGTGCAAGACTGAAGCCTGTGGAGGTCCATGCAAGAGACCTATGTCCAGCAGTGGACGTCTATCGGTTGATGAAGAAGAAGAAGAATAATATTCTCTTCTCTCCTACAAATAAGTGGAAAACTTATGTTAGGAGTGGGTACAACAATAGTGCAACAGATGGTAACCGAACCATTTTATCCATTTGTAATCAGTTTTATAAGATTTACTAGGTGATGCCGCGACTTCGTCTGCGTGGATTAAGGTGGACCCCCACACTTGATGGCCTTAGACTACCTAGTGCACAAGTGTGCCCGCAAACACAGGTGCTCTCTCTATTTCCTCACTCTCATATCGTCCGATGAGACGGAGAACCCGACACGACCGGAGAGAGATCAGGCGAACCGACGCCTTTACGTGCTCTCCGAGGCACGGGGGTGACTCACCACCGACTTCCTAACTCCAGGCTAGTACTACTTATCAGAAAACCCAATACATTTTTGGCCCGACCAAAAATCGAACCCGGGACCTCATCATCCGTAGTCGAACTTGCTAACCACTAGGTCAACGAGTTATGCGCTCAGTAGTCAGCTCTTGTGTGGTCGCTGTAGAATACTTACGTCTCCTGAGGATACTCCGAAAAAAAACGAAAGAATACTAAGTTCAATGTCGTAAACCACATACTTTATATGGATAACAAAGATCATTGTACCTACCTGTTACGTTGTAAGTTTGGACACTCTTTTTCTATACAAGTATTTGAAGGGCTTCGGGGGAAAGGAGAGCTTTTAGTTGATTGAATTGTCGAGCACCGATATCGAGCGCTATTCGTTCACGAACGGCCCCATATTTCGTTCGCAACATAGATAAGGTCTTGAGAAAGTTGTCGTAGTACATGCATCATTGATGATTTTGAGACATAAGCTCACTGAGTCTTGCTTGATTGGATTTTTGCTATTACAAAATCTTGTGTTATTACTAGTTTGTGCTCGCGACTTCATCCCTACATCACAACGATAAAAATGAAAATGGACGCGAAAATTTGACGTGCAAGAAAAATGTCCGACTGTTGACTTGACGTGCAGCACACGGTTTTTAAACCCCGCCTACTAGGGCACAAAATTTAATCCCCGCCTACTAGGACTCAATTTTTGTTGGGGTCATTTTTTTAACCAAGTTAGACTTCCTTACTTATCATTTATTCGTAGCTTCATCCGCGTGGAGTTACGAATAGGTTTTAAAAATACCACGGGAGTCCTCCTGTTTTTTGGGATAAACTGTCTGCAAGTCTTCAACCTTGCAAAAGTCACTTCGATCCGTTGCTGAGTGATTAAAGGACCAACCAACAAACAAGTAAACTTTCGTATTTACAAATATGAAAGTTCACTTGTTTGTGGATAAAGGTTTCTTATATTCTCGTGGGAAGTCTTTAATTTTCTGGGATAAAATATAGCCCATGTGTAAATATAGAGACCTATCCCAGTCAAATTTGTTCATTCATTGTGGCGTGATGGAGTAACAAACAACATACATACACACACATACAAACCTTGCGCCTCTATAATTAGGAGCAATAATATGGAGAGAGCTGATGATTGAGGATTTCGGAGACGGGTAAGGAGCATGGCCAGGATATTGAAGATAGGTGGGGAGTATTCCAACAAAAATCACTCGAAACGAACTCATCCAATTGGCAGTGAACTAAAAAAAAATTCAAAATGGCGTACCTATTTTAGATAGTGGCCATAAAAAATTCGAAAAAGATGATCAAGACCCGAAGATCTATATTACTTGGTGAACAGGAAAACCGCGGTTCGCTTTAGCGAGCCGCGCACCCACGCGCCCTTCTAGTATTAATATATGGTGTGCTTAGAAAGTGTAAAAAACTCACTAAATTTTGCTCGTGACTTAGTTTTTTATTCGATGACAAGTTAGCTGTTGATTTAACTTGACCTGATGATAATTGACGATATAGTCCAATATTCGGATTAAGTTGGAAGAGTTACTTAAGTAACTGTTTGATAAATATAGATACTCCGTGCAGATTCAGCCAATATGGCGGGTCGTATCGACTTCCGTTTCCGGTGCTTTGAAAGGTTTAGGAAATTCCCGGTATTGAGTGAAACGCTTAGCTGAGACTAGCAATTTTATCATTTCCTCCTTCTTATAAAATCCTATTACATTTGCCCAATTTTTGGTATTCTTAAGCGGGCCAATTTATTTTTACACTGTAAGGAATTTTAATACGATTTTGCGGTTAAGGCTGTACGGATTACCTACTAGCTGTTACCCGCGGCTTTGCTCCCGCCACGCCGTCTATTAAAGTAATCCGAAGTGGTGATTCCCATGTAAAATTAACAATTTTGATTTTTTCAGTTTTCAACTGTTCTTTTCGATTTTGCCCATTTTTTTTTTACTGTCTGTATTAGAGCGAACAAAATAAAAATAAAAATTCAAAATTCCAGCCATTTTTAACGAACAGCAACTGATTTTTTACCGACTTTAAAATAGCAGGAGGTTCTCAATCTTTTTTCGGAAATCTTTTTTTTTTTATTCTATGTATATTCCCCGATTACTCGAAGACGCCTGGACCGATTTGGAAAACTCTTTAAGTATACTTCCCAGGTGATCCCATCAGGTCAGGATCTGACGATGGGATCCTCGAGAAATCGTGAGAACTCTTCAAAGTTAAATTGATATACTTTGTAGTGGAGTTTGTAAAAAGAATTTATACGTTTATATTATAATCAAAACTAATCAAAGAAAACCCCACGACAAAAATTTAATATGAATAAAAGATAAAAGCGCAAATAAGTAAAAGAGACACAATGTTTCTCTCCATCCATATTATTTATTCATTTTCTGATTCTTCAGTCCACTTTTTATTCGCTGATTTTTTCCCATTTTCTTCCACTTTTTCCCCCATCAATCATCGTAACTGCGTATTGTTATGCCATTAGCGGGGGAGCACTCGGCACTAATATAGTATTGTATAACCTTGCAGAGTTTTTACTTGGTAGTTCTACGTACCTATATTGGCTGTAAGCTCTCTTCATTATCAATAATGCACTGGAAAATGGAAGAGGAGTTTAATAAAAGGGATAGATGAAGGGGTAAAAACTTCTTTATACGAAAACGAGCTGGCGGATCACCTGACGTTAAGTGATTACCGCCATCCATAAACATCTGGAGCATCAGAGGCACCACCAAAGAATTGCCGGTCTTTCAGGAACTTATTGGTCCGCCCCTTGAACGCCTCAGGAAGGGTTTAAACCATAGTCCACACTGGCCCAATGTAAATTGGCAGTTGGCATTGTTTTTTTTATATTTTTAGCGAGAAAACGAGCAGGCGGGTCACCTGATGTTAAGTGATTACCGCGGCCCATGACCCATGAACATTTGTAGCACCTGAGGCACCACCAATGCGTTGCCGGCTTTTTAGAAATTAGTTGGTCCGCCCGTTGAATAACCCCATGTTGTAGTTTAGTGGGAACACCGTCGCGGGAAGTTGGTTCACAGTTTCAAAGTACGTGGAAAAAAAGGTCTAGCACATCGGATGGTCGAAGTGCTCCAAGTACCCAGGTGGTGAGGGTGAAATTGTGTTCGGTGGCGAGCGGTGCGGTTGTAGAAGAAAGACGGTGGAATAAAGTCAAACAGCTCTTCAGAACAGTCCCCGTTATATAGCCGATAGAGGACGCAAAGAAAGATTACGTCTCTGCGGTGCTCCAGGCTTTCCAATGAGTTGGTTACTTTGGGATTGTCCACAAGTCGAACTGCCCGCTTTTGGTACGGTCAAATAGAAGGAATTGGTATTGAGGTGATTGAGGTGATTTTCTTCTTCAACTTTAAAGCTTGTGATATTTAATAGCTTAAACGCACATGACTCCGAGAAGTCAGAAGAGCGTGTCGGGGCATTTAGAGTTCCTTTACGGCAGCCTGAAATATAAGGGGAGCGGAAATAACTAATTTCGTAAGAAAAAATACACGAAAATATTACGTTGCATTTAGTTCCGCAATATAGAAACACAATGGCCCTAAGGGCAGCTCATTTTTTCACTTTCCCGCCCCGACGCCGCGCCATCAATCAACCAGAGCCGCTCATTGTTGTGCCTTTACAGTAACACTCGTTACTAATATTGTATTGCGGTCTGTACGGGTGTTTACTAAAATAAAACTCACTTCCAAAGCGAACTCACTTGTCAATTATGTCAAACTAGACGGATGCCCGCGACTTCCTCCGCGTGGATTAAGTTTTTTTTTAATTCCCGCGGGAACTCTTTAATTTCCTGGATAAAATGTGCTAATCCTGGGTAAAACATTCCAAATTTCAGCCGAATTGGTGCATTCGTTGTGGCGTAACAGAGTAACAAACATATACACACACACACGCACACACACACACAAACACACATACATGGCTTTTATAATATTAGTGTGATATAGGATAATAATATGGCCTACCTGAAATAAATAATTTTGAATTCTTGATTTATAAATCTTCCTAGAGGATTGATTTTAGGGAATCAGCACACATATCAATTCGCCTTTAGCCACAGATTAATTATATGTATAAAACACATACACGCGCACGCATCCACGCGAACACACATTGTGAATATCCTAATTGTTTTCATTTTTACTTTCATTTCTGAAAACTGCTCTAAATTAACAATCATACTGTATTGTGAATTCTCTGTTAAACTTTATATATTTTTTTTTTAATGTAATCGTTTTTGGCTTTATTTAAAGACTAGCTTTAACCCGCGGCTTCGCTCACGTTAGGGTCGATTTTTTAACCCCCTATTTAACCCTCTTGGGGTTGAAATTTTCCAAAATCCTTTCTTAGCGGATGTCTACGTCCTAACAACTACCTGTATACCAAATTTCAGCTCGATCGGTCCAGTGGTTAGAGATGTGCGTTGATAGATCAGTCAGTCAGTCAGTCAGTCAGTCAGCCAGTCAGTCAGTCAGTCACCTTTGCCTTTTATATATTTATAGAAGAAGAAGAAGACTATAATAATCTTGTAAAATTGTGTTGTAAACGCTGTTAATTACCAATAAATAATTAATAAAAGTTACACTAAGGAGTTTCATACTGGACGGCTCGAGTTGATACGGTGCCGATCCCTTTCCGAGTTGATATATGTGCTGACTCCCGGTCGAATAAACCCGGAACAGCTTAATAAATACATCATACATCAATCTGTATAACGTTATAATTAGTCGCAAATATCATACGACGTGTAATTTGACGGGCGTCATCCCGCGTAATTACCGCGCAGCTATTTGCCTTATCAATCAACCTTGGGACGCAATAATGATAATTGCCGAGCTCCGAGAGTCATATTAGACTGTGATATATCATACTATTGTGTACCGGGAATAAAGCTGCCTTCGCATCACGGATATGCAGGAATGTTAAACGGGTCTTGTAAAACGTACTTTGATTGTGTTTTTTTAAACCTTAGATTATCCCTGCGAGATCAAATCAGAAATTAGGAGATCCGTAGGGGAACCAAAGTCATCGACAAAGCTCTGCGAGTTGTGAAACTGAAGTGGAAATGGGTGGGGTACATAGTTCGAAGAGCTGATGGTCAATGGGGACAGACAGGATATTTTTATCCTGGAAAATAAAAGAGTTCCCGCGGTATTTTAAAAACATCTACATGCGGACGAAGTCAGTGGCATCAGCGAGAGTCCAAATAACTAAGTATTAAGAGCTAATAAAAATATCCTATATTAAACTTCTGAACAGAGAAAAGTAATACTCGAGGAACAATAATATCCTTTAGAATTCTTCGCAAAAAGGTTCCTTTTAACTAAGGAAACATTCTGGAGTCTCGAATCGTCCGTCTTAAAACACGCCGCCCGCGGTACACCCATTCATGTCTCTATAGTTAAACTGAGAGGCCTAATATTTCGTCAGATACCACTTTACCCTTTATAAATAGACGTATTCCGTCCGATATGGGGCCATAAAGGGGACGACGTTATGCCCTGTTATTTTTTATGCCCTTCCTCCACGATAAATACGCGTAACTGGTACTCTATAGGCTCTGACCGGGAAGGTTCTTTTTAATGGGCGTTAGGGTGTAGCGTGTCGGGATTAAAAAGCCGTGAAATGGCCGTGTACTACAAAAGACCTTGTATTTAAAGAGCCGTGGAAAGATGTTTTATGTATGGAAAAATCTTTAGAGATTTCTCTTTGGCTTGCTAATGGACGGATTAAAAGATTTTTTATCCACCTTGGCTTAAGCAAATACATCCTATCTAATGGGACAGGGGGATCTGATGTTTTTAAAAAGAATAATAATGAAAACATTTATTCAGCCAGTGTAATTTGTTTGTCTATCTATCTAAACATATGAAAGGGAAAGCCCAACTAGCAACAAGCAATATAAAGAGCCACTGTACTGCTTAATTGCTGTATAATAGCTGTTTAAATATAAAGAGCCACTGTACTGCTTAATTGCTGTATAATAGCTGTTTAAGGGAATTAGAATGGACTAACTCCTTTAAACAGTTATTATCCAGCAATTAAACGGTACAATCGTTGCTTATATTGCTTGTGTACTAGTTGGGAGGTGACTGACTGATCTATCAACGCACAACTCAAACCACTGGAAGGATCGGGCTGTTAAGCATACAGATAACTTTTATGACGTAGCCATCCGCTAAGAAAGGATTTTTGAAAATTCAACCCCTAAGGGGGTAAAATCGGGGTTTGAAAAATCGAACTTAACGTGAGCGAAGCTGCGGGCAAAAGCTGGTTATAAAATGTTAGTCTGCAGCAGTCGGCTGTGTTAAAAAAAACTATTGATTATAAACTATGGTTTATATTATATCTATCTATATATAGGAAATTGTCAGAGCGAGCTTCAAGTTTGGCGCGACCTAGACAAGCTGAATTAGGGGCTCAACAAACCGTTTCCTATATTACGTGTAGTGGGATGTAGGATTTTGGTCATGAATCTGAGTATATGGCATTCCCGTCGTTGAGTTATGACCGGATTCCTATATTGACAGCCATTATGTAGAAGTCATTATTTCTTGTGGTCTAAGTTATAAGTTATTGAATTTTAATTATTGTATTACCTGACTGCGGCACGTCGTCACGGCACCGAATTGAGGAGTTGGAACCCGAACTTTTTATAGGAGCATCTCGCAATTTTTACATCGATTAAAACTAGTGGTTCGCCCCGAACTGAGACCTCGCGATATCCCATAATTCCCAAAAGTTTTAATTATATATTGTAATAATCTAAACATAAAATCTAAAATAAATCTGACACAGCGCCATCTATTAGCATTATAGTGAAGCTATTAGCTTCACAATAATGCTAATAGATGGCGCATTAAAATTAAATAATTTCGTTTCTTTATAACATTTATCTAATTTTAGTATTTGTTGTTCAAGTACAGGATATAACTGAATTTTCAACCAAGTTTCACGTTCTAATATTCAGTAATTCAGAAGTTATAGGGCTCTGACAGACATTTAGACGGACACACTTCTCTGTCTAGTAGGCAAGCGCCCTAGTTGACTCAGAGAACTCGCTTCGCTCGTTCAAAAAGATTCACGCAAATCAGTTTAGAAATCACAGAGATATCGATATACATAGGTAGAAAAACACAACTCCTTCTCATATTTTTCGAAAATCGGTTAAAAAAGACTCCTGGTAAAATCAGCTATCCACCAGTGAAAGTCCCGTCAAAATCAGTCCAGCGTTTCCCGAGATTGGCGGCAACAACCAAACAGACAGACCGATATATAAAAATTTTAAAAATTTGTTATAAGTCATTGACATAATGTCAATGTTATAAGTACCGTATTTACTTACATATGCAATTAGTAAAAAACCGTTATTTTGATATTACAAACAGACGCTTCAATTTTATTTATATGTATAGATGTACCTTTATATAAAGTTCAAATTAAGGGCCTCTATTTCGGTCGAGTTAAAAACAGTGTATTAAAATAAAATTAATCGCGTTCGCTCTTAACTTGGACACACAATCAAAGACGAATGATTGGTATGTGAAATTATAATGGCACATTAGGTTTTCGTAAGCGATTGCAGCGTCATCGGTGTAATTCGATTCGGATGGACGGATATGAATAACCTACATCTCTATATCATATCTGTTCAGAAGCTAATAATGTCGATATTAATATACGATACGGGTAGCAACCGTCTACGTTAAGTTGGCCGTCTTCGAATGACGTCATACCGTACCGTTGACAAGAAAATAATATTTTTTTTTCTTTCATTCAGAAGGGAGTCCCTAAGTGCTCGTTTAACTTTTTCTTAAGGACTCCCTCACTAACCTTTTCATCCTCCCCAATCCAACCGATTGTATTAAAAACTAGCTGTTGCCCGCGACTTCGTCCGCGTCATTTCTGTTATTATGATCGCGATTAAGAAGTTTTAAAAATATATTTTAAATATGGATAATTTTCCCCGCTTTTTGCAACATTTTTCACTGATGCTTCGCTCTTATTGGTCGCAGCGTGATGTTATATAGCCTAAAGCCTTCCTCGATAAATGGACTATCCAACACAAAAAGAATTTTTCAATTCGAACCAGAAGTTCCTGAGATTAGCGCGTTCAAACAAACAAACTCTTCAGCTTTATGATATTAGTATAGATTTTAGGGACTATATAGTTTCCTCATTGTTTTCTTCACCGTCAAAGAAGTGACATTCAATTGCTTCGAACGCACATAAACGCGTATAATTTAAACATGGGCTTTGCACGGCCATTGTTCATTTCCGGCAGCGGCGGCGCAGCGCCGCGCAATCGCAAACAAATAGCGCAATTTGTCTTGTTTTTGTGGTCCGCGTTATATAGCCACACATTGCCAAATCATTTGGCAAGCATAGCACCTTAGGACCCAGTGGACCTAGGAGCTTGGCGGGGCACTGCCCCGAAAGGTGAAAGAAAAGTTGAAAGGAGTAACTGCTGAGTTTCTTGCCGGTTCTTCTCAGCAGAATCTGCTTTCCAAATCGATGGTGGAGTCTTGACTTGTCATTACAATCACACTGCCGTCCGAAAGCTAAAATGTCGTTATCTACCAAAACGCGGGAATCCAAAAAGCGGGAATTTATAAAGAAATACCGCCATTTGATAACTAATAAACGACTATTTTCATACTGCTATATCTAAAACTACAGGAGAATACTGATTAGATGGATCGATAGAGAATTTTTTTAAATTAAAACAGCATTAAAAACCGTATTTAGCCAAATTCCTGAAAGGCCGGCAACGCATTGGTGGTGCCTCTGGTTTTTTTTTTTTTTTTTTTTTTTTTTTTTTTTTTTTTTTTTTTTTATCCTCTCTGTTCTATCTGCGATCAGTCCGTGAACTATGAGCAGATCTGGGGGCTCTTTAATCGAACGTTAGGCTTTGCACATCCATTGACGTGACATCCCATGGTAGTAGAGCACATTATGGTTTATGCTATGTTAGCCAGTGTGGCCCTTTTAAGGCGAAACGTGTTGCCGCTAGCATCGAGGAGTTGGACGGCTAGGCTGTTTTTATGACGCTCTAGCCTATGCTTGTAGGCGTCAAGGTGGCTCTCTATTTCTTGTTTCACAGTTGGGATTTCAGCATACTCATGTACTTCGGAATTTTTTGTGTACCATGGCGCATTACACAGAACTTTTAATACACTGTTTTGGAAGCGCTGGAGTATCTCTATGTTAGAGTGGCTCGCCGAACCCCAGAGCTGTATGCCGTATGTCCACACAGGCTTGATGATGGTTTTGTAAATAAGAAGCTTATTTTCAAAGCTTAATGAGGATTGTCTACCTATAAGCCAATATAGTTCACGGAACTTCCAGTTGGCCTGATCTCTTTTTGCTTTAATATGATCTCTCCAGGTCAGCCTTCTATCCAGATGCATACCCAGGTATTTAACTGTTGTTTGCTGAGGTAGTACAGTTTCATTCAGTTTCACGGGTGGACAATCTCCTTTTTTTAATGTGAATGTTATATGACTCGATTTCGCTGCACTAGCTCTTATTCTCCATTTTTTTAGCCAGGAACTTATTTTGTCAAGATGTTCTTGTAGTCTAAGCGATGCAATGTTGGCGTCTTTGTTACAGGCAAGTAGGGCAGTGTCATCGGCATATGTCGCTGTGATCACATCTTCTGCCACGGGTAAGTCAGCAGTGTAGATAGTGTACAAGACGGGACCTAGGACAGATCCCTGAGGTACTCCCGCTTCAATATTGTGGAAGGTAGATAGGCTGTCATCACATTTGACTTGAAATATCCTTTGAGACAAATATGACTTTATGAGCATATACGCTGTATTTGGTAAACAAAGTTTTAGTTTGTACAGAAGCCCTTTATGCCAGACACGGTCAAAGGCCTGCTGAATATCTAGAAATACTGCGGAACAATATTCTTTCCTTTCCAGTGTTTGACGGACTGTATGTGCTACTCGGTGAATTTGCTCAGTCGTTCCATGGTGGGCACGAAAACCAAATTGATGGTCTGGTATTATTTTTTGTTTTTCTAGGGCTGGCAGAATACGTTGGAGGATTATTTTCTCAAACAATTTTGATAGTAAAGGAAGAAGGCTTATTGGTCTGTATGAGGATACCTCAGTTAGAGGTTTACCGGGCTTGGCTACAATGTTTATGACCGAAACTTTCCAAAGTAAGGGAAAATATTGTAAGCGTAATACTGCATTGAAAATGATTACTAGCAGTACGACTCCTTTTTTTGGCAATTCTTTCAGAACTTCTGCTGTTATGAGATCATATCCCGGTGCCTTTTTCAATTTTAAGTTGTTGATATGTTTACAGACTTCCCTTGGGGATACCGGCCGCATTGGGAGCGCCATTTGTTGGTCACTTTCAACAATTCTATCGATCTCTTCCTCTGAATGCGATACATCTGGATCATTCGGTTTAAATACGCCTTGTAGGAATTGAGCAAATAGATCCGCCTTTTCAGAAGGATGTCTAGTCCAGTTACCGTCAGGCTTTTTAAGTGGAGGCACATGTTCCTTTGATCTCTTGAGAGTTTTAGTGATTTTGTACAAGGAGTAGTCTTCGGCTTTATGGGGGGACAAGCTTTTCAACCGTTCCTGGAGAGTGATATTTTCGTTTTCTACTAGCATCTCTTTTAGTTCTTTTTGCGCTTTATTTAGGAGTCTTTTATCGTGTTCGTTCCTACTAGTGTGCCATTTTCTTCTAAGGCTCCTTTTTTCAGCGATTTTGTTTCGGATTGCTACAGTATAGTCCCGAGCTTGTGACCTCGATTCAATGTACGGAGTAGATAACCATGCAGCCTCTTGGATTAGGTTAGTAGTATACCAGACAGCATTTTCAATTTCTTCTTCTGTTTTGAGAGACATACGCAGATTAATTTTGTCCTCTATATAGCTTCGAAAGGCTTCCCAGTCAGTTTTCTTATTGTAAAGGGTGTCTCGTGGTTCCTTTAAGATTATTGTAGTACTCAAAGTGCATATGACTGGTGTATGGTCAGAGGGTCCATCTAAGCATGATTCGACTTTAGTATATAGTCCCGATAGTCCTTTACTAACAAAAAAGTCAATAAGGTCAGGGATTTTGTTACGATCAGTTGGCCAATGAGTTGGTTCTCCAGTTGACAAGACACTAAGATTGTTGTCATCTACTGCCTTTTTTAGCTCTCTCCCTCTAGTGGTAGTTAATCTCGAACCCCATATGATATTTTTTGCGTTCCAATCGCCCCCAGCAATGTATTTTGTTCCAAGTGTCTGAAAGAATTCGCTAAACATCTTTTCACAGATACTGTGTCGGGGAGGACAGTACACTGCAGCTACATTTAACGTTCCTTGCCAGTCTTCTATGGATACTATAGAAGCTTGAAGATATTCATGTCTGAATTTGGGTAGAACGTGTTGTTTGATATTTTCTTTTATTATTATGGCAGCTCCCGCGTGCGATGTACCATCTGGGTGGTTAGTAAAATATACATTATACCCTTTAATCTTGACTGTTCTTTCGTCTATCATATGAGTTTCTGTCAACAGTAGGATATCTATTTTGTTACAATTGATAAAGACCTCAACTTCATGCTTATTCGGGGATAAGCCATTTATATTTCATGTAGCAATTTTTAAGGATTTCTCTGATTACACTGGGCTATTAGAGTCGTTAAGAGTCCCATGAGAGTACCTAATTGTTGTATGAGGATATCAATCTTTTCAGATTGTTTCAATATAATTTGTTCTAACAAATTTGTTGGCTGAGCTTGTGTGCTCTGTGTTCTTTTTTCCCAGTATCCTGTGTTTCTCACGTCAGGCATATAAGGGGGATGTTTTGATTCATTATTTTGCTTATTGGCTGTTGATTGCTGTCTATCATACGTCTTGTTGGGCTTGAGTGGCGGAAAATCTTCAGGACAAAAAGGCTTGTCCTGAGCTTTCCTATTGTGTGCTTTCCTATTTTCCTGTTGATTCACGTCTATCTTTTTGGCGCCAAGTTTTCGTGCTCGAATTTCTTTGTATACCTGACATTCTTTATAATTGGCTGGATGATTGCCAAGACAAAGGGTGCAAGTGGCCGGTGAGTTTCTGTCCTTTTTTGGACAATCAGTGGTTCTGTGTCCTTGAGCACATTTAACGCATCTAAATGGGCGCATACAATTATTTTTTGTGTGCCCATATTGTTGACATCGAGTACACTGTGGGATCTCGTTTGTCTTTTTTGGATCTTCGATCTTGACTCTAGTGTTAAATATAAATTCAATGTCTTTCACTTTTTTATTGTTCTCGCTGGGTTCTAGATTCACAAAGAACATATTCAATGGCATTTTATTTTTCATAGATTTTGCGCAGATCACTTCGCCTCTTACTTTGTTACCTGATTTTTCAATTTCCTCTATGATCGCCTCTACTGGTGTAGTATGATGGAGGTTTTTGACCACTATTCTATAGCACTTATTCTGTTTCTGTGTAAAAGTGTGGCCAATGAGATTATATTTACGCATTAGTTCAATTATATTTTTATATACTTCAGTTGTCTTTGTAATGATCCTAAGTTGGTTTCTGTTAATTACTTTGTAGGTATAGCTATCACTAGGAATTGCACTATTTAATAATTCTGTTAATTTCGAAACGTCTTCTATTCCATAGAGGATGATAGGTGGCGGCTTAATCACTTTTTTGGGATATTCTTCCATTGGTTCATCGGTTAGGTCTATAGGTAGTCCACTGAAGCTGTTTGAGGTACTAATTCCCTCATTTGTGGTAGTATCTTGACTAGTTGGTGGGCTGTTTGACACCTTTTTCCTTTTTGGGTTTCGTTCAGCCGGTAATCTTCTTTGCCAAGAGGGAGGAAGTTGGCCTTCAGTTTTCTCGCCATCTACGGTTTCCACTGTGGGAGTAGGACTCGTATTTGTTGGATTTTTAGCTGTGGGGATATGCCCCACTGAGGCAGACCTAGGTCTTATGAAGAGGCTCGGATGGAAGGCCTGCTGAATAAGCTTTTTGGTAGTGCCAGTAGTATTCACTGCCACAGGAGCCTGGTCACCTACTCCTGCGTAGTCTTCGGTATCCAATTTCTCACTCACAGGCCCGGGTACCCGTGAGCGCCGGTCGCTAGCCGGATCGCATGGCACAACGTATTTCTCATTATTCGACATTTTTCATAAAAGGGGGGGTTGGGAAAGATGGTTATAGCGCTTTCCCAAGGCTCTATACGCAGACTTTTAGAGGTCATTTAGCCCCTCCCGGCTCCTGCTAGCCGACGCAGGCAAGCCCACGTTTTCGGGTTATTAGCCGCCGCCCGATGTTCGGCGTTGTAGTGTATCTGTATGTTTTGTGTTGCGTGCCTGTCTGAGTAGCTGGGATGTGTTAGTTGGCCAATGTACAACATAGCGCATGTGCAGTGTGTGGGGTTGTGGTAGGGAAAACTTGGGTAGGGAACATTTTGGATTGTTAAGGAGCAAAAGGTAAAGGTTATGGAGGTGCGGCTGACAGTTTTGGTTATGTCTGATTCAGAAGGAATCAGACCAATAACAGGCAGCAACCACGAGAAGGAAACACATCAGCCTTGCCTAGGGGATCTACATGACATGCACTCTCCCCCTAAGCCATCTGCCAGACCCAACACCGGACAGGTGTTGAGAATAGAGATGAGCCCAGACTATACTATATACATCTTTAGCCTACGCTGACCTCCGCCCAAACAAACTCTTCAGCTTTATGATATTAGTATAGATTTTAGGGACTATATAGTTTCCTCATTGTTTTCTTCACCGTCAAAGAAGTGACATTCAATTGCTTCGAACGCACATAAACGCGTATAATTTAAACATGGGCTTTGCACGGCCATTGTTCATTTCCGGCAGCGGCGGCGCAGCGCCGCGCAATCGCAAACAAATAGCGCAATTTGTCTTGTTTTTGTGGTCCGCGTTATATAGCCACACATTGCCAAATCATTTGGCAAGCATAGCACCTTAGGACCCAGTGGACCTAGGAGCTTGGCGGGGCACTGCCCCGAAAGGTGAAAGAAAAGTTGAAAGGAGTAACTGCTGAGTTTCTTGCCGGTTCTTCTCAGCAGAATCTGCTTTCCAAATCGATGGTGGAGTCTTGACTTGTCATTACAATCACACTGCCGTCCGAAAGCTAAAATGTCGTTATCTACCAAAACGCGGGAATCCAAAAAGCGGGAATTTATAAAGAAATACCGCCATTTGATAACTAATAAACGACTATTTTCATACTGCTATATCTAAAACTACAGGAGAATACTGATTAGATGGATCGATAGAGAATTTTTTTAAATTAAAACAGCATTAAAAACCGTATTTAGCCAAATTCCTGAAAGGCCGGCAACGCATTGGTGGTGCCTCTGGTGCTACAAGTGTTCATGGGCGGCGGTAATCACTTAACATCAGGTGACCCGCCTGCTCGTTTGCTCGCTAAAAATATAAAAAAAAAAAAAAAAAAAAAATGTTGGGTAACGACGTTGTAGCTTGAGCATAGCACAAGCTTTTTTTTATTTTTTTTTTCTAATTCATTTAAATGAAATCTGACAAACTTAAGAAAAAGGAAGGTTTCAAATAGCATTTATTAAAATCAAGGCTGCTTGTACAACTTATCGACTGGAAAAAGGCTAAGTAAGATAGATTATAGACATTACCGTGGGCGAATGTGATATTTCCGTCGATTAGTAACTTTTGGAATAAAATTCTCTGCGTATTCTTGTATACAGGTGTGAAAAGGGTATTTTATTTTATGTATTTTTAATGATCTCTTGAGGGTTCCGTTCCCGAAGGGTAATCAACGGGACCCTGTTACTAAGCCTCCGCTGTTTGTCCGTCCATCCGTCCGTCTGTCTGTCAGCGGGCTGTATCTTATGATCCGTAATAGGTGGAGAGTTGAAATTGTCAGAGAATGTGTATTTCTGTTGCCGCTATAACAACAAATATTAATAATAATAATATTATAAAGGCGAAAGTTTGTTTGTATGTGTGTGTGTGTGAGTGTGTTTGTGTGTGTGTATGTATGTTTGCTACTCCTTCACGCCACAACGAATTAACTAATTTAGCTGAAATTTGGAATGGAGGCAGCTCACATCTAGGAATAAAACATAGACTATATTATATCCCGGAGAATTAAAGAGTCCCTACGGGAATTAAAAAAAAACTTAATGCACGTGGACGAAATAAAAATATATATTTTTTTAAATTAAAACTTAAAGGTGGCTCTCCTACTAGAAACGTGTATTTTTCGACGTTTTTTTGGTACGAAACTCTTCGTATGCGAGTCGCATTTGACCGGTTATTTAGAAATACAATGGGTAGAATAGAATAGAATAGAAATATTTTTTATTCAAATAAACTTTTACAAGTGCTTTTGAATCATCGATGAATCTACCACTGGTTCGGAATGCTCTTCCTGCCGAGAAGAGCCAGCAATAAACTCGGCGGCTGCTCTTTTCAAAAAAATTTTTACAATAAGTAACAAAACTATACTATCAACTATGTAGGTATACCTACATTTTTGAAACTTTATTGTGGAGACACTGTATACAGTGTTTCCACAATAAAGTTTCAAAAATGCATACCTAACTGTTTAAAACTGGTAAGTAGAACTACAAACAACGATGTTATTCAATGTTGTTGTTCTTATATGCAGTGTGTAACGAGTATTATGGACGCGCAGGAAACAATGGAAAAGGCTTTTGATTGTCGCCTCGCCATGAATATGCATTGATATGTATCGAGGGTGTCCCCATACGTTTTGGGGGTTAAAACTGGGTAACAATGCTCGACGCTCGGCCGCTTTTTGTTCAAGCTCGGATGAAGGGCTTGGTTAGTGTGAAATGAAGTTTGTATTATATGGACTCGGCTAGACAATACGATATTATGTTTGGCGAACACCCAACGCTGTTCACATTTTTTTGTTGATTCCCTTATTTTTTTTTGTTCGTGTTTTATTTTAGCTCCCCTTTCCCTTCTACATGAGTTTGAAGGTACATCCAATACCCATTTTGTTGTTTCCATGCTTTTTTATTGATAGACTGCGATCACATCTGGTAAGTGACTATGCAGGCTAAGATTATAGCGGCCTAACTCAGAAGGGGGTATGCCAGTTTTTTTTGGTAGAGCCCATACCCCTAATCGGTTTCTACACGCCATCGTACCGGAACGCTAAATCTCTTGGTGGTACGTTGTAACTAGCGACGACCAAAGCCTCCCACCAGACCAGAGACAATTTAGAAATTGTAAATTCCCAAATGGCCCCCGCCGGGAATCGAACCCGAAACCTCCCAGTTCTAGGACCTCAGTGCTGACCACTGCGCCAGGGAGGTCGTCAAAATAGATAAATAGAATAGAATAGAAATTTCTTTATTGCTACACGTTTGCAATAATTAATAGAATCCTATTGAGGGATATAGGAGAGTGCAACTTTTATATAAATTACATAAAAAGTAGGTACATATAGATAAATGTTGGTGTTCGAGCGACAAAAAGTTTTATGAACGCTTTATGTGACAAAGATCGGTAATTTGTTTAGGACCGAGCGCCGCTCAGGTTTCATTGAGAAAAGCCAAAGAAAAGGCCACAATTGATAAGCGGTCCTACATTTATATTGTGCCTGGTGAAAAATAGCCGTGATTAATGGCGGAGACTCCGTTTCTACTTTTATTGGGGATTAGAAGAAGTAGGCGACTTTGTCCGCGTGAATCAAGTTCTCTTAAAATCGCGTGGGAACTCTTTGATTCTCGGATAAAGAAGCCTATATTATCCGGGATTCAAGCCATCTCCGTGCCAAATTTCAAGGTCAGCCAGCGGTTAGCCGTTTATTTTTCCAAAAGAACTTTAAGTACTTCCCGGATAAAGTGTAGTCTCGATCATTCCATGTATAAATTGTTCTTTGTTTAATTTTAAATGTAATGTTCTGTACAGTACAACAGGCACCTTAGCTAGATAGATATTTCGACCGTAGCAATTAACATAGTCGCATGTGAAAAACCACTACTCCAGGGCACGGCCGCTCAAAGCTTCAAATATGTGAAAAGTGAAAAACAGTCAACATATCCAACCCTTGCACTTGCAAAAACCAAAGATGGTTGGTTGATTCCAAAAGTTTCACAATTGGTGGGGGCATTGCTATCCCCATTCTAAGACCCTTAATGCAACAAAACGAAAATCGCCAAAATGTAGATCCGACACTGTTAATTGCTACGGTCGATTTATTTATTGCTTCCCAAATTAAACATTATTCATATTAAAATTAAAAACAATTTAGAAAAATGCATAATTAGAAAACCCGTTAGGGTATAGCAACATAACATGCAGTATGTGCCTATGTACATAATATGATATTTTACATGTGTTACCTTAAAAATGTGAACGAGCTATTTTACTGATGTTAATGCCCTCTTTTTATGTCAGACTAGCTTTTGCCCCCGCGACTTCGTCCGCGTGGAATTAGATTTTGGGGTGGAATTTTCAAAAACTGTGACACACGTACTTTTTTATTTTTAACTGAAAGCTCAAATACCAACTTTGATGGAAACAGCTTGAAAAATGACGGAGTTTCATATAAACTTCCATCCCCTATTTAAACCCCTTAGGGGTGGAATTTCCAATAATCCTTTCTTAGTGTGCGCCTACGTCATAAAAGGAACCAACTGTAAAAATTTCAAGTTTCTAACTTCAGTAGTTTAGGCTGTGCGTTGATATCTCGGTCAGTCAATCAGTCAGTCAGGACTTTGAATTTTATATACAGGGCGTCCCACGGCTATGCCACATGGAGGGGAAGTACCTTAAATATTGTAGATGGAACATTTTACTGAAAGAAGACTTCATTTTAATTTTAAAAACAATTTAAACTGCATTCATAGATTTTTAAATAATTGCCTGGTTGAACCGGGACTCGAACCCGCTATACGAGAAAAAAAATTAACCTGTATCTTTATCATACCGATCGGAAGGCTTCATCATAAGGATTATTTTTTGTTAAATAACATAGCATGAGAAATAAAAGGAAGACCATGAATTTTAGCCTTTGATGTAAAATTTTGTTCAGAAAAATGAAAAGCTGACATTGGCGTATCGACGTACAACTGACATGAACTATTACTAATGAGTACCCACTTGAGGAGTACGCATCATTTCCCGATCCTTACTATCCTTACTAATAAGTAAGGACTTATATTACCTATAAATGCGAAAGTGTGTTTGTTTGTTGATTTATTGGTTTGTCCTTCAATCCCGCTGCAACAGAGCTACGAATTGCCAATATCAGCTTTTCATTTTTCTGAACAAAATTTTACATCAAAGGCTAAATTCATGGTCTTCCTTTTATTTCTCATGCTATGTTATTTAACAAAAAATAATCCTTATGATGAAGCCATCCGATCGGTATGATAAAGATACAGGTTAATTTTTTTTCTCGTATAGTGGGTTCGAGTCCCGGTTCAACCAGGCAATTATTTAAAAATCTATGAATGCAGTTTAAATTGTTTTTAAAATTAAAATGAAGTCTTCTTTCAGTAAAATGTTCCATCTACAATATTTAAGGTACTTCCCCTCCATGTGGCATAGCCGTGGGACGCCCTGTATATAGAAGGGCTAATCATTTTATTTCCATCAGCAGCAGTACCAGCAACAGCATCCACCCATCAAGGGCCACTACCGAGCGCAGGTCTCGGGCATAATACACTATCCTTTCAGAAGAGAAGCCTGAACTCCTGCTCTACAACGTTAGCGATCATGGAAAGAGAATTCAAAAAAAAAAAAATTCAAAATTCAAAATTAATTTATTTCGTGTAGACTAACTTGTAGCTCTTATGATACGTCATGAATCTACCACCGGTTCGGAATGCAGATTCTGCTGAGAAGAGCCGGTAAAAAACTCAGCAGGTGCTCTTTTCAATAAAAATTTTTTTTTTTACAAAGCTATGCTATGTATACAGTGCTTCCACAATAAAGCTTCAAAAATGCAAAAATGCATACGTAGGTACACCAATCCAACGCATGTCAAGATGGGCAGTCAAAGCAGACCCATTCCCGTTGGTGGCACCCGTTCACGAGCATGACGCACGCATGATCCAGCCAATGCTTCGCTCAACCATATTTGAGGGAACGTAACAACCCGCACCACACGACAGAATAGATACGATACGTATGTAATATGGCTAGGACGGCAGGTTTTCTCGATATGTTTTATTTCACCGTTGAAACATGAGTGATGTTTTATTGCTTAAACTACTCACATTATTATTTTTACAATAATATTCAAAGTGTAGTGTCTGCCTCTGTTTGTATTCAGTTCGTCGTGCACAACATAACTGTTTAGAGTTTGTCAAAGTTTGAAACTGGCTCGTGAACCGTGACAAATTGTGAACATTGTTTGTTGCAGACAGTTCAGAAACTGTTTTAAAATACCTCGTATGATTTTGACGACCTCTCTGGCGTAGTGGTGAGCATTCTTGTGTTATAGTGGGATGTATCGGGTTGGATTCTCGGCGGGGACAATTTTTCCTTCTTCTTTAACCCGCGGCTTCACTCACGTTAGGTTCGATTTTTAAACCCCTATTTAACCCTCTTGGGGTTGAAATTTTTAAAAATTCTTTCTTAGCGGATACCTACGTCTTAATAGCTACCTGTGTGCCTAGTTTAAGATTTTTTACTACAATTTCGAGCTCCGTAAAGTTTCCTCACAAACTACTCACTGCGTGAATAGTTTATGTCACTTTGGTACCACGAGTCTGTCAAATAGCATACATGAGGAAACTATTACGACTATACCGGACTATACCAAGGTCAAAATCCTGACATTTGTTGTCTCTCTTACACATTTGCAAAAAAAGCGAGACAGGTATACGCTGCCATCTTATCCAATTTGACATTTTTTGCATCGTTTTGTGACGTCATTGACGGCATCACAGTGGCAGCATAGACTATATATGTGCTGGGAAGTGTCAGTACATCATACAATCTATGGTATGGTTGTCTATGGTAATTTGACATAAGACCTAAGAGTTGATGTAAATGTTGTACACGAAAGAGATGCAGTATAGAAAAGTCAAACAAGATAGAATGAGACACAGTCACAATTTATTGTCTCTCACTGCGTGCCCATTGCAGATTCTATTTCTAAAGGATAGGTACTTTTTCTATGACCTAAGTCATTAAAAACCACAAACAGATTTAAGTGTCTGTGGCTCCCTAAATATCAACAAAAACAAGATAACGGAATACAAAACCGAAAAATTTTATATATATTTAGTGGTAATTTGTAATCAAGGAACATAATACTCTGACGAGTTTGTAATAGTTTTGTCGGAGTGATTACATTCTCTTTGAGTTTTGTAAGTGGTGTTTGTAAACAGTTTGTGTTTGAATTCAAAATTCGCCACCAATTATTTTCGCACTAATCCAGTATCTACTGTCCAGCCACCAAGTTAATAACTTCATAACCCTAGCTGGTTTAAAACTGTCCGGGCTTGCGCAAACTGACCAACTGAATTGGAATTGAAAAATTAAAATCAAGCATCATCTTGTAAACTAATAGGTATGTAATTGTACTATTTTATGACCTAATCCTCTCATTTCGAGAGGAGACCCTAAACTTCGTTTGATTCTGTGACTCTGACGCACGGCTGTCCAGTTGTGTAGCTCAACACATCCTGTGTTGAGAAATGACTGGTTTCAGAATGTGTGGTAAAGAAAATAAACTATTGTATTTGTTGAAGTAAGCATACTTAATTTTATTATTAGACCTATAAAATGTTAAGATTTCCTACACTAAGGAACAATGTTATGTTGTTTTGATATATTGTGATGTCATTCTCCGTACCAATCCTACAAATTTTTTTATAATTGTGAAAGTGTTATTGTTTGTTGATTTGTCCTTCAATTACGCTGCAAAAGAGCTACGGATTGATGTAATTTTTGCATGTGTACAGTTGAGGAGCTGGAGAGTGACAAAGGCTAAACTTTTTATCCTGGAAAATCATAGTTCTGTGGGATTTGAAAAACTAAATCCTCACGGATGAAGTTGCTGGCATCAGCTAGTTACTAGTGATTAAATAGCTTATGGGATATGTTTTTTTCTTTTTTTCCAGTATAACCTACGCAACTAGTGCCTACTTACACTATTATACCAGAAGAATGGGTATACATTTGCATCTCTCTATTCAGCTCTTAGGCTGGAATAGCCCTTAGGCCCTTAGGCTGGAAAAAGCAGTGCAGTCACCAGGTCTTCTGCATTTTCACCGCTTGTTATACCACTCAGGGGTACAGCACATTCCTACCTATACCTACTTTATAATCATTTTAGTGCAAGTATCCAGCGTTATAATGGGATGGAATGTAATTTTTACTTTGAGAATTCATGTCAGAGAATCTAATGTAATTTGTTATGGTTGCTTAATAAATAAAATAAATTGTTTATATTCTGTAATTGACCCATTCTTGTTTTATATTTATACTAATTACTACATGAATAAATAAATAAATTTATTTACAAACCATTTATATGTACATTCAAGTTATTTTTATCTATACCTACATACAAAGTCTACTTAATTATATTATACAGGTAAATTGATGCTGAACAAAGGCATTTATTTTGAAATGGCAGTCTATCTATAATAAATAAACTGTCTTAAACATTTAAGTTTAAATTTTTGTGTCTGTTGGTCATGGTTAAAAAAGGTCAAAAGGCTGAACCGACTTTGATAATGCTGTTTTGGCAGATGCACTGCAAGTAAAGTATGGATGCTATACAGTTTAATTGCTAATGCAGACCATCTGACCAGACTATCTATAAGTATTATATGAAAGTTTCTACTAGGCTACTTTTCATACAAGAAAGGTTCCTAAAAACAATATATAAATCCACATTAATGAAGTCAAGACCCTATATCTACTTAGTGAATACAACATATTATGATTTAATTATATTTATTATCATTGACATTAGTCAATCATGTCATCAATTACAGAGAATCCTGCTAATAATGTAAATGCGAAATTATGGATGGATGTTTGTTACTCAATCACGCCGCAACGGCTGAACCGATTTGGCTGAAATTTAGCACATAAATAGATTAGTCTGGATAACACATAGGCTACTTTTTATCCCGGAAAATAAGAGTTCCCGGCGGGATTAAAAATGCGAACGAAGTCGCGGGCTTCAGCTAGTGTTTCAAATATATTATTTCTTTTTAATAGATAAATAAGCTAAGTAGGTATGCTATAAATTATACATTTTAGGACAGAATTGGGCAGTTAAAATGAAAATTGAAACAATAAAGATTATATTTATTTTTACATTTGGTTTGGTAATTATTGTCTTATACATATATAACCTACCTATCTTTTTATGAAAATCTTAATAATATTTAAGTATGATTCGAGCTCCACCTAGCACCTGCATACTTGGTATTAGTTGACAGCTTATATTGGTCTATAGTGATCCTGTAATAAGTAACATGGTGCAACCTGCATTTTTCTTCTTTATCAACCGACAGACGTCCACAGCTGGACAAAGGTCTCTTGCATGGACTTCCACAGGTTTCGGTCTTGCGCCACCTGAATCCAGCGGCTCCCTGCGACTCGATTGATATCGTCGGTTCACCTAGTGGGGGGTCCGCCAACACTCCGCTCCCCGGTGCGGGGTCGCCACTCCAGCTCCTAGGGACCCCATCGACCATCAGCTCTTCGAACTATGTGCTCCGCCCATTTCCACTTTAGATTCGTTTCGCTGAGCTATGTCGGCGACTTTGGCTCTTTTACGGATCTCCTCATTTTTGATTCGATCTCCCAGGAATACTCCGAGCATAGCTCTCTCCATCGCCCGCTGAATAACCCTGAGGCTTCTTGTGAGGCCCATAGTTAGGGACCATGTATCTTCAGGCACTGAGGAATTATTAATTATATTATTGCAACCTGTAATAAGTAAGTAACAATTTATTAATCTGTGGAACTATCCTGACAATCCTGAATGAACTGGCTGAGCGATTTATATAGTTACTCAACGGAACTGGCTACGGCTTAGGTACTTATCTTCGTCACCACTCACCAGTGATACTTTTTGTGATCTTTATTAGGTTGTGAGAGTTAGAGATAGTGCTAGATTCTCTTGACGATTCTAAATCACTTTGTAAAGTTTATTTAAATAAAAAACTATGTTATTCCATTGAATAAGCACTTTTCGGGATCCGTTGGGAGTTTTTGCACAAAATGCTTCATCTGAGATTCTTTTCGTCTTCGTGACACTCTGGCCAGAGAGGTGGTGGTCATCAACGAAGTGACGTCTTTAGCGGCAGATGTGAGTCGCCTCACGAGCTTTCGCCACTTCTCCCTGCTGGCCGACAGCCTCGTACACTTGTGCAATTGACCGCCCATCGTAGACTTTATTTGATGGGTCCATCGCATAGGTGATTTTCTTCGTCTTCTGGTGCCCTACACTTTGTCCGAGAAGCACAACACCAACACTATTAACGCCTCTAAACTTTTCTCCTCCTCTTCCCGGCGGTTAGCTTTCACAGCCTCTGTGATCATTATTCACGTCTTCGTGGGTCCTAGAACTCTTCAAATTAATTATTTTTCAACATTTCGTTCGTATATCAATCACCAAGCTCTCACGGAATATTTTCGGTGAATTGCAATTCGAGTATCGTCTCGTGTCACAACTCGAAAATGACGTCATTTTCGGGTTGTGAGATGTCAAACATGTAACTCATACTGCCAAATAGCAATACTTTCCGTATCTTTGTTCGAAGACGTGTTTAATTCTCGATGGTGACGTCACACGTCTGTAACGTGTAAGCTCATACTCGGAAATACTCGATCACTTTTAGGTCCGCCGCTCGCCGCTTGGGGCGCTGGCTGTAGATGTATGAAGAAGCTCGATGTCGAAGATTCGATGAAGTATACTATCAAAACTTAAACTAACCACACTGAACAGATTTGGATGTATGGGGTATCGTTAGGATCCTTACATATCATCCCGAGTGATACTTACTAGCTATAAATTTTCAGTTGATAATCTTTAAAGGCGGCGAGTTTTTTTAATCTATCTCCCCCATATAAATTAAAAACCTTTTCTTTTGTATTTTTTTTTATTCGATGACAAGGTAGCCCTTGACTGCGATCTCACCTGATGGTAAGTGACGATGCAGTCTAAGATGGTAGCGGGCTAACTCGGAAGGGATATAGCAGTGTACATTCAACCCATACCCCTAATTGGTTTCTACACGCCATCGTGCCGGAACGCTAAATCAAATCACGTCAAAGACGTGCCGCCAAGCGATTTAGCGTTTAGAGATTTAGAGTTTGTGTTCTGAAAAAAAAAAAAATGTAGGTACACGAAAACTTTTAAGAGAAAGCATATAAAATGAAATGCAATTCATTATTTTCAGTTTCATCCACCGTATTCAATTCACGTAACACTAATGCACTGTCTAATGGTTAAACCGACGTGTTTTATTTTTCATCCATCGCTCTGAATTACGCGATCTCTTGCACTCTTTGCGGATCCATTCATCATAGCCGAATGACAACCCCGCTATTCAGGGCTGGATTATTTCGTAGATTTGGTCTTTTAAGGTAAGACTGCTAGGAACTTTACACTGCAGTAAGTATTTTTCTTATACTAGCTGATATCGTGAAGTTTTTTTGGAGTCCCACGGGAACTATAATTTTTTTCGGGATAAAAAGTAGCCTATTTTTTAAGTCAAAGTATAGTCTATCTCCATTTTAAATTTCAGCCAAATCAGTCAAGTACTTTTTGAGCCAATTCGTTACAAACATACTTACATACAAATATTTCCTCTTTAAAATATTAGTAATGCTGCGGCTACATTAAGGTTAATGTCAATGCCCAACAATGCCTTTAAGCTACGCCATAATTTTCACTGGTAAACTACGCGTAGAACTGAGTGGCCACACATACGGTTAATGTCAAATGCCATTTACAATGCCATTTACACTGCCATTAAAATGTCCTCATTTTCAAGATGGACGTTGACGCTGCTACACTGTATTTAATGAGTGTAAATTTTTATTATATGAATATATTTTATAATTTTTATGTTTGGGATCCCATAGACATGGCTCTGCTTGCAGTGCTTCCAAAAACAGGATCACATCTTCGTTCCTCCACTCCATGTCCGCTCCCTAACAGCTCACCGCACACGTGCGTTCCCGTAGACAGTGGTCTCGAACGTCGTAGAGCGAGATCGGTAGAGTTGCCAGCTAAAATCGGTATATTTGAACCCAAAATCGGTAGGTATTTGACAAAAAAATACAATATTCAATCAAATTCGTTTATTTATTAAAAAAAAACTTACAGACTAATTTATAATAATCATACTTAAGTATAATTATTTTTTATACCAATATTCTTTGGCCATCTTCAAATTAATTTCAAAATCATAACAATTAGCAGTATTAAAGAGTCGTTTTGCTTGTAATACTCGTAGACCATAGAATCAATCACGATTCAGTAGACAGCCTATTTCGCTGTTTTGTTTTCAAAAGATTAATATGTGAAAATATGCGTTCAACGTTAGCGGATGAATGGGGAAGTGATAAAATATTAAAGATGAAATTAGACAACAAAGGGAACATTTGAGTTTCGTCGCCACGCTTTAGTAAACTTACTTCATCCCAAAATAGTTCTACATCATCTGGAAATGGTTTTGATTTGTTCACAATTTCTTAAAATGCGCCACTCTGTATCAATTTCCTGGAAATCATTGCTCTGAACAATATTGGGAAAGAGCCTACTCATAAGAACTATTGAAAAGTGTAAAATCGGTACAAAAATCGGGAGAATTTCCATGTATACTCTGAAATCGTAGAAAAATCGTTTTATTTCGGTATTTCGGTAGAACAGAGCTCATATCGGTAGAAATACCGAAAAATCGGTAGGTTCGAGACCACTGCCCGTAGACCTCGCGGCGAACACTGGCGAACGTAGGTGTAGCCGCTTTAATGCTATAATTCTGCCGTTGAACCTCTTTGATCTGCCAAAATTTACCGCCACCCGACTTAATGCCAAATGTCTACGGCATTGTCAATGCCATTTCCCATTGATCGTGGCTACACCTACGGTTAATGGCGATACGGGATGTTCACTGGCATATCCCATTAATGTGGCCGCTACATAATAGATATCCGAACCAGTGGGATATTCATTTGACGATTCGAAAACACTTTGTAAAGGTTTATTTGAATAAAAAATTATTCAGTTATTATGTCAATGACTCTATTCTATACTTTTTCCTTCTGTTTTAGTTAAAATTATTATTGAGAGTTGTGACTGTCAGCTAGAGATTTTCTTTGGATAATAATTCAATAGGATTTATTACAAGACATTGGGACGGAGAATTTTTCCATTCCTTTCCTAAAAAAAATAAAGGGGGTCATACAAAACACTTGATTTTTTCGGCGTTTTTTGCTCGAATAATAAATAAATAAATTCTAATTCTAATTCGACTTTAAAACAATCGCTATTACGTTAGTACGAAACCCTTCGTATGCAAGTCCGACTCGCTCTTGGGTGGTTTTTTAGGGTTAGTTCTGCTAGTGAATTGTATATTTGTAGCATGAGATTCGACCATTTAGCCAGGACTTGGCAAGCGCACGCATTCCCCTCTGCCGAAGTACATGTACAAACGTACGGTTCAGTTTATAAATGTGACAGCTTTTGAGTTAGTGTGCGTTCATAGAGACATTAAGTTTTTTACAAGAGTGTGCGGAAGTGAGTAAATGTGTGCTGTACGTGATTACCTTACCTCCCGCAGAAAGTGGCAGAATATATTCAGTACTAAATCTGCGTCAAGGCTCGTCCCGGCTAAATGGTCGAGGAGCAATGAGCCGGGTAGCGTACTTTATGTTTTCAGCCTTAAGGTTCCCAAATGATTTTTGCGTTCCACCAAAACATTGTCAGGGTCGGTGGATATTCTGAGGAAACGTTCATAAATGGCGAAAGAAGTATTTTTCGCAGCATTTATCAATCAAATGTCGTAACCAGGTAGGGTTCGTAAAGTTGTGAACTTATTACTTGTTGCCATTGTCGCACGATTTAAATAAGTCGTAAACATTTTCAAGAACGTTTTAAGGGATTTTGGTAACAAAGCAAGACGCTGTAGAATAAATGTAGAATAAATAATGGCGTGTGTAAGTGGCTTTTACTGTAATTTATCAATTTACTCAAATCAAAGGGACTTATCTTTTCCTAACACGCCATCTTAAATCAAAAGTATTTAAGCTCTGAGATCAGTGATAAATTTATGGTTTGCTTTCAAAAGACAGCTGAAAGTAATATGATAATAACGGCAGTAAAATGTTATAGGTATTAAAGATTATCGTGTAAAGGCCGACTTTGTTAAAATTACGTATGTAAGAGGTTAAAATTATAATATTTACTTATTGAAGTAAAATTGATCCACTTCAAAGAATGAAATTGTTTGTTCAATATTTCAAAAAAAAGTTTTGTGAATCCTCTATCGTTACTCGATCAGTGGTGATAATTAAGTACTTACTTCTTAAACTCGGCCGCATACTATCAGCTGTCAGAAAATATTCGAACGCACATTTTATGCTGTACTCCGTACATTATCAGAATTTTGTCCGTACGTCCCTATGTTAATACGTCCTTTTCTGCATTTACCAGATGCATGGTACAAAAAAGTTCTGAAATAATTTCTGATAGCAGAAAGCCGGGCTAATCGACGTTAGGGTATAATGGAAACAGTCAAATCGAGGGCGGACTTGCGTCATTCCTCAAAATCACGCCAAAATATATACGCGTCACGCGCATATATTTTGACTGGTGATTTATTTTGGTTTGAGGTATTTTTTTTACTGCAATGAATACTTTATTTATGGAAAGGAATTTGTTTCGTGTCATGTACAGAGCTAGAGACAAACTATACGGAGAACACTGTATTTTTATAAATTGCTGGGAATAGTGTATGTGATATCAAATAGAAGTCACGTTTTTCTATTTTGAATTCAAATTATGTTTGATTTTAGTATATTTGACGACGATGTTTTTGACGACTTTTCTGGTGCTGTTTTACATAGAACGTTTCATTCACGAGTTTGACCCCCGGCAGGGGTCATTTTAGAATTTAGCTTCATCCAGTTCGTATACCTACTTCATTGCTGGAGGTTGTGCACGTATAGTAACCTTTTATTTAAATACTAGATGATGGCCGTGGCTTCGCTTTGATAAGGGATTTTTAAATTCCCGCGAGAACTCTTTCATTTTAAAAGATAAAATGTAGCCTATGTGTTAATCTTGTGTATGAGCTATCTCCATTTCAAATTTCAACCAATTCGGTTTATTCATTGTGGCGTGAAAGAGTAACAAGCATACACACATACAGATACACACACATACAAACTTTCACCTTTAGTTTTCGAAAATCCCGTGGGAAATATTTGATTTTCTGACCTGGAGGTCATCAACTATACCTACCCATCTTTGAGTATCTATACCCATGCAGAACATCACGTCAGTCCATTCCTACGTTGCTGCGTGATTCAAGGACAAACAAAACAAACACACTTTTGCATTTATAATATTAGTAAAGATTTAATAAAATGACATACTTTAGGACACGAGAAACAAAATGGGAAACAGTGGTTTATTAAATTTCAAGTTTACGACATAGTTTATAGGGACATATATTTCCGATTTTATGTTACAATTCTGTAATAAAAGGGGTAAAATATGGGATGAATTGAATCGTTGTGGGATTTACGTTTTTCAATAAAATTAGGTTTGTACCGTAACGTAACAGAGGTACCGTTGGAACGTAAAATATATACCGCCTTACTGCTCGTACTCAGATTGTATTGTATTTTTTATTGGTTACAAATTTATCTAGTAGTCAAAGAAATTTATAATTTTATTGAGGGATAAGGAAAAAGGTTTCTAAATTAAAATTGAATTTATTTGCTTGAAATATTACGTAGATAAAACTTAAATGTATATCTAAACCATACAAATTTTTCACCAAAGGAAAAATATTTACATGCCGTAATTTAAATTAAGTCAATACTAGGTATGTATAACTTACTCAAATTGTGACAGTTTAATTAATAAAATACGTTTCCTAAAGATTTATTCTTTGGGACAAATATAAAAAAAAAGTTAAATAGACTCAACATTTTGTTCACCATTATTATATTTTACTTATAATATAATGCCTATTAGCGAAGTCTGGAACACAGTACTTAGCCTTTGTTCAATAAATTTTCTCTCTTTAAATTGCTCTTTAATAACTAAGTAGGCACTTATATTAAAATGTATAACTCTTCAGACAGCTTATTGTACAGAAATACATTCCAAATATAGGTGTTCGTTTATCATCATCATCATCAACTTATGGACGTCCACTGCTGGACATAAGTCTCTTGCATGGACCTCCACAGACCTCGGTCTTGCGCCGCCTGAATCCAGCGACTCCCTGCGACTCGTTTGATGTCGTCGGTCCACCTAGTGGGGGGTCTGCCAACACTGCGCTTCCCGATGCGGGGTCGCCACTCCAGCACCTTGGGACCCCAACGACCATCAGCTCTTCGAACTATGTGCCCCGCCCATTTCCACTTCAGTTTCGCGACTCGCTGAGCTATGTCGGTGACTTTGGTTCTCCTACGGATCTCCCCATTTCTGATTCGATCTCGCAGGGATACTCCGAGCATAGCTCTCTCCATCGCCCGCTGAGTGATCCTGAGCCTTCTTATGAGGCCCATAGTTAGCGACCATGTTTCGGATCCATAGGTCATCACTGGCAACACGCACTGTTCGAAGACTTTAGTCTTCAGGCACTGAGGAATTTTGGACGAGAAGACATCTCTGAGCTTCCCGAATGCTGCCCAGCCGAGCTGGATTCGGCGGTTGATCTCTTTCTCGAAATTGGACCTACCTAGCTGGACTGTGTGTCCCAGGTATATATACTCGTCTACAATTTCGAGTGCAGAGTTCTCAACAATTACTGGGTGGAGCGAAGCATGAGCATTGGACATGATCTTCGTCTTGCTCATGTTCATTTTAAGGCCCACCTGTTGAGAAACCCTGCTGAGGTCATTGAGCATTGTATTGAGGTCTCCGAGAGTCTCTGCCATAATGACTATGTCGTCGGCAAATCGAAGGTGAGTGATGTACTCGCCGTTTATGTTGATGCCAAGTCCGTTCCAATCCAGAAGCTTAAAGACGTCCTCCAACGCAGCGGTAAAGAGCTTCGGGGAGATAACGTCTCCCTGTCGCACTCCACGCTGCAATTGAATTGGCCTTGTAGTCTGGTCCTGTATACGTACTGACATAGTGGCGTTTTCGTACAAGCACTTCAACACTTGAATGTACCGATAGTCGATACGGCATCTCTGCAGAGACCTCAACACAGCCCAAGTTTCCACCGAATCGAAGGCTTTCTCATAGTCCACAAACGCTAAGCAAAGTGGCCTGTTATACTCTTCTGTCTTCTGTATAACCTGCCGCAGCGTATGAATGTGGTCTATGGTGCTAAAGCCTTTTCGGAATCCGGCTTGTTCGGGAGGCTGGAAGTCGTCGAACCTACGTTCGTTTATAAAAAAGGTTTAATTTATTTAATCTAAGTTCTAATCGATGTATAAGTAATTTATTATGCAAATCTTATATTCCCACAATAATTACTAAGTCATGCTTTTATTACTTGCCTTTAACTTAATTAAAAACTAACTTATTTTTTTATAGAATAACCATAATATTTTTTATGATTAAAATTTGACATAATGTTTTCGTCGAACTTCAACCCTTTATTACACAAAGAAACTCGGGAGAACTGAATGGATCGGGGCACCAAGAGTCAAAGTTAAGTTAGAATAAGTGAGTTTTAAGTTGGCGAAGAGAAAGGTTGGTCCAAGTTACTAGTTACGTGTGAATTGCATGTTAGGCGTTTTAAATCTCTTGTCTTTTTTTTCGTTTTAGCTCATCTTGAGTCTATATAAAAAAATTAAAAAAAAAAACGTTTTAAAAAACCGACTTCGAACGCCACTACAAAGTGTAAAATAATTTTAGTTTGTACACATATAAATAGAAGTTGGGTGGGCCTTAATAGAAACGATGAAACCGATACGCGATGCTAGCCTGACTTTTACTTTTCGGGATAATATGCAGCCTACATGTGTATTAATTCTGGGTATAAGCTTTCTCCATTCCACAGCCAAATCAGTTTATTGTTTGTGGCGTGAAGCAGTGCCGGAACGCTAAATCGCTTGGTGGCACGTCTTTGACGGTAGGATGGTAACTAGCCACAGCCAAAACCTCCCATCAAACAATTTAGAAGTTATAAATTCCCACATTGCCCCCGCCGGGAATCGAACCCGAAACCTCCCAGTTATAAGACCACAGCGCTCACCACTGCGCCAGGGAGGTCGTACTTGGATTCAAAACGCTGTCGCTCATGTCTCGTGTCGATTGCGCTCGCATGTTGTACGCTCTGTGGGATCTGTTTTCGTTAGGCCAACTTAAATTAAATGGCTTAACCCATCTGTGATTCTTTGATGAAACTAGAATTGGTGTTCAATGTTTTATCTGTTGGATTGCGTTCAACGTTTTGTAATTACACTTCCTTGAAGTTATACGAGTATTTTCGGGAGTTCGATTTCCTTTTAATGGTTCCGTACCCAAAGGGTGCTAACGGGACCCTATTGTTATAAGCATCCTTGCCTTGTTTGTCTGTTTGTAAGCGGGATGTATTTTATGAACCTTATTTTACCCTAGGAATATCTGTTTTGTACCAAAGCAAGAATGATACATTTTATCCGTCCATAAATTGATAAAAATAAATGAAAGCAAAGTAATATATATAAGAATACTAAGTGTTTACATAATATTATCTACTCTGTAGGGACGATTTTCTTCGCAAATGTTAGTCGGCTATGCAGAGATTTCGGATGGTTAGGAATCGATCCACTACTGACGGTCAGGAGTTTAAAGTTCAAATTTATTCGCTTTGGTCACAGTTACCAAGCCAGTTTATCAATCTACAGATCTCAAAACAATGTTAAAACGACACAGATTTATGTCAGTTCGCGTCTCGTTTTAAATCTGTCTCAGGTCAAAGCCAAAGCAGAGTATGCTTTAATTTCAGCTTTAGTTGTCACGATAAACATTTATCTATGACTAAGATAAAATATGATAAAAGTTAGAGTACGTCGTCGTGCTGTGTGATTGAAAAACAAACCAACAAACAAATACACTTTCACATTAAATCACACTAATATTATAAATACAAATATGTGTGTGTGTGTGTTCTCTTTCATGTGTGTGTTGTTACTCTTTTATACCACAACGAATGAACCGATTTGGCTGAAAGGAATGGAAGTAGCTCATACCCAGACACATAGGCTACAATTATTTATCCTGGAAAATTAAAGAGTTCCCGCGAGAATTGAAAAACTCTTAAACCACCCGGACGAAGTTGCGGGCATCATCTATCTATCAGCCACCGCAGAACTCTCAACTTAGTAATCTGGACCGCAGGCAGTGAGAACGATGCCCTACCAAAATATTTTGTCCTTGAGAACTTAGGCCCTGATTTAGACCCCCGTGTTTGCGAAGGACGGATGACTTGCTGAATATTCTACGCTGATCCCTTTTATTGACATGTTTTTCGCTTTATTTTGGATAAACCGTTTTGTTTTTGTATTTATGGAATTTTCAATCAAGTTTTACCGAGAATATTGTCTGCCCTTTGTCAAGAAATACTTATAAGTTACTCAAAGCTTTTGCTAACTTATCTTTCTTTGGGCCGATTTCACGAAGTAAAATAAACGATTATCCGAGCGTAAAGATATTTTGGCAGATTTTCAATACAAAGACTGTCAGTTTCAATTTATTCCTCCGTTAAAAACCAATTGACGTTGGGGAAATCGGCATTTACTAATAAAAACTCACAAGCGCTTTTACATTGCCAAAATTAAGTCGAGGGGCTTATTAGGGTTTCGTACCCGAAGGGACATCAGGATCCTATAATAAGCCTCCGCTGTCCGTTCGTCCGTCCTTCCGTCTGTCTGTCTGTCAGCGGGCTGTATCTCATGATGAGGAATAGGTAGAGCGTTGAAAGCACAGATTAGAGAAGTAGTTGAAAGTATCAGAGAATGTGTATTTCTGTTGTCGCTATAACAACAAATAAACAAAAATTAATTAAAAATTAAAGGTGGCTTCTGCTAGAAACGTGTTTTTATCTGTGTTTTTCGGTACGGAACCTTTCGTATACTCGCATTTGAACCGTTATTTTTATATTGATTTCAACCCATCGCCGGCCAAAGAGTCTCGAGGCGACTTAGCGTAAAACAAGATTCTTTTGCTATACTCTACCAAACCAGAAAAAAATCTCCTTAATACTATTGTCTTAGATTATATTAGATTTATAATTTGAAATAAACGTTATTATTATTATATTATTATTAATACAACGTAGCTCGCTGCGCACTGTGTGCTATTTCAGTTCGTGGTGGTTGGAGATTGATAATAGTCGCTTTTTCGGACGAAGTCGTGGGCAAAATCTAACTTATATTTTATAAATGGTGATAGTGTATTTGTTTTTTGGTTTGTCCTTCAATCACGCAGCAACGGAACAACGAATTGATGTGATGATTTGCATGGGAATAGGAGAAGACTTGGAGAGTTACATAGGTTACCTATTATCCCGAAAAACCCGACTGATTGTCTGATTGATCTGTCAATCACTCAAATCGAAAAAACAGGCTTAAACCAGTGGAAGGATCGGGCTGTTTGGCATACAGATAGCTATTATAACGTAGGCATGCGCAAAGAAATATTTTTTTTTAAATTCAACCCCTAACGGGGTAAAATAAGGGTTTGAAAAATCGACCTCAACGTGAGAGAAGTCGCGGACAAAAGCCATTTAATAAATAATAAATAAAAGTTAAGTAACTTAATTGGAAATTCCAATAGCACGTCTTTGGTCGGTTGCCGCAAAACAATCAATACGCCTCTACTGCCTTGCACGTAATCCTGGAAACGTCTTACAGATCACGCGTACTGACGTCGATTGATTGATATCGGTAAATATGTTTATAGATCTCTCCCTCCCCAGAGAGAGATTGTTTACGTTCGAGGGTAAAATGACTTCAACAAAGTATTCAGAGAAAGGGCTGTAAAGCTGTAACCAATATATTTTTTCTCTCCGCTCAGAGAATTGCTCTAGGTCGTATATCGGTTGATAGAGAACATGACTGAGAAATGTGGTATTACTGCATGTAACGTTCAGAAAAATGGCCTCAATCGGAAAAAAAAAAGTCTCTTCCAAAGCACAGGTCTCTACCAAAGCACAGATCTCTACCAAAGCACAGGTCTCTACCAAAGCACAGATCTCTACCAAAGCACAGGTCTCTACCAAAGCACAGATCTCTACTAAAGCACAGGTCTCTACCAAAGCACAGGTCTCTTCCAAAGCACAGGTCTCTTCCAAAGCACAGGTCTCTACCAAAGCACAGGTTTCTACCAAAGAACAGGTCTCTTCCAAAGCACAGGTCGCTACCAAAGCATAGGTCTCTACCAAAGTACAGTTCTCTACCAAAGGACAGGTCTCTACCAAAACACAGGTCCCTACCAAAGCACAGATCTCTACTAAAGCACAGGTCTCTTCCAAAGCACAGGTCTCTTCCAAAGCACATCACACTGTACAGATCTGTTCTCGAATAAGAAGTGTTTAGACCGCAGTCAATTGCAGATTGACGTATTTCACACGATGAACCTATAAAGAAACGCTTCACACACCTTTAAGAACAGCATGGTTTAACTATGAGACATGCAGGTTTCCTCACGACATTTCGCTTCACCGTTGAAGCAAGTGATATTGATTAAAGCCCACACCTCCTAAGTCAGCGTCCATAATTATATTTGTTGTTATTCTTAATAAATCAATCGAGACTCAACGTGATCACGGAGACGTCACCAAGATTACTCATAAGTCGCTACAGAAATATAGATTTAACTAGCTTTTGCTTGCGGCTTCGCTCGCGGCTTAAGTTCGATTTTTCAAATGTCTATTTCACCCCCCTAAGGGGCTTAATTTTCAAAAATTCTTTTTTAGCGGATGCCTACGTCATAATAGCTATCTGTATGCCAAATTTCAGCCCGATCCGTCCAGCGGTTAGAGCTGTGCGTTGATAGATCAGTCAGTCAGTCAATCAGTCAGTCAGTCACTTTTGCCTTTTATATATTTAGATTTATTTGGGCTTAGGATGCAAAACTCATTTGTCTTTAGAAATAGTACATTACTGCCGCGGCCAGCAAAAGGCAGGCATTGTTGGACTTATACGTAAGAAAATAACGCTATAGGCGGGATCGAACCTACGACCTTTCAGTCAGCACCTTTAATCGTTGAGCTATTCAAATTTAAGAAGCAATCAAATTTTCGGCTCGATTACAATGAAGGTAGGAAATCCTGTAAAGTTTCATTAATCAAAACGCTTACGTAGGAAGCCCATTAACAAATTAAATTATTAGCGAAGGAATAAAATCCTATTTCTGTGAGATCCTATGTTTTCGGATCCCCGGCCTCGGTTGTAATGGAACTAATTCAGATGGTAATATAGGTGTCAAGTCATAAGCTATAGCGATTTTAAGGAGACATTAAGATTAATTTGATCTGGTGTCAGTCAGCTAACCAAAAATATCTCAAATATATAAAAGGAAAAGGTGATTGGATAGAATCAGGCTTTACTTTGCGGAAGTTCATGATTAGCAAGAAAAGGTCAGAGTTATTTTGCTATAATCAGCCAACAGAAAAAATCTGTATGGTCAAACATGCAGTTAAAAGATAAGCACCGCTTACCTCCCCAGCCAAGCAAGAAAGTCAAATTCCGGAGCAAGCAATGCCACCACCACTCACATGCACCACCACATAAGATAATTATAATAAACTAGCAAACCCGGCGAACTCCGTTTCGCCACCAGATGGCTTCGTTTTGGTTGGCGCTGTATGTGAAAAAAGATTTTCCCGTTTTTCCGTTGAAATTTTTCCTGAATTTTCTTTGCTATAAACCTCACAGAGCCCGAGACCTTTCCAACGAATGCAAAACCGTGGAAATCGGTTCGTGCGTTCTGGAGTTATAGCGTCAGGAAGGAAAACCCGACTTATTTTTATATAATAGATTATATATTAATTATAATAAATTGAAGCTTTATTCCACGATTCTATACAAAAAGACGACCCTCAATGGGACTTAAAACTACTAGCCATGGTCAAGCCAAAGTTCACCTCTTGTAACTTGATACCCGTAACGCTTGGCTGAAGTTTACAAGTTTTACGCGTCATTAACTGGAGCTATCAGTGAAAATATTCAAACTCCGCAAACTTTGTGACAATAAATTAGATAAAATTTACTCCTTTCGAACGCCACGCTCCGCTAACTTAGATACATAAAAACAACAAAGTTACTTTAGAAACAAGTTTAGAAAAAATTCTAAGTACAGTATTAATTTAGAATATTTTGTGATAGAGAGATAGTGTTTAAGATTTTGGTTCGGATACAGGTTCAATCCCAGGCACGCATTTCTGACTTTTTTGGATTTATGTGCTTTTAAGCAATTAAATAAAATTACTTGCTTAAATAACGGTAAAGAAAAAATCTTGAAGAAAACTCGAATTTGTAAAAAAAGACACCTTCGCATTTGTAATATAATATTATGTAAATATTTATTACTAGTTGATGTCCGCGACTTCGTTCGCGTGGATTGAGGTTTTATTGAATTTCCGATGGATACAAGTGATATGTACCTATTGCAGACTATACTCTACATTTATGTACATATGTAGATTATGTTTTGACGACCTCCCTGGCGCAGTGGTGAGCGCTGTGGTCTTATAACTGGGAGGTCTCGGGTTTGATTCCCGGCGGGGGCAATTTAGGAATTTATAATTTCTAAATTGTTTCTGGTCTGGTCTGGTGGGAGGCTTTGGCCGTGGCTAGTTACCGCCCTACCGTCAAAGACGTGCCGCCAAGCGATTTAGCGTTCCGGCACAATGGCGTGTAGAAACCGATTAGGGGTATGGGTTGAATTTACACTGCTATACCCTTTCCAAGTTAGCCCGCTACCATCTTAGACTGCATCGTCACTTACCATCAGGTGAGATCGCAGTCAAGGGCTATCTTGTAATAGAATAAAAAAATAAAAAAAATGTATGTGCCCAACAGCCAAATCTGTTCTGTTTTTACGGCGTGATTGAGTAACAAACTTCCATCCATCCATCCAAACTTTCGCATTGGCAATATTAATAGGATTAGTATGGATTTGTACTAGGATTTTACTCTTTAGTATAAGTTTGTTTCACCAACTTGATCAAAGTAACGAAAGTTGGGATCACGTGAACAACCGCGCCACGCTCCGTGTTCGCGATTTAAACGCTCGTTAAGTTAAACGAATTTCTCTATTTACCGACTCAAATAAACCAAGTGTTTGTAATAAAAACTTTGCGCTTCAATCCGAACTTTTCAGAGTTGTTGAACTTTGCACGCTGTGGTTTCCCTTTAAACTTGTTGCCCCGCCCCGGTTTCGCACGGGCTTTTCTTTAACTTTTACTCGACTGCACCGGAAGCATAATTATTATATACGTACGAGTATATTCCATTTGACCGGATTCAAAAGCGGGCAGTTCGGCTTGTGGACAATCCCAAATTAACCAATTCGTTGGAAAGCTGAGAAGCTGAAGCGCATAGATGTACCTAATGTAGGCTCAAGGTAGGCTCTCTTTGCGTATTCTATCGGCTATACAACGAAGAGCGTCCTGAAGAGCTATTTGATCTTATTCCACCCTCTCGTCTACAGCCGCACCGCTCGCCACCGAACACAATTTCACCCTCCTGGGTGCCTGGAGCACTTCGACCATCCGTTGTGCCAGATCTTTTTTTTCCATGTACCTATTTTGAAACAGTGGATCCTCCTTATTTTATTTTTATTCATTAATCAAACCAATAAAATAATTTATTTGTCTTTCGATTTTTTTTTTAATTTTTCACTTTGAATAAACGAAATTATTTATTTTTCGTGAATAGAAGAAACAAGTTTTTCATTCGTTATTCGTCATTCGAATTTGCCCAACTCTGAATCAAGGGCTGAGTTCGAAAGTGTTCAAAGGAGACTTATCTTGAAGACGGTTATTTCTACGTCGACAATTTTTCAAAGGCTGGCTTCGGGAGCCGTATTTTAATGGGACAATTCCCATACATTCGAGATGCGTCGCTTCGTGCAAATTTGATGGGAGGTTGTAAACAGAATGGCATCATTTATATTATTATCGGGCTATATAATAAAATCTGATGTAATGCTTACCTGAACGGTGAGGTTGTTTTATACCACACGATATATCGTACGAATTTCGTAGACCTTTTTTTTAATTCTATGAAAAGATAGTCCTTGACTGCGATCTCACCTGATGCAGTGTAGATTCAAACCATAACCCTAATGACGACCTCCCTGGCTCAGTGGTGAGCGCTGTGATCTTATAACTGGGAGGTCTCGGGTTCGATTCCCGGCGGGGGCAATTTAGTAATTTATTATTTCTAAATTGTCTCTGGTCTGGTCTTTGGCCGTAGCTAGTTACCACCCTACCGTCAAAAACGTGCCGCCAAGCGATTTAGCGTTCCGGCACGATGGCGTGTAGTAGTGAACCTACAGTAGGTATTGTAGAAAAAAGGAATATAGACTAACTATCGATGGGACTGACTGATTGTGCTAAATGTGTGTGATGCGTGTGTCTCAAATAAATGCTTTTTCTTTCTTTCTTTCTAAATAGCTTTGACACATAATAGGAGAGAGAGTAGAGTAGGCAGACATATTGTATTAAAGATTGTAGACTTGTTTCGTGCTTTAATGACGTAATTGTGATAAAACTATACGAATTCGTACCACGGTAATTGTTAAGTCGGAATTGTCGATATTTCGATCCAGTTGCATAGACCGTGGTCACGGCGGAAGACGGTTTTAAGCTAGCTTTGATTTTCGGGGATAAAAAGTAGCCAATGTCACTCTCCTGTACCCATGCAAAAAATCACGTCGATCTGTTACTTTGTTGGGGCGTAATTGAAGGACAAACCAACAAATTAACGAACAAATACACTTTCGAATTTATAGTATTAGTAAGCATAAGGATTGTAAGGATTAAGTCGTATGACGTAACATCGCATTGTTTAAAAAGCATTTTATAACGGTCGATGGTATCAAAGGATTCGCTCACAGATATAGCAGAATGTTAAACCTACAATCTCTGCCATGCCACCGCTTCCATTCGATCCTTTTCGAGTTACAAATTTAGGGGATTATTGGATTTCCATTTTTATTTTTTTTTCATACCAACCATATTACAACATAGTAGACGTGGATTAACGTGCGTGGATTAACGACGTGCTTTTTGTTTCCCGCGGGAACTCTTCAATTTTCCGGGATAAAATAAGTAGCCTAGTGTTAATCCTGGATATGAGCTATCTCCATTCCTCAGCCACATTAGTTCAGTTGTTGGGGCGTGATTGAGTAACAAACATCCATCTATCCATTCATTCATCCAAACTTTCGCATTTATAACATTACTTGGATTTCTCGTATTTATCAAGCACTAGCTGTTACCCGCGACAAAGACCGCGTGGAGTTCGATTTTTAAAATCTTACGGAACCCTTTCCTTTCCATTTTTTTTAAATACATTATAGGGACACGCTTGACTATCACACCTGATGGAAAGTGATGATGTAGTCTAAGGTGTAACTCGTTTGCCTAGAATATGCCTATTCACTCTTGTTTTACAGATACCGAAATTGTACGAATATTCCACCGCAGTGAATAAACTATTGCACCGATTTTGATGAATGAGGTATCAATCGATTCGTTATGATGTTCCGGGTGATTTCCGGCTACATTTTATATGTAGGTACACAATAAATATGACCGATGTTACATCCAATTTACACACATACATACGATACAGTTTGTCAACTTTTATCCTTTTTTTTTATTCGATGACAAGATAGCCCTTGACTGCGATCTCATCTGATGGTAAGTGTCGATGCAGTCTAAGATGATAGCGGGCTAACTTGGAACGGTATAGCAGTGTAAATTCCCATACCCCTAATCGGTTTTTTACACGCCCGCGCCATCGTGCCGGAATGCTAAATCGCTTGGCGGCACGTCTTTGACGGTAGGGTGGTAACTAGCCACAGCCAAAGCCTCCCACCACACCAGACCAGATACAATTTAGAAATTATAGATTCCTAAATTGCCACCGCCGGGAATCGAACCCGAGACCTCCCAGTTATAAGACCACAGCGCTCACCACTGCGCCAGGGAGGTCGTCCTTGTTACATTGTTAAAGAGAAAATATAAGAGGAAGCGTTTCTGCCCGCCCTATTGTCTGTTCTTTTTCTTTCAGAAAAGCTGGTACTTTAAATAAATAAGTCGTTTGTGTGTAGCGTTGTCGATTGTTGGAAGGAAGGCGGTCGAGTAGGTACTAACAAGCGTTCATAACTTTGTTTCTTTCTTTTATCCCTCTAAATTGGAAGGATGACAAGTAACTACTACATAAGTAGTAGGAAAATAGCCCTCCGACCGACTTTGCAAACGGCAGCCAATCTCCATGGAGATTAGCCATTTGGAGATATCATAGTGCACAGATGTGTGAGAGAACACAGGTGTAATAAAAGATTTTAGACTTGATTCGTGGTTTACTGACATAATTGTTATAAAATACTACGAGTACGTACCACGGTGTTTTTTGCCGAACTTTAAATGACGTTCCTCCGAAAAGATCAAGAAGGCGGGTAGATAGATTCTACCCATGACAGCTTCAACTTGACGTCTCGCAACACCGCAGTCTCGTCGTGACCACGGTCCATGCAATTGGATCGAAATATCGACAATCCCAACTAAAATAATTACCGTGGTACGTACTCGTAGTATTTTATAACAATTATGAACACAGGTGTAATCTCTATTCCCTCACTCTCATAGTCTGAAGGGACGGAAAATCTGACATGGCCAGAGAGATCAGGCGCAGGACCGACGGCTTACGCACTCTCTGATGACACTTCGCTGCTTAATAACTCCAGGCTAATGGGTAGGTAGGTGGTCCAACCCTGGAATCAAATCCGGGACCTTGTCATCCAGAGTCAAACATGCTAACCGCTAGACCATCGAGACAGTTACACATATCTTATTAAATAGATTTATAAATACATATCAAAAATTACTACTAGATGTCGCTAACAGTTGCTATAAAACTGATTGAAAAAGTAGATACAAATCACTAATTTCGTGGCTGACGTGTGGTTCGGCCGTGGTGTAACGGTGAACACACTCGGGCGCGATTCCCAGAGAGATGTGGGTTCGAATCCCGCCGGCCTCGGAATTTTTTATATGTATGTATAAATCTATTAGGTTAGTTCCTTTAAGTGTAGGTTAACACTTCAATAAAAAATTAAAAGTTACACATATGTGTACGTACGTAGCGTGGCGGCCTATGTTCTATCTAAATACACGCGAACGAAGTTGCGGTTAAAACCTAGTCTAGCTTATATAAATAAGAAATCTGTAAAGGAAAACTGTATATTTACAGTTGTTCTTGTACGAGTTGTCAAGCTGAAGTTGTGAGATGTAAGAATTTTGGGCGGAAACAGTGTTAGCTTAGCGAGATAGGCTTGAGTTAAACAGAACTTAATTCTTGCTTCAACTTAAGTGTTTAACTTTAAATGAGTGAGTTGTAATTTGTTTTTCATGTACCTAGATTAACAGCCGAGATTTCTTCAAAGTTAATCTCTACTATATAAAAATAAGTCGGGTTTTCCTTCCTGACGCTATACCTAACTCCAGAACGCACGAACCGATTTCCACAGTTTTGCATTCGTTGGAAAGGTCTCGGGCTCCGTGAGGTTTATAGCAAAGAAAATTCAGGAAACTGTGCGGATTTAGGAACGCGGACGAAGTCGCGGGCGTCCGCTAGTTAATAATATAAAGTTTAATGTTGAGGTGTCGCCTAGTTGCCTAGGTAATGGTATGTCTAGATACAAAGTACGTTAGGAAATGCAATGATGCAACTGCAGGTTAGGTTAGTCTGTCACGAGTGTGATGCGCAAGACAAGGCATTTGTAGATACGGATTTTGGTAGACAGTAAACTTTAAAGCTCTGTATTTTTGAGACGAGTTAAGATATTAAAAAAAAAGACGTGTGGCACTCGGGGACTGCCGCGGTAAAGCTATTGCATAGCATTTTTTATCAACGCCATCTAGCGGCTCACCGTAGAGGAGTCCCTTGTCTGGATTCGGTCTCCAAGCTGGCCCGCGATAGAAGCTATGCAATAGCTTAAAAATAAATACCAAGTTAGGATATGGATATGTACCTAAACTAGGTATCCATATCCTACCTTGTTTAATACTTGTTCTAAGTGTTACTTAAGAAATGTGTGTATGGAATTTGCACTAATAAAGAAATTGAGAAATAATATTTTAATTTAACAAATAGATTAATTGTAATAATTATTTCTAAAAACTAATATAAACCTAAAACCTCATCGATATTACCGCAACGCGGTAAAATATCCAATTCCTTGTCGGTACATCGTGGATTTCCGTGAGATAAGGCCTACTTTTATCCAAATAGATAATTATAAAGAAGATTTACACGAAACAATCTAACGGCGGAGTGAACCCAGCTAACAACAATAGTAGACCGGGCAGCGTCGTGTCTCAAAGAAAATTTCTTTCATTAGCAAAACACAAAAGACTACGCACCAAGCGGGCGGTATTTCTTTCGCAAATTGCCTATAAATTTTTATTATGGCCACTCTTATTTGAGGTACCGAGGTTTTCCAGATAAATAAGCTTGTTTTATTATGTATGTGTATGATTTGTCGTGTCTGTTGTTATTCGCGAAGCTACCTTATGCCCTCGACTTTACCCACTTTTTGAGTCTAAATAACTATATCAAGCAAATAAGCTGATCTTTTTTATTTTTATTCACTGAAAAGAGAGCCCTTAACTGATTTTTACCTGATTTTGTCTGATGGTAAGTGATAATATTCTTTTTTTAAGTACTAGCTGATGCCTGCAACTTCGTTCACGTGGATTGAGATTTTTGTAATTCTCGAGGGAACTCTCTTGTTTTCTGGGATAAAAAGCCTATGTGTTATTCCAGATTATAATCTATCTCTGTGCTCGCGCCTGACCTAGGCTCCTGACAGGCACGCACACTTACGCAATGTGCATGTACACGACGTAACCACAGGTAAAGCTCACGTGCCCTCGTGAATCGCAAGAACCACTAAATAACAACCTGGCCTATAGGAAGATGAAAATTAGTAATGCAGACCTTAATTTCTACTGTCTGAAGTTTTCATTAGCTCTAATTAATTAATTTAATTACGGAGCTATGTTTTTGTGAATTAGACAAATGAAATAATTAAACTTTTTTTTACTGGTTCTAAAATAAAATAGCAATGTTCTGAAAGAGAATTTTATATCGCTTTTATTACTGTGAATACATTTCCAACATCAGTTAATAATTTCTTGATGTACTTAATTTTGTAGGAAGTTATTCATACTGTCTTGAGAATGATATTAAAGGGGCTTTTATTCCTTTATTTAAGTTTCTATATAATTCTTTTTCCTCTGGTCATAGTTAAAACTAGTTGGGCCCCGGCTTCGCACGAGTAAGCTAAACAAACCCAATGGTACAAACAGCTGGAACCTGGATTCCTATTCATAATATATTTGGCAATATCAATTAATAAATAATCGTTAGACTCTAAATTCAATCAGATTAGGTGGACAGTACCCAGAACTCAGAAGTACCAGGATTAAAAGCCGGGACTTTTTTAAAGATACTAATTGCGAGATTTTAAATTTTATACGTCACTCACTCGGAGGAAAAAAAATTTTGGCTTAATCTTGATGGCCACTCATAATGAAAAACATAAATTACCTTCAGAACAATTTCTTTTACACATCTTTTACGTCATGTTTATGCCATGTTTAATACTCGTACAACTGGATCTTTGGATAGATCATAGAGTAAAAAAAACATCTTCTTCTTCTTTATCAACCAATGGACGTCCACTGCTGGACATAAGTCTCCAAGCCGCATGTCCATGAAACGCTGTACTGCTGGCCCAATAAGTTTTTGCAAACTTAATAAATTTAGAGCGAACCGAGCTGTGAGAACATTAAACAAAATTATGAATTGTTAATAATAGCCATTGAGAGAGGCGGATGTTTGTCTCTCTGTCAATTCCTGTGTTACTCCTAAACCTGGGACGCCCTTTAGCCATGGTTTTTGCGACCTTTCGCGAGGTAGCTACGAAAATATCTGTAGGGTTACAAAAAAGCTTACTTGAGCTTTGTAACTTGTAAACGCAGCTATTAGTTTAAATTATTGTAAAGTAGTAGTCACTATGTACTATTTCTGTGGTCCTAATATTATTCTTGAAACACAGGTTTTACCTAGTTTAAGCACCAGTCCCCACATTAGTGTGAAATATTGATACTCAAATGTAAAATCCTATGATATTGTGTGTAATGTGGAGGAAATAAATGAATTATTATTATTATTATTATTATGCACCGCAAAAATTTAGAATGCCCTGCCAGCTTCCGTTTGTCCAAGTAACTATACCTTGGGTATCTTTAAATCAAGAATGAATAGGCATTTTCTAGGCAAGCGCGCACATCTTAGGCTGCATCTTCACTTACCATCAGGTGAGATTTCAGTCAAGCACTAGTTTATTGTATCAAAAATATATATATATGTATCTAAAGGAAAAGATAAACTGAATGGTCTTAATAAATAGTTAAAGATTAGGGGTAGGTATGGATTTAACCACTACCATACTTCTTCCAAGAAAGTCCGCTACCATCTTAGACTGCATCGTCACTTACTATAATATGAGACCGCTGTCACGGTGCATGTCTAGTCATCTATAAAAAAAAACAATTTTATTAAAATGTAACCTGTCCGTCTGTCCGTCAAGAAACCGCAACTGTAATCACTACTGATACAATATTAACTGAAGCTTTGAATTTATGTGGTTCCCCACAGTTAGAATTACGTCACAGGATACTGTACTACAGTCAGATAGTCTATATTCCCGAAAGCCCTAAACTATTCATGGCTTAGACAGCGGCATGGACCTCCACAAGTCTCGGTCTTGCGCCGCCTGAATCCAGCGGCTCCCTGCGACTCGTTTAATATCGTCTGTCCACCTAGTGGGGGTCAAAAAAAAAACATATAGAGTAATAATGTCATGGATTTCATAATGGGCGCCACTTTGTAAACCATCCGTCACTTTTCGTCACGATATAATGCCATGCTTGTGGACCGAACCCTTAATAAAAACTACCCCACATAATAAAAGCGTTTTTCATTTATACGACATCGTAAGTTGGTCAAAGTATTGTCACGCACTTAAGCCGTATTTGGGGCTATAATAATCGTTTTACACTTTTTGTATCACGCACTAAAACATTCATGACGAGGTCAAGTAAACACCTTTATGTTGTAACTAGCTGTTGCCCGCGACTTCGATCGCGTCAATTTCTGTTATTATGATAGCTTAGTTTTATTACTTATTGTAAAATTAGTTTATTTTATTTTTTGAAAAGAGCAACTGCTGAGTTTCTTGCCGGTTCTTCTCAGCAGAATCTGCATTCCGAACCGGTGGTAGATTTGTGACTTATCATAAGTGCTACAGGGTAGCCTACATGAAATAAATAAATTTTGAATTTTGAATTTTGATGTTTCACTGATGCTTCGCTCCTATTGGTCGCAGCATTACGCTGCGACCAATAGGAGCGAAGCATCAGTGAAAGAAATTGCAGAAACGGGGAAAATTATCCATATTTAAAATATATTCTTTTAAGAACTTCTTAATCGCGATCATAATTACAGAAATTGACGCGAAGTCGCGGGCAACAGCTAGTTTATAATAGTAGGACTTATGACACTTGAGGCAAACATTCTCAGTAATATACGAACAATTAATCTTCATGCTAGTTTCTCAGTCCGCAACGCACGCTCCCTTGTATCACCTCAGCAAATACTCACACCGCCTTTGTGGATCTTTTTCTTGAGGTTCCATTTGTTATCCTGACGTTTTTAATTAATAAAGTCTCTGTCTGCAAAGTGCCTTGAACACTTGAACAGGTGCACAAAATGTTGTTTGTTAATTATAATATACTAGACGATGCCCGCGGCTTCGTTCGCGTGGAGTCAGGTTTTTTGGTTCCTGCGGGAACTCTTTAATCTTCCGGGATAAATAGTAACCTACATGTAAATCCAAGCTATAGTTTATCCCCATTAATTTCAGCCACATCTGTCCAGTAGTTTTTGCGTTAAAGAGTAACATACACACACACAGGCTACATTTTATCCCGAAAAATTATAGAGTCCTTAATCCACCCCTAAGGCTCAAAGAAAAAATCCATGAATTTCGTGATGCGGTGTGCGAGTTTACGCATACCCCTTCCAAGTTAGTCTGCTACCATCTTATGCTAAGATCTATAGAGCTCTGACTCAAGATTTAGGTTAAAACGAGACATAAATATGCTCTGATATAAATCTGTCTCGTTTTAATTCTGTCTTGAGTCTGAGCTGAGCAAGAGTGCGGTCTATAGATTTCAGCCTTAAACTGCATCCTCATTTACCATCAGGTGAGATCGCAGTCAAAAACTATCCAGTCATCGAATAAAAAAAAAGTCATCGCAAAATGTTTACCATCACTGAAATTCTTTAAAACCTATCTCATATCGAACCGGATCAAACTCAGAAATATTTCCAATCGAAATATAAGGGAGATATTCCATAACTTGTTTTCTTCTTCAGAAAATCTAGTTATTGGAAAAGCGATACATCTTAAAATTCAACAGCGGATGGAACTCAAGTTGTTTCATACAACACAGAACGTGTGGTTTAAATTCCATCAAAAGTTCAATCCTAAAGCCAAGCGTCAACTCTCGACATTGTATGAGCGACTTTAAGAAAAGGAAGTTATCAATTTGATACGTATGTATGTAATATTGCAAAATATTCACATAGGATAAAGTATTAGGGTTTCCAAATTAAAAATGGATAGAGCTATATTTAAAAAGAAAAATTCATTAAAATGTATTTTAATAAGACATTGCAAATAAGTAAATTAATAAGTTTTAAGTTTATGTGTGCGTTTGATTGCTTTAGCACTGAGATTTTGATTTCAAAATGGCCTGCTGTCTCTTTATTGGGCGCCTGTCAATGGTATAAATGGGCAATTGGGCATCTTTTAACCAAACATGCACCATCTTAGCAGGCTGCATTGTTACTTATCATCAAGTGAAAACATGGTCATCAAGCACAAGCATCATAGTCTTAGGTTTTTTTTTATAAAAATAAATTGACATAAGTTAGAAAATCGGAAAATTGACATGATACGCTGAATAGCAAAAAGTTTTTTTTTTAGGTTTTTCTTTGGCCAATACATCGATACAAAAAATTGTCATGATACACTGTCAAAATGTAATTTTTTAAAGGTTTTTCTTTGGCCAATACATCCATACAAATACTTGGCCTCATAGTGTAGTAGTGTGTGTCTGGCTTTAATCTTTTCAACTTCTCACTCCGGGAGTAGCTTATGTTAGTTTGCAGATTTACATGGATTTTGATTTCAGTACTAGTTCAAATCTTATAAAACGAACTTGTAGTAGCTTTTGCCCGCGACTTCGTCCGCGTGGAGTTAGATTTTCAAAAATGCCACGAGAACCGTCTGCTTTTTTGAAATAACTCCTCAACTATACCCATGCAAAAAATTATGTCGATACGTTGCTCAGTTGATGGATGATTGAATGACAAACCAACAAACAACCAATTTTATAGTTCCCATGGGATTTTTAAAAACGAATTCCACGCGAACGAAGTCGCGGGCATTAGCTAGTGAATCAGCAGAATGCTGTAATTTCAGCAGAATCTGCATTCCGTACCGGTGGTAGAGTCACAACGTGTCATAAGAGCTACAATTTTTTATTTATTTATTGGAGGACAAGATAGTCCTAGACGATAGACTGCGATCTCACCTGATGGTAAGTGATGATGCAGTCTAAGTTGGTAGTGGGCTAAATTACAAGTTGGCCTACATGAAATAAATAATTTTGGGTTTTGAAATAATAAAAATAAAACAATGAAAACTAATGGAAATATTTCAAAGTATAAACCACTGAAATCTGTAAAAGTCCGTTCACGAGCGCAGTTGTCAACGCGGTGATGTAACGACGCGCTATAAAAATTTATGGTGAATTCTAGTGTTAGTGCATTCTGACTGTTTGACTTTGTTGTGTGCTTACATTGTTATAGTTCTTTCAATTCACAAGGGCACGTGGCTCATGGTTGTGTGTGTATCGTATCTGTGTAAGTGTGAGCGAGAGCTTACGCGCGCCCGACCGCTCCCACTCAGGATCCTGACAGGCACGCACACTTACGCAGTGTGCATGTACACGACGTAACCACAAGTAAAGCGCCCGTAACTTCGCGAGATAAACGTGCTATACCAAGTGTGAATTATTGACTTACAACAGCTACTAATTGTCCCAAATATAGAGTTTTTTTACGAAAGTCCCCTTTTTGCTCATTCTTCGCACTTAGAAAATATGATGAACTATGGCCTAAACGATGCTTATTTGAGAGTACTTTGCCCAAAAGTAGGAGGTCGGCGATGAATTGAAATGATCTCCAAAAGCTACTTATTACTAGCTATCTAGGATTTTATTTAAAATTCTCCTCTGCCCTCCAAATAAACGGAAAGGGTGGGGCTCGAACCTGCGACCTTTCTGAACACACACACACAGACACAAACAGTTTAAATAAGTATTGCTGTCTGTATATTTTTAAGATCATTTCTGCTTATTGGTTGATTCAACGAAATAGCTGTAACAACGATAAGAAATAGGCATAAGAACTCAGTGATTTGAAAATATTTTTGTGCAAAAGTATTTTGTAGATTTTTTTCACCCTTACCACATAACTTGAGCCACAGTGATCCAATGGTTAAAGGGCGAACTAAAAACTGAAAGATCGCAGGTTCGAACCCCACCGTTTGCACTATTGTCGTACCCACTCCTAACACAAGATTTCTACTCCTAGCTCTTATTATGAGGGGATGGGAGGACATCAGTCAACTTTAGTATGACTGATATTCTTTATTAAAAAAAATATACTTACCTTACAAATACTATAAATGCGAGTGTGTTTATTTTTTGGTTGGTTTGTCCTTCCATCGAACTTAACTAATATTTTTCGCTCCCCTCCAAATAAGCGTAAAGCTTGTGTTAGGAGTGACCTTTCAGTTTTTAATCCGCACCCTTAACCTATTTTATTTATTGAGTTTTACTTAGAGAGATATTTGGTAACATAAGCAATTCCATGTTGTAATTAATTAAAAAACTGAAAAAAAATGTCAAAATTACGAAAAGACCGATGAAAAATTCCAACGCTTAAGCACTCAGAATCGTGTACTGAATCGCCTGGTTTCAGTTTTGTATAACCATGTCCCGTACACCCTGTATATTTTTGCAAGCACAGCACGCCATAACTCCACGGCACGGCACGTACTAGGTACGTACTGGGTAGTACATAGTAGTCCGCAATCCGAATGCACTTGGAGTTCGCGCTATAAATTTTTGTGTGATTTTTATGGCGCGACGTTAACCCGCCACAGTGACAGCTGGCTCGTGAACGACCGATTTTATGGGATTTTACATTTACCACATTTCATAGCGTTTACTGTAGCACATATCTAACAGCTATCCTTACAAATCACGCTAATATTATAAAGGCGAATTGTATGTCTGTTACTCTTTCACAAAAACTACTGAACGGATTTGGTTGAAAGATTGAAGCGAGTTTATATCCACGATTAACTCATAGGCTACATAGGCAAAAACCATAAAAACGCCCATCGCTGCCGCTTCCCTACTATAGATCATACGCGAAAATCAGCGACCGAAAATCGCAGAAATACATACATGCTTATGTAATTTATACACAACATGTTAAACTGGCATTAATGTTCAGTAGTTAACGAACCTAGATTGAACTCTTTGTTAGCATATATACCTATCAAACTCGGTTGGTTTTTCTGATGCCAGCTCTAAGTATTTTTTGTAAACTTTATGTAAATCTATATACATAAAATTCAAAGTCCTGACTGACTGACTGACTGAGATATCAACGCACAGCCCAAACTACTGAAGTTAGAAACTTGAAATTTTTACAGTAATGGTTCCTTTTATGACGTAGGCGCACACTAAGAAAGGATTATTGGAAATTCCACCCCTAAGGTGTTTAAATAGGGGATGGAAGTTTATATGAACCTCCGTCATTTTTCAAGCTGTTTCCATCAAAGTTGGTATTAGAGCTTTCAGTTAAAAATAAAGAAGTACGTGTGTCACAGTTTTTGAAAATTCCACCCCAAAATCTAATTCCACGCGGACGAAGTCGCGGGGGCAAAAGCTAGTAAATAAATAAACCGACATGCGTATGAGCAAGAGTGCAAATCCGGGGTTGCCAGTTAACAATTACAAAAAGTTAACTTGTCTACAATTGACCTATGAGAAGCATATGAGGCTATGATGTGGTTACAATATATTGATACAATAACCTTTTATACTGTTGCGAAGAGAGAGAAATTCACTCTAATCCTTCAGAGATGCAGTGAATGCGCTCTTGAACAATTGATGTCTAGATTCAAAGGAATAGATAAATTAGGATTCTTCTGAGACCTAAATCTAGATTGCACGTTTGTGGAATTTGCAGAGCGTGTCTTGAGCGATGGTGCTAGTGCTTAAGTATTGACTTGGAAAGACCTGTGAGATGCTGAAGCGATAGTTTAGGGCTAGTTGCACATCGTGCGGTTAAAGTCGGGTTATTGTTAAAGTTAAACTTGACAAACTTATTATTCCTACCTTCACGGTTACGACTCGTTATTTATTTATTCAGAAGTAATTGAACTCTTGTTTGTGTATCCCAAAGTTTATTTTATGTATTTATAAGTAAATTGAAAAAAAAAAACCACCTCCGACATGTGAAATATGTTATTCGCCATTTTGTGGCGACGGCCATCTTGGACCGATTTTCATCAAACATAGTCAAGAACACTCCCGATTAATTCACCTTTCAAACATCCGTTCGGCTCCTACGATGCCTCACACACGCACACGCACACGCACACGCACACACACACACACACACACACACACACACACACACACACACACACACACAGAGAGAGAGAGAGAGATACGTAAAACTGAACAACCCGTTGTTTTTGCGTTAGGGATTAAAAATTGTTTTTGTCATATCAACTTAGCGTAAATATAGCCATAGAGGAGTGATATAGTTAAAGAAAAAGCGAATAGAATCCGACAAAAATTGTATACTGAGCCGCTGAGTTGTTTGATGTAAAAAAAAGAAAAAAAAGTTAAAAACTGCGGCCAAAAACACGCGATGCGGTGTCGAGTGAGAGTTGGACGAGCGTTTCGTTTTGCGCTGTTTCAGTTTTATGCGAAAATACCACTGATACGGGTAACTTTGAACATGAAGGGTAAACTTGAAGCCTCAATAGCCCAACGGTTAAAGGTGCGGACCGAAAACTGAAAGGTTGACGTTTCAGTCCTTTCCCAGTGGGTATATTAATAGTGGAGGAGACTATTATAGGAAAAGTCGCATTAATAGCTAAAATTCTTAAAAAAAGCAAATAAAAAACTAACGTAGAATAAAAAGTTCTTCAATATTAAAATTCTATGTATTATAAGTATTAAAAAATAAAGGTTTGATGTTTGTTGTTCTCATTACTATTTTAACTGCAAGTTTTCATCCAAAACTTACATCAGAAAGAAAAACTCAAGAGGGAAAGTAGTGCAAGAAAAAAAATTAAAAAAAGAAAAAAGGAGTAAAAAAATAATCTTATAATATTATTGAGCAAAAGCAAAAATTTGCCAATAAATTACACCAACTCATGATAATAACATAAGTGATAAATAAATAATAATTATTCATTACGTATATACGCATAGCGGTGTCAAACAACAGTGCAAAAAATATCGTATCTTTGCGTATCTTTGACTTTGGTGATTCGTATATCTATGGAAAAGCGTGATACATTTGCAACGTTATTCGGTTCGTAAATTCATATATTTCTTGCTAGACTATTTTTTGGCTGTTATTCACCAGGTCGTAAAGAATTTTTTTCGGCGTCACATGTTGAGAGGTGCTCTTATTTGAGTGGCTTCTATGCTATTTGGCCCATATATTTTACCTTGTCTGTAGCCAAAAAGTCCCCTAATACAAGCTTTGCGCTTATTTGGAGGGGCGGGCCCCTCCAAATTTAAGGTTAGCCATGCTGAACTTGACAAATATTTGGGGAATATTTGTCAAATGCGAGCAAAAGAGAGCAATTCAATTTTTAATTCATTTTTATTATTTTTTGTTATAGTGGCAACAGAACTACACATATTCTGAAAATTTCAACTCTCTAACTATTACGGATCATGAGATACAGCCCACTGACAGACAGACGGACAATAGTAATAGAATAACGTTGGTTACTCTTCGAGTACGGAATCCTAAAAAAGTAACTTCATATAAGTTGTAAGAGTTTTATTAAATTAATTTAATTTTAAGATTGACTTTTAATTATTGAATTTTAAAATTATTGTAAAATAATTACGAAGATTGAAAATAAAACATATTTATTTATTTATATAAAAGTAAAGTGAATTAAGATTTTAATAAAATATTGCTCCAAACTAAAACTTAACTAAAAATAATTAATAATATAAACTTTCATCCCCTATTTAACCCCATGGACTCCAGCTAGCAAATTCTCCGAATTTCCTACATTTTTTACCTTATATTTAGAGCAAGTCCAGATTATGTAAACTTGATCGAAAGAATGCAACTTCCATCATTATGCTCTATAGGTATGATTTTTTTTTTCAATAATAGAACGCAGGGGTATTCAGATTTAAATTGCGACATTTCTCTAACAAAATATCGGAGTTCATTACACAGACTTTACAGCACAAATCCTTAAATAAGTGAGATAATCTCTCTCGAATCAGAAATGTATTTTATTCAGTTGTATTTCAAACAAAGGTTCCAAATCCTTGTAGAACCTGCCAAAATAGCAACCGGTCTGGCAACAAGATGGTTTATAAAAATTCAGCAAAATAAATTCAAGTGAGGGTAGTCATGACTTAAAACTAAAACGCCGGCGGCATTTAAATTCAGAACCGATGCCAGCGTATGCGGAAACGGAAATAAATTGTACATTTTGTATTTTGGTCAAGAAATGTTTTAAAATACCTGGCATTTGTTTACGATATTGTATGACTTGAATTTGATGAGTATTTTTATCCGACTTCCAAAAAAGAAGGAGGTTCTCTTATCTTTTTTTTTTACATTTATATTATTATATACTTTGTAGTGATATTTGAAGTCGGTTTTTTTTTACCCATGACTTTGATGCTTAATGTTTTTTTTTTTTCATTTTTTTTTTAGTTCATGACTGCGATCTCACCTGATGGTTCGGGACGACACAGTATAAATGTGACCGCACACCTATCCACGCTAAGATTGAACCTCGCCAGTTATTTATTTATTTAATACCGCGTGGATTAAGGTTTTTTAATGCCTGCGGGAACCCTTTAATTTTCCGGGATAAAATGTAGCATTCTCAGCCAAATCGTTCATTTATTGTGGCGTGAAGGAGTGACAAACACACACACACACACACACACACACACACACACACACACACACACACACACACACACACACACACACACACACACACACACACACACACACACACAACCACACCCATATAAATACGAACTTTCGCCTTAATATTAGTGTGATCAACATGTAACGGATACTTTACTTATACTCCGCTTACAATACAAGAATTGAATTAAATTAAAAGTTAGACTATTACTATTTTTATTATTTAATTAGTAAAAAGTAAAGTAACAAGTACTTAATTAAAAAAAAAAATTGCAAAGTTTCATGTTCTCTACGAATACGTTCACGTTTCCAATATATTGTAGCCGCTCTTTCCAACACGAATGTCAATATTTATTCAACGTGTTCGAAACGGGTACCGCCAGCAAAAAATATTCTAGGTTTTTTCTGGCGCTATATAATGTTGCTGAGTTGGTGTCTTACAACCTACATCAGGAACAATCAGCATACATCAATTAAAAATATAGTATATTGTAAATCTTGAAAAACAGTACCTAGATCATGAATGTAATATTATTGAGATGTACCATTTCTAGAAAAAAATAATTGTTATTTTAAACAAAACTCAGCAAAGCTGCAAAAATAATAAGCCGATAATATTTTAAAATATAGTTTGATCTTTAGCAAAACTAACGGCAGTCAAGCGCTAGTCTATATATTTAAAAAGAAAAAAGGTTTTTTTGTTACCACGGAAACTCTCTTATATCCCGGGATAAAAAGTAGCCTATGTCCTATTCCATATAATCTACCACTGTGCCAGATTTCAGCCAAATCGGTTCACTCGTTGCGACGTGATTGAGTAACAAACATACAAACTTTCGCAATTAAAATATAATATATTAAAAATAATAGGATTAATAGTAGGTATTTACATAGTTCGACTTTTTTTGCAAACTCTACCTGCTCTCACTCTAATACGCCTTTACTATCACAAAATTGTCAACACGTAAGTATACACTTGGGAAATTGTAGTATGTTTTTTCTTAAAATATTTCCTGACTGAAGAAAACTCAAATGGAAAAATATTATTCGCGTTGCAGGAGACAGATTGATGTAATTGTATGAATCATTGTAATATTGCTTTCTATTTTCCCAGAGTGAAGTGCAATTTTTTACTCTAGTTCCATTTAATCGTGATCTTTTAGTTTAAGTCTACGATTACCTATTTTTTACTAGCATTACTATTTATTATATTTACTAGCATTTTCCTGCGGCTTCGCTCACGTTAAGTCCCATTTTCAAACCTCTATTTTATCCCCTCAGGGACTGAATTTTTCAAATTTTTTTCTTAGCGGATGCCGACGTCATAATAGCTGTGTGTATGCCTTTCAGCCCGCTCCGTCCAGTGGTTTGAGCTGAGCGTTGATAGATTAGTCGGTCAGTCAGTCACCTTTTCCTTTTATATATACATTTATATATATCATATATCTACATCTTCTAAATATATAAAAGGACCCATTATTAAAAGGACCCAACTACCGACCAAACCCAACCAACTAACCAAACCAACCAACAGACACCAACACTAACTAATTACATGTTTTGAGCAAATAAATTAAGAATTTTATGAATGTCGTGTCCCAAAGACTGATCCATGCCTCAGGTGACCAAAGAGCTGGCGCTTATTTAGTCCAACGGCTAAGCCTCGCTGTCCAACGAGGTAATAGCGCCAGTGTTTTGGGCACCATGCCCATAAACGACATAATGTTTTTTTTGTAAATATAGTCAGTAGTAGTTTTAATTAATTTAATTTAAGTCATTTATTAAAGTTATCTTTTTTCATATCTCTTTAAATTTATATTTTTTCTGAATTGGAAAGTAAATAAATTGAATTGAATTGAATTGAATAAAACTCAGCACTTCCAACACAATACTGAATAGAGTCCCTAATAGAATAGCGTTGAAACTGCAACGCAGACAAAGTGAGGGCAATTGAATCTTAACTTTATAGCAAGATCGTATTTTACGGTGGGGCATTATCATACGATTTCATTTGTAACAATCCAATGAATATAAATGAAACTGGTTTTTTTAGCTCGGGAAAGCAAGTGGTTGCATCATATAAAAAGGTAGTTTATTATAAAAGGTAGTCTAGTACAAGTGTAAATTGAAAATATAGAACTCCCCCGACATATGAATTAAAAAAATATATGTAATTCGCCATTTTGTGGTGGCGGCCATCTTGGATTTGAAGTTTATCATATAATAATTCTCGGGATCACTCAGCGGGCGATGGAGAGAGCTATGCTCGGAGTATCCCTGCGAGATCAAATCAGAAATGAGGAGATCCGTAGAAGAACCAAAGTCATCGACATAGCTCTGCGAGTGGCGAAACTGAAGTGGAAATGGGCGGGGCACATAGTTCGAAGAGCTGATAGTCGATGGGGTCCCAAGGTGCTGGAGTGGCGACCCTGCACCGGGAAGCGCAGTGTTGGCAGACCCCCCACTAGGTGGACAGACGACATCAAACGAGTCGCGGGGAGCCGCTGGATTCAGGCGGCGCAAGACCGAGGCTTGTGGAGGTCCATGCAGGAGACTTATCTCCAGCAATGGACGTCCATTAGTTGATAAAGAAGAAGAAGAAGAAGATATAATAATTCTAAGCCAATTTTATTAGAAATATCTACATATTTTGTGAAAATATCAAGTACCAACCTAGACCTCATTAGTATTTTCCAGCATTGATAGCAAGCCTATCTAGCAATAAAAACACCTATGTGACGTATTATTGATTTGTGCAACAAAGACCGGTACTTACTGCATTTTGTAAGGATTCGAGAGTCGAGGTTACCTCAAAAACATGGCATATACCTAGCGTACCTATCGCTGCTAAAGTTCGAAATGGCACCACGTAATGCCTTTATACAGTAACCATTGACTACAGCATAAACTTTAATGGTACGATATTTAGAATAGCATTTTTACGACCACATACGGATTTCATTTTACAATACATTTTGTTGAAGCTACAAAGTATTTGTATTTTAGACTTTTTTCTCTAGATATTTATCTAAAATTTGCCTTTATAATCCTTGTCACTTATCTAATATATAAAATTCAAAGTCTTGACTGACTGACTGATTAACTTATCAACGCAAAGCTTAAACCACTGGAGTTAGAACCTTGAAATTTTGACAGTAGGTTCCTTTAATGACGTCGGCACCCACTTGGGGGTGGAATTTCAAAAATCCTTTCTTAAAAGGAAATTCCACCTTGAAATTCCACCCCCAAGACGGTTAAAAAAGGAATTAAACAGTTCCTGCGGGTATTAAAATACCTTTATCCACGCGGACAAAGTCGCGTGCATCATCTAGATCTAACTAATAGAAGGGTCAGAAAAGCCTTCAATATCTATTCTCAATAGTATAAAAAAAAAGATACTGGCCGAATTGATAACCTCCTCCTTTTTGAAAGTCGGTTAAAAATAGGCTCTAACCAAGTCTGTAAGTTAGTGCACTTAATTCTTGTAAACTACAAAACGGATTTTGGTACGGTTTTCGTACGGCACAAGTATTCAAATAGGTGGGAAATTAAACTACCTGCGATCTCCGCACACATAAACCGTTCAACTATTCGGGGCACTGATTTATTCGAACCAACATAAAAATCTAAAGTTAGGACTGGTTCAACTTCTAACCGGCGGGATTTTTCAATGAAAATTCGTACGTACGTAGGTGAGTATTTAATTTTTCCATTTATTTCGTGACTGGAACGAAATTTTTGCTTTCATCCTCGTACGTATTTTTCGTATTTTGAAAAATATTTTTCCATTTAGTAGCGACTCAATTTAGCTTGCATTTTAGCATGAAATTGCAAATTTAAATCTACCTTTTGCCCTCGTGCAGGCATAATACCTCCTTGGAGGTTAAACTTTCGCTCCGTACACTTTGGAGGCATTTTATCATATCTCAGAGCGCCGGCAGGAACGGTTCCGTTTGATGTATGGTAACATTATAACACGCTCCGATGCTTCGCTACCCATGTAATGGAAAGGCGTGGGAATTCCTTTATTGAAACATGATTTGAACTAGTAGAATTTTGTCTTTGACAATTTTTTTAACAAGTACTTAAAATAATAGTTTAATAAGTTATTACATTGTAATATTATGTAGCTATATTGTAATATTTTGTTATCAAAAGAGAAGAGCAACTGCTGAGTTTCTTGCCGGCTCTTCTCAGCAGAATCTGCCTACTAAGTAGGTATCTAACGAATTTGTCGGCGCTCTGGCTGGGTTATACACGTAGAAAAATGAAACGCGTGCTCTTAACTCGATGCGTGTTGCCGTGAGTATTCTATTTCAAAGTTAAAGTTAAGGCTTATATCCAAAATTGTACAATAAGGGGAGGAGTAGGGGATCACGGGGAAAAAACTTAAAACTAAACGTTACTGGCTAACAATAAAATGGATAGTTTTAGTGCCTGGTTCCTGCTTACTACAATACGTTACAATCTTTACAATAGAAACAATACAATAGAAACAATTTAAGTTAAGAAAATAGGTTGCGCAAAGGATCTAAAGATTCGTCCTTTAACGGGATCTATCCCTAACCGTACACTAATTCAAATTCAAATTCATTTATTTCAGATATGATCATCCATAGTAATAATAACATCCACAGTGATAATAACAACAGTAATCAATAATCAAAAAATAAATATAACTAATAACAATGGCAATAACTTGTGCAAAGGATCTAAAGATTCGTCCTTTAACGGGATCTATCCTTAACTGTATACTAAATGATTTCCTGTCCCGTGCATGTAGCACAGAACGTAGTTGCCACAAATTAATATCCCAAGAATAAGCCCTATCATTGTGTGATTAATGATTGATGATAAATGACGACTTTCAGCATTGTTGAACATGTAACAAGTCGTTCAAACTAAATGAGGTTAGAGCTTTGGTTCCGAGATGGGTAATTTTCGGAATTAACAAAATATAGTAGGTATACTCCACAAAAGATTTCTGTATTTTGCGATGTAAAATAAATAAAATTAATCTATCATAGAAAACCGACGTGGTTTAATGAAGAAGTATAATAATATGCCCTTTATTAAATTAACGTGAAGTATATTCGTAAAATTAAAATGAATAGTCGCCATTACATGAAATTAATAGGCGCAGGCTTTCCGAGGCCGCATTATCTCATTTGTTACGGATGTGCGTTAAAAGTAGGTACATACTTACCTACATATATTGTTATGCATATTTACTGTACCATAGTAGAGACTATCTGTTCTATCTCTACTATCTTTTCTATCTCTACTATCTGTTTTATCTCTACTACCTGTTCTATCTGTTCTATCTCTGCTATCTGTTCTATCTCTACTATTTCTTCTATCTCTACTATCTCTACTGCTTCTACTAGTATTATTATTGCGAAAGTGTGTTTATTTTTTGTTTGTTGGTTTGTCCTTCAATCACCCAGCAGCAAAGCAACGGATCGACGTGATTTTTTTTCATGGGTATAGACTATACGGCTGCCCCATTTAAAAACCTAGAAGGTAAGTGTGATTGACAAAATTTTACAGGGGCCAAAAAACATGTTTTTTAGATGGCTTAGCGAAGTAATATATATTTCTAAAAAAAGCTTTCAAAGTAGTTTCTTTACGAAACATTAATTTACCAACAGATACTGGAGAGTTCAGAGTTCAGAAGGGCTACCACAAATATGTTTTTTAGTCTCCTTTAAAATTTTGTCAATCACACTTACTAGGTTTTGAAATGGGGCAGCCGTATAGTGGAGGACCTGGAGAATGACATAGGCTGAGCCCGTGGTCCCAGGCTACTTACCTACTGTCTACATCTAAAGGATTTCCTGGAGATTTTTGAAAACATAAATGTATGTGCCTCGCGTGGATCATGGACCCATCTAGTACACGGTCTAACATAAATCGACCCTTATCTTGATGTATATTGGAAAGGAGTCACCTTAAAAAATATCTAGAATGAATTGTTGAGTGAAACCTTTTTCGAAACTACAAAAACACTAACTGCTCTCTAAATACAACACGCCTGAAAAAAAGTTTACGACATAGTAAAACAGCCAAAAAGTTTCACGAATATGATTTTACGAGCAGAATAACGCAGAATATATCCGACTTTTTGTACAAAATGGCTAAAAAACTCATTTTTTTGTGTGGTTATTTTGGACAAAGCTGGAAAGCTGTAGTTAGCAGTGAAGTACTTTATTTATTTTTTTGTTTTATTACAGCGTATCTATGTAGCTTTTTTATTTCCTATATACGCTGTTTCAAATCTACAATAAAATTGTTACTAGAACGATTGCCAATTTTTACCCGACTACGCAACGCAAGGAAAGTATAGTGTTTATCAGTCTGTATGTATGTATGTGGCGCTCTGGAAACCAAAGACATGAAATTAATAAAAATTCAATATGGCAACCACCAGACGCCATATTGTCAAAAAGAAAAAATGAAAGTCGACGAAATATGTTAAGTGAGCCATCATTGAATAGGTATTTGAAAATCATTGTTAGGTTTCTCTTATCATTTTTCATTTCAAATGACCATCTATGACAATTCAAATTTTTTAGATTTAACGATACTCTATCCCGGATAAACCGTATTGTTTATCAGGATAAAAAGTAGTAATGTATGGACCCGGAGTATCAGCTACCACTATACTAAATTTCATACAAATCCGTTCAGTAGTTTTCACATGATGCGCGCACAGACAGACAGATAGACAGAAAAAATAAAAAAAAAATTTTTTTGGGCTCAGTATCGATAATAATGTACAGAATTCGTCCCGTTACAGTTTTATTATAAGTGTAGATTTTTATTCAGATCGGATAAGACTTGATTTAGGTTCAATAACCTAAAATAATTGGCCATAAGTGTTCAACTTATATATATTCATAAACGTTCTTGCGAAAAAAAAAAAACTCGTAGTCGCCCCTCTAGTATGCATAATAGAAACAGTTGTTAAACACTGACGACCTGTATTTATTGCGACAATGCCTCGTAACGATGCTTGGGAATAGGATCCTCGGCAGGGAAAAGTTGCTAATGAAATGGGCCGCCCGGGGAAATCAATACGGTTTTATTAACTTAGCCCCAAATCGAGCTTCTTTCGCCCAATTAGAGCTGGATGTTGCAATGAATTTCACGCACCTTTGGGGCAACAAGTATATTTTATTCTGTATCAACCAAGTAAGTAGATAGTTTGACGACCTCCCTTTTTTTAAAATTTTATTTAATTATAATAATAATACAAACATGTTTCTATGTACTAACTCGCCAAACTGGTGGCCCAGTTTGTTGGCGAGGTGGTGCACTTATTAATATTTAACATATCACGCAATCTTCCTTGCTAACTATTATAAATATATAAAAAAAACAAGCATTACTTCGGCGCAGTGAGCGCTGTGGCCTTATAACTGGGAGGTCTCGGGATCGATTCCCGGCGGGAGTAATTTGGGATTTTATAATTTATGAATTGTCTCTAGTCTGGTCTGGTTTTGGAAGTGTCTAGTTACCACCCTACCGTCAAAGACGTGCCGACAAGTGATTTAGCGTTCCGGCACGATGGCGTGTAGAAACATATTAGAGGTATGGGTTGAATGTACACTGCCATACCCTTCCAAGTTAGTCCCCTACCATCTTAGACTCCATCGTTACCATCAGGTGATATCGTAGCAAAAAAAATCTATAAGTAGATAAAAACTTTAAAACACACAAGAAAGAAGCAAAAATTAATACAACTTAATACTATAATTCAACCTCTAAGGGGGTAAACTAGGGATTTGAAAAAAGTAATTAACGTGAGCGAATCCGCGGGCGAAAGCTATAGTATTATTCAGTCCTCAATTTCATGGCTTCAGGGTTCCATTGTTGCGGAATTTCCACTACTTGACTGTCTGAATGACTTTGATAAATGGAAACTTTACTTGATTCTACAGAATATACCACTTGGACGGCGTGTATTTTTTAAGCTATTGCATAGCCTCTATCGCGGGCCAGCGTGGAGACCGAATCCAGAAATTCCGTAACGAAAATAACCTGACACGGGACTCCTCTACGGTGAGCCGCTAGATGGCCTTGATAAAAAATGCTATGCAATAGCTTTACCGCGGCAGTCCCTGAGTGCCACAAGTCTTTTTTTAATATAATAATAATTAGTAGTTGTAGTTTATTTAGAGCGTATCTACATGCTCTAAAACCTATAATATCTGAGGAGCTGGCGAACAAAACTGCGTAATTAAGTAATTTTCTCAATCAACTTTTTTCACTAAATCGTGTTCTTATCATACCTCTCCATCCATTACGTGCAAAAAATTCTGTCAAAACGGTCTAAAAGTTTTAGTATTTTACCTCTACGTAAAATTTAATATCTTGCAATTACCCCTTTTTGTTCGCCAGCTCCTCATCTCTGATTTGTTAGCTTAGATGAAGGATTACACATATTATGAAAATTAAATAGGGAAGAGCGGGGTTCGAAGTACCGATTTTTAAATAACATGAAGTTTTATTATAAAAATGAGGTGTTTCATTTTCAACATGTTCAAATATAGAATGGATGGAAATGTTTTTTTTTTTACAAATATCTCGATAGTTTTTTTATAGAAGCTTTTTGTCTAATTTCGGAGCGGAACATTTAGCCCCGCTTTGGGGCGAGTTGTTACACCTTTGAGGCAAACTGTTCCGCTTTTATTATGACAATGAACTGTCAGAATAACATAAGTTTTCTGAAATACTAAAAAAAAGGAAAAGAAAAAGATATTTCTCACTTTCTTTCTTTTTTCCTTTGATTAATGGCTATTGTTAGAACCAAGCCAGCAAATACACTTCGCCAATGTGAAGTAGCTTAAAAAAGGCACTGCATATAACTTTTTAAAGACTGCAAGACGTCATTGAGTTCGATTGGTGTCCTCTGAAATGCAATTAGCATTCCAAAGGAAGACGCTCTAGCTTCTAAAAGTTCCTATTCTAATCTATTAGATTCAAAGTGTTCCTATGAGGTAATTTAAATGGTATTTAACAGAGAATCGACTGGACCTTTGCGTCTGACTGTCTTCAATAAAAAGGAACTGTTAATGTCTTTTTCACGTGAAAAAAAGTTGCATTACTTTGTTTTCTAGAAAAGTTTTAATATAACAAACTAAAACTTTTTTTTTTTTTATAAAAGAATATTAGCCACTTGACTTGACTTATATTCTCCTCTCCCTTCCAAATAAGCGAAAAGCTTGTGCGAGGAGTAGGCACGACAATAGTGCAACGGGTGGGGTTCGAACCTGAGACCTTTCAGTTTTCAGTACGAACTTGTAATCGTTGGGCTATTGAGGCTTCAAATAAAAAAAAAAATTATCAAGGATTTTTTTCACACGCCGTATGGGTATATGTATGTCACAGCCGTTACATTCAGGAACTACCTGTCAAAGTTGCAAAGTTGCGGAAATAGCGGAAAGTTCGTAGGCAGGTTATTGGAATTGTACAATTTATTGCTTATGAGATTTCAAACTCTATGTACAATTTTCTAGTTAGAAGTACTCCATTTCACGTCTTTGTCTCTTGGGAGTCTTGCGGCGAACCATTCCCGCAACTTGGTGTCTAAGTGACATTGATATAAAGCAACTTCTATTCGTACCTACTCTATGTATTACCTATAGGAACGATGTATCATATTATTAACAACCTATATTGCCTAACTGCACTTGATTTAACGGTGCTTGCTTCTGAAAGGTGGGTGAAGATAGAAGTGCTCAATTTCACATCTTTCTCTCTTGGAAGTCCCGTTGCGGCGAACCGTCCCCACAACTTGGTGTCTAAGTGACGTTGATATAAAGCAACTTCTATTCGTACCTACTCTATATTATATTACCTATAGGAACGATGCCTTACTGCATTTGCTATATCATTTCCTTTAACTGTGCTTGCTTCTCACAGGTGTGTGAAGATATTTAGAAGTGTTCAACGTCACGTCTTAGCCCCTTGGGAATCACACTGCGGCAAACTGGTCCCCGCAACGTTTGTTCACTTTATGTATTAATTATTGTTATGTTGACTGACTTCACAGAACCAAATGGAAGGAAAGGATGAGATGGCAAGCGAAGCGAGCCGCCAATTTCCGTAGTGTAACTTTATGAGTATTCAAATCGATCTTGAAAATAAGCCGTAAAAAATCTGCGTTATAAAATTTTGTTATGTTGACTCACTTCACAGAACCAAATGGAGGGAAAGGAAGAGATGGCAAGCGAAGCGAGCCGCCAATTTCTGTAGTGTACCTTTATGAGTATTCAAATTGGTCTTGAAAATAAGGCGAAAAAAATCTGCGTTATAAAATTTACAGTATGTAGAATAAATATAAAGTTTTAAAAATAAAACTTGTCCCAAATGTACAAAAAATAAAAGTAGGTACAACTCTACAGGCGCCAGTCAAATACAATCTCCGGACTGAAAAGTGAAAAAATACTTTACTACCTGGTATATTATTCAAAAATTCTAAAAAGAAAATATAAAGCGGGCCGAATAACGCTGTAAATGTATCAGACTACACCATTGATATAAAGAACCAAAGATATTCTCTTCATCATGCCATAGTTTGTATACCTAGCCTGGCCCTTTATCGAAGGAGGTTTCCTTCGATAAACGAAATACACGTAGATACGAGATTTACAAAAATGTAAAACATAGGCAGTAATTCCATGGGACAAACCTATGAGGGAAGTAAAGACAGATTGAATAAAACTGCATAAGTTAAAATAACTGACACACACGACTTTTTTCGTGTGGATTTAGTTTCTAAAAAATTATTTCATTATTCTCCCTTAACTAATCTCTGTTCTAATAGATAGTTTTAATTTGATAGATACCAACATTTTTCACCCCTTTAGAATATCCAAGAACAGTACAGTAGGTAGAACAGTAGTTTCATAGCATATTTGGAAAGATAGATTTCGCTTTGACTGGACATCTGTGCATTACAAACTTTTTTTATGTAAAACTGGAATATATTATCTTGTGTGTTTAGTATATCAATGGACTACGCACAAAATGTAAAAAAGTCAAAATCCACTTTGTACCGCGCTCTCCACGCAGCGGTGTCGTCGAGTATTTTTCGCGGCATTTTTGGGAATTTTTCGGCATTTCAACGTTCATAGTAGGCTTGAAAGAGTTGCTATATCATATAACTAGAGTGGCAATGACAAGACACATAACTGGTCAACATTTTCTCGCAATTTCTTGTGGTGGCTTTTAATAATTCAGCGGGAACCCTTTATTTTTCCGGGGATAAAAAGTAGCATTTCGTTAACCACCAAGCTCCTATCTGATATTTTTAGTCAAACTGCTGTTCTAATAAATTTGCAAAAAAAAAACTTCTATTTCACACTATAGAAAATATTCCTACACAAAATTTATATTTTTGTTTTAATCATATCTGCACTCAAACCAAAAATATGTGTCTTTTGTGCTTTGTGTAAACTTTTGACATTTTGCGTTAGGTCTTGGTGGTTAACCGACGGGGTTTGTCACTATGCAGGTCCTCAATTAATACCCATCAAAGAATCCCTTCAATCCATTACTCCGTTGCTGTTTAATTGAAAGGCAATCCAATAAAATTTTACCCACCAGGTATACTAAATGTTTTTTTTTTTAATGTGGCTCTGGCGATAACATAGCAATATTTTTGTTTACTTATCTAATCTAAATATTTGAAGGAAAAGGTGACTTACTGACTGATCTATCAACAGACAGCTCAAACCACTGGACGAATCGGGCTGAAATTTGGCGTACAGATAGCTCTGATGCTACAGGAATCCGTTAAGTAAAAACTTGAAAATTCAACCCCTAAGGGAGTAAAATAGGGGTTTGAAAAGTGAGCAAAAGCTAGTGTACTTATAAGTTCCAAGCAGACATCTATGTACGTCACGCGTTGTACTAATTAGGCAAGGGCGTTATTTTCACGCGTGTATTAAACGGTCTGCTGCTCTATGGTCTGCGTCTATGGTAGGCGTCATGTTTTCATATTTCCATACAAGACAGCTGCGCCTCTATTACTTGATAATAAATTGTATGATGATGTATTGCTTTTAACTTGATTATTTTGCGTACCCGGTTCCCCTGTGTGACTCCACTTTGTATTTTAACAGGAAAAATTTTCAAAAACTGTGACCTGACTTCGCAAGATTGGGTGTAAAATACGTCCTATTTTGTTCTTATAAAACGTAGCCTATATCGCCCGGACTGTAATAACAAATCCATTGGTTGACGACCTCCCTGGCGCAGTGGTGAGCGCTGTGGTCTTATAACTGGGAGGTCTCGGGTTCGATTCCCGGCGGGGGCAATTTAGGAATTTATAATTTCTAAATTGTCTCTGGTCTGGTCTGGTAGGAGGCTTTAACCGTGGCTAGTTACCACCCTACCGTCAAAGACGTGCCGCCAAGCGATTTAGCGTTCCGGCACGATGGCGTGTAGAAACCGATTAGGGGTATGGGTTGAATTTACACTGCTATACCCCTTCCAAGTTAGCGCGCTACCATCTTAGACTGCATCGTCACTTACCATCAGGTGAGATCGCAGTCAAGGGCTATCTTGCCTTCGAATAAAAAAAAAAAAAAAACCATTGGCACCACGATCATAAAAATCGGCTCAGCTGTTTACTATTTACGAATGTTCCACTGAAGTGAATAAACTAGTGATCCGATTTTGATGAATCAGGTGTGAAGCGATCATTTATTTTGGTCCGGGTGATGGCGGCTACATTTTATACGAACAAGATCAATATGACAGATGCAATACGGAATATGTACATCCAATTTTCCGTAGGCGGATTACAGTTTTTAGGGTTCCGTACGCGAAGGGTTACCTACGAAGGGACCCTATTATAAGCTTCCGCTATCCGTCCGTCCGTCAGTCTGTCTGTCAGCGGGCTGTATTTCATGATTTTTTTTATTCGATAACAGTTAGTCCTTGACAGCGAACTCACCTGATGGTAAGTGACGATGCAGTCTAAGATGGTAGCGGGCTAACTTGGAAGGGGTATGGCGGTGTACATTCAACCCAGACCCTATCTATTTCTACACGCCATCGTGCCGGAACACTAAATCGCTTGGCAGCACGTTTTTGACGGTAAGGTAGCAACTAGCAACGGCATAAGCCTCTCACCACACTAAAGAATACATTCCTAATAGGTAGCCAGTTGAAATTTTCAGAGAACGTGTATTTCTGTTGATTGCTAGAAACGTGTTTTTTTTTCGGCGTTTTTTTGGTACGGAACCCTTTGTATGTGAGTCCGACTCGCATTTGACCGGTTATTAAACTTTTACAGTTCTTGCGATTCACGAGGGCGCGTGAGCTTTATTTGTGGTTACGTCGTGTACATGCACATTGTGTGCGTGCCTGTCAGGAGCCTAGGTGAGAGCGGTCAGGAGCGAGCAAGCTCTCGTTCCCACTTGTACAGATACGACACACACACAACCATGAGCCACGCGCCCTCGTGAAATAAAAGAACCCTTGTAGACAGTGTAGTTGATATAGGTATATCTGGAGACGATCGTAAACGGCTGATTACAAATGAATGAACGAGTGAACGAATAATGTATGAAACCCTAAAAACAAACATTGCCGCATCATCGTAAGGCGGAATTGGCATTTATTCGATACACGCCAATCTCTCCGACATTCGGTACGCAAATTCGATTACTTTGCGCTTTGTATGCGCGTCACGCCGCGTACGCCATGCGCCTTACAATGTCGGCCATTATTTTGGGCAAATTGAAATGTCAACGCTCGAACCCTATACGAAATTAGGCTGAGGTTTCATAGCAAAAGACAAAATATTGCAGTGCATTCATTTGGTACGAGGCTTGAGGCATGGCTGGTTCTTCGTTATCAACCGATAGACGTCCACTTTTGCACAAAGTTTTGCAAAAGTTGTGTGGGCTTCCACAGGTTCGGTCTTGTGCTGCCTGTATCCGCGGCTCCCTGCGATCCCTTGTCTGATGTCGTCGGTCCACTTAGTGAAGGGTCTGCCAACACTGTGCTTCCCGGTGCAGGGTTGCTACTCCAGCATCTTAATCATTCTTTGAACTACGTGCCCCGCCTATTCAAACTTCAGCTTCGCGACTCGCTGGTTTGACTCGTGGCTGGTTACCACCCTAATGTCTTAAACTGTATCGTCACTTACCACCAGGTGAGATCGAAGTCAGATGATAAGTAAAAATGCAGCCTAAGATGGTCCATGCTTGCCTAGAAGATGCCTATTCTCTCTTGATTTAAAGACACCCAAGTTATTGTTAGTTGGAAAAACGGAAGCCGGAAGAGCATTCCATACTTTTGCTTTGCGTAATTTAATCCTCAGTTAAACATTACTCGGTTATGGTTTTGTATTCGATGACAAGATAGTCCTTGACTGCGATCTTACCTGATGGTAAGTCACGATGCAGTCTAAGATGTTAGCGGGCTAACTTGCAAGGGTACGGTACACCTAATTGGCAGTTAATTATATTATCGCTTGGCCGCTTGCTGTCGAACGGTACCCTAACACGTATCCAAAAGTTTGCCAACTATGTTACGACCCGAAAGTTATTTTTACCGATACAAGTTGGGAGGAACATGGGTTTCATTCGGTTCGGTTGGATCCACCGCATAATACAAGTACATAACTTCGGTGTGGCAACAATTCGTATTTACTTACAGGAAAAAGAAATGTTGATCTTACGAGTTCGGAGATAACGTAAAGAAAACAATATTCAAATGAAGATACCTCGTATTTTTTTTGGTAGCTACTTGTACTTAGTAAAATATTTTTTACCCGACTGCGCGACGCAAGAGGGTAATGTGTTTATCAGTCTATGTATGTATGTATTTGGCACTCTGGAGACCAAACGCGTGGGCCGATTTTGATGATTCTTACGTCGATCGATTTGTGTTAATCTTGTGAGTGTTACTAAAGAAATGACACTAATCAAAATTCAATATGACGACCACCAGACGCCATATCGTGAAAAAAAATGAGGAAAGTTGATGAACTATATTAATCATTGAATAGGTATTTGAAAATCATTGCTAGGTTCCTATTACCATTTTTCAGTTTGAATGACCGTTTACGATTTACGACAATTTAAAATTGTTTTAAGATTGCGAAATTTACCGTCTTATACATAATTCTAACTAAAAAGTGTAAAATAAATTATTAAATTATTATTGGCAGCACGTCTTTGACGGTAGGGTGGTAATTAGCCACAGCCAAAGCCTCCCACCAGACCAGACCAGAGACAATTCAGAAATAATGTAACCTCTACACATTGTTATTACAAATGTAAAGTTTTGAATTTCGGAGGATTTTTAGTTTTATTTATTTATAAGTTGTCGCCGTGCTTGAGAGAGTCGTATTTACGGTTTCCCATTTTCCAGCTGTCCAATTTATTTCGTACCTACCCTTTTTATTTGTTTTTGGAAACCAAGACAACTAACTACTTTTACAATTTTATTTTTCTGCAGGATATTATGCATTTTGTATACCAACTTACCACTTTACGGTTAGTCTTAAAGCGGTGATTTCTTCCTCTTTTTTTTTCTTCATGCTGAGCTGGTTTCCACACTTAAACCAGTCTGGTCTGTTGTGTGTGACGCACCAATCCTTCCAATGTTCTTTACTCCAACCATCCCAGCTCTCTCCAGAAGCCTAGCAGGACGCCCAGGTTGCCAAGGACTTCTCGAAGTGAGGCCTGGGATCCTAGATGGTTGTTGCTTCTATCCTGCTCCTATCCTAGTGGTTGAGAATTCAGTTTCCTTTTCGGTTCAGGAATTCGTATTCGCATCTCTAACTTTTCAGAGTAGTGTGTGTTTTAAACAAATAAATATCACTTACTTTGAAAAATATCACGAGGAAACTTGCATGCCTGAGTTTTCACAATGTTCTCAAAGTTGATAGATCCACACGAGGGGAAACTTTTTAAAAATAAAACCACAAATTATTACTGATATTATTTTTATTTGTTCTCTCATGAGTATTAAAGCAAGATTCTCGATCCAAAATCTTTAAACTATTAGTAATAAACTTTAAATAACTACCTATTACTAAGTTATTAATGTATTATTCACACTTCGGCCCCGCCCATGAATTTTAGCGGCGCGGCGAGCGTAGCGGTTTCTGGATGAGTATAAATTTATAAGAATATTTATAAGAGCCTGGTACATATTAGTCCAACATATTCTGATAGTATATGATAGGCTCATGGTTGTGTGCGTGTCGTATCTGTATAAGTGTGAGCTAGAGCTTGCTCGCGCCTGACCGCTCCCACCTAGGCTCGTAACAGGCACGCACACTAACACAATGTGCATGTATACGACGTAACCACAAGTAAAGCTCACGTGCCCTCGTGAATTGCAAGAACTATACCTACATTTTCCGCATGTTTGAACATTTTAATCATACTAATCTTACTTGGATTATAAATGCGAAAGAGTGTTAAGTTGTCTTTCAATTACGCAGTTACCGAGAATCGGATCATGTTTTTTTTTTAAAGTTATTTATGAAGTAAAAGGCCTAGAGAGTTACATACTTGTGAGAAATGTACACCCCGGAAAAGCAAAGGATTTAAAAAACCTTAAATTATGAGGATAAAGATGAGGGCAAAAACTAGTAAATCCATATGGTTTCATTAGTTTTATGTTTTAGTATTTTGGTGCAAAATCAGTACAGAAATGGACGGCAACTGCCGAACGCATGTGTTCTGAAGCCTATGAAACTTATTGAGAATTATTACCACTCGACGCAGCCCGCTAAGCTACCGCTCTTAACGAAAAAATCGTGGGCAGGACCTAATTATACCTACGTGAACAAAATCTCAGTTAAAATAGACAAAGAAATTATAATTAGTTATTAATTAATAAAGAAAAAAAGCACGCATTGATTAATATTGATATGTTCTTATAATTTACTAAATTGTGATAAAATCTTTTACAAAACTTTTTTTATAAAATTCATATTATTAATACTAACAATGGCACAAGAATTAACAAAAAAATTATTAGAAGAACGTTATTATAACAAGGTGCCAGTGGTAAAGGCCTGGACAATCAAAACGCGACGCGCAGATATGCGGTTCTAAAAAATGACAAACGTGATCTATTCAAGTTTTTTTTTTTAAATCTTTAATCGGAAGGCTTTTACGTTAAGACGTATGTCAGCCTATCTTTTCAAATTGTATACAAGAAACAGGAATTGATACATACATTAAAAACGGACATTTTACGGAGTTGCTTTAGCCTTTTGTTATGTATATTCACTATCCAGGTTTCCAACTATAAGTATTGACTTTTGACGACAGATAAAATTTATAGAGCCGTATTTCACCATCGACGAATGAATTTAAGAAGTTTTGACAGGTGTTAATTCAAAAACTGTGAAAATATCAACTTTATTCGTAAATTAAAGTCACACTGGCGAAGTGATTTGGAACTAAAGAAACGCCATAGTAAACCAAAAAAAAAAAGAACTTGGCGATGCAGATGGTGAAATAAGACCTTATTCAGTGTGGAAAAAAGGTACATTTATCGTATGAGAAAAAAGTGATCGTATTGTAAATCTATGACACCACTGCACACGTAGATACAACAATAATAAAACTATAAGAAAGATGCCACACCTAACACACGGTTGTGATTGTATTGCTTTGAACTGTATTTAATCCGGAAGTACCTACGTAAGGTACTTAAATTGTGAGTTGTGACAAATGACATTTTGCAGCGCCCTGTATGTGTATAAGGATTATTCTATGTGGGCCGTAGCGGCGGGCGGTGCAGAATCGACGCAGCAATTCAACCGTACTGTGCCGTGTCACATTTCTCTTACTGAAAACATATTTCCTAAAATATTTAAAATTTCCTCTTACGGTAACAAAAACAATCAAAGTTCAAAATATAACAATGATAATTTTCAAAGAGCAGTAAATTCTGTAGAAAACGTCGACAATGGCATGGTAGCTGTGGGTTCTTTAATTGCCTCCGCATTGGCACCCGGCAATGACCAGGTCGAACTACCAGCTGCCGTCACTCTAGGGCCCATGTTATCGTACGCGGATTTTAAAAAACACGTCCTACTTCGTCTTGGCAATGTTGCTCCACCACTCAACAGATCTGGGTATTCCTCATTATGCCCCGTCACTTGGACTGATATAAAAATATTACCGTACGGGGCAGGAATCGCGAATTCAGCTGGTGGTGGGGGAAATGATCCAGAAGGGCCTTCTATCGTGATTTGAACTGGTTCTAAGCACTGCTGAGTATCCTGACTCTCCATAGACATTGATCTGTCAAACATTTCGAAACCATAAGAGGAACCCATTTCTACACTAGTCCTGTCACAACTGACGGCCAAAGACGTGTCTAACAACTTCTTTTCTTGGTCGGTAAAACTTCTACTCGGCGGAACTCTCCGACGACGTATTTTCCAACAGAAACAAGCAGACAGAAACCCCGCACCAGCCATAGCTATTACAGATCCAACTGCTATGAAGAATTTGGAATAATCCGGAGCACTTCGAGCGGTAGCAGTCCGCGCTTTAGGCAAGAAAAGTGTAAGGTAAGCAAAAGCTTCACCAGCAGGACTCTTTGCGCTACATCTCCACTCCCCAGCTAAGTCACTGGTAACATTCGTGATGGACACATTAAACCACTGAGAACTTTTGTTTATCACTTCGTCACTGTACTCGTTCGAATGTGTTATAGAATATTTATAGATTAAAATTTCACTATCACTAATAGTCTTATTTGTTACTTCCGTGTGACGAAACGACCATGTCACAGTTGGCTTCGGATCACCTCTAACAAAACATCCAAAAGAGATATCTGCTCCGGTTTCAGTTCGTATCACGGATGGAGTCGTTACAGTCGATGGAGGGCAAACCATATCCTCACCTCTCAAGTCCAACCAAAGGTCATGCGCCTTACTCTCCGGACCCGCACAAAACACCTCCTCGTTTCCAAGATTACTGCGTATAAACCACTCGTGGAACTCCTTAAGTCTACAATCACAGTACCACGGATTGTCTGAAAGTGTCAAAGTTTTAAGAGCGGGCAGATTGAATGTATCATGGTGCAGATACGAGAGCAAGTTTTGATGTACATGTATTGTTTCTAAGGCCCGCAGGTTCACAAAGGCAAAGGGGTGAACTTTACGCAGTCGGCATCTCGCAAGTTCTAGTTTCTTTAAATGTTGTAGGGGCGGGAATTGCTGAGCGACTAATTTACTTAACGGGTTGTCATTAAGGACGAGAAGTCTCAAACGCTCGTTGCCTTTGAACGTGTCAGGTGAAAGTTCGGTGAGGTGATTCCTTGAGAGATCTAATTCTATTAAAATGCGGAGTTCCCTGAAGGCGTTTTGATGCAGGTAGCGTAGACTTGTCGCGCTCAGGTTGAGGCGTTGTAGATTTAATAGTTCTATGTTCGCGAAGGCGTCTTGGTGTAATTCGTTCAAGGGGTTTCCGTGCAAGTCTAACACTTGTATTTCGGTTGCCAAATAGGGTAATTGGGCCAGCCCGGCGGAGACGCATGACGCTGTTTTCTTGCCGGAAGACCATTTGCAGTGACACGCGGAGATATGGCCACAGCTTAGCCAGTCGCTTCCCGTGGGATTAATTAGGGCAGCCAACAGCAGTCCGCAGCATAGTTCTCGAATGCCCATCTCATATCAGATTCGGGTTGGGTTTACCTGGAAAGAGAAACAATTTTCAAATTATTTTTTAAGTTTAGTCAAAACGCTCTTATTTAAATTTAAACTCGCACATTAATATAATTTAAACGTAAAAACCCTTTTTACAAAACCGACTTAAAACGCCACTACAAAGTATATCAATTGTACCTATAAAATTTGAAGAGTTCCCTCGATTTCTCCAGGATCCCATCATCAAATCTTACTGAACCTGATGACAATAGAACCACCTGGGACGTATACCCTTTCAAACAAAAACAGAATTTTCCAAATCAGTCTAGGCGTCTTTGAGTAATCGGGAAACGTACATAAAAAAAATATCCGACGAATAACGAAATAGGAGGTGGTTCTCACCTCCTCTTTTTTTGGATGTCGAATAATTAAAAAACAAAAAGCCGGGCAAAAAATGAAACTTTAATATATCACTCAGAAAATTCCTCGGTAAAAGCGATAGTGACAGGCAATGAGCTACAAAGCGAAACGGTTGCTTTTAAATTAAAGAGGATGAAATACAAGCGTTGGATGAATCGTCCGCTGTCAAGAGGTCGTTGTTGCTTTGTAGCCAACGAGGTTACACTATGTTTTTGAGTCAACGCCTTTTGAGGCTGAATTTATTGTACATCTAGGGTTAGTATGTTTAATATAGGTTTAAAACTCTCCACGACGAAGATAGATTTTGAGTGTCGACAGTCGAAACTTGAGTCAAAGTAAAGGTGGTCTCAAAATAATAACCTACGGGAATGGGTCTGCTTTGACTGCCCATCTTGACATGCGTTGGATTGGTGTACCTACGTATGCATTTTTGCATTTTTGAAGCTTTATTGTGGAAGCACTGTATACATAGCATAGCTTTGTAAAAAAAAATTTTTTTAAAAGAGCAACTGCTGAGTTTCTTACCGGCTCTTCTCAGCAGAATCTGCATTCCGAACCGGTGGTAGATTTATGACGTGTCATAAGAGCTATAAGTTAGCCTACATGAAATAAATTAATTTTGAATTTGAATCATATAAATGTAAAAATTCTTTTTACAAATGCGACTTCAAGAGCCACTACAAAGTATATAAATTCCCCTCGATTTCTCCAGGAATCCATCATCAGATCCTGGCCTGATGACAATGAGACCATCTGAGAAGTATAGCCTTTCAAGCAAAAAAAGAATTTTCCAAATCATTCCAGGCGTCTTTGAGTATTCGTCTCGCCTCCTTTTTTGGAAGTCGATTAAAAAGCAATAACAGCCTATAGTGTCCTAACACTCAGTTCCGGTCTCCTATTCGGGGGTTTATGTACCTTTGCCTTTTCATCATAATTATGTACGTTTAAGCAATTAAATATCACATTTTTCCGTCGGAGTCAAAAAGGCCTCAGTTAGTTAACACTTATGACCATTTAACTTAAACTGTAAAGATAGAGTTCCAAATTAAATGACTACCTACCTTTATACTTAAACTAATTAATTTAACTAAATCACTGCCCGCTAGTCTGCGGTCTGGGTAATAACTAAACTTACATAATAAGCTCGGAATAACATCGCTTTTGTTAACTAGTGTTTAAAGCACTCATAGATGGGTCAGCGAGATAAGGAGGGTCGCCATTAATTAGTGAATAATAAGGGAAGGTAAACTTTTAGATCCGCTGGGCTGTTCTAACATGCTCTACATGTTAGCGGTAGCCCGCACTGCGAATAAAATCCACGCGGTATTTTTTCCGCAATTCTGTAACACTCTGTCTGTTCTGTCATACAGCGGTACCCGCAATTGCATATTAAAATTCATGTGAAAGTATCAAATTACAGATTTTTTACCGCGAGGAAAAACTTCGCACGATTTTTTATCACAGTGCGGGTTAGCTCTAAGTGCTCGCTGGTGCTGCGAAAAACTGTGCGATTTTTTTTCACAGTTCTGTAACACTTGCAATCATATTACAAGAGTACACGCACTACGATTTGAAAGCGCGGTTAAAAATCTGAGTTTTGATATCACGCGGTGTGGTGAGGAAAATTGTTAAAAATCGTGAGGAAATCCAAATGCCAAATAGCCAGCCTCTCGCCAGTTAGCCAGCTGCAAAAGGTCTGTGGGTATAGCAGACTCCACATATGACCACAGTGAGTCCGAGCCTTAAAGATGACCACATCATGCATTAAATTATGAAAAAAATAACAAAAAAAAAGACAAAAACTAAAAAATTGCCTTAGTAAAATTGAAACTCAATTTAAAATAAATAAAAATTAAATTATAATAAAATAAAATAAGCACAACAAAATCACTCTCTATGAAATGGGACACCCTGTACTTTATATTAAAAAAAAATCAATCAATTTTAGACAATCCCACCTGCTATCTGAAAGTATTATCATTTTTATTATATCTTCGGTCTGAAAGTGCCTGCCTACTCGGGTAGATAGGTCAACGCGATACAAACTGAAGTGGTTGCTATTAATTTATTATTGAAATACAAGAAGAACACTTTGAGAGGCTCTGTCTCTAACAATTTTCATTAATTAATTATTTTTCTCTGTTCAAATCCATAAGTCTGAGTTCATTATAATCATAATTTTGTTTATTATTTTTTTAATTGTGATTTTATTCGTAGTTTTAATATTGTAATTTCGATTAGTACTGTTTTTGTATAATTTATAAGTGTAAGTGTAAGTGTAAGTTAAGCCCCTAAATAAATAAAAAAACGAAAAAAAATTAAGTATTTTTGTAGTGTTTTTGATTTAATTCAATGGAATTCCTACAATTCTTTCTAAAATTATAAATGCAAACGTGTTAATTTGTTGGTTTTGTGTGGATTTTTACATAGATACCTACATATATATTTTGAGAATCTCAAGTGTGATAGGATAGTTTTTATCCCTGAAAGACTAACAATAATTATTATAAATGTGAATGTGTATTTGTTTGTTGATTTTTGGTTTGTTCTTCAACCACGCAGCAACATAGCACTAATCGACGGGATTTCTTGCATGGATATAGTTGAGGACCTTGAGGGTTGAGAGTGACATAGACTATAGAGTAAGTATGGCTATGTTTGTATGGGAATAAGTGAGTGTTTGTTTATATGTATATTGTTTGTGTAAACTTAATTAGACTTACTTCCGATTTCAAAAATGTTGTAATCGTTTAACCGAGGAATAAATTGGACGTTCTGACTTTTTGTATGGAAAATCTGGCAAAATATCAAATTTACACTCGGATAAGACTTATTTTACATTAGCTGATACCGGTGACTTCGTTCGCATGGATTAAAGTTTTTTATTCCCGCGGGAACTCTCTTATTCCCCGGGATAAAAAGTAGCCTATATCCTATTCCAGACTATAATCTACCTCTGTGCCAAACAGCCAAATAGGTTTAGTCGTTGCAACGTGATTGAGTAACAAACATACAAACTTTCGCATTTATAATGTTAAATAGGATTAATAAATCGGCCCTTAGTATAAATATTAGACCATAAATAATGCTATTTTTCTATTACCTGTTCCGTAACTCAACAAACTTGGACGTCAGCGCCCATTACCATCATAAGTTTAACAACTATGTTGCACTAACATTTATATAACTAGAGCCATAAATTCTGAGATTCATATTTGCTTCAACTGGCCTAGAAAGTTATGCTTCTCACATACAGAAGCAGCACATACTAACGAAGTTAGAAATTTCCCCCGAGTGTAAAATGTTTTCTAGCTTAAATTATTTTAAGGAAGTGATGTTATTTATGGTGCACTCAGCAAAGTGCTCACCAAAAGTTGTTTTGATATTAGGAGGATGCGAGATGCAGGCTGTTAGCACGTTCCATTCTCAAAGCTGAAGCAACGAAACTGAAGTGACATACAGTATACATATTGGATTTTTAAGCTATTGCATAGCTTCTATCGCGGGCCAGCGTGGAGACCGAATCCAGAAATTCCGTAACGAAAATAACCTGACACGGGACTCCTCTACGATGAGCCGCTAGATGGCGTTGATAAAAATGCTATGCAATAGTTTTACCGCGGCAGTCCCCGAGTGCTTTTTTAAAAAAAGAATATTAGCCAACCTGATACCCTGTTGACTAATATCCTCCTATCTCCTCCAAATAAGCGGAAAGCTTGTGCTAGAAGTGGGTACAACAATAGTGCAACGGGTGGACTTCGAACCTGCGACCTTACAGTTTTCAGTCCGCATCCTTAACCGTTGGGCTAATGAGGCTTTTATATTCGTTCGTTTTTACATAACGTCATGTCGGATTTGCAAAAAGTCCAAAAATGAATTTTTGGCATATTTAACAACTCGCTTCTACAATAGAACAAAAACGTAATTGCAAAAACTCGAAATTGACTTTTTGATGTTATAAGTATTAATAGTGAATGTTCTATCCAAGGAAAAAAAACTACTACTACTACTAGATCTATTAGAGTACTAGATCTATTGGGCCTACAATAATTGTAGATTGAGTCTACAATTCTGTGTTTTTTCCTTGGATAGAACATCCATTCTTAACACTAAAGACATCAAAAAATCAATTTCGAGTTTTAGCAATTACGTCTCAGTTCTATTGTATGAGCGAATTGTTATTTGTTTATTGTTTGTGTAAAAATGGCTGATTGCCTTCAATCACATTGTTGTTGTGAACACACATCACAAACAAACACACTTTCGCATTTTGTGTATTAGCGAGGATTACGCAATCATTCGTTAAGTGGAGAATATAACTTTAACATTATGCCCAGATAATGACATAGTCAAAATGCCCTCTTTCCCCGTCCTATAAAAATAAAGATACGATAAAAGTTGTATCGCTAACGACCATAATTACCGACTTTATAGCACCGGCATCATTACTTGCTATTTTATGGGAGCGTTTGGAGTCAGCTTCGTCAATAAACTTCATAAAGGCAGCTTACGAGTGAGGCCATTAGAACTGGATCGATGCTAGAACTGATATTTTTGTGTATTCAATTAGAAAATTAACGTCGAAAATCGTGTCAGACAAATGCCACATGGCGCGTACATCATCATCTCAAATCGAATTAATCTGAGTTTTTATCTTTTTAACGAATACTTGGCGCTTGTTGGACGTTTGGTACTCAATCACGCCACAATGACTGAAGCGATTTAGCTGTTTGGCACAGAGATAGATTATAGTCTGGAATCTATACTAATATATAAAGCTGAAGAGTTTGTTTGTTTGAACGCGCTAATCTCAGGAGCTACTGGTTCGAATTGAAAAAATCTTTTTGTGTTGGATAGTCCATGTATCGAGGAAGGCTTTAGGTTATATAACATCACGCTGCGACCAATAGGAGCGAAGCAACAGTGAAAAATGTTACAAAAACGGGGAAAATTATCCATATTTAAAATATATTCTTTTAAAAACTTCTTAATCGCGATCATAATAACAGAAATTGACGCGGACGAAGTCGCGCGCAACAGTTAGTAATACATATATAGGCTATTTATTCCGGAAAAAGTTCTCGCGAGAATTAAGAAACCTTGATCCACGCGAACGAAGTCGCGGGCATGAACTACACTACACATGAACTATAAATAAATCCTACTATTGTTGCCACCTCAGGATAAATGGCCTTAGTTCCACTCTGTCGATCACCTCCGTCCATCAAGTGCTGGCTACTCAAGATACTTGGTCGTCTCAGGCCGTGCTGAATAAAACAGCGTGATAAGATTTGAACTTTAATATTCTGCAACTAGTTACATAAACACTTTACAACACAAGCTCGGTATGAAGGCCCACGTGTCGCACCTACGACCGCTGGGTCTGGAATGATCTGGCGCCGGCTGCGCGGCGCGGAAGGCGTGGCGCGAAAATGCTAACAGACGGCCATTCTGCCGCGGGGATGTCCCCATCCCCAATATCAGCTCGGCCATTCGTTAGGTAGGTATGCCCTCATACCGGTTAAAAGGATACAAACAAAAAAAAAATTAGTAAAAATTGAGGTACTTAATCACAATTTCAATCTTAGATTCATACATAAGTGTCTAATATAAGGTATGTTTTAAGCTTATTTTAATAAGATTAAAAAAATATATATATATTGGTACAAAAATAAATAATCAATTCCTGAATGACACATACCTACTTTAGGTTTTAGGTTTAAAGAATTTATTCTCAAAGAACAATTTGCTCGCTTACAGAGAACGTAAGACTATAAAACAAAATAAAAAAAACTAATTCACAAATATTTTGAAAATGCATTCTAAGTTTTTTTTTTTTTTTTTAAGTTACAAATGGCTTTTCAGTAACAATTTCTTGAGGCAAACTAATACAATACTTTCAAATTACAAAATTATTAGCAGTGTTAACAAAAGTATTGAGTTAAACTGGCACAAAGACACTGGCACAGACAAAGAGAAATAATTCCAAAAATAATTCTATCTGACAGTAATACTATCCTGTTATTGTTACATACATCCAAATACTAAGTAGTCAATTTGATTTATGTGTTGATTCATTTCCAACTTATTGTAAGACTTATTATACATTATAATACAACTAATTGACAGAGTTATATTTGTTCTATTTATCACATAAAATTTATAATCAAAATAATTCTAGTTTCTACTACACTAGGAGCAATTACATCATCCCTGGATTACAGATTACTACACTAGGGTTATACAGCTTTCATAGCAGGTTATATCTAGCTTTTTGCCTTTTCACATGATATGTACCACACTGGGGCACGACATAATTATTTATTTATTTATTCATTAGAAAGTAATCAACAGCGTTACATCCCATTAGTATACAATTAATATATAGTTAGTTATACAATAAAGCCAAACAGATTACACAATAATTACAAAATATGTTAAAAGATAAAAATGTAACTAGGTAAAATAGATGGGTATAAAACAATAAACAATGAACAATAGAACACAATAATAGTATGAGTAAGTATTATATTACATTTCGCATAAGTACCTCGCAAGGGGTACGCCGCATGTCAGTTTTTCTTACATGAGTACCACACTGGGGGTACTACAGATGTCCATTTCACATGAGTACCACACTGGGGGTACGATGTATGCCATATTTCACATAAGTACCACACTGGGGGTACTACAGATGTCCATTTCACAAGAGTACCACACTGGGGGTACGATGTATGCCATATTTCACATAGGTACCACACTGGGGGTACTATAGATGTCCATTTCACATGAGTACCACACTAGGGGTACGACGTATGCCATTTTTCACATAAGTACCACACTGGGGGTACGACGTATACACTCCACATCTGGCTCAATTCTCCCAAGAGCCGAATTCAACCAGCTGGCAATAGGTGACGACCGAGCGCCTTCCACACTGGGGGCACGGCACGGCTCAATCATTCGTTAACTCAGGGTTGATTCCACCATTCGCACTAGAAACATAGTTTAAAAAGAACAACTTTAGCTTAGCTAAATTTAGCTTAACAGAATTTAAACGTACAACTTGATCTCAGAGTAAGTCGAACCAATTTAACCAGCTCCACACAAATCGCGTTTAGCAAAACTACTAGCTTACATGAGGTGCTGTCACGATCACAGACAAAACCGTGTCAGCAACAAAACAAAACTCGATGTATCCTGTATCTGCAACATATTGATACACTAAACAGCGCCCATTACGCGCCTTTATAATAAATATTTATTGAAAGTTAAAAGCTCTATGTGGGAAACATACATACAATAAAAATAAAAAAACAATAGATAGGTAAATAATAGTGAATCATGAGCCAACAGGAATACAATAATAATATCTCGTCCACCATAAACAAAGATCGACACTGTTGACCCTGACAGCTCTTTAAACTCATTTGAGGACGCCAAACGTTCAAAATTGGGTGTTTAGAATCTAAACCTTTTTCAGTTCTAACTGAGCAGTACTCGTTGATGAAATACAAACCATAACCTCAAACTGAACCAAGCGCATAAACCGAGATTAGCGCGAACCAATTGCGTTCGATTTGAACGGTTTGTTGCAGGTACTATCCAGGCCCTGTATCCCACGTGCTCCGTCCGCGGCGACGGTATCCACTCGGCTTTCATTCGTGATTCCGTATAAGATATAAGATATTGAAGCAGTTCAGATATTTAATAACCATTTATACGTTTTCTATTGTCTATTTTGGAAAGCCAACAGTTGAATACTCTAAAACATTTGTAGATATTCATCACAAGTTATGAGGGTCATATGATTAAACGCTCAGTTAATTGTAGGCTTACACAACATGCACACATATTGAACGATTATTAAGTTTATATAATAACTAACTTTACGTGTTAACAATAAAACTACTTGAATTAATTTGTTATTACCCTTACCTAAATATATTATATTTATTTACGAGATTTTACCTTCATTCATTACAGAATGTAATGAAAATATCAAAATATTGAAAAGTCAAGTCAGTTAGTGTATATAATGCTGTCAATAATATGACACCTAAATTGAGCATAGCGTTACAAAGTAAATCTATTTCTTTCCTTTATTTAACAATACAATGTTAGCAACCTTTAGTATAGGAGACTGTTTGCCTAGCTTAGTTCTGCACCATCCAACATTTAACAGTTTGAAAGGCTGCCGTGAACCATTCACTCGCAGTGTTTCAAGCGCAAATATATAATAAGCAACTCGGAACAATCAACTTTATTCTTAAATAATTTAAACAAAACATTAATGACAATATCAGTTTTCTATCCTCAAGGATATGTTTCTTGGAAAGAGAATATTCATTCAGATTTTTCTGAAATGGTTGACAACTGGCGCAAAAATCGTTACTGCACTCTCTCAATTCTTTTAATGTGGACTTCAGTGAACGGAGACCAGATCAAAGCGCAATATTCCAGTCTGGCACGCACACAGCAATCGAAAAGCTTAATTATATTAAAACACCTAAGAACAAACCCAAGTGATTTATTTGTAAGGCCCAAAGCTTTAGCTCTGTGGGGAATAAGGCCCAGTTTATTTTCCAAAGTATTACCTAATTGCATCATCTTCGGCCAGTCGATTGTCATCCATGCATACACATCATCCTATCTAGTATCCCATCCAATGTGCGAGTGAACGCCTGGGCACATTTTATTTATTTTACATCATTCACTCAATCTGTATAAATCATACTGTAATAATTGAACATCTTTATTGTCCTTAATAATACGACGTATCAATTTTAGATCATCCGCACAAATGCTTATATTGCTATTATTATAAAAGATTTCGTCAGTGTAGACATTATAAGAAGATAAGACCCAAATTGGATTGGGGCACTCCCAATTGAGCCATAGATTGGTAGCCGTTCATGAATACTCCAGACCTCCTATTCGCAAGATATGATTTCGTTCGCATTAACAAGCTATGCGATACTCCGTGCGCTTGCAGTTCACTTAGAAAGCCACCATAATTAATCTCGCCAAAAGCCTTTGAAAAGTCGATACACACGACATTGATTTGTTTCCCGTTATCTATACATTCCATTTACGTTACATTTGTAGTACGAGGTAGCAAATTGCTAGATGTCAAGCGTTCACTCATAAATCCATGTTGTTTTTCACTGATATATTCATTCAGATGGCCATATATGTGCTGATACACTAGCGCCATGGTAGACAAAATAGATATTGGGTGATAATTTTGCACTTGTTTCCCCTTGCCAGACTTGGACTGTGTCTACACGTTAAGTATTACTGTGTAATCATAACTTTAAAGACTAGACTATTAAAGTGTCGATAAACTGCCCAGCTTTTTACAGACTAATTAAAAATCAACGCAAGAGGCAGTCATATCGGCCATGCACATCATCGAAAATATCGGGGTATATGGTAACAGTTGCCCTTTGCATTTGACAAGTCTTTCCAATTTCTTAAAAACAGTTGATCGGGAACGTTGTAGACAATCCATTTCATCATGAATATCAGGAACTTTAAAGCCCAATTCATAATTGTCCATTTCATATACCGAAACGAAGCAAGCCGCAAATAGTTCACAAGCAGCCGCAGGATCGGTAGCCTTTCTGTCATTTAGAACCATTACAGGCAGATAAGCACTATCTCTGTTAAGAATGCGCCAAAGATACTTTGGGTTACTTACTTTTTCTGTTTCTCATTATATAAATGTATTCACTGTAACATAACAATATTAATCCTCGCAATCTTTGCGCAGACACTGGAATTCAATCAAATTCAACGGATCCTTATATCTTCCCACTTTTACGCGATGCCCATGTTTCAATTTTAGTAGCTCAGTTCACTGAGGTAAACTACACAGGATAAGGCCTGTTTTCAGGCTTACTCAAAGACATATGAGCGCTGATCATATCACACAAGATATTATAAAATTTAGACGCCATAGCATTAATATTCTCATAACCACTAACTTCATCCATCTAAAAATTACAGTTTAGAGTATAAATGACCTTTTCACAGTAGACTTTTTAAGTTCTGATTGAGGTATTCTAATTTCCAATGGATGATCAATCTTTCTTAAATGATTAAAGCATTCACTTACTGTAATTCAATTATTTGTTAAAACTTAATCAAGAATTTTAGTTCTGTGATCATATACTAAATTATATTGTTTTAAACCATTAATCGATAATAAAGCTTATCAATGCACAAGTAATATAATTAAGGCGTCAAAAGCGTTATCAGTAGGAGACCAAATTATTCCACTTAAATTAAATTATTAATTAGTATGGGACAATTACTATTATTGAATATTTTGTTAATGTTCTCAAGAAAATTTTCAAGTAAAGTGATATTGACAGGTGCGGATAAGTACCTATGCATAAATTCGCATATAAATATGCATATATTTGCACTCCACCCACCAAGCGTTCCACCACTTTTTTTTTTTTTTTTTTTTTATATCCAAAACTAGCAGAGCTAACCCCGTTATCACGTCTGTCAACATGGTAACGACTATCAAAAATTTCTCTTACAAAAATACTATCATTTAACTATAACCCGGTTAATATTATAATGTCAAATTTACTGTTGAGATAGGTTACGATAGGTCTCATTAGTGCATGAACGAAGTCCCCTAACATTCTGATTATAATCTTCTTTAATCGTCTTAAATTTTTAAACTTTAAAATTAATAAAATTATTATGCAGTAAAATACTTAAATTTATTATTAATTACGATTATTTAAAGAGTCCTTATTCCTTCTAAAAATATGATCAGAAGATTCATTTTTGCGTATGTATACAATCCTCATTTAACCCACACAAATCTATTTATATTTTAGTTCCTTAGCCTTCAGACGAGTTGCATGCAGAGCGTTCTGCAATATAGATTTCTTTAAGGTCTCCACCTAATCCGATATGGCTAGTATTCAATTTATCTCCACTATACTCAGTGTTTCTATTAAAGTTAATCGCTGCTGCCAAAAACCCGAACCCTTGGACAACCAAACTCGCAGTTCTTGTACACAAGTGAACATCAAATTCTTTAAGATTATATTTAATTGTGTTTGATATCTGATTAACCATCGATAATAAACTTTCATTCCGATGCTCTGGAAGACACTGTATTTCAATATTGTTTACTCGCGAGTTTTGTACTGATTGAATTGAAGTTTATTTGTATAGTTCTTGTAACTCACGACGGCGCGTGGCTCATGGTCTCGTGCGTGTCGTATCTGTATAAGTGTGAGCGAACTTGCTCGCGCCTGACCGCTCCCACCTAGGATCCCGACAGGCCCACACACTTACGCAATGTGCATGTATACAACATAACCACAACTAAATCGCCCGTAACTTCGTGAGACAAAAGTCCTATAAAATTTTATATTCGGTTTCCAACATGTTAATGCTCTTGATCTTATATTGAAGTTCTTTCTTTAAATCTTCGTGTTGCTAATCCATAAAAAATATGGAATTTGTAACTTGAGTAAGTTAATCAGAGATATCCTTCAAGTTCTGACCAAACTATTAGACCTCAATTGCACGTCCGGTTACGATATAAATTAATTAATTAATTGAACATTAAAAATGTAAAATGACTAGACGAATGACTAATGACTTAATATGACTATAAATAATTCGACTATCTGTTCTTATGACATATTGATATAACCAATTATTATTATATTATAACTAGACATCCAAATTTATAACCATTAATTGCATGTGAAATTTACTAATTTTTTTTTTTATTGTATGTTTAATTTATTGTATTTTTTTTTAATTTAATTTATTGATAATTTTATATGATCAACTACAATTATTTGATACAACTTGCAACGCCCTGACGGGGCTTCATGTAATCTTGCTCACAATCAAACATGTAGTATTAGACATGTAAGTAGATACATGAATGCAAAATAAATGAATAAATGAACCGATTTAAAAAAAACTGACATATAATGTTTCCTTTAACAAGAAGTGAAATTCTTCTCTAACAACCTGACGAACATAATCTGATTGTTAAATCATTTGTCATACTAGTATCACTGTCCGATAATTATTATTATTATTTTTTTTTTTTATTATTCACATTAATACCTACCCAATACATAATTAATACCCTGATATCGTTTTTCAATGAGATACATAACGGAGTATAATATTGGTTTTACCAGACCATAGACCACGGTTACATGATGGGCATAGCCAGGTAGTTAAAATCGGAAGATAGGTCTTTATATTGATCATTAGACGTTTTGATATGATCAAAGTGGTATTTTGTCGTATATGATGAAATTTTGTAGTAATTAGTTGGTCAGTACAACTCTCAAACTTCTTGGCATTCTCTTTTGTAGAAGCGACCATCGTTATTAACGATGAAGACAAACATTCAATCCACATTCAATATAACTGATCGTCTAATATATTGAATTCGTAGCGAGAATCGAACTCGCATTTAGTAAACCCACAACCCAGTGCGCCATATGGGCCGTCACATAATTTATGTACTTAACTTAAATAACAGAAAATTGAATATTTATCCTTAATGACACAATTTTAACAACAATTTTGCTTTACACGTATACCTACTACTTACTTATTTTTTTCATTGTAATTACTATGACCTCAGGTATACAAAATAATTAGTATAGTTTGTACACATATCATTAAGGTACCCATATGTGTGGTAAGTCGTTTTTAAAGATTTAATACTAAAGTAGTATTAAAGTGATATTAGGTGCACCACCTCGTAATATTCTTATCGCTCAACACAGAGTAGCCTATAACTAGTATTCGTATCTTAAAAATAAATATATCGCTTAAACAGTAGGCAGAAGTACTCTACAACAAGTAAGGCTACACGACGCGCACCCGCATTCGGCATTCTATTATTTTACTCTATGCGCCCGCCCGCGTCACGGGGAATGTCTGAGGCCTAAACATCAGTGGCCGGCGTATTTCGCCGATCGCACAAGGTAATTAATGCGACGTTGCCGCTCCGACCCCAGTCGTAGCGAGTCACTTTGGCGGGACATTGGGACATAAACATATCTATCAGTCTATTCAAAGTACTCTGTGAACATATCCTTACAGTAGGTAGTCACTATCGAGTAGCTGGGCGTTTTACTAGATATAATAATATGATTGCGTATATTGCGTATGGTAGGTATATACACAATGCAAAAAAAAAAGAACAAAACAATAATTATGTTAAACAGGTCCATGAATAAAATACAAAGGTTGTACATACCACTAAAGGTTTCCTTTATGGTTCTTACCACTTCTGATGTGTTGCCACCTCAGGATAAATGGCCTTAGTTCCACTCTGTCGATCACCTCCGTCCATCAAGTGCTGGCTACTCAAGATACTTGGTCGTCTCAGGCCGTGCTGAATAAAACAGCGTGATAAGATTTGAACTTTAATATTCTGCAACTAGTTACATAAACACTTTACAACACAAGCTCGGTATGAAGGCCCACGTGTCGCACCTACGACCGCTGGGTCTGGAATGATCTGGCGCCGGCTGCGCGGCGCGGAAGGCGTGGCGCGAAAATGCTAACACTATATTGTAAATGGGAAAGTATGGATGGATAGGTTGATGTTTGTTACTCAATCAAGCTGAAACGACTACCCGGTTTGGCTGAATTTTGGCACATAAAATAGATTATAGTTTAGAATAGCATATAGGTTCCTTTTTATCCCGGAAAATTCTTATTTTCAACGGGAATACTCATATTTCGCCATTTTGTGAGTCAACAACAGACTAAATAACGTTGATATGCGAAAATGCATTTTCTTTGACTGACTAGCCACTTGCCTACATTTACTGGTTGTTAAAATTTTCGTTTTGTGAAATTTTGGAGAGCAACGCAAACTAACTGAGGTGAATATTTAATTGAATCATTGGACCCAAAGATTTCTATAGACGGAGTAACGCAAACAAGCAGTGCGCGGTAAAACGGTCTCAACTATTTTCAATGTGTGCGTGACGCCGTGAGCGGGGCGTGTACGATACAACCTCAAACTCTCAAATGTGTGCGCCTAATAAGGATACCAGGAATATAAAAAGTATTTGCACAATTTTTATAGTAGTCGATAGTTTCCAAGCAAAATAGCTTAATTAGTAATTACTTGATTATAGAATACATATTCAGTATCTATTTCATTATCTAAATATGGGCTCGACCTATTCTGATGGAATATTAAACCCATGCAAAAAAATCATGTCGATCCGTAGCTCTATTTCTTCGTGATTGAAGGAAAAGCCAACAAACAAACACGCTTTGCTTTATACCCTTTAGTAATTTGTTTCGCTTTTCCTACGGGGCTTTAAAATATTAAGTGCTCGGCGCCATTTTGGAAAGCAATGTAAACAGGGCCCCAAGTCTGCTATTTTACATGTCATTGTCATGGAACCGCAATACAATTACAATACAATTATCATTGGTCCAAAATTTCGTAGTCTACTAAATTCACAATGGTCGTTCGATTTCTTATAATTAGATTGTAATTTAATGATACCTCGGTATTGGAATTAGCTTAAAAAGCGTTTCCCGAAATGAGTTTCAAAAAAAACTACATATTAAAAACGTTTATTTAAGCTAGATTTAAAGCTAGATGTGTCAGTGGCAAACCATCGGTAAACAATTGTGACGCCATTGAATTAGTAGACTACCAAAATTGCTAAAAGTAGCAATTGGGATGTCATTGATAGGCAATGTAACTACAATTGCAATAGCAGACTTGGGCCCCAGGTGTACCAACTGAAGTGCTTATTTAGCAAAGTGAACAGGAATGCCAATTTGAGGACGTTTGGAGACTACAACGAACTACGGAAAGCTACTTTGTGCGAGGAAATGCATTTTCTTTGACTGACTGGCTAGTTGGCTTTATTTTTCAATGGTTGTTCAAATTCTGCGATGCTATGCCATTTTAGAGATATTTTACAAACAGGTTGTACCAACTAAGGTTGTAATATCTTTATTTAATTAAAACTCGTGGTTTACAAAACCTACATAAATAGAGCAGTACGAGTAGCAATGAGTATATGATGTATAAAAGAGCAACTGCTGAGTTCTTGCTGAGTCTTCTCAGCAGAATCAGTATTCCGAACCGGTGGTAGATTCTCCACTTGTCATAAGAGCCACAAGTTGGCCTACATGAAATAAATAATTTTGAATTTTTAATACCTTGTTAATTATCCAAAAAAAGGCTGAAATAATTTTAAATAGCCATTACACAACAACGTCAACATTTTAATGTTTTATTAGTGTGTAGATTTGTTATTCCTTTACACCACAACGAATAAACCAATTTTGCTGAAATTTAGAATAGAGATAGCTCATACCCAGGATTAATACACAGGGTACATTTTATCCCGGAAAATTAAAGAGTTCCCGCGGGAATAAAAATAATCATTAATCCACGCAAAATAGTATAGTCTATTCTCAATGCCAATGCATCAAGTAGGTATTTTACAAAAATGTGGATTCTTGTAGAGCACTGCATGCATTGGTTAGCCGTCTGGTGTTGGCAGGTATCCAGATTTAATTACCCTTTAAGTTACTAATTAGCGGCAGATGCTTGATCTTACCACTTCTACTAATTACTAAATTAAAAAATGCAGTAATTTTTTGTTTTGTTTTTTTTTTGTTTGAAAGTTAAATTAGTCGGGAGTGTTCTTTAGCTGTTTGATGAAAATCGGTCCAAGATGGCCGCCGCCACAAAATGGCGCATTACATATTTTTATTTTGCGATTACTGGCTAGCGATTAGGATGTTGTGGGTGTATTAAATTTTAAATTTACACTTGTTTCAATTCTACCTACTTACTTATATCTACTTCTACAAACATGTACAAACTAAAATTATTTTTATACATTGTAGTGGCGTTTGAAGAAAGAGTTTGTATCACTTCAGTTTAGCGACTCGATGATTTGTATCGGTAACTATGGTTCTCCTACAGATCTCCTCATTCCTGATTTGATCCCGCAGGAACACTTCGAGCAAAGCTCACTCCATTTGGCATCATTACCCGTAAACTAAGCTTTATTAACTTTAATGGAATCTTCGAACGATCCCATAAAGGAGCAAGCAATGATGCTTCTGCCGTAAAACTGCTTGTAATTATGATCGTGAGCTAGGTGGTTTTATATTTATCGTTGCATATGTTTGGAAGGGGGTAGTAAAACAAAGGGAGTTAATGTGAGTTGACGATGTTCAAAATTATAATTAATCTCGAATATCAGCACGAACATAGTTCGAAGCTATCTAGTTGGGGTCCCAAGGTGCTGGAGTGGCGACCCCGCACCGGGAAGCGCAGTGTTGGTAGACCCCCCACTAGATGGACCGACGACATCAAACGAGTCGCAGGGAGTCGCTGGATTCAGGCGGCGCAAGACCGAGGTCTGTGGAGGTCCATGCAAGAGACTTATGTCCAGCAGTGGATGTCCATAAGTTGATGATGATGATGATGATCAGCACGAATTGCCATTTAACGGCGTGCAATATTTAATTATTAAGCTATTGCATAGCTTCTAGCGCGGGCCAGCGTGGAGACCGAATCCAGAAATTCCGTAACGAAAATAACCTGACACGGGACTCCTCTACGGTGAGCCGCTAGATGGCGTTGATAAAAAATGCTATGCAATAGCTTTACCGCGGCAGTCCCCGAGTGCCACACATCTTTTTTTTATTTAATTATTTATCGATACACATTCTTATGTGTATTAATTGTTACTATTAGAAATATTTTGTCCAATTTTGGTGAAGATCTACTAAATATTATCGGAGATAGAAAGCATAACTTCTCGCGGTTAGCAGCAAGTCACTCTAAACTTTTTCCACGCGGACGAAGTCGCGGGAATCAGCTAGTATTAGATAACCTATTAAACTCTTTTTGACAGAATATTTTAAGTGCAAGCTTACACCATTCTTAATTAAGTGTGCAGAGAGCCACGAAAATGTTCTTTTTAAATAAAAAACTTTACTATTATTTTCGAAAAGCAAAGCCTTTTCAAATTAAAAAGCTCTAAACTATGAACGGACTCTATAAATACGAGAAACTATTCATTTCCCACATCCAGTGGTAGCGGGAAGTTAGCCAGTAAATTCATTTAAATTATGACTGTACAATGTAAAACATCTGAAGTGGAATGAACTTGATGTTACTTTTTCTTTGAGTACAAAAGCTTACTCTCAAAAATAATGAACTAATAATAAAATAAACGTAAAAATTTTTTTTGGAAAACCGAATTCAAACACCACTAGGTACTATACTTATATCAATTGTACCTATAGAAGAGTTCCCTCGATTTCTCCAGGATCCCATCATCAGATCCTGACCTGATAACACTGGGATTACCTGGGAAGTAAACCCTTTCAAATAAGAAATCACACTGAGCAAAATAATTTTAAAATTAAAATAAGTACGTATAAATAAAAATAATTATAAGCTGATTTGGGAAGATATATCGGACCCACTGATGAAGGTAATAAGGTCTAACTTCCCTTGCGTTAGAACTGAATGAGCAGAAACACGCAATGTATTTATATTTGCAATCAACATTAAGCTTCTGTGCTACCTAGGGTTGTCAAAATACAACACTAACTTTTGCCCGCAGCTTCGCTCACGTTAAGTACGATTTTTCAAACCCCTACATTGCCCACTTAGGGGTTGAATTTCAGAAATCCTTTCTTATCGGATATTGCGGGTTGTTACGTTCCCTCAAATATGGTTGAGGGAAGCAATGGCTGGATCATGCGTCGTGCGCGTGAACGGGTGCCACCAACGGGAATGGGTCTGCTTTGACTTCCCATGTTGACATGTGTTAGATTATATTATGTATTGTATTTTTGAAGCTTCACTGTGGAAGCACTGTATACTTAGCTTAGTTTTGTTACTTATTGTAAAATTAGTTTATTTTATTTTTTGAAAAGAGCAACTGCTGACTTTCTTGCCGGTTCTTCTCAGCAGAATCTGCATTCCGAACCGGTGGTAGATTTATAACGTGTCATAAGTGCTACAAGGTAGCCTACATGAAATAAATAAATGAATTTGAATTTTGAATTTGAATTTGGATGCCATAATAGCTATCAGCTGTAATCCGTCTTTAAGCTCTTGATAGATCAGTCAGTCAGTTTTAATTGGTGTTATAAAGTACCTATATCATTTTCATTTAGCTACCTAGAATTATTTACTTAGGCAAAGACAAATTGGAATTGAATAACTTTGTTTACATTATAACTTTCCATACGATACAACTCCTTAAAGTTTAATAATCTTATTTCTAAGTTGAAATTATACATTAGTTACAGCTTTTGATGTTGGGTTGTTTTCGAGAGAGAGTCCGGGGCAAAATATGTCTGAAACAAGGCATAAAGAGTCTCCCACATCATCCATTTTTGAATTTGGACAATATTATTTTGTTGTAAAAATAGTCCAAGGGCTATCTTATCATTGAACAATTATAATTAATAACTAGTTGATGATAACTTCGTTCGCGTCGATTGAGGTTTTTTTGGATTACCGCGGGAACTCTATTATTTTCCGTCATAAAAAGTAGCCTATGTACTTTATCTATCTCTGTGCCAAATTTCAGCCAAATCGGTTCAGTGGTTGCGACGTGATTGAGTAACAAATATCCAAACACCCAAACTTTCGCATTTATAATACCTACTACTAGTTGACTAGTTGTTGCCCGCGACTCCGTTCGCTAAATCTTATATAACTAAATCTTATATACTAATAGCTTACTAATAGCTTTTCAGTCAGTGAAAGAGTCCTAAATAAAAACTTCCTTTAATTTCTTCTTAAGGAATCTGTCGCTTACCTTTTGACCTTCATTTAGCCATTCTATTTTATTGATGGCGGATAGATATATGTGACAACCCTAAAATAGTAATAGGATGTGGGATAAACACTAGATATTCCGATGCGCTTTGAGTCAAATAAAGGGCTAAGCAGTTTATTGGTGATGAATACGAACGCTTTGGCACTCACATACAGGTCGTTAGGGCTAATGGAAGGGTGTGAATGAGTGTTGATACGTGTACACTGTACATATTGGGCCGTTTTAGTGAAGCGAATGTTGTTTTCCGTGACTTAATAAGGGTTTGCTGCCTGGGATTATATTTTGCTGTGGTTAAATCCTATTATCCTATTTTCACACTAATATTATAAAGCCGAAAGTTTGTATGTTTGTTTCTCCTTCACGCCACTACAAATGAACCGATTTAGCTGAAATTTGAAATGTAGATAGCTCATACCCAGGATTAAAACATAGGCTACATTTTATCCCGGAAAGTTACAGAAGTCGCGGGCATCGTTTAGTTATTTTATAAATGCGAAAGCTTATATATTTGTTACTCTAGCACGTCGCAACGACTGAACCGATTTGGCTGAAAGGTACAGAGATAGATTATAGTCTGGAATAGCACATAGGCATACTTTTTATCCCGGGAAATAAGAGAGTTCCCGCGGGAATAAAAAACCTCAATCCACGCGACGTAGTGATATCATCATCTAGTATTATCTAAATATATAAAAGGAAAAGGACTGACTGACTGATTAATCTATTTACCTACCGCTCAGACCATTGGAGAGATCGGGCTATTTGGCATAGGTACAGATTGCTATTATGACGTAGGCATAAGCTACGAAAGGATTTTTGAAAATTCAAATCTTAAGAGAATGAAAAGGGGGGTTTGAATTTTTTTAATTTTAAGGCCTTACATCTTATCGTATGACGCCTCATTATTCCAGAATGAGGTGTCATACGATAAGATCTAAGGCCTTAAATCTTTTAATAACATCATGTGGTTGTTAATTAGTTTTATAACTATTTTAATATTTATTATCAAGAACAATGGTGCTAATTAGAAAGCTAATTTGTAATATAATCTCGAGAGAAAAATTTTAATTAATCCTTACTAATATTGTAAGCTAGACAATGCCCGCGACTTCGTCCGCGTGGATTAAGGTTTTTAATTCCCTATGTTTTAATCCTGAATATGAGCTGCCTCCATTCCACATTTCAGCCAAATTGGTTAATTCGTTGTGGCGTGAAGGAGTAACAAACATACATACACATACAAGCTTTCGCCTTTATAATATTACTAGAAGCCCGCGTCGACTTCGCCCGGGTTGAAAATTAAATATTTGTTCTTGTGAGCTTCTTATAGGAGACGATTGTCAATAAGATCACCACAGGAACCACACGAATATCACGCACCGATACCCGCCACCGTGCCCCGCCGCGCCAGCCGGCACCATTTTATTATTTTGTCGCGCGGAAATATTAATTTTCCGATAACTCCTAAGATATTTATTTATATTGTATAGTGTAAAGGGCAAATATGTTCTAAATTAAATACTTGCGATAATAAACATATTTATTTAGATATAGATTGACATCACATCGGTTAAAGAAGCTTCGAAAATAATTCATTATTTATATCAAAATTTGAAAGATAGAAATGGTTACTGTAAGTTATGCTTAGAATATAGACATATGCTATCACGGACTTTTTTTTAGAACTCTTTAAGAGGAACAATTCACCCATACATCATTTTCATCCAATAACAGTATATGACCCAGCGCACGCCTTGAAAACGTTTAAGAGTCAAAAAAATTTCCGACTTCTTTAACAAATTTGCACATAATATCTAGCCATAAAACATTTATTAACATAATTATAGCCTATAACCATCTGGAATAATGTACCTTTGAAATGGTAAAAGAATTATTGTAATAGGTGCGGTGGTTCCAAAGTTTGCTCCGGACATACATACAAACTCACAAAATTAGCACTCTCTCTTTATTATAATAGTATAGATTAGGACGATAAAGTGTTTGTTTGTATATTTGTTGTTCAATCATGCTACATTGGAGCAATTGATCAACGTGTTTTTTTTTGTTTGATGGCCAAACCTTCGGCCAGGGTAGCTGCCAAAATAAATTGTAAGATAAGTTATACGGAGAATGCGTGTTTGTTCCCGGCCACTAATATTATATACCGGTTAAGGTTCCGCTGAATTTTCGGAGTCGAGCAACGCAAACTAATTTCATTAAGGCGGTGGACAGTTAATATTATGATGCATATATTACGCCCGTGCTCTCGGGTCACATTTTGTAATTACGCTTCTAGATGCAAGTTGTTACACAAAGTTCTAGCAAGATTAAAGCGTAATCTTAAAGGTGTTATTCCCAGAGGTATTTAGTTCTGTTTAAGTGACAAATTGGTTGGAGTCTTCAAGTCTTCTTAATTTTCAATTCAATTTCCAAATAGAGATTTCTAGATATTATCCAATTTTCTGAGCAATTTTTTTAACTTTTCTTTCAGTAAGAACTTTCTCCTTACAATGACTAACACAACAAAAGAAGAATTAGCGTTTGTCCAGCCGTTCATGTGTTACGAAACCCATGAACATTTTGTATGGGAAAATCAAAGGAAGATGTTTTTTCTTTTGTTTTATTTTTTCTATTATTCGGTTACAACAAATCAAAATTCAAATTCAAATTCAAAATTTATTTATTTTATGTAGGCTAACTTCTAGCTCTTATGACACGTCATAAATCTACCACCGGTTCGGAATGCAGATTCTGCTGAGAAGAGCCGGCAAGAAACTCAGCAGTTGCTCTTTTCAAAAAAAATTTTTTTTTACAAAGCTATGCTATGTATACAGTGGTTCCACAATAAAGCTTCAAAAATGCAAAAATGCGTACGTAGGTACACCAATCCAACGCATGTCAGTCCCATTCCCGTTGGTGGCACCCGTTCACGAGCATGACGCATGATCCAGCCATTGCTTCGCTCAACCATATTTGAGGGAACGTAACAACCCGCACCACACGACATCAACACAGAAATGTTTAAAGAGAGCATGACATAGTTAGGCTACCCATCTTAAGGCATCGAATCGGCCGATAAAAAGTCTGCGGTCTGCGGGGACTCTTAGATAGGAGAGGCTTAATACAGTTTCGTTGTAATTTCATAACTCAACACCGTGCAGTAATTTCATTCAAGAAGTGGACAGTTAATATAACGGCGCATACATTACCGCTGACGGGGGTGTTCGCAGGACAGGGGTCAGGGTTTGCAATTAAGACGCTGCCTGGAGGGCGTGATTAAACGGGGTGCCTGGCGCTTATGAAAACTTAATTCTGTACCGTTAATATATTACAGGAAGCGGGAAATTTTAGTGGTTGTTTTCGTATTCAGATAATTCGTATTTAAATTGCAAGTGATCCTGAGCTGGCGGGCGATGGAGAGAGCTAGGCTCGGAGTATCCCTGCGAGATCAAATCAGAAATGAGGAGATCCGTAGGAGAACCAAAGTCACCGACATAGCTCAGCGAGTCGCGAAACTGAAGTGGAAATGGGCGGGGCACATAGTTCGAAGAGCTGATGGTCGATGGGGTGCTGGAGTGGCGACCCCGCACCGGGAAGCGCAGTGTTAGCAGACCCCCCCACTAGGTGGACCGACGACATCAAACGAGTCGCAGGGAGTCGCTGGATTCAGGCGGCGCAAGACCGAGGTCTGTGGAGGTCCATGCAAGAGACTTATGTCCAGCAGTGGGCGTCCTTAAGTTGAAGAAGAAAAAGAAGAAGAAATTGCAAGTGTATTAATTGAAGTGTGATTGAAAATTAAAAGTTGCGGGGTGCAAGTGGCCCGAACAACACCCTTGTGGCCATGTCAACCTCACCTGTGCGCGACGCACCCTGCCAATTTGCAAACGACGCTCTGACACTCCCAGCCCCCTTTACGGGTCCCGTATCTGATATCACACGGCCTAATAGAATAGAATAGAATAGAATAGAAATATTTTTTATTCCAAAAACCTTTGCAAGTACATTTGAATCGTCGATAAATCTACCACTGGTTCGGAATGCCCTTCCTGCCCAGAAGAGCCAGCAATAAACTCAGCGGTTGCGCTTTTCAAAAAAAAAAAAAATGTTTACAATAGTTAACAAAACTATGCTATGTATACAGTGTTTCCGCAATGAAGTTTCAAAAATGCAAAACAATCCAATACATGTTAAGACAGGCCGACAAAAGCAGACCCATTCCCGTTGGTGGCAGCGGTTCACGAGCATGATGCATGATCCAGTCATTACTGGATGCTAATCTCGATGGTATCTTTGCTTCGTGGTAGGATTTTATCCCAAATCCAGCTAGCGACTACACTCCAGTCGCAATAAGTCGCAAAGCAATCTTGCCTGAGCTGTAAGCTGGAGAGCCAGCGAAACCTTCCCATCCTCGACCAACAAATTCCTGAAAAGACGGCAACGCAATGGTGGTGCCTCAGGTCCTACAAATGTTCATGGGCGGCGGTAATCACTTAACATCAGGTGATCCGCCTGCTCGTTTGCGTGGTAAAAATAAGAAAACCTTAATCCATGTGGATTGTGGACGAATCGCGGGCATCATCTAGAAATAACAGCGTTCAACTTCATAGCAGACTAGTCACGAGTAAACCACGTGAAGTAATTAATGTTGCATGTCATAAGGTCAGAGGCTTAGTTCAAATCGAATTAGTGGGTTATATAATTACACCTTTATACGTACTATAGGTCTTGTTTTGTTTCTTTCTCGCTTTTATTAGTGCGAAGTCAGCATTTTGCACTTAGGCAATGTCACGTCGAAAGAGGCAAATAATATCTTTATTAAAAGGTAAAAACCCAATACAAAGGGAGGATAGTCAAAAGATAACGGTACTATTGCATTTTTTCTGTACAATTAGTAAATTTATATAATTTTTATATGATCTACCCACAAACTTATTTCTACGAGCAACATTTTAAGCGCACAATACATAATGGCCCGAAGCGCTTGGTCAAAACAATCGGCCAACGTATTGTGGAAAACGTAGTAGAAGAAAACGAAGTAATAAATTAACCTATTATAGTTCTTTCAATTCACGAGGGCGCGTGAGCTCTACTTGTGGTTAGGTCGTGTACATGCACATTGCGTAAGTGTGTGTGCCTGTCAGGAGCCTAGGTCAGGCGATAGCAAGCTCTCGCTCTCACTTATACAGATACGACACACACGAGCCACATACCCTCGTGAATTGCAAGAATTATATTAAGGTGAAAGTATGTTTGTGTGTTGGTTTGTCTTTCAATCACGCAAAAACAGTTGCGAACTTGGTACTCTTACTATGGTACGGGAAGAGAGAGAACCTGGAGAATGAGGCAGATTAAAAACAACAGGTTTCTCTAAATTAACTCCATACGGACGATGTCGCGACCCAAAACTAATGAGTAATGAATAAACATTAAACATAGAAGAATCTTAGCACAATTCGCAAACGGCGTTGTGCGTCGGCCGTGTACGTAACTTGTTTTCAGTACCATAATAATTTGCTTTTTTATGAACAGTGAGCCAACCTATGAATGAATGGATATCTAGCTCTTAGTCTACAAAAGGTCAGGTGAAAATGTTGGGTATAATTGGATAATTTTATTAATGTTTGATGAACTAAATGTGAATGAAGCCTTATAATTGATGATTTCATTAATTTATAGTTGATTCCATTATTATTAAATAAGTACGATACAGGCCAGTGTGAGCGCAGTGCTGATTTCAGATAATGTGGCCCTATACACTTTGGCAGAGTCTTTTCGCCGAGTGCGGTGGCCAAACGTGTACTAGGCTCTTGAGTTCTTGATTCAAAAAACAAACAGAAGCTACGAACAGTTTAAAAACTAACGCGGCTATGGAAAATTGGATATCCTGTCCGGAAAATGGATCAGTTTCTTATTTTTTTTATACACTATAGGCACCGTAATGTCCGTAATGACAACTCGATTGACTTTTCATCCATCAAAATCGGCTTAATAGTTTGAGAACTTTCATAAATAGACACATGCATACACAAATAATAATTTTCTTTCTTTGACGCTTTCTGTCAATAAAACATAAGCGGTAGATTCATTTGACGATTCGAAAGCACTTCGTAAAAGTTTATTTGGATGAAAAATTATTCTATTCTATTCTATAAAAAATTGCATTGGGTAAGGGATACAACTTCGCCATAGTGTCGGGTAAAAATAACAAATCCCAATGGAACGTGATGAAAACCGAAAACTTTTTAACTAAAATTTTCTCACAACACATTCAGTGTGGAATCCCGTCAAAGCGCGCTCAGAGAGTGTTCTAATTACAACTAAGCGCCTGGTGAACTCAAAGCGACAATTTTAAAAGCCAATGCGGATTCTTTTCACTATTTCTTGGTATTTAGGTTTTGCGAGAACTTTTTGCACCATAAAACGTACCGTAAAACGGGGCTCTTTGAAAAATACAATTAGAAAGATCCATCGATATAAATGTGCTACGTATTAAATATGGCACCCGAACACTCATCTGTTGTTGTGTGCACCCTCAGTTTCATTCCTTTCATATTATCCACCATGCATCATGGTTGTCTGGAAGAGATCGCTTAATAGCGATAAGGCCGCCATTTGTGCTCACATTCCTTTAATTTACTTTAAATTAATTTTATCTTTTGTTCCTATTACGTAATGTGGTGTACAATAAAGTGTATTCATTTCATTTCTGTTCAACTGACTTGCACAGTCGACCGTGCATTGGTTGTGTGGCTTTCGCATTGGCGACGTACGAACGAGCGTCTCAGCAAGCTCTCGCTTGTACAGATACGACACACACACAACCATAAGCCACGAGCCCTCGTGAAATTAAAGAACTATACTATTAAGTTTAGGCACTATTAGGTATTCTGGCCTACTACACTAACGATCAATACCTACAGGGTATAAGAGATACCATAATGAAAACTGAAACCAGGGATTCAGTATATGATTCTGAATCTTTCAGCGTTGGAATTTTTCATCGGTTTTTTTCGTGATTTTGACAATTTTTTTTTGCATTTTTTAAATTAATTACAAAATGGAATCGCGTAGGTACCTATGTAACCGATGTCAACTTGATTTTAATTGAAAAAAAGAACAAGAAATGATGGGTAATATTTAACATAAAACAGCATTGTAATGCGCGCCTATTGCCTTACGAACCGCCGCTTGCGACGCGCCATACCTAAAGCGAGTGTAGGTATCGGCGTTCGCATCGTAATTTGTGTATTCAATATAAAAATACCGCTATACTCGAATTTCCGGGAATAAATGTATATTCGGTGAACCCTGAAACGAGGCAGTCAGAACATTCAGTTGGAACAATTATTTTTTAATTGCCCCGACATTGGTGTCTCAATAAACAGTTTTTTTTAATTATAGAGAGAGACTGAGAGAGAGGATATTTCGATTACCGTCAATATCAATATTAATGTAAAAAAGTGATCTCATTGGTTTTCCGGAATAAAAAGTAGCCTATGTCACTCTCCCGGTCTTAAAGTATACCCATGCAAAAAATCAGGTCGATCCGTTGCTTTGTTGCCGCGAGATTGAAGGACAAACCAACAAACAAACACACTTTCGCATTTAGAATATAAGTGAGGATTATCAATTCACATAAAATGTTTGGATTGTGCTATGACTACGCTTGTAACAATAATAGAGCCACGTAAAAATGAATGGCAAAAGATCAAAACCAATCCAAGAAACGACAACAGTCAAAGCGACTTGCAAAGTCCTACTTAACCTTTACTTAACTGAAAGGCCACTCCGAATTTGGTGCACCCGAAGTAACTCTGTGGTGCTTTGTGGCATTTAGCGACGTTGCAACGTTTAACTTGGAGTTTTGGCACATGAATAAATAACTGAACAGAGACAAAACCTCAAGAGCGACGGCCCTGAAAACCGAATGATTCAAGCCATTCGTTGCTTTGTTGTTTTTTTATTTAATGACAAGATAGTCTTTGACTGCGAGCTCACCTAAAGGTAAGTCACGATGCAGTCAGATGGTAGCGGGCTAACTTGGACAGTATACATTCAACCTATATCCTAAGCTATTTCTACAAGCCCTCGTACCGGAAGGCTAAATCACTTGGCGGCACTTTTTTGGCGGTAAGGTGAAGTTCTTCCCTATCATATCTAGTCCATATACAATTATATTCGTACATATATCAATGCATACACCTGACTCTTTTAAAACGTGTTGTAGGGGTCTTCACTAAAAAAACTCACTTCGAAAGGGAAATCACTTGTCAAATGTCAAATAGGGAATAATTTGACGTACCTAATTTATAACACAGAATAAGATGATAGAGAACGAAAGTTCGGTCCTATCTAATCTTTTTTACCTATTCCGATTAAGGAATTATGGCCAATTATGGCGAAGTGAGTTTGCTTTCGAGGTGAGTTTGTATTTTACTGAATAGCGCTGATATTTTTTATATATATATTTTTTATTTTATTTTTTATTTTGCCAGAATATGGTACATGTTATATACATAGGTCTTAGTTTCATTAACAGTAAATTGTCTTAAGTGTCGACATATTCTGCCAAGCTGGTGCTCTATATTCGTATCAAATAGGTATAAATGCACGGTTTGTCTTTTAGCTTTGACTCTATTTACTCTATGGCTTGGTTACTGAGTGAAACAGGAAGTCGTAACGTCTCACACAAACCTATTAAGTAATCAACTTGTCGTTTCAAGCTTAGGGACTAATTCGACATTAAGTTCTCGACACAATAAAGCATAAGTGCTATGACTGCCGACTTAATGTATTTAAGTGATTTACGTAATAAGAAGAACCCGACGAGTAGGATAGGTAGAAACTTTTTAGTCCAATTTCCTAGCGAAAGTTTGGATGTTTGTTACTCAATCTCGCCGTAACGACAGAATCAATTTGGCTGAAATTTTGGCACAGAGATAGATTATAGACTGAAATAGCACATAGGCTACTTTTTATCCCGCAAAATAAGAGAGTTCCCGCGGGAATCCAACAAACCTCAATTCAGGCGAACGAAATCGTGGACATCATCTAGTTATTATTATTATAAATAATAATATACAAATATTATAATTATATTGTACAATAATCTGAATTATCTTGAAGTTTCTCACAGAGACAACTTGTACTCGTATATTTTTTATATTATAACTAGTGGACACCCGCAAATTCATCCGCTTCTTCAATTCACAATCGACAGTTCCTAAATCCCCACAGGTTAGGTGGGCAGAACCCCTGCAGCACCAGGAGTGAGGAGTTGGGTCCTGGAATTCAATGATATAGTCTTTATTTGGTACCTAAAATAACCAATCATAATTAATCGACAGTTCCAGAATTCCTTTCAGTTTAGGGGGACAGTACCCCTGCAGCATCAGGATTCACGAGTTGGAACCCGAAGTTTTTATGGGAGCATCTCCCAAAGTTTTTTTATGGATTACAAAAAGATTCACGTAAATCGGTTTAGAAATCACGGAGTTATCGATATACATAGGTAGAAACTCTCATATGCTTACATTCAGAAATAAGCTCTCAGCTTGTGATACTTACTACATAAATGATTCTAAAGTGCAGAAATTGTAGGATTTGTAATACTTACACTATAATTTGTGAGACAATTAAACAAATAGTTATGTTCAAATATAACGTAGCAGATAACCGTAAATTTCTCAAATGTCCAAATGTCAGACGATGCAAATTATACGTCTTTACTGATATAAAGATGGGACTTCGCAAAAGCGGAGCGTATAATGTAATTAGCTCTTGGAGAAACTTCAATAGTCCAACGGTTAAAGGTGCGGACTGAAAACTGAAAGGTCACAGATTCGAATCCCACCCGACGCACTATTGTCGAACCCACTCCTAGCACAAGCTTTCCGCTTATTTTCAGGTGATAAGAGGATATTAATCAACTTGGATGATATTCTTTAAAAAAATGATATGTCTCTTAAAAAGAAACTGAATTATTCTTATCAGGACGACTACACAATGATTCTTAAACAAACAACATGTAAAAAGTATAAAGCAGGTTAAAATAAGGTAAGCAATGTTGTATTCGTATCTAAAAATCAATATTATTTTCTTCCACTCCAAATAAGTGTAGACTTGTGCTAGAAATGGATGCCATAATTGTGCATTGGGTGGATTGAACTGTCAACCCTTCGGTTTTTAGTCCACGTAAATGAGGCTCTATAATAATGGAAAAGTAAAAGCTGTCAAAGTATCCGCTATCACTAATACAGTGTGTTCTGAATGTGAACCTAGGTCCGTCTGCGGAAAGCGAAGAACATGACAGATCGCAAGCTGCAACTGCGCTCTAATTAATAAATAGTCTTTGCTTTACATGGCTTTTTCTCTGCGCCTATAACCGTTCCGCTAATAAGGCTACAGTAATGGAAGAATGCCAGTCACAGCCAACTGAAGTGTCTGTGACCTTTGAATTGAATCTGTCAGTTTGTCAGCCCGCTAGCTCTTATACAGCGTGTACTGAGTGTAACACTAGGTCCGTTTGCAGGAAGCGAAGGACATGACAGATCGCAAGCTGCAACTGCGCTCTAATTAATAGCCTTTGCTTTACAGTACAAAGAACTGTAACGACCCGCCCGACGTCTGCTTTTTGCTTCTGTAAGGATAAAATCTTGGTAGCTAAGTGTTAATAGTGTACCCTTTCGGACAGCAAGATGCACTTTGTAACGCCGCAAAAACTCGTAGGGAAAGTAATAATTGTATTGTAACATTTGGCATAGCACCATGGATATTGCAATAATATAATCGTCGTCATTTTCGACCATTCGTATTTCAGTCCGCCCATTTAAACATTGCAATATTGAGGTATAGTTCTTGCAATTCACGAAGACGCGCGAGCTTTACTTGTGGTTACGTCGTGTACATGCACATTGTGTAAGTGTGCGTCCCTGTCAGGAGCCTAGGATGGAGCGGTCAGGCGCGAGCAACTCGCTCACACTTATACAGATACGACACACACACAACCATGAGCCACTCACCCTCGTGAGTTTGGAAGAACTATAATAATAATGGAAGAATGTCAGCGAGTGACAGTGATTGTACCTGTCAAAGTTTATCTGTCCGCTATATCTTATACAGCGTGTTCTGAGCGCAACACTAGGTCCGTCTGCAGGAAGCGAAGAACATGACAGATCGCAAGCTGCAACTGCGCTCTAATTAATAGCCTTTGCTTTACAACGCGGCACAAAGAGCTGTAACGACTCGCCCGACGACTGCTCTTTGACTCGCTGAGGTGATTTGGAATAGTTCCAATTTGCTACGCTTGAACACTTCGAAAAAAAAAGCCCTTATTGATAAGCTTAACTAAGATAGCAGTTTAGACGCTATTATTATTTTTGAAGGGAAAATTTCTATAGGCGTGTTGAGCGATTTTCGATAGAAGATCTGGAATAGGAAAGTCTTATGCCGGGGTCCCACGGTGCGTTGAACTAACGGGCTGCGCCGGACGAGTGACACCTGTGGGCTTCCTTCGAGGCCAGCCCCACGGCGCGTGTCATCCCAGCGCGGCCTATTGTTCGTCATTCAACATGAAAGCGTCTCGCACCGCGTTTCTGATCTTACCGATTCCCGATAGGTCGCTACGGGTGACGGCACCGAACAACACCATTCCCACGTCCCGTAGTCTGCTTAGGCGAGGCCAGTAGGGCTAAGATACGCAACACGAGAAAATTTTGTCTACGCGTTTACTCGTGAATCTCTATAGAGATTACATGGAGATTTTTTTCATGGTTAAGGATTACAGTTTTTTTTTTTCCCTACCATAAAGCACCATGTAACGGTGGCTTTATTTTATACTACCATCTAGCCTGTGGGCTAATAAGTAATATTACTTTAGCTTAAACTTCTACTTATTATTAATTTCTATAACTAATTTACAGTCCAACTGTCCTTAATTTATTCTAACGAGTTCACTATGAGTTCGGCGGATTACAGTGCGATTACGGTTTGTGGTGCGCTTCTTAGCCCTACTGGCTTGTCTGTAGGTACAACGCACCGTGGGACCCCTATTTTATGAGTACACGTATCTATAACATTGAGTTCTCACTTCTCTCGTTAGTCCAGTTTTTAATCGATGACAAGACAGTCCTTGACTGAGATCTCACCTAATGGTAAGTGACGATGCCATCTAAGATCATAGCGGACTAACTTGGAAGGGGTATTTGTAGTGTAAATTAAACCCAAACCCCTAATCGCTTTTACACACCATCATGCTAAAACGATAATTCGCTATTGAAGGCACTTCTTTGACGTTAGGGTGGTAACGAGCCAAGGCCGAAGCCTCCCGTAATGTGCACCATGTAGAGGTACGTAATATTCTGCTTAAAAATATTTATTGTCATGAAATAAAATTAAATAACTAGGAATGTACGTATATACACACTAGCGGACCCGACAGACGTTGTCCTGTCTTAACTATGAATATTGAAACTCCCCTTTTTACCCCCTTGGGGAGAGAATTTTCTAAAAATGTAAAATACGTAATTCTTTATTTTTGATCAAGAGCCAAAATATCAAGTTTCATAAACATAACTTGAAAAATAACTTGAAGAACGAAGGACTATCATACAAACATTCAACCCCTATTTAATCCCTTAGGGGGTAGAATTTTTAAAAACTGTGAAACACCTATTTTTTTGTTTTCAATTTAAAGCCTAAATACCGAATTTTATGGGTATAGCTTGAAAAATGACGGAGTTTCATACAAACTTTAACCCCCCTTTTTACCCCCTTGGGGGGAGAATTTAAAAAAAATGTAAAATACGTAATTCTTTATTTTTAATCAAGAGCCAAAATATCAAGTTTCATAAACGTAACTTGAAAAATAACTTGAAGAACGAAGGACTATTATACAAACATTCAACCCCTATTTAACCCCTTAGGGGGTAGAATTTTTAAAAACTGTGAAACACGTACTTTTTTGTTTTCAATTTAAAGCCTAAATACCGAATTTCATGAGTATAACTCGAAAAATGACGGAGTTTCATACAAACTTTAACCCCCCTTTTTACCCCCTTGGGGGGCGAATTTCGAAAAATCCTTTCTTGGTGCTCGCCTACGTCATAAAAGGAACCTACTGTCAAAATTTCAAGTTTCTAACTTCGGTGGTTTAGGCTGTGCGTTGATCGTCAGTCAGTCAGTCAGGACAAGCCTTTTTATATAATTATAGATTAGTTGAAGCAATTGTTTTTTGTATTTGTTGAGAAAAAAATATATCTAGATTATATTTTTTAGTTTAAATTTAATTAAATCGATCGTAAGTTTAATTAAAATAATTTTGTTATTACTGTCAACAATTCATTAAAACATTCATTGGATCATAAATCAAACGGCAGCAAACACCGAATTTGTGCTAGAAATGTTTACAATTGTATGCTCGTTGTATTCTCGTTGACAAACGTCATTACAATCCATTCATTCATCCGTTCAGTCTTTCATTATTCCTCGTTCGTTCGATCATTCGATGATATAGGTACATATACGTACATAAATCTAAATGGAACGGCAGAATGCAGCATTAAACTGTATTAGTGGTGAAATGTTTACAATGTGTCAGTTGTATTCCTTGTGCAAACGTCATTACGTATCTATATTGGTTTGTATAAACAGACTGACATTATGGGGTCATTGACCGACATCAATCTTGAGCTGGCGCAGAGGGATTTATAGAACTGACCGATGGATCGTTCAATATGCTTCCCGCAACCGTCTTGTACCTACTTGCTTTTAATGAAATAGCGCCGTGGATACCTACTTTTTTTCATTCGGTGACAAGATAGTCCTTGACTGCGATGTCACCTGATGGTAAGTGACGATACAGACTATGATGGTAGCGGGCTTACTTGGTAGTGTACACATTCAACCCATACCCCTAATCTGTTTGTACACGCTATCGTGCCGGAACGCTAAATCGCTTGGCGGCACGATTTTGACGGTAGGGTGGTAACTAGCCACGGCCAAAACATTTCTACACGCCATCGTGCCGGAACGCTTAATCGCTTGGCGGCATGTCTTTGGCGGTAGGGTGGTAACTAGGCACGGCCAAAGCCTCCCTTCCATAGGAATCGGTCTTACGCCACCTGTATCCAGCGGCTCTCTGAAACCCGTCCGATGTTCGCGGTCCAGCTAGAGGATGACGACATCAGACCACTTAGTGGTAGAGGATTTTTTATGGCCACTCCAGTCACGGATTTTCAGCTTGCAGTAGCCTGGTTTCTGGAATACGTTTTGGCATTACGTGTGACAGAGACGACACTCTACGAAGCTGAAGCCAGTAGATGAGTAACATGTATTGCCGGATACTGTATAATCTAAAATGAAGGAAATGATGATAAAATGAAGAAGGTGATTGACTGATTGAATGATCTATTAAATCACTGAACGTATCCGGCTGTTTGGCATACCTATTACGAAGTAGGAATCCGCTAAGAAAGGATTTTCGATAATTCAACCCCTAAAGGGGTAAAATAGAGGTTTGAAAAATCAAACTTAACGTGAGCGAAGCCGCAGGCAAAAGCTAGTGAAAATATAATCCCTATACGAAGTAAAAGGAGCTATAGAATCGGAAAAAACAATTAACTTCCCCTCGATTACACTCCGTTATCGGGAACACAACGTAGACGTAAAATAGGAAACTCCACATGAAATTCCGTGAAACAAGTGGAAGGCGATTGTGCCGGATACAAAAGTTGGCGCTAAATATTTGCGAGGGACTGTACACACTTATTCGGAACTGCGTTAAATAAGTAATTGCTTAGCTTTATGGAAGAATATCCTTGAGTAGGCATCCGAACCAATTTGTAAGGGCAATTTATAAAAAGCATTTTATTAAAACGTTGGTTTTACTCCACGTTAAAGTATTCGTTGCATCTGCTCGTAATCAATAATGTAAATCATAATATATTTTAATTTTTAGCACAGTTTTGTGATTTATTAAACTATTTTTGTTCAACCATTAGGTAAAATTCGTAACCCATCAAAATACAAAACATCGCCTTTCTTATTCAATAAATAAAATATGTAAAATTACGATCATTTTTAGTATAACAAGTACGTCTATACTTGTCATAAGCTCTCTACTAACGCTTACACTACTAATTAGCGGCGTGATTATGTAAAACATTGTATTCATTTGAAATCCTTAAATGTAAGATTCTATTTATCCTCAATAGCCCAAAGCTTAAAGGTGCGGACTGAAAACTGAAAGGTCACAGGTTCGAATCCCACCCGTTACACTATTATCGTACCTACTCCTAGCACAAGCTTTCCGCTTATTTGGAGGGGATACTTCAGCTTGGCTAATATTCTTAAAAAAAAGTCAAATCAAAAACTCAATTTACATGCGTACCTATCAATTCAATTCCCAATCAGTGGCTTTCAGGCGTGCCAACTGGGCACAGATTGCTTCGCCAGTGTCACGTTGATGGAGAAGGCACGAAGGAGATTACAAACATTTATTATTAAGTTTTGAGCTGTCAAATGAACAGATTTTCTTACACAATCACTCGTGTCTAGATTGACTAGTTAAGAGTGCGATTCGCAGCGCCTAAGTGTCTAACTTCCCAGCTGGTATAAGATGAATCGATTGCTGAAGTAAGCTGAAAACTTGTGGGATCCACTCCTGCGGTCGTGAGATATGTCAGTTGTAACTTCTGACAGCCGCGGCCGGCCCGAATGGTTATACAGATAAATCTGGCGAATGTCTGGCGTAAGTGGCGTAGTTCAAGAGATATAAGCTAAACTGACGAAGCAATATCTGTGCACATATAGCCTCTTCTTGATCTTATTCTTTAACAACCGACTAGCTTTTTCCCGCGGCTTCGCTCCCGGTAAGTTCGATTTTTCAAACCCCTATTTTATCCCCTTAGGGGTTAAATTTTCAAAAATCCTTTCTTAGCGGATGCCTATATGTCATAATAGCTAGCTATATGCCTCTTTGCGGATGTCTATGTCATAAAAGCTATCTATATGAAAAATAGTCCGATCCGTCCGAAGGGTTGAGCTGTGCGTTGATAGATCAGTCAGGCACTTTTCCTTTTATAGATGTCCACTCACCTGATGGTAAGTGACGTTGCAGTTTAAGATGGTAGCAAACTAACTTGGAAGGGTATGGCAGTGTATATTTAACCCGTACCCCTAATCTGTTTCTACACGCCATCGTGCCGGAACGCTAAATCGTTTAGAGGCACGTCTTAGCCGGTAGGGTGGTAACTAGCCATGACCAAATCCTCCTACCAGACCGGAGACAATTGAGATATTATAAAACCCCAAAATGCCCCTGTCGGGAATCGAACCCGAGACCTCCCAGTTATACGAGTAAGACCACAGTCCACAGCGCTCACCACTGCACCAGGGAGGTCGTCAAACTTTTGACTCCGTGTAAATATCTACTTTTCCGTAACCTTTTTAATTAAATTACGGATCCTTCAGCGCCACTTACGGAATTTCTGGAATCAAATCAAGCGGCGCCGATGCGGCAGTGCGGCTGGCGGAGTGCCAGGTTCGAATCCTGCTTAACATTATTATTGTTTTAGACTTCCGCAAGCGCGCTGCCCGCTGCCCGCCGCCCGCCGGCCGTGATAACAATAGATTTAACTACTACGTAAATTAAAAATTTTTTAATTTTTTTATTGAAGTGTTAACCTACACTTAAAGGAAAACCTAATTAATTAACCTAATAGATTTATAAATACATATCAAAAATTCCGAGGCCGGCGGGATTCGAACCCACATCTCTCTGGGAATCGCGCCCGAGTGTGTTAACCCGTTACACCACGGCGAACCACACGTCAGCTACGAAATTAGTGATATGTATCTACTTTTTCAATCAGTTTTATAGCAACTGTTATATTTACGGAATTTTTGATATGTATTTATAAATCTATTAGGTTAATTAATTAGGTAAATTAAAAAGTTCAATCAGATCTCGTCGACATTATGATTAGCGTTGCCAGACGTCCCATATTTCCCGGGACATCCCGTATTTTAGGCATAGTTTAAAATGTCCCGGCGGGACTGGCGCTGTCCCGTATTTGACCCGTACTTCGTTTTTCATTATTAAATCGATCTAAGTATTCACACACGCAACGTTCGTAAAACGTACGGTTTACAATTGTCTGACTCGGCTCGGCTCGAGCGACGGTGTAGTGTGAAGTAACTTGTACTTGCCGCCCGCATCGACCAACGACAGTGTTATAGTCTGATTTTTAATTCGGTGGAATTCTGACAGCTGTCATTTTGTAAATAGAGCGAGTTGTTTGTATGAAAAACAGTATTACCACCTGTAGTTCGATTTTATCCCAAACTATCTGTCAGGCATTTGTCATATTATATCTATGTGCGGCAATTGATTTTTATTTTTATAAGTTTTTTTTTATCTTTTTTGTGGGATTTTTTTAATCTCTGGTAACATTAAGATACGTCAGAATTCCACGCAATTAAAAATCAGACTATAGTGTCAGAATGACAATGTTAAAACTGACTCGATCCTCGGAAAAAAATTACGCTAAGTAATTTTGTTTTTTATTTGTCCCGGGTAAAAAACTGAAATCCCATGAAATTTTTTTGCCCATTTAACCATTTGTCCCTTATAGGGTGAAAAAAAATCACATGATACGTCTACATTGGATATTCTCAGTACTAACCCGGAGTTATTTAGTTGGCGGTGAGTCACTCCCGTGCCTCGGAGAGCACGTAACGCTGTCGGTCCTGCGCCTGATCTCTCCCCGGTCGTGTCGGATTTCCGTCCCATCGAACCATGAGAGTGAGGGAAGATAATAATAATGAATAAAGAGTGCACCTGTATACTTCGCAGGTGGTCCCATTGTCATCAGGTTAGGATCTGATGATGGGATCCTGGAGAAATCGAGGGAACTCTACAAATTTTATAGGCACAATTGATATACTTTGTAGTGACGTTTGAAGTGAATTTTTACGTTTATATTATCAAAAATTATTTTTTAGCCGATGTCTACGTCATAATAGCTAGATATATGTAAGCCTTTCAGTACGATCTGTCCGATGTTTTGAGTTGTGCGTTGATAGATCAGTCAGTCAGTCATTCAGTCACCTTTTCCTTATATATTTAGACTAGCTTTTGCCCCCGCGACTTCGTCCGCGAGGAATTAGATTTTGGGGTGGAATTTTCAAAAACTGTGACACACGTACTTTTTTATTTTTAACTGAAAGCTCAAATACCAACTTTGATGGAAACAGCTTGAAAAACGACGGAGTTTCATATGAACTTCCATCCCCTATTTAATAAACCCCTTAGGGGTGGAATTTCCAATAATCCTTTCTTAGTGTGCGCCTACGTCATAAAAGGAACCAACTGTAAAAATTTCAAGTTTCTAATTTCAGTAGTTTAGGCTGTGCGTTGATATCTGAGTCAGTCAATCAGTCAGGACTTTGAATTTTATATATATAATATAGAAGACTAGCAGGGATTCTATACTACTCGTAGTAGGTACAACAAAGTTCACCACAACGCCTCCTCGACGTCGCAATATAAGCGTCTCTCCTCGATAAAGGCCTCTTCAGCTTTCAATCACGGACGCACTTCAGTGCGGCGTCGTTGATCACGTTTCGTCGCATTAAAACTTCTTTTACACGTAGAAGAGCAAAGATAAAATAGGAAAAGATAATTTTTATCTTTAACTAGTTAATTCCCGCGTGGATTAAGGTTTTTTTATTCCCGCGGGAACTTGTGGAGTCTACCGTCTATTCCAGTGTATAATGATAGATTATGTGTGCCAAATTTCAGCCAAATTGGTTCAGTTGATGCGACGTGATTGAGTAACAAACATACATCCAAACTTTCGCATTTATAATATTATAAATAGGATAATAGGATAGGATTTGTTTCTTCTCGCACCTTAGATTTTTGACGATTCCTTTAGCGCTGTAATAATTGCTGTGGAATTAGTAATCTATGGTGGGACAACTCGGGTCCAAATCTCGAGGCAAACCATTCGACCATTTAGCCAGGACTTGGCAAGCGCACGCATTCCCTTCTGCCGAAGTACATGTACAAACGTACGTGTTAGCTTGTAAGTGTGACAGCTTTTGAGTTAGTGTGCGTTCATAGAGACATTAAGTTTTTTTACAAGAGTGTGCGGAAGTGAGTAAATGTGTGCTGTACGTAGACTGTACGTGATTACCCCACCTCACCGCAGAAAGTGGCAGAATATATTCAGTACTAAATCTGCGTAAAGGCTCGTCCCGGCTAAATGGTCGAAGAGGCAACCCGTCGCCTCCCATGGTCTCTCCAACTTCGCGGTTATATGGACGGAGACGATTTATAGTTAAGCCGCCGTAAACTTGTTCCTCCTGATGGTCTGCGGGACGCGGGGCGGGTGATGCGGTCGGCTATACACGATGCGACGTAATTACCGCCTTAAGATCAACTACATCCTAAGATATTTTTAAAAGGCATGTAATTAAACAAGCTTCTATTTAATACCATTATTGGCCTCTAAATTACTAAGTCAGCCACAACCAATGAGCCTCTAAAAAATACTATTTTAGCCACTATATATATAATATATATAAGCTTCTAATTTCATAACTCGGCACCTTTAAAATTTAGTGAAGCATCAATAATTATAACACATCCTATATTGTTCTATCATCAAAATGTACCTAATATTAGCATTAAAAAAAAAATCAATTTTTTTTTACCTTTTTTTTAAAGTTTTAGGTAGGTTTACGATCCCAACAGAACCTAAGTACCTGAATATTCATGTATAACCCTAACCTAACCTAACTTTAGTTTAAAGAAAAAATTATTATCGTGGCTAAGTTAGTAAATTAGATGGCCAGATATAAATTAAGGGGACAAGTAGTAAAAATAGTGGCTCTTTATTTGATGCTTTCTTTGGAATATTTTGTGGCCATTGTGAAGAAGGCGAGTTAGTATATTAGAAGCTTAATCATTTTCCCGTGGCTAAGTTATTAAATTAGAAGCTAGGTTTTGTGGCAAAAAAAAAGTTCTGCGGCTCGACTTATTATATTCCTTTTTAAAATTGAATAATAATAAACCACCGTGTGCAGCAGTCGCTAAGAAAATATCACGCTTATCGCTTTGTCTACCTATTACGTATCATGAGATACAGTCCGCTGACAGACAGACAGACGAACGGACGGATGGACACTAGACAGCGGAGGCTCAGTAATAGAGTCCCGTTGGTTACGTTTCGGGTACAGAACCCATGTTTTTGATTCAATAGTAAACAATCAAATATTCTTTGTTTTGATAGGTTAAAAATATATGTTGTAGTTTAATACACGTTCTAAATTATTTTACCGTTCAAAAGTCCATATTTTGAACTTCACTCGATCAAATAATATTCCGAAAACAGTGTAGTTTTTAATTGTTTTTCAGGTTGTATATTTATGGTATATCAAAGTTAAACTAAAAAAAAAATGTCAAAAAATAGGCAAAAGCTTTTAGAAGAATATTTTACCGTTAATTTTTCTCTAAAAAGTTTTCTTTTTTTTTATCATAACTGTTTTACTTTTTTTATAACAAAGTGGCTCGTGCACCTCACTTCAATTGCTTGCAAGTTACTGCGGCCGAAGATCGTGCCCTTAAAACGAACCTAAATACGTACCTACGTAGCGAATTCTCTGCAAAATTAGCAAATAATTTTCACACGCGATTTCACAAAGCCATATTACAACCATGCCAGTAAATAGTAATCCCCACTTGAACTCAATATTCAGCTTGTTTCGACCCGCAGCAGGTTGCGGGGCTCAAGTCTCAAGACGATTCAATAATACCGTATCGAGTTACACCGGACCTGTGTTTGCTAATTGGATACCGTAAACGATCAATTCTGCCTATAATAGCATTACCTAGAGCTATACCAATACAGGATCGAATAGGTAGATCTTGCCTAGTTAGAAATTACTCTCTGGTGGAAAGTGACTTAATAGATTTATAAATACATTATCAAAAATTCCGAGGCCGGCGGGATTCGAACCCACGTCTCTCTGGGAATCGCGCCCGAGTGTGTTAACCGCTACACCACGGCCGAACCATAGGTTAGCCACGAAATTAGTGATAAGTATGTATCTACTTTTTCAATCAGTTTTATAGCAACTGTTAGCGACATCTAGTAGCGACACATTACAGTTGTCGATCTACTTTTTTCCAAGACACCATATTACAATGGAGCTCAATATGGTAAGTGACGATGCAGTCTAAGATGGTAGCGGACTAACTTGGAAGGGGTATAGCAGTGTAAATTCAACCCATACCCGTAATCGGTTTCTACACGCCATCGTGCCGGAACGCTAAATCGCTTGACGGCACGCTTTAACGGTAGGACGGTCCATTCGTTAGGAAGCTACGAGGGACACAGGGACACAGATACACAGGTAGACAGAAACACACGATAACACCTATCTCTTTCCGTCGGTGGTTAAAAATAGACACAAATACATACACACACATGCATACACAGTACAAACTCATTGTTTTTACGTATACTTTCCCTTATCTGTTTAATTTCTTTCTGTTTTTAATATATTATGAAACTTATGTAATCCTTTTTTGCCTTACTTATTTTTTCAGAATAACTATTCAATATCAAGTCGTATGAATATCGAATAATATCTCATTTATTTATTAAAATTGTAATTAAAGCCCGTACAATATTATTTAACAAAAACGCGTGGATTCAACTCGCTTACACACAACCAAACTAATTTAACTAACTTTAGTCAACTCCCGGAGCTAATGTGATCCGAGCTAAACTAATTTTAGTTTTTAGTTAATGAACTTTATAACATAATCCCAGTTAAAAAAGTTCCCTTGAACTTTCAAAGCTGCTTGTGAATTTCATTAAAGGGGTGGACAGTTAGGAATTCTGTGTTAATTTAGTGCAGATGCAATTAAGTATGCTAAAGCTTCAAAACCTTGTTTAAGTAGTATCTTCTTAGCGCATGCCATACAAACGAAAACTTAAAATAAAAAAAAAGACGTGTGGCACTCGGGGACTGCCGCGGTAAAGCTATTGCATAGCATTTTTTATCAACGCCATCTAGCGGCTCAGCGTAGAGGAGTCCCGTATCAGGTTATTTTCGTTAAGGAATTTCTGGATTCGGTCTCCACGCTGGACTGCGATAGAAGCTATGCAATAGCTTAAAAATCTTTTTAAAAAATCTACTTCAAACACCACTACAAAATACAAAATTATTTTAGTATGTGTACATTGAAATCGGGCGGGACTAAATGACTGATGAAACCGATGCGCGACCCTAACCTTCAACATAGGTGGGCAAACTAAAATCATTTTATACTTTGTATTAGTGTTTGAAGTCGATTTAAAAAAAAAAGACGTGTGGCACTCGGGGACTGCCGCGGTAAAGCTATTGCATAGCATTTTTTATCAACGCCAATAAAAAATGCGCCATCTAGCGGTTCACCGTAGAGGAGTCCCGTGTCAGGTTATTTTCTTTACGGAGTTTCTGGATTCGGTCTCCACGCTGGCCCGCGATAGAAGCTATGCAATAGCTTAATAATTTTTTTCTCTTCTCTCTCTTTCCAAACCGATGGTGGAGTCTCGACCTGTCCTAATTGCCACAAGTTGGTCTACAATGATGTTGATTTAGAATTTTAAATTACCCATGTAAACTGACATATTGAGCAGACTCTATCACTGCTCATGTTTGAATATCTTATTATTACCCAATGTAAAATAGAGATTATGCGGCCATCACTCAGGGTTGGGAACTAATAATATGCTGCATACATTAGGTTGACGCTACGGGTCAGGTCGTGCAATTACCCTGTCGCCCGTCGGGCGTGATTAACCAAGGAGGCTTTACGCTTCTATTTAGAAGCTAAATTATTATTATGTCCGCGACTTTACACGGGATTTAAAAAATCAACTTTTTTACTTTAATGGTATGACAATAAATAAAAATTATCTTTAAAAAACCGACTTCAAACGCTACCTGTAAAATTTGAAGATTTTCCTCGATTCCTCCAGGATCCTATCATCAGATAGTGACCTGACGACCATGGGAGAACCCGGGAAGAATACCCTTTCAAACAAAAAAAGAATTTTTCAAATCAGTCCAGGCGTCTTCGAATAATATCAGAGAACACGCATAAAAAAAATCCGCTGTATGGAGGACCTCCTCCTTTTTTTGAAGTCGATTAAAAATATACTAGTGGTTCGCCCCGAACTGAGACCTCGCGATATCCCATAATTCCCAAAAGTTTTAATTATATATTGTAATAATTAACTTTTAACATTAGACGCGATAAAAAAAAATAGTTGACATAAAACTGTTTTACTGACACAGCGCCATCTATTAGCATTATTTCACAATAATGCTAATAGATGGCGCTGTAATAGAATAGCTTCACAGCTATTAGCATTTAAAATTAAATAATTTCGTTTCTTTATAACATTTATCTAATTTTAGTATTTGTTGTTCAAGTACAGGATATAACTGAATTTTCAACCAAGTTTCACGTTCTAATATTCAGTAATTCTTGACATATGGCTCAAATTATAATCTCCACTTTGAAAGCCCCCCATTTCGTCAATTTTAAGGGAAAAATTAAAAAAAAATATTTTTGTACTCTGATCAAAGTCGTCTTTAAAAAGATATATTGCAAGTCTATGTAACGCAACAAACAAAATTTTACTTCAAACACGCTTCTATGAGAGCCCCCCTGAAATAAAGCTTTTTATATTTTTTTATACAATGTTCGGCTGAAGGCCATCAGTTTACATATTATATTTAAATTTGAAGTAATTACGTTCAGTAATTCAGAAGTTATAGGGCTCTGACAGACATTTGGACGTACACACTTCTCTGTCCAGTACAGACAAGCGCCCTAGTTGACTCAGAGAACTCACTTCGCTCTTGAATACGTTATAAAATATCAAAAATGTTGCAATGTCTACAGATTTCAGCCTAAGACTAGAGAGAGAGATTTAATAATACAAGGAATTTCTTTGTAATATGCCTATTATTCATCATGAAGCTATAGCCAAAAAATTTGATTCCACCATGTTACTCAATGTAGATATTACTCGGGCATCACTCAGGGTTGGGAACTAATATTATGCTGCATACATTAGGTTGACGCGCCGGATCAGTCGTGCAATTACCCTGTCGCCCGTCGGGCGTGATTAACCAAGGAGGCTGACGCTTCTATTTAGCGCCTAAATTATCCAATATCTCTTGCCTTGTATTAAACAAAATTCGTAGACACTCTTTATTTTCCTGGGATAATAACAAAATTATAAAAGAAAAATACAAAAATCTTGATTGCGTTAAAATGAGAATGCCGAATTTTGTATGGGAGTTCGCCTATTCTTGTGTATGAATCAAATTAACGGCAAAATATGAGCATTAAGCTCTGGATCTTGCAAAATAAAAAATAATTAAGATTTATAATGGGAATTTGTAGTAATCTGACTTTTAATGTTTCAAATGTTTTTAGGTTAAGTTCCGTATTGAAGTACCTATTTAAATCTATTGTAGACATGATAACTATAGCTATCGCCCTATCACCATTCCAAATTTCAGCCTAATCGGTTCATTTGTTGTGGCATAAAGGAGTAATAAACTTCCAACCATCCATCCTCACAAACTTTCACTGAGTCTAATACCATTTTGTAAGTTAAAATTCGTCAGACGGTTTATATAAACTACAAACATTTCATTAAATGTTTCCCTTAGATTCTTTTTGGTCTTCTTCGGGATTAAGGGCTTGGACAAATTTGGCCGGGAGGACATTACCGGTTCGAATTAAATATGATTTTAAAATTCCTGCTAAAACAAAAGCTTCGGTCTCAACATTTACAGAAGGAACAATGGCTGCCGCCTTCTGCAGGAATTCAATCCTTTTTATAATTAACCGCCGCAATTAACAATCGCATTTTGACTCCATAATGGGGGTTATGGCTGTGATTTATTGTAATGGAGGCAAAAGCCGTAACTGCTCGTTATGTTGTTCTTTGACTTTCAAAGTGCTTACTCTCTGAAGAAGTTTGGTTTCTGTCACTATTGCTTTTTATTTTATTAACCGACTTCCTATTTTTTAAGGAAACACACGGTGTTATAAAAGATGAAAGGTAATCTATATATATAAAATTCAAAGTCCTGACTGACTGATTGACTGACTGAGATATCAACGCACAGCCTAAACTACTGAAGTTAGAAACTTGAAATTTTTACAGTTGGTTCCTTGTATGACGTAGGCGCACACTAAGAAAGGATTATTGGAAATTGCACCCCTAAGGGGTTTAAATAGGGGATGGAAGTTTATATGAAACTCCGTCATTTTTCAAGCTGTTTCCATCAAAGTTGGTATTTGAGCTTTCAGTTAAAAATAAAAAAGAACAGTTTTTGAAAATTCCACCCCAAAATCTAATTCCACGCGGACGAAGTCGCGGGGGCAAAAACTAGTACAGATATACTATTCTGCCCTCGTAATTGTAAATCTTTATTTTACTTGAATTGTGTTGATCAAATAAAATCTCTTTTCTTTCTTTCTTAATTGAAAACACAGTAAGTTAAATAGATGTTACCTTTAAGTTACTGTGTTTTCAATTACGAGGGCAGTATAGAATACTTAAACTTTAATTGTCTCTAATGAAACTTTAGCACTTATTACATAATTGTAATTCGACAACAGAACAATTGGGACAGCAGCATACGAAAACAAATAGGTTATAACTTTTTAAACAAAAACATACTGAAAACCGACCAACGTATAGCTAGCCGGTTTTAGACAAGATATCTTTAACTGCTAATTTATATTTTGCTTTGACTTTTCTTATACTTTTTTCTGATTCAGAATTTGTACTTTATCCACACTATCAGTTCACTTATACTTACACTAGCTTTTGCCCCTGCGACTTCGTCCGCGTGGAATTAGGTATTGGGGTGGAATTTTCAAAAACTGTGACACACGTACTTCTTTATTTTTAACTGAAAGCTCTAATACCAACTTTGATGGAAGCAGCTTGAAAAATGACGGAGTTTCATATAAACTTCCATCCCCTATTTAAACCCCTTAGGGGTGGAATTTCCAATAATCCTTCCTTAGTGTGCGCCTACGTCATAAAAGGAACCAACTGTAAAAATTTCAAGTTTCTAACTTCAGTAGTTTAGGCTGTGCGTTGATATCTCAGTCAGTCAGTCAGTCAGTCAGTCAGTCAGTCAGTCAATCAGGACTTTGAGTTTTATATGTATAGATAGATTATTTTCTAACTAGTCGATCCCGCGGATCCGCGGCTTCGCTCGTGGGGATTTAGTTATTAAAAAAACCCGCGGAAACTCATTTATTTCCGGAAAAAAAGAAAAAGTAAAGTCTACTTTGTTTAAGAAAAAAGTAGCCTGTCACTCTCCCAGTTCTCAAGTATACCCATTACCGATGCAAAATATCTTGCAAACGTGGTTTCATGACGAGTAAAGGTCGTAGCCGATTTACACGACTCCGCTCCCACCCAACTAAAGTATGAGCATTCAAATATGGACTTAATATCGTGCTCTGGAGGTGCACTTTACAGTAACAACACAAAATAGAAAACAGCGCGCGGTACCGTTACCGTACCGCGGTGTTGTTACTGTAAAGTGCACCTCCAGAGCACGATATTAAGTCCATATTTGAATGCTCATACTTTGGTTGGGTGGGAGCGGAGTCGTGTAAATCGGCTACGACCTTTAAGCTGAGCTAAGTTTGCGGGTGTGGAGACGCGTATGCTGAGATCTATAACGCGAGCTCTGACTTAGCTCAGACTTAAGATAGAGTTAAAATGACACATACATGCTCTGACATAAATGTGTCTCGTTTTAAGTCTGTCTTGAGTCTGAACTGAGTGAGAATGCGCTCTATAGATTTCAGCCGTAGTTTGATTGAGGAAGGAAGAATGAATTCCTTAATGACAAAGTTGCTTGGAACCAAACTGCTTTGCTTCAGCTGTCCACAAGATAGAAAAGCTATATATAGTAACATTTATTGTTTTGAAAAGAGCAACTGCTGAGTTTCTTGCCGGCTCTTCTCAGCAGAATCAGCATTTCGAACCGGTGGTAGATTTTCGACTTTTCATAAGAGCCACAAGTTGGCCAACATGAAATAAATAATTTTGATTTTGAATTTAAAGCTAATCCAAGAGTCTGTGTATCTATGTGTGGTAAAAATAAATGGACTTAAATTCACCTTTGATAATGCTTCATTATTCGCACTTAGAGAATTAATTACACCCACAGTTGAGATCTCTTAACCTATTCTATATAAAAATACTTCGTCGCAAGAATTCTCGCAAGTTCGCGCGAGGGAAATATTCAAGGGTTATTATGAATTCTTGTAGCGGATGTTTCTTGCTCTTATCATGATAATGAGCTCCTATTTGAAGCCGAGGAAAACGATTCTTAAAGCGAAAAGTAGTTATTAAAAAATTTATAAACAACTAGGCCTAAACATATAATTAGAAAATGATTTCTGAATTGTCTCAGGTCAGAGTGCCGGACTGAAAAACGAAAAAAATTCAAATTCAAAATTATTTATTTCATGTTGGCCAACTTGTAGTTCTTATGACAAGTCAAGACAAAACATAACGTCGATTCATTGCTCCGTTGCGACGTGATTGAAGGACAAACCAACAAACAAACACACTTCCTCATTTGTAATATTAGTAAAGATTTTATAGAGCTTCTATACAATAAGTATATGACAGCTCTATTGTATTTTTATGATATAGTTTCAAATGTACATCAGTTATACTTATTATTAGTAACTTTTAACAATTTATTGCTCCAAAAATATGATTTGGTCATATTCTATTTTTTAAACTTTTTTATATAAAGGTTAAATACTTTCATGTACAAGCAAACAAAGTATTTCAGAAACTAGATACATAGTTCAATGCTCGTAAAAACTTTTAACGAAACACACCAATTCGAATTAAATTCAATTTCTGAAATACATACGTCACAACGTATTATTATTTGTATTCAATTTATCGCAGAAAACAAAATCGGATTCAAAAGGCAGTGTAATTGGAAAATATTGTTTCCACGATTTTTCAATACTACCTATTGAGGATATGATATTTTGCTTAATAAATAAAGCATGAACATAATATTATTATAATAATATGTATTATGTTCATGCTTTATTACGTACCTACGTATATAACTTTACTCTATTTTTGTTTATTAAATGCCAAAGCTCTCTTTAAATAAACTTAATTTAAAGAGAGCTTTGGCATTTATAGCTTAAAAAGCAAAACTCTTCTTCTTCTTTATAAATTGATAAAAGTCCACTGTGGAACAAAAGTCCCTTGCATGGACTTCCACAGGTCTTAGTCTTGCGTCGCCTGTATCCAGCGGTTGCGATTCGTTTGATGTCGTCGGTCCACCTAGTGGGGAGTCCTGTATCCAGCGGTTGCGATTCGTTTGATGTCGTCGGTCCACCTAGTAGGGAGTCTGCCAAGTCAGTCTTGGGGTTAACTTTTCGAAATTCGAACCTCTTGCTCTTAATTCGAATAATAAAATTAAGAAGCTCTAACAACTTTAGTTCTAATAAGCAAATCATTTTAAAAAACCGAAAGCTTTTAAAATCCTTAATAGCCTAACGGTTAAAGATGTGGACTGAAAATTGAAAGGTCGACGGTTCAGTCCTCAGCCGTTGCACAATTGTCGTAAAGTTTACGCTATTTGGAGGGGAGAGGGGAATATGGGTAATGTTCAGCATGGCTTATATTCTTTTAAAAAATCAAATCAAGATATCAACTGAAAATTCATATAGATTTGATATTTTCGCTTTGAGGTTGCGACGCCATTTTTAGCTAAGTCGAGAGTTTCTATAATCGGAGTAGATATGTCCGCGGGATCATATAAGAAATTAATAAGGGATCCCTAGGAAAATACTTCCAGCGATAGCATAGTGGTTAGGAATATGGTCTCCTATTCGAAAGGTCGCAGGTTCGATCCAAGGCATTTCTGACTTTTCGGAGTCATGTGCGTTTAAGCAATTAAATATCAGATGCTTCAACGGGGAAGGAAAACGTTGTGGGGAAACCTGCACACATGAGAGTTCTCCAATGTTCCCGAAGGAGTGTGAAGTTCGCCAAATCGCATTGTTCCACCAGGTTGGCTTATAAAACCATTTTCTGAGAAGAGACCTGCGATTTTTTGGCATAAGTAGGTATAATTGAGGTCTGGGAGAGTGAAATAGGCTTTTTTTATCGCGAAAAAACAAAGGGTTCACTCGGAATATTCAAAAACCTAACCCTCACCACCTGGGTGCCTGGAGCACTTCGACCATCCGATGTGCCAGATCTTTTTTTCCACGTACTTTGAAACTGTGGAACCAACTTCCTGTGACGGTGGTCCCACAGAATTAGGTAAAACAAGGGGTTATTCAAGGGGCGGACCAACAAATTCCTGAAAAGCCGGCATCGAATCGGTGGTGCCTCAGGTGCTACAAATGTTCATGGGCGGTGGTAATCACTTGACATCAGGTGACCCGCCTGCTCGTTTACTCGCTAAAAATATATAAAAAAAAACTTCACGAGGACTAAGTCGCGGGTAAAAGCCTGTATTATAATGCGAAAAACCTTTTGTGGCTACACCGCTTAATTAATCTCAAAATCTGGCATAGAGGTTTCTCGCATCCTAGAGAGAAATAGGATAAGTATCTATTTTTATCATCCCGCGGAATCAAAGAGTTTTAAAGGTATTTTCCCTCAACTAGTGAATTAATTAATCAACGTTACGTTAATATTAACGTATAGGTAGTCAACGTTTGCCATATAATTGAATTATGCAAATCGTTCATGTACTTATGAATTTTATCGCTCTATATTGTTATATTGAATTCTATATTCAAATCAAACTGTAGCTAAAAACAAATTCGATTCCAATTTCCATTTTATCGCGACGCAAACAACAACAAACTTAATAAAACTACTTACTCTTTCCCATTCACAATCCACAGGGCACAAGTTTAACTAAACATTTCAGTCCACAAAAAGAAAACCACAGAACGTTTTTGCAGACGCGTCGCTCGACCGGTCGGTTGACTGATCCACGGTTTGTCAACGCGTGCACACTCGACGCAAGCCCGCGCCAATCTGCTATCCTGGTAACATTTTACTGTAGCTTAGCTAGGGGTTTTAACTGTTAACACCTTTTTCAAGAATTTCTTTTACAATACAGATACCTGGATAACGTAACAAAGAACGTTTCGCTTTCTTGTTCTTAAAAACGCAGACGCCGCATCTTTCTATTAGATGGAATCATAAGCGCCATATAAGCACGAGGCCTTGTGTGGATAGATACAAAATTGCTGAATTTAATTTAATTCATTCCTATCTATAAGGGAGTGTAATTCAATCATTATCAGTCATTAATTTCTCTTCTAACATTCGGTAACGATTTCAGGGTTCTATACCCGAAGGGTGCCGTGACCCTTTTTTTTTAGATATATAGACTAGCACTTGATTACGATCTCACCTAATGGTAAGTGAAGATGCAGCCTAAGATGGTGCGCGTTTGCCTAGAAGATATAGAATCACACTTGATTTGAAGACATTATAGTTAGTTGGAAAAACGGAAGCCAGAAGGGCATTCCAAATTTTTGCGGTGCGTATTAGGAACGAGGAAGCAAAGCGCTTAGTGTGAGATCGTGGCTTGCCCCTATTAACCCTATTATCTACTAAGCCTTCGCTGTCCGTCCGTCCGTTTGTCTGTCTGCGGGTTGTGCTCAATAGTGATCCGTTGATAGGTAAATGTATCCCAACTAGCAAAGTAGTCCTATAACAAAAGACTACAAGCAGAGGCGTAACTATACAGCTGCATCCGCACGCTTGGCAAACCTCGGCAAACCTTCACAAACGCAAACGTGCGGATAGAGCGTTTGCCATGGTTTGCCTAGGCTTGCAAGCGTTTGTGGCCGATCCTTCGAGTGTCGGTCTTTTGATCGCAAACCAAAGGGAATTTGCCACAAGCGCTTGCGTCTCCGTCCACACGTTTGCGCGCACTCAGTCTCGTTTGTGCACTGGCGGCGATTAGACGTGTCATTGTATTACGATTTAGGTATCGCACCTTTAGAAATCTTCATTTTGTGAGTGGGTAAAAACGTAAAATGAATGACTGGTCGACTGAAGACTTTTGAAGACGATTTGTTTATATAATTTAATTAATTAATTAGTTTTATATATTAATAATAATAATTGGCGACTCCGCACCGGAAAATGGTATATAATGGTATGGTAATAGGTGCACCGACACCATCAGGCGACCCTCAGGGAGCCACTGGGTACAGGTGGCGCAAGACCGAAGCCTGAGGAAGTCCATGCAATAAACAGTCCAGCAGTGGACGTCTATCGGTTGATAAAGAAAAAAAAACAAAATATCTATTGAGTAGGTACATACTAGAATAGAGTAGAATATTTTTTTATTCAAATAAATAAACTAGGTAGGTACCAAGTGTTTTCGAACATACTACTAGCTACTACTACTAATCTATAATATTATACTAAAACTGTAACTGGACAAATTGTGCACATGAAATATGTTTTGAAATTTTTAATTAGAGGACGCTTTAGGGCGCGAACAAGCCAAGGATGCCTCACTGCGATACCTCGCGGTCGCGGTTTAGCTCGCTACCTCGATGCCACCTCCATGTAAAACAAATGTATGCAAACAGACGAGCGCGAACATGCCGAGAAACATCGATGTGAACCGCGATGTATCGCAGTGAGGTATCCTTCGGCATGTTCGCGCTCGTCTGTTTGCATACATTTGTTTTACATGGAGGTGGCATCGATTTAGCGAGCTAAACCGCGACCGCGAGGTATCGCAGTGAGGCATCTCTGGCATATTTGCACCCTTACTATCAACTAGATGACGTCCGCGACTTCGTCCTCGCGGATTAAGGTTTTTTAATTCCCGCGGAAAGTCCTTAATTTTCCGGGCTAAAATGTAGGTATGAGCTATCGCTATTCCACATTTCATTCAAATCGGTTCATTAGTTGTGGCTGAAAGAGTAACAAACATCCAACCATCCATCCATCCATCCATCCATATTCCATTTTAGTAGGATTTATTGATCAATACTGAGCTTAAAACATTTGTAAAAATAACTTAAGCCAAATAATAAAGCCGACACAAGTTCGACGTCCGTCATGCTTGCCTGTTCAGAACATACAAACGCCCTCGCAAGCGTGCGGATGATTCCCAAATTCAAGGCAAACGTTTGTAGAGGTTTGGCGTTTGCCGTTTGCCACAAGCATGCGGACGCGGTATACCGTTTGAGGCCCGTGGCAAATTCATCGGATGGGGCCCTCCCTCCCCCAATATAAAGAAGCTCAACCAATGAGATAGGCCCTTCAGGCTGGGGGCCCGTGGCATTTTGCCGTCTTGCCACCCTATAGTTACGCCACTGACTACAAGTCTATCAATACTAATAAAGCTCCTATATAGGCATCGTATTCCACTCTTTTACTTATAATAGTATTTCACGAGCACAAGTAGAGATTATAAGATCGTTATAGAAATATATACACATGTAAAGTATGCTACAAGGCTACAAGTATTGAATAGAATCAAGGGTAGGCGGTGTCGGGGCGAAACGTGCGTCGAGAGTAGTATAAAAGTCTTGTGTGGTGGTGCATGTGAGTGGTGGTGGCATTGCTTGCTTGGGAACTTGGCTTTTTTGCTTGGTCGGGAAGGTAAGCGGTGCTTAGCTCGTAACTGCATGTTTGACCATACAGATTTTTTCTGTTGGCGGATTATAGCAAAACTAGCTTTTGCCCCCGCGACTTCGTCCGCGTGGAATTAGGTTTTGGGGTGGAATTTTCAAAAACTGTGACACACGTACTTTTTTATTTTTAACTGAAAGCTCAAATACCAATTTTGATGGAAACAGCTTGAAAAATGACGGAGTTTCATATAAACTTCCATCCCCTATTTAAACCCCTTAGGGGTGGAATTTCCAATAATCCTTTCTTAGTGTGCGCCTACGTCATAAAAGGAACCAACTGTAAAAATTTCAAGTTTCTCACTTCAGTAGTTTAGGCTGTGCGTTGATATCTCAGGCAGTCAGTCAGTCAGTCAGGACTTTGAATTTTATATATATAGATAACTCTAACCTTTTCTTGCTATGCTACAAGTATTTTTAAGTGTAAAAAAAGAACTCTTGAAGATCGTTTTAATCATGATTTTGCTAGTTGGGTATGACTATGGTGAAACACCCCCTTGTGTTTGCGTCGAGGGTTGAAAAGGACTTCAAGTAATCAAACGTTAGGTAGGTAGCCAGTTTATTAATTTCCTGAGCGAATAGCTCGCGGCGAGTGGGAAATTAATATAATTATTATATTGACGAGGAACAGTTATTAAGTAAACATATTTTCACCTCTCTAGCTTAAAAAGGGCGCCTTTGCTGCCCAAAACCAGTGAGCAAAAGTCGTTTTTGCTCACTCAGTGAGAAAAAGTGTTTTGAATATAGAACGCATTGGATTGGCGTTTCTTCAACTCATCGTCTCAAGAAACGTTCAGGAATTTTGTATATAATATTGCATACCCCATATATTTTATTTCGACAAAATTTTTTAACTCTCTATTTTATTATTTAAACTATTTACTTTTTTAAAATGTGTTTTACACTTTATAATTCTGTAACACAACATGAAACATAAAAGAAAATTAAAATTAATTAATTAATATATTTTATTTTATGAATGACACAATTCCGAACGCAGACAAAAGAGTAATATAAAATGGCGGCAAAAAAAATAATTAACTCTATTCTATATCTTAATTAGGTACTAATTTCTTAGTAGTTATTGGTGTAGTTATTTGTTGTAAGAATTTTAAAATAACAAAATGAGTGAATCTAGTGATAATTTAACACCTTCAGAATTAAAAGAATTAGTGTCTAACGCTGAATTAAACTTTGTTCCGGAAAAGTCTCGTGAAAAATACTTGAAAGCCTATGAATTATTTAATGATTGGAGATTTTCTAAGGCTGCGAAGTCCTATTCAGAGACTGATTTTATCATATTTCATGGAATTGTCTAAAACAAGGCAACCATCTACATTATGGAGTATTTACTCCATGTTAAAAGCTACAATCAAATCGAAATGCGACGTTCACACTGAAACTTATCCTAAACGTATTGCATTTTTGAAAAGACAGTCGGAGGGGCACAAATCTAAAAAATCTAAAGTTTTCACCGCTCATGATATTGAAAAGTTTTTAAATAAAGAAACCTAATTTTTAAAATTTTAAAATATCCTTTATGTTTTAATAAATATTTTTCTTACATCTTGTATTTTTTCGCTATTGAGGTGAAAAGTTGTATGTATCACACGATAGCAAAGTTTTTGCTTCTTGTGCCTTTGAATCCCTCACTACTCTCAGGATTCTAACTTAGAATCACTCGCTACGCTCGCGATTCTATATTAGAATCCTTCGCTCGCTCGGGATTCAAACTAGGCACTCGCAACAAAAATGAACAAATAACTATTTTCTTCCTTGTCAATTATGGAAAAATTTATAAATAAATGGTTAAAATGTTTTTAATTTAATGAAATACGAATATATTTTACTAGCTGATGATCGGGATTTCATTTGTGTGGATTGAGGTCTATTGGTTCCCGTGGGAACTCTATTATTTAACGGGTTAAAAAGTAGCCTTTGTGTTATTCCAGACTATAATCTATCTTTTTGCCAAACAGGCAACTTGATTCAGTTGTTGCGGCGTGATTTTTATCTCGGGAAATCAAAGAGTTCCCGCGAGAATCAAATCTTAATCCACGCGAACGAAGTCACGGGTATCAGCTAGTAGTAAAATAAAGGTTAGTCAATTACAGTCGAGGCTGAAAAAGTTGTATCCATTCGAATAGGCTGTAAGTTCACAAAAGGAAGTAATAAAATGCCAAGTACTAGAAGACGTTAGGAAAGTTTCCCAACTGGGCGGCATTCATCAAAGCAAATGAAAAGGTTCATACGAGTACAATATGTTTACGTGAAAGCTCGTTCACCCGCCATTTCATGGTTTATACGCATAGTATGAGAGCTGGTGACAAAGTTTGACGAGTTTTTTGTGTTATTTTTGCAAAATTTTCCATTCCCATCGGAATTTAGATTACTTAACTTTTTTATGTGTACTTACGTCTCTAGAGATAGCTTTCTCAAAATTAAGCTCATTGCGATTTATAATACAATAGCATCAAGTACAGTTCTCGCCAATCTCAGAATCAGAAAAATCTTTATAAACACACAAAAGTCTATACATATAATAAAATTGTAGAAAAGTGGTGTCTGTACAATGGAAATATATTAAAAAAAAGTAGCAGGGGTTGTTATTACATCGATGCCGAACCCGAAATTGTAATTAATTATTTTTTTGTCTGTTTGTCTGTTTGTCTGTGTGTTTGTGCACGCTAATATCAGAAACGGCTTATTCGATTTAGATACGGTTTTCATTAATATATTGTAGTAAGCTTCACTTAACATTTAGTGTTTATTTCATGTCAATCGGTTCATAAATAAAAAAGTTATGTCAATTTAAAGAATCACGGCGAACATTTTTAACGTACAGAGTAAGTACTACACGCCTCGCGCCTGAGCGTCGACGGTATATGTAATTCAAAATATGCTGCCCGAAAAGTCACCATTCCACGTGAACGAAGTCGCGGGCACAGCTAGTACAAAATAAATCAAAATTAAAGAAAACAGCTGTGATACCCATTACATATCGTTACTTTGTTCAGCAGTGCAACTACCAAAAGGTTAGTCAATCAGCTTGTGTTCGGGCTCCTAGCCCTAAAATTGGCCTAGACTTAAAATTGGCGATGCAACCAAGTTTCGCATCTATGGGTGCCAGGTGCCCCAACGCTGATTTTCAGTGAATTTTCGTTAGAGACAGTAAAATCATTTTTATATTGGATTGTGTTACAAAAAAAATTCTTCACTCATCTCTTAGACTAGACAGTTTATACGTGCCCTAGCTAGTTACAACTTTAGAAAACGCACGTGTGTAGTAAACGATTTTTAGAAGTCGATTTATTTAAGGTTTTATTTGATGTATGCCTTTCTTTAAACACAAGTGAGCATAAAAATTATAATAGAGGAAAACAGTTTTTTTATGCCATCCATAGAAAGACAGATAGGTCAACACAATAATCATAAGAAAAGCGGCCTTTAGCTATCAGGTGTAGGTTTTGTCTGGTGGGAAGCTTTGGTCGTGGCTAGTTACCACCCTACCGTCAAAGACGTGCCGCCAAGCGATTTAACGTTCCGGCACGATGGCGTATAAAAAGCAATTAGGGGTACGGATTGAATTGATACTATCATACCCTTCCAAGTTTGCCCGCTACCATCTTAGACAGCATCGTCACTTACCATCACGTGAGATCGCAGTCATTGACTATCTTGTCATCGAATAAAAAAAGAAGCGGCCTTTAGCTATTAGGTCACAGGTGTAGGTACTTTGAACTATGAATGAGCGAGAAATATTTTCTGCCCTAAAGTTCTGCCCTAGCGTAAAAATAATAAATTGCCTAAAATAATAAATAATATAAAAATAATTTAATAACGTCGATTAACTTTACCACTAGGCGAATATATTTTAACATTTTATTAAATTCTCGAAATAACTTTTCACATAAATAATTGGAAGTAGGATTCCCGTTAAAATTTACGTTTCGTTAAAAAACGAAAAAGGCAACGGGAATACAAAATCACTAAGTTACTTTCCAATTTTAAGCGGGCTTATTCTAGTCACGGCCTCCGGCACAGCGTATAACAATAATTCGCTATCCAAGCGGAAATACAGCCAAAATAACTTAGGTACAGAGTACACAAATGCCCCGATATTAGAATTTGTAAGTCTGAAATATTCTAAAACACTGTAAACAATCGGTTTAATTTTTTTTTTCTTTTTTATCTTTATTTATTTCTTGTTATTACATTCAATTTTCTGTAATAATAATACTTAATAGAATACAAGACTAAATTCCAAATTAAAACTAAAACGTAAGTATCAAAAATAAAAGCTAAATATAAAAAATATCATCTAAACCACTGGAACAAAGAAAATTGTCCAGAACTAGTCCTACTAATCCTACTTAGGACCTACTAATATTATAAATGTGAATGTGTGGATGTTTGGATGTTTGTTACTCAATCACGTCGCAACGATTTGGCTGAAATCTAGCACAGAGATAGATTATAGTCTGGAATAACACATAGGCTACTTTTTATCCCGGAAAATAACAGAGTTCCCGCGGGAATCACAAAATCTCAATCAACGCGAACGAAATCGCGGGCATCAGCTAGTTAATAAATGACTAAATCATTTGTTTGTTTTTAAATACGCTGGTCATTAGCAATAACAGAATAATGCGGTGCTGTAATTACTGGTCGCGGTGGCCGCCCGCAAACAGATGCGTGCAGCACTGTCACTGCAGCCCGCAGTGATTAGTCAGCGCGGCCCGCAGTGCGCGCTAACTCGGATTGATGGAGAGTTTATGACCCCACCTGCGCTTTGCATGAGATATACGAGCCATCTAGATGCGTTAAATTTTTACTCGACTGCGGCAAAGCAAAGAGGTATTATATTATGTATGTTTAAAATAATTGATAATTGTTTGTTGCAGTATAATCCAATTTTATCCTATTAATATTATAAATGCGAAAGTTTGGATGGGTCTATGGATGTTTGTTACTCAATCACGCCGCAACGACTACACCGATTTGGCTGAAATTTGGCTCAGAGATAGATTATTAACTGGAAAAGCACATAGGCTAAATAAAAGGACTTCTGCAGGAATCTAAAAAACCTCAATTCACACGAACGAAGTCGCGGGCATCAACTTGTCAACTAGTATATAATATTATAAATGCGAAAGTTTGGATGTATGTTTGTTACTCAATCACGCCGCAACGACGGAACCGATTTGGTTGTTTAGCACACAAATAGATAACACATAGGCTACTTTTTATCTCGGAAAATAAGAGATCCCGTGGGAATCAAAAAACTTTAAACCACGCGAACGAAGTCGCGGGCATCATCTAGTCATTAATAATAACAGAATAATGCGGTGCTGTAATTACTGGTCGCGGTGGCCACCCGCAAACAGATGCGTGCAGCACTATCACTGCAGCCCGCAGTGATTAGTCAGCGCGGCCCGCAGTGCGCGCTAACTCGGATTGATGGAGAGTTTATGACCCCACCTGCGCTTTGCCATTGATACACTGCATACGAGTTATCTAGATGCATTACTTTTTAATATACCTACCTACATAGACTATCGTTTAAAATACGTTTATTACAATATTCAAAATTATTTATTTTATGTGTTGGCCATCTTGTGGCTTTTACTATGTGTCGAGACTACCAGCATAAAAAGTTTCATATTCAAAATTCAAAATCATAGAAGATTCTGATGCTGTGAAGACTGAAGAGCCTTTCAGTCTTGACTAGATTATATTATAAATGATTGTGAGTTTAAAGGTCTAAGGTTCTATTCCCGGCAGGTGCAATTTGGGAATTTATATTTTCTAAATTATCTCCTGTCCGGTCTAGACCAAAGACGCACCGCCATGCGATTCAGAGTTCCTTTATGATGACGGTAAATCATGTCAATCCATTGCTCTGTTGCGGCGTGATTGAAGGACAAATCAATGCAATCGTATGATTGCTGATGACCATCATTGTGATACAAATAATTGATAGGTATTTTATTTGCTGTGCACTGTAATTGCTTCATCACATTGCATCACATCACCTCGCATTATTAATATTAAAAAACTTTGTATGTATGTGTGTGTCCATGTGTCTGTGTGTTTGTTACTCTTTCACACTACAACGAATGTACCTATTTTGCTGTTTGGAATATTTGCAGATAGCTCACACCTAGCATTAACACAAAGGCTACATTTAATCCCGGAAAATTAAAGAGTTCCCGCGGGAATTGAAAAACCTTAATCCACGCACACGAAGTCGTGGGCGTCACTTAGTATTAAGATAAGAATCAATTTTTGTTTGTATAGAACGGGGTCCGGACCGCTCAAGGGAGCCTACTACTGAAAGGGGAGTTCCTTTTACATTGTAATATCTTCAGAAATAATTAATTTCGTATACATAATAGTGTGTGGATGTGGGAGTGTTAATCCTGTTTTTGTTGATTACACCATTAGGTACTTTACTATTTTATTGTTTTAATAATTTAGACTCTATGTTCAAAGACGTATTTACACTAATCCTTTGCAAGGACTCCAGCAGCTTAGTATTAAGGCAATTAATAATGTTATTAGACATACCTTTCGAATACAGAGGAGGGAATTTCGAACATAGTTTCCGACTGAATAGGAGACTATTGATTATTCATTTTCAATTCAGTTATTACTTATTGAAGTAGCTAATGCTTGCAATTTTGTTAGCATAATAGAGCTTAGCTTACTCGTAGCATGAATAAAAGCTATATTTATCGCCAAATAGGTACATTGTATGGTATTCTTCCGTCAGATTACTGAAATAGCCTAAAAACCTAAATAAGAGTTACTAGATGATGCCCGCGACTTCGTCTGCGTGAACTAAGGTTTTGTTGTTTCCCGCGGAAACCCTTTAATTTTCCGGGATAAAATGGGGTCTATGTATTAATCCAGGGTATAATCTATCTCCATTCCAAATTTCAGCCAAATCCGTGTAGTAGTTTTTACGTGAAAGAGTAACAAACATCCATCTATCCATTCATCCACGCTTACAAACTTTTGCATTTATAATATTAGTGACTTAGGAGCAAAACACGTGAGAATTAATGGATATTGTAGTAGATTGACGTACCTAATGTTTTATGTCAAGAATGGACAATTTAATAAGGTAGCTTTAAAACAAGGGCAGTTTGAAAAATATTTGATGTTCCGATCTTACCCCTGAGGCTTGACCGTCTGGGAAAAAATCCTTCATTAAAATAAACAAGAATTAAATCCGGAATTTCTTGCAAAGTTAGTAACCCGATTAAGATTCACGACTAACTGACTTTCTTTTGTACTCTTCGAACTTTTTAACTAGAGTCCTACTTTCATGCAAAAAGTTCTAAGCTAAAAGTAGTAACAGCTTGACTTTAAATTCTGTTAAATGTAATTCTTAACTCTTTAAAGTGGCGGGAGTGAATTGGGATTAAGGACTTTAGTGGATACTTCCTGAACTTACTGTGAATCACTAATAATCTTTTTACAAAATCGACTTCAAACGCCACTACAAAGTATATCAATTGTGCCTATAAAATTTGAAGACTTCCATCGATTTTTCCAGGATTCCATCATCAGATTCTAATCTGATAACAATGGTGGCCTATTGTCATCAGATCAAACGAAAAAAAAAAATTCCAAATCGATCCAGGTGTCTTCGAATAATCGGGGAACATACATAAAAAAAAGATTCCGACGAATTGAGAACCTCCTCCTTTTTTGGAAGTCGGTTAAAAATAACTTCATTGTTGTTGCTGATTGAAGGACAAACCAGTAAACAAATACACCTTCGCATTTTACGAATTTTCAGTTATTTTCCGCGCAAATTGTAATTTACTGTTTACTTTGTGGGAGTTGGTACGTGACTAGATTTATAGGTCGGCTTTAAATATCGAGACAGCCTTGTGCGTTGTTGGTTGTGAACCTAAATTCAGAGCTGTTAGAAAGGATCTAAAACCCTGGAGTTCGTTCAGTGGTTTCATTTAAAATTTTAAACGATTCTTTTCAAGTTGAAGCTGTCATGGGTAGAATCTGTTTACCCGCCTTCTTGGTCTTTTCGGAGGAACGTCATTTAAAGTTCGACAAAACACTAACAACGTCACTTTTTAATTACATTGTACATACGTACTTGTATTATATTATCACAATTATGTCATTAAACCACGAACCAAGTCTAAAATCTAAATATATAAAAGGCAAAGGTGACTGACTGACTGACTGACTGACTGACTGATCTATCAACGCACAGCTCTAACCACTGGACCAATTGAGCTGAAATTTGGCATACAGGTAGCTGTTAGGACGTAGACATCCGCTAAGAAAGGATTTTGGAAAATTTCAACCCCAAGAGGGTTAAATAGGGGGTTAAAAAATCGAACCTAACGTGAGCGAGGCCGCGGGTAAAAGCTAGTCTTTATATAGTTTTGATTCTTTCCAAAGTTTTCATGTTTAAATATACCTGATTTTTTTTATTTTTTTTATTCGATGACAAGATAGCCCTTGACTGCCATCTCACCTGATTGTTAGTGATGATACAGTCTAAGATGGTAGCGAGCTAACTTGGAAGAGGTATAGCGGTAAATTCAACCCATACCCCTAATCCGAATTCCCGATTATTCCGAGTTTCCACGCAATTTTGAAGGCATTTACAATCACGCGGACGACGGCGCGGGATCAGCTAGTGTTAAAATAAAAATCTAACTTCAATTTAATTGCGAAAACAAGGTGTTATACACTTTTATAGTTCCACAAAGCAGAATGCGTAAAAACGTTTGCATACACTTTGTTTGTATGGGGCGTCCTCTAAGATGACTTTTCTTCACTTAGTCGAGATTAGATACGGTAGGCTCAGCCTTTGCTTAGAAGGCAAAGGTATTCAAAGCTGTCTTCACATTAGAATGCCTGGCAACCTGAATAGTAGCGATATATGAAGCCTTACAACACCTCGCTACGGCAAAATGAGGCGAGGTTCATTGAATATCATTTATAATACACCGCTTAATCCTAAACGTCCTAACCAACCTCACATCTCAAGTAAAATGAAACTGTTTCGTCAAAAGAATAAAGAATCTTTTCGCATGTACCGCAAACTTTGAGCTAAAATAAGAGTTGTATACTGCATAGGAATAGTTTTTATCTGCGTTAAAAGGTACAGTACCCGGAAGTGAATATTATACAACAAGACCCAAAAAGAGATCATCTGCCAGCCTCGGCTTCGTAGAGTGTTGTCTCTGTTTCTCATACAATACCTATTATATAACGTTTTGTCTTTTAGTATATAGTTTAGGCGGTGGAACGTAATAAGCCTCAACAAGCTTATATTAATAGCCCAACGGTGCGGATTGAAAACTGAAAGGTTGCAGGTTCGAATCCCACCCGTTGCACTATTGTCGTACCCACTCCTAGCACAAGCTTTCCGCTTATTTGGAGGGGATAGGAGGGTATGAGTCAATTTCAGCTTGGCTAATGTTCTTAAAAAAAATAGACACATACATACATAAACTGCTAAAATCATCACCCGTCCTTTTCGTTTTGCATATCGGATAAAAAATAGAAAGCTGATACTTACATGGTAAAGCGATCAGTGGGAAGCCACCTTTAGATTTCTGCCGGTGAATATTCAAATTGATAAATTAGAGGACAACAAAGCAACTGGAGACGGCAATGAAGCTGTAATGTAAATGAGGAAAGAAATACAAACACAACACTTAATAACCCCGGGCCGAAACACTCCCAACTTGCATCATTAACAAAGTTAATTAAGAAAAGAGGCTTTATCAGAAAGTTGGAGGCCGGCGCACTGTTGTTGGTACAGGCAAAGAGATGGTGGACGATTATTTGATATCTATATATTGTAATAAAACTGGAAAAACTTACAAATAAAGTGGTTGAGAAATTTCGAGGTTTGAAATTGGTTTTCGTTATGAAAAAAGAAGACACAGAAAGTCAGATCATATTATAAGTGTCTCCAGTATAACAGTTTTATATTTTTTAGATTATATGTTAATAGATCAGTTTTTCAAGTAAAATCTTTTGTATTCAAAATTTCTGAAAGCCAAGTTTAAAAAATGTTTTCTGCAATAAATTGCAGTTTATAGCAAGCAACATTCGCCCGTATTACAATCTGCGCAACGGCACATCATATGAACGTACGCACGCACACTACGAGATATTGGAGTTACTCACACCAACCGGATTCCTATAAAAGGCTGTGGCCGCCTTGGAATAAATCAGTAGCTCGCTAGACGGCAACGAGTGCAATAGCCCCGCAGTCCACTCGTCTGCCGAAGCTTGTTCTGAGCGGTAGCCCCGCAGCCCTCAGAGTCAAGTACTTAGCGAGGATGTTTACGGAATGCGGTAGCCCCGCAGCCCATTCCATGAACCATCCATAGTCCATAGTTACTCATGGCATTACTTCACCATATTTGGCGCCCGAACAGGGACCTAACACCATATTTGGCGCCCGAACATAAAATCAACAAGGAAAGATAAAATTTTGCATCTACCCTCAAAATTCAAGATGGCAGAGGGAAAACCGGAATTCATGGTGATGACACAGGAGCAGTTCACAACACTCTTAAACAAGTTATAACAGACAAACGATGTATATATAAGCAGCCACTCGGAGGAACACAGTCAGTCTGAGCTTAACGTCCGTCTTGGAGCGATAGCCCCGCAGTCCTCTAAGATTAGACGGGTTAAGGAGTGCGGTAGCCACGCAGCCCACTCTGACAACCAGACGAGGTCACGAATGCGGTAGCCCCGCAGTCCATTCGTATGGCCCAAGCTTACGAGTCATAACCTCAAATCCCTTATGAAAATGGAAGGAATGCAATAGGAGCAGCTTTCCTGCAGGGGGAGGGTGTCAATGAACACCCTATCGAATGTGCAAGTCGACTACAACCGATTCTGGAAAACCGATTGGAAGATATCACACATCAGCAATGGTCAGTCAGGAGATGAAGAAACTCCGATGCCAGTCGTACCCATTTGACCTCGCAAGACACCTGATGCTGGTACTCCGTCGGGACGACTTTAGAGTACCAGAGGGGGAGAATATAGCAAGCAACATTCGCCCGTATTACAATCTGCGCAACGGCACATCATATGAACGTACGCACGCACACTACGAGATATTGGAGTTACTCACACCAACCGGATTCCTATAAAAGGCTGTGGCCGCCTTGGAATAAATCAGTAGCTCGCTAGACGGCAACGAGTGCGATAGCCCCGCAGTCCACTCGTCTGCCGAAGCTTGTTCTGAGCGGTAGCCCCGCAGCCCTCAGAGTCAAGTACTTAGCGAGGATGTTTACGGAATGCGGTAGCCCCGCAGCCCATTCCATGAACCATCCATAGTCCATAGTTACTCATGGCATTACTTCACCATAAGTTTAAATATTTGAATCGCCTGTTAAATAAAACTAAAAAAGTATTAAAGTGAACATTCAACACATTTTTCATCACTTTAATTTTACACAGTGCACAATTGCAAAGAATGAATAAAGCTTTCGCCAGCTCCTAGAGTAGAGGTTTCATTAAAAATTGAAAATGAAGGAATCACAGTGATGAAAAGATACAGGAAACGAAGGGTCACTCTGTGGAAAATGAGGATTAATGATACCGTAGGCCGCAGACCTTTTCCCTATGAGCTACAGATTGGGCACACACAAAGCGTAGCGGCAGCGACACGCGATGGCAACCGAGCGGCATAACATCGTACTAAACGCGCCTATGAAATTCTACTAGGCATGAGTTATATACTCACAAAACAAGCGAAAAACTTGTTCCGAACGACGAAGAGTATAATAGAGTACTTCATTGTTAAATGACATGACAAATATCTGCCATTACGCGCTTTATTTGCCGCACGCTTGTAACATATCCACCTCTTTTTATACATATACTATATTATCATAGAAATGCCCACGCACAGATCCACCAACTTATCTGTACAGTTGATGGGATCGCCAGTGGAGAGTTTACTATTACTACTTATGAAATTTACCAGGAAATCGATACTGTATTTTTGTAACAACGGCAAAGAGCCAAAGACTATGAACACTTAGACAGCGAAATTGAGCGGTATCTTTCCGCTCTATCTTTTTTAAAATAGCGGCCTTAGTTTCAATTTTGCACAGATAAATTGGTGGCATTGTTTACGATAAGGAAGCGCGGATCTTAGGGAGGGGGCAAATTGGCTACTTTTAGCGGCATCGTTCGACGTTTTTATGGAATTTGCGATTCTCAGTCGCTGTCCGGACACTCGACAGTGACTGAGAAACACAAAAAGCCATGAAAATGCTGAACACTGCCGCTAAAAGTAGCCAGTTTGCCCTCTCCCTAAGATCCACGCTTCTTTATCGTAAACAGTCTTCCCTCTTCTCTTCTCTTGCGCTCTCTGAGAGAAGCGGATTATGAAGTCACGTGAGTCATTATCCCATATAGATGCCTTCGCTATTGCTGCGTTTTTGTTACGATCTTAAAAGCGAAACTGCCTATCTTACTCAGATAACTAACTTAACTGCCTGTTTTAGAATATACTCTTTATCTTTAGTCTAATAGACTATTTCCTTCTTCTGCTACCGTTTCAGGGCAGCGGTGTGCAAATGACGCCAAATTGCAAGAAAATCGCCGCACGTTCTGTCTGTCCAAGCCCTATGAGCCGTGTACCTAATCTTTTATCATTAAATTGGACTTACGATAAATTGAAACGTAAAAAAAATATTCTTGGAAGTATTTTAGCCTTTCGTTGCTTTAAGGCCTTTGAAGTGCCTTTGTAGGTTTTCTCCAGAGATTTCTGCTTTTAGAGTCAATGGCTTCTTTATCCATTTCTCACTCTGTGTGCTGTATTCTACATTGTTGTGGGGCGTAACCCTTTCCATTGATCACATAATTCGTGGTATAATAATGCGTTGGACATGGACTGCTCCCACCTAAGCTCCTGACAGCACGCACACTTACGCAATGTGCATGTACACGACGTAACCACAAGTAAAAGCTCACGCGCTCTCGTGAATAACAAGAGCTATAAATTGCGGTAACAAGATTCAGCTTTTTGCAATGCTTGACTTGATTATTAAAAATTTAATTAAGAATCGCTCCTCACTGGGAACGTCAGTGCTTATGTACTAATAGTTGTTTACAGAGGCGTACCGTCGAAAATTAACAAAATGTTCGTTTACGCTGAGCTAAAACAATGCATTTTCATCCGCTTTGATGCGCGTCGAGCTTTGCCAGACGTGTTTAATGACGCCCGCCGAGAGAATAAGCTTATCGCTCATCCACTTTAAGATTGGATTACTGAACACTTTGTTTATTTCTTGCTTAACTCGACACTTGAGTTATGGCGCTTGTTTGAGGTAGTAATCTTACTTACTAGCGGCCCAAACTTCTCTAATCTAAAATCCAATTTTTTTTAAATATTAGTCATGGTTAACTTGACTAATATTCTCCTCACCATTGCTTGTGTCTCTGCCAACCTCCTCTAAGAATCGCCATCTGTGCGGGAGTTAGTATAGTGCACAAGTGTGTGTGCACACACGCAAACACAGCTGCACTCTCTATTCCTTTTGCTCTCATAGTCCGATGGGATAGAAATCCGTCACGAGGGGATGGAGATCATGCGCAGGACTGACGGCTTTACGTGCTCTCCGAGGCACGGGGGTGACTCACCGACAACTTTTTAACTCCGGGCTAGTACTGAGAATAACTTAGACAGAAAAACCCAATACATTTGGTTTGTGGTCCGACCCGGGCGTCGAACCCCAGACTCGAGACAGTAAAACTATAGATACTCGTACAAAGAGTCACCTCTATCTATTGCTCCATTGCTGCGTGATTGATGAACAATCCAACCAACAAACATACTCTCGCATCCATAACATGAGTAGGAATTTTAAAACTACTTTTCCTGAGTTTATAAGCATGTTGAAACCGAATTTTTAATTGCTCAATTTATCAACTTGGATTTAAATTCCTTTTTTTTATAATTTGTCTCATAAGAAAGAATGCTGTTGGGATAACCCAGATTCAAATAGTCACATCCACTTAACGAAACAGTTTAGCATTTTAGAAATGTTTGAACTACAATCCGCTTGATTACTTCCACCTCTAATCAAGGGTTACGCAATTAGAAATAAATATAGTTGGTTAGAAATTATGGACGAGTATTTTAAAATTTACCTGGGACACAGGGTTCAGCTATGTAGATCCAATTTCGAGAAACAGACATACATACATTGCATACATACATCTATGAAATGTAGTAGGTCTATAGAATAGAATATTTTTTTATTCAAATAAACATTTACAAAGTTTATTTGAATAAAAAAAATTAAAAACAAAATGTTCCGCAAAGTAACGCCTGATAGAATCAGGCGTTACTTTGCGGAAGTTCATGATTAGCAAGAAAAGGTCAGAGTTATTTTGCTATAATCCGCTAACAGAAAAAATCTGTATGGTCAAACATGCAGTTACAAGCTAAGCACCGCTTACCTCCCCAACCAAGCAAGAAAACCAAGTTCCCAAGCAAGCAATGCCACCACCACTCACATGCATCACCACACAAGACTTTTATACTACTCTCGACGCACGGTTCACCCCGACAAAGTGCTTTCGAATCGTCACTGGTTCAGAATGCCGTATCAACCGAGAAGAACCAGCAAGAAACTCGGCGGTTACTCTTTAAAAAAAAAAATATATGTGAATACTTGCAGTTCCAATAACGATCATGGAAAGAGAATAGATACGCCACGTTTATTATATGGCTAGGGCGGCAGTTACTTAATTATTACTTCTGAACTTTCGGTCATGACTGGGAAAAGCATAATTATGTAGGTACCTACTTAACTGGCCAGCTGTTTTCCCTCTGCGCTAGCTGTTAACACCACTACAGGTTTATGAGATATTTCGTTATAAATAACTAGGCTAGGCTCCCACGGGTCGTAACTCCAGGTACCCATGTCGCTAAGTGGCCTTTAATTACTCGCAGAGCTAACTTAGCCCGCTCTCATATTTTATTAACACGAAAGTGTGTTATGACGTAATGGCTGGATATTTTTTTTATTCAATGACAAGTTAGCCTGTGATATTACCTAATAGTAAGTGATATTGCAGTTTAAGATATCGTATAATATTTTCATTTTCATTTTCAATTTCATTTAGTTCTAGTATCAAAATGCAACATTTTCAAAAAAAATCATATGATATGAAAAACTTCTATAATTTTAGTTGCTATTTTGATTTGATTTTATTTTATTATTCGTTATAGAAATGTTGTATTTATTATTTTTATGAAATTATTCAAACTTTTAGAGTGTTTTAAGTAAGTGTTGCAAATTACAGAGCCAAAATTTTTATATATTTTACATAAAAATTTTGGCTTCCTCTCCTATATTATATATTGCCAAGAGACGAGCCAGCCATTAAAAAAATTAATATCTTACGAGCTATACATATTGCATATCTTACAATCTTATACTCTATACATATATAATAAAATTGTAGAAAAGTGGTGTCTGTACAATGGAAATATATAAAAAAAAAGTAGCAGGGGTTGTTATTATATCGATGCCGAACCCGAAATTTTAATTAATTTTTGTCTGTTTGTCTGTTTGTCTGTGTGTTTGTGCACGCTAATATCAGAAACGGCTTATTCGATTTAGATACGCTTTTAACTAATATATTGTAGTAAGCTTCACTTAACATTTAGTGTTTATTTCATGTCAATCAGTTCATAATTAAAAAAGTTATGTCAATTTAAAGAATCACGGCGAACATTTTTAACGTACAGAGTACGTACTACACGCCTCGCGCCTGAGCGTCCGTGGCTATATAAAGCGCGCTGAGAGCCGCGCCCCGAAAAGTCACTATTCCACGCGAACGAAGTCGCGGGCACAGCTAGTACATGATATATTTGGCGCTTACTACACTCCTACACGCTAGCTAGTCGCGTTAAACACGAGGTTTTGGGTGTGTTATATTTCATCAATCGCGGGGATTTTTCTGGCATTCTGCGCACTGTTAACTAACCAGAATTGAATAAAACTGCAAGGACAGAAGCGGTAACTCGCAGACTCAGTTGCATGCTCAGGTGTCGTCGCGTCGTTTACTAAGACTCAGCAGCGCTTCTCCATTAGCGCTAACGACTTTCGCGCGACGTTTACGCTAAGGGCGTAGTTAGATAACGAGTTTATTGGGTTCTGTATATACCCAGTGATGACACTAGGGTGTTATAACAATATCAGCAACGAATCCTAATCTCCTAATGGTCTTTAATCTTCATCAAATTCAAATTTTATTGAACGAGCGAAGCGAAGTTCTCTGAGTCAACTAGGGCGCTTGCCTACTAGACAGAGAAGTGTGTCCGTCTAAATGTCTGTCAGAGCCCTATAACTTCTGAATTACTGAATATTAGAACGTGAAACTTGGTTGAAAATTCAGTTATATCCTGTACTTGAACAACAAATACTAAAATTAGATAAATGTTATAAAGAAACGAAATTATTTAATTTTAATGCGCCATCTATTAGCATTATTGTGAAGCTTATAATGCTAATAGATGGCGCTGTGTCAGTAAAACAGTTTTATGTCAACTATTATTTTTTTTATTGCGTCTAATGTTAAAAGTTAATTATTACAATATATTATAATTAAAACTTTTGGGAATTATGGGATATCGCGAGGTCTCAGTTCGGGGCGAACCACTAGTTTATTTCTTGTAGGCCAACTTGTAGCTGACACGTCATAAATCTATCACTAGTTCGGAATGCAGATTCTGCTGAGAAGAGCCGGCAAGAAACTCAGCAGTTGCTCTTTTCAGATTTTTTTTTTTTACAATAGGTAACGAAACTATGCTATGTATATTGTATACATTGCTTCCACAATGAAGCTTCAAAAATGCATACGTAGGTACATATAATCCAACACATGTTAAGACGGGCAGACAAAGCAGACCCATTTTCGTTGGTGTCACCCGTTCATGAGCATCCTTTTTATTGATTAAAAAATTACAATAAAAAAAATATACTTCTACCGCGTAGAATGATTAAAAAATTACAATAAAAAGAAATTGACTTCGGCTGCGTGGAATGAGATTTTGGAGTGGTATTTTCAAAAACAGTGAAACACGTACTACTTTATTTTTAAGTGAAAACCAAAATACCAAGTTTATCTACACGTCGCTTGAAAAATAACGAACTTCCATACATACAATCGTCTCCTATTTACCTCCTTTGGCGAGAAAGTTTTTAAAACTCTGAAACACATTTCTTCATTTTTAATTGAAAACCCAAATACCAAGTTTCATGGATATAACTTGAATAAAACTTGGTGTAATTTCAAAAATCCTTTCTTAGCGGGTGCCTACGTCGTAAAAGGAATCTCTCAAAATTAAGAAATTTTTAGTAAGCCTTTAGGCTACGACTATTGCTCTTCTAAGCCTTATGGTTCGAGTGATAAGCATTGTTCATCTAAATATATAAAAGGAAAAGGAGACTGACTGACTGACTAATCTATCAACGCACAGCTCAAACCACTAGACGGATAGGGTTGAAATTTGGCATACAAATAGCTCTTATGACGTAGGCATCTGCTAAGAAAGGATTTTTGAAAACTCAACCCCTAAAGGTGAAAAATAGGGGTTTAAAAAATTGAACTAAACGTGAGCGAAGCCGCGGGAAAAAGCTAGTATTGTAATATTTTTTTAGAATAAGCCACGTTCACAACCCCCAACTTTATGTTAGGACTGAGCACATTAGTGCAACGGTCGGGTTTGAACCGCCGACCTTTCGGTTTCAGTCCACGCCTAACCATTATTCTATGAGCATATCATGCAACCACACACCCAGGTCGTCCTGGTAGCACAGTTTACAAATTGCTACACCAATTTGGGTTAAATTAATGAACGAGCTAAGGCAAACGAGCTCCATTACGTATTTATGATAACTACCTGACTTATGGCTAAAGTGCGCACTCAGGTACAAAGAACGTGAATATCTCATTACAATGATCGTGGTTTACATTTATCTTCATGTATTATAAATGTATGAACTTAAACCTTTCTAAGCATCATTTTGCGGCGACTCGGCGTTGTGATTTTGTCAAACAAATTAGGACAGGACAGAGAGCCACGGCTAAAGCCTCCTTTAAGTACATGAAAAAAAAGTAATAAAAAAAAAAGTTCACAAAAAAGAAAAAAAGATAATATGTACTTTACTAAAATTTAAGTTACTTAAGTTTTAACCTCTGAATAGGTATTTTATTAGTCTTTGTTAAAGTTAATATACGAACTGCACCCATGTGTAGTAAGTTAACCAGAAAGTATAGCAAAAAGAAAATATTTAAAAAAAAAAAGCCATATTCAGTACCGACCTAGAACAGTCTCCGATTACCTTGTCGGAGGAAAAAAGGGAGGAACACATATAAAAAAAAAGCCTCCCACCAGATCAAACCAGAGTCAATTCAGAAATTATAAATTACCAAATTGCCTCCGCCGGGAATCGAACCCGAGACCTCCCAAATATAAGACAGCGCTAACTACTACGCTGGGGAGGTCGTCAAAAACTCTATGGTTTAGCTCTACAAAGTTTACATTTCACTGAATGGCATGTTAGTGTAAACTGGTGTATTTTTCTTCACGTGCATTGTTATTTCAGGCTGCATTGTAAACTTTCGTGTAACTGTAATGTGTTTGATTTAGATTGTGTAACTTTTAATGTAACTTCCGGAATGGCTTGCGCTGATTTATGTTATTGCTTTTGGTCAGACTGAAAAGGAAAATGTATAAACATTCGTCTCGGTCGACTTACTTTTTTAATGGAGGGAGATATAGTACTTTTATCTCACGAAGTTACGGGCGCTTTCCTTGTGGTTACGTCATGTTCATGCACATTGCATCCTGACGAACCTGCAACCTTTCAGTTTTCAATCCGCACTTTTAACCGTTGGGCTATTGAGGCTTTGTATTCAGGTCAGGCATCTTATTAGTATTCAGTATTTTTTTTTAATTTTTAGGCTCACTTCGTTGTCCACCTGTCTGTCAAGACCCTTTTTCTCGAAAACGGCTTATGATACTAAGACGAAAATTTCTAATAATTCCTGTGACTGTTTGGATGCTAACACACAGTTTATGTACTTTGCGAAGAAGCTTTTTGTGCAGTTGTTATAACTGCGTGAGAAATTACATTTATGATGAAAATAATGGCTGGGACGCCATTGTTTGCAAAATTCGCTTTGCACTAAGACATCAGCTTGACCTGCTCTCGGACTTTAGAGCAATTTACACTTAACGATTTTTTTTTATTCGATGACAAGATAGTCCTTGACTGCGATCTCACCTGATGGTAAGTGACGATGCAGTCTAAGATGGTAGCGGGCTAACTTGGAACGGGCATACCTACCCCTAATCGGTGTCTACACGCCATCGTGCCGGAATGCTAAATCGCTTGGCATCACGTCTTTGACGGTAGGGTGGTAACTAACCACGGCAAAATCCTCCCACCAAACCAGACCAGAGACAATTTAGAAATTATAAGTTCCAAATTGCCCCCGGCGGGAATCGAACCCGAGACCTCCCAGTTAAAAGACCACAGAGGTTACCACAGCGCCAGGGAGTTTTTCAAAACGATAGGTACGATTATACGATTTCGATCGTTATTTATTATAAATCGTAAAGGAAACTTTTCATCAAAAAAAAAAAAAACTTAACTTTACTTGGCCTAGTGTGATTGGATTAATTTTTATCTTTGAGCTATTAGTAAAAGCCTAAATAGTTTTAAAGATTTTAAAGATAATAAAATTAGTAGCTTAGACACCACCCCCCTTGAATAAAGTTTTTCAAATTTTTTAAATTATTTTTTATATTATTTTTCCCTTAATTGGACGACCATATGCAATAACGATTCAACCCACAAACCTATGTCAAATTAAATACATACTTAATGTAAAAGAATAAAACTTTTCAATTGATAAGTGGTGTGGGTTGACTCATTATTGTGTGCTTCCAATTATGTTCATTAATTCAGAAGATATAAGGTACAGACAGACTGACGAGACCGAATTCTCCCAAGTGGACTTAAATACCTTACTTAAGAGTGCGTTTCCGCATATCGGGTGACTTTCGGTACATATTGTGACTAAGTTAAACCAAATAAGATGGAAATAAAAATTGCTACACATAGATTGGTCCTTAATCTCCAAATCTTGGGAGTTGATTTTGTTCAAAATCACAATTTTTAGTACTATAAAAATTATTTTCCGTCACCTCTTCACACAAAATTCACGATTTTGGGGTGACTTTAGGTACATTTCTTGTATATAATATACCCGTTTTATGTAATTAAAAAATACTATCTGTTAGCAGATATGTTCAACTCAAAATCTTGGAGAGAAAAATATCAAAAATATTACAAATAGTATAAAAAATAAAATATAGCATCGCGTGTACTTTTTTCACATATTTTCGTTTAAACCGAACCTTAAAATAGTGTGCAATAAGGCTTATTTTGATTTTACTCGGTCTCTGGTTTGATTTCATTTCAAAATTCGAAATTCAAATATCAATCAGTCGGCGTTTGACCGCCTTTCTGAGTGGAGGCTGCGCTGGTTGTAAGCAGATGCTGGTATCGAAAAACATCGCTGTACGAACACGAAATAGTTCATAGCAAACCAAATTGATACTTTATATATTTTGAAAAGAAAGGTAAGTAACTAAGTACTAGGTACCTGTGGTACCTTCAATATAATAGCATTATTTTATTATTTGATAGAATTTCGAAATTTCATGCAAAGTTATATTCCCCGAATGTAGTACTGACCTGCATGTATACCTCGAAAACTTCTATTGGAACTCCTAGATCTTTAGAGTTAATTGTATCGAGTTTGGGCTCGTTTTGTAAGTTATGATGAGATCTTACCACTGGACTTGTTGGAGTGACCTGATGGTATACTTCGAAGACTACTACTGGATCTTCTAGACGGCTACAGCTAGTTATATCGAGTTTGGGCTCGTTTTGTAAGTAATGATGAGATCTTACCACTGGACTTGTTGGAGTGACTTGGTGGTATACCTCGAAGACTTCTATTGGAACTCCTAGATCTTTAGAGTTAGTTATATCGAGTTTGGGCTCGTTTTGTAAGTTATGATGAGATCTTACCACTGGACTTGTTGGAGTGACCTGATGGTATACTTCGAAGACTACTACTGGATCTTCTAGACGGCTACAGCTAGTTATATCGAGTTTGGGCTCGTTTTGTAAGTAATGATGAGATCTTACCACTGGACTTGTTGGAGTGACTTGGTGGTATACCTCGAAGACTTCTATTGGAACTCCTAGATCTTTACAGCTAGTTATATCGAGTTTGGGCTCGTTTTGTAAGTTATGATGAGATCTTACCACTGAACTTGTTGGAGTGACCTGATGGTATACTTCGAAGACTACTACTGGATCTTCTAGACGGCTACAGCTAGTTATATCGAGTTTGGGCTCGTTTTGTAAGTTATGATGAGATCTTACCACTGGACTTGTTGGAGTGACTTGGTGGTATACCTCGAAGACTTCTATTGGAACTCCTAGATCTTTACAGCTAGTTATATCGAGTTTGGGCTCGTTTTGTAAGTTATGATGAGATCTTACCACTGAACTTGTTGGAGTGACCTGATGGTATACTTCGAAGACTACTACTGGATCTTCTAGACGGCTACAGCTAGTTATATCGAGTTTGGGCTCGTTTTGTAAGTTATGATGAGATCTTACCACTGGACTTGTTGGAGTGACCTGATGGTATACTTCAAAGACTACTACTGGATCTTCTAGACGGCTACAGCTAGTTATATCGAATTTGGGCTCGTTTTGTAAGTAACGATGAGATCTTACCACTGGACTTGTTGGAGTGACTTGGTGGTATACCTCGAAGACTTCTATTGGAACTCCTAGATCTTTACAGCTAGTTATATCGAGTTTGGGCTCGTTTTGTAAGTTATGATGATTAGATCTAGGAGTTCCAATAGAAGTCTTCGAGGTATACCATCAGGTCACTCCAACAAGTCCAGTGGTAAGATCTCATCATTACTTACAAAACGAGCCCAAACTCGATATCACTAGCTGTAGCTGTCTAGAAGATCCAGTAGTAGTCTTTGAAGTATACCATCAGGTCACTCCAACAAGTCCAGTGGTAAGATCTCATCATTACTTACAAAATGAGCCCAAACTCGATATAACTAGCTGTAGCCGTCTAGAAGATCCAGTAGTAGTCTTCGAAGTATACCATCAGGTCACTCCAACAAGTCCAGTGGTAAGATCTCATCATAACTTACAAAACGAGCCCAAACTCGATATAACTAACTCTAAAGATCTAGGAGTTCCAATAGAAGTCTTCGAGGTATACCACCAAGTCACTCCAACAAGTCCAGTGGTAAGATATCATCATTACTTACAAAACGAGCCCAAACTCGATATAACTAGCTGTAAAGATCTAGGAGTTCCAATAGAAGTCTTCGAGGTATACCACCAAGTCACTCCAACAAGTCCAGTGGTAAGATCTCATCATTACTTACAAAACGAGCCCAAACTCGATATAACTAGCTGTAGCTGTCTAGAAGATCCAGTAGTATAGTCTTCGAAGTATACCATCAGGTCACTCCAATAAGGCCAGTGGTAAGATCTCATCATTACTTACAAAACGAGCCCAAACTCGATATAACTAGCTGTAGCTGTCTAGAAGATCCAGTAGTATAGTCTTCGAAGTATACCATCAGGTCACTCCAACAAGTCCAGTGGTAAGATCTCATCATTACTTACAAAACGAGCCCAAACTCGATATAACTAGCTGTAGCCGTCTAGAAGATCCAGTACTAGTCTTCGAAGTATACCATCAGGTCACTCCAACAAGTCCAGTGGTAAGATCTCATCCTAACTTACAAAACGAGCCCAAACTCGATATAACTAGCTGTAAAGATCTAGGAGTTCCAATAGAAGTCTTCGAGGTATACCACCAAGTCACTCCAACAAGTCCAGTGGTAAGATCTCATCATAACTTACAAAACGAGCCCAAACTCGATATAACTAGCTGTAGCCGTCTAAAAGATCCAGAAGTAGTCTTCGAAGTATACCATCAGGTCACTCCAACAAGTCCAGTGGTAAGATCTCATTATAACTTACAAAACGAGCCCAAACTCGATATAACTAGCTGTAGCCGTCTAGAAAATCCAGTAGTAGTCTTCGAAGTATACCATCAGGTCACTCCAACAAGTTCAGTGGTAAGATCTCATCATAACTTACAAAACGAGCCCAAACTCGATATAACTAACTCTAAAGATCTAGGAGTTCCAATAGAAGTCTTCGAGGTATACCATCAGGTCACTCCAACAAGTCCAGTGGTAAGATCTCATCATTACTTACAAAACGAGCCCAAACTCGATATAACTAGCTGTAGCTGTCTAGAAGATCCAGTAGTAGTCTTCGAAGTATACCATCAGGTCACTCCAACAAGTCCAGTGGTAAGATCTCATCATTACTTACAAAACGAGCCCAAACTCGATATAACTAGCTGTAGCCGTCTAGAAGATCCAGTAGTAGTCTTCGAAGTATACCATCAGGTCACTCCAACAAGTCCAGTGGTAAGATCTCATCCTAACTTACAAAACGAGCCCAAACTCGATATAACTAGCTGTAAAGATCTAGGAGTTCCAATAGAAGTCTTCGAGGTATACCACCAAGTCACTCCAACAAGTCCAGTGGTAAGATCTCATCATAACTTACAAAACGAGCCCAAACTCGATATAACTAGCTGTAGCCGTCTAGAAGATCCAGTAGTAGTCTTTGAAGTATACCATCAGGTCACTCCAACAAGTCCAGTGGTAAGATCTCATCATTACTTACAAAACGAGCCCAAACTCGATATAACTAGCTGTAGCTGTCTAGAAGATCCAGTAGTAGTCTTCGAAGTATACCATCAGGTCACTCCAACAAGTCCAGTGGTAAGATCTCATCATTACTTACAAAACGAGCCCAAACTCGATATAACTAGCTGTAGCTGTCTAGAAGATCCAGTAGTAGTCTTCGAAGTATACCATCAGGTCACTCCAATAAGGCCAGTGGTAAGATCTCATCATAACTTACAAAACGAGCCCAAACTCAATACAACTTACTCTAAAGATCTAGGAGTTCCAATAGAAGTTTTCGAGGTATACATGCAGGTCAGTACTACATTCGGGGAATGTAACTTTGCAAGAAATTTCGAAATTCTATCAAATAATAAAATAATGCTATTATATTGAAGGTACCATAGGTACCTAGTACTTAGTTTCTTCTTTTCAAAATATATTATCAATTTGGTTTGCTCAACTTAGACTTAGATTTAGAATTAAACTTAGACTTAGACTAAGTCTGAGTTCAAATCTAAGCCTAAGTCTAACACTAAGACTAAGTCTTAGACTAAGACTAAGTCTAAGTCTTAGTCTTAGTGTTAGACTTAGGCTTAGACTTAAAGAGACTTAGTCTTAGTCTAATGCATTTCCCAGTGGCTTAAAAAAGTCTAAATCGAAGTCTAAGACTAAGACTAAATCTAAGTCTAACTTAGTGTATAGCAAGTCCGGACGAAAATAAAAAATAAAAAAATAAAACATAAACAATTTATATCCAAGTATCAAAACAAGTTAATTCGCTCATTTTTAACGCAGCTTGCCCGCGCCTGTGTGTGCGTGTGAACGGTGCATGTGTAGAAGTGCGTTTTTATACCTACTCTTTGCGAAATCCCGTCCTTAAGAAGAAGACTTAAGTATGTCATGCTCGCTTTAAACATTTCTGTGGTGGTGTCGTGTGGTGCGGGTTGTTACGTTCCCTCAAATATGGTTGAGCGAAGCAATGGCTGGATCATGCGTCATGCTCGTGAACGGGTGTCACCAACGGGAATGGTCTGCTTTGGCTGCCCATCTTGACATGCGTTGGATTGGTGTACCAACGTAGGCATTTTTGCATTTTTTTGAAGCTTTATTGTGGAAGCACTGTATACATAGCATAGCTTTGTAAAAAATAAATATTTTTTTTTTTGAAAAGAGCAACTGCTGAGTTTCTTACCGGCTCTTCTCAGCAGAGTCTGCATCCGAACCGGTGGTAGATTTATGACGTGTCATAAGAGCTACAAGTTAGCCTATATGAAATAAATTAATTTTGAATTTGAATTTGAATTTACTGCTCTTGGTCAAATAGGGCAGGAGTACTCCGATGTTCTGACGATATCTGTATCGCATAAACTAAAAAGGTCTGTTTCTTAATAAAGAACGCAAAAGAGCCAGGGCACCGCTTTTACATCCCTGCTTTATGTCACAACAGAGTTATTGGATGAATGCTTTGCTTTTAATGTTGGTCTGCTGCCGGAAAATTAAGAATTGTGTAACGTCCACTAGCTTCAACTTTATATTGCTGTTATAATATTTTTCGCTGTGACGTTTTTGTGATAGTTTTCACGATATCGTCTTCGAAGCTATAAGGCGCCATCACATAGCGCGTTGCGTTTTCGCTGCGTTTGCTTGTTTCAAATAGAAAACGTTTCTGTAACGAACCGCTAAAATGTGGAATGCTCTTCTGGCTTCAATATTTCCTGCCATGTATAATTTGACTATCTTTAAGAGTGAACAGGCATCCTCTAGCCAAGCACGCTTCGCGCTACACCACGGCAGAGCAAGAATCTGCCAATCAACGGCGATTGTAATCCTCACACAGTAGATCTAAATATATAAAAGGAAAAGGTGACTGACTGACTGATAGGTTGACTAATCTATCAACGCAAAGCTTAAATCTTAATATAACGTAGGCATTCGCTGAAGAAAGATTTTTGAAAACCTTGATTTTTACCTCCTAAAGGGGTTTGAAATATTGAACTTAACAAAAGCTAGTTTTTAGATAATCCTGCTATTGTTGCGCTGCGGCATAGCGATATTTTGCAGTATTATTGCGATGTTTTACAATATGAAAATCCTTATGAAAATCCACACGATGCGCTACAAAAAATACCTGTCGCAATACAAAAAAATGCAAACGACTGTAGTACTATGCCATAAAATCATACAAAACCACTACGTTGCGTAGCGGTTTTAACGTGTAGTGTGACATTGCTCTTAGAGTTAGAGCCTTGAATGAGTTTTTGAGTGGACAAAGTTTATCTCAGGGTTAAACCAGGCTTTCATAATATCTCAGTTAGAAAGGGCGAAGGGAGGAGGTCCAAATAACATCTGTGGTAAATGGTAATTATCTTAATCTTACCACAAACACTTCGTTTAGTTGGAGTGGAAATGGAAATACCCATTACCCGTAATATACGAAGGCCTAATCTCTTTTTTAAAAGGTCTTCTAGAGGCCTTTCACATGCCTATTTGCACTTTGTGCTTACTAGTTAGTAGTTTCATAACCAATTTACCAAAAAAAACTGTTAATTTTTCGAATCAAATCGATTGTGTAACTTTGACACTATTATTTTACGGTGAGACACCACATACACGGGTTTACAAAACCACCTTAATATTGTAACTTTTTTTTGTTTATAAAAAAATTACAATTATTACAAAGTAATTTTAAAAATATTTTTTATCTTCTAAGAATGAGTTTGATTGGCAAATATAAAATAAAAATCTCTTATATTTGTATATTAAAGAAGAATATTAAATTTATTAACTGATAATATATGATACTGATATTATACGATGAAAATAAAATAATTAACTGTATTGATTTAAAGTCACAAGAACAGTACAACCGATTTCAATTTGGAGCGTATCCATACTCGTATATGTAGGTACACGTATGAACGATGAAGAACGAATGAAAATGCGTGCACGAAATTGAATTCAGTGTTGTTATGGTTCATTTCACTTTGACGCTAAGGTCATCGAACACGAACACGATCAATCGAATCAAATCTTATGCTAACCCTAGTGCAAATCTATTTCTTAACTCCATTTTCATGGAAAAGTTGCCGAAGTTTACATAAAACTGAAATAAACCGATACCCGCGTCTAAGTTTTATTGTTTCGGAAGGAATTCCAATGGGAACCGTAACTATTAAAGCTGATGAATGCTGCAGCGACGGCCGCTGTATCGCTCCAAGAGTGTGATGTGCGGCGATATGTTACCGAAACGTTTTCTGTTATGCTGCGGTTAGATTGTACGAGAATATTCGAACAACTTTTTTTAATATTTAAATACAATATACCGAAATACAATTTGAAATTTAGATTGAGTCTCATAATCATCTTATCAATATTAGCATCCCATCAATGGTTCAGTACTTTGTGAAAGTCTCCTCTTAGGGAAAGAGTAGTCCGCCACGTTGCCTGGTCCAATAAAAATTGGTAGGCTTTTCTCAAAGAGAGTAGAGAGTTCTCCAATGTGTATAAAACACATTTGAGAATTTTCAGGCGTGTAGATTTCTTCACGAGGTTTATCTTGACCGTAAATCATGTGTTATGTTTTGTTGCTTAAACGCAAATAATCCGAAAATTCAGAAGTACGTACCCGGGATCGAATCTGCGACCTTTCCCGAATAGGAGACCGAAGACCTACCGAAAAGATTATTTACATTTTATTTTTTATTAGAGGTCGCGCGCGACATTATCCGAGTGGATTAAAGTTTTTGATTCCCGCGGGAACTCTTTAATTCTCCGGAATTAAGCGTAGCCTATGTTTATTCCGGATATAAGCTATCTTCATTTAAAACACTCCTATCGGTTGAGTCGTTGTGACGTGAAGGAGTAACAAACATTCAAGCATCCAAGCTTTCACACTTATAATCTTACTAAGATTTATTTTTAAAAGGTCATAATCAAGTCTATTCTATTTTATTTTATTCTCTTCTTAGAGCCCTAAGGCCCTAGTCCACCATGTTGGCCTAATGAAAATTAGCAGACTTCACACACCTTTGAGAATATTATGGAAGCGTGCGCAGGTTTCCTCGCGATGTTTTCCTCCATTTCCTTCAATATCCTTACGTATTTTCATATTAGTTGCATTCTAGTTCAGTGTTCAGTTTTGTTCACCCAATGTGTCCGAGGCATAAACATTTCAAATGTTATGTCCTGTCTCGTTAACAACGACTGAACGTAAGCTTTTGACGCCAAATTCTGAAACAGCCGGGGAATAGTCATGAAACTGTTTGGATGCATTTTTATACTGTATTTTATTCTCTGTTGACTTGTCGTACGAGTACTATGTAGGTTTAGTTGCGATTTTTAGTTTTTTGTACCAATACCTACGGTAAAACATCGGGAATATATTGTTAGTTTGAAGTTTTTTTTGTAGGTTCTGTGATATGTAGCATCTTTGACTGCAATTTGCGTGGGAGATATTTTAGTGCAAACACACGTGAGCTCTCTATTCCCTCACTCATAGTTCGAGGGGACAAAAATCCGACTCGACCGGAGAGAGATAATATTTATTTCCAAAAAAAAAAACTTTGATCAGTCTTCCTGCAAGTTTTACAAAATGTCCATTAGATCAATAATTAGCCTTTCATCCGTCGATATATGAAAACAACTACCTATATATCTATACCAATTTGAGAGAATCACTAACAAATCTATATGTACTTTAATAGCCGGAAAGAGTTCTTAAATGTACTTTACATTTTAAATATAGCTTTAATAACAGTCAAGTTTTCTCTCTTAAATTCATATTTTCTTTAATTAACGTATGATTATACCATCGATCGCTCTCACCTCGAAACCTCAATACGAGATAGCGCGACCGAGCCGCCGCGCGCGGCCGCCCGTCACGTAGCGACCCCACTTCACGTTCCGTCGACTCAGTGATTTCTTGCTTATTACTAGAAAAATAAAGCTGTTAGAGTTCCTTAGAGCAAGTTTTTTTTAATATTCATAATCATGAAAAAATGCTTAAATAAATATTACAGTAATAATAATGCCCAATGGTTAAAGTCAGTCCACACGGACTGAAAACTGAAAGGTCGCAGGTTCAATTCCACCCGTTGCACTATCGTCGTATAAGCTTTCCGCTTATTTGGATAGGATAGGAGGACAGTCAACTTCAGCTTGGCTGATATTCTTTAAAAAATCTCAGGTTTTCTTCAATTAACATATGATTATACCAAGGTGGGATCGATTGCACTCACGTCACGTAGCGACCCCACTTCACGTTCCGTCGACTTGTGATTTCTTGCTTATTATTAGAAAAATTAAGATTTCAGAGTGCCTTAAAGCAAGTTTTTTTAATATTCATAGACATATAGTCATGTCAAAAATGCTTAAATGAATACAGCCTGAATTTTTGCGCGACTAGGTAAAGCCAAAAGGAAGGGTTATGATTTTAACAGTATGTATGTTTGTGTGTATGTAAGTGTCTAATTACGTTTATTCTACTAAGTATAGTTGCTACAGAATTTGATAAATGAGACGGGAATCGATTAGTTATTATGGTCCGGATGACATAAGCTACATATTATACCAATGTTGTATGATGTTATATCCAATTTTCTGTAGTTACAGGTTTTAAATTTTTAGTTTGACTTTAATTAACGTATGATTTTACCACAGCGGGATCGATCGCGTTCAGCTTAAACGTCAATAAGAGATAGTGCAACCGAGCAGGTCTCATGAAGCGACTCCACTTCACGTTCCGTCGACTCAGTGATTTCTTGCTTATTACCAAAAAAATAATGCTTTTCTTTTCCTTAGAGTATATTTTGTAAAGATTTCTTCTTTTCAATACTTACACTGGAATACGCACAATTCTAACTTACTCTCACACCAATTTCGTTTATCCTATGGAAAATTCGAAAGATCCTGAAAACAGTTATTTGTGATTACAATTAGCCCACTTATCTAAATGCCTTTGAAGACTCTAACAATTAATTAATATAAATAAATAAATAAATAAATAAATAAATAAATAAATAAATAAATAAATAAATAAACATTTATTCAGCTCACACAAAAAATTCAAATTAGGTACAGAGTTTGAGTAATACTAAGTGAGATCTATAGACTGCACCCCCACTCCGCCCAGACCCAAGACAGAGCCAAAACGAGACAGATTTATGTCAGAGCATATTTCTGTGGCTCGTTTCAACTCTAACCCAAGTCCGATAATAATAAAAAATATAAGAGAATTTAAGGAGATGCTGGCTAAATTATATAGGAGGCTCGTAAAGCTATCGGTTCTGCACCTGATCTCTCTTCAATCAGATCGGATTGTCGTCCCATCAGAATACGAGAGTGAAGTAATAGAGAGTGAACGCGTACGTTTAGTTGGCTAGTCGATAATTGAAATTGACCGATATTCAGTCGGAGGGACATTAAAGTCAGTGAATTATACGGAACGACTTTTTTGTTCGATCAATTTTTACTCTAGACTAGATTTCGATTAAGTTACTTAACGTTGATCGTGATTTCATTTTTTGATTTAGGTATTTATAAAAAGTAATCACTGTCGCAGACGGCTTTGTGGTTTTCGGATTTTCATGATCTTTAACGATATTTTTTCTTCATAATGTCTTTAGAATATCAAAAAAGTAATTCTACAAAATTCCAGTCTCGGTAATTTGAAATTAATGCCCAGTAAGCAGTCGGCGAGTGAAATTGCTCCGTCCCCGGTGCTATTCTTTAAACCCACTACTTCAGCTTTATAACTGACGCAGCGACGAAGTAAATTATTCATTGAACACCGTCCAAGGCTACCACCCGACCAACAGTCTAACTGCGCCCAGGATATTTCACGCAGAAACCTGTTTTCGACCTATAAAACCACCACTTACCATTTTTAACATACAAGGTACAGACTTACGTAGAATAATCTAAAAATAACACGCATATCATACAAAGAAACTCCTGGCAAGGATTTTGTTCGTGGTTAAATGCAATCAAATGTGATCGATAAAATTGAAAAAGAAAACAGATTATAAATGGAGGATAGAGGAAGATTATTTTATTATGATGTAAAATATATATATTATATTCTTATGCAAAGGTTGATGCTTTGCATGACAAATAACTGGTTTCTCTGCCCCATCGTTCATGATTTATGGAATTAACTGGTGCAGAATCTAGAGTCTAGACGATAGGTTGTCAATTAATTACAGCTGTGACTGTGTTAGACTTAACAGCAAAGCCAATCTTCTAATGGACGAATATGGTGTGGTACAGAATAATACCACTGAAACGTTATCGGATTATCTTGAAAAATTAAACTACCTGCCAAGACGCGACTGTTAGCTAATTCGATAACTTGGTTTTTATTTTCACTTTTAGATTTAATTATTTGGTACATCCCTGCCAATATTATCAATGCAAAAGTGAGTTTGCTTGTTGATTTTTTGGTTTGTCCACAGCAACAGAACAACGAATCGATGTGGTTTTTTGCATGCACATAGTTGAAAACTCGGAGAATGACATGGAGTAACATTTATCCCGGAAAAATAGTGTATTCGCGGGATTTTTAAAAACCTTTCTCCACGTGGACGAAATCGAGGTCAAAAGCTAGTAAATAAATAAATGATCTGGAAGATTTAGGTATAAGGGTAATTTTTACCCTTATTCATAAACTTCAGTGCGGAAACACTGTATACATAGCATAGTTTTGTTACCTATTGTACAAAATGTTTTTGAAAAGAGCAACCGCCGAGTTTATTGCTGGCTCTTCTCGGCAGGAAGGGTATTCCGAACCAGTGGTAGAGTCATTGACGATTCAAAAGCACTTGTAAAAGTTTATTTGAATAAAAATTATTTCTATTCTATTCTATTAACCGACTTCCAAAACGGAGGAGGTTTTCAATTCGGAATCGAAAACGCCCAGACCGAAACCGTGTAAATGTACCTAATGGTACCTTCGTTACCTACGTTCGTTCCAGTGGCGTAATAATAGGGTGGCAAGACGGCAAAATGCCACGGGCGTTCAGCAGGAAGGGGCCCCCAAGCAGAGAGGGCCGAAAGCACAAGAGGATTCTAACAACAAAATTCTTTGGGAGGGAGGGTCCCATCCGATGAATTTTCCACTGGCCTCAAACGTTATAGTTACGCCACTGGTTCGTTCGGTACCTAGGTTTTCCTTCGATCATTCCGGATCATCAAACCAGACATTGTTTAGCACGTATGCAAAGCAAGTGGTAATGCGTATAGAGCCATTAACATCAAGACCGTGTCCTCGTTAGCAAGTAAACTAGCCAGACCAGGCAGGAATATTTGCAAACGGAGGCAGCGGCCCGGAACTGACGCAGCGTAACATAATTTCGTTTTTCGTTGCTTGCCTATCTGCTGTGGTTAGCATTGGTAATTTTGCTCCGGCATTTTGTTATAAAGTAAATGAGTAAGCGAGCAGAAACAAGAAATTTCTCGTCCCTTAATCGTTTCATGTGTCTTAAATTAAGACTCTTAATGTTACTTTTTACTCCTTAGTATGTTTAGTATTTATGTAAGTTTTCTAAAATTAACAAACTTAAATTATAATTTTTACATATATTTCATTCCTTGGAGTTTTTTGTGTGTTATCGTGTTTGTGACTAACAATAATTTGACTATACTAACCCCTTCTATTACAGATTAATAAAAACCGGCACTTTTTCACCGGCCAATCTCCTTCGTGCCTCTTTCAAACTTTTTGACATTGGCGAAGTGCATTGTGCTGGCTTGGAACTGGAAAAAGCCATTCACCAAAGAAAAGAAGAAGGCATTTTTAACCGACTTCCAAAAAAGGAGGAGGTTCTCAATTCGTCGGAAACTTTTTTTTCATGTATGTTCCCCGATTACTCGAAGCCGCCTGGACCCATTTGGAAACTTCTTTCGTGGGAACTACGTAGCCTATATTACTTTCCAGGTCTTCAACTATCTTATAAAAAATTGCATTGACCTGTAGCTCGGTTGCGGCGCGATTGAAGGACAAACATACAAATAAACACACATTCGTATATTATAATATTACTAGTTGATGCCCGCAACTTTGTTCGCGTGGATTAAGATTTTTTAATTCCCGTGGGAACTCTCTTATTTACCGCGATAAAAAATAGCCTAATGTGTTATTTCAGACTATAATAATCTATCTCTGTGTCAAATTTCAGCCAAATCTCTTCAGTCGTTGTGGCGTGATTCACACACATTCATCCATCCATCACAGACATCCATCTATGCAAACTTTCGCATGTATAGTAGGACTAGCTTTAACCCGCGGCTTCGCTCACGTTAGGTTCGATTTTTTAACCCCCTATTTAACCCTTTTGGGGTTAAAATTTTCCAAAATCCTTTCTTAGCGGATGTCTACGTCCTAACAGCTACCTGTATACCAAATTTCAGCTCGATCGATCCAGTGGTTAGAGCTGTGCGTTGATAGATCAGTCAGTCAGTCAGTCAGTCAGTCACCTTTGCCTTTTATATATTTAGATATTAGGATAAGTAGGATTAGCTCAGCCCCAATCCAAAACCATACCAAATATAAGTAGTTACTTGCCATATATCTTAAGTTTATGATTCATTAAATTGCCAGTAACGCAGACGCCTAACTTGGGACGTTTATGATAGCAGATTTTGTTACACATAAAACATATTATTACTTCGTATTTTGAGTGTTACTTTAACTTGATATGTCTAACTCTTAAACTTCAAAAGGATATTAAGACCAATTTGATATTACTTAGTTATTACATAAGATATCCCTTTGAAGTATCTATTCTGATTATGTTTTTTTAAATTAAAAACTTAACCTAAGATAGGACTGATTTGTCAGTAGGTATAAACCATACCATAAATAGTAGGTACTGTAAGTACAGAAATTTTCTGAAACGATTTAGCGTCCCGCACGATGGCGTGTAGAAACCGATTAGGGGTATGGGTTGAATATACACTGCCATACCCCTTCCAAGTTAGCCGGCTACTATCTTGGACACATCGTCAATTACCTTCAGATGAGATCGCAGTCAAGGACTATCTTGTCAACCAAAAAAAAAAAAGAAAAAGATTTTTGAAAATATTCCGTTTTGAAAAGAGTAACAGCAGCTGTAGTACCGACTAAACATAAAAGAAAACTTGTATAAGACCATAACCGTCCGCACTTATTCGAAATAAAAAAAACTTAATTAAGCTGTATCTTGTTTGTTATTCGCACCTACAGTGTGTTTTGTTTCAAAATAAGCAATTTCGTACCCTGCTTGTTTGCAATTAATGAAGCTATTAAATTTGTACCCACTCTTTTATGCTGTTTTCTTTTATTCTTTACGTATAGTGTTGTTTACTTTTAGACGATTACCTTGGCAAAGTGGTGAGTGCTGTTGTCTTTGCGTAGATCTATAGAGCGTGCTCTAGCTTAGCTCGGACTTATGATAGAGTTGAAACGAGACACAAATGTGCTCTGACATAAATCTGTCTCATTTTAACTCTGTCTCGAGTCTGAACAGAGTGAGAGCATGCTCTACCGGTTGAAATTTTAATGGTTGTACTCCCTGAAAGAGGTGAATGTGCTCATGAAACTGAACAACTTTCCCCAGGGAACAAAGGTCAAAATATGAAAAAAAAAATTGGACCCTCCATACGAACTTGACGATCAGCTGATTGATTTACTATGGGAGGTCCAAATTTTTTTTTCATATTTCGACCTATGTTCCTTGGGGAAAGTTGTTCAGTTTCATGAGCACATTCACCTCTTTCAGGGAGTACAACCAATGAAATTTCACCGTGTATACAGCAGTGTTAGAGTACCCGCAGAAAAGCAATTTCAAGTTGGCAGACTATCTAACACAACATTTCGACAAAGAAAAATAATCGTCGATTTAGTTGGATAAGATGTGGAGGCCAACATGAGTAACCAAACTATGCCTATTAGTATCAATATGTGGGCAAGTAGACCTACAGACCCTACAGACCGTTCACTATAATTTGTTCCTTGCCGTCATATTGGCACCATTGCTTCGCACAATGAAAGTTTGACAAGCAATGGTACCAACATGACGGCAAGAGACAAGTTATAGTTATGGCAGCTTGCATGAAATAATGAATTGTAACTTCGTAAACATTTGAAGCTCTTTTTGTTTGTAGTTTATTAGGAGTTTATTCAATAATTAAATCTACTCTGTCACACCCGTTCTAAATTAGCCCACTACCATTTTGGACTGCATCGTCATTTCAGATGAGATTGCGGCCAAGGACTATATCTTGTCAACGAATAAAAAAAAAAAAACAAAATATATCATTCTTATAAAAAAATAAAATATGAACTGTTATTGAAATTATTGTAATTGAATATTACAAAAGACAACATGATATTTAATTTAATAGCAGTTAATCACAAACAAGGAACGTTTCTGAGCCGACGATTTTTCACTTCCATTTTGTTGTTGTTTGTTTTCGTTATTTATATCTGGATATTCCGTTTCGTTAATTCAGTTTGATTAATCAGAAAGCGTGACTTTATTTTAAAATATAGCTGGGCTATATTTCTGTATCTGCCATTTTTAAAATTAAAATTAAATTCACCTGAAAAATATTGTTTTATAACAAAATATTATCTTTAGTTATATTAAATTATTAATCCTATTAAATATACTAGCTTTTGCCCTTGGCTTATTAGCTTATTATTTTGTATGGATAGTGTTACACTATCCATACGAAACTTCGTTTTAGAAAGAGACGGATACAGTCGCGGTAACAGTTGACTGACTGCCTGAAAAAAGGAATAGGTGTATTGTTTTTTTAAAGGGTCATGTATGCATGTATGTATGAATGTGTGTATGTTTGTGAGTTTCTATATTCCACCGTAACTTCTGTAGGCCTGAACCGATTTTTTACAAATGGTATTCTCTTACATGTTACATTTTTAATTATTCAGTCAAATATCCAATTCTGTATCACTCCAGTCAAAAAAGTACTTACCAAAATCATGTAGGACAAAATCACTAAGTACAGTAGGTACTAAACAAACAAACCAAAGTTTACATCTCTTTTATCATCGTAGCCATTCCGGATCGTAAAATCCTGTTTTCCCTGTAGGATTTGAATAGATTTTATCACATTTTGAATCTATAAACTCAGTACATAAAGTACGAAATGCTGTAGTCAATAACAAAACGGTATTCCTAGCGGACTATTAAATGGGACGTTAAAACTATTATTATTATTTTGGCCCGGTTCAGAAACTTGGTCAAAGAAGTTATTAAAGGCACACTTAAGTACTTAGGTATAATTTTACTTCCTTCCTACTTATCCTATTAATATTATAAAATGCGAAAGTTTGGATGTTTGTTACACAATTTCGTCGCAACGACAGAACCGATTTGCCAAACAGATCGATCCGTCCAGTGGTTGGAGCTGTGCGTTGATAGATCAGTCAGTCAGTCAGTCTGAACCCTTTTTCTTTTATATACTTAGATTAGATTAGATTTCCAAATTCGCTTAAATTTTATTAGTTTGTTGATTAACATAATACAATACAATTAAAATGGTAATGGGATATCTTAACAATTAGTTTGTTTATATGAATTGGAGCCCAATCGGGGTAGGGTTAAGCAAACTTTCGTCCCTTTTAACTGGGGCATCGGGCCACACGACTGTAGAATATTCAATTACTTTCAACTCGTCAATGCTTATGGTAAACTAGCTGTTGCCCGCGACTTCGTCCCCGTGGATTTACTTTTTAATAATCCCGTGGTAACGCTTTGATCTGCCGAATTAATAAATAGATCCTTTTTTCCACGTACTTTGAAACTGTGGAACCAACTTCCTGCGACGGTGTTTCCACTGAATTACAACATGGGGTTATTCAAGGGGCGGACCAACAATTTCCTGAAAGGCCGGCAACGCATTGGTGGTGCCTCTGGTGCTACAAGTGTTCATGGGCGGCGGTAATCACTTAACATCAGGTGACCCGCCTGTTCGTTTGCTCGCTAAAAATATATATATTAAAAAAAATAGTCTTCGGTTCAGTTCTTGTTCGGTTCTCGTCGGGTGACCGCCCTCGACCACCGACACACCGCATCGCATTGTTCGCCCGCGCTATTATTTCTTTTTACTCGGCTTCTAAGAGCTGTACCGAGATGTTGAATAGCCTTTAACCTTCCTCAAGAATTATGCTGTCAGACAAAAATAATTTTTCAAGCTCGACTTATAGTACCGTTCAAACAAACAAACTCTTGCACTTTATTATATTAGTATAGATACTAGTAGTTTGTTTAGTATGGATTTCTTCAACGTCGAGTGACGTTTAACCGAGGATTATTTTTTAAACAGAATTGAAAAGCCAAAGGTTAAGGTTTCCAACTGAAAACTGAAGGAAAGAAAGAAAATACATTTATTCTTGTTTAGTGTTACAAACAGTACATTTAATACTTATATAAAGTAATAGTAATGTCTGTCTGTAACACTAGTCGGAATGGGTGTACAGCTCAGCATATGCCGTGCATTATAAACGACTACACAACGCTGATTTTCAGCTGAGACCATCACAGCAACAAAATATATACAACGTGTATTGAAACTCCGAAATAATACTGAAGGAGGTGAATGTGCTCATGAAACTGAACAACTTTCCCCAAGGAACCTAGGTCGAATTATGAAAAAAAAAATGTTTACCTCCCATAGTACCTAAATCAATCAGCTGATCGTCAATTTTGTATGGGAGGTCCACATTTTTTTCACATTTCGACCTATGTTCCTTGGGGAAAGTTGTTTAGTTCCATGAGCACATTCACCTCCTTCAGTATTATTTCGGAGTTTCAATACACTTGTAAGTATATAAGGTTGCAGGTTGGAACCCCACCCGTTGCACTATTGTCGTACCCACTCCTAACACAAGCTTTCCACTTATTTGGAGGGGTTAGGAGCATATTAGTCAACTTCAGCTTGGCTAATATTCCTTAAAAAAACTGACAAATTGTGATATTTTTTGGCAGATTTTTGATTATATAAACAAAACTATCAGAACGTCACATTCAATCACCGGTTAAATAAGTTTCTATGTGAAAAAGATAGAACGTAGAATATGGCCTTTGGCTTTTCAATGCTACTAAAACTTTCAACTTTAAAGTGTTTTAGATGCGAAAAACGAGCTACTTAGGTTAAATTAAGTTCTTTTTAGTGTCCAGGTGGCGTCAGTACTGCCCTAATGTGTAAATTACTTACACAAAGTTGCCGCCCAGTTAAAAGTTATATTCTAGAACAATCCCAGGCTTTAGAGTTTGGGTTAAACTTTAAACATTATTTAGGACATTTAATTTAAGTTGTTCTATTAAGATTTTGGGAACTTTAAAGCGCAAAAGTTAAGCATTTAGTGCTTTTAGAATAGCCCGCATTTATAAAATAATTATTGTACTACACTCATAGAGCATTCATAAACAACGTTTCATTTATTACTAGCTTCTGGCCGTAACTTAATAAACATGGTGTTAAGTTGTTTTTTATCAAACCTATTCAAAAAACGAATATTGGCTTCAGAGGATAGCGGGAGCAAAATTTAATTTTTACACCCATGGGAGTTTTCATTTCTCTCTTCTGATTGGTCCGCGTTCGTGCTTTAGTATGTGTCTATTACTACTGCGTTAGTTGCAGAACCTTTCGATCGCTCATTCCGTTCGAAATTCAAAAATGTTTGAAGAGCTGTCACGTGATCAATTTATCGATCGGATATACACCCATACATTTTTTGAATTTCGAACGAAATTATGGCTATTAGTCCAAAGAGGAAAGGAATATATCTGTCTCAAAGTCCAACAAAATGTGTCAAAATGTGTCCAACAGAAATATTAATGTTTAATTATTTATAATAATTTATTTGTGTGTTGTTTAAACTTTCAATATACGTATAGGTAATGTCTCTTCTACCTTTTTCTCATAGGTAGATAATGTTGAAAAATAGTGTATGTCACTAGGGGCCAAAATATTCTGTTATCGGGCGGCGTACTTATATTGAATTCCTCGCTACGTATATTACTTCACTTCGCTCTAATTCAAAATAACGCCCGCGGGGAACAAAATATATCTTTGGGACCTACCACAAAGAACCATAGACCATAGACTATAGACTATAGTTCACCATGCTGACCAAGTGCAGATTATTACACATTAGCTCAGTAATATCTAGTTACGCTATTAGATAATTAGTACCTAACACTGCATTGCAATGTAGTAGTAGTTCTAGTTTGTTTTAGCTAATTGGAACAGAATTTAGTGTCACCCAAGGGAATTATGAATAATGTACGCGTTAAGTTGGATTATTGTTGTAAATATGTACTTTAGTATTTAACATAACAATATTACTTCGATAGAATGGAAACTGGCCGAAATACATTAAAAATTATATTTATCTACTCAGAAGTAGTAGTATCACTTTACATCAGGTGACCCGCCAGCTCGTTTGGCCGCTATTTAGGTATACAAAAAAAGACGTGTGGCACTCGGGGACTGCCGCGGTAAAGCTAATGCATAGCATTTTTTATCAACGCCATCTAGCGCCATATAGCGCCATCTAGCAGGTCACCGTAGAGGAGTCCCGTGTCAGGTTATTTTCGTTACGGAATTTCTGGATTCGGTCTCCACGCTGGCCCGCGATAGAAGCTATGCAATAGCTTAAAAAAAATGTCGCTTGCGGTTCAATAGATGTGGAAAAGCATCGTCACTCAGTTCATACATACAATACAAATGGACCCAACACCTAATAGTCACAATTTCGTGCGACTAAATATTACACGAGAGCATTGTCGTAAATTTGAATCACGAAAGGTCGTATAACGCATTGGCGCACATCCCGAATGATCTATGTCGCTTCAATCACGGTACATGGACAGGTTACGGCTGTCATAATGTTTGAATAGGTATAGCTGAGGAGCTGGACATTGACATTTGCTACTTTTGATCTCGGTAAAATAAATGGTTTCCGTGGGATATTTTTAAACCCTAACTCCACATGGATTCAGTCGCGGGTAAAAATAGTTTAATCAAACGATCAAAATCAATTATTTATCATCATTCACAGCTAAGCTGCGGCCAAGCAACTGATCACGCTAACTGCAATAAATTCATACCAATAAACGTAAAAATTATTTTTACAAAATCGACTTCAAACGCTTGATATACTTTATAGTAGCGTTTGAACTCTTCAAATTTTATAGGCATAATTATTGTGCCTATAAAATTTGAAGAGTTCCCTTGATTTCTTCAGGATTCCATCATCATCATCTGGCCTGGTGACAATGGAACCATCTGGGAAGTATACCTTTTCAAACAAAAAAGAATTTTCCAAATCGGTTCAGGCGTCTTCCTGTAATCGGTAATCGGAGAACATACATAAAAAATTAAAAAATAATAAAAAAAGATTCCGATGTTTTGAGAACCTCCTCTTTTCTTAGAAGTCGGTAAATAATAATTGTGAATGCGCGTTACTTTCCGTAGTCAATGGCTTATTAATAAAAAAAATATCGCTCACAGTTTCAAAGATGTGGCAAAGCAAACCGCTCTGTTTATACTCCCAATGCAAATGGACACAACTCCTAATAGTCATAATTTCGATAAAAGCATTGCGTACGGCAAATATTACACGAGCGCGACGCCATAAATTCGAATCACGAAAGGCCGTATAGCGCGGAATGGCGCACATCCCGAAAGATTTATGCCGCTTCAATCACGGCACGTGGACAAGTTACGGCTGTCATAAGCGACATATTAGCCGTGTTGACGTATAACCATTAGGTTATACGACAATAGATTATTTTGGATTTGCTGTATTTTTGTCATTGTTACTTTTAACCGACCACGGCTAGGCCAATATGAAGGGTTATGTTTTTAGTAGTCTATGTATGTTCGTATTAGCTTATTTGTCACCTTAGCATCTCAACTACAGGGTTGATTTGATGAATGAGGTGTTTATTTATTTATTTATTTAATAGATTCGTTGTTATTGTTCGGGTGGCATATTATACCTACTAAAAAAATAATGTCCTCCCGAACGAATCTCCACAGAAATTAGCAAACCGCGCGTGAGACATTATAGTGCACAAGTGTGTGCACAAAAACAGGTGCATTCTCTATTCCCCCACTCTCATAGTCCGATGACGGATGTTACATCCAATTTTCCATAGGTTTACAGTTTTAAACTTTTTCCTTGTTGACTGAGTGATATGAGTTCTCTTAGTCTATTTCGGTGAATTTGCACTTGTCCGTCGGTCTGTTTGTCTGAGCCTTATAAGCTCCTAAACATAAATTGCTTCAGATTCACGAAATATAATCATGTAAAACTATGGCCCAAAATCCGAAAATAATGCAAAATTACTTATACTTTTTCTTCTTCTAATATATAAAAGAAAAAGTATACTGACTGACTGACTGACTGACTGACTGATCTATCAAAGCACAGCTCAAACTACTGGACGGATAGGGCTAAAATTTGGCATACAGATAGCTTTTATGGCGTAGGTATCCGCTAAGAAAGAATTTCTTAAAATTGAACCCCTTAGGGAATAAAATAGAGGTCTGAAAAATCGAACTTAATGTAAGTGAAGCCGCGGGCAAAAGCTGCTACTTATAATTTGAGTACCTTCAAGGCAAGAATGAATAGGTATCTTCTAGGCAAGCGCGCTCCAACCTAGACCTCATCAGTGCTATCTAGTATTGATTGTCGTCAAGTGCAAGCCTATTTCAGATTAAAAAAAAAAGATGTTTAATGTCTTTGTAAAAACCAAATAATTGCGAATACTTTTGCTTTATTTTTCTACGCGTAATAAAGGACAAAAAAACAATTAATATTCTTAAGGCGAATACTTTATAATTGAGCGTAATTTTGGTTAATGGCTCCAAACAGACGCTGTAGACTTTTATTAATTGTCTAATTTATATCAGACTCAATGTTATGCGAGTTGGTATGACTTAAGGATTTTCCTTATAAAGATTAACTTGTTGTTTTCCGCAGCTTTGCATGAGCTTAATTTTAAATTAATTATTCGCTATAATTCTCAAGCCCAAGTAGACTAACGGTTGACGGGGCGGATTCAAAACTGAAAGGTCGACTGTTCGATCTCTATCCGTTACCAGAAGCTTTCCGCATATTTTTTTTTACCAAATGAAAAAAGAATGATCAATATCAATTCTTAATTGGCGGACTAATCGCGTAACAAACATATAAAAAACAACATAGGTAGGTATCTACCTGTGATAGGTACAGTCGAATTGAGAATATTCTCCTTTTTGAATCCTGCTAAAATTATGTTGAGCTCACAAACAAACAAACAAACAAACAAACACACATACACACACACACACACCTACCCTCCTGCATCCGGATCATAAAGTTCAACGCTAGCTGTAAGTCAAATAAGCCTTATCTAGTCTATTCAAATTTTTGTTTGTGCCAACAAGTCGCCGAGAATTTTTTTGCTTTTTGTTCTCTTCACTCTCACAATAGTCGCAGTTTGACTTTTGTATTCTTGAACTGTCCTATTTTTCAGACTTCGCCAGTGCTCTCTAAGTATTGAAGACAATATGGGCTAATTGCCGCCGTGATAAGAGATTGAGATGGTCACACAACTGAGACTCAATTTTTTTTTATTTGATGACAAGATAGTACTTAATTCCGATCTCACCTGATGGTAAGTGGCGATGCAGTCTAAGATGGCAGCGGGCTAACTTGGAAGGGGTATGACAGTGTACATTTAACGCATAATCCGGGTTTCTACACGCCATTGTGCCGGAACGCCAAATCGCTTGGCGGCACGTTTTTGACGGTAGGTTAGCCACGGCCAAAGCTTGTAATCAGGTCAGGATCTGATGATGGGATCCTGGAGAAATCGAGGGAACTCTTCAAATTTTATAAGCACAATCGATATACCTACTTTGTAATGGCGGTTGAAGTTTTGTAAAAACAATTTTTACGTTTAAATTATATAATCCCAGGCACAAAAACGGTGTTTTTGTGTGTACCTCTCAAGCGAATGAACCAATATTGGAATGCGGATTTTTTATTCTTAGCTGAGTTTGACGAAAATCAGTTTAGTCATCTAAAAAGGAACTCACCTAACAATCACTATGGAATGAAATTAATCGAATAACTTTAATCAACAGGTAAGTTTCATTTAAATTCATTTGATCATCATCAATTATTCCGCACCAAAATAGTTACAACAAAATAATACATTGATTGACAATACCGAATAATTTGAATTATAATCACGATTCTATTATTAATCAGTCTAAATAATTAAAACGGATGGAGCGTTCTGAATATATTATAACAATAGGAAATCCACGTACTTATTTAGTATCAAATTATTCAAACAAATGTTTTGATACATTGGAACGTACCTACGCCAAATGTAATTTTAAATGCTTTAAAGGTTACTAGCTTTTGCCCCCGCGACTTCGTCCGCGTGGAATTAGGTATTGCTAATTAACTGAAAGCTCTAATACCAACTTTGATGGAAACAGCTTGAAAAATGACGGAGTTTCATATAAACTTCCATCCCCTATTTAAACCCCTTAGGGGTGGAATTTCCAATAATCCTTTCTTAGTGTGCGCCTACGTCATAAAAGGAACCAACTGTAAAAATTTCAAGTTTCTCACTTCAGTAGTTTAGGCTGTGCGTTGATATCTCAGTCAGTCAGTCAGTCAGTCAGTCAGGACTTTGAATTTTATATATATAGATTAGGTTCCAGAATAGTAGGTATACAATAATTTTTATGTGCCAACGAGAACCTATTACTAAGTCTCCATCTGTCCATTCATACGTCTGCCCGTCCGTCCGTCTATCAGCAGGCTGTATCTCATGAACCGTTATAAATAGTACTTGAAATTTTCACAGAATATATGTATTTATTTTTCCGCTTTAACAACAAATCTAAATATATAAAAGGCAAAGGTGACTGACTGACTGACTGACTGATCTACCAACACACAGCTCTAACCACTGGACCGATCGAGCTGAAATTTGGTATACAGGTAGCTGTTAGGACGTAGACATCCACTAAGAAAGGATTTTGGAAACTTTAGACCCCAAGAGGGTTAAATAGGGGGTTAAAAAATCGAACCTAACGTGAGCGAAGCCGCGGGTTAAAGCTAGTAATAAATAAGTACCAAGTGTGTTTGTATGGATGTTCTGCAAACCTCGCGATGTTTTCCTTTACCCTTATTATTAACTAGCTTTAACCCGCAGCTTCGCTCACGTTAGGTTCGATTTTTTAACCCCCCATTTAACCCTCTTGGGGTTGAAATTTTCCAAAATCCTTTCTTAGCGGATGTCTACGTCCTAACAGCTACCTGTATGCCAAATTTCAGCTCGATCGGTCCAGTGGTTAGAGCTGTGCGTTGATAGATCAGTCAGTCAGTTAGTCAGTCAGTCAGTCAGTCAGTCACCTTTGCCTTTTATATATTTAGATTAATTGCTTCTTAAGCATATATAATTCCAAAAAGTCACCACCACCACGTAGCCGGGATCGAACCCGCTACCCATAAATAGAAGATTTCTTCAGGTGGGAGGCTTCGCCGTGGCTAGTTACCACCCTACCGTCAAAGACGTGCCACCAAGCGATTTAGCGTTCCGGCACGGTGGTGTTTAGAAACCGATAAGGGGTATGGGTTGAATGTACACTGCCATACCCCTTTAACCAGCTACCATCTAACACTGCATCGTCACTTACCAAAATCAAATTCAAACTCATTTATTGCGGGTTTACATTAGGTCTTATATACAGGTCAGTCCATCCAAATGACTTCAAAGGCGTGCAGTATCAATGTCAGTTTTAAAAACTATTATTTGTATATGTCTTACTACTTTATGCACATTCAATAATAATAACCATCAGGTGAGATCGCAGTCAAAGACTATCTTGTCATTAAATTAAAAAAAAAAAAAACTTGTGGCACTCGGGGACTGCCGCGGTAAAGCTATTGCATAGCATTTTTTATCAACGCCATCTACGGGTCACCGCTAGATGGCGTTGATAAAAAATGTGCCATCTAGCGGCTCACTGTAGAGGAGTCCCGTGTCAGGTTATTTTCGTTACGGAATTTCTGGCTTCGGTCTCCACGCTGGCCCGCGATAGAAGCTATGCAATAGCTTAAAAAAAGACCGCAATGCTAACCATTAGGCTATGACGACTCACATGAACGCAAAACTCCATATTCATAATCACCGACGCGAGGTATAAATTAGATATGTAGGGACACCTGCCGCCTTGAGATATTAATTACGGGAGTTTAATAATAAAAGGGGATTAATTTCGTCTCATTCGGGCGAACTTTGAACATTTTGTGCCTTAGCTATAATAGGTCTTGGGCCTCTCTATCGCTACGTCCCGCCTTGGACGTTTCAATGAATGTTGCCATTTAGCCCGATAATCCCTTTTAAGGTTTGCTTTAATAGAAGTTGCCGGCTTGCTTTGTTGTATGTAGATTGTAGGCACGTGGTTTAAATTGAATACTGGGTCACATGATATAGTACCTACTCACTGGATTTTCCTTTACGCGTGTGCACCATGTCGAATAGATCTAAATACATAATATATACAAGTGTAAACTAAAATCGCTTGGCAGCACGTCTTTAACGGTAGGATTGTAACACTATACCAGCCTTGGTAGCATGGGCGGGAGAAATTTTATCCCCGGTAAAAGGATAAAACGTTTATCTCCTCGCTTAGCTTTATCCACCCGTCGAGCATGGGCACAGCGGTGGAAATAACACTCAGTGGATATACTTATAGAAATATACATCGCTTTCTCCTCTGTTGCCATGCTTTAGCATAGGGAAAAGATAATTTTATCCCCTGTCAGTGGATAAAATGGGGGGATAAAACTTTTATCTCCTGCCCATGCTACCAGTGTAGCACTATAAAATCTATACTAATATAATAAAGCGGAAGAGTTTGTTTGTTTGAACGCGCTAATCTCTGGAACTACCCGTCGGATTTGAAAAATTCTTTTTGCATTTGTTAACCTAATCCTTGAGGAAGGTTATAGTCTATTTAACATCACGGTTAGAAGCACACACCCTTAGAAGCCGAGCAAAAAGAGAGAAAGTAAGAAAAACGCTAAGCGAAAACGAATTAAGTACTAAAAGGGAAATGAGAGGCGGTGGCCGAGAGCGGTCAACCGACGAGAGCCGAACCGAAGGCTACTTTTCATTCTGGACAATCAAAGATTTAATACACGTAGGATTGTTAAAAACTAGATCTACGCGGACGAAGTCGCGGGCAGCAGCTAGTATATCTATAAAATCCCACGTCATAATCTATATATATAAAATTCAAAGTCCTGACTGACTGAGATATCAACGCACAGCCTAAACTACTGAAGTGAGAAACTTGAAATTTTTACAGTTGGCTCCTTTTATGACGTAGGGGCACACTAAGAGAGGATTATTGGAAATTCCACCCCTAAGGGGTTTAAATAGGGGATGGAAGTTTATATGAAACTCCGTCATTTTTCAAGCTGTTTCCATCAAAGTTGGTATTAGAGCTTTCAGTTAAAAATAAAGGAGTACGTGTGACACAGTTTTTGAAAGTTCCACCCCAATACCTAATTCCACGCGGACGAAGTCGCGGGGGCAAAAGCTAGTTTCCAATAATAAAATTCGCGGGATCCAGGAAGCTCTGAAATTTATAACGTTTTAACTAACACGCCTGCAGCGAGACTTGACTAATAGATAGCCCGTGATGGTGCAGGTGGCACAAAATTGATGCTCTGTCGTGCAAATATGGCCCCGGCGAGATAATTAAGGGTTAACTGGCGACATATTTCGTTACGTCATCGCCAGGTAACGTGAAAGTGACGCTTGGGACGAAATTTACGTCATCTTTTCGTATCTAATCTTTGGTGTTAACTTTTGTAGCCCACATTATTATTGTTTTGATATGGGTATCTGGATTCTAGTTTATTGATTTTTGATTTATGACATGTGTAATTTTTATAATTTTGATGATCAACTTTTTATTGAATAATTTAAATTTTGTTACGGTTAAAAGTTTTTTAAAATTTTTCACAAGTTATATTTAAAAGTAGTTACCTATCTATTATTAACAAACCGCGAGTAATTTAAGAGGGAAAGAAGCGTTTTTGGACCCGATTTTTAGAACGAAGGAATAGTGCTTATTTTCCGAATAAGTATATTATTGTGAAAAATATATTAAGTATTTATTTTTCTCAAAATTTTCACACAGCACTTATTAAGTTGCATTCAATTTACAAGCCATTTCACGCAATTGCAACAACTGTATTTTTCTTATCTGCTGCAATATATCACGCTGAAAATTCCCGAAGTGGCAATCAATATACCGTGGCACCGGTCCAAGTGTAATGCGAGTGACTCATAATTCAAAGGATATCGCGCCTCCATAGTAGATCGGAGCGCGTTTGCACCATGTCGAATAGATTCTAAATATAATATATAAAATAAACGTAAAAAATCTTTTTACAAAACCGACTTCAAACGCCACTACAAACTATATCAATTTCGCCGAAGAGTTCCCTCGATTTCTCCGGGATACCATCATCCGATCCTGACCTAATGACAACGGGACTACCTGGGAAGTATACCCTTTCAAACAAAAAAAGAATTTTCCAAATCGGTGCACGCGTCTTTGAGTAATCGGGAAACATATATAAAAAATATTAAAAAAAAGATTCCGATCTTTCCGAATTGAGACTGAAAGGAATTGAGAACCTCATTTTTTTGGAAGTCGGTTAAAAAGGAAAAGATGACTCACTGAATGAGTGACTGATTGACCGACTGACTGATCTATCAACGCAGAACTCAAATCACTGGACAGATCGGGCTCTTTGGCATACACTAGCCTAAGCAGGAACATTTTAACTTTCAAATGGTAAAGGTAAAGTTAACGCCAGCAAAAAACTGCAGGGGAGATTGAGAAATGAGTTCAGTACAGCATGGCCATTGGCCAGAATATAAATTTTGGTAAAAAAAAGTAGCACTATTAGTGTCTACTTGAGATTGTAATATACTTGTATAAGATCATTGTTCACACACACATCTCTGCCAATTAAGACAGAGTAACTAACTTTGTTCACACAGAAAGTTTTTTTTTTTTTTTATTCTATGACAAGATAGCCCTTGACTGCGATCTCACCTGATGGTAAGTGACGATGCAGTCTAAGATGGTAGCGGGCTAACTGGGAAGGGGTATAGCAGTGTAAATTCAACCCATACCCCTAATCGGTTTCTACACGCCATCGTGCCGGAACGCTAAATCGCTTGGCGGCACGTTTTTGACGGTAGGGTGGTAACTAGCCACGGCCAAAGCCTCCCACCAGAAAAAGTCGTGTCGAATAGTGAAAACGTGTTCCGATGTTACTTAGTTTGAAACTTTACCTGCTCCCACTGATTTATCACCCCTGTAACATAAGCTTGGTCCAACTATTTTGTAGTGTATTGGCACTAGGGGGCGAGTTTATTCTATGGGGCAATGTTATTAACATGCAAATATTATGTGTCAAAATATACCAAATATTAGTTATACCACAGAATACCTAAAGGTACAGAAGATTCCGCAAAATGATTTAAATAAATAGCGACTCTTGTTGCCACATAATAAAGTGTAATTCAGCTTGACACAGCGCTACTTACCTACCGTCTTATTCACCTAGACTTTAGTGACTTAAAGAGAGAACTCTTTCTATCACGTAACTCTTATCCCCTCGCACTCTCTTTTGGGCCCATTGAAGAGGTACACCATTTATTTGTAGCTTGTAGAGTACGAGTCAGGGTTTAAAAAAAATTCAGCGGAAAATAAAAATCCCCTTTATATTCCTGTACTATCACAGTATAATAATCATAGTACATACAGGTACAGAAGATTCACTCCGCAAAATCATTAAAAAAAATAGAGTCTCTTGCTATCATGAAATAAAGTGGAATTCAGGTTGCACAGCGCTAAGTTACTTACAGTTATATTCACCTGGAAGTTGCCTCTCTTTCTATCGCGTTACTCTTATCCCGTCGGATTACGTCAGCCCACTTGGCCCAACAGGCCGGGACGACTGGCGGGTAATTGTAGCTCTCTCTACTGAAGAGATTTCTTTCAGAAGCCCTCGAATGTGAGAACAGTGGGAACATACAGAGGTATTTAAGCTCTTATTTCGTTCATTGAACACAAACTCATAGATAAGGGTTACCCGCATACAATTAGCGCCATTGTGTGCACATTTCGTCTAAATTAGCGTGAACACCTGTTGATTAGGCGCGTGTAGGAATACAAAACTGTGTGATTTACGCTCTTATATACCGGGAGCCAGTAACAGTGAAAGCCTCGTCATGCGTGATGTTTTTTTTTATATGAACCGATAGTTTAACATTAGAATCACACTAATGTGTGTGTGTGTGTGTGTGTGTGTGTGTGTGTGTGTGTGTGCGCGTGCGTGTATGTTTGTTACTCTTTCACTCCATAACAAATAAACCGATTTTGCTGTTTGGAAAAGAGACACCCAGGATTAACACATAGGCTACATTTTATCCCGGAAAATTGAAGAGTAATTTACAAAGTCGAAAAATGTAAGAAAGAAACTTAAATGTACCACTTGGACGGCGTGTATTTTTTGTAAATATAAGTAGTGGTAGTTTTAATTTATTTAAGTTATTTATTTAAGTTTTATTTTGTTGTATATTCTGTATTTATACATCTATACTAGGTTATGAGGTTATACAATAAAATGGTGGATTCATGTTAAACAGCGACGTGAATAGTTAAAACTCTGATATTCAGCAATAAGCTGTAATGTGGGCCACATATCATCCATTATATAGAAAGATATAATTTTTTTTTTAAATGCTAAATTATTTATTTGTGTAGCGAAAGGTTTACCATCGTCGCGGATAGGTATTGATTCATTTGCAGTGTAGGTTTTTTCTAGAAAGCTTCGTACTCTTTCGATGAAAAATTCAACGCAATGTAAGTACTGAACCCCTGGTTTGAGTGTTCGTTAGCGTATCCCTTACACCCTGTATATACTATCCCAAAAGTTTATTAATAGCTGTAGCGAAGTTTGGACGCATAAAGAAAAAGTTTTAATACTCCGGCCGGAAGGTAGATGTGAAATGAATTCATATGGCCCAACTTTCGGATACGCCTTTTAGCGATGATTTTTTCATAAAAAATATTGTTGGTGTTATTAATCCACTTCCAAAAAGCGGCCAAGTGCGAGTCGGACTTGCTCATGAAGGGTTACGTAGCAGAAATTGCGGTTTACGATTTATGACGTATTAAAAAAAACTACTTACTAGATCTCGTTCAAACCAATTTTGTGGAAGTTTGCATGGTAATGTACATCATATATTTTTTTTTAGTTTTATCATTCTCTTATTTTAGAAGTTACAGGGGAGGGGACACACATTTTACCACTTTGGAAGTGTCTCTCGCGCAAACTATTCAGTTTAGAAAAAAATGATATTAAAAACCTCGATATCATTTTTGAAGACCTATCAAAAAATACCCCACATGAATGGGTTTGATAAAAAAAATTTTTGAGTTTCAGTTCTATGTATGGGGAACCCCAAAAATTGTTTTTTTTCTAGTCTTGTATGAAAATCTTAATGCGGTTCACAGAATACATCTACTTACCAAGTTTCAACAGTATAGTTCTTATAGTTTCGGAAAGAAGTGGCTGTGACATACGGACGGACAGACAGACAGACAGACATGACGAATCTATAAGGGTTCCGTTTTTTGCCATTTGGCTACGGAACCCTAAAAAGGAGGAGGTTTTCATTTTTTCTTCGTATCTTTTTTTATAGCTGCTATTTCAGTATTTTAGACTGATTTAAATATCTTTAGTAGCTGATGATGCCCTCGACTTCGTACGCGTGGATTCAGGTTTTTTAATTCCCGCGGGAACTCTCTTATTTTCTGGTATAAAAAGTAGTATATGTGTTATTTATTCCAGACATTAATTTATCTATGTGCCCAATTTCAGCCAAGTCAATTCAGTCCTTGCGGCGTGATTGTATAACAGATTTTTGACGACCTCCCTGGCGCAGTGGTGAGCGCTGTGGTCTTATAACTGGGAGGTCTCGCGTTCGATTCCCGGCGGGGGCAATTTAGTAATTTATTATTTCTAAATTGTCTCTGGTCTTGTCTGGTGGGAGGCTTTGGCCGTGGCTACTTACCACCTTACCGTCAAAAACGTGCCGCCAAGCGATTTAGCGTTCCGGCACGACGGCGTGTAGAAACCGATTAGGGGTATGGGTTGAATTTACACTGCTATACCCCTTCCAAGTTAGCCCGCTACCACCTTAGACTGCATCGTCACTTACCATCAGGTGAGATCGCAGTCAAGAGCTATCTTGTCATAGAATTTAAAAAAAAAAAAAAACAGATAACCATCCTTACCCAATCCAGTGATTTGAGCTGTGCGTTGATAGATCAGTCAGTCAGTCACCTTTTCCTATTACATATTTAGATTTTTTCATGTAGGTAGATTCGCGTGTGTGCGTGCGGAGTGGCCTGTTTACGCCAATCCATCTGTTCATCTGCTCCGTCTGATCTACAAAAACAATGATCGCAACATTGCCTGCGACCGGTAAACATATTTCCCTTCCGATGTCTGGACTCCTGCCAGGATCTATTGATTTTACTACGGACGTCGGCCGAGATACAGAAATTACGAATAATATCAATGTGGGACGAAGGCAAGAAATAATAGGTATCTTTGTGGGATGAAGGCAAGAAATAAAAGCGTAATAACTTGGTTGGTTCTTTTTAGTTTACTACTAGTTGATGCCCGCGACTTCATTCACGTGGATTTAGTATTTAAAATCCCGCGGGAACTTTTTGATTTTCTGGGATAAAAAGTAGCCTATGTAACTTCGATCCGTTGCTTTGTTGCGGCGTGATTGAAGGACAAATCAACAAACCAACAAACAAACACACTTTTGCATTTGTAATATTAGTAAGGATAGCACATCGCACCGCACACACACACTCGACGCAATTTCCTTTCTCCAAAGGATTCTTTCAAAGACTTCTTGCAGAGGCTTCTTTCAGAGGCTTCCATACGTCATCCACTATGTTTCCACTCCCACAGTCTGCAGTGAAAGTGTGGCACTCGGGGACTGCCGCGGTAAAGCATTTTTTATCAACGCCATCTAGCGGTGAGAGGAGTCCCGTGTCAGGTTATTTTCCTTACGGAATTTCTGGATTCGGTCTCCACGCTCAAGGGCCGCGATAGAAGCTATGCAATAGCTTAAAAGTGTCTTCCTAGCATCGAACTATAACGTAAGAAGAGCTATAGTCGACGCGGTGGTAAGCCAGTTCAAGTAAGAATTTAAAGGTGGCTACGCACTATTTATTTATTTTAATATGGGCATCCAACAGGTTAAAAAAAAAGACGTGTGGCACTCGGGGACTGCTGCGGTAAAGCTATTGCATAGCATTTTTTATCAACGCCATCTAGCGGCTCACCACTATATGGCGTTGATAAAAAATGCCCCATCTAGCAGCTCACCGTAGAGGAGTCCCGTGTCAGGTTATTTTCGTTACGGAATTTCTGGATTCGGTCTCCACGCTGGCCCGCGATAGAAGCTATGCAATAGCTTAAAAATCGGCAAAATCGGCTTTGTAGTTCAGGCACTACCGTGGAACATACAATAGACCGAAGCAATAGACACATACATACATAGACTGCTAAAATCATAAAAAAAGCCAAAAGGCTTTGACGTAGAATGGAAAAAATACAAAAGATACATAGTCCACTTAATTATCCGAATAGTCTGAGCTAGTGGCACTCTACTCCCAGTGCGGAATATTCATGAGCAACCCGCGCTGGCCGTGTAATGAAATTGATTTACATTTATACAGTGTTATGTCTGTCTTTATTACAACTTACCTCATTTTTGAGGAGGTATTATGGGAGTCCACGTCTACTGCAGATTTTGTGACAAGATCAAAAACTTCAAAGCTAAGGTCATAAATACTTTTTTCATCTCACTAGCTCATAAAGGACGCCTTTGATGTCTAAAACCAGTGAGCAAAAGTCGTTTTTGCTCACTCAATGAGAAAAAGTGTTGTCTCAAGGAAACTTCAACATTTTTTCTCACTGAGTGAGCAAAAACCACTTTTGCTCACTGGTTTTAGACAGCAAAGGCGCCCTCTTTGAACTATTTATTTATTCTGTAGGTACATTATAATCTTAAAAATTAACTACTACTACTACTAGTGAGGTGAAAAGTTGTATGTATCACACGATAGCAACGTTTTTGTTTCTTGTGCCTCTTAATCCCTCACTACACTCAGGATTCTAACTTAGAATACTTCGCCCGCTCGGGGTTCAAACTAGGCACTCGCAACAAAAATGAACTTTGCTATCTTGTTGAACAAATAACTATTAAAGCACGCTACTTAATTATAGTCTCTAGTGTAAGTTTATTAATTAATTTTGTCTAGTTTCATATAGGTACAACATATTTTCGCTACGCTAAGGAGAAGCCAAAAAATACTATACCTACACGGTGTTATTTTATTCCCCGTAAACCCTGAAGGAGGTGAATGTGCTCATGAAACTGAACAACTTTCCCCAAGGAACATAGCTCGAAATATGAAAAAAAATTTTGGATCTCCCATAGTAAATCAATCAGCTAATCGTCAATTTTGTATGGAGGGTCCAATTTTTTTTTTCATATTTCGAGCTAAGTTCCTTGGGGAAAGTTGTTCAGTTTCATAAGCACATTCACCTCCATCAGGGTTTACGGAGAATAAAATAGCACCGTGTATAGTTTCAAATTAAGTATCTTCTGCTTAAGGCAACCCGCATTGTATCAGAGTATTTGATAGCCAGGGGTCCATCAAGCGATTCATGCAAATGTAGTTAGAAGCTGTTGCTGCCATGAATTTCAATTAGCTGGGCATCGGGATTATTTGTATCTCCTGTGGCTTTAATTATGTTGTCTACTGGAGACGAAATCAAGGGAAAATTGAAACATTGAATGCTAATGGCTGGCGGGGGATGACTGTAGACTTTGGAGTGAACTGGAGTCTTTGGAGACTTTGGAGTCAACTCAATATTGTCGCTAAGAGGGCCGGTACACGGTCAAACATGTTTGTCAAATTTTTATCCTATCAAACTAGCGGACCCGACAGACGTTGTCCTGTCTTAACTATGAATATTGAAACTCTTTGACGAAATTGGCAGCACGCATTCTGTCAATGTTATGTCAAACGCCATAAGGTTACATCAAAAAGTTTGAATTGTAAAAGCGGTTACATTAGAAATAATTTAATATGGTGGTTAAGTTTTCTTAAATTTTCTAATTTTTCGCGCAATTTTCTTAATTTTTTCTTTTATAAGAACCTTCTCCTGACAATAACAAATACAACAAAAAAAGAATTAGCGAAATCGGTCCAGTCGTTCACGCGTGATGCGATTACCAAGGAAATAGGGATTCATTTTTATATATATAGGTTTTACGTTTTTTGTTTGAACTTTGAACAAGGTCATCAAACACCAGCGCACACTATCAAACTCCATCCGTTTCTGATTACCAAACACAAACACGACCACAGACTATCAAATAATTTGACAAACACGTAAAAATGTTACGTGTCTCTAAACGAACATCACATCATCATTTTTTTATTCGATGACAAGATGGCCCTTGACTGCGATCTTACCTAATGGTAAGTGACGATGCAGTCTAAGATGATAGCGGGTTAACTTGGAAGGATTATGGTAGTCTACATTCAACCCATACCCCTAATCTGTTTCTAATACACGCCTTCGTGCCGGAACGCTAAATCGTTTGGCGGCACGTCCTTGACGGGAGGGTGGTAACAAGCCTCCCACCAGATTAGACCAGAGATAATTCAGAAATTAAAAATTCCCAAATTGCCCCCGCCGGGATTCGAACCCGAGACCTCCAAATTATAAGACCTAATACTAAATACCTATACTACGAAAAGCAAACACGATTAACTAGGTGATCCCTAAGCTCTATTAAAAATCCTTTGTTTGGAGTTGAAGGTAAAAAAATGTATGAAACCATTTCGCCAGTTTCCTCTGTCGATAAAAAAAAATCAGGCGAATCGGTCCGGAAATCCCGGAGTAATCGGTAATCTTAATCACATTGGATTTAACACTGATAAATTATACTCGTAACATGCTAATAGTAATAATATTATACTACGAGTAGGTAAATCCTTGTCATAAGTCTACTTTAATATTCCCCATCAAAATAGTTAAAGCCAGGCATAACAATACCATCAAATCATCCTGACTGTTTCAACAAAAGCAGGGGTGTTTTTATTGACCACAAAGTGCTAGGTTAAATTAATTATTATTATATACAACAAAATGGCGGATTAAATGAAATCACAAATCAAGGCCCACGCTTACCTGTTACCGTGGGCGGTAACGCCGGTAACGGTAAGACCGCAAAATTTAGATAAGATCCATTACGAAAGGTTCGGACCGCGTCCAGTGTTTTGTTTGCACGCAACGCTTATTTGCACTGCGTGTTACACCGATGGGATTATTATTTCCATTTTTAAGTGTCCTGTGATAGGTACCTAGGTACTAAAGAGCTGTAATTTGGCAAGGTTATGCATATTAATCACGCTGAACATGAATAATGGGTGCAAACTCAATTATTTCAATCCTATAATCAGTGGCGTAACTATAGGGTAGCAAGACGGCAAAATGCCATCGGCCCCAGCCTGAAGGGGCCCCCGGTCAGGTATCTCATTGGTTGAGCTTCTTTATATTGGGGGAGGGAGGGCCCCATACGACGAATTTGCCACGGGCCTCAAACGCTATAGTTACGCCACTGCCTATAATCATATCCACCTTGCATCATGGTTGCCTGAAAGAGATCGCTTCTTAGCGATAAGGCCGCCATTTTGTGTGCTCTCATTTATAATATATAATTTATTTTAAGTTAATTTTATCTTTTATGTCCCTACCTAATGTGGTGTACAATAAAGTGAAATTCATTTCATTTCATTTTTCGTTCAAACAGTTGTACCACAAAATAAAATTTTGAAAAAAGTTATTATTTTGAAAACACTCCTTGTTTCCCGTGGGATTTTCCAAAAACTTAGTGTTGCAATAAAACTTATAGTATCTTACGTGTATCGTTTTAAGTATCTTGTATATACCTATTATTTTTGTCCACGAGAGCAGACGAGAGGCTAAAAATATCATAAAAGGGAACCGTGTAAGCGGCGGCCGGCTGTGGGCCAACGAAATGTCCACACCCTCTATTACTGGGGTGCCGTGATGACGTCATTACGGCGGTTCAAAACAGCTATGGACCATTTACCTTCTGTATTTGCTTACCTAAAGATTACGCTCGCGTTCAACCATTCAAGCCCTGGCGACAAATTCTGATGGGCGGGTTCATTGTTGGGCACTGGTAGTTTAGTTATTATAATAAATTTTTCCCAGAACTAAGCAAGTTTTAGATTAAATCTACATATCACATCACACTTATCACACTATCACATTTCACATCACACTTCACATCACACTATCACACTTCACACTAATCACACTAATATTATAAAGCCGAAAGTTTGTATGTGTATGTGTGTGTGTGTATGTTTGTTACTTCTTCACGCCACAACGAATGAACCGATTTGGCTGAAATATGAAATGAAGATAGCTCATACCCAGGATTAAAACATAGGCTACATTTTATCCCGGAAAATTACAGAGTTACCATGGGAATTGAAAAACCTTGATCCACGCGGACGAAGTCGCGGGCATCGTCTAGTATTAAAGGAAGAGGAGGAGGTTTATCAAGACATAGCTCAAAGCACTGAACGGATCGGATTGAAAGGCATACAGTTAGCTATTATGACGTAGGCATCCGTTAAGAAAGGATTTTTGAAAATTCAACTCCTAAATGGGTAAAATATAAAATATAAATATAAAATATATAGTGCGTATGTGTGTTGGTTTATCCTTGAATCACACAGCAACAGAGAAACGAACCGACGTGATTCTTTGCAAAGATTTAATTGAGGACCTGGAGAGTGGCATAGGCTTTTCAGCCCGGAAAAATAAAGGGTTCCCGAGGGAATTTAAAAAACCAATTATTAACAGCCCAATTAATAATAATAATTATTAAATTAGCTTTTGCCCGCGGCTTCGCTCATGTTATGTTCGATTTTTAACGCCTTATTTTAACCCCTCAGGGGTTGTATTTTAAAAATCCTTTCTTAGTGGATACCAACGTTATAATAGCTATCTGCATGCTAAATTTCAGCATCCATTCAGTGATTTGAGCGTGCGTTGATAGATGAGTCAGTCAGTCAGTAAGTCACCTTTCCTTTTATATATTCAGATATGAAAATCTTGTGTCTAATAACAATTAAGCTATTAGGTATTTATGTATTTTATTTGTATTTAGAAGGTATCCACGTGCTGGTTTAATATTACAAAAAAAGTTATGATAGAATTTCCCCCAAGGATAAAACGGGCGATTCCCTTCTTTGTAGGAAAGTGGAGAATGCAATAAATTGAGCTAACAAGCAGGGCCACGTAGCGCAGGTAATATGGTAATATAAGTCAATTTGATTTAGATTCTATCTGCTACGTGATATCGGGATACCTGGATAAATAATATTTATTGCGTCGGCGCTCCCTGTGGGGGGTGGTGCGGTCAGCAAGAATACCTGCAGAAGGTAAGTTAACAGGAAATGCGGTTGGAGAGACTTTTTATTTTTATTTTTTATTTTTTAGAAAACATACAGTGTTATAAAATATTAAAATTAGTACATAAACCTAAATTGTTTCCAATGAAACTATAGTACTTTTTACTAATCAAAATCCGACAACGGAACAATCGGGTAAAGCAGCATAAACAAAAATGATATGAGGAGGTTTTAATTTGAAATGAAAGAACTATACATATAAGAAGTACGAATACAAATAATAATAGATCCACTCTCCGAACAATTCTCAAAAATAATGGATGTCACCTAAGTTCGTAAGGCTATTGAACACCGTATTTCCAACAAGGCAGAAATAATACGTAATAACAATAATTCTCTTCATTGACACCTTCCTACCTTTCCTCTATCAATAGAAGCTAAATAAATAAGCAAAAGTTTGCCAATAAAGCGTCTCCATTGGTTTATTGTCTTTGTCGCAGAGATACAAATTACTAGAGCATGCAATGTCTCACAAAATTGCCTCATAGTGGGGGTCTACAATTACCATTCAGGCATCGAATTATAACGCTTAGGAAGGAAGTTAGTAACAAAAATTCTAGGCTCAAAATAAGAAATGCGTGAATGTGTGAATGTCGTGTATTATTTTCTCTACTGGTACCTACTGGCAATTACGTTTTTAACGGTTATTTTGATAATTAATTATGACATCCTTTTACAGTAGTTATTCTTTTAATAATTTCGCATAAACACGACGAAATTACTCAAAATGGCTTATCTATTTTGTCTAATGATTAGTTTTGTTGTAAGTCAACTTACGGCTCTAATGCCAATCACGCGTACCTGTCAGGAGCCTAGGTGGGAACGGTCAGGCACGAGCAAGCTCTCGCGCCCACTTATATAGATACGACACGCACATAACGTACCCTCGACCTTCGTGAATTGAAAGAACTATACCTAAATAAGTATCGTTTTGCTGCAGCAAAGATTTGGAATGATCTTCCACACCCCCTTCGTGAATGGAATAAACCTGGGAGCGAGATCGCGTTAAAAAATAAATTAAGAAACTTTTATTTAAACGCCCAGATAGAGGCAACTAAATTTATTTACGTTAGCTAACTTATTGTAACTTTTTTACCGTATGTATACTAGTTTAATTATTTATTTAACTTTTAGCATTTTTAACTTTTTTTATGTTGTATGTTTCAGCTTTGGTTTTGTCTTTTCCTGTAATATTATTAATATTTTTTTTTTAATTCTCTTTTTTTTTTGCTGGGAAAGGAAGTATAAATTAAAATAAAATGCAGAGGGCGCAGCGCTGCAAAATCTAATAAGAGGTGAGGCAACCTGAAAACCAGCGCTGAGCATTGTTGTCGATGCTCAGAAATGCTGAGGTTGCCGTTATTTAAAAAAAAAAGTAAAGCTGACGTTACGTCTTACGGACTGTAAAGCTTTAGGTGATCTTTTTCAATTTGCACCTCTATAAATCAATCAACTCACTTAATGCCTCTATTGTTTTATTGTCCATAATAATGATATATCGGTATTTAAAGAAAACAACGCCAGGGCCGTCGGTCTTAATATAATATTTGTCGACGACGCCATAAGCCCTCTGTTTGCTGCAGAAAATACAAAAGGAGAGGCTGCGTTAATAGGACCTACTGTGGAAATAAGAATCGGAAATGGCGTTTTATCCCACTGAGGAAAAACAAACCTTTTGTTGTTTTAACTATCTGTTGTAGGATTGTGTAAAAATTGTGTAATTTGCATCCGCCATCACCTCTGAATTGCTCTCGCTAGTTAAAAATTTAAGTTTGGTTAAAATAAATGAATGAATAAATATATCTACTTTTACTAGTTGAGGTGTTGAGTATACTATCCAGCCAATCAGACGTGATTAGGATTGTCATACTCCTTCTTCTTCTTCTTTATCAATCGATAGACTTTTGGACAAAGGTCTCTTGCATGGACTTTCACAGATCTCGGTCTTGCACCGCCTGTGTCAAGCGAATCCTTGCAACTTGTCTGATGTCAACAGTCCACCTAGTCTGCCAGCGTTGCGCTTCCCAAATTATTAAGTACATTTATGTCAAAGTTAAAGTAAGTTAAAGTGTTATGGTTAGACTAATAAAGTCGTAACTCAAAATAATGTTTTTCTAAGTAAATTTATGTCAAAGTTAGAGTAAGTTAAAGTGTAGTTATACCAATAAAGTAGTAACTCAAAATAATGTTTTTCACTTCACGGCCTCAGCAGATTTATCTGTAGATTTGATTTCTTTATTTTTCTACAGCAGATATAATCCAATTCTTTTGTCTAGTCTGATGAAGCTTATCAGTGACTCCAGACAAATAATATTTCTTTTTTATTATTTGCATAATACCGATGAATTCGCTCTCAATATCAAAAAGAGAAAATATGTTTTCAACTCCGTATAATAAATTCTGCTGATTTTTCCAAACATTGAATATGGATTTATTATTATTTTTCTCTTCATTTCTCATTGTGCATTGAGAAATCAGACAATCGAGTTATTATTTTCTTTGTGATTAAGCTTTTTAAGTCGAATAGGTATATTCATTTGGCAACAATGTATTTATTTTTTCACTCATAAGTACTTCGTTGGTGTAGTGGACTTCGATTCCCGAATCGGGCCAACAAATGTTTTTTGTCAAGAAAGGTGATTTTTTTTTATTCGATGACAAGATAGCCCTTGACTGCGATCTCACCTGATGGTAAGTGACGATGCAGTCTAAGATGGTAGCGGGCTAACTTGGAAGGGGTATAGCCGTGTAAATACAACCCATACCCCTAATCGGTTTCTACACGCCATCGTGCCGGAACGCTAAATCGCTTGGCGGCACGTCTTTGACGGTAGAGTGGTAACTAGCCACGGCCAAAGCCTCCCACCAGACCAGACCATAGACAATTTAGAAATTATAAATTCCTAAATTGTCCCCGCCGGGAATCGAACCCGAGACCTCCCAGTTATAAGACCACAGCGCTCACCACTGCGCCAGGGAGGTCGTCAACTGATTAACTGATCTATCAACGCACAGCTCAAACCATTGAACGGATCAGGTTGAATTTGGCATTCAAACAGTTATTAGGACGTATAGGCATCCACTAAGAAAGGGTTTTTTGAAAATCAACCCCTGAGCGGGTAAAATAGGGGTTTTAAAAATCAATCTTAACGCCACGGGCAAAAGCTAGTTTATTTATGTACCTATTTAATTATTTTTTATTATTAAACAATACATTTTACCCCCATAGAAATAACATTTACTGGAAAACATAATATTATTAATTATAATAATTATATAAGTATTTTAAATTCATTAAAACTTGAACAGCAATAACATTTTATATCAAACGTGTCAATCTTTATTAATTAAACGAGTGTTATATTTAAAGTTAAAACTCACGGTTAATTATAAAATGATATTAATAAGCCGGTATTCACGTTTAACCACGTAGGTATCTTTTAATGCGTTGAATTAATCCAATCATAATATTATTTTATAAGATAAATCTTTAAAACCTACCGCGTAAACTTTTCCACGGGATTTAAATTTATAAAAATGTTTATTTAAACAACCTCTTTCCTTTTTCTTTTAACAGTCTCGTTGGTCAAGTAGCGTCCCTCTGAATCTTTTCCGAATATAATAAAAGTAAAAGGAAAAGGAAAAGGTGACTGATTTCTGATCTGTCAACTCACAGTTCCAACCACTGGACTGACAGGGCTGAAAGGCATACAGATAGATATTAGGACGTATTGGCATTCGCTTAGAAAGGACTTTTAAAATTACAACCCCTAAGGGGGTAAAATCCCTATTTTCCTTAGGGGTTATATCCTTAGCGATTGAATTTTCAGAAATCATTTCTTAGCGGATGCATACATTATAGCTTTCTGTATGCCAAACAGACCGATCCATCTTTTATCTAGTGGTTTGAGCTGTGCGTTGAAAGATCAGCCTGCCAGCTGTACCTTTTATATATTTAGATTAGAAAAGATAAGAAATAAGAATAAGATAAATACCTATAAACTTTATTATGAGTAGGGAGGGATATTAAATTTTTAAAAGAAGACACTTATCGATTGAAAGCATTCGAAATGTGGATATATCGCTGCTTCAAAACGAAGATACTCGAATTAGTTAACAAAAAGAGAGAGCTCATGTCAACCATTATGCGGAGAAAAATCGCTTTCTTTGGCCACTTGCAGCGGGGAGCCCAATTCTTATTCCCAAGATTGCTGTTGGAAGGAAGAATTGTAGGCAGGAGAGCACCAGGTCGCCAAAGACGCAAGTGGTTGGACGATGTGAAGGAGTGGACTGGGTAGGGTTGCCAGATTTTTTTTCAGCCTATAAGGGACAAATGGTTAAATGGGCAAAATATGGGATTTCAGTTTTTTACCCGGGACAAATAAAAAACAAAATTAGTTAGTGTAACAACAAGTCAGTTTTAACATTGTCATTCTGACACTAACACTGTCGTTCGTTGTTCGATGCGGGCGGCAAGTGCAAGTTACTTCACACTACACAGTCGTTCGAGCCGAGCCGAGTCACACAATGTAAACCGTACGTTTTACGAACGTTGCGTGTGTTAGATCAATTTCATAATGAAAAACTAAGTACGGTTCAAATGCGGGACAGAGCCAGTCCCGCCGGGACATTTTAAACTATGCCTAAAATACGAGATGTCCCGGGAAATACGGAACGTCTGACAACGCTAGGACTTCCTAAACTGAAGGAAGCGGCCTTGAGTAGAGAAGCTTTTCGCACGCTGACCGCCAAACTTCATTTCGAAGAAGGCACCCGATGATGTTGATTAAATTTTTAAACACTAACTACATTATAATAGAGTAACGCAAATTTTGTCGCCTCATTCATTATTCATGATCGAATTCCAATGTTTTACATTATGTTAAATTGCATAACCATGTCCGGGATAACCGAAAACATTTATTGGATCCAATATATAACTAATTTAACAAATCGCTTTGGTAACTCGAAGCTACATCAAAAATCAATTAATGGTTTTGCACGATAATTTATTATTTGGTACAATTAATTGTTAAGGTGAGAAATTTTATCAGGGTCATATTGATACAGATTATTGATACAGATTGACTTCATTATCATTTTATTATCACTCTTATTATAAAACTAGCTTTAACCCGCGGCTTCGCTCACGTTAGGTTCGATTTTTTAACCCCCTATTTAACCCTCTTGGGGTTGAAATTTTCCAAAATCCTTTCTTAACGGATGTTTACGTCCTAAAAGCTACATGTATGCCAAATTTCAGCTCAATCGGTCCATTGGTTGGAGTTGTGCGTTGATAGATCAGTCAGTCAATCAGTCAGTCAGTCAGTCACCTTTGCCTTTTATATATTTATAGATACTAGCTGATGCCCGCGAATTCGTTTTTTAAATATACATTTGTAACCACAGCGCTGTTATTCTGCTAAGGTCCGAACGGAGGAAATCCATGATTTAATAAAAGATTTAATAGAGGATTTACATATCTATTAACCTTTAACCTCTAACATTTTCAATCAACGTGTACTCATCTATCAAATCTGTTCAATCAACTACTTCAAAACATGTCCAAAACAGATATTATAATGATCGTTGATCGAGGATTTAATTTGGTTTTTGGTGTTATTAGATCTAAATCACACGAAACCAAAATTGGCTCTATGTGGACACTGTGTGGCACACCACACAAATTAGTGTAGCATTTTGTACATATCATTAATGGAGAAAAGTAACTGCTCTGTTTATAGTTTATTTTTATTTTTATTCCATGACAAGATAGCCCTTCACTGCAATCTCAGCTGATGGTAAGTGACAATGCAGTCTAACATGGTAGCGGGCTAACTTGGAAGGGGTATGGCAGTGTACATTCAACCCATACCCGTGATCGGTTTCTACACGCCATCGTGCCGGAACGCTAAATCGCTTAGCGGCACGTCTTTGACGGTCGGGTGGTAACTAGCCACGGCACAAGCCTCCCGCCAAACAAACTACTAGTTACTAGCTTTTGTTATATAATCTAATAGGGGTGTAGAAACCGATTAGGGGTATGGGTTGAATTTACTCTACTATACCCCTACCAAGTTAGTCCGCTATCATCAGGTGAGATCGCAGTCAAGGGCTATCTTGTCATCGAATTAAAAAAAAATTAAAGTTAAATTAATGTGCTCAGGCTATTACTTTAATATTGTTACAACTTCAAAATAAAAAAATTATAACAATAAATCTTCATAAAGCTGTTTAATTGTTTAAATTAGGAACACAAACGCACCGCGCGGGCGATTTGCCAACTGAAAATAATATATTTTCCACAACAATTTCAACATTTCAGCTTCAAGATTTATATGGGCAATGTAGGTTTTGTTTACAATTTCAAATGGAAAAAATGCTATTTATATTTTCCGTTTGAAACTGTAAACAAGAACTGTAAACGAGAATTGTAAATATTACCACGGAATAGGTAACAGTAGGTACCTAAACGTAAGTTACACAAAAATAAAAAACACCTTAAACTTTATCTAAATATATAAAAGGGAAAGGTGACTGACTGATTGAATGACTGATCTATCAACGTACAGCTCAAACCATTGGACGGATCGGGGTTGAAATTCGGCATACAGATAGCTATTGTGACGTAGGCATTCGCTAAGAAAGGATTTTTGAGAATTCAACCCCTAAGGGGATAAAATTGGGAAAAAAATCGAACTTAACGTGAGTGAAACCGCGGGAAAAAGCTAGTTTTATATAAAACTTATACCTACTGTAGTATTCGCGAGTAGTCTGGAATACGCTCTCGTCGGAATAACACCTTCCAAGACGTCTCCCGATTACTTATTCCGATATGACTAAAACATGTGTCTCATTGCACCGCCACAGGTAGCGTTGCCAGGCGTCCGGATAAAGCCGGACACAGTCAGGCTTTTTGGTTGAGTGTCCGGCCAAATTAAACGGTGTCCGACCTATTCGACTTTTGCTAAGCTTTTTAAGTTTAACCATTTTTTTTACATATTTGTCATGTGTTGGTTTCCGTTCCGCTCGCCTCATCTTGTATCACTACGCTTGCGCAAACGAGCTTTTAAAAAATTTGCCATTTGGTGCTAGGTCTAAAAAATAAGGGTGTCCGGCCTTTGTATCCAAATGCCCGGCTAAACTGGCTGGCCTGTCCGACTTTTCGATTTAAAGACCTGGCAACCCTAGCCACAGGTACTGCCATATCTATAAGTACGTGCTATAGGTACATGCTTAAACAAAAGCATACTGATAAAGAAAAAAAGGGAAAAATAATAATCCTTAATTATGGATCAATTTGAAGCGCTACTTTTGACATAATTATGAGTGTCTCTGCAACTAATGATACATACTTGCAAATGGTGCATCTACCTCTATAATTACCTATTTAAATGAATGAGACCGTATGTTTAGTTATATATTATTAAGCTATTGCATAGCTTCTATCGCGGGCCAGCGTGGAGACCGAATCCAGAAATTCCGTAACGAAGATAACCTGACACGGGACTCCTCTACGGTGAGCCGCTAGATGGCGTTGATAAAAAATGCAATACAATAGCTTTACCGCGGCAGTCCCCGAGTGCCACACGTCTTTTTATTTAAAATTAAATGCTATGTTGCAGAGTAGCATCGAGGACAAACCTCTGTGGTTTTTTCGATATGCATTATTATGTAAATGTGAATAACAAAGTAAATGGTAATAAATAAATAAATAACTAATCTATAAAATCATACAAAACAAAACAAAAAAATGAAATCATAGATTAATTATAGAGTCCGGTGACCCATTTGCAATATTATTAGTTCCAGAGATACACATGTCAAGTAGGTCCAACGACTACAAAGTTTATCAATTGTGCCTATAAAATTTGAAGAGTTCCCTCGATTTCTTCAAAATCTCATCATCAGATCCTGACCTGATAACAATGTGACAACAAAAAAGAATTTTGCGAATCGGTCCAAGCGTCTTCGAGTAATCAGGGAACACACATAAAAAATATTTAAAAAAAAAGATTCTGATGAATTGAGAACCTCCTCCTTTTTTTGGAAGTCGATTAAAAAGAAATCACAGCAGTCCAGTGTTAATCATAGATTAAAGATACAGGTTACAGTGTATTGATCGCATTATACCTACTAAACATACATTTTGTCTGTACCATACAAAACTTTGCACGTAAAACTGTACCATATTTTGCCAGTGGTTCCCACGAGGCGTCCCAAATGTGTCCGCGAGTGCAGTATTTAAGATTAAAATACACCATTCTTCGCAGCCGAGAGCCTCGGACTAATGGCAAAAGATAGACGGTAAAATACGATCGAACTTTTAGAAGCATGGCGACCTATTCGTGCAAATATATTTCCTTGTAGGTACTTACTTTATGTCTTGTTGTCACCTGCAGGAAACAAGACTGAAAACTTTGTATTTATTTTAACAAAAAAATTAAGAAGCTTCATCATCATCATATCAAGTACTACATCTAGAAGCTACTATACTTTAGAACTATGTGTGGAAATGGGCGAGTCAACTCGTTCGAAGAGCTGATGATCGTTGGGGTCCCAAGGCGCTAGAGTAGCGACCTCACACCGAAAAGTGCAGTGTTAGGAAACCCACCATTAGGTGGATCGAAAACAACAAACGAGTCGCAGAGAAGCGTTGAATTCAGACGGCACAGGGCCGAGACCTGTGGAAGTACATGCAAGAGACTTTTGTCCAGTTGATAAAGAAGTTGAAAATCACAGTCACATATAATTTCACGCGGATTTTTTTAAAAATCTTAGGTAATAGATTTAAATAAAAGGATATATAAATAACCATTGTGGTAAATATTGGCTTTACTTTTTCGAAAGGCAAAAAGACGAAGTTCCTTCTATCTTCTACCTTGTGCCTTTAGTCTGTGTTGAGAACATTTTAAGATTTTCTAATGTTATTGTACATTTCCGTGCCAAGATGTGCAGGGAACGAAAGATTTGCTTATCTAGTCGCCTCGCTGACTTATACCTGTACCTTTCTCATTCGAGTAGGAGTGAATGAATGAAAGAATAAACGAGGATAACTCGAAAATAGACCGACTATAATACATAGACTATATATCCTTCAAGTACATAGACATGTCTCATATACTCTGCTGTTATTAAAAAAGGTTTAAACGCGACTTGTCCCAAATATATCTTGTAGTGCAGTGCTCGAAATTATAATAAAGCAAAAGCAAAACTCTGCAGAGGAAAATATGTTAAGATTCTCCGATGATATTGTGTAGTGCCGTGCCAAGAAGCGCTCTGAATAGGGGCTCCACCTAACTTTGCGCTTTTCCCTATCGGCTTGTTGTAAAATAAGTATGCAATTTTGTAGGCGTATCGGAATATTTCCAGGAAACAAGAGTGGCTGCAGCGCGTCTTCTGTTACATAGTTTATAGACGGTACATAATTGGAGCTTTTGGAATTCTTATCATGCACTGAGTTCTATAATTTATCTATGACTAACAATGAAGAATTGCTACCAACTTGGTTTTGGATTTACTTGAGTAACGCCATTTTGAACTTGACTGACGCCATTTTGGCGCTGCAATACTAAACAGATGTGTGTCACTCCTAAAACTTTTTTTTTTTTAATAAAGAATATTAGCCAAGCTGAACTTGACTTATATTCTCCTTTTCCATCCAAATAAGCCGAAAGCTTGTGCTAAGAGTGGGTACGACAATAGTGCAACGGGTGAGGATCGAACCTGCGACCTTTCAGTTTTCAGTCCGCACCTTTAACCTTTGGGTTATTGAGGCTTTTCTAAAAATTAGATTTTCTTATCTGGGAAATAAATGGGACAATATCATGGCAATCTGTGAAATGCGATCTTTTTTTCAATATTCAATTAAATTAACGACAACGCCCTGATCCTAGAATATGACCCCCCCCTTACCCTCTCCCCGACGGCATTAATTGTCTTGATTAAATTCCTCCTCTCATTCAGGATTTAATTAACACCATTTTTTATCAAGTTAAATCTAAAATCATCGTTTTATTTCTGTAGATGAATGATATTTCTTTGTTACATTATTTCCACGGAACCATTATAACCACGGAATTAAGAATTTCATACTTCTTCTTTGTTATCAACCGAAAGGCGTTTATTGCTGGACATAATACTTAGTCTCTTGTAGAGGTGTCTCGGTCTTGTGCCACATGTAACCAGCGCCTTGGGACCCCAACGACTGTCGATTTTTCGAACAAATATATATACTACTATACTATTGTCGTACCCACTCCTACAAGCTTTCTCCTCATTTGGAAGGAGGAGAATAAAAGTCAAGTTCAACTTGGCAAATATTCTTTAAAAAATATATACCTGTACCTAGAAATGCGTAATACCTGTAACCTTCTAAGCATCATTAGGTACATTTCAACATGAACTTAATATTATTATAATAACGCCATAATATTTTGACAAAATGATTGACATCATTTATAACAGTGCCACCAACTTACGTGTTCAGGTGACGGGGTCGCTAGTGCAGCGTTTAGTATTGCTACTCAAGAAATTTACGAGGAAATCGGTACTGCATTTTACATTACCCTGTACGACACTCGCACTAAAAAGAACTGATAGTAGAAAATACCATGAACACTTGGACAGCAGAATCGAGTGGAATGATATTTTAAAATAGCGGCCTTAGTTCCAATTTTGTCCGCCTGAACATCTATTCAGGTGGTGGCACTATACATAATTTCGATTAAAATCACCACGAGGCGAATAAAATTTTCTGGTGGGAAGCTTTGACCGTGGCTAGTTACCACCCTACCGTCAAAGACGTGCCGCCAAGCGATTTAGTTTTTGAATTAGCGTGCCGTTACGATGGCGTGTAGAAACCGATTAGGGTTATGGGTTGAATGTACACTGCCATACCCCTTCCAAGTTGCCTGCTACCATCTTAGACTGCATCGTCACTTATAATCAGGTGAGATCGCAGTCAAGGACTATCTTGTCATAGAATAAAAAGAAATACTTTTTAAATTCTCGAAATAACTAAGTAGGATTCCCATTAAAATTTAGTTCCAATTTTGTCCACCTGCACAGATAAGTTGGTGGCGCTATAAACTCAACCCAACGTGAAATAACAATACCAACTAATCTGTATCGAAACAATTACGTATTATTATTTAACGTTGAACTATTATGCATGCAGATTTTTATCAATAAAATTATTGTAGGCATATTTATTGTTGGGCATAATTATTTGTAATGCTGATATTATTTTACAAATATTTTGTTCAAGTGGACGTTTGAAATGTACCGGGGATTTAAATGTATTCTTTATTTGTTCTGCATTATTCATTCGACTGTATCCCAACTAGATCACGGTAAGTACAACTGTGTGATTGTCTAACAACATATTAAAAAAAATCAAAAACCCGACTTCGTAAATAAAAACAGAAAACGAAAAAACAAGTCCAGTAAGTAATCTATAATATCGGGGACCCATTATTGGGAAGATTTGAAGCGATCTAGATTTTTAATGGGTCCCGACTGTTTAAAATTTAAATCAATAATATTTAACAGAATTCTAGATTAAGTACTGGACTTGTTTTCAACCGACTTCAAAAAGGAGGAGATTATCAATAAAATTGGTTGGTATCTTTTTTTTCTATGTATGTCCACCGATTTCTCCGGGGTTTCTGGACCGATACACGAGAATTTTTTTCTTTTTCTGTTTTTATTTTCGCAACCTTCCTGTACCTATATAGCTTTCCTCACTATATTTTCTGTCACTGTTACTAAAAGTAATATTTTTTGTACTTAAACCGAACTTAACTCCAAGAAGTAAGACATGCGTGGCTGCGTGTAGTTTTTAATAAAACAGTTTTTTTTATTTATTTATTTAGGGGCTCTTTATATCTTGGTTAATTACCAAGAGTTATATAGGTTGCCTCATATATGCGGGTACAAATGAAGTAATCTTGTTCTTTCGTAGGTATACATATAGGCTTCGTAGGTAGATATTCAAGCTAGATTCAAGCATGTTAATGTTATTAGGAAAGTAATAAAGTAAAATAACAACTAACAAACGTTTTTTGACAGAAATTCTCGTGTTCGCTATCTTGTAAGATCATAGTGAAGTGCAAACTTATCACGTATTCGCCGCTGTTCAACATAAATCCATAAATCACAAGCTCTTAACATAACTCACTACGCGGAATATAGAGAAAGGGATGCTACATCAAAACTTCCGTGCTATTCTATAAAATTACAGGCTCGTTGGTGAGTTCGCCTTTAAAGATTTAAAGGCGATTGAAGTCTAGGATCCCGTGGTTGCTATGTAAGCTTTTAATGACATAGTTTTAATTTTTCACTCGTATTACAAATTAAAATATGTCTTTATCGTGAAAAATAAGGAAAAGAGCTGTTCGGCTGAAACCAGAAACGTTGACAGTTCTAATCCCAACTGTTACAGTACTTTCGATCTTACCCAATCTTACCTAAGAGAAGATTTATGCTTAATTTGAAAGAGAAAGCGGAATGGTCACGGTTTCACAGATAATAAAACAAATAAATATTCTTTAAAAAAAATAGAAGCTATCGTAGTTGGTCCAAATTTTAAAATTTATTCTGTCACTTTTCGTCGCTGCGTCAGCGTCGAAAGCAACACTCAGTTTAGAGAATATTGCTGCAAACTTTCAAAACTCGATCCGATTCAGACGTCCGAAATGTACCGTCGATTTAAATTTATTCTTTACTTGTTCTGAATTATTCAGCCGATTGCATCGCAACAAGCGAGCATTGTTCTAACACAGACAAGTTTGAACAAGTTAGCATTTTAGAATTTCGTACCTATAATAATACCTATGTTTGTTTCATTGTTTCGTTCATATTGCATTTTCGTATAACATTCACATTTTATATTTCTGTTGAAAAGTGGAATTTTCTATTCGAGAAGCGGATTTAGTAAATTTTTGCTGGAAAATTGTACCTATCTAACACAGAAACGATATAAATTGGTATAGTTCTTGCAATTCTGGTGGGAGGTTTTGGCCGTGGCTAGTTACCACCCTACCGTCAAAGACGTGCCGCCAAGCGATTTCGCGTTCCGGCACGATGGCGTGTAGAAGCCGATTAGGGGTATGGGTTGAATTTACACTGCTATACCCCTTCCAAGTTAGCCCGCTGGTACCGCTACCATCTTAGACTGCGTGTCACTTAGCATCAAGTGAGATCGCGGTCGAGGACTAACAAGTCATCGAATAAAAAATTAAAAAACCCATTTCCTTTATTCACACAATAGGTCCTGATTTGGAGTAATGTATTGTAGTAATGATTTGTAATAAGTAGGTACTTAATGTTATTATATATAGTACCTACTTATTACAAAATATTCTTGGGTTAATGTCTGTTTAATTTGACGTACGTACTTAATCGACGATCGACGACTGACGTGTAGTTTCTACTTGATATCAACTAATAAACTATACTAGTGAATAGAACGTGCTGAAAATAGAAACAGCAGTAACTTCGAACCCAACAAGGGATATGCTACGTAATGACGTCATAAATTCAATATGGCGGATGCAAAATGACGGAAATAATTTTGGATATCCCTTGAACCCTTGACAAATAGATATTTTGAAAGAAAGGAGTGATACATTTCTGATATGTATTTTAAATTCTATCTAACAAGAAAAATGTTTAAATCTGAAACTCTTTTTGACGACCTCCCTAGCGCAGAGGTGGAATCCCTAAGCATAGGTAATGTAAACTTGACGTACTTTATCGTATGTAGCCTTCCTTGAGTCTCTTGCATGGACCTCCACAGGCCTCGGTCTTGCGCCGCCTGAATCCAACGGCTGCCTGCGCTTCCCGGTGCGGGGTCGATCTCCAGCACCTTGGGACCCCATTGACCATCAGCTCTTCGAACTACATATGTGTCCCGCCCATTTCCACTTCCGTTTCGCGACTCGCTGAGCTATGTCGGTGACTTTGGTTCTCCTACGGATCTCCTCATTTAATGTTTCTCATATTTCATATTTCTCATATTTCTTTATTTTGCATTTCATATGTAACAGGTAGGCACACATACACATGAGACCCTGTAAGGGTATAGCAAACAAATACCTAATATTACATTTAAAAAGGATACTTTAAAAAAAATTAAAATTAAAGAAAAAATTAAAAGAGAAAAAAAATCAATGTCAGTTAAAAGTATAAAATGTCAATTAAATATTAATAAATCCTAAATGTCATGTTAATTACAGTCATAAAAAGTTAATTACATCCTATTGAGATAAGTATTCATTTACAGTGTAATAACATTTCTTCTATGAGAAAATCTTTTAGTTTGCGGTAAAAAATTGTATCTTTGTCAATGATTTTAGACCGCCCGTTTATTTTTAAGACCGTCCGTTTATGTTTATGTTTAAGACAACCCAATAGTGGCGGTGGTCCACAAGACCCTGAAGGCCACTGCGCGCTCGTGCATGGCGCACTTCAACGCCACGGAGGCTGACGTAGAGTTCCTTCGCAAGGATCCACCTTTTCCTGAGAATCCTGAGAATCAACTAAATTTTGTCATCAATTTTCCTGAGAATCAACTCAATTTTGAAGCAGATATCTTCGACTGATTGAGCTGAAATTTTGTATACACCTTCCTGCATGGCGCAGTTCGAATGACAATGCATGGTTAGCTGTGTGATGTCATTCTAAACCCAACATGGCGGAATACCCATGATGGCGGACTAGTTATTTTTAATGGACTCCTATGAAATGGGCTTTGGAAATGGGTATCAAATCAAAGGGCTCGCTGAGAATAACTCAAAAAATAAAGTGACTCTAAATCCAATATGATGGACTAAGTTTTTTATGCTTTTCTACAATATGGGTATCAAATGAAAGGACTTTCCTTTTAGTGCATTAAATAAAAGCTTGTTTTTTAAAAAGTTTTTTACTTTTAAAATATTTATGTTTTAGACAACCCAATAGTGGCGGTGGTCCACAAGACCCTGAAGGCCACTGCGCGCTCGTGCATGGCGCACTTCAACGCCACGGAGGCTGACGTAGAGTTCCTTCGCAAGGATCCACCTTTTCCTGAGAAGTCCGCTTGCATTGTCACCTGTTTGTTGGAAAAGGTACAGTGTTTCGAATAGTGTATTATTTTGACTGCCTCGTTAGTCAGTAGTAGTAGTAGTAGGTAGTGGTTAGTGTATTGACGGTGCCGGCTTTACCTATGGTGCAGGGTGTGCAACGCACACGGGCGCAGGGTTGTAGGGGGCGCCGCGACGAGCCGCGCTCGCTTGCTTCCCGACATCATTTAAAATTGCATCATTTTTGCACCTGGATTTCCTTTCAGTGGTGAAAATATAACTGTAAGTCAAACGGTATTCTTATACTGTTATATATATCTTATAATATTATAGTATTCCATTTTGGTCGCGCGTCTACTAGAGGGTGCCAAGATATTCATTGCACACGGGCGCTACATGGGCTAGAGCTGCCTCTGTAAATAAAAGAGTTCCCGCGGGAATTAAAAAATCTCGATCCACGCGAACGAAGACGGGGGCATCAGCTAGTCCTTTAATAAATTACGTCAATTTTCACAGATTGGAATAGTGGAAGACGACAAGTACTCCAAAATGGGGTTTATGACGATTGTGAGCCCGCTAGTGTTCCGCAACAGGAAGAAGCTCGAGCACATGAAGACGGTTTCCGAAAATTGTGATAAGGAGGTAATTGTGACTGCTACAAAAATCGTGTCAGATTTCCGTCCCATCGGAACATGAGAGTGAGGGAATAGAGAGTGCGCCTATGTTTGCGCACACACTTGTGCACTATATTACCTCCCGCGCAGATGGCTGATCTCTGTGGAGATTGGCCGCCGTGGCCGGATTCGGTCGGGACGACATTATTATTATATAAAAAATCAATTAAAAAAAATAAAAAATTAGGTAGAGCGTCGCTCGTTGTTGTTGTCTCTATCGCATGGAGGGACAAAACACACACAAATGTAGGTATGTATGGTCGAGACGACACTCTTCGAAATCAAAGCTAACCGATATTCCGATAAGAAAATACTGACGGGTACTGCAATTAAGTCGCTATAGTAATTATTATTTCAATACTACGCTATTCAAGCTGAAAGGGAGCATCAAGAGCCTTAATAACTTCTTAACCTCATTTAAATACTTACAGAAAACTAAGCAGGAAATGTATAAATACCCGCGTACCAATTCGCTTGCAAATATTTATCTTCTTTTTTCTTTTTTCCGTTTTAAATACCTTTTCCGTTTTAAATATCTTTTCAGATACACCATGGAGGGTCTCCTTGTCAACTCGGGAACGAAATAACGATTTGCATTTTTAAATACGCCCCCGAACTGCATTTCAAGAGTTGAAGGAATTTAAAATGGCAATAAAATTTTTCTCGTGCAAATGTTTGGTTTTATTTCAGTGAGATATTTTCAAACATAAACTCCATTTAAGGTCCACCTGGGGATCTTAGAGTGTCTAGATAAAGTCAAATATTATTCCGAGCTTGAAAACAGCGGTATGAAATGAATAATTTTTCATTTTAACGTACCTACCCGCAGAGTATTTTATTTGTCACGGTACGAATATTTTTTCATTTTAAATTGTTGATGAACAGGTAACCTTGAAGTAAATTATGCATGAAATTTGTGGATTCAATGATGATTTTATATTACTTTAAATAAAAAAGGATATTAGCCAAGCTGTGAACTTGACTTATGTTCTCCTCTCCCCTCTAAATAAGTGAAAACTTTTGTTAGGAGTGGGTACGACAATAGTGGGTGAAAAAACGGGTGGGGATCGAACCTTTTATGTTTTCAGTCCGTACCTGTAACTATTGGTCTATTGAGGTTTATATTTTTATTTGAGTTTGACGTGTCTGTGTATGTGTGTTTCTGTCTGTCTGTGTCTGATTTTGATTTTGTTTTTTTTTGAAAGGTGAATTAGTCGAGTGTTCCTAGCTATGTTTGATGATAATCGGTCCAAGATAGCCTCCGCCACAAAATGGCAAATTACATATTTTTTCACAACTCCCTCAATATGGGTATCAAATGATAAATTTCAAATCCAAGATGGCCGCCACCACATAATGGCAAATTACATTTTTTTATTTCACATGTTGGAGGTGTTTTTCAATTTTCAATTTGCACTTGTTATCATGGTGTTTTGATAAATAACACTTTAATAAAGATTTAAGTCGTAGAGTTTAAGATGAGTTGCAGGGAGTTGCTGGATATAGGCCGCGTAAGACCGATACCTGTGGAAGTCCATGCAACAGACCTTTGTCTAGCGGTTGTCTCATTTATGAAAAATTACGATAATATTATTAAAAGGAGTAAAAATGACTCATTCGAGTTTTCCCGTACATTGTGGATAAACTCGTAGAATCCACAAGACATAATGATAATCTGAGATCGCGACGCATTTTTAAAATGACACAGAAATTATGAGATCAAAAAAGTTGGACCCAACACGTTTTGTAATATAACTTGATTGATGACTGAAGAAAACTTTGCACCATTAATAATAACTTGATCTGAATTTTTCAACAGCGAGCCATCTAAGGAACTTTTCACTCAAAGTTTTTATAAATCCGGAGATATGTATTAATTCTTTTCTATTTAGGGCACCTATCCATTCAAGCGATGCACGCGGGAACCCTTTGTTTTTTCTGGATAAAAGAAGTCTATTTCATTCTCTAGGTGCCTCAAATATCCATTACTAAGCACTTATATCTCAAAGGAAAAATAGTTACAGAGAGGACTAAAGGCACCTTCACATAAGAGGCATAAATACGTTTTGGGCATTCTGTAAGTATACAGGGTGTCCCACGGCTATGCCACATGGAGGGGAAGTACCTTAAATATTGTAGATGGAACATTTTACTGAAAGAAGACTTCATTTTAATTTAAAAAACAATTTAAACTGCATTCATAGATTTTTAAATAATTGCCTGGTTGAACCGGGACTCGAACCCGCTATACGAGAAAAAAAATTAACCTGTATCTTTATCGTACCGATCGGAAGGCTTTATCATAAGGATTATTTTTTGTTAAATAACATAGCATGAGAAATAAAAGGAAGGCCATGAATTTTAGCCTTTGATGTAAAATTTTGTTCAGAAAAATGAAAAGCTGACATTGGCGTATCGACATACAACTGACATGAACTATTACTAATGAGTACCCACTTGATCATTTCCCGATCCTTACTATCCTTACTTATATTACCTATAAATGCGAAAGTGTGTTTGTTTGTTAATTTATTGGTTTGTTCTTCAATCCCGCTGCAATTCGTAGCTCTGTTGCCAATGTCAGCTTTTCATTTTTCTGAACAAAATTTTACATCAAAGGCTAAAATTCATGGCCTTCCTTTTATTTCTCAAGCTATGTTATTTAACAAAAAAAAATCCTTATGATGAAGCCTTCCGATCGGTATGATAAAGATACAGGTTAATTTTCTTTCTCGTATAGCGGGTTCGAGTCCCGGTTCAACCAGGTAATTATTTAAAAATCTATGAATGCAGTTTAAATTGTTTTTTAAATTAAAATGAAGTCTTCTTTCAGTAAAATGTTCCATCTACAATATTTACGGTACTTCCCCTCCATGTGGCATAGCCGTGGGACGCCTGTATATAGTAAATTGAAATAAATAAATAAATAAACGCTGCAGTGGCGCTTCTTTAAGCATCTATTTTGAAGGTGCCGATGTGAGATTTTATGGCTGGCTGGTTGATCGAGAGGACTGGCTAGTTATATTTCCAATGTATCGAGGAATCCTTTTGTTCGACGATATATGAATTTCGAGTGTTATTTTTGGAATTGTAATTTGGGACATGCGCTGCAGTTCACTTTACATATTTATCCATCATCCGGGCGGGTGATTTCAATATTAGAGTATTGCATTTGGCTCTGACCTGATCAGTCATTCTGCCCTTTCAAACGTCCTCCTATTTTGTAATTGTGAAACAATTATCCAATACAAGTGCAACCGAAATATACGAATTTTATTTTATAAACAAGAGTATTATCGACTATACCCATTAGGGTGAAAACTAGCATCTTGAGGTAACTGTAAGTTATTAAAAAGTAGCTTAAGTATGTCACTTTCCAGGTCCTAAACTATACTCATGCAAAAATCATGTCGATCATGAGCACCATTAACAGTTGAACATTAACAGTTAAATAAGGACAAACACAAAACTTTCGCATTTGTGATATGTAGGATGAAGAGTGGACACTGTCTGTGCAAGGGTTAGTAGATACATTATACTGTCATAATTAAGATATGACACAAAAACACAACGGATACGAAATTTAGATCTATAAAATTCAATTTAATTTAGAGATTGTGTGCGAAAGTATTTAGCTACATCGTCGGACTTTCGTTTTACAGCGCCACCAACTTATCTGTGCAGGTGGACAAAGTTGGAACTAAGGCCGCTATTTTAAAATAATCATTCCGCTCAATTCCGTTGTCCAAGTGTTCATGGTCTTTGCTACTGTCAGTTCTTTCTAGTGCGAGCGCCGTACAATGTTATGAAAATACGGTACCGATACCGAATAATCAACTTAGGAACGATTGTTTGGATACGATCTGATGCCAAATAGACACGTAATAAGTCTATTTTTAATGATTGTCGTTGTCCTCATATCACATCTTTTCCTCCAAATATCTCGGCACTGTGACACTTTGTTACTTAACGTTTTCGATATCGAAAAAAAAAACAAAATGGCGGCAGGTCGTTATGCCAAATCGGTTTAATCCCCTTTCATAAGTAGCAACAGTAAATTCTCCACTAGCGACCCCGATCAAATGTAAAAGTAACTTGGTGGCTCTTTACATACTTTTTCGTAACTCAAAAATTGTCACTGCCTTGCAAAATTACATGCAAATTTTATTCACGAAGAATGTTATATTAATGCAAATTGTATACGTGACAGTTATAAGTCAGGTGTGACAAGGGTCACGGTGTGTTTGCATTGTTCGATGGGACGATACGTCAATGAATGAATGAATGAAACAGAACATTTTCATTGAACGGCACAGAATAGAGACCACGTCACGTCACGTCAGAGAACATTTTATTTGATTGTCTGAGTGGCTAACTGGAGCTTTGATCATAATTGTTTGACTCGCTTTCGGGTGTTAGCATTCTAAAAATAAGATTATTAGTTTACTTAATGAATGTAAAAATGTCATGATTTATAATTACAACATTTTTCCATCGATTTTTTTTATATTTTTGGCGAGTAAACGAGCAGGCGGGTCACCTGATGTTAAGTGATCATCGCCGCCCATGAACACTTGTAGCACCTAAGAAACCACCAATGCGTTGACGGCTTTAGGGATACGATACGTTTTAGGGAACTCATTGGCACCGAATAATTAAATTAAATTTTCATATAAATTTTTAAATAGTTGCAGTTATAAGTTTGCAAGCTTTTACGAAGTCAAGTGCTCTATAATCGATAAAAATATTTCCAGCCAAGGTACAATAACATTGTGAAAAAGAAATTCCTGCTGTACTGAATTCATTCATTCCATTAAACAACGCATCCATTTTACTTTGAAGTTGTACTTTATCGATATTCAAATTTTATCAACGTTGTCGAATTGAAAATTCGTACTTACTAAAGTTTTCATATTCGAAATTCGTAAGTCAAAGAGCGAAAAAAAGCAAAAATTCGTAGCTATTCGCCCAAAAAGGACAATAGTATTTTGTAAACGTCAAATTTGACGACCTCCCTGGCGCAGTGGTGAGCGCTGTGGTCTTATAACTGGGAGATCTCGGGTTCGATTCCCGGCGGGGACAATTTGGGAATTTATAATTTCTGGATTGTCTCTGATCTGGTCTGGTGGGAGGCTTTGGCCGTGGCTTGTTACCACCCTACCGTCAAAGACGTGCCGCCAAGCGTTTTAGCGTTCCGGCACGATGGCGTGTAGAAACCGATTAGCAGTATGGATTGAATTTACACTGCTACCATCTTAGACTGCATCGTCACTTACCATCAGGTGAGATCGCAGTCAAGGGCTATTTTGTCACTGAATAAAAAAAAATCTAGCGATAGCGTTTTAAGTTTCACTTTCACAGTCAATCTGGATCCGGTAACTAATTTATCATTGCCTGATAACAATGGAAAGGAGTTCTAAGACTGAAGGTTCATTAAGGCATCATACAAGTGTTTTAATAAACTAACAAAGTAGAGATCTAAGCTTAGTAATAACAGTACATAACATTTGACTTTGACATGCATTATGAATAAGCTAATAGAGTGATACATTAATTTTATATCAAGACTAGCTTTTGCCCGCGGCCTCTCTCACGTTGAGTTCGATTTTTCAAACCCCTCTATAACCACCATAGGGGTTTAATTTTCAAAAATTCTTTCTTAGCGGATGCCTACGTCATAATAGTCATCTGTATGCCAAACAGCCCGATCCGTCAAGAGGTTTGTGATCAGTCAGTCAGTCAGTCACCTTTTCCTTTTATATATTCAGATACAACACCCATATTCTAAGTCGTATGCTCATGATTCTCTCGACTTGACTTGAGTCACCTACAGAGGTTGACATCTGTAGGTGTGTTAATCATTATTCTCTCCAATTCAAGCTATAATCGGAAATCCTGACGACCTCCCTAGCGCAGTGGTGAGCGCTGTGGTCTTATAACTGGGAAGGCTCGGGTTCGATTCCCGGCGGGGGCAATTTGGGAATTTATAATATCTGAATTGTCTCTGGTCTGGTCTGGTGGAAGGCTTTGGGTGTTACCACCCTACGTCAGAGACGCGAATTAGCGATTCAGCGTTCCGGTACGATGGTGTGTAGGAACAGATTAGGGTAATGGGTTGAGTGTGCCCAGTCCAAGTTAACCCGCTACCATCTTAGACCAGTAATCCTACTTCCTACTAATATTATAAAGGCGAAAGTTTGTATGTGTATGTGTGTGTGTGTGTGTGTTTGTTTGTTTGTTACTCTTTCACGCAAAAACTACTGGACCGATTTAGCTGAAATTTAAAACGGAGATAGGTTATACCTTGAATTAAAACATAGGCTACTTTTTATCCCAAAAAAATTATAGTTCCGCGGGATTTTGAAAAATAATTCCACGCGAACGAAGTCGCGGGTATCAGCTAGTAGTTTATAAGGCCCTTTGATCAAGTTTGAGCTGATGATCTTCAAAAGCCTAAGCAGGTCCATTTATTTTGGAGTTACGATGGAACAGACAGACACAGAAACACAGATATACCTACACGTCAAACTTATACTCGTAACATCCCTCTTTCCATCTGGGTTTAAAACAAAAACAAAAACATTAAAATCATTTCTCAAAAGATATTCAGTAAATTTTAATCATCATCAAAATAATTAATATTCGAATAATTTTTTCCTGTACTTCAACGATGTTAATTAAAACTTAACAATATTATAATTAATAAATTTTATTAAAATTATACAGTTTCAATTGGTTTATTAAAGAATGGATCAACTCTACTTCATGCCCTCATGACTGTAGGTAAATTAATATGATTCCTGAAAATAACATTTTATTACGAATAAATAATAATTATTTATGCTATGTTTGTGTAATGTATTTATAATATTAAGTAGGTAGGTCTAAAGCAAATGTCAATGTGAAACATGTCAAATGAAATAAATCAGTCTTGAGTTCGCCGCCTTCCGAGTTTTACTCAAATATCACAAGTGGCGCAGTTTTGGTAGTGTTTTTCGGAAAATTTACATTATGCCATTCGGAAAGTTACACGAGTTTGATATTCATGGTGGGGCGAAATGGGATTCATACGTACGGCTCGTGGAACAGTTCATCCTATTGAACGCTATCGGAAAAGAGTTACGCGTGGCCACGTTGGTCACACACGTGGGACCGGTCACGTACGAACTTATGTGTGACTTGTGTGCGCCGGATCATCCCGAGGACAAGGAGTTCGAGGATCTGGTGGCACTAGTGCGCGAACACTTGGAACCGAAGCGATCAGAAATAGCCGAACGGCACATATTCCGACAGCGGCGGCAGATGGAAAGCGAGAACGTGGGCGTGTTTCTTCAAAAACTTAAACATCTAGCGACACATTGTAATTTTGGTGCACTTTTGGAAGAGAATATAAGGGATCAATTCGTTTCTGGCCTGCGAAGTGAGGAAATGCGTTCTCGCTTGTTCGCTGAACCTACGTTGGATTATAAAAAGGCGGTGGAGTTGGCGCTGGCATTGGAGGCGGCTGAAAGACATGCCGAGGTCGCGGCCTCGAGTGGTAATCCAGCCGATGCAGCGCCGAGCTCTGGAAGCTCGGGACTCGGGCAGAATGGGGACGCAGTGCATCGCGTGACGTCGGCGCCGGCGGCTGTGGACGGGGCCAGTAAGCGAGGGCAGAGGCCCTTCTGCTGGCGATGTGGTTCTTCTGTTCACCGACCGTACCAGTGTTCTTTTAAGTTCCACACCTGTTATACCTGCGGGTCAGTTGGACACTTATCTAGCCAGTGCGGAAAGGGTGCTAAAAGTGGTGGTAAAAATGGTGGTAAACGGTGTCCCAAAAATGTGCAATATAAATCGCAAAACTATATAGTGCAAAGTGATACGGACAGTGATGCGAGTGATGCATTGCATCACCTTTCAACGGATACAAACCGTAAGGACGATCCATATTATTTAACTGTAAAGGTTGAAAACCATAGTATTTTATTTGAAGTTGACACGGGCAGCAGAATATCGGCCATATCAAAACAGTTCTATGATCGCCATTTTGCGCATTTGCCATTAATAAACGATGAAGTAAAATTTCGTTCGTATTCGGGCGATGCGATCGTGCCTCTCGGCCATGTCAACGTACGCGTCACGCGCGAGAGCGAGAGCGCTGTCTTGCCATTATTCGTGATTACTAATGGCGGACCGCCGCTCATGGGTCGTCTGTGGTTGCGTAAATTAAAAATAAAATCGATAAATTTGTTTAATATAACAAGCGAAAATGATAAAATGATTTCAAATTTAAAGCAGGAATTTCCTGAGGTTTTTAGAGATGGCATTGGCACGTTTAAAACCCCTATTAAGCTGCAATTGAAAGATACGGAACCGATATTTTGCAAAGCTCGTCCGATACCCTTGGCGCTGCGCATACCGGTCGAACGCGAGCTACAGCGGCTGCAAGCCGAATCTGTTATAGTGAAGGTGGAAAGGTCTGATTATGGCACGCCGATAGTGCCGATTATAAAGCGGGATGGGTCTATTCGCATATGTGGCGACTATAAGATAACGGTAAATAAACAATTAAAAGATTTTCACTATCCATTGCCGCGCATCGAACAGTTATTCGCAGCGCTGAGTGGCGGTCAACAATATACTAAGTTAGATTTAAAGAATGCCTATTTACAATTAAATCTGCACGAGTCCTCTCAGCCACTCACTGCGATTACGACGCATGTTGGAACTTTTGTCTATAAAAGAGCTCCTTTTGGCTTGAAATGTTTACCCGAGATTTTTCAAAAATTGATTGAGGAGACTCTGTGCGGTATCGACAATGTTGTCTGTTTTATTGACGATATTTGTATTACTGGTCGTAATAAAACTGAACATATGAATAACTTAAAAGCTGTGTTAACCAGATTGACTGAAGCTGGGCTTCGCATAAAATTTGAGAAATGTGAATTTTTTAAAGATGAAGTTTGCTACCTGGGGTATAGAATAAATCGACACGGTTTATATACCGACAAAGATAAAGTGGCGGCAATCGCAAACTTACCGATACCACAGAATGTGTCGCAACTACGAGCGGCACTAGGATTAATGAATTATTACGCACGATTTTTAGTGAATATTAGTACGACATTGCAACCACTTTACGCTTTGTTGGCTAAGGGCGCCCGCTGGCGGTGGACGGGGGCATGTCAGAAAGCGTTCGATCAGATCAAGGAGCAGCTGGTGAGCGGGCCGGCCCTGGCGCACTACGATCCGCAGCTCCCGCTGGTGCTGGCGGTGGACAGCAGCGCGTACGGCCTGGGCGCGGTGCTGTCGCAGGTGTATCCCGACGGCAGCGAGCGCATCGTGTGCTGCGCGTCGCGCACGCTCAACGACGCAGAGCGGAGGTACAGCCAAATAGACAAGGAGGCGCTCGCGATAGTTTACGGCGTCGCGAGACATCATCAGTATGTATTCGGCCGTAAGTTTACGTTGCGCAGCGATCACAAAGCGCTCACGTATATCTTTGGCCCCAAACATGGAATACCGCAGACGGCCGCCAGTCGATTGCAGAGGTATGCGGTTCGCTTGGCTGCGTACGACTTCGACATAGTATTCGTATCGACAGATAAAAATGGGAACGCCGACGGGTTGTCTCGCCTGCCGTTAGCCGTGATCACTAAAGGTAAGGGGACCGACGAAGAGGCGGCGTACGTGCATTATTTAGAGGACAACTTTCCTTTAAATCATACGGACATAGCGAGAGAAACTAAGAAAGATGTCATTCTTTGTAAAATTTTTGGATATATATTAAGCGGGTGGCCCCCGCAGACTGAAGTGGAGAACGAGAAACCGTATTTTCATCGCAAGGCGGAGCTACAAATCGATCACGGGTGTATCGTCTGGGGATACCGAATCGTTATCCCTAGAGGATTAAGGCAGCGTGTCGTAGAGGAAGTTCACGAAGGTCACGTGGGTATCGTGAGGATGAAACAAATAGCTCGCAATTTTGTTTGGTGGCCGCAACTGGATTCAGATTTGGAGCAGCGTGCGCGGTCGTGCACCGCATGCCGCGAGGCGCGCGACGCGCCGCCGCACGCGCCGCTCGCGCCGTACGTCTGGCCGCGAGAACCCTGGGCGAGATTACACGTCGATTTTTTATATTACAAAGGTATGCACTACTTTGTTGTAATAGACGCACACTCGAAATGGATCGAAGTCGTAGCGATGAATACCGGGACGTCAGCCGCAATGGTCATCGGCAAGTTGCGCGCTCTGTTTGCCCGATTCGGAATCCCAAAGCAGCTGGTATCGGATGGTGGGCCGCCGCTGACGTCGTCGGAATTTGAGCATTTTCTTAAAAGAAACGGCGTCCACCATATTCTCACCGCACCGTACCATCCTTCGAGTAACGGTGCAGCCGAAAATGCGGTCAAAACAATTAAAAAGGTAATGAAAAAGGCTACGACGGACGGAGAGAATATTGAAACCGCTCTCAATAAGTTCTTGTTACAATATCATAACAGTGCTCACTGCAGCACGCAGAAAGAGCCCGCGGTCGCTATGTTCGGTCGGCGGCTACGCACTCGCCTCGACCAGTTGCGTCCGCCCTCGGCGGCGCAGTGCGTGGAGGCGGCGCAGCACCGCCAGGTGGCGCACGCCGGAGGCACGCCACGAGAGTTTTCGCAGGGAGACACAGTCTTGGTAAGAAACTATTCTAAAGCGGGCGGAAAATGGAATGAGGGAACGGTAGCAGAAAGGACGGGCTCCGTCACGTATAAAGTGAGAATGGACAAAGAAGGTAGGAAAATGAGCACTAAACATGCCGATCAAATGATCTCTAATAAAATATCAAAACGTTATTCGTGGGCAACCGGTGTGGGGAGCGACGTTCCTGACGCTGGGCAGGTAAGTGCTGCAGCGAACGGGACGCCGGTGTCGTCGCCGCGGGCGACCGGCACCGGCACCGCTGAACCCGGAGAGGTCTCCCCGGCGTCCCCGCACGCCTCGCCCGCTGCGACGACACCGGCGGCGGCACAGGCAGGCTCGCCGACAGCGCCGCTCGAACCAATGGGGCAAACGCGTATGAACCTCCGTCCACGGCAAAACCGGCCTAATAAAAGGCTGGTGTAGTAATTATTTTTTTTTTTTTGGGTTATTGGCATATAAGTGTTTTGGTCTCACGAGTACTTGATAAATATATACATATAAATATTGTTTTTTTTTTTTTTGCGTTTATGAAATAGAGAAATATGTACCTACTCATAAAATTGTAAGTTATTTAAATCCTTTTGTTGTCTTGTGTAATGGTACCTACCTACTTAAGTACAGTGTACCTAATTTTGTTTTTTTTTTTTTTTTTTTTATTTTTTTTTTCTTTTTCTAAGGGAGGAAGTGTAATGTATTTATAATATTAAGTAGGTAGGTCTAAAGCAAATGTCAATGTGAAACATGTCAAATGAAATAAATCAGTCTTGAGTTCGCCGCCTTCCGAGTTTTACTCAAATATCACAGTTTGCATGAGTGCAAAATCCTTAATAATATTATAAATTCGAAAATGTTTTTGTTGGTATGTTGGTTTGTCCTTCAATAACGCTGCAACAGAGCGACGTGATTTTTTGCATAGTTGAGGACCGGGAGAGTGATATAGAATACCTATACTGTTTATCGCGGAAAATCAAAACGTTCCCGCAGGGTTTTCCGTTTTAAAAACTAAATCGCAATATAATTGAGAACTAACAATGACAGGCTAACATTTATCCAAGAATGACATATTATTCTAACATTTATCCCGGAAAACACGGTTCTTGCGAGATTTTAAAAAAAGCTAACGTTACACGAACCAAGTCACGGGCAAAAGCTAAATAATCAATAAAATTATATTTCCACCGCTGATCTCCAGCTGTAATATTTTATTAATTACTAGCTGATGCCCGCGACTTCGTTCGCTTGGATTTCGTTTTTGAATTCCCACGGGAACTCTAATTTTTCCAAATAAAATCAATCAAATCAAAATGAGCTGTCTCCAATCCGAATCGGTTTATTCGTTATGGCGTAAAGGAGTTATTTAAAAAAAAAAAGATTATTCTATTCTTTTCTATTCTATTCTATTGTTTGTGAACAGATCATAGCCCAGCCACGCTGGATTTCTCGAAAAAAGTTATGTATTCTAATAATAATTCTTTCATATATTTTATCGTGAGCTTTACTTGTGGTTACGTCGTGTACATGTCCATTGCGTGAGTGTGCGTGCCTGTCAGGAGCCTAGGTGGGAGCGGTTAGGTGCGAGCAAGCTCTCGCTCACACTTATACAGATACGACACACACACACAACCATGAGCCACTCGCCCTCGTGAATTGCAAGAACTATAACATAAATTTTTTCCCTGCACCCTCTTGTATTGCCTTAAGTCGTTGGTAGAGATCGCTTTTATAGATAAGGGTTCCCAGTCTATATTTTCTTTTTCCTTGTTTAATATACTAGCGTTATTCGGTACAAAATAGATAAAATAAAATAAATAAATAAACATGTTATCCCAAAAAAAAAATTACTTATTCATACGCAGTCCATAACAAGAGCAGCATTATATTATAATACACCATCTAAATTCGTTTACACAAGAAGAAAAGCCAAACTAAATCTTATTACTGTAAACTTAAAGTCGTAAATACATTGGTGTGGCGCAGTCCGAGTAAAATTATGTTACGCTTCTACCCTTTAGAGATGTACAGTCAGCATCAGAAATAAATTATTACCAGCAAGGGAATGGCACAATTGGGACTGAGTATGTAAAATGAACGTGCTTTTGACTCGAGCCAGGAATGTAATAACTTAATTACTACATAGTTTACTTTGTGCTTTCACTGCGTAAATGTATCTAGGTGTTTTCAAAAATTAAGAGCCCTCCGTCGAATAAAAATTCACTATTATTTTTCAATTTAGAAACTAAATGCAAACTCTGTAAATTATATACCTACTGCTGAAACACATATAAAAAATAAAATAAATAAAAAAACATTTATTAAGCTCACACAAATAAAAAGATACAAAGTTTGAGTAACATATCCAGGTTGTATTCGTATTTTGTTGTAAGACAAAAAGAATTAAAGGCATCAAAAAAATCTAACGCTTTTCACTATTTCAAACTAGGTATAGTTCTTTCATTTCACGAGGGCTCATGGTTGTGTGTGTGTCGTATCTGTATAAGTGTGAGCGAAAGCTTTCTTGCGCCTAACTGCTCCCACCTAGGCACCTGACAGGCACGCACACTTACGCAACGCAACGGTACTGTTGGTAAACTCTGTTTCTTTCAAAAATAAAAAATAATGTGAAACTTAAAAAAAAGGTTCACTGACAAATCTTAAACAATCTTCTACAATACACTATTACAAACGCAAAACTAAATCATTAATTTTCCTTCTGTCTGTTACCGTTTTATGCTTAACTTTGCCCCTGTAATTTCTGATGCTGACTGTACCTAAAGTGGGTGAAGTGATGTTGTCAGAACGAAACTTGTCAGTAGCTACACTAGGTGCTTTAAATAATGAGGCGCCTTTGCTACGTGTGAGCTACGGACAGTTATATTACAATTTTTTTTTAAATTTCTTACTTACATAATAAATAACGACTCTAGCCACCACAAAATAAAGTGTTAAATTACCTACAGTTATTCAACGAGAAGTTGCCTCTCTTTCTATCGCGTAACTCTTATCCCTACGCAGTACCTTAGCTCATTGAGTTGGCCAATCGCGTCGCGTCGTCGGGAAGGGACGACGGTGGGTAGCCTTTATACCTACTCGTAAATCTGGTTGTAGTCTTTAAAAAAAATTATAATCAACTTAGAAGACACTGGCTTGTACCAGGAACTTTCTTCTTTTTTATCAATCGATAGACGTCCATTGCTGGACATAGGTCTCTTGCATTGACCTCCACAGGCTTCGGTTATGCGCCGCCTGAATTCAGCGGCTCCCTGCGACTCGTTTGATGTCATTGGTCCACCTAGTGGAGGGTCTGCCAACACTGCGCTTCCCGGGGTCGCCACTCCAGCACCTTGGGACCCCATCGACCATCAGCTCTTCGAATTAAGTGCCCCGTCCATTTCCACTTTAGCTTCGCAACTCGCAGAGCTATGTCGGTGACTTTGGTTCTCCTACGGATCTCGTTATTTCTGATTTGATCTCGCAGGGATACTCCGAGCATAGCTCTCTCCATCGCCCGCTGAGTGATCCTGAGCCTTCTTATGAGGCCCGTAGTTAGCGACCATGTTTCAGATCCATAATTGGATCCATTGGCAACACGCACCAGAAACCTAAACCATGGCAATTATGATTCGGCCTTTGATTATATACATGACCGGCATCTAACCATATAATTAAACTCCTACATTTCTCTAGAAAAACAAACTGCTAAGTAACCCGGAAAGTCATAAAAAAGGCAATTGGGTCAACCCTGAACAGCAATTTGGGGTTCCAGCCCTTACCAGTGGTATGGCCATTAAAATTTTTAAGGGAAGTTTTTTTTGTCTACCATAATTTACCATTATGTAATGGTATCTTCATTTTCTTTCACCAACGGGAATGGGTCTGTTTTGTCTGCCCGTTTTGACATGCGTTGGATTGTGTGTACCTACGTATGCATTTTTGAAGCTTCATTGTGGAAGCACTGTATGTGTATACATAGCATAGTTTTGTTACCTATTGTAACTTTTTTTTTTTTTTGAAAAGAGGAACTGCTGAGTTTCTTACCGGCTCTACTCAGTAGAATCTGCATTCCGAACCGGTGGTAGATTTATGACGTGTCATAAAAACTACAAGTTGGCCTACATGAAATAAATGGATTTTGAATTTGAATTCTAATATCGTTTAGCCTATACGTTAATAAAGATTTGTAACATGCACTTACCTACCTAAGTGCAGTAAGTGCTTATTCCTAGAGTTGGCACACCACCACTAGGTGGATCGACGGTATCAGATGAGTCGCAGGGAGCCGCTGGATACAAGTAGCACAAGACCGTTCGCTGATGAATTCCATGCGCGACATCTTTGTCCAGCAGAGGACGTCTATAGGTTGATTAAGAAGAATTATTGAGGGAGGCTTTGGCCGTGGCTAATTACCATCCTACCGTCAAAGACTTGCCGCCAAGCGATTTAGCGTTCCGGCACGATGGCATGTAAAAACCGATTTGGTATGAGTACACTGCCATACCCCTTCCAAGTTAGTCCATTACCATCTTAGATTACATCGTCACTTACCATCAGGTGAGAATGCGGTAAAGGACTATCTTGTCATCGAAAAAAAAACAAGAAGACTTACCTGCCTAAATTAAAACCATATTAGTGGAGACAAAATTACCATGTTTATTTGTGGCCCAAAAACACACAAAACATATTATATTGCGAAAGCAACAGCAATAAATAGGTGTATAGTGTATTTTGATATTTATGTTATAATTGCAAATATCATGTTTGTCTAAAATGGGCAGTCGATACATAATTATTATTTGGTAGTTAAATAAACTGTATTCGTAAATTATTGTTTTAACCCACTATTATTAATGTTGATACTCAGCAGGTAAACAAATAACGCTGAAAACTAGCTGAAAATAATATTTTCCCGCAAACTGCAATTATAATATCCATACCAAAATGATACTATGATGCAAAACTTTCTCGTTGATGCAGTGTTTAGTATATCAACTGCGGATGACAAGGTTCTTGATTTCATTCCCGGGTCTGACCAAAAAAGGTGCCTAGTTGTGCTTTTCAGTCAAGAAATTCTTAGTAATACCCCGGAGTTAGTAAGTTTGGCGGTGTGTCATCCCCTTGCCTCGGAGAGCACGTAAAGCTGTCGGTCTTGCGCATAATCCGATACTTCTGACGTAAATTGTTGTATCCCACAAAATTAGCATTTTAGGATCGTTGCACTTGTTTTTATCTATTTTATGTGTTCATTAAAAAAAAAAATTAAAAGCAACATTCTTTACCATACTTTCAAGTATAAAGTTGTATCGTTATTAAAATGACGACCTAAGCCATTGTATTGACCTTCACAACAATTAACGCATCACGTAAGCGTTTTGGGGATACAACAACTTACGTGGGAGGTATCTCCGCTCGTGTCATTGGACAATGAGTGTGAGGGAATAGAGAGTGAAGCTGTGTTTTCGCACACACACGTGCACTATAATGTCTCCCATCCTTCTGCAGACTGGTAACGATAAAACTTTTCTGTAAATTCTGATCCACCTTCATCCTTGCGCGCTTATCAAAGTACTAGAGAATTTATCTCATAAATTATTATCCTCTGAAAATGACAAAAGAAAATGAATTATGACCTAAAGGGGTTCCGCTGTTCAAACATCGAATTCGGGTTAAGTCCAGGGCTGTCAGTAGTGCAAAATTAATTAGATGAGAAAATTAGTTAAACATACTCTAAATCAACCGCTGTTGGATAGATCTTGGTTCTTTTTGTTTTTTCATATTTTTCTCTTTATTTTATGTTGTTCTTATATTTAAACATTTTTCTTTTTTAATGTGTATGATTGTTGATGATGTGTAGTAATGCGAACTCGCCATCCTCAACATAAACGCAAAGTTTTCTGAGGATGGCATATAAAATAATCAAATGTGTACAGATCTTAATCAATAAATTAAAAAAAAAAATCTTTTTACAAAGTTTATGCGTACCAAACAACAAAATAATAACAGCGAATTGTATTATCAAAAATTTTGAATTTTTATCAAGTACAAGTACCTTATTAGGAGTTTAACTAAAATTAAAAAAAAAAGTCTGTAGCTTTAATTGGCACACTTTAATTTTACTACTTTCTACTCTAATGCAATTTATCAAACCCGTAGATTAAGTGTGAAAAATAACTTGTATAAGATTTGTCCTATTAGTAAGTCGTATCATGGTTGTATCCAATATTTTTTTATTCGATGATAAGATGGTCCTTGACTGCGATCTCACCTGATGGTAAGTGACGATGCAGTCTAAAATGGAAGCGGGCTATCTTGAAAGGGGTATGGTACTATAGTGAATATTTTGTTTGAAGTGTTAACCCTGATGAGTTGTGATCTCATTCACACACACACAGTGTGTGTGTGTGAATGAGATGAATAAATAATTAACTTATATCAATATTGTACTAAATAAAAGATTTCTCTTTTTAGTGCCAATTTCACCATTTATCTTGAGAGTTGATAAAATTGACGTTTTGGTAGATTTTTCAATACAAAAGTTGCCAAAACGTCAAATTTACTCCTTAGTTAAATGTTACTCGACAATGATAAAATTGACACTAGTCATCCATTTTAGGGCATCAATGAAACAACAAACATCTTCATAATGTGATCGGTTTATTTTTACATTATTTTGCTTTCAAATGAAACTTTCGAAGCTATAGTTACGCCTATGTGAAGGATATAGCTTTATACAGTCGAAATCGTACTCACAAGTCGTAAAGAGAGACGAAAATAAGACAAAGAGGTCAGTCTTATATTTGGGAAGTTTGTAAACACGATTAAATAATATTTACAAAAGTTGGGAAGACACTTACGCGAAGTCATAAAAGGAACGTCTAGTAAACGAATTAGGACACTAAATGCTTTCACGAGTATTAAACATTCCATACGAATAAACATTGCACATAAAATGTTATTTATCATACAACTCTTCAATATTGATAACAACCTTACGTATTTAAATCTCACAGGATGTCTCACATCATTCGCACACAATATTTACAAAATTCTCATTTAAATTAATCACTTTTAAAATTATCGTATTATAAATACAATAAAATTGGGAAATAGTCTAATTGACTTCAAAAGTTTTAGGTACCAGGTCACCTTAGGCTCGAGGCGTCCAGTACCAACGGCCTCTGCTAAAGTGAAACGAATTCCGGTGGAGGCGGTGGTAACGATAAAACTGGGGTTTCTGAAGCTTCTATGTTTTCTGAACTCGCTCCTGGCAATGACCAAGTAGAACTTCCCGTGGCTGTCACTCTAGGACCCATGTTGTCGTATGCTGGGGCGTTACAGCACGTTCTACTTCGCCGAGGCAATGTTGCACCTCCGCTTAGCAGATCTGGATATTTGCCAGGGTCAACTCTACCAGCTACTTGGACTGATATAAAAATGTTACCGTAAGGAACTGGTACAGCAAATTCTGCCGGCGGCGGGGGAAACGCTCCCGGCGTACCTTCTATAGTTATATGAACAGGGTCGAAACCACATCCTCTCGGCTGGTCTTCTACTGATATGGATCGTTCAGTAAGTTCAAAGTTACACGGCGATGCCATGTCTGCGATAGAACGATCGCAACTTACAACTACAGAAGCATCTATCAATCGTTTCTCTTGGTCAGTGAAACTTCTACTGGGAGGTACTGTTCTCCTTCTCAAGTTCCAGCAGGCTACAGCTGCTAAGAAGCCAAGAGCCGCTAATACTCCTAGAGCTCCGAAAACTACTCCTAGCAACTGTGGTATTCCTGGAGCTGTACGCGCTGTAGCTGTTTGAGATCTTGGTAAAACAAGACTTATGACTGCTCTGGCTTCTCCTGCCAAACTTTTAGCTACACAAGTCCATTCACCAGCTGCACTCGAAGTGACATTCAGTAACGTAATGTTCACCCATCTTACGCTACCGGGTACTCTATCGTCTGAAAAATCATCCTCAACAATCGTATCCGTTTCTTCCATGTCACAATCGATTGTACTATTTCGCATTTCGACTCCATCAAGGAGCCAAGTTACAGTAGGTTTTGGTACTCCATGGACCCAACAACCGAACGTTGCAGCTAATCCAACTTCTGCTCTCACAACCAATGTGCTTGATTTTACTTCAGGCGGACATGCCATAGTTTCACTGGGCACACTACGCCATGTGTTTCCTGATAGAGAAGAAGGTTCAACACAATTTAACTCTTCGGTTCCTAATTTGCTTTCTAAAAACCATTCTTTAAATTCACGCAAACGACAGTCACATCTCCATGGATTACCAGATAAAGACAGCGTTTTCAAAGCGGGTAAAGAAAATGTGATCAATCTTAGGAATGTCAGTTGATTTCTTCGTAAGTCTATAGTCTCTAGAGATTTCAAATTTCGCAAGGCGTTCGTATGTATTGCTCTTAACCTGCAGCCGTCTAGTAAAAGTATCCTCAAATGGGGAAGAGGTGGAAACTGGTCTGCTATCAACGTCGTCAAGGGATTGTTGCTTAACATCACTAGTCGTAATCTCTCGTTGCCTCTGAATATGTCCCTCGGTAGGAGAGCCAGGTCGTTATCAGCTAAATCAACTTCGATTAAAATTCTTAATTCTAGGAAAGCGTCTGCGTGAATAGATCTAAGTTTGGTTGCTCGTAAATTAAGCCGTTGTAAATTTAAGAGACCGATGTTGGAGAAGACTTCTTGGGGGAGGTTTCTCAGGGGGTTGTCGTGGAGGTCTAGGACCTGTATGTCTGGCGAGAGAGCGGGCGGGCGGCGGAGGTCGCTGGAGGCGCACGTGGCGGTCTTCTTCCCGGAGGACCACTTGCACCGGCAGGTGGCGATGTGGGCGCAGTCGAGCCAGTCGCTGGCCGTCCTCGCAGTGCACGTGGTGAAGACAACTATCCAATACCACCTGGCCCACGACACGCGCATGCTCATCTCATTTCGGCTTTGTGTTTACATCGGCGGTATGCCTGGAACAACAGAAGGGACGTGTGAATATCGCAGCTTTGAAAGTTATATTATAAATGGCAAGTTTTCGTTGTAACTAAGAACTAGTCATTCTAAAATATCAACCTGCCAAAGCCTGTGCTGGCATGGTTGAAGCGCGGGGTAAATACTTGTTAAGGCATTTCGGTTTTTGATGTATCTAAGTCTTAGGATCTTAGTATAACTATACCAACAAGAATTATAAAGGTCGTAGCAAGTACAATATTACACGGTGGATTTTGAAATCAGCACAATTTACCACATCAATATCCTCAATAGCCTCAATAGGCCAAAGGTTAAAGGTGCGGACTGAAAACTGAAAGGTCGCAGGTTCGAACCCCACCCGTTGCAGTATAGTCGTACCCCTCCTAGCACAAGCTTTCCGCTTATTTTGAGGGTATTCAGTCAACTTCAGTTTGGCTAATATTCTTTAAAAAAACATAGTATTGAGCAAAACATTATTCAAGGCGAGTGGCAACAAAAAAGTATTTTGTTCAAATAAAAGAGCATCTGATAAAATGTGGTAATATCTCACGAATTGAGCAATACCCACCCGCTTCCCGCCCAGAACCAACCGGACAAGACAAATACCTCCTCTCCACCATTAATCCTTCTAATCTTGACAGAAAACCTTCCCCCATAGAGGCTGAGTGAGCGCGTTTATCAAAATAGGCAATCGGATTCGATTGGTGGATTACTGAATAATGATGGTCATATAGGTACTCCTTTTTTAACCGACTTCAAAAAAAGAGAAGTTTTTAATTTCGACGCTTTTTTTTGGCGATGTTACTCTATAACTCCGTCAAATCTGAACCGATTTCAATATTTTTTTTTTATTTGAAAGGACGTATCGTCAGGTTGGTTCCATTTAAATTTGGTGAAGATCTGATGAATATATTCGGAGATGGAGGACGGAATTCCTCAATGAATAAGAACAAATCGCTCGTGATCAGAGTGTGTGTAGGATTCTAACCATGCATACTTCAGTACTACTATGTAGGTATGTGCATACATGTATGTATGCATGACTTTAACATATGTGTACAGACTAAAATTATTTTGTTTGTAAGTGAAGTAATATTATTATTGTACTAGCTTTTGCCCGCGACTTCACTCACGTTAATTTAGATTTTTAAAACCCCTAATTTACCTCTTCGGGGTCGAATTTTCAAATATCCTTTCTTAGCGGATGCCTACGTCATAATAGCTATCTGTATGCTATATTCCAGCCCGATCAACCACACACAAAAGCTATACGTTAGCTATGGTTGCATTTCAATTATACTACCGAAGCGTAAGTGACCAAAGAGCTGGCGCTTATTTAGCCCAACGGCTAAGTCTCGCTTCAACGAGGGAATAGCACCAATGTTTTGGGCACCATGCCCATAAACGACCACTTGGATGGCGTGTATTTTTTGTAAATATAATTAGTAGTAGTTTTAATTTATTTAATTTATTTTTACTCTTTTTTAATAATAAATGTACGGGTACGTAAAAAAAAAAGAAAAAAAGCGTAAGTTGGTTTGACCGAAAAGTCCAAACGAAATTAGCTTATCTTTATCGATACTGGACGCTTGTTGAACGAGCGAAGCGAGTTCTCTGAGTCAACTAGGGCGCTTGCCTACTAGACAGAGAAGTGTGTCCGTCTAAATGTCTGTCAGAGCCCTATAACTTCTGAATTACTGAATATTAGAACGTGAAACTTGGTTGAAAATTTAGTTATATCCTGTACTTGAACAACAAATACTAAAATTAGATAAATGTTATAAAGAAACGAAATTATTTAATTTTAATGAGCCATCTATTAGCATTATTGTGAAGCTAATAGCTTCACTATAATGCTAATAGATGGCGCTGTGTCAGTAAAACAGTTTTATGTCAACTATAATTTTTTTTATTGCGTCTAATGTTAAAAGTTAATTATTACAATATATAATTAAAACTTTTGGGAATTATGGGATATCGCGAGGTCTCAGTTCGGGGCGAACCACTAGTTTTAATTAGTGCTTTTAAAACCGCTTTTTGTTTAAACGCTTCTACTAAACTTTTCTTTTTCGAGAGGGGACCTGTGCCCCGTATGATGAGTTCAAATGTTGACGATATTGACCCCCTTTCGCCGGTGTTTTATGCCTTTAGCACAACGAGCATTCCACAGTTTCTCACCCGGTAATGTAACATCAACACATTTGCGTCTAACAAAGGCAGGCCTTAATCGTTTCACTTCGCTAAATTCATTCGAATGCGTCGTTTGAGGACGGAAACTTTTCTATGTACCCTATTTCTTACCATTGTAAGCCTATATCGTTCCACTATATTATTTTTTTTGGCATATTTTTGAGTATCTAGAGAGTGCGGATACTTTGGAGTGTAGGATAAATTTATATAAAGAGTGTCTCTATTAAAAGAGATTCAGTACTACTTATAAATCGCGCTTTTGCTTCCGTCATCTATTAAAAGCAATCCGATGTGATTATTCCTAATACATATATATATCTATATACTTACAAAATTACCAATTCTGATTTTTTAGATTTTTCAGCTTTTTTTTGAGTTTTCTTATATTTTACTGTTATAATAAATGCGAAAGTTTGTATGTTGTGTTACTTAATCACGTCGCAACGACTGAACCGATTTGGCTGAAATTTTACACAGATATAGATTATAGTCTGGAATAGAACATATGCTACTATTGCTACTATTTATCCCGGGAAATAAGAGCATTCTCGCGGGATTAAAAAACCTCAATCCACGCGAAAGAAATCGCGGGTATCAGCTATTAAAGAATATTTTATTAATTCATTCATTCATTCAAATAATCACTTCGCTTTCAAATCCCCTCCTTAAAGACGGAATTGATTTGAACTCGAACACAATGGAACTACTACTTCTAGACTATAGAAGAAAGTAGAAAAACAAACAACTTAAACATTGGAAAACACCGAGCCGGCACTTGACTGAGAGCGCGGAAGCAAACTTCGATTTGTGGCTTCATGAAAAGATAGTCCTTGACTGTGATCTCACCTGATGGTAAGTGACGATGCAGTTTAAGATGGTAGCCAGCTAAATTGGAAGGGGTACGGCAGTGGTCATTTGGTAATTAGTCACGACCAAAGCCTCACCAAACCAGAATAGAATAGAATAGAATAGAAATATTTTTTATTCAAATAAACTTTTACAAGTGCTTTTGAGTCTTCGATGAATCTACCACTGGCTCGGAATGCCCTTCCTGCCGAGAAGAGCCAGCAATAAACTCGGCGGATGCTATTTTCAAAAAAAAAATTTTTTACAATGGGTAACAAAACTATGCTATGTATACAGTGTTTCCACAATGAATTCAAAAATGCAAAACAATCCAATACATGTTAAGACAGGCGGACAAAAGCAGACCCACTCCCGTTGGTAGCACCAGTTCACGAGCATGACGCATGATCCAGCCGTTGCTTCGCTCAACCATATTTGAGGGAACGTCCAGACCAGAGACAATTCAGAAATTATACATTACCAAATTGACCCCACCGGGAATCAAAGCCAAAACCTCCCAGCTATAAGATCATAAACCTCACCACTGCGCCAGGGTGGTCATCGAACTCTTGCTTTATAAGTATATTGAGGATTTTTAATTCCCGCGGGAACTCTCTAATTTTCCGGGATAAAAAGTAGCGTGGTATTCCAGACTATAATCTATCTCTGTGCCTTTCAGCCAAATCGGTTCAGTATTTGCGGCGTGATCGAGTAGCACAACAATAATGCTAAGATTTTTAGAGCGTGCTCTCAACTCAGACTCAAGATACATAACGAACGAGACATAAATATGCTCTGACATAAATCTGTCTAGCTCTTTCTGAGCTGAGCCGAGTGAGAGAGTGGTCTATAGATTATAGCCTAAGACAGCCTTTCTGTAACGCGGTGGAATATCCCGGAAGAATAAAATTAATCTTCTTTTATTATAGGAGTTCAGTTGAAACACTCAAAAGCATTGCCCTCAAGGCCTATTCAGAATTGTATAGTAGGGACCCACGCGCTATTATGTCAAGGTTTTACTTCTAATGAAACACATAAATCCCTATGTAAGCGACTTTCGCTTACGTTGCGACAATATTGACTCCATAGGTCACAAATACACTTAAACGTTTAATCTAACATTGGATGGATTTAATGTACCTAACTGATATATTTATTACGCAATAGAAGTTAGAAAAAATTAAGGGGAAAATGTCACACTATATATAATATTATAAAGCCGAAAGTTTGTATGTGTGTGTGTGTGTGTTTGTTACTCCTTCACGCCACAACGAATGAACCGATTTGGCTGAAATTTGGAATGGAGATAGCTCATACCCAGGATTAAAACATAGGCATACATAATATACAATTTATCCCGGAAAATGACAGAATTTCCATGGGAATTGAAAATCCTTGATCCATGCGGACGAAGTCGCGGGCATCGCTCGTCTAGTAATTCATGAACTGCTTTCCCTAATTTCGCTAATTCCTTTTTTTTGTGTTTGTTATTATAAGGAGAAGGCACTTTCGTAAAGAAAAGTTAAGAAAATTGCTCATAGATAATTTCAGAAATCTGATGTGAACATAAATCAAACATGAAACAATAAATTTTTAGCGGCTTTTCAAGGGTTGATGTCAACCCGTCAACCCTTGAAAAGCCGCTAAAATTGAAAAGTGTTTATTTGTTGGTTTATTAGTTTATTGATTGGATCTTCAATCACGCAGTAAAGCATTGTATCATCATAAGCATAGTTGAGGACTTGGAAAGAAACATAAGATACCTCTTATCCTTGAAAAGTAGAGGATTCCCGCAGGAGTTTTAAAAACCTCTCCTCACGCGGACGAAGTCGCGGGCAGAAGCTAGTCAGCGATAAAAATACTTAGAGTGTAAGGGATTTAATACTAGTGGTTCGCCCCGCACTGAGACCTCGCGATATCCCATAATTCCCAAAAGTTTTAATTATATATTGTAATAATTAACTTTTAACATTAGACGCAATAAAAAAAATAATAGTTGACATAAAACTGTTTTACTGACACAGCGCCATCTATAGTGAAGCATTATAGTGAAGCTATTAGCTTCACAATAATGCTAATAGATGGCGCATTAAAATTAAATAATTTCGTTTCTTTATAACATTTATCTAATTTTAGTATTTGTTGTTCAAGTACAGGATATAACTGAATTTTCAACCAAGTTTCACGTTCTAATATTCAGTAATTCTTGACATATGGCTCAAATTAAAATCTCCACTTTGAAACCCCCCCATTTGGTCAATTTTTAGGGAAAAATTAAAAAAAATATATTTTTGTACTCTGTTCAAAGTCGTCTTTAAAAAGATATATCGCAAGTCTATGTAGAGCAACAAACAAGATTTTACTTCAAATACGCTTCTATGAGAGCCCCCCTGAAATAAAGCTTTTTATATTTTTTTATACAATGTTCGGCTGAAGGCCATCAGTTTACATATTATATTTAAATTTGAAGTAATTACGTTCAGTAATTCAGAAGTTATAGGGCTCTGACAGACTTTAGACGAACACACTTCTCTGTCTAGTAGGCAAGCGCCCTAGTTGACTCAGAGAACTTCGCTTCGCTCGTTCAATTATATTATTCTGTGGGTACTGAAAACTCACAAAATACGAAAATAACACAATGGAAATCGTGTGGCATCGTTTTAAACTTCCCTACAAGAATGGACCAATTTGACCAACACAAGATATTTCACCTATCACTTATTTTCCGAATTCCCCCGAACAAACGACAAATAAATTTCAAACTCGCTGCAGTCAGGTGAAAGCGGTGGGAATTTGCAGTAACTTGTAAGTTTTAGAGCTTAGAGCGAAGTAGCGCGAGAAAATTGTTGGAAAAACAATCTTTAGATTTTCTCTTTCCTACGTTAAAGATTGGATTGCTTTGTTTCACACCTTGGGTTTTCTGATTTGATTTTATCGGTACGGCTCTTCGATTATAGGGATTACTTTAAAAGCTTTTATTTTGTAGCTTATCTCAGTTATTTATTTTATTTATTCTTTATTGCACCACAAACAGAAAAAGTAAACTTAACAAATATTAAATTTAACCAAGTTAGTGTAGGTATGATTAATTGATTGATCTTCCGTCCACTTATTGACTGATTTCATCAATCCTATTATTAATATTATAGATGCAAAAGTTTGGATGAATGGATGGATGGATGGATGGATGTTTGATTTTTTATCCGATATAGGCTTGCGTTTGACGACAATCAGTATTGGATAGCACTGATGAGGTCTAGGTTGGAGCGCGCTTACCTAGAAGATGCCTATTCACTCTTGCCATCTTATAATAGTTACTCAATCAAGCCGCAAAAAATTACAATAATAATCAAGATACTTTAGATCTCTGATTAACCCTGCAACATAAATCTTCTCGCATTTAGAAAGTAAGCGATAAGGAAAAATTTACCGAAAAAATACAATACAACAAGGTACAATTAGTATTAAACACACTTTAAATCTTTCTCGGCGCAAAAAGAATGTCTATCAAACTCTAGTTTTAAAAAACGTTAATAAGCTTAAAGAATCTCTTACGCTCCCGCGAATTTAGCACTTCACTCTGCCGCTTTGGTTTTTCTTTGGAAAAATTTTTCTTGAAAGTATTAAATGTAAAAAGAAGAGAAATAAAGTTTACTTTTTTGTTAATTGGAAAGTAGGAAATCTTTTGAGAAACCAAAGCTACTGAGTACTGACATAGCTTAGTGATTCACTCAAGCTACAAAGATGAAGTGGCAATTTGCATAGAAGCCAGCTAAAAGTGTTTTAGTTCTCACCTCTTTACTAATATTATAAACTAGCTAAAAATGTAACTTAACCCTGAGTATGAGTTAAGGCTATTCTTAGCCATATCGGTTCATTCGTTGTAGCGTGAAGGAGTAACAAACATAAACACTTTCGCCTTTGTACTATTATGATGTGGTTTGATGCGAAAATGTTTATGTTTGTTTATTTGTTCTTCAATCACGCACAAAAATCAGCACATACAAGACATAACGTGTTAGCAACAGGGCAACGAATCCACATGTCTTTTGCATGTGCAAATTTTGCAATGAAAGTAACATAGGTTACCTTTTATTTCGAAAAAATAGGGTTCCCAATTTAACTCGACACAAACGAAGTCGTAAAAATAGTGGGCATATATAAATTGGAATGTTGCCTTTGTTAAAATAGATTATTTCTCATCGCCCTCCCCCCTAATATATTAAATTAAAACCCCTCTTTTTTTAGTCTAGGGTTAAAGATAGTTTCTGTCTCCCCTGAAAAGTTGGAAAAACTCCCTTCAGACCAGTTAATGCCGCTTAAGTTACAGAAGCATGTGGGCTAATAATTCACTTCTATGACTACGAAGAATATACTAGCATGTAAAGTAGCGTTGTATCTAAACAAGTTTATTCAATGGGCACTAAAAAACTTAAAGGAGATTTATTGAAGCGAATTTTCTACTCGAGAGATACTAAAGTTCCCGTAATGCAGCTATGAAGCATTAGCTTAAGATTAACTTTATTATGATGCTGGGAATTTATGCTCGACAGTTTTAAGCTACTGGCTCACATGGTCGACAAGCGTAATTTTTTTTTTAATATATAGACCAGCGCTTGACTTCAATCTCACCTGATGGTAAGTGAAGATGCAGCCTAAGATGATGTGCGCTTGCCTAGAAGATGCCTATTCAGTATTCACTATTGATTTAAATCCACCCAAGTTATAGTTATTTGGAAAGCTGGATGGGTATTCCAAATTTTTGCGGTGCGTATTAGGTCATTCCTATTACGCACATATTGGCAGACTCAAAATAGTCCACAACGCTGGCCAAGTGTGGATTGGCAGATTTTAACCCGGCGGGAGTGTGGCGGGGTGTAGCATACCCCACCAATTCTTTTTACTAGCGTACATTTTTATTATTGTAAGTTACGTGGTAGCGGCTTTGAGTAGCTGGAGCTGAGGTAATGCGGGAGGGCACAGTGGCATGATCCCAATGTGGCGTCAGCCGGTGTTCGAGATACAGACGAGTAAACTTGCGTGGGGTAAGTGACACCCCGCCACATAGTTTACGTGTGCATTTAATCATAACATTATTTACGTTTAATTTTATTATTTCTTGTCTTTTTTAGGCTTTTGACAAACATGGGTGAAAACAGTAGGTAAAATAGACTTAGGTCTATGTTATACGACATATTAGAAAATTCTTCAGATAAATCGAGCTCGTCGGATGTGATGATGATGATGATGATCATTGCAGTGAACACAATATAGCATCCGATAGGGAACAGGAGCTAAATGTTGAGAGTGGTAGTGATCAAGATTCCGACGATAATGTCCTTCTTTCAATTCTTAGAACTTGTCGTCCATCTGCTCAAGGTCACGCACCTCATAAATATACGCCACAGAATATCTTCCCAACTCAATGAAACATTGCAACCAGTTGTCCAGAATGCTCCGAAATGTTATGTTCGATGTTTTGACTGTACACGCGATAGATATCGTAAAACAAAACACGTATGTGTAAGCTGTGGAAAGGCCATTTGTCTTGAACATGCAATTTTTTCCTGCAAAGACTGTGCTAATTCTGAATCTAGTTCTTGATGATAATGTTAGATTTTTTAAAGTTTTTTTATTCAAGATCTCATGTTCTTTATGTTTTGTTGTTTAATTTGGTAATATTAGTTTAATTAAAAAGGATTGATGCTTCTTATGGAAGACTGTTTTGATTTGTAACCAAAAATTAGTGCCTTAACTTTGGTAATAAAAACTATTAAAATATATTAATATGACTAAGTTTTTCATTTAAATATAAGTATAGGGATTATGTTTTAATAAATAAAATTAAAATTTCAATTAAATTTGATTATTATAATCATATACAGGCAGTTTAATTTACGGGCATGTCATACCCCGCCACATACTCGATGAAATATTTTGTCACCACACTCCCGCCGGGTTAAATGGTCCGCTACGCTGGCCAAGTGTGGATTGGCAGATTCAAAATAGTCCGCTACGCTGGCCAAGTGTGGATTGGCAGATTCAAAATAGTCCACAAAGCTGGCCAAGTGTGGATTGGTAGATTCAAAATAGTCCACAAAGCTGGCCAAGTGTGGATTGGCAGATTTTAAATGGTCCGCTACGCTGGCCAAGTATGGATTGGCTGGCAGATTCAAAATAGTCCACAAAGCTGGCCAAGTGTGGATTGGCAGATTTTAAATGGTCCGCTACGCTGGCCAAGTGTGAATTGGCAGATTCAAAATAGTCCGCTACGCTGGCTAAATGCAGATTGGCAGATTCAAAATTGCTAATACTCGAACCGTAGTCGCGCGAGGAATAAATGTATTTGCACCCTTATTTAATATTCATTCGATTGTTCAAATAGATCTACATAAAATCACAATCTCATATGAATTTTCTTGGAGTAAACATCAAAATAATATAATAAAAATATTCCTTATTTACTAGAGAAACCCTTTCCAAGCTAACATTTTCAGATCAAAGTATAATTTATAGAAACGGGGACAGAAATGGGTACTTTCATTCTTAACATTATTGTAAGTGAAAAGGGTGATTTTATTCTAACTTAAGCATACCTACTTACGTTTATGACACATTATAATATAACTCTAACACACATACATATACATACTGATAACTGGCACAGTGGTGAGCGCATGACCTAATAAGCTGAAGGTTCGATTCACGGTAGGGCAATTTGAAAATTTATAATTTGAAACTAAACTTAAAATAATTTCCATAAGAGTAAATTTCTTAATTTTTTCTTGTTGTTAATATATGTAATTTACAAAAAAAGTATTCATTCATTCATCCCATTCATTGATTCACATAAGCCCGCATTTAAGAACTATCTTTTCATCGAATAAAAAAAAGTCTAATGTCCAGTAATCATATGCTACATAAAAACTAAATTTTAAAAACAAAGCCTTCTCTGGAACAATATTTAACTCACAATTTTTCATCAAAAATAGTGAAAAGGAACTCGCAAAAATTAAAAAAAAAACTTAGCGCAGCTTCCTACGCTTCAAACCCTTAAACTCACAACAATAAAAAGAATGAAGTGTCAAATTATACTCGAGGCGAAATTTCGCGCATTTCACGCATTGTTTTTCAAGGAAGAAGCAAAAAGGGGTCAACGACCGGAATAGCAATGGCCGACTGCCAACATAGCTGAAACTAAATATACTAATTCTATGCACGTCAGTATGATCCAGGAGCCGGTAACACTGAAAGTCCCCTCATCGAATTTTTTTTATGTGAATTATTACTTCATGCTATGGTATTGGTATGCGTTAATTTAAGAAGCCAAAAAATTGAAAAAAATAGTATTATTATAAAGTTACAAAAATATTTTACCCTCATCGTGGAAATATATTTTATTTGCAGTGTATGTGTGTCTCTAGATAGTTTTGTACTTCTTCAGAAAAATACCATGCAACAAATATTTTATCTCGTAACACACACTTGGTAAGTATACAAAACACCTACGGCTAAAAAAGTTGCTTTTCGTACAGTTTTTCTGAAAAAGTACAAAATTTTATATCAAATACATTACAAGGCATCCGTGATATATGCAGGCATAAACTCAACAATTAACTCTTTCCAAACCGCAAAGCGTTACTTACAATATTATCATATAGTTTTATTAATTTTTTATTTCCTAGCGGTATAATTAATCTCTTTACTTTCTGAGTGGATGCATATTTTTGTTCATTTATTTATTTGTTTAAGTGTTTCTCCTTTACTATAATTTTCCTCAAGCACAACTATTTTAGAACAATTTGGTAGTCATTTTCAACATGTTTCATCAACAACATTTTTGCATTTTTGTAATAATATTTTTTTAAACATTATTTGGGTTTATTACTTTACCGCATGCCAAGTTTATTTTGTACTTATAATTTTTAACTATCAATTCACATGAAAAATGTTAAACCTGCTATGCTTTCAGTGTAACCGACTCTCAGAGTAATACGAGTAGACTTCGGCATGCGGAAATCATTGCATTGATGCATGCAGCTGAAATGTTTGAAATGTCGTGTCAATGTTCGGCGAGTTTATATTGGTTTGAATAACCCTGACGTATGCACGCGGAGTTAGTACAAGTTATAGTGCTCCCGGAAAGCAGTTATAAATTGTTGTTATATCTAACAGATAACACTTGAAATGAAATGAAATGAAAATGAAATGAAAATTTATTTATAAAATAAAGTCAGTTACAAATGTATCAGGAGTCCCGATTTAAGTTATAGATAACCTGTATCCCGGGAAACCTGCTCTTCCTCCGTCGTTTATGTAGATGTGTGTGTGTGTGTGTGTGTGTGTGTGCGCGCGCGCGTGTGGTGTGTGTGTGTGTGTGTGTGTGTGTGTGTCCGTAGGTGTACTGATTATGTTTGAGTATATTGATGATAGGTACTACTTTGGGTTAAATTATAAAAATAGTAATGGAAATAAAAAGAAAGCAATTAGGTTTGCAATTCGTAAAGTTTTTCTGTTTCGTTGTAGTTTAAATTATTTAACCAATTAATTAATTTTTGTTTTAATTCGAACAATTTCATATCATGTATATTTAAAATTTTATTTATGTTGTTATATAAGTAGGGCGACTTAGTTTTGTACTGTCTACTTGCAAAATTAGTATTACAGGGGAATGTCTTTATAACCGCATAGCTACGTCTCTTATTTTGAAGTGATTTGTTGTAAGGTGACGTACGGTGCACCCGAACTATCGTTTGCAGAATGTATAGCTGCCTTATGGTTAGTATTTTAGCAGAAGTATATAAACTATGTGTTGGATATCTATACGGTCTGAAATACATTACCTTCAGAAGGGACCTTTGTGCTCTTTCTAACTGGATTAGTTGGGTCTTACATGCGCCACCCCAGGCGGGAATGCAATACGTCAAGATTGACTGTCCTAGTGCAATGTATATAGATTTTAATAACGCAGGTGGTACAACATGGCGAAGTTTTTTAAAGATCCATATAAGATTTCTAGTTCTATTTATTAGGTTATTTATTTGTTTATACCAATTTAGGTGTTGATCTATTATCACTCCTAAGTATTTATACTCTGTCACATTATTAATTTTAGGACAATCGCAAGGATCTCCTTGATAATAGTGACAAGAATGGCATTTGATAGTAAAATCTGCAGGTGGTTGTGTTGGAGTTCTAATTGAAAAAGACATAAATTTGGTTTTGGATATATTTAACGTGAGCACGTTATTATTTAACCAATTAACAACAGTACTCATGCCTTTTTCAGCGTTGTGTTTTACTTCTTCCCATGTGTCACCATAGAAAATTAATGCAGTGTCGTCTGCATAAGAATAGGCCTTACATTTATCAAGATTTAGTAGTAATAGTTCATTTATATATATTAAGAACAGGGTAGGTCCAAGAACACTACCTTGCGGAACACCATACGTAATTGATGTTTCTTGGCTTACGGCGTCACCAATTTTTACTTTTTGCCTTCTATTTGTAAGGTAACTTTCAAACAGTTGCAATGGTGTACCTCTGATACCGATCCTATCCAGTTTATTTAATAGTAAAGGAATACAAACGGTGTCAAAAGCCTTGGCCAGGTCCAGAAATACACCAATGCATTTCTGGCCCTGGTCAAGTCTCCCCACAATATCATTTGTAAGGTCAATAACAGCGTCCTCGGTAGAAATTCCCTTCCTAAATCCATATTGAGAACCAGCAAGAATTTTACACTGCTGTAAGTATATATTGAGTCTTTTATTTATGATTTTCTCAAATATTTTGGATAGCACCGGTAACAGAGATATTGGCCTGTAATTTTCAACTGCGTTTTTGCTACCACTTTTATGTATAGGATGAATTAGTGACAATTTGAAAGCATCTGGAAATATTCCTTGATCGAGACAGATATTATAAAGGTAGGTAAGTATAGGGACAAGAATATGTTTTGCGTGTTTCACAAATTTAGTAGGTATAGAATCCCAGCCACCAGCACTGTTGTTTTTCAAGTTCATAATAAGAGAATTAACTTCAGTTTCGTCAGTGCCAATTAAGCCAAAAGATTTTAGTGGAGATTTTAAAGTAGATTCAGGTATTGTATAATTATTCGCATTATTATTTTCTTTCTGTTCAGCCAGTTGTTTACCCACGTTAGAAAAATATTCATTTACTAAACTCAACGATTCATTTTCCGTAGATTTAATATTTAACAACTCAGTACTATGCTTTTTATTTTTATATATATTAGCAATTGTCTTAATATTTTTCCATAATTCAAAGGGATTTTTAATTGATTTTTTAATCTCAGTGCGTTCATAATTTCTTTTGATTTTTTCAGCAAGTTGTTGCAAAAGTTTCTATAACGAATGTATGTAGTTTTAAGTATAAGATTGTCTGGATTTTTCTTAAGTTTATATTGCATACTGTTTCTGTTCCGAATACATTTCAATAGTCCAGGGGTAATCCATGGTTTTAAATTACGCTGTTTTTTAGGTATTTTCAATGTAGTAGTGTTCTCTCGGATAATCTGATTAAGTTCTTTTATTAAAGAATTAGCGATATTGTTAGGTTTATCCATTAGATAAAGGTTGTGGAGATTAGTTTTTTCAAGTTGGTTTAGAGCTGAATCCAGGTTTAATTTAGGTTTGTATTTATTTTTATCTATATCTTTATTTGCAGTTTTAGTTTGTAATGATATTATAATAGCTTGGTGGTCAGTAACGGATGAGTTCAGAACTAGAATTTTTAATCTATTTATAGATCGCACCATAGCATGATCAAGGCAATTAGATTCTCTGGTGGGATATGTATGTCCCGGAAGTATCCCATGTTCAGCCAGTGCTGTCAAATAAGTATGCCTATTATTATCTGAGCTATCTATTGTAATGTTTATGTTTATGTCACCAGTGATTATAATATTATTGTAACTTTTATATGTATTTAATAGGTTATATAGAGATTCAACAAAATCATCAGCTATTTTAAAAGATGGTGAGCGATATATAGCTAACACTACACTGTGACCACCAATACTTAGTGACATACAAGTAGCATTAACCAAGAGTTTTTCTTCAACTTTGATTTGACTTAGAGAGTTTTTTACATATATTGCAACACCTCCATTTTGGTTAATATTATGTTTGCTACTGTATAAATCGTAATCTTTAATTGTTGGAAGGGTGCTGAGATATGACATTCTGTTAGAATTACTTATAACAAAAGTGTTAATTGAAAATTTAAAACACCCCCAACGTGTGAATCTATGGCGATGTACCCGACATCCTGTTACCCAGTATCTTTAAAAAAAAAAAAAGAATATTAGCCAATGTTGATTAATATCTTCCTATCTAGCGTTGCCAGGCGTCCGGATAAAGCCGGACATAGGTAGGCTTTTTGAATGCGTGTCCGGCCAAAATAAACGGTGTCCGTCTTGTCCGGCTTTTGTTAGGTTTTTCACATTTCGCAAACAAGCGAGCGCCGAGCGTGGCCTAGCGCAGCCTGCGCAGGCGACTTGATTGAAACTTGATTTTACATACAATTTTTTTGTCGTACCTATTAATACTAAGACAAAATCCTCAATAATATAGGGTGTCCGGCTTTTTTACCCAAATGTCCGGCCAAACTGGCTGGTCTGTCCAGACCTGGGTTTAGGTTAGGTTTGGCGACCTGGCAACCCTATTCCTATCCCCTTCAAATAAGCGTAAAGCTTGTGCTAGGAGTGGGTACGACAATAGTGCAACAGGTGGGTTCGTACCTTTCGGCAGGAGTCGGCACCTTTAACCGTTGGGCTTCTGAGGTTTTGTGCTCCATCAAATCGATCGCACTTAAATTTAAAGTTAGCTAAAAGCCGCATCAAAATCGGTCATATCGTTAGGGAGCTACGAGAGAAAAGACAGACACACAGATACAAACGTCTAACTTATAGCACCGCTCTTTTTCCATCAGGGGTTCAAAATATTGTATAAGTTATAAGAGGTTTATATTTTTCTTAACGAAGTACGAGTATTTATTATACGGTGAAATAAATTTATTTATTTATTAAAAAACAAAAAAACAAAATTATTTATTTTATTTAGGGCAACTTGTAGCTCTTATGACAGGTAAAAAGTTTATTTCAATAAAAAATTATTCTATTCTAAAAAAACAAGTGGTATTTGTCTAAGCATTTTTTAAACCGAATCAAACGAATGCAATCGTGGTCATCAACTATTATTCAAATAAGTATAAAACATCGTTTGTAAGGGGCTCGCTAAGCATCGTTTGTAAGTAGCTACTCTTAACTAACAAACAGTATAATATTTCATAAAGCATATTTTCTTTGTAATTCCGTGAAGAGATCTCAGAACAAGTTGTTAAAGAAACGTTCACGAGATCGTGCAACGAAATAACAGTGCAAAATTGGAGTTTATTTCTTAGCACAATAAATAACGAAAGCACTTAACAGAGTGTACAGTGGAGACTTCTCCAAAGAAGTGTGTTCTAGTTGTAACAATATGAAGTAGCGATAACAGAAACCATCCCTGGAGGGAATATGGCATGAGTTAGTGCTGACAGTAGAAGACATCTTGACGTATGAAAATGTACGCTGGCACACACACAAAAAATATGTTTTAGTGGGTAGAAATTGACGATCTCCCTGGCGCAGTGGTCAGCGCTGTAGTCTTACAACTGGGAGGTATCGGGTTCGTTTCCCGGCGGCGGCAATTTGGGAATTTATAATTTCTGGTCTGGTCTGGTGGGAGGCTTTGGCCGTAGCTAGTTACCACCTTACCGTCAAAAACGCGCCGCCAAGCGATCCGGTACGATGGCGTGTAGAAACAGATCAGGGGTATGGGTTGAATGTAAACTGCTATACCTCTTCCAAGTTAGCCCGCTATCGTCTTAGACTGCATCGTCACTTACCATCAGGTGAGATAGCAATCACGGACTATCTTGTCATCCAATAAAAAAAATCGTTTGAAATTATCGGTCCACCTAATTACCTCCCAACCGAATCGTCACGGCGGCCAAACTCCTCAGAGCTTAGCCATCTGCACGGGAGATATTATATAACTCTCTTTTTGGCTTTATATTATGTATTTATTTTGTACGCGGGTGTGAGTGAAAATATATATGCGAAATAATAATAATAATAATAATAGTAAATATTTTTTATTGCTTTTCATTATTGTTAAGTACACTTTTCACTCCTTTGGTTGGTTTAATACTCAAAGTTTGACTGGTTCAACAAAATTATTTACCGTTATAAACACAGGTAGTACTTTCAAAATAATCTTTTAAATAAGTAAATTGCCGGGAGCTTTAAATTTCATCGTTCCCACAGAAATAGTTTGGTGTCCGTATAGACAAAGGCGCTTCAGCGATGGCTCTACAAAAGTTTCAGCATAAAGCACTCGTAAGCTCGGAGTGCTGCATAAAGCGTAAAGCTCTTTCTGCAGCGCTTTACGCTGAGTTGGAACGCATATGTGTATGAGATGGGAGGTATGTACCTATTCGTAAACTTACCTTTTACCATTTTTAAAGGCATTCCAGCCAAGTTGGACATGATTAATTTTCCCTTTGCTCCTCACAATTCAATGTAAAGCTTGTTTTCTAACAAGCTTTACATTTATTTTAGTGGGTACGACAAAAGTGTATGGGATGGGATTGGAACTTTTTTGTCTAGTCGAAGGCTTTGTCTACCACACGTTACCATTCGACAGTCAAAGACGTGCCAAAAAGCGATTTAGCGTACTGGTGTAGAAACCATGTGTGTGTGTATGGGTTGAATTTACACTGTCATGCCCCTTTCAAGTTATCCCGCTACCATCTTAGACTGCATCGTCACTCACCATCAGGCGAGCCTTTATTTTTCCTTATCAAAATTATCTGCAGACTAGCTGATGCCCGCGACTTCGTCTGCGTGGATTTATTTTTTGAAATCCCGCAGCAAATCTTTAATTTTACGGGATAAGCCTATGTCACTCTCCAGGTCCCCAACTAAACCCATGAAAAAAATACCCGCTGGATTCGGGCGGCGCAAAACCGAGGCCTGTGGAAGTCCATGCTTTTTTTGATAAACAAGTGTTAGATATTTGTCCCAGGGCACAGGCTATCGGTATTTATCGAAAAACGACCTATAAAAGCCTGGCGCGGGACCAACCCAAACGATCCTATCGAAAGCGAGGGTCAAGAATTCGAGATAAGGTGTCACCAATAAAATCGCTTGTAAAGATAGTCGGGAGCGTGGAAAACATTAGTGAAAACGTTTTAGGTATTCGATATTGCCATATACTTAGGCGAAAATATTTGTGCCTTTTCTTATCATTCCTTTAGTTCTCGTAACGAGAAATATTTAGCTTCAGCGTTTTCTGGGAGAATTCTAGAGAATATTTTTAATGGTGCGGCTATTTTTTCTCATTATTTTCCATCTTGAAACTGAAAAAACTGGTCTCTGGTAAAGTAAAGTTCTGGCTACATTATGAAGGCGGGAAACTTAAAGACAGGCTGTTGTGGGCGCTCACCAGAACCATTATAGGATAACGGAATATTGTAACCCTCTCTGACGCAGAGATGAGTGCTGGGGTCTAATAAGTGGCAGCTCTCAGGTTCGTTTAATTAAGATAAATGCGAAATTCAGGGGTAATTTTTGGTCATCTATAAAAAAATCTTATATAAATATGAGATGCCTCACTGTACCACAATGTATCGCAGTGAGGTATCGACATGTTCGTGCTCGTCTGTTTGAATACATTTGTTTTAAATTGAGGTGACATCGAGGTAGCGAGCTAAACCGCGACCGCGAGGTATCGAGTGAGGCATCTTTGGCATGTTTTTACCCTAACTCCACGCGGATAAAGTCGCGGCTATCATAATGTAGCAGCTTTATAAAGGTTAAACGTGCAATGCCTCATTTATTCCACCCGAAGTACTAAATGTGTATTCACTCGCTAACCCCTGCAACCTTTTAAGCTCGTTCAAATGAATACATTCGGTAACTACTTATTTAAATGGCGCTTTTGTCCGCAATTCGTGCTCGAATTTTCCACCGCGAAGTGAAAAAGCCGCCAAGGTTCCCCTCTATACAAAGTGCCGACGAACAATTTTCCTTTTTATAACTTTTATACGACTCTCAAGAGTTTTGAACGATCTTTTAAAATTCTCGATAAAAATTTAGGGGCTGTTAAGAAATCGATGGGAATACAATGCGGTATTAAATCCTGGACCCGACGGAAGTTCACTCATGCAAGTTGTAGTTACTATCTGAATGCTGCCGTCCTTACGATAATTTAAACGTAAAAATTCTTCTTACAAAACCGACTTCAAACACCACTACAATGTATATCAATTGTGCCTATAAAATTTGAAGCGTTCCCTCGATTTTTCCAGGATCCCATCATCAGATCCTGACCTGATGACTATGGGACCACTTGGAAAGTATATCCTTTCAAACAAAAAAAGGAATTTTCCAAATCGATCCAGGCGTCTTCGAGTAATCGGGGAACATCATAAAAAATATCTTAAAAAATCTTAGACTGCATCGTCACTTACCATCAGGTGAGATCGCCACCGATTACCTTATCATCCAATAAAAAACATTTTTCTTAGAGTGAGCACATTTACGACTTATCTTCACAATCCACGACCCGCGCGGCTCGATGCTATCAGTTGGTTCGGAGCCAGACTTTCATTGCCGGTTCATCGATAGAAATGTTCGCCGAAACGTGTCTTGAGAGAATGACCTACATCTGTACTTTTGAAATTTATTATTTTGCAGTAGGTCGGAATTAAAAAGAAATACTTTGTAGTGCGAAGGAAAATGGGAAATGAAAACTGGAATATCGCGGTGCAATGGAAGATAGCGGAATTCTAAAAAGGAGAACTTTTCAATTCGAAGCGTATTTTTCTTCGCAGATAAAGGACAGGACTCCTCAAAGGATTACACATATTACAGTAAATCGCTTGCGATCAGTTTTACTGTTAAATAGAATACCTTTTAAGGTTCACACAATCTTACTTAAATAAGAATACAAAATTACTTATTTATTTCATACTAGCTGATACCTGCGACTTATCCGCGTGGATGAGGTTTTTAATTCCCACGGAACTAATTTTCCGGTAACAGCTTCAGCAGTTATGACAAGTCAAGAGTCTACCACTGGTTCGGTGCAGAATCTGCTGAGAGTAGCCGGCAACTAACTCAGCAACAGCAATTTAATTTTTTTAATTTTCCAGCATATCTTCCGTTCTTGCCGAAATTAAGTGGCTTGCTTTCCGGAAACGAATATAGGCTACATTTTACTCAAAGTACTCATGGTATTTTCGAAAACGTAGGTTTCCACGTGTATAAAGTTTTGTGGGTATTTTGCAAATAAAGACATTCTCCGCTCAAATATGAGGGTCGAGGCTCGCAAGCAAAATTGGTCCTATGATAAAAATTCAAATCAAAATATAACCACCCAGCTATCCAATATCTGATGCCACCCTAATTGAGTGAAGCGTGGGAGACCCTCGTAACGGGCAACCGCAGTGCATGGTATAGGGTCCTGGTCAAATACAACGCTCTGCGGCAGCGACGGCGATGCTACGATGTGGTGTCGCTGCGTTAATTAGCCGGAAACGATAGTGTAATTACCCGTTGTGGTGTCACATAGTTCGTTATCATACGTGTAATTTTGGTTTCCCAGCGGCGCCGATGATTGTCTCATATAGAAAAATCCGAGGTGCCCTGCAAATATCATTTAACAATACAGTTTCCCTTTCCAAAACCTTAGTCGCGAAGTTGCGGGCATCACCTAGTACAATATATTTTCCTACAAGCTCTATATAATATATCCTGATAATCAAATAGAATTTTAACGAACTCTCTGGCACAGTGGTGTGCGCTATGGTCTTATAACTGGGAGGTCTCGGGTTCGAATACCGGCGGGGGCAATTTAGGAATTTATAATTTTTAATTGTCTCTGGTCTGGTCTGGTGGGGGGCTTTGGCCGTGGTTATCACCCTACAGTCAAAGACATGCCGCCAAGTGATTTAGCGTTCCGGCACGATGGCGTATAGAAACCGATTAGGGGTATGGGTTGAATTTACACTGCTATACCCCTTCCCTTTTTTTAATATGAATAGCGGGCAAACGAGCTGGCGGGTCACCTGATGTAAAGTGATTACCGACTCCCATGAACACTTGTAGTACCAGAGGCACCACCGATGCGTTGTCGGTATTTCAGGAACTTATTGGTGCGCCCCTTGAATAACCCCATATTGTAATTAAGTGGGAACACTGTCGAAGGGAGAAGATTCCACAATTTGGTGGTATCTTAGACTCCATCGTCCCTTACCATCAGAAGAGATCGCAGTCAATGGCTATCTTGTCATCGAAAAAAAATAAAACACTACCACCGCGCGTTGTGTTTGTCCAAGTCCTAATTGAGTGAAACGTGGGTGAATCTCGTAACAAGCCAGCCGCAGGGGTTGGTATAAGTTATAGGAAGACGACAGTATATTTTGTTGTGAAGCTATTTAGTGTCGTATTCTTTCGCCCCGCTGGGAAATCGGCGATATTGAACGTTAAAGTGGACGGAAAATCTATTTATCAAAGCAGGAAGTTGAGGTTTTCATTAATAATGATCTGTTAGCTTTGCAATTTTCACATCTGAGTAAGTTTTTAATAAATATGGCACAGGAGTTACTGTTTGTTACATACGTATCAATATGTTCTCTCTTCTATATCTATATCTATATCTATAAATATATAAATGGCAAAGATGACTGACTGACTAACTGACTTATCAATGCGTAGCCACAAATACATATAATTTATCTGTGTAAATAGCTCTAACCGCTGGACAGATCGGGCTGAAAAGCATACAGATAGCTATTGTGACGTAGGCATCCGCTAAGAAAGAATTTCTTTAAATTAAACCCCGAAAGGAGTAAAATAGGGATTTCAAAAATCGAATTTAACGTGAGTGAACCCGCAAGCAAAAGCTAGTAATATATACGAGAATGGAAGTAATTAAATGTTTGCAATGTTTGTAAATATTTACTCCGAACTTATTTGCAATTGAATTATTTGCTCAGCATATTTACCTGTGCTTTTGGCGGTAACCAAAAAACAAATAAATTGCAACCTACAACACGTGGTTAGCAAATAGTACCTACTCGTAAGTACCTATTAATTTAAGTTATGTCACCAACAGTTATAACCACCCAAAAAAAAGGTACACCTAAATGTTTTTGTTCGAAGCATAGTGCTTTTCCCGCCACAGACAAAATATTTCTAATAGTACACAATTTATAAAGAAAAAATTTCAAATTCGGTTTAGATTTGACAAAGCTATGGAGCAAAATCAACAAAAACTTTCATCCCCTATCCCGGATAAATCTTATTTTTTAACAGGATAAAAAGTATTCTATATGTTGACTCGAAGTATCAGCTACCACTATACCAAATTTCATACAAATCTGTTCAGTAGTTTTCGCGTGATGCACGCACAGACATACAGACAGACAAAAAATTCAAAAATATTTGTTTTGGGCTCATAAAATTTTCAAAATATATCCAATCTAATCTAATCTAATAAATATATAAAAGGCAAAGGTGACTGACTGACTGACTGACTGACTGACTGACTGATCTATCAACGCACAGCTCAAACCACTGGACGGATCAGGCTGAAATTTTGCATGTAGATAGCAATTATAACATAGGTGTCCGCTAAGAAAGGATTTTTGAAAATTCAACCCCTAAAGGGATAAAATAGGGGTTTGAAAAATCAAACCTAACGTGAGCGAAGCCGCGGGAAAAAGCTAGTTTAATATATGTACAGAATTCGTCCCGTTACAGTTTTATTATAAGTATAGATTCAGATAAAATAATTAAAAGCTTCCAAATTGATCAAACTCCATCAGTAGCTTGACTTGATTGCTAAAATACCTATAGAGGGGTGATTTTAATAGCAATTCAAAAATCAACTCCCTCAATTTCACATACATGCGTGTAATTTACATGGCCCATTATTCGCTTGGAACGTAGCCCATGTTTTATGTAATTTGGTCGTTGACTTGGAAAATTAACTTTTTTCCTCTAAATTTTTTTTTCTAAGCGGGTGATTTTAAATACCATATAGATCGATTCGGATAGAAGAATGTCCCGACAAACTTGGAGCACCTCATTTGTCCATATTAGTATGTGCAAGCATACTGTACTGTATGCAGGTATATGATTGTCTATAAATGATTTTTTTTTAAAAACATTATCCAAGTTGACTAATACCCTCCTGTCCCCTCCAAATAAGCGGAAAGCTTGTTCTAGAAATGGGTACGACAATAGTGCAACGCTTGGGATTCGAACCTGCGACCTTTCAGTTTTCAGTCTGCGGAAAGCACTCGGCAGACTTAATCTGACATTCTGTGTTGAACACTTCATAATCAAAATCCAGCTTTCTGGGGATTATTCCCAAGCATAAAGCTAATGTCACTGGCCACTGTGTACTGGCTATCCAGACCAACGTTATGAGATTGCCTCGCCAACAACGAACTAATTTTAGTTACATTTATGCGTTCCCGAAAACTGGAGCCGCAAAATTGGTACAATTACTCGTAAATTAGCGTATCATGACGTACTATGCCATCGACTGGGATTAGTAATAAACTACCCAAGTAGCACACGAAGGCTGCTTAGCAGCTGAATAACGAATTCCCGTCACGCTTAAAGCTGTATAAAAAAGCTGCATAAGGGCTGTATACGGCCGTATACAGCTCTTATACCTCTTAAATGGGCACAAATTATACAGCCTTAAGTTGAGTAAAAGATTACAAGTTACTCTTTATTCAGCAAATATGTCACGTGACGTAAAAGTGAAGTAGCAAACCATAGATAATACAAATCTAGCAAATTAATATACTTCGTGGAGTGAATTGAATTTGATTGAATACGTGTGGTTATATATTCAAAGTTAAGTGCATTGTTTTCATATTTATAAAAGAAAAATGATTGGGAATGTAATTTTACTGACATTATATATATATATTACCTAAGAAAATTTTAGTGCGCCACGAAAATATTCGGTTTTTAATTAGTTTCGTGATATAAATAAGCCGTGATGAAAACTTGAATAAACAATTTTTAGTGCTTTGAAAAGAATTATAAGATAAAAAGTTGTTATTATGATATCGAGAAGTAAAAACTAATGCAATCCATTCCTAATTCATACACAAAACATCATAAAAGTTGAAAAATGAATCAGTATATTTATATAGGTTATGAGGTTATACAATAAAATGGTGGATTCATGTTAAGCTGTAATGTGGGTCACATATCATCCATTATATAGCTATTAACTTTATAATAGTTCACACGTGCCCCCTTAATAAGTCAGTGTAATAAGAGTTCACAAATATCTCTTATACAGCATTTGGCGTAATTTTATCCACTAAACAGCCCTTATTCAGCCTAAGCTGTTTAAATATCACTGACAGCTATTATGCAGCTGTAGGATCACCAGTGTACTCTTAAAAGAGTCTTAATACGCATAGAGTTTCAAATAGGTCTAAAAGTGAGTATTTATACAGCTATCTGTGCTACTTGGGTAGGAATAATATAGCCAAATTGATATAACGAAATCTCTATTGGAAGATAATAAACATACAAAATACTCACAGCAAAGCTCAGGGTCACTCAGCGGGCGTTGGAGAGAGCTATGCTCGAAGTATCCCTGCGAGATCGATCAGAAATGTAGAGTATCCGTAGGAGAAACAAAGTCACCGACATAGTTCAGCGAGTCGCGAAACTGAAGTGGAAAATATGGGCGGGACATATAGTTCGAAGAGCTGATTGTCGTTAGGGTCTCAAGCTGCTGGAGTGGCGACCCCGCACCGGGAAGCGCAGTGTTACAGACCCCCTAGGTGAAGAGATGACACGAAACGAGTCACAAAGACTAAGTAGGTACATAGTTTTAATTAGGTCTATTTCAGTACAAAGCACCTGTCTGGAACGATTCTCGGAAGCTGCGTTCTTTTACGTCATCACCAGCCCTGACCCATTTCGAGAGGTTATTTTAGGCGCATTAAGTATTGTTCGGCTTAAATCAGCGGTTGGATTTGATTTCCTTGAGTTGTATGGGGTTATTCAAGGTTTATGGAGCAAGAGGGATTGGGTTACTTTAAAACCGTTTTTAGAGCAGTATTAGCTTAGTGGTGCGGTAGTCTCCTATTGGAGGGGTGCGGTGTTCGATCTCGGGCACGCACTTCTGATTTTTCGGAGTTATGTGCGTTTAAGCAAATAAATATAACGTGTTTCAACGGTGAAGAAAAACATCGTGAGGAAATCCGCACGCTCGAGAGTTCTTCATAAAGTTCTCAAAGGTGTGAGAAGTCTGAATCTTAGGCATTTTTATCACGGAATAATATAAACGTAAAAATTCTTTTTACAAAACCGACTTCAAACGCCACTACAAAGTATATCAATTGTCCCTATAAAATTTGGAGTGTTCCCTCGATTTCTCCAGGATCCCATCATCAGATCCTAACCTGACGACAATGGACCACCTAGCAAGTATACCCTTTATAAAAAAAAAGAATTTTCCAAATCGATCTAGGTGTTTTCGAGTAATCGGGGAACACACATAAAAAATTAAAAAAAAAAATTAAAAAAAAATCCGACGAAATGAGAACAAAGGGTTTCCAAGGGAATTTTAAAAACCAAACTCCACGCAGATGAAGTCACGCGCAATAAAATAAATATTCGTTAATTTATAACATAATACACACAATTATACATGCTTTGAGATTTCTGTATAAATAACGTTCTTAAAAGTAGGTTGATGAGTTGAGATGACTATTGTCATTAACCCAGTTACACAAACATCAACCACAATCACACAGACGTGTATATTAAATGTGTTTGTACGTCTCTACGCTCGAAGCCCTGCAACAGCGAACATTGAGCAATAAATCTCTCTTTATAGTGCCTATAAATCATATAGCGTCGGCGAATGTATGGCTTTTGCTTATAACTTTATTACCGCCATATTTCTGTGCCGCAAACGATATTATTGTAAAGCTGATGTTTTTTAGGGATCTTGTATCAATCAAATTGTGTTATTCTTCGCCTCTTCCCACGCGTGGAGGTAGATTTATGAAGAGAGAGATGAACCGTTGATGGCTTCCTCATGATGAAATGATGATGATGTATCAGAATATATAAAATATGGTTGAGCGAAGCAATGGCTGGATCATGCGTCATGCTCGTGAACGGGTGCCGCCAACGGGAATGGGTCTGCTTTGTGTCTACCCATGTTAACATGTGTTAGGTTGTGGTAGGTGTGCATTTTTGAAACTTCTGTGTGGAAACATTGTGTGCATAGCCTAGTTTTGTTAACAATTGTAAAAAAAAAAAATTTTAAAAGAGCAACTGCTGAGTTTCTTGCCGGCTCTTCTCAGCAGAATCTGCATTCCGAACCGGTGGTAGATTTATGACGTGTCATAAGAGCTACAAGTTGGCCTACATGAAATAAATAAATTTTGATTTTGATTTTGATTTGATTTTGAATCGGGCATTAACTACTCGCAAGTTACTACTTGCGAGTAGTTAGAAAGGTATAATCCGCCAACAGAAAAAAATCTGTATGGTCAAACGTGCAGTTACAAGCTAAGCATCGCTTACCTCCCCAACCAAGCAAGAAAACAAAGTTCCCAAGGAAGCAATGCCACCACCATTCACATGCACCATCACAAAAGACTTATACTACTCTCGACACACGTTTCGCCCCGACACCGGAGCATCCTCAGGAGATATCGACTTTACAATGCTGTATTGTTGTACGGATGAGGGGGTCCCAGACTAGGGTAAAGCCATCGGTCGTGACCTATCTCCGTTTGTGTCGGATCCCGTCCCATTGGACAGTAAGAGGGAGGGAATAGAGTGCACCTGTGTTTGCGCACAAACTTGTGCACTATAATACCTCCCACGCAGACGGTTAACTTATGGAGAGAGGAATCGGTTGGGAGGACATTATTTATTCAAAATTCAAAATTCAAAATTTATTTATTTTTCATGTAGGCTAACTTGTAGCTCTTATGACACGTCATAAATTTACCACCGGTTCGGAATGCAGATTCTGCTGAGAAGAGCCGGTAAGAAACTCAGCAGTTGCTCTTTTCAAAAAAAAAAAAAAAATTTTTACAATTCGTAACAAAACTATGCTATGTATACAGTGTTTCCACAATGAAGTTTCAAAAATGCAAAACAATCCAATACAGGCAGTAGGTAGTAGGCAGGCAAAAGCAGACCCATTCCCGTTGGTGGCACCCGTTCACGAGCATGACGCATGATCCAGCCATTGCTTCGCTCAACCATTATTATTTATTATTACTATTTTCATGGAAAGTATAAAATTATTTATGGTATACGTAGTTATTTTTGACACATGCATAACTGCTGCAATTAGTTAACCCAAATAATAAATATTTTGGACGCAGTTTAAAAAATAAAATACGAAAGTGAATAATTTTTATTTCGTTCAAAACCAACGGGTCTTAACACATGGGACGTTTTTGCATTAAATGAAAATTAAGCTGTAACCCTAATGTGCACTACTGAAATATAGTCTTTTACTTTGCCGGTTACATTTGCTTTGAAATTTTGAAGCTGGAATTTTCACGCTAACATGATGAAAATACTGGAAAAGGATGGGTTAATCTTTAGAAGTAATTTTAAATGTTAAATGTATTTTAGACTGGAACTTCAACCAACTTAACCAATTAGTCAATTCTACGCCAAATGTATTTAAAATAGAATCAGAGTAGAAAAGTTTTTTATTGAAATAAACTTCTACAAATTGCTTTTGAATCTACTATTGGTTCGGAATGCCGTTCTGACGGAGAACGAATGAGCTCGGCGGTTGCTCTTAAAAAATTATAACAATATTATGACAGTTTACCATTTTACAATGGAAAATTTAACATAATATTGTAAGAATAACATTTGTAAAAATAGAAACAAATAAGTTATAAACTGTTTAACTGCGACTGTATCTCTCTCTAAAACGAAATTTCGAATGCAGAGTGTATACAGCTACTGAATCGTGACGTCCGTCACATTGCAATAGCGCTCTCTTTTTCTAACAGGAAACTTAAAAGCTCTATCATTTCGAGACTAGTTAAGATATTAAGAAAAGAAAGATGGCATTGTGTTATAATATTAAAAAAAATATCAAATACCTGATTGCTAGAGTCAAATAAAAAAAAAGTTTGTTTTGAAAAAAGTATTTCTTTCTTAATAAAAAAAATGGTCAGAAATCTTGTAGACTTAGGGAACATTAAAAATACCTTCAACATTTAAAAAGTCTTTCCCAGTATCGTCATGTAGGAATTTAATAACGCCTTTGGAAAGGAAAAAATGTAAAAGTTTCCTAACATAGGTGGAATCCCTTTAAATCATATGAGAAAAGTTTATTGCTCTTTTGTGGCAAGCAAAGATATTTTTCATATATACTTTCCATTTTTAAAAGCGATCGCATATTTTACTAACATATACACTATTCTTAACAAAGATATTATTTTTTACTTTTATAATGTAGATCATACTTTCTCGTGCTACGTACTTTCTCACCTGTTTAATAGTCGCTAACGCTTAGAAGCGTAGATAGATAGATAGAAAATAGAAAATTCTTTATTGCTATATATATAACATGAAGTTAATTAATGAACACAGGTGCGCAAAGGCGGTCTTAAAGCGTTGCGTTAATAGTCTGTAGTTAATAGTCTCGAAAGCATTAAAAATTAAATAATTTCGTTTTTTTATAATTTTTTTATCTAATTTTAGTATTTCTTGTTCAAGTACAGGATATAACTGAATTTACAAACAAGTTTCAGGTTCTAATAAGCAGTAGTTTTTGAAATATGGCTCAAATTAAATCTCCACATTAAAAGCCCCCCATTTCGTCAATTTTAAGGGAAAAATTAAAAAAATATATATATTTGTACTCTATTCAAAGTCGTCTTTAAAAAGATATATCGCAAGTTTATGCGATGCAACAAAACAAAATTTACTTCACACACGCTTCTATGAGAGCCCGCCTGAAATAAAGCTTTTTATATTTTTTTATGCAATATTCGGCTGAAAGCCATCAGTTTACATATTATATTTTAATTTGAAGTTATTACGTTCAGTAATTCAGAAGTTATAAGGCTCTGACAGACGGACGGACAAGTGCAAAACTCAAGTAGACTCAGAGACCTCGCTTCGCTCAGTCAATTAAAGAGGGCTACTAAAAACGTGTTTTTACGGCGTTGTTTGGTACGGAATCTATTCGTATGCGAGTCCGACTCGCATTTGACCGGTTATGTATTTTAATATTTGAACGAGCGAAGCGAGTTCTCTGAGTCAACTAGGGCGCTTGCCTACTAGACAGAGAAGTGTGTCCGTATAAATGTCTGTCAGAGCCCTATAACTTCTGAATTACTGAATATTAGAACGTGAAACTTGGTTGAAAATTCAGTTATATCCTGTACTTGAACAACAAATACTAAAATTAGATAAATGTTATAAAGAAACGAAATTATTTAATTTTAATGCGCCATCTATTAGCATTATTGTGAAGCTAAATCGCTGTGTCAGTAAAACAGTTTTATGTCAACTATTATTTTTTTTATTGCGTCTAATGTTAAAAGTTAATTATTACAATATATAATTAAAACTTTTGGGAATTATGGGATATCGCGAGGTCTCAGTTCGGGGCGAACCACTAGTTATATTAAAAGAACTAAATATTTACCACGAGAAATAAAAGAGGCACAGACAAAATGTTCAGTAATACGTCAGATTCAGTAAGGACTGATTTCCCCGGGGCCCTGTATGAGCTATCGCTTGTGATAAATTATTTGTTAGCCTCTTATTATATTGTGAGTCCGATCGAATCAGGACCCGATCTCCTTTGATAAGCTTTGATTGGATCCGAAGTGGCTTTTTAACCGACTTCCAAAAAGGAGGAGGTTCTCAATTCATCAGAATCTTTTTTTTTTTTATGTATGCTCCCCGATTACTCGAAGACGTCTGAACCGATTTGGAAAATTCTTTTTCTGTTTGAAAGAGTATACTTCCAAGGTGGTCCCATTGTCATTAGGTCAGGATCTGATGATGGGATCCTGGGGAAATCAAGGGAACTCTTCAGATTTTATAGGCCCAATTGATATACTTTGTAGTGGCGTTTGAAGTCGGTTTCGTAAAAAGAATTTTTACGACTATAATATTGTTATTACTGTATACACGGTGTATTTTTAATGGTTGTATTCCCGAAGCGAAACGATTAGCCCTCAGTAGTACTATCGAAACAAAGAGTTAAAATAAAAAAGTATTTGTTTTGAAATAATTAAAAAAATAATCAACAACTTGAAAGTGTGAGAAACAATAGTAATGGACACGTACGTACGTAATTGTGTTTCAGTCTTCAGTACTTTAGATGTAGTCAATCAGCTGATCATAGACTAAGGCTTAAAGACCACGCGGCCGCGCTACACGACCTCGCGCGCTACTGCGAAGTACCGATTACTATTGGTTCATTGCTGTTTCGAGTTTTGTTTCTCTCGATTGTAAAATTGCCCTTTTTGATTCTAATCATTTTTTAAATTTAAAAATCGATTATAATACCATGATCAAATCATTTCGCTTCAGGAATACAACCACCAAAGTTCCACCGTGTATATTTCTGGGTGATCTGATACTGCGGACGAGTCTATAACCACAATAGCCGTTCAAATGCGAGTCGGACTAGCATACAAACGGTTCCGTACTGTCAAACACCGAAAATTATATACATTTTTCAACCGCCAGTCACGTGGTGCCAAAGAAAAACTAGGCGATATAAAGGTTATTGATAAACGCTTAAGCTGAATGCAGGTTAATGTCTCCCGTAAAATCGGAACGCTGCCTTTTTGCCTACCTTGCTCCATTAGTTGGGAAGTTTCAACCCCACGTCACACACACACTAATGGCTTAAACATATTGCGGGTAGTTTGATATCGATTTAAATAGTGGCACCATTTTTGGTTGCACCCGCTGAAGTTAATCGATTTTTCATTTACCATACAGCTTTTGATGACTTTTCTAAACTTTTTCAACTTACTAGATACTACTATACTACTTTTAATACTAGAGTATAATCCTTACTAATAAAACTAGCTTTTGCCCACGGCTTCGCTCACATTAAATTCGATTTTTCAAACCCCTATTTTACCCCCTTAGGGATTTAATTTTCAAAAATTCTTTCTTAGTTATCTGTATGCCAAATTTCAGCCCGATCCGTTCAGTGGTTGGAGCTGTGCATTGATAGATCAGTCAGTTAGTCAGTTACCTTTTCTTTTTATATATTTAGATTATGCGAAAGTGTGTTTGTTTCTTGGTTTGTCCTTCAATCACGCAGCAACGGAGCAACGCATCAACGTGATTATAGTTAATAAGCAAGCAAGAGTAGCAAGAGTATAGTTGAGGACTTGGAGAGTGATATCTAGGCTTTTTTTTACTATAGGTATGAAGGGGTATGTGGGTATGGCACTATACTTATATCCTTAATCGGTTTCTAGACGCCAACGTGCCGGAACGCTAAATTGCTTGGTGGCACGATGACAATAGTGTGGTAACTAGCCACGGACAAAGCCTCCCACCGGACCAGACCAAAAACAATTTAGAAATTATAACTACCCACTCCCGGGATCGAACCCGAGACCTCCCAGTTATAAGACCACAGCGCTCACCACTGCGCCAGGGAGGACTTTGTACAAAGTCGGTTTACAAAACCAGTAATCAACGTTGCCTACAATGTAATCATCGTGATTTATTGTGTAAGGATTCCGAAGCCGACGAACGGGCCGATTGCGGAGAAAAAATCCAATAATGCCTATATACCAACCTTACAGCGATCGTGCATTTTGGATAAAATGTCACGATGTTGGTAAACACTTTGATAATTTTTTTTTTTTTTACTTTATTTGACAAACCAACAATATTCATGCACAAATGTAAAAATATCAAAAAAGAGACTTACAACTAAAAGACACATAGCAAAAATATCAATAACTGGCATGTACAAAAGAATATAAGATAGAGAAAGCTACGTGGCATCTCTCGTTTCAGAAAAACTGGAACCATCTATCTATATATACTTATAATAATTCTGTACATTAAATATATTTTGAAAATTTTAATCGTAAGATGCTTTATTATCGGTACTGAGCCCAAAACAATTTTTTTTTTTAATTTTTTGTCTGTCTGTCACCCAAAAACTACTGAACGGATTTGCATGAAATTTGGTATAGTGGTAGCTAATACTCCGGATCAATATATAAAATACTTTTTATCCTGATAAGCAATAAGGTTTATCTGGGATAGGGGATGAAATTTTTGTTGATTTGGCTCGATAACTTCGTCAAATCTAAACCGAATTTGATAATTCTTTCTTTATTATAAATTATATACTATTAGCAATATTTTGTCCAATTTTGGTGAAGATCTACTAAATATTATCTGAGATAGAGGAATTTCTTCTCGCGGATAGTAGCAAGTCACTCTAAACTTTTTCCACGCGGACGAAGTCGCAGGAATCAGCTAGTTATTTAAATAAGAAGAAATAATAAAAAAAATTGGCTACGCATAAATCCCTTTAGATATTTTTAGAATCTCCTACAACGAAAAGAAGTATTTTCATCCGAGCGTATTCGCAAGTGTTCCTGAACAACGTGATTCAATATAATTATAAAGGTAAAGGAAATAAAGATAAAGATTGAATGAAAAGATACATACGAAAAGTTCACGATTGACCCTTCAATATTTTTCTTTTGAAACTTTTCGATAGATTTAATGAGGCCTGTATAATACTGCCGTCCGTTTAACAAAAGACCGGAAAGTGAAAAAAAATAACGTATCATATCCTTTCCAAGTTAGTAACTTTTAAGCGACTTGAAAAACGGTCGACGCTTATTTTTCTATTTTTGGCGATGTTACTCCACAATTCCTTCTCCACTCTCCCTTCGACAATGTTCCCACTTAATTACAATATGGGGTTATTCAAGGCGCGGACCAATAAATTCCTGAAAAGCCGGCAACGCATTGGTGGTGCCTCTGGTACTACAAGTGTTCATGGGTGGCGGTAATCACTTTACATCAGGTGACCCGCCAGCTCGTTTACCCGCGATTGACAATTTTATAATTTGTTTCGATTTCAACACAAACTTTCGGCTTTTTTGGAGGGGAGAGAGAAAAAAGTATGTTATTGTTATTGTGCACTATCCGACTAGATATTTTTACGATTTTGCCTCTTCCATATCCATTCATAATGTGACGTACAAAAAACGTACAAAAAATCTGTAAGCGCTAGGCCGATTACACGAGCCACTTACTTAAAAAGCCGATATTCTGCTAAAAGGCAAGTCCGAAAATGCGAATTTTTATTCAAAACTGCATTTTTTTTAATTGATGTACTCTTGAAAATAGGATGGCTGTAGTCTCTTACTAAATAAACACAGCTAATACATGGTATACATACAGATAATATGTCAAAATCAACCGCCAAGTTTCTTGCTGATTCTTCTCGGTTAAAAACCTTAAAATTAGCAACTTTATGGTTGAAACGGTATTTGAAACCAACAGTGATAGATTCACTTGGCGATTTATGCAAGTGATATTTAATTGCTTGAAACGCACATAACAGGTATCTATCAGCGAAATCTTCAGGTTCTTTCTCTTCTTTTCCCGTCAACAAAAAAAAAACATTTTAAATTCCTTAAAAAATTTCTTTTTCTTCTCTGTTTCCTTTTTCTTTCTCTTTTTTTCATTTTTTTCTCCTTTCATTATGACTTCACCCTGCATTCTTTCAACAACCAAATGAAAATGTTCAAAGATAACACGGATTATTATTTCTCAGTCTTTCTCTAAAAAAGCAACGCACCGATCTATGTCGATGTACCTAATGTACCGGGTCGATGTAATTTGCATGGATATTGTTGACGACTTAGAGAGAGAGTTTCCCGCGGTTTTAAAACTTGACCTCAGGCAGATGAAGTCACGGGCAGAGGGCTAGTAATTTCATATTTTTATATTTCACTTCCACGCTTGATAGGTTGGGTTTAAAAATAATTTTAAGTGAGTGGATTCGTTATGCTACGCTCTGGCGCTTCGGAAAATTGTTTTTTTTTATTCGCTGAAAAATGCTTTTCAGATCACGATTTCGGTTGATTCGTTGGCCCGGATGGGAGGATTAAGCTCTTTTTTTTTCAATCGAAAATCAGAGAATGTGTACCTATTTCTGTTCCCGCTATAGTAACAAATAATAAAAATAAACATTAAATAAAAATTAAAGGGGGCTCCCTTACTAGAAACGTGTTTTTTTCAGCGTTTTTTGGTACGGAACCCTTCGTATGCGAGTTCAACTCGCATTGATCGCAGATATTATGTCTCAAACTCGATTCAAAAAGCTTTATTGTCTTCGCTCATAATTATAAGTTAACTAGCTTTTGCTCGCGGCTTTGCTCACGTTAAGTTCGATTTTTCAAACCCCTATTTTACCCCCTTAGGGGTTGAATTTTCACAAATCCTTCCTTAGTGTGCGCCTACGTCATGAAAGGAACCAACTGTAAAAATTTCAAGTTTCTAACTTCAGTAGTTTAGGCTGTGCGTTGATATCTCAGTCAGTCAGTCGGTCAGTCAGTCAGGACTTTGAATTTTATATATATAGATAATAAAAACTCAAAATATCTCTGAATTTGCAATAAAACAACCAATTAAAAAATATATATATGTACTTTTGAATTCAATAGCGATTCTTTGTATCTAGTCTGAGTACCTAATTAATTTTCATTCTGGATAGCATCTCTATTGTTCTGATGCGCAACAATATACGATATCAAGAAAAAAGATATTCGACCCTTAGATTAGTAGTTTACAATAGTTACTAAATTAATTGTTAGTAAAAATCAGTTCTTCTAACGAATTTACCTTTTTATCCAAGTGAATTCAGAAATGCTTTCTTAAGATTAATTAAATTCCAATTAGAGCAACAAAAGCCGACATCCTTACTAATGCTTATTAATATTATAAATGCGGAAGTGTGTTTGTTTGTTGGTTTATTGGTTGATTCGTCCTTCAATCACGCAGCAACGGTGTAACAGATCGACGTGATTTTTTGCATGGTTATAGTTGAGGACTTGGAGAGTGAAATAGGCTATTTATCTCGGAAAATCAAAGAGTTCCCGTGGCATTTTAAAAACTAAATCCACGCGGACCAAGTCGCGGGCATCAGGGCAGGATATTTTTTTTTAAAAAGAGCAACCGCCGAGTTTATTGCTGGCTCTTCTCGGCAGGAAGGGCATTCCGAACCAGCGATAGATTCACCGACGATTCAAAAGCACTTGTAAAAGTTTATTTGAATAAAAAATATTTCTATTCTATTCTATTCTATCCATTGTCCTTTGAAGTGATGTTGCAATATACATACCTAACTAACGTTGAATAAACGATTTTTTTGAAAAGGATTCGTCGATCTTTTAACCAATCAAAACACGCACCGTGGAGAGGCAGAAATTTAGTTGAAAAATCATATTCCGACCTCGATTTTCAGCAAAATGTCGGTTTGATTCAGCGAACGGATTCGATATGTGTTTGCTCTAACGCTTTCCCGATTGGTTCCTCGCCGGAAAATGTTTTTCATTCCCACTTTGAGCGGATTAATCGCCAACTAAGCAATGGACACTTCTTCCATTTTTCGGTACTTTTGAGGCATTTTTGTGACTTTGATGTCACTTGCTCGTTAAATTTTCATGAATGAATGAATATATTATATACTTTTATTGTATAACGCACATAATATTAAAATAGACACAGTGATCTTAATAAATAGTATACAATTTGGCGGCCTTATCGCTACATAGCGATCTCTTCCAGGCAACCAATGGTGTTAAAGGACATAGTTACAGCTAGAGGTAGGTGATGAAAATATGAAAAATTTCATGCCTATTTTGTTTAAATAATTTTATTATAGTTCGTTTATTTATTCGTACAGCTTTTGCTCGCGGTGTCTGCGTGGAATTAGGTTTTGAAAAATCCCCCGGGTTCCCTATTTTGAATAAAACAGCCTACTAAGGTTCTGACGACCTCCCTGGTGCAGTGGTGAGCGCTCTGGTCTTATAACTGGGAGGTCTGGGGTTCGATTCCCGGCGGGGGCAATTTGGGAATTTATAATTTCGGAATTGTATCTGGTCTCCCACCAGGGTATGCTTTGGGCGTAACTTGTTACTACCCCACCATCAAAGACGTGCCGCCAAGCGATTTAGCGTTCCGAAACGATGGCGTGTAGAAATCGATTAGGGGTATGGGTTGAATTTACACTGCCCTTCCAAGTTAGCCCGCTACCATGTTAGACTGCATAACCACTTACCATCATTGTAATAAAAAAAAGGTAGCGAGCTAACTTAGAAGAGGTATGGCAGTGTACATTCAACCCATACTCCTTATCGGTTTCTACACACCATCGTGCCGGAACGCTAAATCGCTTGGCGGCACGTCTTTGACAGTAGAGTGGTAACTAGCCACGGACAAGCCTCCCAAACATCAAACCAGAACAAAACTTATTAAACTTATGTATTATTACTTACTTGCACAGAAGGTTTTCTTTAAATACATCGAAAAATCTACAAATGCGACTCCGGAAGCTGGCAAACTAGGCCAAATTCAGTAAACTATTGAATGTAGAAATATTACTATTTCAAGCAACTTTAGCATCTTTGCTTCTTTGAATGTATCTTCTATTTTTCTTTTGACCTCATTTCAGAATTATGTCCAGGGGTTTATCCTTTTCAATGCTTTACAGAGTTTTTAATTTTATGTCACTGGATCCATAAAGTAAGAAATACTATAATACGTCCTTCCTATCCTTGGTATCTTTGTTGGTTTGTCCTTCAATCACGCAACAACGGAGCAACAGCTATCTATAAGTGAAATTACTTGTTTTTCACTACCTTACTCTTATTTATGTTTTAATTTAAGTCTAGTTTACATGTAATTTTGTTGGTTGTCCTAATAATAAATAAATAAATAAAATAAATAAATAAACAGATCGACGTGATTTTAACATTGGTATAGTAGAGCAACTGAAGAGTGACTTAAGCTACTTTATTTTGGAAATCTTAACGTCACGTGAACGAAGTCGCAATTAAAAGCTAGTTTAAATTTATAAAAAGAAAATATAACTAACTGATTGACTGACTGATCTATCAACGCATAGCTCAAATCACTGGCTGGACGAATCGGGTTGAAAAGCATACAAATACAAGTAGCTATTATGACGTAGGCATCCGCTTAGCAAGGATTTTTGAAAATTCAACCCCTAAGGTTTGAAATAAGGGTTTGAAAAGTCAATCTTAACATGAGCGGAGCCGCGGGCAAATGCTAGCTAGTATAAATATTTCGCGTAGCTACCGTAAGTAGTTATACCAATCTCTTTAAATATTTCACGAAGGCATGTTATTCGCATAGTACGTACTAATTCCATGGTAAACTTTGAACCTTTCGTTCCAAGGTATTTTGTCAAACTCGGCAAGAATTTCTGTTTTGTCATGAGGAATTTCTCAATACTTTCTTCAAACGTAAACTTTGTTCGTCAAAAACATTTTTTCAACCCAAGCCTTATAAATTGTCCTCCATAAACTTGTATCGAAAAAGTTTTGAGTCTTGCCTTTAACTCTGCAGATGGATTGTTTGGTTTGACTACACAAAAATGTATATTTAAGGCCTCTTTTTAACCGACTTCAAAAAAAGGAGGAGGTGCTCAATTCGATGCGTATATTTTTTTTGTCATTTCAATAATTTTTTTTAATTTGAAGGGACGTATCGTAAGGTTATATCGCATTTTTAAAGGTTAAGATCTGATGAAATCTTCCGAGATGGGGGACGGAACTCCTCAATGATAGCCAATCAGAGTATGTGTAGGTTTTTAACCATAAATTACATATGCTAAATTTCTATTCGGCATCTTATTATTTTTTAAAAAACGACAAAGTGGTCCTTTTAGAATTTTTTGTCGAAAAAAAAAACGGTCCGAGATACCTAAACGAGTGTGTCGTTTTTTTTTCGGAACCCTATTAAACATTATTTAACAAACTAATATCTTTACATAGATATATATTTTATTTATTTACATGTTTTCTGGTTTTAAAGCTTGTACCTACCTTACTAACTGTAACTATATTATGTAGTAAAAAAATCTGCGAACTACGGAAAAAACTGACCAACCGAAGTCAAAAGTACAAAATGTTTTTGTGTTTATGTCATTTATCATCCGGTCCTACGATACCCGAGGTAGCAGTAGAAATGGGCCCCTCTAATGAAAAGACCCTACGCATTGCAAGAAAATACATTAATAATGTTCACTTCACGTAACGTACGCTCTGACAGTCGTTATAAATGGCTCTCATTCGTAATACTTAATACTTCTTGATTTTCGAACTTCTTTCAAAGTCAAAGAATTCATTATAAGTTATAACAAAACAACTTAGGTGTTTTGTAGAGAAATATTGTAATGTAACTTTTTAACCGACTTCCAAAAAGGAGGAGGTTATCAATTCGGCCGGTATCTTTTTTTTTTTTTTTTTTTTTTTTCTATGTATGCCCGCCGATTACTCCGAGGTTTCTGAACCGATTCACGCGATTTTTTTTTTAATCGACAGAGGAAGCTCGCGAAATGGTCCCATAAAAATGTTTATCTTCAACTCCTCAAGCCTGATGCTGCAGAGGTACTTTCCCCCTAAATTATAGGGCTTTAGGAACTGTCATTTACGAATTGGTATGCTTGGCTCAAGCATATACTAGATCATAGAGCTCCAGGTCCTACTCCTCAATCCTGATGCTGCAGGGTACTGCCCACCTAAATTGTAGAGATTTGGGAACTGTTGATCATGAATTGTTATTGTATGTAATAAACATAGACTACATCATGGAGTTCTAGGTTCTAGCTCTTCAATCCTGATGCTGCAGGGTACTGCCCACATAAACTGTGAGGATTTAAGAACTTTCGCTTGCGAATTGATATCGTTAGTATTAAGCATAGTCTACATCGTGGAGCTCAAGGTCCTAGCTCTTCAATACTGATGCTGCAGGGGTACTGCCTACCTAAACTGTCAAGATTTAAGAACTGTCGCTTACGAATTGATATTGATGGTACCAAGCGTATGCTACATCATAAAGCTCAAGGTTCTAGCTCCTCAATCCTGATACTGCAGGGTTGGAGGAATTACGAACCGCCGCTTTCGAATTGATTCGATTGTTGGTATGTACCAAGCATTAACTACATCATGGAGCTCCTGGTCTTTAGAAATTGTGTATTGTTAATAAGTACTGAAGGTACCAACTATAGAATACATGAGTACCGTAGCGTTGGAGGCAGGGGAGAAAGAGTGCAGAAACAAGCTACACTAAAAAGCTTAAAATAAAAATTCTTTTCAAAAAACCGACTTCAAACGCCACTACAAAGTATAAAAATAATTTTATTTTGTACACGTTTGTTGAAGTCGGGCGGGCTTAACTAGAAACGATGAAATCGATGCGCGATGCTTATCTTATAGTGACATATAAAAGACACGCTTATTGAAATCGGGCGAGCATCGCGTATCGATTCATCGTTTCTATTTAAGCCCGCCCGACTTCAACAAACGTGTACAAAATAAAATTATTTTTATACTTTGTAGTGGCGTTTGAAGTCGGTTTTTTGAAAAGAATTTTTTACTTTTATAATGTAGATCATACTTTCTCGTGCTACGTACTTTTTCACCTGTTTAATAGTCGCTAACGCTTAGAAGCGTAGATAGATAGATAGAAAATAGAAAATTCTTTATTAATATATATATAGCTACTCATGCTGATTCACTCACTCACTCATTGATCACCTCTCCTGTAAAATTTTGTATGAAAAAAAATTTTTTCACTCACGGTTTCGTATAGAGGACAAAAATTCATTCGGAGGAAAAATATGGAGAGAGCTGATGATTGAGGATTTCGGAGACGGATGAGGAGCACCGGCCAGGGTATCGAAGATAGGTGGGGGGTGTTCAACCAAATGTCACTCGAAACCTCATCCAATTGGCAGAGAGCCGAAAAAAAACTCCAAAATGGCGGATTCAAGATGGCGGCCATACAAATTTTGTTTGTGTCTATCTCGGAGAGTATAAGAGATGGAAGAGTAGTTTCTTGGCAAAAGAAGATCAGGAGTTGAAGGTCCACTTGATGAACAGAAAAAAATTCAAAATGGCGGAATTTATTTTTTTTCCATACAAAATATATGCAAGACTTTAATACGGTTCATTTTCAAATATCTGATGGTTTCGTATAGAGGACAAAAATTAATTTGGAGGTAAAATATGGAGAGAGCTGATGGTTGAGGATTTCGGAGACGGGTGAGGAGCACGGCCAGGGTATCGAAGATAGGTGGGGAGTGCTCAAACAAAAGTCGCTACAAACCTCATTCAATTGGCAGAGAGCTGAAAAAAAAAAATCCAAAATGGCGGATTCAAGATGGCGGCCATACAAATTTCGTCGGTGTCTATCTCGGAGACTATGAAAGTTGGAAGAGTGGTTTCTTGGAAAAAGGTGATCAGGACCGGATGGTCTACTAGATGATTAGAAAAAAATTCAAGATAGCGAGCGGTATTTATTTTTTTCATACTAAATATATGAAAGGCTTTGGTACGGTTCCTTTTAAAAATTTCTGACGGTTTCGTAAAGAAGACATAAATTAATTTGAAGGAAAAATATGGAGAGAGCTGATGATTGAGGATTTCGGAGACGGGCGAGGAGCACGGTCAGGGTATTGAAGACAGGTTGAGGGTGCCCAAACAAAAATCACTAGAAACCTCATCCAGTTGGCAATGAGCAGAAAAAAAACACCAAAATGGCGGATTCAAGATGGCGGCCACACAAATTTCGTCGATGTCTATCTTAAAGAGTGTACAAGTTGGAATAGTGGTTTTGTAGTAGAAAATGATCAGGCCCTGAAAGTCTAAGAGCAGAAAAATCGCGGTCCGCTGCAGCGGGCCGCGCACCCACGCGCCCTACTAGTTGCTATATATATAACATGAAGTTAATTAATGAACACAGGTGCGCAAAGGCGGTCTTAAAGCGTTGCGTTAATAGTCTGTAGTTAATAGTCTCGAAAGCATTAAAAATTAAATAATTTCGTTTTTTTATAATATTTATCTAATTTTAGTATTTCTTGTTCAAGTACAGGATATAACTGAATTTACAAACAAGTTTCAGGTTCTAATAAACAGTAGTTTTTGAAATGTGGCTCAAATTAAATCTCCACATTAAAAGCCCCCCATTTCGTCAATTTTAAGGGAAAAATTAAAAAAATATATATTTGTACTCTATTCAAAGTCGTCTTTAAAAAGATATATCGCAAGTTTATGCGATGCAACAAAACAAAATTTACTTCACACACGCTTCTATGAGAGCCCGCCTGAAATAAAGCTTTTTATATTTTTTTATGCAATATTCGGCTGAAAGCCATCAGTTTACTTATTATATTTAAATTTGAAGTAATTACGTTCAGTTATTCAGAAGTTATAAGGCTCTGACAGACGGACGGACAAGTGCAAAACTCAAGTAGACTCAGAGACCTCGCTTCGCTCAGTCAATTAAAGAGGGATTACTAGAAACGTGTTTTTACGGCATTGTTTGGTACGGAATCCTTCGTATCGATCCGATATCGAATCGATTCCGACTCGCATTTGACCAGTTATGTATTTTAATATTTATACTAGTGGTTCGCCCCGAACTGAGACCTCGCGATATCCCATAATTCCCAAAAGTTTTAATTATATATTGTAATAATTAACTTTTAACATTAGACGCAATAAAAAAAATAATAGTTGACATAAAACTGTTTTACTGGCACAGCGCCATCTATTAGCATTATTGTGAAGCTATTAGCATTTAAAATTAAATAATTTCGTTTCTTTATAACATTTATCTAATTTTAGTATTTGTTGTTCAAGTACAGGATATAACTGAATATTCAATCAAGTTTCACGTTCTAATATTCTGTAATTCAGAAGTTATAGGGCTCTGACAGACATTTGGACACACACTTCTCTGTCTAGTAGGCAAGCGCCTTAGTTGACTCAGAGAACTCGCTTCGCTCGTTCAATTAAAAGAACTAAATATTTACCACGAGAAATAAAAGAGGCACAGACAAAATGTTCAGTAATACGTCAGATTCAGTAAGGACTGATTTCCCCGGGGCCCTGTATGAGCTATCGCTTGTGATAAATTATTTGTTAGCCTCTTATTATATTGTGAGTCCGATCGAATCAGGGCCCGATCTCCTTTGATAAGCTTTGATTGGATCCGAAGTGGCTTTTTAACCGACTTCCAAAAACGAGGAGGTTCTCAATTCGTCAGAATCTTTTTTTTTTTTTATGTATGCTCCCCGATTACTCGAAGACGCCTGGACTGAATTGGAAAATTCTTTTTCTGTTTGAAAGAGTATACTTCCAAGGTGGTCCCATTGTCATTAGGTCAGGATCTGATAATGGGATCCTGGAGAAATCAAGGGAACACTTCAGATTTAATAGGCACAATTGATATACTTTGTAGTGGCGTTTGAAGTCGGTTTTGTAAAAAGAACTTTTACGTTTATATTGTTATTGCTGTATACACCGTGTATTTTTCAATTCAATTCAATTCCCAATCAGTGGCTTTCAGGCGTGCCAACTGGGCACAGATTGCTTCGCCAGTGTCACGTTGATGGAGAAGGCACGAAGGAGATTGAGCGGTGTAAGATGTTGCAAAATTTTGATCAGCTATCTATAAAGAGTTGTTTATAAAATGTAATGGTTGTATTCCCGAAGCGAAACGATTAGCTCTCAATAGTACTATCGAAACATAGAGTTAAAATAAAAAAAAAAAATGTTTTTGTTTTGAAATAATTAAAAAAATAATCAACAATTTGAAAGTGTGAGAAACAATAGTAATGGACATAATACAACGTACGTAATGTGTTTCAGTCTTCAGTACTTTAGATGTAGTTAATCAGCTGATCATAGACTAAGCGCGCGCGAGGGTCAAAGACCACGCGGCCGTGCTACGCGACCTTGCGCGGTACTGCGAAGTACCTATTACTATTGGTTCATATTGCTTTTTCGAGTTTCGTTTTTCTCGATTGTAAAATTGCCCTTTTTGATTCTAATCACTTTTTAAACTTAAAAATCGATTGTAATACCATGATCAAATCATTTCGCTTCAGGAATACAACCACCAAAGTTTCACCGTGTATATTTCTGGGCGATACTGCGGACGAGTCTATAATCACAATAGCCGTTCAAATGCGAGTCGGACTAGCATACAAACGGTTCCGTAATATAAAACGCCGAAAATTATATACATTTTTCAACCAACAGTCACGTGGTGCCAAAGAAAAACTAGGCGATATAAAGGTTATTGATAAACGCTTAAGCTGAATGCAGGTTAATGTCTCCCGTAAAATCGGAACGCTGCCTTTTTGCCTACCTTGCTCCATTAGTTGGGAAGTTTCAACCCCACGTCACACACACACTAATGGCTTAAACATATTGCGGGTAGTTTGATATCGATTTAAATAGTGGCACCATTTTTGGTTGCACCCGCTGAAGTAAATCGATTTTTCATTTACCATACATCTTTTGATGACTTTTCTAAACTTTTTCAACTTACTAATACTAGAGTATAATCCTTACTAATATAAAAAACTAGCTTTTGCCCACGGCTTCGCTCACATTAAATTCGATTTTTCAAACCCCTATTTTACCCTTAGGAATGAAATTTTAAAAATTCTTTCTTAGTTATCTGTATGCCAAATTTCAGCCCGATCCGTTCAGTGGTTGGAGCTGTGCATTGATAGATCAGTCAGTTAGTCAGTTACCTTTTCCTTTTATATATTTAGATTATGCGAAAGTGTGTTTATTTCTTGGTTTGTCCTTCAATCACGCAGCAACGGAGCAACGCATCGACGTGATTATAGTTGATAAGCAAGCAAGAGTATAGCAAAAGTATAGTTGAGGACTTGGAGAGTGATATCTAGGCTTTTTTTTACTATAGGTAGGAAGGGGTATGTGGGTATGGCACTATACTTATATCCTTAATCGGTTTCTAGACGCCAACGTGCCGGAACGCTAAATCGCTTGGTGGCACGATGATAATAGTGTAGTGACTAGCCACGGACAAAGCCTCCCACCAGACCAGACCAGAGACAATTTAGAAATTACTACCCACTCCCGGGATCGAACCCGAGACCTCCCAGTTATAAGACCACAGCGCTCACCACTGCGCCAGGGAGGACTTTTGTACAAAGTCGGTTTACAAAACCAGTAATCAACGTTGCCTACAATGTAATCATCGTGATTTATTGTGTAAGGATTCCGAAGCCGACGAACGGACCGATTGCGGAGAGAAAATCCAATAATGCCTATATACCAACCTTACAGCGATCGTGCATTTTGGATAAAATGTCACAATGTTGGTAAACACTTTGATAAAACTTTTTTTTTTTACTTTATTTGGCAAACCAACAATATTCATGCACAAATGTAAAAATATCAAAAAAAAAAAAGAGTTAGCACTAAAAGACACATAACAAAAATATCAATAACTGCCATGTACAAAAGAATATAAGATAGAGAAAGCTTCGTGGCATCTCTCGTTTCAGAAAAACTGTAACCATCTATCTATATATACTTATAATAAAACTGTAACGGGACGAATTCTGTACATTAAAATATATATTTTGAAAATTCTAATCGATACTGAGCCCAAAACAATTTTTTTTTTGAATTTTTTGTCTGTCTGTCACGCAAAAACTACTGAACGGATTTGCATGTAATTTGATATAGTGGTAGCTGATACTCCGGGTCAATATATAAGATGCTTTTTATCCTGATAAACAATAAGGTTTATCCCGGATAGGGGATGAAATTTTTGTTGATTTTGCTCCATAACTTCGTCAAATCTAAACCAAATTTGATAATTCTTTCTTTATCATAAATTATGTACTATTAACAATATTTTATCCAATTTTGGTGAAGATCTACTAAATATTATCTGAGATAGAGGAATTACTTCTCGCGGTCACTCTAAACTTTTTCCACGCGGACGAATTCGCAGGAATCAGCTAGTTATTTAAATAAGAAGAAATAATAAAAAAAATTGCTAACGCATAAATCCCTTTAGATATTTTTAGAATCTCCTACAACGAAAAAAAGGTTTTTTATCCGAGCGTATTCGCAAGTGTTCCTGAACAACATGATTCAATATAATTATAAAGGTAAAGGGAATAAAGATAAAGATTGAATGAAAAGATACATACGAAAAGTTCACGATTGACCCTTCAATATTTTTCTTTTGAAACTTTTCGATAGATTTAATGAGGCCTGTATAATACTGCCGTCTGTTTAACAAAAGACGGGAATGTGCAAAAAATAACCTATCACATCCTTTCCAAGTTAGTAACTTTTAACCGACTTGAAAAACGGTCGACGCTTATTTTTCTATTTTTGGCGATGTTACTTCACAATTCCTTCTCCACTCTCCCTCCGACAGTGTTCCCACTTAATTACAATATGGGGTTATTCAAGGCGCGGACCAATAAATTCCTGAAAAGCCGGCAACGCATCGGTGGTGCCTCTGGTACTACAAGTGTTCATGGGTGGCGGTAATCACTTTACATCAGGTGACCCGCCAGCTCGTTTGCCCGCAATTCATATAAAGAATAAAAAATAAATAAATAAAATCAATTAACAATTTTATAATTTTTTCGATTTCATGCAAGTAATTACTATACGTACTTCTTAGTATATCAACATTCATTCCACTCCACTCATAACACAAGCTTTCTGCTTTTTTGGAGAGGAGAGAGAAAAAAAGTATGTTATTGTTATTGTGCACTATCCGACTAGATATTTTTACGATTTTGCCTCTTCCATATCCATTCATAATGTGACGTACAAAAAACGTACAAAAAATCTGAAAGCGCTAGGCCGATTACACGAGCCACTTAGTTAAAAAGCCGATATTCTGCTAAAAGTCAAGCCCGAAAATGCGAATTTTTATTCAAAACTGCATTTTTTTTAATTGATGGACTCTTGAAAATAGGATGGATGTAGTCTCTAACTAAATAAACACAGCTAATACATGGTATACATACAGATAATATGTCAAAATCAACCGCCAAGTTTCTTGCTGATTCTTCTCGGTTAAAAACCATAAAATTAGCAACTTTATGGTTGAAACGGTATTTGGAACCAACAGTGATAGATTCATTTTACGATTTATGCAAGTGATATTTAATTGCTTGAAACGCACATAACAGGTACCTATCTATCAGCGAAATCTTCAGGTTCTTTCTCTTCTTTTCCCGTCAACAAAAAAAAAAACATTTTAAATTCCTTAAAAAATTTCTTTTTCTTCTCTGCTTCCTTCTTTTTTCTCTTTTTTTCATTTTTTTCTCCTTTCATTATGACTTCACCCTGCATTCTTTCAACAACCAAATGAAAATGTTCAAAGGTAACACGGATTATTATTTCTCAGTCTTTCTCTAAAAAAGCAACGCACCGATCTATGTCGATGTACCTAATGTACCTAGCGGTTCGATGTAATTTGCATGGATATTGTTGACGACTTAGAGAGTGAGTTACCCGCGTTTTTAAAACTTAACCTCAGGCAGATGAAGTCACGGGCTGAGGGCTAGTAATTTCATATTTTTAAATTTCACTGCCACGCTTGATAGGTTGGGTTTAAAAATAATTTTAAGTGAGTGGATTCGTTATGCTACGCTCTGGCGCTTCGGAAAATTGTTTTTTTTTTATTCACTGAAAAATGCTTTTCAGATCATCATTTCGGTTGATTCGTTGGCCCGGATGGGAGGATTAAGCTCTTTTTTTTCAATCGAAAATCAGAGAATGTGTACCTATTTCTGTTCCCGCTATAGTAACAAATAATAAAACTAAACATTAATTAAAAATTAAAGGGGACTCCCTTACTAGAAACGTGTTTTTTCAGCGTTTTTTGTTACGGAACCCTTCGTATGTGAGTTCAACTCGCATTTGACCGGTTATTTAATACTCAAAGCGCATCGCAGATATCATGTCTCAAACTTGAATCAAAAAGACTTCATTGTCTTCGTTCATAATTACAAGATGGCATTCCGAACTAGTGCGTGGTAGAGCAAGAGCCCAGGATAGCCAGACCTTCGTCATTTTATAAAAGCTGAAAGTTTTTCTGTGCATGTCCCCTATACAGGTAAGAACAACCAGCGACTATGGAGTTTGGGTTGTGGTTACTTTGGCAGATAACAGATAGTAAAGGTATACAAAATAGTACCTAAAATTCGTTAAAGTATAAAGCTCAATTTTTTTATATTTTCTTCGGGATAACTTTAGAAATCTCGTCATCCATTGCCGGACACTTATGACAGTTACTTCCCCCTGCCGGACACCCCTAAACTTTAATAAATTATAATTATACTTTCGTTATAGTATAAAAGCTAAATTTTATATATGTTACTTGGGGACCTATAAAAAAATGTTACCTCAATCTAAATTTAATCAATTTAAATCTTTCTCGAAGGGAATCCCGCGGTTGAACAGTTATAACCTCGCGTTCGCACCTAGAGCGGACTTTCAATGTGTCTGGCAAGGTGTAAAAACCATAAAAACTGTCCGGCTTTTGAGGTAACATTTTTTTATAGGTCCCCAAGTAACATATATAAAATTTAGCTTTTATACTATAACGAAAGTATAATTATAATTTACTAAAGTTTAGGGGTGTCCGGCAGGGGGAAGCAACTGTTATAAGTGTCCGGCAATGGATGACGAGATTTCTAAAGTTATCCCGAAGAAAATATAAAAAAATTGAGCGTACTTTACTTTAACGAATTTTAGGTACTATTTTGTATACCTTTACTATCTGTTATCTGCCAAAGTAACCACAACCCAAACTCCATAGTCGCTGGTTGTTCTTACCTGTATAGGGGACATGCACAGAAAAACTTTCAGCTTTTATAAAATGACGAAGGTCTGGCTATCCTGGGCTCTTGGGCCATGGTAGATTCATTTGACCATCGAAAGATTTTTGTAAAAGTTTATTTGAATTAAAAAAAATCTATTCTATTCTATTCCAAGTTAAAAACTCAAGGTCTCTCTGAATTTGCAATAAAACAACCAATTAAAAAAATATAGATGTACTTTTGAATTCAATAGCGATTCTTTGTATCTAGTCTGAGTCTAGGAGGATTAAGCCCCAAAATTTTTTTTCCTCCGAGAGTCTGAGTACCTAATTAATTTTCATTCTGGATAGCATCTCTATTGTTCTGATGCGCAACAATATACGATATCAAGAAAAAAGATATCGGACCCTTAGATTAGTAGTTTACAATAGTTACTAAATTAATTGTTAGTAAAAATCAGTTCTTCTAACGAATTTACCTTTTTTTTCCAAGTGAATTCAGAAATGCTTTCTCAAGATTAATTAAATTCCAATTAGAGCAACAAAAGCCGACATCCTTACTAATGCTTATTAATATTATAAATGCGGAAGTGTGTTTGTTTGTTGGTTTATTGGTTGATTCGTCCTTCAATCACGCAGCAACGGTGTAACAGATCGACGTGATTTTTTGCATGGTTATAGTTGAGGACTTGGAGATTGAAATAGGCTACTTTTTATCCCGGAAAATCAAAGACTTCCCGTGGCATTTTAAAAACTAAATCCACGCGGACCAAGTCGCGGGCATCAGGGCAGGGCATTTTTTTTTTTAAAAGAGCAACAGCCGAGTTTATTGCTGGCTCTTCTCGGCAGGAAGGGTATTCCGAACCAGCAGTGGTAGATTCATCGACGATTCAAAAGCACTTGTAAAAGTTTATTTGAATAAAAAATATTTCTGTTCTATTCCATCCATTATCCTTTGAAGTGATGTTCCAATATACATACCTAACTAACGTTGAATAAACGATTTTTTTGAAAAGGATTCGTCGATCTTTTAACCAATCAAAACACCGTGGAGAGGCAGAAATTTAGTTGAAAAATCATATTCCGACCTCGATTTTCAGCAAAATGTCGGTTTGATTCAGCGTATGGATTCGATATGTGTTTGCTCTAACGCTTTCCCGATTGGTTCCTCGCCGGAAAATGTTTTTCATTCCCACTTTGAGCGGATTAACGCCAACTAAGCAACGGACACTTCTTCCATTTTTCGGTACTTTTGAGGCATTTTTGTGACTTTGATGTCACTTGCTCGTTAAATTTTCATGAATGAATGAATATATATACTTTTATTGTATAACGCACATAATATTAGAATAGACATCGTGATCTTAATAAATAGTAAACAATTTAGCGGCCTTATCGCTACATAGCGAGCTCTTCCAGGCAACTAATGGTGTTAAAGGACATAGTTACAGATACTAGAGGTAGGTGATGAAAATATGAAAGATTTCATGCCTATTTTATTTAAACAATTTCATTATAGTTTGTTTATTTATTCGTACAGCTTTTGCTCGCGGTGTCTGCGTGGAATTAGGTTTTGGAAAATCCCCCGGGTTCCCTTTCTTGGATAAAACAGCCTACTAAGGTTCTGGCGACCTCCCTGGTGCAGTGGTGAGCGCTGTGGTCTTATAACTGGGAGGTCTCGGGTTCGATTCCCGGTTGGGGCAATTTGAGAATTTATAGTTTCGGAATTGTATCTGGTCTCCCACCAGGGGAGGCTTTGGCCGTGACCGTGTAGAAATCGATTAGGGGTATGGGTTGAATCTACACTGCCCTTCCAAGTTAGCCCGCTACCATGTTAGACTGCATAACCACTTACCATCATTGTAATAAAAAAAAGGTAGCGAGCTAACTTAGAAGAGGTATGGCAGTGTACATTCAACCCATACCCCTTATCGGTTTCTACACACCATCGTGCCGGAACGCTAAATCGCTTGGCGGCACGTCTTTGACAGTAGGGTGGTAACTAGCCACGGCTAAGCCTCCCAAACATTAAACCAGAAGAAAACTTATTAAACTTATGTATTATTACTTACTTGCAAAGAAGGTTCTCTTTCAATACATCGAAAAATCTACAAATGCGACTCCGGAAGCCGGCAAACTGGGCCAAATTCAGTAAACTATTGAATGTAGAAATATTACTATTTCAAGTAACTTTAACATCTTTGCTTCTTTGAATGTATCTTCTATTTTTCTTTTGACCTCATTTCAGACTTATGTCCAGGGGTTTATCCTTTTCAATGCTTTACAGAGTTTTTAATTTTATGTCACTGGATCCATAAAGTAAGAAATACTATAAATACGTCCTTCCTATCCTTGGTATCTTTGATGGTTTGTCCTTCAATCACGCAACAACGGAGCAACAGCTACCTATAAGTGAAATTACTTGTTTCTCACTACCTTACTCTTATTTATGTTTTAAGTCTAGTTTACATGTAATTTTGTTGGTTGTCCTAATAATAAATAAATAAATAAAATAAATAAACAGTTCGACGTGATTTTTGCATTGGTATTGTTGAGCAACTGAAGAGTGACCTAAGCTACTTTATTTTTGAAATCTTAACTTCACGTGGACGAAGTCGCAATTAAAAGCTTGTCTAAATATATAAAAAGAAAAGGTAACTAACTAACTGACTGATTGATCTATCAACGCATAGCTCAAACCACTGGCTGGACGAATCGGGTTGAATGGCATACAAATACAAGTAATTTATTATGAAGTAGGCATCCGCTTAGCAAGGATTTTTGAAAATTCAACCCCTAAGGTTTGAAATAGGGGTTTGAAAAATTGATCTTAACATGAGCGGAGCCGCGGACAAATGCTAGCTAGTATAAATATTTCGCGTAGCTACCGTAAGTAGTTATACCAATTCTTTAAATATTTCACGAAGGCATATTATTCGCATAGTACGTACCTACTAATTCCATGGTTAACTTTGAACCTTTCGTTCCAAGGTATTTTGTCAAACTCGGCAAGAATTTCTGTTCTGTCACGAGGAATTTCTCAATACTTTCTTCAAACGTAAACTTTGTTCGTCAAAAACATTTTTTCAACCCAAGCCTTATAAATTGTCCTCCATAAACTTGTATCGAAAAAGTTTTGAGTCTTGCCTTTAACTCTGCAGATGGGTTGTTTGGTTTGTCTACACAAAAATGTATATTTAAGTCCCCTTTTTAACCGACTTCAAAAAAAGGAGGAGATCCTCAATATTATATTTTTTTTTGTCATTTCAATATTTTTTTTTAATTTGAAGGGACGTATCGTAAGGTTGGTCGCATTTTTAAAGGTTAAGATCTGATGAAATTTTCCGAGATGGAGAACGGAACTCCTCAATGATAGCCAATCGCTCGCAATCAGAGTATGTGTAGGTTTTTAACCATACATTACGTATGCTAAATTTCTATTCGGCATCTTATTATTTTTTAAAAAACGACAAAGTGATGATTTTAGAATTTTTTGTCGAAAAAAAAAACGGTCCGAGAAAAACGACTGCGTCGTTATTTTTTCGGAACCCTACTAAACATTATTTAACAAACTAATATCTTTACATAGCTATATATTTTATTTATTTACATGTTTTCTGGTTTAAAGCGTGTACCTACCTTACTAACTGTAACTATATGTAGTATAAAAATCTGCGAACTACGGAAAAAACTGACCAACCAAAGTCAAAAGTACAAAATGTTTTTGTGTTTATGTCATTTATCATCCGGTCCTACGATACCCGAGGTAGCAGTAAAAATGGGCCCCTCTAATGAAAAGACCCTACGCATTGCAAGAAAATACATTAATAATGTTCACTTCACGTAACGTACGCTCTGACAGTCGTTATAAATGGCTCTCATTCGTAATACTTAATACTTCATGATTTCCGAACTTCTTTCAAAGTCAAAGAATTCATTATAAGTTATAACAAAACAACTTAGGTGTTTTGTAGAGAAATATTGTAACGTAACTTTTGTTCTTGGGAACATTATAGCATAAGTTTCAAAGTTTTTATAAAACGGCAACTTCTATAATAAATCTTAATATAATGTAAAAGACGACTTTCATTATATTGATTCATTATATAGTTTTTACGCACGGCTTCGCTCCTGCCATCTATTTAAAAGTGATCCGAAGTAGTGATTCCTCTAGAAAATTACCAATACTGATTTTTTTTCATTTTTAGCTGTTCTTTTGGGTCCCCCATATATATTATTTAAACTGCCACTGTATCAGAGTGAACAAAACAAATTATTCGAATCGGTCAAGCCGTTTTTGCTTCGTTTTTGAGTTTTAGAAAGACTAGCGAACAGAAATTGATTTTGTTTAATTATTTTTATGTCAGTTTATGTGTTTTGTTTATATCATGTACAGTGATCGGCATCCCACTAGATTGGAATTCATATTTTTTATGTTACTTCAAGGATTAGATAGATAATCTGGCTATCTATCTATCTGTCCCATATTATCAGAATAAATAAAATCAATGACTTAAAGGTCTCCTATAAGCTCTGTGCCATCAGTCCCGTAAAAACAAATATCTAATTTTTCAACCCGGATGAAGTCGGCGCGGGCTTCTAGTGTCAAATAAAATACTAGTATTATAAATTATGATCTACTTAGTAGAGATTATGAATATAATATGTAGCTTTAAAATCGTGCAATATTTTAGTTTAAACGTAAAACAAACTAAGCTCAACCTTTCACATGAATCCGCAAGTGCATTTGTTCAGTTTAAACTTACCGAGGATAAATAGTAATATCATGCCTTTGAACTCAGACATAAAATAAAAATTAAACCACATATAAATTGCCAGCGTAAAATTGTTTCTTTATCAAAGATAAATATTATTTAGCTCAAAAAATCTCAAAGAAATAATGATTCTCGTTTCTGCGTTCGATGCAAATTAAAAAATAATAATTATTAAGATACAGTTAGGTATGTTATGTTTAATCCCACTATCATTTTCATTGGAAACTATATTAATATTTATGTTAATTGTAGATAGGGAATAACAATAATGGATTGAAAGGGCTTTGAATATTTTTGTATGGCCTACCTATTGTCTGCCATTTTGATTTATTTTCATAGTAGTCAAGACCAACAAAACGACTACAAACTTGGTATCCTGAGTTCCTACGCCCACCTTACTGCTTTATCATCAGACCCTGAGGTCTCTAAGCCAAAACTATCCATCGGAATCGAATCAATAAGTCAAACACAATACATCTGCGTGTCGATTCTCTAAAAATGATTGCATCAGTGTAACGATCGCAATGGCTGTCATCTTATCGGCTGAATTTATGGCGTTCTTTTTTTTTTTTAATATGAATAGCGGGCAAACGAGCTGGCGGGTCACCTGATGTAAAGTGATTACCGCCGCCCATGAACACTTGTAGTACCAGAGGCACTACCGATGCGTTGCCGGCATTTCAGAACTTATTGGTCCGCCCCTTGAATAACCCTATATTGTAATTAAGTGGGAACACTGTCGAAGGGAGAAGATTCCACAAGTTGGTGGTTGTAAAAAAAGATCTGGAGCAACGGATGGTCGAAGTGCTCCATGCACCCAGGTGGTTCTTGCTGCTTCAATGCATTTCAACCAATAGCGGGAGGGTCCTAGACAGTCAGAGGCAATCGACATGCTGATTACTGACACAGATAATAATGTAGACAAACCAGTCATTTATAAAACCTGTAACTTGGAGTATAAAATGGTTTTATACTCCAAGAAGTGTAACGATCGCAATGGCCTCTGATTGGCTGGTACCCTTGATGCAAGAACGCCATGACATCAGCCAATCAGAGGCCATTGCGATATTTACATTGATGCAATCATTTTTAGAGAATCGATACGCTGCCTGCTGTATCAATCGTTAAATCATTAACGTATGATTTACGTAGCACGTATTATTGATACAGTCTGTAAAGGATCAATGTGGGATAAAAAATATTTTTTGACAGCTCAATGTCGCTATTGATACAGGTAAACTATTTTTATTTTGTATGAACAAGGACAAAGTTTAAAAAAATATATACGCGACGAATTGAGAAACTCCTCCTTCTTTTCGTCTGTTAAAAAAAACTGTAACTTGACCAAGGAAAATTGGATGTATAATATAAACGTAAAAATTCTTTTTACAAAACCGACTTCAAACTCCACTACAAAGTGTAACAATTGTGCCTATAAAATTTGAAGAGTTCCCTCGATTTCTCCAGGATCACATCATCAAATACTAACCTGATGACAATGGGACCACCTGGGAAGTATACCCTTTCAAACAAAAAAGAATTTTCCAAATCAATCCAGGCGTCTTCGAGTAATCGGGGAACATACATAAAAAAAAAGATTCCGAATTGAGAACCTCCTCCTTTTTTGTAAGTCAGTTAAAAATTTTGTTAAGTTTATAGATATTTAAAACTGTTATGTACCTAGTTACTTGTAAAACTGTAGAAAAGGGGTTTCAATAAAAATTTCTGTCTGCAGAGCAACACAAATTTGTTTTTTTTTTTCACCAATTTCATACAAATGTGTCCATAAACACATTATCTAAATATATAAAAGGCAAAGGTGACTGACTGACTGACTGACTGATCTATCAACGCACAGCTGAAACCACGGGATGGATCAGGCTGAAATTTTGCATGTAGATAGCTATTATAACGTAGGTGTCCGCTAAGAAAGGATTTTTGAAAATTCAACCCCTAAAGGGATAAAATAGGGGTTGGAATAATCGAACTTAACGTGAGCAAAGCCGCAGGGTAAAGCTAGTATTAATATAAAATGTAACCTCCGTCATCCGAATCGATTTACACGTCATTCATCAAAATCGGTTTGAAAGTTTATTGTTTACGGTGAAACATTCTTAAATAGTCATACAGTCATCCACACATTACGTGGACTGCTAAAATCATAAACCTTTCTTTTGTCTATGCCGTATTCTGGCAATGCGATTGTGTAAGAGTTTTGAAATAAGATGCTCAGGCATCGGTCCTACTAGTTTTATGAACTGTAAAGATCTCTATGCTAAAGGATAAACCTTTAAGGATTCGACATGTGTTTTTTATATACTTAATCGACCTGCAAGTCTCCTCTAAGAATGTAAAGAGTAACCTCTATATTGTTAAATAATTATAAGGCTTAATTTTCTTTGTTTAATTATTATTTACTATGACATTTAAAATTATCAACTTTTGATACCGACATTTTGTTTCATATTTCATTGTATAATATTCACACACCAGTCCTGGTAAAATGTATAAGACTCGACTTTCCATATTCCATTACACACACACCTAAATGCAGGTGCATTTTGGTAAATAAATAATCTATCTATCTGTCTATCTATCTATCTCTAGCCATTCACATTCTAAAGGTTCCTTATCACTAAGTATGTCAAAACGTCACAGTGCGACAAAATGGTCGTAAGTCTGTAGACCGCCATTTTTGTTGACTGAGAGTCTTGATTGGCCGAAGATAGAGATTAAAGATAGATCATTCTTTGTTTTCCTTTAATATAGGTTTCCTTTTGAAGTAAATCCAGATAAATGAAAATAGTTAAGTACATAGTCATGCCTAAAACTTTACGATTCCTCTATCATTAATCAAGAAAATGGAAAATTCTTAGTAAAAGAAGCATCTATTATTAAGAATTTTCCAACAATTCTTATTTTTCTTCATTATTTGGGAAAAGTTGGAAAATTGAAAAAATTGATTTAAAGTAGGAAAAAAACCTGAAAAAGTTAGTTCCTACGTATTGTGAAATCGAACTTTTTCGTGATTAAGTAATTATTTCTTCCGTGTAACTTTAAGAAAAGTTTTTGAACTTAAACTATTCTACAGTGTAGTTTTGAAACTTACCATGTAAGGAACCAGCAGCGATTCCTGGTCAATCACAAACACATCACTGTTATTTTTTCTTTTTACTTTTTTAATTTTCGTACACAGCACATCACTAGCACGTCCCGGAGCGGGACACGGTACCGGGCGCCGCGACGGCCGCTGAGCTTATGGACGCCGGGACACATTCCCCCCTTCCCCTCCCTACGTCCCGCCATGGCACCCATGATAAAATATCCCGATTTTCTCGCAATGCGCAATGCATGTTGGTAACTTTTTGTTAGGCTATGGAGATAATTTCTAGGGGGAAAAATAAAAAATAATTTTGGTAAACAGAATGATAAGAAGATTTAATTAGATTACGGAATCACGTCTGTGGACACTTGGGTTCCCCCTGAAAACTGTGGCTTTGTGCTGAGTGGGGTGCCTTATTTTTCCATAGCCACTTATATTTTGAATTTTCAGATTTACTTGTAAGTAGGTAGGTACTTGGTAAGCGAATTTTTTGTAAATGTTTCGTGGAAAAATAAAAGCAATTATCTATCTATCTATCTATAAGAATGCTGGTTACAACAAGCTTATTGATTAGTTTCTGAATGAAGATGTAAACTCATTATTCCTTTACGAATAAGGGACGATTTATTTCATGTAATCGTACATATCACAGTGCCATGTTCGGGACATCGTTAACAGACTAGCTGATTCCCTCGACTTCGTCTGCATGGAAAAAATTTAGTGACTTGCTACTGTTCGCGAGACGTTACGTCCTCTTTTTTTTTGATCTTCACCAAAATTGGACAAAATATTTCTAATAGTACACAATTTATAATAAAAAATAATTATCAAATTCGGTTTAGATTTGACGAAGTTATGTAGCAAAATCAACAAAAACTTTCATCCCCTATCCCGGATAAACCTTATTGTCTATCAGGATAGAAGTATCCTATATATTGACCCGGAGTATCAGCTACCACTGTACCAAATTTCATTCAAATCCGTTCAGTGGTCCGTATAGTAGAAACTCCCTTATTTTCCGGAATAAAAGAAGCCTATGTGTTATTCCAGGCCATAATCTATCTCTGTGCCAAATTTCATCCAATTTTGTTCGTGTTGCGGCGTGATTGAGTAATAAACATCCATCCATCCATCCAAACTTTCGCATATATAATTTTAATTGGATTAATAGGATTTTAACTAAGACAAAGTCATGGATACTTGCTAGTATAGTACGTTTATCTCACGAAGTTACGGGCGCTTTACTTGTGGTTACGTCGTGTGCATGCACATTGCGTAAGTGTGCGTACCTGTCAGGAGCCTAGGTGTGAGCGGTCAGGCGCGAGCAAGCTCTCGCTCGCACTTATACAGATACGACACACACACAACAATGAGCCACGCGCCCTCGTGAATTGCAAGAACTATAACACTACGTCTTGTACCTGTAAGTATTTTTAGGTCACGGAGTCCAAAATAAAACACGTTGACGGGAACGAAAGTAGTGCGACACGATTTAGTTCTCTAAAAATAGTTGTGTCGGATCTTATGTCAAAACGTCTAGTATGAGCTAATTTTCTTTATTTAATTAGTGTATCCAAACAAGACAACAACATGGGTAGCCTAAGTATGTCATGCTCTATTAAACATTTCTGTGGTGGTGTCGTGTGGTGCGGGTTGTTACGTTCCCTCAAATATGGTTGAGCGAAGCAACGGCTGGATCATGCGTCGTGCTCGTGAACGGGTGCCACCAACGGGAATGGGTCTGCTTTGTGTCTACCCATCTTAACATGTGTTAGGTTGTGGTAGGTGTGCATTTTTGAAACTTCTTTGTGGAAACACTGTGTGTAGTTTTGTTAACCATTGTAAAATTTTTTTTTTTAAAAGAGCTTTAAAACTGCTGAGTTTCTTGCCGGCTCTTCTCAGCAGAATCTGCATTCCGAACCTGTGGTAGATTTATGACGTGTCATAAGAGCTACAAGTTGGCCTACATGAAATAAATAAATTTTGATTTTGATTTTTAAGATCCAACCATATAGATGTATTATTGTTTTGCTGATAATAACGTCACCATCACAAAGTTGACCAAGAGTACTTTTTTTCTTGGGAAACAGTGTTTCGGTAGTCGAAATGTTTGACGTTGTCGGTTTTTTTTATTCGATGACAAGATAGTTCTTGCCTGCGATCTCACCTGATGGTAAATGACGTTGTCTAGTCTAAGATGGTAGCGGGCTAATTTGGAAGGGGTATGGCAGTGTACTTTCAAATCTTAATCGGTTTCTACTAGCCGTCGTGTCGGAACGCTTATAGCGTTGCGTGTCGCTTGGCGGCACGTCTTTGATATCTAGCCACAGTCAAAGCCTCCTACCAGACAAATGTAATGTAATGTAATATTATGTATGAAGTGGTGGTACTTTTTACCTGTAATGTCGTGACGATATCGTGTCGTAAGGCGCTCCGTGGAGAAAGGTCCTCAACGTCCCAATTTCGGGAGTATTTACGCTGACATAGCGCGAATTAGAATGATTCTCACGTTTTAATTTTCCCCGTTTTTCCCCACGCTTTCCTTTTTAATTAATACTCATTATTTTTTCTGAGTACGGGCACCTAGGTTAATTGAGGTTCCTGCTGAATAAAATTACTCTAATAATGTCCTGGTGCAGACAAAAGACATCTGATAAAGACGGAAAAAGTCCTTTAAATCCTTCACTTTTTTAGTATTAAAGCAGTTTTTTTCTTATTTTGCATTGAAAACTCGAAAGTCTCCCCGGCTATTTGTCTTTACTCTTGTTATAGAGCCACAGGTGCCTACATGAAATGCATAATTTTATATTTTTAACTGACTTCCAAAGGAGAAGGTTCTCAATTCATCGGAATCTTTTTTTTATGTATGTTCCCCGATTGCTCGAAAACGCCTGAACCGATTTGGAAAATTATTTTTTTTGTTTGAAAGGGTATACTTTCCAGGTGTTTCCATGGTCATCAGGTCAGGATCTAATGATGGCATCCTGGAGAAATCGAGGGAACTCTTCAAATTTTATAGGCACAAAATGATATACTTTGTAGTGGCGTTTGAAGTCGGTTTTGTAAAAAGAATTTATGTAAGTTTATATAATTTTGTATTGAAAACTCGAAAGACTCCACCTCGCATCAGCATCGGCTATCATTTTGTCTTTCGTCCATCGCCCGCTGAGTGATCCTGAGCCTAAAAAAGAGATACTAAATATTTTGTGCTACCGAGAAAAAATTTACAAACAACTCAGCAGGTACCAATATCGACCTTAAACTTACAAAATAATATAGATACAATAATATAAAAACTCTATCTACTCAATGAAAATACTGGAACTAATTCGTCTTTCCAACTCAAGTCATGCGTCAGAGATAAAAAATCACCGGATCTTCCTTTATACGAGTATTTTAATTCAGCGGCGACATCAAACGTCTGCAAGAGATCTGGTTCGATCCGGTAACAGCCAGTAAAACTGGAACGTGCCCTATGTTTACTTTGATATTAATACAATCCCTAGGTGATATTTGATAGGTAGGCGGATTATTGCCTAAGCTATCTCACCTACATCTTTGATCTTGCTGCGACTTTGTGCTGAGTGGGATGCCGTATTTTTCCACGGCCACTTATATTTTTTGAATTTTTTAGATTTACTTACTTGATAAGCGAATTTCTGTAATTGTTTCGTGGAAATCTATTTATCTATCTTGGTTTTGTGATAAAATGTTCGGAAATTATGATGAATCGTAAATCTTGTACCTACTTAACTATTTATTTTTTAACTAGCTGATGCGCGACTTCGAATTTAGTTTTTAAAATCCCGCGGGAACTCTTTGATTTTCAAGGAATAAAATCCTTTCCTTATCCTCACTAATCCTTACTCCTTACTAATATATAAATGCGAAAGTCTGTTTGTTCGTTGGTTTGTCCTTCATTCACGCCGCAATGGAGATACGGATCGGTGTGATTTTTTGCATGGGTACCTTTTTTTTTTTTTTTAACGTTGGGAAATGCCTTTACGCATCCCGCCCATCTATGACAACAGGCGGGTATGTGGGACTCGTTGACACTGCCAAAATACCCACTATAACCCAACGGGCGTCCTCGCTTTTATAGGGAAGCCACAGGATCGCTGCTCGCATTCAACTGTGGCATTCCAGCGGTTTCGACCGATCATCCCGCCATCCTACGGAGCTCCGGGGGGATGAAGGCGCGCATATTGGCGCCTTCTTCTTTGACCTCTTCTTCTGCGGAGCGGGTGAGCGTTCGTTTGCATGGGTACCTACCTATTATTTAAGACCTGCTGAGTGGCAATGACTAATTTGTTATACTATAAAAACAAAGGGTTCCCCGAGGGATTTTGAAAACTAAACCAACGCGGAGGAAGACTTTTTTTATTCGATGACAAGGAAGTCCTTGACTGCAATCTCACCTGATGGTAAGTGACGATGCAGTCTAAGATGGTAGCGGGCTAACTTGGAAGGGGTATGGCAGTGTACATTCAACCCATATCCCTAATCGGTTTCTACACGCCATTGTGCCGGAACACTAAATCGCTTGGCGGCACGTCTTTGACGGTAGGGTGGTAACTAGCCACGGACAAAGCCTCCCACCAGACGTAAGTCTGCTATAAATTGTTGAGGAGTTGTGGTCGTTCGCAAGCATTTAGTATGTATAGAAAACATAAAATAAATATTCATCTACATCTATTCAGTAAATGTTAAAAGGCTTATGCCGAAAAATATTAGGTAGAGATTTATTCAATAGAAAGCCATCGCCATCAGGACTGGCGCTGGCGTTTTTCCAGCCGTAAATATGACTAGAAATTTAGATTCAGCCAAACGATATTTCTTTTATAGTCCGACTACGAACGCTTTATACAGAATCGAAAAATATCCAGCAATAAAAGAAGGAGAGCTTTGGTAAATATATTTAACGCTTACTTAGTGAGCTAGGACATATTTACACTATATTGTATTTAATATTTCAAAGAAACTGAAAGAGGGCAACTGATAAAATCATGTCATAAGAGAGTATATTATTATGTATTGTTAAAAGTATAATAATTTCCAGGTATAAGTATGTTTATCTCACGAAGTTATGGGCGCTTTACTTGTGTTTACGTCGTGTACATGCACATTGCGTAAGTGTGCGTGCCTGTCAGCAGCCTAGGTGGGAGCGGTCAGGCGCGAGCAAGCTCTCGCTCACACTTATACAGATACCACACACACAACCATGAGCCACGCGCCCTCGTGAATTGTAGGAACCTACCTACGGTAGATTTTATCTTTATTTAATAACAGCTAGCCTTTCTTTATTTTTATTCGAAAGCCTAAATACAAAGTTTCATGGATATAACTTGAAAAATGGCGGACTCTCACACAAACTTTCACACCCTATTTAACCCTCTTGAAGTTGAAATTTTCAAAAATTCTTTCTTAGTGGATGCTTGGGGCCTAATAGCTACCTGTATGCCAAATTTCAGCTCGATCAGTCCAGTGGTTAGAGCTGTGCGTTGATAGATCAGTCAGTCAATCACCTTTGCCTTTTATATATTAAGGAAGAGAAAGATAATAATACACATTAGCCATCTGCGCAAGAGATATTATAGTGTACAAGTCTATGCCCAAACACAGGTTCACTCTCTATTCCCTTTTTATTAGGTATTCTGTGCTACAAAGCTGACCGCCGCGCCAGGGTCAAAACCTCACCAGAGAGAAATCAAAATGCAGAGCGCACGCTGAACGCTCTCTGAAAACTGTTTAAACGCTGAAAGTTGTACAATGTAGGGCAAACGTGGTCTATCAACTAATTAATTGGCCTGGAAACTCTTCCGAGTCAGGTAGAGCCATGAAACTTGCGTTTGTTTGATATATTTTTTTAAGAATATCAGCCAAGCTAAACTTGACTTATAGTGTCTTCTCCCATCGAAATAAGCGAAAAGCTTGTGCTATGAAATAAAATGAAATATTTTATTTGCAAGAATATGGGAAACATAAGATCTTAAAAGGAAAAACTTGAAGGTGCCGCATATTCAGTCAGATGGTAACTGACATACAAAATACGAGTTACTTAAAAACTAAAGAAAGTTTATGATCTATAATATCATTACATACTAAAATTTACATATTAGACCTACGAGTATATTCAAAAAATTCATTCAGCGAAAAAATTCAAAAAAAAAAAAATCAGCGAGTGAAAAACATTGTGCGCTAGCCACTTTTTTAGTGTAATTTTAAATTTTTTGTCGGGTAATCCTGAAATGGATTGTGTACGTCTACGAGTATATTCAAAAAATTCATCCAGCGAGTGAAAAACATTTTGCGCTAGCCACTTTTTAGAGTAATTTTAAATTTTTTGTCGGGTAATTCTGAGATGGATTGTGTACGACAAATTATAGGAGAGGGTACGACAATAGTGCAACGGCTGGGGCTCTAACCTGCGACTTACCATGTTAGACCATCCTATCCCACTTCCCACTTCCTATCACACTAATATTATAAAGCCGAAAGTGTGTATGTGTAGGGTTTGTATGTTTGTTACTCCTTCATGCCACAACGAATGAACCGATTTGGCTGTTTGGAATGGAGATACCTCATACCTAGGATTATCACTTAGGCTACACGTTATCCTTGAAAATTAAAGAGTTCCCGCGGAAATCCAAAAAGCCAGGGCATCATCTAGTTTCAGTATTAAAATAAATGTTCCAGCTATATCTGCACAGTTTACCTATAAAAGGGAGAATAGACTCGTGAAATATTCAAAGCGCGGCACACCCTAATATAAATTCTTTCATTTATTCGTATCGTAAACGCCTATCCAGTTTGAATAATACAACAAAGCCCTGAGCGGAACAACACGGTAGTGATGTAGCGCCCAAAACGGGTATCGAACCCGCTGTCGTTTTACTGTTGTCTATTCCTGATTGGCACCTTGAAAAACAGATACATATTAGGTAAATGATGCTATCCCAAAGACTAATGTCATACATCCACCAACTTGTCTGTTCAGTACATATTCATATTCATTTATTGCATTCCAATATGTTTTTACAAGGATTCTTAGAACTACTTAAAGATCATATTTTTTCATTGGAACCCCGTTGGGGCAGAGCAAAAATTTGCTTAGTAGAGAGACGGGCGCCGAGTTATTCATTAAGAAAGTCATTTATTTTATAGTAGGCTTTATCTAGAAGAATTTTTTTAAGGAGTTGATAAATTGACGGGGTAGCTTAGTGAGTTTAGTATTCCTTTTTAAAACGAGAAAATAGGTACCTACTACGCAATTTAATGTTTCACTTTCTCTACTAACCCATGAAAAAAAAAATGATCTCTAAGTAGTAATAAAATCACTGTAAATACATATTGGAATGCAATTAATAAATGAATATGAATATGTATACTGTATCTATAGTTCATTCAATTTACGAGGGCACGTGGCTCATGGTTGTGTGTGTGTCGTATCCGTATAAGTGTAAGCGAGAGCTTGCTCACACCTGACCGCTCCCACCTGACAGGCACGCACATTTACGCAATGTTCATGTACACGACGTAACCACAAGTAAAGCGCCCATAACTTCGTGAGATAAACGATACCTTTGTTACTTAACTGCGGCAGCATGCGCTCTCTGTCTGTTTGCTTCGGCTGCCCTTATCGCTGGCTACTTTGCAAAATCTGTGCTACGCTCTGCTGCGTCGCCTAAGTGCCTATCTAAGCTTAGCTTTGCCTAAGCTAAGGAGCTACGACCTTACGAAAACTAACAGCAAAGATACATTGAATATCACACATAGTCTTCTCGTAAGTTGTTAACAATCTATAGAAATTATCTGCGCGTCGGAAGGGGAATTGCCGTTTCCTATTCATATGTCTAAACTTACACTAAAGTTGGCGAAGACAAAATTAATAACTAATAAATTTCCCTCACTTTGTCCGCACAAGTTTCCCCATCCACCTTCGTTCTAACTGAGAATATTATCCAACTACGAAGCTAAAATAGTATTATCCGGATAACTGCGAGTATCTTGTAAAATAACACTCCATCTTGGAACAAGGATCTTCCACGATACAATTTTAAGACTGAGTTATTGCTAGATAGTTTAAAATATATTATATTTTATTGGTGTAAAAATATAGTTAATATTATGATATTAAAATAATCAGTTTAGGTATCTCTAGTTCGCCCTATACTTTAAACGGTTCCGGAGAAGAGAAAAGTTGTATCTATATAGAAAACTAGCTGATAATCGCGACTTCGTCCGCGTCAATTTCTTTTATTATGATCGCGATTAAGAAGTTTTTAAAAGAATATATTTTACATATGGATAATTTTCCCCGTTTTCGCAACATTTTCCACTGAGCAACTCCTATTAGTCGCAGCGTGATGTTATATAGCCAAAAGCCTTCCTCGATAAATGGACTATCCAACACAAAGAGAATTTTTCAATTCGAACCAGTAGTTCCTGAGATTAGCGCGTTCAAACAAACAAACTCTTCAGCTTTATAATATTAGTGTACCTAGATATGTATGGAAGACATGTAATACTGAAAATTTCTATGAAATCTCTTGGTAGACTTGCCTTTTTATCGACTGCCGAGAAATTTTAATTTTTTTCGAGTGTATATTGTACTCGTTTGTATAATATTATAACAATGTCTATTTTTTTTGGCATGCTCGCTCGTTGAAATGGTTTGACTTTTAGCATACGCAGTGTCGTAAGAATCGTCTGAATTGTGGGTGTGACCTTGGACTTAAATTTAAATATGGCATCAGAGAAAAATTACCGAACCCATTTGACTTTTCATTTGATTTATTTTAACGGTTTTTTATTTAATAATTTGCTTGTTTAATCTATGACAAATTATCGGTGATTTCACCAGGTAAGACAGTCTAAAATAGAAGCAGCTTAGCTTGAAAGAGGTATGGCAGTTTTAATCTGTTGATAGATATATTACCAAACAACCTTGAAAACTGTGTGGACTTTTTTAGATTGTTGCATGGTAACTTATCGACTGATAGCAAATAGATTGAATATAGTAACCCGGCTTAAAACGATACTTCTAATCGGATCATAGGAGAAGTCTCAATCTCTCGCCGGCACGTATTTCCCAATGGGGTGACAAATACGGCCAAGGCGAACAATAAAATTGAAAATTATTATCTAACTGGGAATCGGACCCTGGACTTTCCACTTAAAATACCACAGTGAAATAGTGTTTTTTTTTAAATATGAATAGCGAGCAAACGAGCAGGCGGGTCACCTGATCTTAAGTGATTTCGGCCACCCATGAAAACTTGTAGTACCAGAGGCACCACCAATGCGTTTCCGACTTGAATAACCCATCTTGAAATTGAGTGGGAACACCTAGCACCAGTGGGAAGTGCTAGAGAGATCGTCAAATCTTAACCGAAAACTTAAACCAAACTTAATTGTCGTATTAATTTCTGGAGTTGCTTGATTCCAATTCTTCGTCAACGCCGCATAATATCCTGGCAAGTTTCGAACTAAGCATTAAATGGGACACGAAGTTTTAACAGGAATCAATTTGGCGCGGTCTCGTTGGTGGTCGATCGTAAAACGGAATAGGCCGAATTAATTCCAAGTTTTAACTTTGTATTAATTCACTGTGATTCGCACGTACAACTTTTGGAGTATCGCGTGTGGTAGAAACTTGAAATGAACTCCCTAAGTCATAACTAATATTATAAATGAGAATCTGTGTTTGTTTGTTGGTTTGTTTTTGTCTCGCAATCGCGTAGCAACGAAGCAATTAATCGATGTGATTTTTTGCATGGGCACTTTTAAAGGTGAGGGCTTAGAGAGTGACATAGGCTCCTTTTATCCCAGCAAAACAGAACCGCGGGATTTTAAAAACGGAACTAAGTAACGCGGATGAAGTCAAGATGAAGCATCTCTGTCTATTTACCCGTCTGTTGTTTTTTGTCTAAAATTTTGGACTGACTTAAACAAAAGTTTTTTGATTTGATAAAACATATAGAAAATACTTAAACTTATCCTACTTAATACTAACTCAACTACGAAGACATCCGACAATCACTGACAGCACGCCTTTCCGGCTAATTTTGATGTGGGGTTTGCCAGGTAACTCTGGCAAAGTCCCACATCAAACCTGTTCAAATTAAAACTTACCATCAGTGGCTTGGTCGTTCGACCTTATTGTTTTTACATCCTCCACTGTGCCAATTTTCTCATGAGGTGGGCGAACTTATAAAACTCTATTTTCTAGATTGCTATGTTGGATTTATTAGTGCCAGGAACAACCTACGTCGAAGATAAAAACCTACGCATACGAGTATCTATTAGGTATCGTAACTTAAACAAGATTTACGTGCGATCCTCTAAGATGGTGGATCAATTAGAAGTTGGGATTAGAGATTAATTGTGTTTAGACGGTTTTACGAACAACCGTAACGATGCCGCACCAAATTGATTCTTGTTAAAACTTTGCGTCCCATTTCCCTCTCGTAGTTAGGTGGAACTACCGATTCCGTGCAGTGTGAATAATGGAAAAGTTTAATTTAAATAGCAGTACTGAAATAAAGTTTAAAGCAGGAAAAATAAGTAGGGTCAGATGTCCAACAATGAAACAGTGGTACACAATAAAACACTGTGATATTTCTAAAATTCTGCGTTGCCATTTCGTGCATTATATTGCGTTAGGACACTCTCGTGAACCCCCCGCCCTAGCCCAATTTGCATCGACGCCGCGTGCGAGAAGATGTGTTTGCGGAGCACTTTTGGTTTTTTTCGACAAAAAGTAAGTATTTTTAGCATTCTTTATAGATTTTTTACTAAAGTATGGTTGAAAATTTCATAAATTTCATGATTAATTAGCATTACACACATTTCGTAGATTAATGTGCAATAAATTATATCTTAAAGTGTTACAATTTAGTGGGTAAAAAATTGAGATTAGTAAAAAAAACCTTAGGTAGTTCACAATGAAACAGTTGCACAGTAACACAATGAAACACTATTTCAATGTGTATCATTTTATTTTATTGTGTACCGTATAATTGTACATACCTAATATCATGTACTTTCCAGGCAAATTAATAATTTTTGTGGCTACAAATTCACAAATTAATCTTATTAACATTAAATTTTTTATAATACCAATAATAGTACTGGTAACCTGATTAAAGTTAATTAAAAATAAATCCTTTTGTGATTATTAACTCAAGCATTTTTTTTATTCACCTACTCCATAAATTACACAAAAGTCGAGACAATACTATTAATGTTTCATTGTTGAATTTGTGGTGTTTCATTGTGTACCACCACTGTGGACACAATGAAACATTTCCCATTTTTTAGTTTATAATTTTTTGCCGATTGATTACATATTAATTAAAAAAATTGTAAATGAAATCCGATGCCGAATAAAATTACCTACACACCTGTAAAAAATTTGACTTCTATCTGTAAAAACAAAAGGTGCATGAGACTTTGAATTTTTTGTGTTTCATTGTTGAACACATGACCCTACCTACTATAAATATAAGTAAATTTTAATTATTTTTTTAAATAGTATTAGCCGAGCTGAACTTGACTTATATTCTCCTCTCGCCTCCAAATAAACAAAAGCTTGTGCTAGGACTACGAGTGGGTACGACAATAGTGCATGGGATGGGGCTCGAACTTGCGACCTTTCAGTTTTCAGTCCCCACTTTTAACCGTTGGGCTATTGAGGCTTCTAATATATATTATTTTATCTCAAAAAAAAACTCTACTGGGTATTATTTATAACCGATTTCAAAAAAGGAAGTTATCAATTCGACACGTAATAATAAATCTATTAGGGCAAAATATTATATGATAATTATCCTTTTACGGTTTCCAAACAAGTATACAAAATTTTATAGGTGTATGTATGTATGTTTGTCTAAGCATTTCTCCGAAACTATTTATCAATAGTTTCACAACACAGGGTCAGTAAAGATTTTATCAAAATCAGTTTTCAGTTTTTTTTTTATATTGAAGTCCGTTTAACTTTTCGTAAATTATAGCTTGTTACTATGTAAATATATTAATTTTTTACATGGTGGGTATTGCTGAGAACCTAAAAAGTACATAGGTGCACTCTCTAGATCTAGATGCAGCTAATATCTATGCAAAAAAAAAAAATAAGTAAGTCGCTCTGTGTGATAGAAGTGCACATCAAAAATCAATCTCTTTAGCAATTATAAAATTATTACGATACCATGACTGTGTTCCAAAAATAAAATTTGCCTAGTATATTCAACACCCTTCTCATCTAAGGGTGTTGAATATAAAGTAAATAAAATCAGAAGTTGGTACAAATAGCAAAACGCAAACAAGGAAACTTGCGTTGTATTTTTTTGGCCAAGGTTTGGCCCTAAAGATAAGAAGGTGCCTCTCTAGTTTATGACTTACATAGTATTGTTCCGTAAAGTTATAACTATAAGCCTACGTAAGCTAAGATAAAATAAAACTTGAGTGAGCTAAGTTAGGGTAATAACGTAAAAGTAAAGTTCATAAAGTAAAAACATAAAAATAAGAGGGTAGTTTATACGCGTGTACGAAAGCTCAGTTATGTCGATTATTTATTTCGACGTCTGTTTTTCTTTCCAAGGATCATACAAAGAATACTCTATGTACTATACAAATAAATAATAAAATTGAAGTGTCTGTTTGTAATATCAAAATAACAGCTTTTTACTAAATGCATATGTAAATAACTTATAACAAAAATTAAAATTTGTTAGATACAAGATAGTCCTTGACTGCAATCTCACCTGTTGGTAAGTGACGATGGCGTCTAAGATGGTAGCGGGCTAACTTTGGAAGGGGTATGGCAGTGTAGTCATACCCGTAATTGGTTTCTACACGCCATCGTGCCGGAACGCTAAATGTTTGACGGCACGTCTTTGACGGTAGGGTAGGGTGGTAACTAGCCGCGGCCAACGCTTTCCACCAGACAAAAAATTTAATAAAAAAAATTAAAATTTTTGTCTGTCTGTTGCCGCTGATCTCGAGAACGGCTGGACCGGTTTTGACGAGACTGTCACTGCTAGATGTTGTCGAAAGTAACATAGGCTTTCGAAAAGGAGAGAGAGGAGCTGCAGCTTCCCTGTAGAGCTTATAGAACTTCGTCTATAGAACGAGGGTAGCTGTATATTTTCGTGCGAGATAAGCAGGAAAAATGCGTACTCGTTATCTCCATTGCCCTAACCAATAGAATACCTACTTGAAATATATTCTGTGAGAGGTTGTTGACATCTTGGCGTTTCACTCGAGACGTCATTAGGACCCGTCGCTTACGCCACTCCCATTCGTGTGAGAGGCAAATGATGAAAATGTATTTTGCTCTCCAAGGAACGAAAATGAAAGAAGTGTTGTTTGAATGCTAAACTCAGGTGTTTTGACCCTCGATGCAAGAAATATTGAAGGGGAAGGAAAATATTATAAATACGGAAGTGTGTTTGTTTGTTGGTTTTTCCTTCAATCACGCTTCAACAGAATTACATAGTTGTAGAACGGGAGAGTGACATAGGCTACTTTTTATCCCGGAAAATCCTTCCTTCCGCTTCCGCGGGATTAGAAAACCTTAATCCACGCGCGCGAAGTCGAGGGCATCAGCTAGTAAATAATAAATGTCGTTAGGGTCTGGGTCAAGGTGCTGGATTGGCGACCCCGTACCGGAAATAATCCTCCACCAGGTGGACCAACGACTGCAACGAGTCGCAGGGAGTCGATGAACCGATTTTGATTAACTTTTTTTTTGTTTCAAAGGTGAATTAGTCGGGAGTGTTCTTAGGTATCAAATGAAAGGGCTCGACTAGTAGAATACTACACACTATAATTATATAAATTTCAAATCCAAGATGGCCGCCACCACAAAATGGCAAATTACATTTTCGTTTTATTTCACATGTCGGGGGTGTTTTAAGTTTTCAATTTATACTTGTTTATAAATTGAACCATTCGTAAATCTACTTGCATTGCAAGTTCATTGACCAACGACAAAAAATATAGTAACAAAGGACCGTCTATGAAACTTTGCACGGACACCACCTCTTCTATTTAATTTTATATCTTTCAATTTGTAACGTACCTAAGGGTCAACTCACACCAGCGTGACTGGACGGACGCTCGAAGAAGACTACGCTGCGTGACACGGCGCCGCGAGGTGCAACGCCACGTGACACCGCGAAGTAAAACTACTCCTCCACGACGCACATTGTGTTATTTTACCTCAAAATCAGACATCCCTTTTTTATGATACAAATCGAAACTTTAAGCTTTTTTAATGCTAGAGTAGAACACCCAGAAGTTAATTCTGTTTAGAACCGGAGTTATTTTTAAATTTTTTTCTATGGTTACTCTGCCGTCCAGCAGAACACGGTAATAAAGATGCAATGTATAATTTATATTATTGAATATAAAGATTTACATGCATATAAATTGCATGCTTTCTGTTCCCACTGAAACCATTCATAAAAAACTACAAAATATAATAAAACGTAACAAACGTGAAAAAGGTCGCCGACCGCTACATTAGAGGAGTGTGAGTGCTTTTTAAATTAAAGCAAAAAAAAAAAGCTAATAAATATGGTTTAACGACACTGTTAAACCATATTATTTCGAACTATGATCCAAAAAGTGGCAATTTATAAAGAAATTACGCCATTTGATAACTAATAAACAATGTTTTTATATTTTTAAATCAAAATCTACAGTATACCGATAATTAGATGGATTGATAGAGAATTTTTTAAGTAAGATAGCATTAAAAGTCAAAATATTGCTAACAACGTTATTGCTTGAGGAGGGCAGAACTACAGTGTCGACGAAAACGCGAAATCTATCGGACCAGACACCGGCTCCGCACGTCGTGCATCACGTCTCGATGTGAGCTGACCCTAACCTTCAGACGAGATGAAAATACTTGTAAAATTGAACGAACGCTGAACAAGAGAAAGTTACTTTTGTTTTTAGGGCTTATACAAAAGTTTTCTTAATTAGCATACTCTTATTATCTCTATCATGAAAATTAGAGCTATTTTATTAAGTCAGACTCTGATTCGATTATTATTTATTAACTAGCTGATGTCCGCGACTTCGTTCGAGTGCATTTTCCGGGATAAAAAGTAGCTTATGTGTTAATCCAGGATATAACCTATCTACATTCCAAATTTCAGCCAAATCCATCCTGTAGTTTTTACGTGTAAGAGTAACAAACATCCATCCATCCATCCACACTTACAAACTTTCGCGTTTATAATATTAGTAGGATGGAACCTCTTTACTACACAATAAGGTATAGGTACTTTCAGTGAGAGCGCGAAAGGGACCTAGATACGTGTGGAAGTATGATTCGTTACGGCCCCCTCACTGAATTGAAATAAATCTATTAAAAAAATTACGTTTTCTTTTCGGACAGAGTATGTGTTAAGAGAATGTGCTTCAAGGAGAAAATCGTTTGCTTATTTGAATAAAATCCGCAACAAGCATTGAATATTTCTCACAGATATTATTATGACGACTGCCTCAGAACCTGGAAAGAATATTGATTGTAAGGAAACCATAAAAAAACCTATCTCACACCTCTGCATGTTTGCGCGAAAAGTTCGAATCCACTTGGTTTTATTATACGCAAAAACAATAAAGAGCTACACGTCTACAAGACGACTCATTTTATCCAAATGGTAATGAGCGAGATTTAGATAGATACAAGGTAGGTAGGTACGATGGTTATTAATATAATTACATTATTTTAAAAAGCATCCCCCTGCCATACTCCTTCCAAGTTAGGCCTCTACCATCTTAGTTACTTACCATCAGGTGAGATCGCAGTGAAAGAATTTTTTGTCATCGAATAAAAAGAATCCGATGAGTTTTATGTTGGTCCTTCTTGATGGGAAAAATAGACCATTTGAAAATACTTTAATAAAATTTAATGAAATATACCATTCCATTTTAATAAATTATACTGTCTTATATTCTCTGTTGAATTTACTTTCTAAACCTGTTATGAACTTAACAAGCCGTTCCTTCGTTGATGTCGTTCTCCAAAAACTTCAGATATAAGTAATTTAAATAAAAATTTGACCCAGTGGTCTGGTTCCTCGACCGAGTAACACGTTTGAAATAGCACATCCCCTCGAGAGCTGTTGTGATAGTTTTTATACCATAGTCAAAGACAACATAGAGAACAAAGGGAGATTCGCCTAAAATATGATCTTGTGAGTATTGAAAAACTTGGAATTCGAAACAACCTCTGAATATAAATTTTCCTTTTTTACCTATTGACACATGTATTTTTTTCCCAGTGTAAACTAGCAATGTAGGTCACATAATTTGGAGAGCCAATATCTACACTATGGGGTCCCAAAGTACCTACTGGGTGGAGACTTCACATAGAAAAGATCGGATCGTATGTAATAGAGAAGACTAAACAAATGTAAATTTAAAATTTAAAACACCACCGACCTGTGAAATTAAAAAAATATATAATTCGCCATTTTGTGCTGGCGGCCATCTTGGAGTCTTCTACTAGTCAAGCCCTTTCATTTGATATCACAGACCAATCACTCTTTGATACCCGTATTGAGGGAGCTATAGCAATAAGTTCCTTCTAAAATAAATAAATTACGCAGTAATATAATAAGTCTATGATAAATACGCAATCTTATTATCCGAAAAACTTTATTAAAATTAATTCAAACGGTGATAAAGAAAATTTAATAATAATTTTGATAAAAAATCCAACACAATAGAGCAGTCATTTCCTACTGAATTTTATTAACTTTTCATACCTAAAAGGGCCTTGAAGAAGCTGTATAAAGAAGTCGCAAAGTCTTTATTCCCGAACAATAGGGTGAGGGTGTAAACCGGGATGTGTAAGTAAACCCGCGGGACAAGCTAAATCCTCTGATACCTCTGTAATACAGTCACAAAAAATTGTTCGCAAGTTACTAAGATCGGGACACACTGAGTTGTGTTTGTATGTTAGAAAAAAATTGCTAAAACGAGTTGCTGGTGGAAAGGTGTTGGTAGGCTTCACGATATCTTTACTAATATTATAAATGCGAAAGTGTCTTTGTTTTTTGGTTGGTTGGTTTGTCCTTCAATAACACTTCAACAGAACTTCGGACCGACGTGATTTTGTTGGTTTGTCCTTCAATAACACTTGAACAGAACTTGGGACCGACGTGATTTTTGCATGGGTATAGTTGAGGACCTGGAGAGTTTATCCCGGGAAATCAAAAGTTCCCGCGGGATTTTAAAAACTAAATCTACGCGAACGAAGTCGCGAGCATTGGCTAGTATTTTAATGACGTGTCCTTTGAGAAACAAAATATTCATCTCTATAAACGAAATACAGGTGATATGATCTATTAACGAGACAGCGCCATAAACTAGAAACATCAATCCTCACAAACTTGTCTTGTTTTGTAGACATCTTGGCGTTATAATGTTCTTAGCCATTGTAATTCATTAGAAAGTTTAGAACTTAAAAACAATTATGCAAATGATATTGATAGAATGAATTTATTGAGTTTACTGAGTTATTGAATTTTATATTATTTATCCTTTCTCTATAGCAATAACCTTGTTATAACAAAAAAAAATTAGATTCTTGATAAATTCGTCGTATTTCGTTGACCTTATTGTGTCAACTTGGCTGAGTAAATCTCGTTACATCTTTTATTTGCATTGAATGGGCCGTGTTTACAAAGACTTACGTTTTACTGTCAGTGTATACCCTGCTTTATACGACTACATTTTTTTTTATTCTCTAACCCTTGACTGCAAACAAAGCGTTCAAATACTTATTTTTTATTCTTCTCTTCATATTGATATATTTTTTTTTTATGGCTGACAAGCTTTTACCCGCGGCTTCGCTCCTGCCATCTATTAAAAGTAATCCAATGTTGTGATTCCTATACAAAATGACCAATTTCGATTTTTTCGATTTTTCAACTGTTCTTTTGGGTTTTTCCATTTCTTTTAACGACCTCTGTATTAGGGCGAACAGAACAAAAACAAAATATTCAAATCGGTCAAGCCGTTTCTGAGTTTTAACTAGACTAACGAACAGCAATTGATTTTTATGTATATCGATAGACAAGATAGTCCTAGACTGCAATCTCTGATGGTAAGGAAAGATGCAGTTTAATTATTCTGAGATCTATAGAGTGTGCTTTGACTCAACTCAGACTTAAGATAGAGGTTAAAACGGGACACAATAAATATGTTATGACATAAACTTCGTTTTAACTCTGTCTTGAGTCTGAGCTGAGGGAGAGTGCGGTCTATAGATTTCAGCCTAAGATGCTAGCAGGCGAACTTTGAAGGGTGTATAGCAGGTTTAATTTAACCCATACTCTCCCAACCCGTTGGTTAGGAGAATATGCCAGAACGCTAAATTTTTTTTTATTCGATGACAAGATAGCCCTTGACTGCGATCTCACCTGATGGTAAGTGACGATGCAGTCTAAGATGGTAGCGGGCTAACTTGGAAGGGGTATAGCAATGTAAATTCAACCCATACCCCTTATCGGTTTCTACACGCCATCGTGCCGGAACGCTAAATCGCTTGGCGGCACGTCTTTGACGGTAGGGTGGTAACTAGCCACGGCCAAAGCCTCCCACCAGACCAGACCAGAGACAATTTAGAAATTATAAATTCCTAAACTGCCCCCGCCGGGAATCGAACCCGAGACCTCCCAGTTATAAGACCACAGCGCACACCACTGCGCCAGGGAGGTCGTCGCTTGGCAGCAATTGTGTCACAATATTTATTTATTAAAATTGTTAAGATTTCTTTTAATTTGGTGTACAATAAAGTGTATTTTTTTATGCTGGATTTCAAGCGGACGGAGCCGTGGTCATCAGCTAGTATTCAAATAACAATCAAGCTTTGTTAGTATGTTGCACGTTTGAGGAAAACTCCTTTTAAAATATTAAAACGAAGAAATTGAAAACATAATAAAAAAAAAGAAAAGTCATGAATACATGAATAGCAAAAGCGTAGGCAAAAAGCCTTTGGCGTAATATGAAACGCTGTGACCTCAAAGGGGTCGGACCACGTGGGTGTCACACAAAAAATGTCGAACAACAATGTACGATGGCTTATGCATCAGCCAATTCCATCAATCATGATTTTTTTTATACAGAATATTAGCCAAGCTGACCTTAACTTATATTCTCCTCTCCCCGCCAAATAAGCCGAAAGCTTGTGCTAGGAGTGGGTACGACAATAGTGCAACGGGCTCGAACCTGAGACCTTTCAGTTTTCAGTCCGCACCTTTAACCGTTGGGCTATAATTGTCGATTGTGAATTCATATTATAGGTAACAAGTATGGATCAATACAAAATGTCGCAGTGTTCACGTAAAAAAAGTCCCAGCTTTTAATCCTGCTGCTGGGTACTATCCACCTAAACTGATGGGACTTAGAGACTGTCGATTATTTATTAATTTACTTTGCCAAATATATCATGAACTCTAGCCTCCAGCTATTTTATAGCTTACCCGAGCGAAGCCGGGGCGATGCCTTCTTCAAAAGAATACCCTTAATTGATTTCATACACTTGTGTAAAGGCAAGTCTAAAATTGACTGTGGAATTTTATTATAGAACGTCACGCCCATTCCATCAACGACTTTCATACTTTCTTGTGGCGTAGTCGAGGAATCACGAGCCTATTTGGATTTCTAAATTGCCCATCGTTTAAATCGCCCTTTTTTTCGGTGACTCAAAATATTGTTCTTAGCCATAGGACATGTGTCAGGATAGTGTAAAATCTTTGTAAAATGGATTTGTTACAAAACATCGTTGCTTATTGGTATCGCATCGGATTACTAATATTCCCTTTGAAAGACGACCCTTATCAAGGATGGGCTTACATGCAAATGCGACAGTACAGAGCCCTTGTCATGTAGAAATGTCACAATTGAATTTTCGCGAAGGGATTGTGTAATTTTTTTATCAACATTTTCTAAGTACAATTGGGATGTTAACAATTTTTCGGAATTGCTTTTATTTTGAAGATTGACTCTTGTTTGCCATAAAAAAATATATATTATTTAAAAATATTAGTATTTTCGATGAGAAAACATACAAAAATAGAGTAATTTTGAATTTTCCCGCTAAAACACTCTACAACTGTCACTTGACTGACATGACGTCATCGGTCCGTCCGCACTACGAAAGAAGTCCCATAGAGGCGGCGCTAGTAGTCATATGTCTAGGCAATTATTGTATGTAAAATCTATTAGTTCCACCTGATTTCGTGGCGCGTACTATACCTATAATCACTCCGTTTGTTTCGCGGTTCATCTAGTGACGTCACATGGCGTTTGCAGTCACGTGACATCAGATTATAAATATAGCATTTAAAATCATTTTTAATAAATTTATTAAGTTATATTAAATTACAAAAATGTGATTTTCGATATTCTAATCCTACAAACTATCATAAAATTAGCACTTAACATTAATTTGTGATTACTGTTAACATCCCCATTAGGTATAGTACGTTCATCTCACGATGTTACGGGTTCTTTATTTGTGGTTGCGTCGTGTAAGTACATGCTCATTGTGTGAGTGTGCAAGTGTGCGTGCTTGTATAGCTAAACTACCTAATCTAATTACTATACAAATAATGCCTGCGTGGAACGGTGCCAGGAATACTGGCTCATTTTTTGAGCCAACCCTTCTGGCTTCGATAGTTAATTAATTTGTTTTTATAGTTCTCTTAAAGAATATACACGTGTAGTTCTTGCAATTCACGACGACTCATGGTTGTGTGTGTGTCGCATCTGTATAAGTGTGAGCGAGAGCTTGCCCGCACCTGACCGCTCCTAGCTAGGCTTCTGACAGGCACCCACACTTACGCAATGTGCATGTACACGACGTAACCACAAGTAAAACGCCCGTAACTTCGTGAGATAAACGTAGGTAGGTACTATAACATTGTCATTATATTAAATGAAATGGACTAAGATGAAGATCATTTCCAATAAGCTTGATGAGCGCTGTGGTCTTATAACTGGGAGGTCTCGGGTTCGATTCCCGGCGGGGGCAATTTAGGAATTTATAATTTCTAAATTGTCTCTGGTCTGGTCTGGTAGGAGGCTTTGGCCGTCGCTAGTTACCACCCTACCGTCAAAGACGTGCCGCCAAGCGATTTAGCGTTCCGGCACGATGGCGTGTAGAAACCGATTAGGGGTATGGGTTGAATTTACACTGCTATACCCCTTCCAAGTTAGGCCGCTACCATCTTAGACTGCATCGTCACTTACCATCTGGTGAGATCGCAGTCAAGGGCTATCTTGTCATCGAATAAAAAAAAAGCTTATTTGAGAGGCATATAGCACTCGAAACAATGGCGGTCGGTAATTTATGTTAAGCGTACACAAAGGCTACAGGGCAAAGTTTTCGGAACAGTAGGCAGCGGTCACATATTCATGGAACAGTTCCAATTGCTTGATACTTTCGCTCGTAATCATTAAATGGACCGTAAAAGGGCCATGACTTTTGGCCGACTTTAAGGGATTTTGGGTTCGCGTCTGCAGTAAGTACTCGATAAATTTTCGTAGTGAACGAACTAATGAATGAATGAACGTGACGTAACATAGAGAACAATACAAAACAAGGATATAAAAGTTTTTTTTTTATTGGATGAGAAGGTCCTTGACTGCGATCGCACCTGATGGTAAGTGACGATGTAGACTAAGATGGTAGCGGGCTAACTTGGAAGGAATTATTAAAATTATATACTTACTTAAGTTGAAATATATATCTACCTACTGTATTTTACTTTGAATTCATTCCCACATGTATTCTGTGGTTTTGACGTTCAGGAACTTTACCATTTCTCGTATTATTAGACAATCGACTAGATAAGTGGATTCAATTAGCACATAATCAAACTAAGTTTGGCAAATTAAATTTTGATTTAGACTGCAAATTGGATATTTAATGAAATTAGCGCTCAATTATTTCGCCCCATTAAGCTAGCGCGCATCAATTAAATCTGTCTACTTGTGGAATTAGTCAGATATTCCGAATTCTCAGTGGCCGAATTTCGTGAGGTTTCTATTAATTAATAAATTAGGCAATTAAATAATTTAATCGTAGACTGGTTAGTAAAATTTATCTATTTGAAGATTTCTTAGATACAAATATGGTATATGCGAAAGTGTGTTTGTTTGTTGCTTTGTCCTTCAATCACTCAGCAACGGAGCAATGGATCGATGTGATATTTTGCTGTTGAGGACCAGCAGAGCATGAGCATGAGCAAAATTTCGTAAACTATATAGAGGACAAAATTTTCTCGTGGCACGCATGTTAGCCCAGCTGTAAAGTAAAATAATTTTTATCCTGGACATAAAAGTGTTCTCGAGAGATAGAGTCGCGGATAAAATATGCTATTTATCTAAAATATTACTTATAGCAATTTGTTAAGGAATCCTCCGGGTACTACGATATTCCTAATTTCCTAGTCTAAGGCTGAAATCGACTCTCACTCGGCTTAGACTCAAGACAGAGTTTAAAAAAAGCTTTAATAAACGCAAGAAAACGATTGCGCAATTTAACAGAGCTATTTATTTAAGTAAAAAAACCTCCAAACTTTTCTTTACTTTTTTTTTTCAAAGAATATTAGCCAAGTTGAACGTGACTTATATTCTCCTCTCCCCTCCACATATGCGAAAAGCTTGTGTTAGGAGTGGGTACGGCATAGTGCATAGGGTGGGGCTCGAACCTGCAACATTTCAGTTTTCAGTTTGCACCTTTGACCGTTGGGCTATTGAGGCTATAAATATACTTAAATTGGTAAAGCAATTTTGTAAACCATTTCCGTATTTTTTTACAGCTTTTTAACATTTCAGCCTTTTTCCCGGTAAACGATTGCTTTGATTACAAAACTCGATTGAATGTTACATTGATAAAAATCAGTGTCGGAAAGGGCTTGATAACAAACCGTAATGAATTCGTATTCGTTTCACTCATTCCACTGGACGGAACTCGATCATAAGACCATTCATCCGCTCATTCGTTCATTCATTCGTTCATTAATCTGATTTTGATGTAAGCCTCTCTTTTTGTAGATTAGCGAGGGATTTATCACGTGTCATAAAGAGACACATTTGGATTATTCAAGCTACACTGTAGTATTTGTCTATGTGTAGTATATGTTAATTTCGCAAAGAATGTCTGCTACAGACCTAACGGCCGTATTCAACGTAGTTCCCTAATTTTTATGTGCTAGGTACCTATGCTAAGTTAGATGACGCTTTCTTTAGATTTCATTTTCACGAACCTTTAGGGATTTTTTTTTACCTAAAAATGGAAAAGACATTAATGAATCCTTACTTCCTAACTAATCTAAATATATAAAAGGCATATAATATAAATGTGAAAGTGTGTTTGCGTGTCCTTCAATAACGCCGCAACAGAGCTACGTATTGACGTGATTTTTTGCATGTGACGAAGTCGCGGGCGTCAGCTAGTAAAGTTCTTGCAATTCACGAGGGATTGGTTGTGTGTCGTATCTTTATAAGTGTGACCAAGAGCTTGCTCGCGCCTGACCGCTCCCACCTAGGCTCCTGACAGGCATGCACACTTCCGCAATGTGCATGCACACGACGTAACCACAACTAAAGCGCCCGTAACTTCGTGAGATAAACGAAATATAATAAATAAATCTTTATAAGAGAAACTCAGTATAGCATCAATTATATTTGGAATAGGAAAGCCCGTATCTTAAGGGCCATTGAATAAGGGATGTATTCAGAGGCTACCTACGTAAAAAGACGCCTAGTTAGGGGATGATTTAGGTATGGTTGATGAAAACGGGCATAAATTCTTTATGGATATAGCATGTAACCTCCATGGCCGTTTATTACGGCTGGGACTCCAAATCGCATAAATCATTTCTTAATTGACAAATCATTTCTTAATTGACAGGCCTTTATTTTTAATTACACGCAGCAAAAGGGCAATATAAAAATGAGCGAACGAATAAAATCGCTTCCAATCCATTTGTTCCTTCTCCCTTTTATCTGACCCGCACTGGATCGGATTAAATATTAAATTCATTCCCACTGGGTGATTTTACGACGACATTTGTTATTCAATGATTTTTTTTTGTAATGAAACATTTCCATTAATCGGAATGAAGATTGAGAAATAGAAGGATAATGGGTAATTTTGGATAAGCCCCGTACCCAAAATTAGCATTAGCTAGCCGATGCCCGCGAATTAGTCCGCGTGGATTTAGTTTTTAAAATCCCGCGGGAACTCTCTGATTTTCCGGGATAAAAAGTAGCCTACGTCACTCTCCAAGTCCTCAATTATGCCCATGCAACAAGTGTAAAGTGATAATTTAAAACACCCCCGACATGTGATATAAATAAACTAGTGGTTCGCCCCGAACTGAGACCTCGCGATATCCCATAATTCCCAAAAGTTTTAATTATATATTGTAATAATTAACTTTTAACATTAGACGCAATAAAAAAAATAATAGTTGACATAAAACTGTTTTACTGACACAGCGCCATCTATAGTGAAGCATTATAGTGAAGCATTATAGTGAAGCTATTAGCTTCACAATAATGCTAATAGATGGCGCATTAAAATTAAATAATTTCGTTTCTTTATAACATTTATCTAATTTTAGTATTTGTTGTTCAAGTACAGGATATAACTGAATTTTCAACCAAGTTTCACGTTCTAATATTCAGTAATTCTTGACATATGGCTCAAATTAAAATCTCCACTTTGAAACCCCCCCATTTGGTCAATTTTTAGGGAAAAATTAAAAAAAATATATTTTTGTACTCTGTTCAAAGTCGTCTTTAAAAAGATATATCGCAAGTCTATGTAGAGCAACAAACAAGATTTTACTTCAAATACGCTTCTATGAGAGCCCCCCTGAAATAAAGCTTTTTATATTTTTTTATACAATGTTCGGCTGAAGGCCATCAGTTTACATATTATATTTAAATTTGAAGTAATTACGTTCAGTAATTCAGAAGTTATAGGGCTCTGACAGACATTTAGACGAACACACTTCTCTGTCTAGTAGGCAAGCGCCCTAGTTGACTCAGAGAACTTCGCTTCGCTCGTTCAAAAATGTAATTCGCCATTTTGTGGTGACGGCCATCTTGGATTTGAAATTTATTATAGTGCACAGTATTCTTCTAGTCAAGCCCTTTCATTTGATACCCATATTAAGGGAGCTGTGAAAAAATTTGTAATCCGCCATTTTGTGGCGGCGGCCATCTTGGACCGATTTGCATCAAACATAGCTAAGAACACTCCAGACTAATTCACCTTTCAAAGAAAATAAACCAAAATCAAAATCGGTTCACCGGGTTAAGAAGTGGCACAAGATAAGTGAATGAACACAAAATGTATTGTGCAAATCATTTATAAAACGGAAATAAGTTTCCGCGCGAACATTCGTGACATTTTTATGAAGCGGAAGGAAACCGGTTGATAGATTTATGTTTTCTTTAAACAGTGTTGATACATTTTGTCCTTCTTCTCGCATTATTCTTATCCTACTGCAGGAGAATAGATTTTTTTTTAATAAAGAATATTAGCCAAGCTGCAGTTGACTATAATCCTCCTATCCTCTCCAAATAAGCGGAACGCTTGTGCTAGGAATGGGTACGACAATAGTGCAACGGGTGGGATTCGAACCTGCAACCTTTCAGTTTTCAGTCCTCACCTTTAATAACCGTTGGCCTATTGAGGCTATTTTATTAGAGATTGCATTTTTAAAGTTGGACAAACATTATCCCTTTTATTTCAATTCAAAACCTTTCAAATACAAGCTATGACAAACGGATATACGGAAGTCATAGGTAAGCGTTCTATTTTTATCATTTTAACACTGAACCCTACTAGTCCTACTTCCTACTATAATATTATAAATGCGAAATCGTTTGGATGTATTTGGATGGATGGATGTTTTTTACTCAATCACGTCGCAACGACTGAACCAATTTAGCTGAGATTTGGCACAGAGATAGATTATAGTCGGGAATAACACATAGGCTACTTTTAATCCCGGAAAATATGAGAATCCCAGTGGAAATTAAAAACCTCAATCCTCGCAAACGAAGCCGCATAGGTTTACCCTTATTATGAAAAACATAATATTATACATATTATGTAACTAGCTGTTGCGCGCGACTTTGTCCGCGTCAATTTTTGTTATTATGATCGCGATTAAGAAGTTTTTAAAAGAATATATTTTAAATATGGATAATTTTCCCCGTTTTCGCAACATTTTTCACTGATGCTTCGCTCCTATTGGTCGCAGCGTAATGTTACATAGCCTAAAGCCTTCCTCGATAAATAGACTATCCAACACAGAAAGAATTTTTCAATTCGAACCAGTAGTTCCTGAGATTAGCGCGTTCAAACAAAGAAACTCTTCAGCTTTATAATATTAAGTATAGATAGATATTGTAGAATAATAACTATGAACTGATTTTGTTTCAATATAGTGTTCGTTAATTCTTCAAGGCGGTGGTTTTTGCGATTATTTTCCGGCGAAATAAATAATTTAGCAGGGTGTTGCCAAGTTTTCGAAATAAATGCAAATGTAAGTTGCTATGACGCGGTGCGGCGACGTAAATAGGAAATATTTTCCTATTATTGTGCTTTGTAGAGTTTCAGCGCTGTTGCCAAAAAAGGTTGGTTACAGTAAAGCCTAAACTGCTTATATTTCACCGTCCTAATATAAAAACTGAACAAATAAATAGAAATAAAAAGGCTGTTTATTAACAACTCGTCATAATAGTTAAATAATTTGCATTAGACAATAAAAAAAAACAGTTGAAGACTGATCGTTTTGAAGAATCTGACCATATTATTTTCATACTTTATAATGTTTATAATAATTTTTACGCTGCGGTCTTATAACTGGGAGGTCTCGGGTTCGATTCCCGGCGAGGGCAATTTAGTAATTTATTATTTCTAAATTGTCTCTGGTCTGGTCTGGTGGGAGGCTTTGGCCGTGGCTAGTTACCACCCTACCGTCAAAAACGTGCCGCCAAGCGATTTAGCGTTCCGGCACGATGGCGTGTAGAAACCGATTAGGGGTATGGGTTGAATTTACACTGCTATACCCATTCCAAGTTAGCCCGCTACCATCTTAGACTGCATCGTCACTTAACATCAGGTGAGATCGCAGTCAAGGCTATCTTATCATAGAATAAAAAAAAAATGGGAATCTCTGTGCAAACTTTTTAAGATTATTTATTAAGGGTTTGGCCTAAGAGATTCAAACGGGGCTTTTCTTACGATATAGCAAAAAGAAAGGGTTATTATTTATAGCAGTCTCACTGACGATTTCACCAATATTAAGTGTCATTTAACTGATTTAACCGAGGAATAAATGGGTTGATCTGATAGTTCTGATGGGCCGCGTAATAACCTATGTGACCGGCAGGGCGATCAGCTAACTTTTATCGCAATCATTAAAGGACAGCGTCAATGTCAAAACATGGTTTTGGCTCCACGTAACATTGAAACAGTCCGTAAAGGATCGTTGAGGACAAAAAAATATTTTGACATTGATGCAGTATCACATCGATAAAAGTTTTGTATGAATATTGCTGAAAATTGGTACCGCGTAAGACTTTTGAAGTAAGATGTCCGTTAAGGACTACGACAAATATAACGTCAAACTAGGCTTTCATTGATACACCTCGTTAGGTGTTCTTATCGGTGACATATGTGGTATCCAAAGTCGTTTTACTACTCATATTTTTGTAAAAATATTTAATAAGCTTTATTAAATAATTTATCAAATTAACAATGCAATTAGTATTATTATATGAAGTAAGAAAATGTTAAAATCATTGAAGAATCATTTTTAGATTTACCTTTTTACACTTTCGTATGTTTGCCGTATAGGGAGGTAGGTATGTAGGTGTATGTATTACATAAGATTTATGTACCTACTCAATAATAATATGCGCCTGGGTAAATTCTGTTTGTGATACATATTATATACGTTAATGTTCAATACATAATGCATAAGTATGTGGGAACATAGTACATATTATTTACTATTTTAGTTTTCATAACCTAACTTTTGTGTTTTTATGTGTAAGAAGTACCTACATAAATAAATACTGCCTATATCTATTATTTGCAGATATTAAATAACACAACACAGTAGAAAGAACCTGTAAAATAAAAGTGTAAATAAATAATAAATATTACTCTATGAACCTAGAAGAACCACAAATTAACATATTCTGCGGCACGGACACAGACTCATTCGCTCTTTATTTCAACAGATAACGCAGTCAAATTTGGAAGACTACTATGGCCGTATAGATTGCTAGGTTACCATAGATATTCAAATTAGTCGGATTATAAGCTATGACCCACCACTAAAATGTCGATAGTCACGTGATTGCGACCATTGCTACAATCCTGAAAAAGCTTACGCGGTACCGGTTATATGGACTGTTTCGATATCGGTCCATAAGGATATTTTTTGATGTGAGATAAGAGACAATTGTTAGCTGATCGCCCTGCGGGACCATATTTTATAGGAACAAAAGAAACAAAGAAACTACGTTTATTTGCATAATACACACACATGGATACAAAAAAAGAAAAAACAAATTGGAATCGGCTTTTGCATCCATATGTCGTATTAGCAAAAAGGTATCGGCTTAGCATTATGGCTGCAAAATATTTTACATCGATGGAATAGAATCAATATGACATATGTTTCATATAGTTTCATATAGTAGTATAATTCATAGTTAAGTAAGTTACATTTTTTTTTATTCGATGACAAGATAGTCCTTGTCTGCGATCTCACCTGATGGTAAGTGACGATGCAGTCTAAGATGGTAGCGGGCTAACTTGGAACGGGTATGGCAGTGTTCGTTCAACCCATACCCCATAGTAAGTAGAAGTTTAAGTTAAAATAATATTACTTATTAGCTCACAGGCTAGATGGTAATCTAAATATATAAAAAGCAAAGGTGACTGACTGACTGACTGACTGACTGATCTATCAACGCACAGCTCTAACTACTGGACCGGTCGAGCTGAAATTTGGTATACAGGTAGCTGTTAGGACGTAGACATCCGCTAAGAAAGGATTTTGGAAAATTTCAATCCCAAGAGGGTTAAATAGGGGGTTAAAAAATCGAACCAAACGTGAGCGAAGCCGCGGGTTAAAGCTAGTTTTAAATAAAGCCACCGTTACATAGTGGTGGTTTATAGTAGGAAAAAAATAATTTTATAGTTATAGATTTAAGTTTCGACTCATTTGATAGTGGGGCTAAAGTGGACCGGGCTAAGCTCAAGGCTACGGCCCCGCGATAAGGCCAGCCGAACCCTCGATCCGAGAAGGAAGTGTCTGACATGAGGTCAACCCGGATCAGGTCGTGTTACAGACTCGTATAAGCTAATGGGGATCATGCGGTGTGTTGATCGACTTTGGGGGCATGGGGCTAAACGACACATAGCTTTTGTAAACAAACTTACAATTTTTCCTGTCGGGGCATTTATTTATACTTTATTGCACCATAAACACAGAAATAAAGTAAACTTAACATTACATATGAATACAACAACTCAAAAAATTTTATTTTTGGTCGCATTTCACGACATCATTTATGATCTAAAATAAAATTGAGTTTCATAACTTTGCTTTTTAAATGAATTGTCAAATACTCAGGATGTTTAAAGACACAAAAAAAAATATTTGTTGGCCTTAAGTCACAATATCAGAAAATTCAGAACAGTACAAAAGTATGAAATTAAACACAAAAGTTTTTTTATGAATAACATTAATGGCGACGTTGATAAACTGTAACCAGATATTTTTTTAGTTTAAATAATAACATGTTATCAACACTATGAGATTATAAAATAATAGAAGATAATAGAATTCTTTCATAAAAGTTAATAGTGGGCACCACTTAACGTCTATGACCACAACTTTTAATAACGATGTCAATTTTGAGAAATGGCTACAAAATGGAATTCGAAACGAAATATTACTGGCAGCATACTTTTTCGACGGCTCGAATAGATTTCAATATCTATCTCGAGAGTATCGCCACCTCAGACGACTGATAAAGCTTGGAACATGTTATACGACAGCGCAGCGCGAAGGAAACTGCATGGTCGGATGACACGACATAATGAATTTGTAATACAAGGGACTGAAAGGCTTTTGTACAAAAAAAAAAGAAAAATTACAAGGTGCTTTTTCTACATAAGATGCCACTGTGACGTCTCAAAAGCAACACAGTGACGCTGCAAAGCAAACGTGTGTGGTATGACACGGTTTTTCTATTCAGCGGCCTCGTAAAAATAACTCAGCCATACCGCAACGCGATGAGTAGAACTGCCGTCAACAAAATTTTACAAAACTTTAATAAAAATAGATGGTTTTACGCGAATTGGATGGTCTAATTTGACATATAAATAAGAATAAAACATACAGATGAACACACGCCAAAGCAGACATCAGTATACGATGAGTCTGTTCAAAATCAAATACCTACTTACTTATAAATCATCTAAACTTATAACATTAAAAATAGTATCAAATCTGACACTTTTTACTATCAGCTGTTGTCAGATTTGGGAACAATTGTATCTCAGATAAAAAGCGGTCGTCTGCGCTAGCTCCAATTTTGAAATTATGACCAGTTTTCCTAGGCGAGTGAAAAATCCGAACACCTTAATATTCTCGGCACGGGCTACAGTTTTACTAACTGTAATAAAAGATCTAGATCTCGGAGGCTAGTGGACCGGTTTCAATCAAATATCGCTTAGAACTGTCGCACTCTTAAACGTTTTATGGCTTAACAGCAATGACTTCTACTAAGGATGAGTTATATACTTAGAAAACAAGCAAAAAAATTGTGCCGAACGACGAAGAGTACAATAGAGTACTTCATTGTTAAATGACATGACAAATTACTACAAATATCTGTCATTTCATTTCCGGTTGCATTTTCCAAAATCTTTGCTTAGCGGATGTCTACATCATAATACGAGTAGCTGTCTGTGTGTTTGTTTGTTGGTTTGTCCTTCAGTCACGTAGCAATGCAGCAACCGATTGACTTGATTTTTTTGTAGGGGTATACTTGAAAAGCTGAAGAGTGATATAGGCTCGATGATCCCGCGGGATTTTAAAAACCAAATCCACGCGGATTAGCTAGTGTTATTATAATATAAATATTATCCTGGTCACTATTCCATCTTAGTCATAATATGCCTCGCTTCATCAGAATATACGGTCTCTTTATTCATACAAAATTTTGCATAGTAGAGACATTTACTCTATAAAGGCAAATATTATTGAGCTGGATGCAACATTTTCAGACATTTTTATGAACTTGTATTAAAGTAAACGTTCATAAGGAGCGTCCGGCGAGCTCATGAAAGTTTGGTTTGCTTATCTAAAACTACCTATATAAGGAAGTAAGAAAGTTTTTCTTTGCCCATACTACTTGCTCCGGTAATATTGTAACCTTTGTAACAGACAAATCTATACTAATATTATAAAGCTGAAGAGTTTTTTTGAACGCGCTAATCTCTGAAACTACCAGTCGGATTTGCAAAATTCTTTTTGTATTTGATAGCTCAATTCTTGAGGAAGGTTATAGGCTATTCAACATCTCGGTACGACTCTTAGAAGCCGAGCAAGTAGAAAAAATAGCGCGGGCAAACAATGCAATGCGGTGAGTCGGTGGTCGGGGGCGGTCACCCGACGAGAACCGAATAAAAACCGAACCGAAGGCTATTTATTATTAATCAGGAAGATCAAACAGTTCCCACGGGCTTATGAAAAATTGAATCCACGCGGACGAAGTCGCGGGCAACAGCTAGTAGCATTATATATATGACAGATATTTTGTTATCTATAACAGTCATTTAGTATTCAATTGTCATTTTATTTTATTAACCGACTTCCTAAGAGGAGGAGGTTGTCAATTTCCCGATTACTCGAAGATGCCTGGACTGATTTGGAAAATTCTTTTTTTGTTTGAAAGAGTATACTTCCCAGGTGGTCCAATTGCCATCTGGTCATGATCTGATGATGGGATCCTGGAGAAATCGAGGGAACTCTTCAAATTTTATAGGCACAATTGATATACTTTGTAGCGGCGTTTGAAGTCTGTTTTGTAAAAAGAATTTTTACGCTTATATTTTTTTATATGATTGACAGCTGTCACTGTCTATTTCTCTTAAGCTAAAATTCTGGCAAGAATTCGTAAAAAGCGATACTCGCTCGCTTTGAACCGTTACACAACTGTAGTGGAATGGACTTAGTGGAAATTCTTGCAAGAGACCCGTTTGTGTCGACTCTCCTTGACCACCTATCGGTTAAAACGATGGTGAGGGCTCATGGTAGGGGTCCGAGATTCTTTATCTTGAACTCACGAGTATACTTTGTGTATTTGGCACGGCCTCTTGGCACCGACGCTATTTTTTCTCAGTGTACATTTTCTTTATCTCGGTGTTTTTTGTGAACTTTTGACGGCTCCATTGTCCAGCTGTTCCGAAAGCTATAAATTATATATTTTTTGTAATACCTAACTTATTATGACGAAAACATTTCTCTTGAGTCAAGACTTAAGTATATATGTAGATAGATAGATAGATAATTTCTTTTATTTTTCCACGAAACATTTACAAATATTCGCTTACCAAGTAAGTACCTAAATCTAAAAATTCACAAAAACAAACGCCGAAAAAAACACGTTTCTAGTAGGGGAACCATTTTAATTTTTAATTTATGTTTATTTTTATAATTTTTTGTTATAGCAGCTATAGAAATACACATTCTTTGAAAATTTCAACTCTCTACCTGTTACGGATCATGAGATACAGCCCGTTGACAGACAGACAGACGGACGGACGGACAGACAGCGAAGGCTTAGTGATACGGTCCCGTTGGTTACCCTTCGGGTACGGAACCCTCGAAATGACTATTTTTTTTAATTCGATGTCAAGATAGCCCTTGACTGCGATCTCACCTGATGGTGAGTGACGATGCAGTTTAAGATGGTAGCGGGCTAACTTAGAAGGGATATGGCAGTGTACGTACAACCCATACCCCTAGTCTGTTTCTACACGCCATCGTGCCGGAACGCTAAATCGCTTGACACGTCTTTGACGGTAGGGTGTTAACTAGCCATGGCCAAAGCCTCAGACTGTTTTGCTTTTGTTTTCCACAGCTATCAATAAATGTAACTCGTATTTTTTCAAAATGTCCTTTTATTTGTCAACAAAATTACCAAAATAGTGGATATAAATCGACATAATATTTACCTTATAATAAATAATATTGGGTACGTCATTTATTTTATGATAAGCACTTCTCTCCAAACGGTGAATCGTAAATCCGTAGATTTACGTTCAGAAGGTTTTGGATCAATGGTCATAATATGAGAATCCGACGGATGAAAATACGGTGAGACAAAAACAAAAGAGCCTCAATAACTCAACGGTTCTAAGTGCGGACTGAAAACTGAAAGTTCGCAGGTTCGAACCCCATTCCCCACCCGTTGCATTATTGTCGTACCCACTCCTAACACAAGCTTTCCACTTATTTGGAGGGGAGAGGAGAATATAAGTCAAATTCAACTTGGCTAATATGTAGTCTTTTTTAACAAAAAAAAAAAACTAATTTTTCAAATCAGGCATTTTTGTTTTTGGTAGGGACTGAGAAGATCTTTGGCAAACGCAAGGTGAAATGTAGGGTTAGTGTAAGATTTTTTTTTTTTTCAAAGAATATTAGCCTGAACTTGACTGATATTCTCCTCTTCCCTCCAAATAAGCGGAAAGCTTAAGAAAGCAAAATAAGACTAACCGTACTGACATAAAGTTTAATATGGAGACTATAAAGTTAATTTTTTTAACTTTATAATGTTGATTTAGTTTCATAAAAAAAAAAAAAAAAACAAATTACTAGTCCTACAAGTTGTCATAAAAAATCTAATTTAAAGTCTACAAATTAGAAGAATCGGATTTATTTCTCAATACGGATACGGATAAAGCTGCAAGTTTTATTTATTCACGTGCAACTCGCAGTTCTGCACGTTTGCGGTTTACATATTCAGTTAATCGGTACGGTTGGCATAAAAAATTATATAAAATTATGACATTTTTAGCTTAGTAATAAGTACATAATTTTGAACCTCACGAGAACCCTTCGTTTTCTCGAGATAAAAGCGTTTCTTGAAACCGATTAGGGGTATGACTACACTGCCATACACAATTTAGGTACATCATCACTTTAAATTTACAAGTCACTTCAGAATTTTTTAGGTTTTTTTTAAATATAAATAAAAATCTGGGCAAGTGCGGGTCAGACTCGCACAAGAAGGGTTCCGTAGGTACAAGATTTAACACTATATACTTAAAAAATATTTTTTTTTAGATTTTGTTATTTGCTGTTATGGCAGCAATAGAAATATACCTACTCTATGAAAATTTCAACTGTCTACCAATTACGCTTCATGAAATACAGTCACAGACAGAAGAACGGACGGACAACGGAGGCCCGTTGGCATCCTTTGGGTACGGAAGCGTAAAAAGTTAATAAGTTTCAGCAACTGTATGCTCAGAGTTGATTGTGGACTGAAAACTGAAAGATCGCAGGTTCGAACCCCACCCGTTACACTATTGTCGTACCCACTCCTAGCACAAGCTTTCCGCTTATTTGGAGGGGAGAGGAGAATATAATTCAAGTTCAGCTTAGCTAATATTTTTCTGTAAAAAAATACTAGGTATCATAATTCAAAAAGTTTGGTTATAATGTATCACATTTTTTATACGACTGCCTGAAAAAAGGAGTAGGTATATTGTTTTCAGGGTTTGTGTATGTATGTATGTATGTATGTATGTATGTGAGTTCCTATATTCCACCATAACTTCTATACGCCTGAACCGATTTTAATGAATGAGGTATCGTTAGAATCCTTAGCTTATTCCGGGTGGCATAGGCTAGTAAAATTTAAAAAAAAATTGATGGGATGACCATGGTCCCGCATTAAAGACTAAAGTTGAAAAAAAATTTCGTAAATAAGATTAAATATATAATCATCATCTAGAAAATGATGAGTAGATTTCAAAAATATATAACACATAGTTCAATATCCAGTGATTCATAAAAAATACCATTTAAAAATGTGAATAAGATTCCAAAGGTAATGACTGTAGTATTTAACGTTTTAGTTCGTTTTTTGTCTGGGCAGTCGTATTTTTTAATATTTTTATTTGTTGATTGTACCGAATGTTCTTTGCATCAGCGTATCGGTGCATCTATTTATTGTTGCCACAGATAGCTTAAAGTGTTTAGAATAGATGAGATTGCTTTTAAATTTTTCAAACCTAAAACGGTTTAATTTCCGTTAATTTAATAAGATGGTTTGTCCTTCAAAAACGCAGCAAGATTTGTTAAACTTATCTAAAGGCAAGTCTAAAACCGACTGTGAAATTTTATTACAGAACTTCACGCCCATTCCCCCAAACGACTTCCGGATTTTCTTGAGGCGTAGCCGAACGCCTATTTGGATTTCTCAATTGCTTATCGTGTAAGTAATAATTCAATTTCAGGGGCTAATATTACAAAATTCAATCAGAATAATAAATGTTCCCGGGAATTATGATCGGATGAGCGATCAATGAAGCCAGTCAACTGGGACAAATGGATTTTACACCCGGCCTTTACGGGGTGTAAAGGCCCTCCCACTCTAATCAACCAAGATGCGGTTGACGACCTTTACGTCTTCATAAAAATGCTATTTGTAGCCCCCGATGCAAAAAGAGGGGTTGTATAAATGACTGGTTTGTCTACATTATTATCTGTGTCAGTAATCAGCGTGTCGATTCTCTAAATATGACTGCATCAATGTAACAATCGCAATGGCCTCTGATTGGCCGGCTCTTCTCAGCAGAGTCTGCATTCCGAACCGGTGGTAGATTTATGACGTGTCATAAGAGCTACAAGTTAGCTTATATGAAATAAATTAATTTTGAATTTGAATTTGAATTTGAATTGGCTGGTACCCTCCCGCTAGTGGTTAAAATACATTGATGCAGCAAGAACGCTAAAAATTCAGCAAGTCCTTACAAAAAGTGCAATAACTCGGATTTTGGGAAGTCTGTAAGACCCTAAATCCGAATTATTGCACTTTTCGTAAGGACGCCAGAGTAGGGTAGCACCATTTTATTTTTAACTAATTTTTATTATTTGTTGTTATAGCGAAAATTCTCTCTCTCTCTCTCTCTCTTAAAATTTCAACTGTCTAGTTACTACGGATCATGAGTTACAACCCTCTGACAGACAGACGGACTTGTCTAGAAGGAGGATTTTTAATTCATTTAATTACACGTACACAATACATATTATATGGCATTCAAATAACGTTAACAAAAACGTTATACTTACTGATATAAAGTGTATATAACATTCGCGGATTGTAAAGAATAAAGATGAATGTTACCAAGTATTAATAAAAAATGAAAGTTAACATAGTTAATACAGTACCTATATAGAAAATATTTACAAAAAATTAATGGAAAATGAAAGTTTTATAATTTATAAAGACGAAATTTCTTTATCTTCCCCTAAATAAACATCATTTTTCTTTTCTTCTCCAAGCCCATATTGTTGGCTCGTACTAATTTTCTTTAGCGAAACCTTACATGCCTAATGTACTTGAAAAAATACTCATTACCAATGTCTATAACATTAAATTGTGAGAAAGGCCCGGCAAGTCTCAGCGGGACTCGTTAACCATGTTCCGGTAAGAGTTATAGAAGGTATAAATTACCATTTTATTCCAGTCGCCGCCTTTTGTACCGAATACGCTTATTAATAGTGAATTTATACGGCAAATTAAGTTGGTACGCGCCACGGTGTAAAGTTAAGGTCGAAGAATGTTGTTTGTTTCGGTAAAACTTTTTTACGGGGGACTTTAAAACTCGATATATTGCACTACGGAACTGTGGAATCAACTTCCTGCGACGGTGTTCCCACTAAATTACAACATGGGGTTATTCAAGGGGCGGACCAACAAATTACTGAAAAGTCAGCAACGCATTGGCGGTGCTTCTCTGGTGCTATAGTTCTTGCAATTCATGAGGGCGCGCGGGTCATAGTAGTGTGTGTCGTGTCTGTATAAGTGTGAGCGAGAGCTTGCTCGCGCTTGACCGCTCCCACCTAGGCTCCTGACTGGCACACACACTTACGCAATGTGTATTATGCATGTACACGACGTAACCACAAGTAAAGCTCACGCGCCCTCGTGAATTGGAAGAACTATACAAGTGTTCATGAGCGGCGGTAATCACTTAACATCAGGTTACCCGCCTGCTCGTTTGCTCGCTATAAACATTAAAAAAAACTGTACACGCCTTTAATTATCTCAACAAGACCTCAACCTACCCCAAGCTGTGTCAAACATCGAAGGTGTCACAGTTCAGATGTTATTTCTTTTGCTATTCTTAGCAGACTAATCTACTTTCCGAACCGGTGGTAGAGTCTTTACTTGTCATAAGAGCCACAGGTTGTGCTACATAAATAATTCTGAACTTGAATTTACAAAATGAGTATACCTAACTAGTAAAAAAATAAGTTACAACTTTTTATGACTACCTCTGTAATTTAAGGGTATCAAATTTACATACGGGCATCGAACTATAAACCCTTGGAACAGAAATCCCTAACAAAGTTCCAAACGCAGGCTCAAAATAATATTGTCAGATTTATACATAGCGTTCATGTCACTGTCAATCGTGTAATATATAAGTGAAATTCAAATTAAAACCGGTACACTCTGCTGGACTACACCACTAATAAAAAAAAGGATAAAGGCAGTTTTCTTTTTCACCTGCTATCTGTTGAGGACCTGTTAATCAGGCCCTCGTGTGTGTCATCGACACGGCCTTTACAGGCTTACTAATAAACGTAACTTTTTTTTACAAAACCGATTTCAAACGCCACTAAAAAGTGTATCAATTGTGCCTATAAAATTTGAAGAATTCCCTCGATTTCTCCAGAATCCCATCATCAGATCCTGACCTGATGACAATTGGACCACCGGGGAAGTATACCCTTTCAAACAAAAACGAATTTTCCAAATCGGTCCAGGTCTTCAAGTAATCGGGGAACATACAAAAAAATAAACAAAATAAAAAATATTCCGAGGAATTGAGAACCTCTTCCTTTTTTGGAAGTCGGTTAAAAATAGGTTATCACCGCGTCAACTATTGCGCTTCTGAGCATTATAGTTCGATGCAAACAGGCAAATTTTCGGAGATACCTCGTTTTATACGATGATAAAAATTGGAATTACTTCCCTCCTCCCTTCACTCTGAGGCCTCATAAAGAGGGTTTTGAATACGACGAGGTATTTATACAAGAGAGGCGTGAATAGGTCGCAGCGAACTTTTAGCTCTCTCTCTGAGTTTCCACGTGTGTTCGTTGAAGCTAAACTGAATGAGTTTCCATTTGCTTTGGCGGCTCTAATAGACAGTTTGGGTTTTGAACTTTTTCCCGGTATCATCAAAGAACTTTTCATTTATTTCTTGACTAGCCTTGACTGCAATCTCACCTGATGGTAAGTGATGATGAGACTAAAATGGTAGCGGGCTAACTTGGAAAGTGTATGGCAGTGTACATTCAACCCCTATCCCTAACCTGTTTCTATACGCCATCGTGCCGGAACGCTAAATCGCTTGGCGGCATGTTTTTGACGGTACGGTGGTAACTAGCCACGGCCAAAGCCTTCCACCAGACATATTAGTTAAGGGAGGAGTACAATCGTGTCCTCGTTCTACCAAAGGTGCGATATTATGTAATAGGCACAGAATGTTGGTAGTCTAAGCTAGTCTGTTAATTCTGTAAACCTATTACTAGCGAGGGTGTATAGGTTCTTTAGCAAATGTTTGTCCAAGTAAAGCAAATATTGGCGCCACCACTACTGAGTACTGTACCGATATACGTATAAACGTGGTGTGCCAGTTTGTGAAAGACACGTTTGTTACGTAAAACTTGCTGAGGAGTATAGAGTATAACCCTTTTGAAATATCTACAAGTTCTATTCAAATAAATTTTTTTTTAATAAAGAATATTAGGCAAGCTGAAGTTGACTAATATCCTCATATCCCCTCCAAATAATAGTGCAACCTGTGACTTTTCAGTTTTCAGTCCGCACCTTTAACCGTTGGGCTACTGAGGCTATAAACCTTTTAACTGACTTCAAAAAAAGGAGGAGGTTCTACATTCGACGAGTATTTTTTGGCGATGTTAGTTACTCCATAACTCCGTCAAATCTGGACTGATTTTAATAATTTTTTCTTTATTTAAAAGGACGTATCTTCAGGTTAGTCCAATTTTTTGGTGAAAATCTGATGAATATCTTCGGAGATGGAGGACGGAATACTAATATGGAACTTTAATAACAAATTATAAAAATAAACATAGTTATGTTATTATAGCGGCAACAGAAATACACATTCTCTGAAAATTTCAACTCTCTATCTATTATTACGGATCATGAGATACAGCACGCTGACAGACAGACGGACAGACGGACGGAGGCTTAGTAATAGGGTCCCGTTGGCACCCATTGGGTACGGAACCCTAAAAAGTATGTCAACTGACTTATTGAACTCTAAAAATACTAGTGGTTCTACTAGTGGTACTAGTTAATAATTTCGTTTCTTTATAATATTTATCGAATTTTAGTATTTGTTGTTCAAATATAGGATATAACTGAATTTACAAGCAAGTTTCAGTTTCTAATATTCAGTAGTTTTTGACATATGGCTCAAATTAAATCTACACTTTGAAAGCCCCTTCACCCTTAGGATACGGAACCCTAAAAACGTTAAATATTTTCTGGCAATACAAATGAAATCATTTGGTCGATTTCTAAAAACAAAAAGCGCGAGTAAAATGTACCTAAGTGGGTGAAATGAAATTTTTATACAGTGGAAAATAAATATTTCAATTTACAAACATGAACCCCTCCCTCGTTTACTTATCCCGAGTCAATGTGGAGAGTTTGAAAATTGTTGGGAAAATTCCAGCGGAATGTGAGGAATTTCCGTTTGGCTGGAACTTTTTCGGAATATTTAAGTAAACAGGTGCCGGAACCGCGTCCTAATTTTGGCTGAGAACCTTTGCGATGCCCTTTATGAATATTGTTCTCTTAAGCCGAATCGCCGGCTTTACAACCCAGGCCACCAAAATTGAACACCCAATAAAGCAATGAAAACTTTATTTGCGAATTGAGGTGATACACTGTTGGCCAGAATGACTGTCACCAGTTGGGGTGGCGAGTACAAAGCCTGGATTGCGAAGAGAAGTCATTGGGGGGTAAAATATTCTAGCAAGATTATTATTATAGGAAGATATTGCCCCCGATATCTTCTCTTCTTTCGCCTCACAGGACGAAGCAGATGCTTTTAGGATGCTTAGGATAACGTTGAACCGATTGGGCTTGTTGGACAAGAATCAGAAAAATATAAGTAACACAATAAATTACACCCAAGCAAGTAAAAGAGCATTATTACATCTTATTCAATGATTTTATTAAAAAAATCGAAACCTGCATTGCTGATACGCGTATCTAAATATATAAAAGGAAAAGCTGACTGACTCACTGACTGATCTATCAACGCACAGCTCAAACCACTGGACCGACAGGGCTGAAATTCGGCATACTACAGATCGTTATTATGACGTAGACATCCGCTAAGAAAGGATTTTTGAAAATTCAAATCTAGTTCTCTATAATTTTCTCAAAGCCATATTGCAAAGTTTGCCAATTCACTTGACCAGTAGCTTATAGACTATCTTCTAATTCTGAGCAGATCCAGCAGTGGGCTGGCTAGAGGTCAAGAGGATTTTTTTTTTTAAATTAAAAAAAGTCATGATGATTATCATGATGAAGTATATGAGCACATTATATCTACATCGTATCATAGGATTTCAATGGTCATAGGTATACATTACGTACCTTCATAATATAAGATGATACCTACAAAAATTGGGATGTTCCACTTTTAGTGGCCAACAGTGTAAATTACTATCAACCATAGCTATCACGTCCGCGCATAATATTGGAAATTCCTTATATTTTTATCGCCTCCTTTTACCTTACAGGTCTTCACACGTAAAAAGTTTTCACTGCATTCTGTTACTTATACATATAGATATAGGGAACATTATTGTATGCGTCGGATTAAGTAAATGGTTGGGAATGAAAATAAAAAATAAAAATATGTTGGATTCTTTGTGTTTCAGAAACAAGTAGGTATATTGTTCGAGGGCTTTTGAAGACTGAAAATAATTTAATTTGATACTTACTGAAGTTAATTATTAATATATAATTATTTATAAGTAGGTATTATTTAGGAAATGCACGTGTGTCGTGTGAATCTAGATTACGATTAATATAACAATAGATTACGATAGATATAAGTTATATAAACAAAATTAAATGTGTTATATTAGCCTGAAATTATGTTTTGGCACAGAGATGGCTTCCATCCTAAAGACGGATTTATGCTTCTCCTTTCCTGGGAAATCAAACAGATTCTGCAGGATTTTAAGGAAAAGATATTAGCGCGAACGAAGTCGCGGGCGTCATCTAAACGTCGCATAAAGAAGGAGAAGTAATCAAATTTAATTTTTTATTTTTTATTAAAGTGTTAACCTACACTTAAAGGAAATAACCTAATAAGTTTATAAATACATATCAAAAATTCCGAGGCCGGCGGGATTCAAACCCACATCTCTCTGGGAATCGCGCCCGAGTGTGTTAACCGTTACACCACGGCCGAACCACACGTCAGCCACGGAATTAGTGATATGAGATGTAGGTTCGAATCCCGCCGGCCTCGGAATTTTTGATATGTATTTATAAACCTATTAGGTTAATCAAATCTAAATATTATACCTACATATAAAAGGCAAGAGTGACTGATCTATCAAAGTCTAACCGCTGCTGGACGGATCAGGCTGTTTGGCATACAGATAGTTATTAAGACGTAGGCATACGCTAAGAAAGAATTTTTGAAAATTAAATCCCTAACGAGGTAAAATAAGGGTTTGAAAAATCGAACTTAACGTGAGCGAAGCCGCGGGCAAAAGCTAGTAATTTAATATGTCTGTTGAATAATGTTAGTCTATTATACTAAAAATAAAACACAAAATGTAGTATTAAGAACGTTTGCGGTACACCGCCTACAATTAAACTCCATCTTAAACAACAAAGCCACTTGAGGGTGTTCTAATTAATCTCACCGGATGAAATATTAGGTGAATCTAAAGCACGTGGGCGCCTTGAAACAAGTCCAAACTTGAGGCTTTTGTTATCTTAAGATCATATCTTGTGCAGAGTACCTACGCCTACAATCTACATACTTACAGAAAATAAAATCTCTTTTTTTAATCCATGACAAAATAGCCCTTGACCAGGCCTGGCGCACTCCGCAGTAAACTGCAGCGCTACAAGTACATGGCGTACTTCTTCCAAGGCCCTAAATTCAGAGACTGCGAAGGGATAAGAATTACGTGATAGAGAGAGAGAAAAGTCTAAGTGAATAAGACGGTAGGTAAGTAGCGGTGTGTCAACCTGAATTGAACTTTATTGTGTGGTAACAACGCTAACGGAACGGAACGCTAAATCGCTCGGCGACACGCCTTTTTCTTCCTCTTCGTAGGAAGTTGCTGGATACAGGCAGGGCAAGAAAAAATGGTATTAGCAAAAGTCACATACCCAATTCTCGGATTCTTATCAGATTCAGATCCGATGCAGTGCGGTAAGAGCCTAAAGGTAAAAACATGTCAAAGATGCCTCACTACGATACCTACCTCGCGGTCGCGGTTTAGCTCGCTACCTCGATGTCACCTCCATGTAAAAAAAATGTATTCAAACAGATAAGCGCGAACATATCGAAGGATACCTCACTGTGATACATTGCGGTACAACGAGATATCTTCGACATGCTCGTGCTCGTCTGTTTCTGGTTTGCATACATTTGTTTTACATGGAGGTGACATTGAGGTAGCGAGCTAAACCGCGACCGCAAGGTATCGCAGTGAGGCATCTTTGGCACGTTTTTACCCTTACGGAGGTTCTGTGCCGAAATTAGCCTGCGCTTCAATTACATAACCGAGTGAAATTTATTCTAAATACCCGTGGACTTGAACCGAGTGAAACAACGCACAGCGCGGCTGTTCCGGTGCAATATTTATGTAAATATGCGCTAGCAGGTGCTCCACAGGCCCCCAGTTTATTAACATAACTTTGTATAGGTGTGCCTTCGTAAGCGTGTACCTATTTGTCTTCATGCTTTTTCAGTTTGGCTGAGGCTAACACTGTCGTCCTGAAGCTATAACGTCGTTAACTACCAAGACCATATTTCGAACTGTGATCCAAAAAGTGGAAATTTATAAATAAATGACGCCATTCGATAAATAAAAAACGACGTTTTTTATATTTCTATATCACAAACTACAGCATTAAGGAGAATACCGCTTCGATGGATCGATAGAGCATTACCTATTCAAATGAAACTATACTTGGCTTTATCACCTTTAGAACAATACTTTGGTATATACTGATAAAACAATACTTTAGGATATAATATATGTTTGGCAGAAGCCACTAAGGATTGAACAGTGAACACCCATCAGCTTCGATGACCGTATGCATATACTACAAGGTGTAACAAAAGTGTGAGTTAACCCTGAAGGAGGTGAATGTGCTCATGAAACAGAACAACTTTCCCCAAGGAACATAGGTCGAAATGTGAAAAAAAATGTGGACCTCCCATACAAAATTGACGATCAGCTGATTGATTTACTATGGGAGGTAAAAATATTTTTCTCATATTTGTATATCATAGATGCCCGTCCAGCACTTTCGTCAAAACTAGGCAAAAGCTTTGAACATTAGATTTTTAAATTAATTCCTAAAATTGACACTCAAGATATTTTTGTTAAGAAACAAAACCATAACGAGTTAAGTGAAAACTACTTCCAACTGCATAAGCAAAACCAAATCTTATTAATAATTTTTAAAATCATGACACTGTAAGTAAGATAGCATTAAAAACCCCTATTTGGCAAAACTTTGGTTAACGACGTTAGGTGTATGTAGCTTGAGGATAGCAGAACAGCTTTATGATATCCTAAAAAACGCTTATAAATAATTTTGAAAAAATACAAAGATTTTAAACAGAAAAATTGAAAGAAATCGTCTTAAAACGTGTCACTTAGTGTGGGACGAATGGCGACAGTCTCTAACTAGATTCAGCAGGAGATTGGCGTCCAATCCAATAAAATCCTTCAGGTGAAGCGCTGATTTCTTTTCTGAACTTGGATATTACATTGTAAGTACTCTCACAACGATAAGTACAGGTGTTAGGGTTCATCAAGGTAAAAAAATCTATCTATATATATAAAATTCAAAGTCCTGACTGACTGACTGACTGAGATATCAACCTACAGCCTAAACTACTGAAGTTAAAAACTTGAAATTTTTACAGTTGGTTTCTTTTATGACGTAGGCGCACACTAAGAAAGGATTATTGGAAATTCCACCCCTAAGGGGTTTAAATAGGGGATGGAAGTTTATATGAAACTCCGTCATTTTTCAAGCTGTTTCCATAAAAGTTGGTATTTGAGCTTTCAGTTAAAAATAAAGAAGTACGTGTGTTTTTCAAAATTCCACCCCAAAACCTAATTCCACGCGGACGAAGTTGCGGGGTCAAAAGCTAGTATTATATAAATAAATAAAATTGAATTTTCTCTTTGTGATTTCCAAAGAACTGCCTCTTTTTATTTTAAGCTCATATTATGATTATTATCTAAACTAAGAATGAAACGCATGTATGAAATTTATGCAGTATGAAACATTAAAACCAGGAATAAAGACGCTTTGAAGGTTCCTGTATTATAAATCTGCGAAACGTCAAATTGAAATTTATTATTCGGCTAAACGTTACTAGCCATGGTGAGATTGGCATTTAAAGATTAGAATAATTTTATAAAACAAAACAACATCAGGATCTGATGATGGGATCCTGGAGAAATCGAAGAAACTCTTCAAATTTTATTAGCATACTAGCTTTAACCCGCGCCTTCGCTCACGTTAGGTTCGATTTTTTAACCCCCTATTTAACCCTCTTGGGGTTGAAATTTTCCAAAATCCTTTCTTAGCGAATGTCTACGTCCTAACAGCTAACTGTATACCAAATTTCAGCTCGATCGGTCCAGTGGTTAGAGCTGTGCGTTGATAGATCAGTCAGTCAGTCAGTCAGTCAGTCACCTTTGCCTTTTATATATTTAGATAGACAATTGATATACGAGTACTTTGTAGTGGCGTTTGAAGTCGGTTTTGTAAAAAGAATTTTTACGTTTATTTGGCTTATTTTTATTTATCTGTAGTCAGTCAGCTATATATAGCTAGCCTGTCATGTCGAATAATACGATCAACTAAGCAATTTAACCTAATAGTTAAAAAATGTTAAGACGGAGTATTTTCATATCCTAGGTCGGATTAAATTCATCCGTGGTTTTATCTCGGAAATAATTTATATTACTAATTGTTACAGCTTAATCCATACCGTGCGAATGCTATCAAAGCTTGTGCCAGAGAGTTGTTAAGCTAAATCCTGGGGTAATTATGAATTTGTAATACACAGTTTAGTCTATTCGTGTAATTAAGTACCTATATGTAAGTATAGGTTTTATGTAAGTATATGAAATTCAAAAATTCAAAATTTATTTATTTCATGTTGGCCAACTTGTAGCTCTTATGACACGTCATAAATCTACCACCGGTTCGGAATGCAGATTCTGATGAGAAGAGCTGGTAAGAAACTCAGCAGTTGCTCTTTTTAAAAAAAAAATTTACTTGCTTTCACAATGAAGCTTCAAAAATGCATACGAAGGTACACACAATCGAATGCATGTCAAGATGGGCAGACAAAGCAGACCCATTCCCGTTGGTGGCACCCGTTCACGAGCATGACGCATGCTCCAGCCGTTGTTTCGCTCAACCATATTTGAGGAAAAGGAGAGGAGAATATGTTTTGGGAAGGTTGTAAATTGTAATTATTATTTACTTTCTAACGTTTGCCGCAACTTCGTCCGCGTAGAGTTAGGCTTATTAAAAATTCCGCTGAAGCTAAAGGCCTTTGTTTCTCTGGGATAAAACGAAAAGGTATGTTTAACTATGCCTATGTATCTTTTGCTACCATCCATATGTATGCTACATTGTTGCATGATTGAAAGTCGAACCAACGAACACACTGTCGCATTTATTTTTTTGTTGGACGTAGAAAATAGGACCTTGGTATTAAAGTGGTATGTATAGGCCTACTTTATTTCATCCAGGCTGATAAAATAAAGCACAAGGACCTTGGGTGTTACTGGACAAATTATCTAATATTTTGGAAGAAAAATCTATTTTTTTAAAGAACTAGAACTGATGTGGGCAAACGAGCACTGGGAGCGCAGCGGGAACTTATCAGGAGCAAACTGAAAAAATAATAGTCCTGTCTGGTCTGGCCATTCTTGCGCCCCCCAGAGTCCTGTGCCTGGGCACCGGTGGCACCGCCCTATTTACGGCACTGTCGATGAGGTATGAGGTATACTTTGGTCCTTCTATGGATCCCCTCATTTCTAATCTCACAGGAATACTCCGAGCATAGCTCTCTCCATCGTCCGCTGAGTGACCCTGAGTCTTCTTACGAGGATAAAAAGTCAACAAAATAAAAATCGTAAAAATTAAACGCGATGTTTTCGTAAACGGTCCTTTAGGCCTCGTAATTAAGAATTTCTCTTCGTTACCTCCATCTCGTAAATCAGTAGATTTACTACAGCTTGAATTATGGGATCCGCCACTGATATATTCACAACTAAAGACACGTAATTTCCTAATCAAAAATCAGCCAATTTCATTTGAAATACAAAATATCTTATAACTACAAGGTGATGGTTGATGCCTGACAGTTTTAATATGGGAATTTGTATTTTTCTTTAGTCTAGTAGTAGAGTGGATATGAGAGAATTGTGCTGTAACGGTCAGTTCACACCGAGACGCGACTCGACGCGACGATGTTCGTATTTGTCGATAGCTATGTCAATATAGAACCTCTTTACTACCCTATAAGGTACAAATTTCAGCGAGGGCACCGTAACGAGCCGTACTTGGACACGTATCTAGGTCGCTTTCGCGCATTGCATTAATTTATGTATTTTAAAACTAACTGCAAATTTAACACAAACTAATATGAGCTGATTAACCCTTTTCTTATCACGAGAGACAATATCTTTATTGTCTTTTTTATTTGTATAGCAGTGACAAAAAGGCAGTTTTTGTGTCCTTAAAAGGCTACGAAATTATTTCTCCCCGTTGTTAATTTAAAATAGACCCTTATCTCTTTCTCATTTCAAAATTAAGTCACGCTGGCTTAGGTCACCAGGGAAATGGAATTAAGACGTATACCTACTTACCTACCTAATTTTAGCTAATATAATGCTATTTAAATAGAAATATTGCAACTTCGTACTCTAACTTTTTGAGGTATTACAGTTTTAAGGCCTTCACCGACCGCGCCCGATGCGTTTCGCCAATCCGATCTGACTATACGATCTGAAACGCATGCATTCTCCGTAGCCAATGACCGTCCGCGTATTCTTCCCCACTGCGTGCGATCACAACGCGTCTAAGTAATTGCAGAACTGCTGAGTTTCTTGCCGGCTCTTCTCAGCAGAATCAGCATTCCGAACCGGTGGTAGATTCTCGACTTGTAATAAGAGCCAGTAGGGCTAACATGCGCGCCACGAGAAAATTTTCTCTACACTTTACTCGTGAATCTCTGTAGAGATTCACATAGAGACTACGAGTAAACGTGTAGACAAAACTTTCTCGTGGCGCGCATGTTAGCCCTACAGAAGTTGGCCTACATGAAATAAAGAATTTTGAAATTTGAATTTTTTTTTTAATTTTGCAGGCCGATCATGCGTTCTCCTCTGTCTCCCGTGGCAGAGATCGCATGATCGTCGCTGCATGCGGTGCCAGTGTAAAGACACTTGCGATCCGATTTGACGATCCGTTCTGGAGACGCGTTCATGAGATCGTATCGGTAAAACGGATCGAACGCTGTGGGTAAAGGCCTTTATACGATTAAATATCCTTTGCTTCAACGGTCAAGGAAAACATTATAAGGAAATCTGTATGCTATGTTCTCCATAATGTTCTCAAAGGTGTGTGAAGTCTTCCACATACTTTGGTTGGAACTGGTCTGAGGACTTGGTGGACTAACCCTTCTCTTTCAGATGAGACCCGTGCTCAGTAGTGGCCTGATGATGAGTTCAGACGAGGATGATAATGATGATGACCTCTACCAATAGATCTGGGGCCCAAGTCTGCTATTGCAATTGTAGTTACATTGCCTATCAATGACATCCCAATTGCTACTTTTAGCAATTTTGGTAGTCTACTAATTCAATGGCGTCACAATTGTTTTCCGATGGTTTGCCACTGACACATTTAGCTTTGAATCTAGCTTAAATAAACGTTTTTAATATGTAGTTTTTTTTGAAACTCATTTCGGCAAACGCTTTTTAAGCTAATAGCAATACCGAGGTATGATTGAATTACAATCCAATTATAAGAAATCAAACGACCATTGTGAATTTAGTAGACTACGAAATTTTGGACCAATGATAATTGTATTGTAATTGTATTGCGGATCAATGACAATGACATGTAAAATAGCAGACTTGGGGCCCTGTTCCTGTTTCATACCACAGAGGTACCAGGACATCATAACTCCAATAATAGTGCCAGTAACTCGTAGTCGGTAATTTGTAGTGATTGCGGGTACATTAATCTGAATAATTTATAGCAATGGCTGACAGACTCATTAGCATTCACGGTCAATATAACGCTTAGCTCCAGAATACTCGTAAACACGACAGCCAACGCAGACTCCCATAGACTCATACATCGAGCTCTACATCATAGAATAGACCTTAAGGCCCAAGACACGGAGCTGCCCGCGAAATTCAAATTTAATTTGGTTTTTCGCAATTTGTAAACTAATCCGACAAAGTAGGCTTATGGTATTCAAATTGCGCCAATGGCAGTATCATTTTCACAGGTTTATATACTAATCTTAACGTGAAAGTATCCAGTTTAAGAAATTAGTCAAAATAATGAGTTTGACGTGAGCTACTCACAAATTAGTCATTATTTTGCTTGATACTGCCATTGGCGCAATTTGAATACCATAAGCCTACTTTGTCGTATTCGTTTATAAATGGCGAAAAACCAAATTAAATTTGAATTTCGCGGGCAGCTCCGTGTCTTGGGCCTTAATACAGTGACTTTACGCGGCCGCGCTACGCGACCTCGCGCGGTACTGTGAAGTAAGTACCTATTACTATTGGTTCGTTGCTTTTTCGAGTTTTGTTTTTCTCGATTGGAAAATTGCCAGTTTTTATTCTAATCATTTTTTAATAACCAATGTAATACCATGATCAAATCATTTCGTTTCGGGAATACAACCACCAAAATTCCACCGTGTACAGTATAGACTAATTTAGTCAGCGTCCACGTTTATTGATGGATATTAATTCCACGGCCGAATTGGGAACAACAATTACATCAATAAACGCCGCACGCACAATTGCATTCAGTTAAATGCACCTGTTACTGTTCGCTCGGAAACTAGTTTGGTTAATCGGTTTAATAAACTAAATAATTAGCTAATATTATCTGCTGTGTTCCTTGTAATCTTGTAATACATGTGAGAAATGCAAAAAGTGTTTCTTTGCTGGATTGTCTCTTTAATCGCATGGCAACTGAGCGACGGTTTTTTTATCGATGACAAGATTGACTTGACTGCGATCTCACCTGATAGTAAGTGACGATGCAGTCTAAGATGGTAGCGGGCTAACTTGGAAGGGGTATGGCAGTGTGCATTCAACCTGTTCTCCCTAATCGGTTTCTACACGCCATCGTGCCGGAATGCTAACTCGCTTGGCGGCACGTCTTTGACGGTAGGGTGGTAACTAGCCACGGCCAAAGCCTCCCACCAGACAAATTAACTCACTTGATTTTTGGCTTGAATATAATTTTGTTTATAGATGACGGAATTTGTCTATGTTGCTTACATAGTATTATACATACTTGATTTAAACCTTGTTTGTACTTATCTTCATATACGTGTTTTTGGGATGGAGTTTAATCATTTAAAAAAAGCTTAATATTAAAATAATTCGGTTTTAATACCATCTTATAGTGTAAACAAATGGACATAAGTTGTAAAATTCTTTCGTAGGTACACCTACGAAAGAAAGTTAAGTAACCTTATTAAGACTTGTAGTTTAGATTTAATTTAGAAACTTTGTGTCGGATTGTTATCAAACCTTGTAATACAATTGAGGTAAAATAGAAAAACACGGAGGGATAATAAAAATAATAGATAATAACGTCTAAAAAAAATTTGTAGACGTTCTTTATTCCCTAGACTCACTCTATTCAGAAGGAAAACCAAATTCGAAACTCGATAATATAATATTTTTATGTCTCAAGCTATATTTGCAAAGTTTGATTTCAGTCCGACGACATACACATAAGTTTAAAATTAAAGCAAAACTTTATACTTCAAGACCTTCTACGTATCTTTTTTATCTATTTTATGTGTTCGTTTAAAAAAAAAAACAACATTTTTACATACTCTCAAGCAGCTCTCAAGACATATAAAGTTGTATCGTTATTAAAACGACGGCCTAAACCATAGTATTGACCTTCACAACAATTAACGCGTCATGTAAGGGATACAACAACTTACGTAAGAGGTATCGACGTACTTAAAAAAGCTCGTACTTACGAGAGACTTAAAATGTGACCACCTAAATAATAGGTACATACAGAGGTCACATTGTAATGCCTACAGCCATGTCAGGTCTGCATGTCACGAGCCTTAAAAAGACAATGCGGTCGTATTACACAAGTAAACAGTACGTCAAATAAACTAAGCAGGGTTGGCATTATTGTTGTAAATCCGGGTGGACAATGGCGGACATTTGCCTAGATTCATCACGTGCAAAGCCACAAATGCCACGGGCAGCTAACTCGGTCCACACACGGACGCGCACGTCCGCTAACAATAGGGTTCAATGTACCAAATAGGTACGTAACTACGTATCACTTTGGTACATTGCACGAGTGGAAATGCAAAAGAAAGACATCGCCTAGAAATAAAAAGACAACCATGCTCTAGATGTAATCCAAACAAATGGTTTCTGGAGCATCAAGTGACTAGAAGTTTAGACTGGACACACTATAGGGTAGACAGTTAGACACACACTCTTTTGAGAACATTAAAGAGAACTCTCAGGTGTGTAGGTTTCCTCGCGATGTTTTTCTTCACTGTTGCATTACGTGATATTTAATTGCTTAAAAGAAAATATGATATTTAATTGCTTAATAAAAGAACATGACTCCAAAAAGTCAGATGTGCTTGCCCGAGATCGAACCCATTTGCCAATAGATTAGGCTATATTAGTCACCTTTGTTTTCCTGCGGTGCTTCCTCTATTCCCTCACTTTCATAGACTTAAGCGAACGGAAATCCAACATAATCAGAGAGAGATCAGGCGCAGAACGAACGGCTTTACGTGCTCCCCAACTGTCACTCACGGAATGTTACTCCTGACTCCGGGGTAGTACTGAGAATTTTTTGACAGAAAAACCTAATGGGTCGTTCTTCTTTTCTACCGACAATGAAACGACGTTTTTCTGTTTTTTTGGTTTTTTGAACTATCTATAATGTGTTTTATGTGTGGGATTTAAAAAAAAACTGCATCTGTGTTTTCATTAGTACTAATTAAAGTTTCCTTCCTAGCTAATATTGATTCTTTTTTACTGTTGGTTTTTGAAAAAATAATGTGACAAAGTGGCCTTTTTCTGTAGAGACCACATTTCAGTTTACCACTCTGTCACGGCATTATACGGAAAACGAACGTATAATGTATAGTAACGTAATATGCTAGTTAGAGAACATGAAAAATGACATAATATTAATAGATAAGAAAAATATGGACGTTTATTCGAACCGAATAAAAAACCGTTTATATTAATACTCCAACGAGATGCCATAATAAGAAGAAAGACAGACTATTGTCGGTAGAAAAGTAGAACGACCCTAATACATTTTTTGGCCGACATAGAATCGAATCCGAGACATCATCATCATCCGTAGTCGAATATGCTAACAACCAGACCAACGGGGCAGTTTAGAAAAAAATACACAGTCCTTCATAACAGTATGTATCACAAACTTGTCCCCTTCAATCTCTGCCGCTGACTTTGATGGATGCCCATAGAGTTATGTTGTTTGCGAGTGACCTCATGGGACCCCGACCTATTTTGACTGATATACCGACTTCATTCATTCATAGCTTATGAATATCTACTAATCTACTAAAATACTACACTAATTAATCCTGATACGTACCGCAAAAATTTGGAATGCCCTTCCGGCTTCCGTTTTTCCAGTTAACTAAAATTTGGGTACCTTCAAATCAAGAGTTAATAGTCATTTTTTAGGCAAGCGCGCTCCATCTTAGGCGGATTTTCACCTACCATTAGGTGTGATCGCAGCCAAGCGCTAGTCTATATATATTAAAAAAAATCTACAAGTACTAAAATACTAAAGCAAATCGTAAAGCTGAAGTAAAAATGGGCGGGGCACATAGTTCGAAGAGCTGATGGTCGTTGGGGTACTAAAGTACTAGAGTAGCGACCCCGCACCGGGAAGCGCAGTGTTGGCAGACCCCCCACTAGGTGGACCGACGACATCAGACGAGTCGCAGAGAGCCGCTGGTTGCAGGCGGCGCAAGATCGAGGCCTGTGGAAGTCCATGGAAGAGACCATGATAGACAGAGAACTTTGAGGTAAAGCCATGAGCTGAAACCTTCATATATACCTATACTAGCTATTACCCGTAACTTTGACCGCGTGGAATTACGTTTTAAATATCGATAAAATCCTATCCTATCCAAGTTCTCAACTATACACATGCAAAAAATCGCGTCGCTCCGTCGATCTGTTGCGTGATTGAAGGACAAACCAAGAAACAAAATATCGCATTTATAATATTACTAGCTTTTGCCCCCGCGACTTCATCCGCGTGGAATTAGATTTTGGGGTGGAATTTTCAAAAACTGTGACACACGTACTTCTTTATTTTTAACTGAAAGCTCTAACCAACTCTACCAACTTTGATGGAAGCAGCTTGAAAAATGACGGACTTTCATATAAACTTCCATCCCCTATTTAAACCCCTTAGGGGTGGAATTTCCAATAATCCTTTCTTAGTGTGCGCCTACGTCATAAAAGGAACCAACTGTAAAAATTTCAAGTTCCTAACTTCAGTAGTTTAGGCTGTGCGTTGATATCTCAGTCAGTCAATCAGTCAGTCAGGACTTTGAATTTTATATATATATATTAGGAGTACTCTAGAATTAGCATGAATATATAGTCGAAAACGAAAGCGCACAAAGAAAACTAAAACAATAGAACTCCGCGAAACCAGCTGGAATTTACCTCATTGCATTTGTGAAAAGTCTAAAATACAGAATAAATTTAAAATTAGGTCAAAACTTGAAAAAATTTTTATTCCTCTGAGGGTCAAAATGTTACAACAGACGTGACTTTAAGTAAACACCTAATAAAATAGTCCGAATTTCAATAAAACCTGGAAAGTAAGCATAAAACGCAGCCCAAAAAATTACCGTTACATTAAAAATTCCGTTTATTCCCCATGTTACTGCCAATATATAGTACTACGGGTAATTTGCTTTACTACTGCGATCGTATTTAACACCAACAAATAAATCGTTATTTTTTTTTCATAAAATTAACTTCGGCCAGCATATAAGTTTGGCAATTCAGCGGGGTAACGTTCTGGGCACTTTTATTCGTTCCAGTGGTTTAGATGATATTTTTTATATTTTTAATATTAATTATGTTTTAGTTTTAATTTATTACATATTTTAATTAGATGAATAAACAAGCGAAACTATTTGAATAATCTATATAAAAGGACTGACTGACTGACTGCTCTATCAACGCACAGCTCAAACCACAGGATGGATCGGGTTGTTTAGTATACACATAGCTACAATGACGTAGGCATCCATGAAACGATTTTTGAAATTTCAACCCCTAAGGGTTAAAATAGGCGTTTGAAAAATCGAACCTATTTTGAGTGAAGCCGCATACAAAAGCCTACCTATATGTACCTATATGTATAATTTTCGGAGTTTACTAAAAGACCTTTTGTTTTATGCCCAACTTAATTGGTAATATTAGTCTAGACCCAGGTCTAATGTTAAAGGGACACTTGGGAGGTGTCATTTAAATAAATAGATACATAGTACTTTAACGAGGTCTAGAAAAAACATCATTACCCTGACCACCTTCGTCACAGCCGAGTAAATATTTAAAATCCCACCGATACGGCAGTACATCTTGCTTAGAAGACCCTTGTCACTGATACAGTGTTTTATTCTGTACAGTGTAAATAATACAGAATAATCTAATCTATTTTCTCCTATCTAAATATATAAAAAAAACTGACTAATTGACTGACTGACTGTCTGAGGATACAGATTTGGCTGACGACGAATCTTAAATCACACACATATACAAGTGATACATGATCTTGGTCTGTGATGATCCCTGCAAAAGACTTATATTCAGCACGTCTTTATTATTCTGCTATCTCTTGCCCGCGGCTTCGCTCACGTTACGTTCCATTTTTCAAAACCCTATTTTACCCCCTTAGCGGTAAAATTTTCAAAAATTCTTTCTTAGCGAATGCCTACGTCCTAATAGCTGTATACCAATGTCAGCCCAATCCGTCCAGTAGTTTAAGCTGTGCGTTAATAGATTAGTCAGTCACTCACCTTTTCTTTTATATGTTTAGAAAAGATAAAAATCAAATCAAATCCATTTATTTGTTGAAATAGGTTAGTACAAGTTCTTATATAGGTATTGCTATGTAAAATTTTTTTATATTAAAACTAGAGAATATCACTACATACATAAAACATTTTTTTAGTGATGTATTCTTTGATACAATAATAATTTTTTTTCATGAGCTTACTTACTTATCAATTAAAAAAAAATTAAAAGTGGAATGACTTACAATTTCTGCACTGTGTCTTTCATCCCCTGACGTAGGTAAGGCTGCAAATTAACTGGTTTTTGTTAGGCCGTTAATAATAAAGCACCTGTTCTCTGACCTTTGCTCTACGGGGCCGCGCGGCCTACAGAAATTCTTTTAAAAAGGTCGTGTGGGCACACTGAATTAGTTATTCATTACCTTAATTATAAATTATTACCTGCTTACATATTCATTACAAAAAAAATTATGTAGGCTTTGTATGTAGGTATTTGAAGGGGTGATAATGAGCATTGATAGCTTACTAGTTAGGATTGCGATCTGTAGGTCGCGGATTTGCTCCCGGGAACGGATCACTGACTTTTCCGAGTTATTGTGCGTTAAGCAAGTGATATTTAAATGATATATAACTTGTTTTAACGGTGAAGGGGAACATCGTGATAGGAAACCTGGCAGATTGGCCTACGTGAGTAAAGAACGGAAATCATAAGACAACATAAGACATTCATAAGAGGGCAGTTCGGCTTGTGGACAATCCCAAATTAACCTACTTGCTGGACAGCTTCGAACACCGCAGAGACGTAAGCTCTCGTTGCGTCCTCTATCGGCTACATAACGGGGAGTGTTCTGAAGAGCTGTTTGATCTTTTTCCGCCCTCTAACTTCTACAACCGCACCGCACGCCACTGAACGCAATTTCACCCTCACCACCTGGGTGCCTGGAGCACTTCGACCATCCTTTGCTCCAGATCTTTTTTCCACGTACTATCAAATTGTGGAATCATCTCCCTTCGACGTTGTTCCCACTTAATTACAAAACCTATGGGGTTATTCAAGGGGCGGACCAATAAGTTCCTGAAAAGCCGGCAACGCATTGGTGGTGCCTCTGGTACTAGTACTACAAGTGTTCATGGGCGGCAGTAATCACTTTGGATCAGGTGACCCACCAGCTCGTTTGCCCGCTTCTCTTATAAGGAAAAAAAGCAATAAAATCTATCAATGTCACCCAGGAATCTCGGGTCAGTGATTTAATTTGGCGATAACTCGATTTGGTACAGTGCAAAATTATTATTGAGATGCCTATGTACCCTGTGAACGGTACTAATTTGCCCCCATTTTATTTAACTTTGTTCTCGTATTGAATTAAGGTTTAATTTATTTCGTCTTCAAATAAATTGGGGGCCAAATTTTCTAATTATGCCCTTAATGAATTTTTAATTTTACGGTTCACTAATTATGGGGCCTTTACGTTATGTCGAAACTCGGTGTGTTAAGATTTAAGAGGAAATGCGGGTGGTACTTTCGCCATACAGATGCTTTCGCCTGTTTTCTATATAGTTTATGACTTTAAAGTAGACTTGCAACGAATATTCGGTTACTATTCGGTATTCGGCCTATTCGGCTGCTTTTATTATATTCGGCCGAATACCGAATATCTACATATTATTCGGCCGAATACCGAATACTTAAATAATACATTTTGTCATAGAGAAATAATTGGTAAAATGAAAAATTAAAATCGATTGATTATTATTATATATTATCATTTACATCATCCTCGAAGTATGCCCATATAGAAGATTTTTTTTTAAAGGCCATAATCGATTTTTTTATTATTAAGGTACGTTCGTAATTATTTAATTGTTTATTTGTTAAATTTCACACTATTACAAGAGCAACAGCGGGCGCGCGGGCGATAAGTACATTAGAACAAAACAAAGGAACGCGAAACAATCATGTCTGTACAAGTTTTTGGCGCTAAAATCCAGCCGAATACTTTTGCCTAATATTCGGCTATTCGGTCAGGGGCCTCGCCGAATATTCGGTATTCGGTATACTGCCGAATATACTATTCGTTGCAAGTCTACTTTAAAGCAATGATCTTTTACAATTAAATAACCTCTTCTATGTCCCTATGTTTTCTTTTTTGAATGAAAAATTAAAAAAATGCTCAAAATTGCATATTTAGAATGCTATGTATAGAGGCCAAGTTTACAAAGACAACTATTAATAAAAGAAGAAATACATGGGGACTTCCAGTTTATGAAATCTTAAGAGATTTCATAAACTGAATAATATAGGGTAAAGATGCCGAATATGAGATACCATTTACATATTCGGCTATAAAAAATAAGTTATTGCCCTAATGACTATGAAAATTATTTATATTCGATAAGTATTTAATGAAGTTTATCCTTGAAAGACCGTTTAGTGCTAGATATAATAGATTTTTTGTTATATCAGATAATATTAGAAAAGTCAGAAATTACGTCTCAGGGAAATGGTCTCCTATTATGAGATACCAAGGGTTTTTAATATGAGATAGTATAGATTTAGAGAAAAAGAAAAGAAATCAATTCAAAAAACTTTTTATTGGCGATATTTATTAATCTACAACATCGTACTACTAAATAAAAAGGTTTTAGTAACAACTTAATAATATATTATCATGTGCTTGTGCCAAGTGCTTGATGTTCTTCAGATGTAGATGTAACCCTTAAAATCGTTAGTCAAGCTTTACAATATTTTTCTATTTTTGCTTCTAAATAGTCAGAAAAAGCTGGAGGTCTTCCCATGAACCTTGACAAATACTTCTGCATTAGCATCTTTTTTGACATAACGTTCTAGGATACTCTTAGGAACATCGAAAGTTTTGACGCTATTAGGTAACGTATTTGTTTGCTTTGCACTGCACTCACGGCCCATATTATGGCATCGTGGTCCTAGGACTTCTTTGATCTAGAAAAAGAGGTTTTTAAATAGTCGTAATTCTATACATCCTAATATGAGATATCTCACTTAAGGAGCCCCCACGTGTCTCATATTAGGAAAACACCCAAATTTAAAAACTAGGCTGCCTATTATTTCTTGACGAAGAAAATACAACTAAACTGCAAATGCATTGTAAAATTAATCATATAACTGATACAATGACTGTAAATTTAAATCATTTAGTGTGACTATAAAGTTGTAACATACCTCGTTAATATTTGGTGTCAAAAATCGGGTTTTGTGGTTTCGTAAAAATCCGCACGTACACAACCTGACTTCGCCTCGAACTGGGAAGCACCAACACATGTTTCGGTCTGTTGCCACGTGGCTTCTGGTGACAGTATCGCCAAATAGCTGCGGCGATTAGTTTCGCCAAAACCTAACTATCTCATATTTGGCAACCATCTCATATTCGGCATCCTTACCCTATACCTATATAAGATTAAAGTTTAGGTCAAATTAAAATTGCTAATTAGTCAACTAAGTCAGGTTACATTGTATTGTATTGTATTTCAGAATCAGGAGAAAAAAAAGTTTATGAAATATCTTTTAAATTAGTCTAGGAGATAGTAGAGAGCCAAACCTCGAATTATGACTTTTTCCTTATAGACTATTCAGTCGGATCTGCGATGTGCTTTAGGAGCGATTAAGACATACAATAAGTTACCTGAGAAGACAAGGAAATGTAATAATATAAATCAATTTAAAAATAAATTACTTACGCGACTTTTTATTAGATAAAACATTTTATAATATTAAAGAATTTTTCCAACTCAGATATTTTTGATTTTACATACATGTAATTTTAGACTAATTTGGACATTGTTAATTTATATTATTTTTCTGTATTTATGTATGTTGCACGCCCGAAGAGGCAATGTATAATGCAATAAATGACTTTAGACTAGAGCACAGCGCTAGTTACTACATAAAAAAATCCGACGAATTGAGAACCTCCTTTTTTGGAAGTCGGTTAAAAATGAGGATGAAATTTATCTCCAAGTCACAGTTGGATGTCAAAATGCAACCATTATAATATAATCCGGCTAAAGGTCTCCGATCTCATGACTCTACAAAATGTCCTATTCTATCCTATAAACTCACAACCTCGCACAAATTATTCATCGCTGACGCGGCGATGGCGGACTGAAGTATGATAGCAATGATGGCCTTGTGGTTAAGACTAACCCCTTCAGTGATCCTCTTTTAAGATAACTTATAAAACCTACCCCTCAAAGTTCCTACACTCGTAGAAACATAATAATATCCTATAATTTTAATGTTTTTTATTTTTAATTTAAAAAAGAATATTAGCCAACATGAACTTGACTAATATTCTCCTCTCCCCTCTAAATAAGCAGAAAGCTTGTGTTAGGAGTGGGTATGACAATAGTGCAACGGGTGGGGATCTAACCTTTCAGTTTTCAGTCCATACCTTTAACCGTTGGGCTATTGCGGCTTTGTTCATGCGATTAATGCATACTATCCTATTTTATATTATAACATAAATGCGAAAGTTTGGATGTATGTTTGTTACTCAATCACGCCCCAACGACTGAACCGAGGTGGCTGAAATTTAGCACAGAGATAGGTTATAGTCTGGAATAGGACATAGGCTACTTTTTATCCCGGGAAATAAGAGAGTTCCCGCGGGAATTGAAAAACCTTAAATCACGCGAACGAAGTCGCGGGTATCATCTAGTAGCTCATAAATGCAACTGCATCCAAAACCTCAAGTCTACGTCTAGATACAACATTAACTTAACTGAAGATTTCTCCTAAACTTTCGAGTGGTATCTCGTAACAATATACAGTGTTGGCTGAGTTAATATTCAGTTTAGTTTGGGTGTCATCATTGTAGCCGCTATAATCCGCATTGGGTCATAATCGTCGGATTTCGACCACGCTCTCCACTTGCGAAAACATCCACTATTCACTGCAGATGATTATACGTCTCCATTGTACCCGCAAAAGGGCCATTACTCCTCTCGCCTCACTAGGAACAACAACATGAATAAAATTATTAATTTTTCCTCATTAAGAACAACAAGATGAATAGAATAGAATAGAAATATGTTTTATTCAAATAAACTTTTACAAGTATTTTTGAATCGTCGATGAATCTACCACTGGTTTGGAATGCCCTTCCTGCCGAGAAGAGCCAGCAATAAACTCAGCGGTTGCTCTTTAAAAAAAAAAATAACAAAACTATGAATGAAATACTTTATTCTTACAATTCACGAGGGTGCTCCTGACAGGCACACACACTTACGCAATGTGCATGTACACGACTTAACCACAAGTAAAGCTCACGCGCCCTCGTGAATTGCAAGAACTATATAGTACGTTTGATACATGAACATTGCGTAAGTGTGCGTGACTGTCAGGAGTCTAGGTGGGAGCGGTCAGGCGCAAGCAAGCTCTCGCTCACAGTTATACGGGTAGGACACACACACAACCATGAGCCACGCGTCGTGGATTGCAAGAACTATACTTTAGTGTAGCTATGACAATCACATCATCACATCACAATATCGAATAGAGAGTTGTCTGGTGCGGTTAAACTTATAACAACCCTCTTTATGCATTGGGGGTTAAAAAGACGTACCGGCACTCGCAATGGAGACAGGCAGTTGCCAGGCCCAAGGTTTATTTCCCCACTAAAGAGTGGAAAGGCGTGCAAAGTTTAAGTGGGTTTAAGTTAAGCGCAGACATCCGGAGCACCCTGTGCTAGATACCACAACTTTGCTCGGTCCTATGCCTCCAGAAAAATTCACGTTGGTTAAGGACTGCTTAAACTTTCTTATTTGGAAAGTTTGCAAGATGTACTACTACTTTTGATGATATTTTTTAGTAAGCTATTGCATAGCTTCTATCGCGGACCAGCGTGGAGACCGAATCCAGAAATTCCGTAATGAAAATAACCTGACACGGAACTCCTCTACGGTGAGCCGCTAGATGGCGTTGATAAAAAATGCTATGCAATAGCTTTACCGCGGCAGTCCCCGAGTGCCACACGTCTTTTTTTTATTCTGTAATAATGTCCTCCTGAATCAAGCCATGGCTGCCAGTCTCCATAGAGATTAGCCGTCTGTGCGAAAGATATTATAGTGCACGAGCGTGTGCGCAAACACAGGTGCACTCTGTATTCCCTCACTCACTTAGTCCGAAGGGATACGATTGGAGAGAGATCAGGCGCTAGACCGGCGGCTTTAAATGCTCTTCGAGGCAAGGGAGTGGCACAGCACCTAATTCCTAACTCTGGGCTAGTACTGAAAATTACTGGGTAGAATTTTTTTACCGAAATTAATCGAGATTTAGGCGGTTTTGGATTGAAAACACATTATTGATTACCTTATAACCACGAGCTTTTCGGTGTAGATTTAGGTTTCAAAATTCCCCCCGATAAATAAAATTAATCCTTTGTGTTCCCACGGTGAAAAATAGCTTAAGTCATTTTTCAGTTCCTCAACTAAAGTCTGCAAAAAATCACGTCAACTAACGAATGTTTTGAAAAGCGCAATTGTTGAGTTTCTTACCCGCTTTTATTAGCGGAATCTGCTTTCTGTACCGGTGGTAGAGTCTCAAGACTCTAATTTGTCATAAGAGGAACAGTTTGGCCTAGATAAAATAAATTATAATATTAATAAGGATTATAGAAGACGAAGATTATAGAAGATTACAGATTTAAAATTATTTCACTTCGGCTTAACTTTCACAGAAAAATAATACCAACCTCATCTAAACCGAGTCATAATTTTATTTCAATGTTAATACAGCATTCGCCTTATTCCGCCGCGGGCATATCTGGCCGTTGATTTAATTTCGTGGTAACTTATTTTCTGCTGTACTTACATTACTCGTGAAGCATAGTATAGCAACCATACAGTCGGTCATCTTGATTCTTGAGGTAAGGAAGAGCTCAAGCCATTATAGCAGTCGTGCTTAGAAGCCACAACTGGAGCTGTGTATATTGCTTATTGTTAATATTTTTATGGAGATATTTAGTAACTGTATGGTTCAGGACCGCACAGTAATGAAACTGCTGAGTAGAAATCTTAAGTTTATTGGCCTCTACTTAGGCTAATAATAACCTAATAGCAGTAATGTGAGCGCGATGCGATGTTATGTGCACTGATGTATGATTAAATGAAAAGCATATCTAAATATATAAAAGGCAAAGGTGACTGACTGACTGACTGACTGACTGATTGACTGACTGACTGACTGATCTATCAACGCACAGCTCTAACCACTGGACCGATCGAGCTGAAATTTGGCATACAGGTAGCTGTTAGGACGTAGGCATCCGCTAAGAAAGGATTTTGGAAAATTTCAACCCCAAGAGGGTTAAATAGGGGGTTAAAAAATCGAACCTAACGTGAGCGAAGCCGCGGGTTAAAGCTAGTTTATAATAAAGCGTGAATGATGACTGGGCGAATTGTACAGTTTCGGCAAAGACCGTACAGTAACTGTAGATTGTGAATTGATGTTATGCGCAAGTCGGTATAGAATGGCATACATTGTCAATTTGATTTAGTTTATGAACTGTGTTTAACCGAATTAACACCGTTATTTGGCTATCTGTGGGGCTAGCCCCATATAAGATTTAATTCAATTGATCGTATTCGTGTACTACAAAATTAGCGTCAAAGTAAAATGAACCATAACTTCATTCAATTAGAGTTCAATTTCGTGCATACATTCTTATACTTTTACGTATACGGATACGCTCCAAACTAAAATCGGTTGTACTGAATTTGTGACTTTAAGTCAATCCTTTCAAGGTTCATTTTACTTTGACGCTAATGTCATAGTATACGAATACGATCAATCGGGTTAAATCTTATGCTAACCCCACTGTATGGTTGCTAACCAGTGTTTCAGGTGAGCGTTCTCAGCGAGGCCCCGCGACTGTTTCCGATTTACTTCGTTTCGTTTTTCCGTACATCTTAAAATTACATTTTCCGCAAACCAATAAATTAAGTCGATTTTATTTATTCGAATAAAGAATTCGTGCTCTTTGATTAGGGCAGGAAAATATAAATAAATTTAATATTCTCTTTGTTCAGAACAATTTGATTAACCATAACAGTCAATACAATTTATTAAAATTATTATTAATATGTTCTTTGAGTATTTAACCATACTCAAAGCGGATGTTACTGTACTGTAATTTTACATAGTCGGGATTTTAAACTATGTCTTGTATTTACGCTTTAGTTTAAGTTTTGGCACAGAATGAATAATCTTACTAATATCTCACTAATATTATGAATGCGAAGTGTGTTTGTTTGTTGGTTTGTCCTTCAATTACGTTGCAACAGAGCTACGGATCGACGTGATTTTTCGCATGGATAATTATATAGTTGAGGATCTGGAGAGTGACATAGGCTACTTACTATCCTGGCAAATCAAAGAGTTCCTAAATTATTTTAAAAACTAAATCTACGTTAAAGTTGCGGGCATCATCTAGTAAATAAATAAATAATTCAGAACAATTTCAGTATGTACCACTGAAAACTCATTTCTCTCACTAATTTATTACGAAAGTGTTATAATTATATTGTGAGTCCCAACAAAATGTCTGAAACAAACATAATTAATTTATTCCAAGTCCCAACTCTATCTCGACCACATTTTTCAACCTGAAACCACATTACACTCGAGGCTCATTTCAGTCGCCGACTTCATTTTCTACTCAGCCATTTTCCACCGCACCTCACGAGGTTATTGAACTCTGAGATTTTTCCTTACATTTTTTCAACCGACAATAATATAATTTAAAAAAAATCGACTTCAAAGCCACTTAAATGTATGAAATCATTTTAGTTTGTACATGTACACGCATGTTGAAATCGGGCGGGCCTAAATAAAAACGATGAAACCAACGCGAGACTTCCCACTCAATACTGTACACTTGAGGCTCATATATTTTGTACTCAGCTATTTTCCGTCACACCTCGCGAGGTTCCTGAACTCTGAGATTTTTCCTTACATTATGTCTACCTTACCTCTTCATAAAATATTATGGCAAGTAAAGAATTTAATATTTTTAACTCCCGACCAAAAAAACAGCTCGTAGCTCCCTAAAGAATCAACCGATTTTAATGCGGTTTTCTCTGTTCGAAAGCTGACAAAATGGAACTTTTAACTATAATTTAAAACGTAAATATTAAAAACAAAAGCTAAATGAATACTAGAAATAAAAAAGGGTCTAAGTGCCAAAAATTTCGTTTCGGTTTTTATTACTTTATTATTTAGTATGTTCCCTCGCCAATAACCTAAAATAAGAACTAAATGTCTAGCGTTGTAAAGAATTTAATTGTAATAATAACCATGTGAAGTTTAAAATAAAAGAAATATGTTTAAATGATTTATTAATTATTTGAAACACAAATTCTGCTCTTTTTTGTTTTGGTACTTAGAGCCTTTTTTATTTCTGGTATTCAAATATAAAAAATATCATCTAAACCACTGTAACTAATTTTTTTTATTTATTTATTTTATGGAAACGTACAGTATTGTAAAAGATGAAAGTTAATACAGATATATAATACTTTAACCTTGATTGTTTGCAATGAAACTTTAGCACTTATTGCATAATTGTAATCCGACAACAGAACAATTAACAAAGGAGATCATCCGCGATTCATACATTTTTGGTCCAAAATGTATGATGGCCATGACCTTTACACTTGTTACCTCGACGAAAAACTATTAGGCCAATTTATATACACGAAAGCAATTTGCTTCCACTACGAGCATTAGCGGTCCCTGTTCCACTCCGCGCTAAGTCAACCTCGGGCCTTGCGCGGTAAGTGTTGTGGAAGTTTCCAATTTGCCTCACTTTGCTTGTTTAGTATTACACGAGTAGCGGTGTCGCGTCCTACATAAACACACGCTGCAACCGAGCATTCGCTAACTAACGAACCAACTGTGGTATAGGAGTTAGACACAGATAGCGCAATTTATGTTTCAACTAGACGATGTCCGCGAATTTGTCCGCGTGGATTAAGGTATATCAATTTCTAGCGGGATCTCTTTAATTTTCCGGAATAATCTAGGTGTTAATCCTAGGTGTCTTCATACTAAATTTCAGCCAAATCGGTTCATTCATTGTGGCGTGAAGAAATAACAAACATACACATATAAATTTTTGCCTTTATAATATTTGTTTGATTAATGTGAATACTAGATATCTCACCCGTTCAAGCTTCGCACGGGTGGTCTTTTTACCCAACTGCATCGAAATGAAGGTAATGTTTTTCACACATCGCATCTGCATCTCAAACTCAAAGCCCATATCCACTGATTCATCAGCCATTCGGAGAAGAACCGAAGGTGGTTTATTTTGATTCTATGAAGAGATGTCTAGCTGTGGACGTGTATCTCTCGATAAAGAAGATGTAGAAATATTTTTAACTCTAACCACAAAACAGGGACCTGAAATTTTTATGATTTGTTTCCACCTTTATTTTGGCGGTGAACGGTGCGAATTTTATTCGGAATTCACCGCGAACGCACCTAACTAGACCGCCTCGTGAATATTTGAGGGTAAAAAACCCGCGTTGTAATGGAGCGCCTTTTGCCAGTTCCCAAAGGATTATACGGACACTTATTGAGCTTAGCAAATTCGTGCCAAATGAAAACATTTTGAATGCAAGAATCCTGTGAAAACGCTCTTCAATTTAAATGATACGACTACCTAAAATAAATCAAAAGCTTCGTTTATTTGAGGACCTCCCTGGCGCAGTGGTGAGCGCTATGGTCTTATAAGGCTTTGGCTGTGGGCATTAGGGATATGGGTTGAATGTACGTTACCATACCCCTTCCGAGTTAGCCCGCTACCATCTTAGACTTCATCGTCACTTACCATCAGGTGAGATCGCAGTCAAGGACTATCTTGCCAAGGAATAAAAAAAAGTATTCATTAGTTAAATAGCTTCATTAAGCAATCAATGCTTCTTATTTTAATCCATGTGGCCCACAGTTTCTTCCGCTAGACTCTTCTCCCTTTTTCCTCTCATATGAGAAGTGTTAAGGCCACATGCTAGCCAAATGCGGACTAGTAGACTTCGCAAACTTTTGAGAACACCATGGAAAACTCTCAAGCGTACAGATTTTCTCGCCGCAGTGTCTAAAGACACATTTAATAAGTAGAAGTTATTACACAGTTAATGAATTCCTTAATGATAAAGTTGCTTGAAACCAATCTGCTTTGCTTCAGCTGTCCACAAGATAGATAGGCTACATATTGTAAAATTTTTTGTTTTGAAAAGAACAACTGCTGAGTTTCTTGCCGGCTCTTCTCAGCAGAATCAGCATTCCGAACCGGTGGTAGATTCTCGACTTGTCATAAGAGTCACAAGTTGGCCTACATGAAATAAATTATTTTGAATTGGAATTTTGAATTTGGTGTTTTCCTTCATTGTTGAAGTTAGATTTAATTGACTCAGAGATGCTGGATCGAACTCCGGACACCTCAAAAAGGCTTCTAACCACTGGGCTACCACTGCTTAAATAAATTAAAACAGATAAGAGATTTTTTCCCAGTTTTTTCATAATGAAATTTACTTTCAGAATATAATAGGATATTTTTTATTCAAATAAACTTTTGCAGAGTACTTTCGAATAGCTAAGTTATAGTGAACTTTTGTTTTTATAGAAGTAGTAATTACATTTAGCGGGTAATTTTAACGTAATTGGATACTCAAAAAAGGGTGTTAAAGTGTTGAATTTATTTTATTATAAAAGAGAATCGTTAAAATAACTCAGCATTTCGGCTTAATGAATGTTTAAACCGGATTCCTGAGGCTCGCAGCAGCAAATTATAATTTAAGGTTAATTTGGAGAGAACGTGGCGTCTTAAAAGGCATCTGTAGGTGCGGAGCGGAAATGAAACTCGGCGTAGGTATTTTAATTTACAAAATGTGTTTTATGAATCCACTACTCTGATGTCTAACTTAGGTTTTTCCTCCCTTGGGAAATCTTTGTTTTTCCAGGCTAAAAGCTAGCCTAAGTCATTACATGTGTAACTGTTACCGGCTGAAAAAGTTTCATGAAAACGTTCCGAAGACTCCATAAAGATATAACTTTGTCCATTCACTGAGATAAATTGTAAAAATAATGGTATTCATTTTAATTTATTTCTTTTGAAAGATATATTTACCCTACTAATTTGTATTAAAAATACGAAAGAGTGTTCGTTTGTTGGTTAGTTTATCCTTCAATAACATCTGCGGAGCAACGGCACGAAGTGATTTTTTGATTTTGATTATATCTGAGGGCCTGGAGAGGAAAATAGGCTTCTTTTTATCCTGGAATAAAACCTTACCAAAATGCGAACGAAGTCGAGGGCAAAATATAGTCGTGTATAAATCATGGCTAGTTTTCATAGGTACTTATTCTTATGTGTATCATCTTGAACTTTATGACCTCTGTTTCCTAGTATATGATAGGGCACAAGATAAGAGGATATGCGAAGGGTCCATTGCCCATCAAAAACTTTTTGGCGCCCTAGGGACAGAGCTGTTGCAAGTGTTTTGAGCCCTTAAGCGCTCAACGTCTAAAGCTTTGGTCAGATAGTAGCGACAGCGTTTTCAACGGCTCTGAAATATTGGATAATAAAGACCTCGGTGAAATCAGTGAGACTGCGGATCATGGCACCGCATCGTAGAGTCCGTAGACTTAGCGCCGTAGGTGTAGTATCATTGCTGTAGCACCATTGTAGTATTCCAATACAGTAGCGTCATTGCCGTAGCACCATCGTAGTAGCCCAATACAGTAGCGTCATTGCCGTAACACCATCGTAGTAGCCCAATACAGTAGCTTCATTGACTTAGTTTCATAGTTGTGGTGACATTACCGTAGCGCTATTTTCATTCCCTTAGTACTATTTCTGTGACTGCCTCGTTAGTCTAGTGGTTAGTACGTTCGACTATGGATGACGAGGTCCCGGGTTCGATACTCGGGTCGGGCTAAAAAATGTATTAGGTTTTTCTGTCAAGAAATTCTCAGTATTAGTCCCAAGTTAGGAAGTTGGCGATGAGCCACATCCATGCTTCGGAGAGCAGGTCAAGCCGTCAGTTCTACGCCTGATCTTTCTCCGGTCGTGTCGGATTTTCCGTTCCATCGAACTATGAGAGTGAGGGAAAAGAGAGGGTACTTTTCTTTGCGCACACACTTATGCACTATAATATCTCACTGTAATTAATTATTATTATTATTTACTATTTACGTAGCACCAAAATCTAGAATCTAGCAATGGTAATGACGACATTACCATTGCTAGATTCTTCTAGCTTCACAAAATCTAAATATATAAAAGGCAAAGGTGACTGACTGACTGATTGACTGACTGACTGACTGACTGACTGATCTATCAACGCACAGCTTTAACCACTGGACCGATTGAGTTGAAATTGGGCATACAGGTAGCTGTTAGGACGTAGGCATCCGCTAAGAAAGGATTTTGGAAAATTTCAACCCCAAGAGGGTTAAACAGGGGGTTAAAGTTTGTATGAAAGTCCGTCATTTTTCAAGTTATATCCATGAAACTTTGTATTTAGGCTTTAGAATAAAAATAAAGAAATACGTGTTTCACAGATTTTGAAAAATCCACCCCCCAAGGGATCAAATAGGGGATGAATGTTAGTATGAAAGTTTTTCATTTTTAAAGTTGTATAAACTTTGTATTTGGGCTTTCGATTAAAAATAAAGAAATACATGTTTCATCTTAATATATAAAAGGCAAAGGTTACTGTCTGACTGACTGATTGATCTATCACCGCACAGCTTAAACCACTTTGCATACATATAGCTATGATGACGTAGTCATCCGCTACGAAAGGATTTTTCAAAATTCAACCCCGAAGGAGGTAAAATAGGAGTTTAAGAAATCGAACCTAACGTGAGCGAAGCCGCGGGTAAAAGCTAGTTGTGAATAAAATACAAATCGTACAATTTTATAAATTACCCATGGTATACGCCCATGGTATGTGCCCATGTGCAATAAGGTATACCCTACCGTGCTGTAACCGCCACGCGTTGTAACTGAATACACCTTTAAGCTCTCAACGTCTAAATAATTCGCAAACTCCCTGGATATGGGTATAAGACTTCCGGGTGTCGCTTGGATTATTAAGAAGGAAAGCGTGTGAGGAAAAGTCGTTTCAAAAGTTTAGCAATTGAAAGAATGGATATGACGCAGGGTTACTGTAAAAGCCGTGATATTAAAATTTCCTTAGTAGTATTATAAATGCACGTGAAGGACTTTTGTCATTTTTCTCCATTAAATACAATTTCATGGGACTATTGCTTATCCTATCTTTTATCCTATTTACTATTGTAAATGCGAAATTTTGTATGTATGGATGTTTGTTACTCAATCACGTCGCAACGACTGAACTGATTTGGCTGAAAGGCGCACAGATAGATTATAGTCTGGAATAACACATAGGCTACTTTTTAACCCGCGAAATAAGAGAGTTCCCGCGGAAATAAAAAACCTTAATCCACGCGAACGAAGTCGCGGGAATCAACTAGTTTGCTATAAATAATGCTCTCTAATGTCTGTTATAATCTAACAACGAACGGTGAAAAGCTAGTGGTTAAGAATTCTGTATCTTTTTTAGGCGGTTCGGGGTTCTAATCCCAGGCTATTTAGGCAAACATTTTAAGGAAAGCAAAAACATTGTACCTGAGAGTTCTCTATAATGTTCTCAAAAGACTATGGCCTTACTCTGTAGGCCTCTTGGTGAGCAACTGATGAATGAGTTAGCAGTGAAAATGTGGTGAAATTATTAAGTAACTTAAAAACTTGACAGCATCATTACTAATAAGAAGGAAAATAAACTTTACATTTCAATGATGTAACAGAATACTCTCTCATTGGACTTGCCAAAACAAAGTTTTCTCCGAATTCTAATGAACCCTTGCTGTAGGGCTAAGATGCGCGCCGCGAGAAAATTTTGTCTACACGTTTATTCGTAATCTGTGTGGTGGGAGACTGGCCGTGGCTAGTTACCACCCTACTGTCAAAGACGTGCCGCAAGGTGATTTAGCGTTCCGGCACGATGGTGTGTAGAAACCGATTAGGAGTATGGGTTGAATGTACACTGCGATACCTCTTCCAAGTTAGCCCGATAGTGAGATTGCAGTCAAGGACTATTTTATCATCGAATAAAACAAATCTCTATAGAGATTCACGAGTAAAATGTAGACAAAATTTTGTCGCGGCGCGCATCTTAGCCCTACTGGGTTCGCTTCAATAACAAAAACTCCGTACTTTCATCACACTTCACACACGTTCCGATGGCCCAATTAAACGCGACGCCCAACGCGCGGGTTAATTAAGAAGAAAATTATCTTCTCAAACACAGGCAAAACCGAGAAATACATGGCATAAGCAGAGGCGAGTGCGTAGTTATATGCAGGGGTGTGCTTTTTTATCCACAGAATTAGTGAGAAAAAAAAATCCCAGTAGATAAAATCTCAACAGAACTGTTTAACAAAACTACTGGGAATAACCGAGTGAATCAACCAATAGACGTCTACAGTTGGACTTAGGCTCTTGTATAGACTGCCACGTGTCTCGGTCTTGCGCCGCTTATATCCAGCAGCTCCTTGCGACTCGTTTGATGTCGTCGATCCACCTAGTGGAAGCTCTGCCAGCACGCTGTATTTTTTGATGAGGGGTAGCTACTTCAGCACCTTGAGACCCCAACGATCATCAGCTCTTCGAAGTATTTACCCCGCCCATTTCCACTTCAGTTTCGCGACTCGCTGAGCTATGTCAGTGACTTTTGTTCTCCTGCGGAGCTCCTCATTCACTTGATCTCATAAGGATACTTCGAGTATCCTGTCTTATCCGATCCGAGTATCCGATCTTATGAGATCATCGCCCGCTGAGTTTGTGGTCAATGCTCAGAAATGCTAAGGTTGTCGCCTATTGTTTATTTATTATTTATTATTTAAATTTTAAAATCGGTTATGGCCCGTGTACCTATTACCGCTTCAGCTTATCAATTAAAAAGGAGGGTAATCCGAACGACCTCACAGAAGCTGAAATATGGCACAAATTCCAGCAGGGAACTGCCTACCCGCGCTGTATTATAGCTAATGAGACGAATATTAAATGAGAGGGCGGACTCTAACGTCTTGAATTACGTTTTTACGTTTGCCGACGTAAGAAAGTGGCCTCATAGTAGACTTCATACTGTTAAGAAGTGTAGGTAAATTTAAAATTTAAAACACCCCCGACATGTGAGCTATGGCCGGACTATATCTATATCTATATATATAAAATTCAAAGTCCTGACTGACTGACTGACTCAGATATCAACGCACAGCCTAAACTACTGAAGTTAGAAACTTGAAATTTTTACACTTGGTTCCTTTTATGACGTAGGCACACACTAAGAAAGGATTATTGGAAATTCTACCCCTAAGGGGTTTAAATAGGGGATGGAAGTTTATATGAAACTCCGTCATTTTTCAAGCTGTTTCCATCAAAGTTGGTATTTAAGCTTTCAGTTAAAAATAAAGAAGTACGTGTGTCACAGTTTTTGAAAATTCCACCCCAAAATCTAATTCCACACGGACGAAGTCGCGGGGGCAAAAGCTAGTATCTATATATATAAAATTCAAAGTACTGCGTCCTGACTGACTGACTGAGATATCAACGCACAGCCTAAACTACTGAAGTTAGAAACTTGAAAATTTTACAGTTGGTTCCTTTTATGACGTAGGCGCACACTAAGGAAGGATTTTTGAAAATTCAACCCCTAAGGGGGTAAAATAGGGGTTTGAAAAATCGAACTTAACGTGAGCAAAGCCGCGAGCAAAAGCTAGTACGATATATAATACGTTTATCTCACGAAGTTACGGGCGCTTTACTTGTGGTTACGTCGTGTACATGCACATTGCATAAGTGTGCGTGCCTGTCAGGAGCCAAGCTCTCGCTCACACTTATACAGATACAATACACACAACCAATGGCCACGAGCCCTTGTGAAATGAAAGAACTATACCTGACTATACATTTTTACTGTATATAGAATGTAGTGATTCTATAGCCTTCTAATTTGGACACAAAAATAAAAGACTTGGACTCTAGTTAACTTATAATAAAACTTTTACAGTTTAATAATAATAATAAGTTGCAAGACGTTCAACACATGCGGTACAGACGACTGCTCGGGTGCAAGTGAGGAAAACTCAAAACGTGGCACGCAGTGACGGATAGATATAGACATAGCTGTGTCTCATTCTATGTATTTTGTTTGACATAGCTGTACTACATCTCTTTCGTGTGGGAGTGAAAAGGAGATATCATTAACTCTATAGTACTTCTCTGTCTACGGTTCTAAATTAGAGTTGTTGAAAAATGCTATAAATCAATATCATGCTACTTACTATAAACTAAAAAATTTTAGCATGCTATAAAAAATGCTAAGCAACTTTAATTAGGAAGCTTGTGGGTGGCCGGCGCGCGCGCTATGTCTTACAATACGCTAAATCACAAGGCATGTTTATTGCGAGTTGCGATAAATCCATCTGCTAACTGCCCGGCCGCCTCAGCGCCGCTGCTACGCGCAGTGTGCTACACCGTCTACAGCGCGTGATATTTATAGCATCGTAGCACCACCGCCGTCTACGTATGTAGCACTTGCTGTGTGCTAAGGAAAGATAGCATGCTGAAATATGTTGCTAAGTGCTATATTAACCACCTCTGTTCTAAATCACATCGAACTCTTGGCAGTGCAACAGCTAATTCTCTCCAAGAAATCGTCAACCGTAAAACCGTGGACAACAGCCTCCACAGCTATACCTACTATTTAGATGCACATCACTTTTTATAGCGAAGTTATTATGAACAAAGATTAACTCAAGGTAAGCGCCTGTAAAAGTGTCGCCTGAGTAAGGCAAAGTGAAATATAAATTCAGCATTAGCGGCGGGATCTTGGTGGGATAGATTATTTTGCATCATCCCCAGGCCACTGTTCAACGTCATTATGTTAATTTTATAAGAAACTTTCGCTTGCAACACTCGGCTTTGATACTCACAGAGGCTACGATTGGGAAGCCCTTCAGCTTTAACAGGTTTTTTTTTCAATAACAACGTACGTAACAACGCGTATGTACAGAAAATCACACTAATATTATAAAGGCGAAAGTTTGTATGTGTGTGTGTGTGTGGGTGTGTGTGCATGTGTTCGGTTCGTCGGTTCCGATTACTAACAAAATGGGCCTTGTGGTTGCCTTAATAAAGAATTTATTTATTTACTAGACGATGCCAGCGACTTCGTCCGCGTGGATCAAGGTTTTTCAATTCCCATGGGAACTCTGTAATTTTCCGGGATAGAATGTAGCCTATGTTTTAATCCTGGGTATGAGCTATCTCCATTTCAAATTTCAGCCAAATCGGTTCATTCGTTGTGGCGTGAAGGAGTAACAAACATACACACACACACACACATACACATACAAACTTTCGCATTTATAATAATAGTTCGAAGTTCGATAGTTCGAAGTTCGACAAAAAATAATCGCGATGTTAGGTCTAATTTTTTACCAATTTACATTTATTTTCAGTGTATGATAGAGATAAAAATTTTACATAAACTTCCTATATATATTACTGAAAGACGATACAGCCATTTAAAAAAAAAAAAAATATCTACGAGTTATTACAACACACAAGCATCTGACGCGTTTCACACGAGGTTTCGCGTATGTTTTATTTCGAGGGACTTTTTCTGGTATTCTGCGCACTGTCAAAGGGCTGTACGTGCTCCGCGTCCGTATGTCCGTGCCCGAGGGAGGGTAACGTGCCTGATCGCTCTCTTAAGGTATATTCAACAGCTCATTAATCGGGACATCTTCACGAAACGCTGACCGAGCCGCGCTACAGTGGCCGTGGGGCCATTAGCAGCGCTGATAAATAATTTACTCGTAGCTTATGCTGGCGAGGGTGAGCTCAGAAACTCGCTCGCGCTCCCGCTTCCGCTCATACAATTCCCGCGACCGCTCCTAATCTAATTACGCAGTGGCTTGTTACATTATTAGCGGGCGCTTCGGCGTCATCGCTTGTTATAGTCTAACTAACTGTTGCCCGCGACTTCGTCCGCGTCAATTTCTGTTATTATGATCGCGATTAAGAAGTTTTTAAAAGAATATATTTTAAATATGGATAATTCTCCCCGTTTTTGCAACATTTTTCACTGATGCTTCGCTCCTATTGGTCGCAACGTGATGTTATATAACCTAAAGCCTTTCTCGATAAATGGACTATCCAACACAAAAAGAATTTTTCAATTCAAACCAGTAGTTCCTGAGATTAGTGCGTTCAAACAAACAAACTCTTCAGCTTTATAATATTAGTATAGATAAAGATTTTTACAGCAGTAGATCAACTTTTAACTATCCGTAAGAAAAAACAGGAAAAAAATACATCATATTTCCAAGAGACGATACTGAGTAAAAACATAAAATAATGAAAGTTCGACAAAAAATAATCGCGAAGTTAGGTCTAATTTTTAACCAATTTGCATTTATTTTCAATATAGTGCATATTACAGAGCCAAAAATTTTAATATAAAATTCCTATATGTGTTACTAAGATATAATACAGCCGTTTTTTTTAAAATGAATATCTCACGAGCTATTAAAATACATGACGTATTTGACGCCCCTGCACGCTAGCATCTGTCGCGTTACACACGAGGTTTCGGGTATGTTTCATTCCATCTATCGCGGGGATTTTTTTTTTCTAGCATTCTGCGCACTGTTAACCAAAAGCTGTAATAGACTGTGTGTTTGTCTGGTGGGAGGCTTTAGCTGACTAGCCACTAGTCTTCACGTGCCGTTAAGCGATTTAGCGTTTGAGATGGCGTGTAGAAACCGATTAGGGGGTATGGATTGAATCTACACTGCCATACCCGTTCCAAGTTAGCCCACTACCATCTTGGACTGCATCGCCACTTACCATGAGTGAGTTCGCAGTCATGGACTATCTTGTCAACGAATAAAAAATAAGGAAAAAAGTTTATTTATTTATTTATTTGATTCTTTTTATTCTCGTATTCCCTAGCTCCACATGATAGTCATTGACATAACGCTGACGGCGCGACATCGACGCTGCATAATAGCTTCTTTGAAGCTACACTAGAGTGGCGCACCGTGCTACTGTGCCGCGAAATTAATGTGTGGATTAAGGGCACAGTCTCACTTGCTGTAAGGAATATCAGCTCTTTTCTCAGATGGTATGAGGATCTCAGTCAACAATTCAATATTTATATGTGACTATACAACGTGTAACAAAAGTGTGAGTTAACCCTGGAGGAGGTGAATGTGCTCATGAAACTGAACAACTTACCCCAAGGAACATAGGTCGAAATATGAAAAAAAAATTTTTACCTCCCATAGTAAATCAATCAGCTGATCGTCAATTTTGTATGGGATGTCCACATTTTATTTCATATTTCGACCTATGTTCCTTGGGGAAAGTTGTTCAGTTTCATGAGCACATTCACCTCCTTCAGGGTTAACTCATACTTTTGTTACAACTTGTATACTCCGAGCCTAGCCCTCTCCATTGTTTGATGAGAGGATACCTACTCCGAAACCAATTAGGGGTATGGGTTGAATCTACACTGCCATACCCCTTCCAAGTTATCCCGCTACCATCTTAGACTGCATCGTCACTTACCATCAGGTGAGATCGCAGTCAAGGACTATCTTGTCATCGAATAAAAAAGCTTGATGAGCAATATGCTGGTAGACTCGCCACTAGATGGTCCAACAACATCAGACAAGTCACAGATAGTCGCTGGATACATGCGGCACAAAACCGAGTCATGTAGAAGTCCATGCAATGCATGGTTTGATGATAGGTAATATGTTCCAAGGTAATATGAGGTAACTACTTGACTTATCGTTAGCCCCAAGTTTGCCTAAATGATTATTTTAAATTATGAATGTTTAAACTGCGTCTTTCTTAATAGGATCCTTTGATTTTTTTTCCTAAGATCACTTTAACGTCTTATATTTATAATCCAATGAAAAAACACTTAAAAAATAAAGTCCTTTTAATGGAGATATGATGGATAAAAATCTTGAAAAAAGTGCTTAATACGTACAAATTAAAGACGAAAAATATGAAAGCATTTGAAAAAAATCCGATAAGATTTTCTATAAATCGGAAATCTGAAATGCTTTTCAAATCCAGGACTTTATTAATACTAAGATTTTGTATGAAAGTAGGATTGATGTTTTAATAAAAATCACTTGTAGGTAATACGGTCTCAGAATTTCAACGACAAATAATATTTTGATCCAAAAAATTAAATAACCTCAATGGCGCGGGCTAGAAAACCGAAAGTAATTGACGATACTAACGTCTTAATATTTTATTTCAGCTTAAAAGATTTGCTAAGCTCTTAACGCTCATAGAGATGCACTTTAAGTGAATTGGTCAGTAAATGGGCATTTATAAGAAAAACTCTAGAAGGTACCACTTATTTATCAAGTTGAAATTACGGCTGTAACTTAAAGTTCGCAGCTCACTTACACGATACCGCTCCCGCACGTTTCAAGAATGCACATTGAAATATTATGGGCTTAAAGTCGTGCTCTATACAAGTGTACATACTTTACAGTGACAAGATATAACATGGTATAAGTTCTTGCAATTCACGACGACGCGTGGCTCATGGTTGTGTGTGTGTCGTATCTGTATAAGTGTGAACGAGAGCTTGCTGGCGCCTGACCACTCCCACCTAGGCTCCTGACAGGCACGCACGCTTACGCTATGTGCATGTACACGGCGTAACGACTTAGGAAAATTCATCGTGGAAGCACTGTATACATAGCATAGTTTCATTAACTATTGTAATTTTTTTTTTTTTTTAAAGAGCAACCGCCGAGTTTATTGCTGGCTCTTTTCGGCAGGAAGGGCATTCCGAACCAATGGTAGATTCATCGACGATTCAAAAGCACTTGTAAAAGTTTATTTGAATAAAAAATATTTCAATTGTATTCTATTCTGAACAGACCCCATTTATACGGTATATACCCTTTTTACGGTAGCATCATGGTATGTACGGAAGCGATTTTGCAACGACAGAGATACAATAAAAGCGCAGCCGTGTGAGTGCTGCGTGGAAGCGGTGTCATGTTAGTGAGCTTCGACCTTAAGTCCTCATTAACAGATGGCCCAAAAGACAGATAGCGGAGGCATACCTTTGTACTGAATCCTAGAAATGTTTATCCACATTGTAAGTGCCAATTCTATATACTGGAGCTGTAATGCTCTAGACAGTCGGTCTTTAGACGTGAGATTAAATAGGCACATTGAATACACTTTAGCTACAAATAAATCAAGTGGTTAGTAGTGCGGCGAGCGGGAACTGTGGCGTCAGGGTGAGTGGGCGCTTTGCTTCAGGGCGGCGTATCTCGGGCGAACAGGCTCCATTAACTTTTTACGGTAGGGCCACGGTAATGGACGGAAGCGATTTTACGAAGGTGTGTAAGTCTATACTAATATTATAAAGAGGAAAGATTTGTAAGTAAGTAGGTATGTTTTTAACGAATCGGCTCAAAAAGTACTGGATCGATTTGGCTGAAATTTAAAATGAAAATAGATTATACCTTGGATTAAAACCTATGTTTTAATCCATAATATATAAAATCATTTTGCTATAATTAGCAAAATAATTCTAACCTTTTCTTGCTAGTGCAACAATTACTAAATGGTTCTGACTGAAAAATAAAAGGTCTACGATGCAATTGCATTATTGTCGTACTTACTCCTAAGACAAGCATGATGCTTATTTGTAGAAGAGAGGAGAATATTAGTACAAAATAAGAGAATCTTGTCCTCCGATATTAAAAGCTGTCTATCTTGTATATCTTATCTCAAGGCCTATTGCTTTATGCTTTTGGCGATCTGCTCCAGACAGAATATTTTCCAAAATGTTTCTAATTAAAACATGATCCTAGCTTCCACTCTCTCTATACGCCGATTTCGTCTCTCCAATAATATTGGGTTCGACTAACAGTTCTGAGTTAGTTAAAGGATAAATAAAAACATGTGTGTATAAGTGTAAGATATTTCTCTGTTTTACTGAGGAATAAAGACGATGAGATAATTTTATTATTTAAACGCGTTTCAAATTTACGTCGCGACACAGCATGTGAATGTTCAATGCGCAGAAAGTCAACGATGATGCACAAGTGACATGTCATTTTTGACAGCTGAAAAAGACCACAGACATAAGTAGATACATACAATAGCCACATAGCATCAATAGTGAAGAATTCCGCTCTGCTTATCGCCAAAACCGCTATCTATCCAGTGTCATAGGGCGTAGCCGTGGACGTAATGAACTAATGACACCGACGCACAGCTTGTTACCGACTGCTCTGACAGACAGCCGCGCTAATATCTATATGTATGTATGTATGCAGATCAGGTAATTTCAATCAACTAAGAGGATGAAGGGGACTGACCTGTCTTTTTAAAAAAGAATATTAGCCAAGCTGAAGTTGACCAATATCCTAATATCCCCTCCAAATAAGCGGAAAGCTACTACTCAATGAAAATATAGTCCTCGACTGCGACCTCACCGGATGGTAAGTGACGATGCAGTCTTAGATGGTAGCGGGCTGATTGGAAGGGATATGGCAGTGTACATTCAACCCATACCCCTAATTTGTTTCTACACATCATCATGCCGGAACGCTTAATCGCTTGGCGGCACGTATTTGGTGTTAGGGTGGTAACTAGCCACGGCCAAATCCTCCCACCAGACCAGACCAGAGACAATTCAGAAATTATAAATTCCCAAATTGCCTCCGCCGGGAATCGACCCCGAGACCTCCTAGTTATAAGACCACAGCGCTCAACACTGCGTCAGGTGATAATGATTGTATGATAATAGTGTATTGGGAGGTGCTTGATCCGTCGACCTTTCGATTTTCAGTACATGTTTATATGTATGCAAATCAAGTATGCCTGCAGCTAAGAGAAATTAACACCCCATTTAAAATTTAATTATGTATGCACTAAGAGGATAGAGGGGAATGACCTTTCTGCGACTGTAAATACTAAATTAAACACTACTAGATTAAGTTCTGTTTTGAGTGCTTCATTACTATTAATATATTTATTTCATATCTTTAAACGACGGGAGCCGATTTCACCAACGTTGGGTAACGTTTAACCGTGGAATAATTTTGATATTGTGGCAGATTTTCAATACAAAAAGTGTCAGAACATCCAATTTTAATAGATTGCACTGCTATAATTCTCGTGAACCTTTAATAAGGCTGAGGTGCATTACTTAACCGTCACTTATACAGGTTCAAGCAAAACTACTCAATGTTTTGAAGCGAAGGAAATTGCCAAAATCTCCTTCAAAACCAAGAAAAAATATATAGTTCTTCGTCAAACTTAGATCGTGGTATACCCCACATCGCACTGCCAAATGGCAATAGTAGTCAGTGCCGGCTTTACATATAGTGCAGGGTGTGCAACGCACACGGGCGTAGGGTTTTAAAGGGCGTCGCGCCGAGCCGCGCTTGCTTGCTTTCCGACATCATTTAAAATTGCACCATTTTTTGCACCTGAATTTTCTTTGAAAATATAACTGTAAATCAAACTGTATTCTTGTATTGTAAGTATTCCATTTTGGCCGCGCGTCTACTAAAGGGTGCCAAGATATTGATTGCACACGGGCGCTACATGGGCTAGAGCCGCATCTGCTGGTAGTGATGACGTAAAACCACATCGTGACAAACAGTTCCACAAACACTCAGTTGCAGTAGCGCATAACAGGATGTGACACTACCCTATTGATGGGAGTCTTAGCTCGCGGTGCATTACATAAGCGTCATATACACACGTTCGCGCTCGCTGTTTACTCAAGGCAGCAGATACCGAGGCGCCCGCGGCGTTTCGCCCGTCATATATTTTCGCTTAGAGCCCAATAAGCGACGCTACGGCCAAGTTTGCCAACCTCTTCTAATTAATTTCTACGCCGTGCCGTGAAACGAGAACTTTGCCTGCACCTCAAGTCATACACTGAGGCGGATTATCAAGTCCCAAGTAATACTAACGCAAGTTTTTATTTTTTTTTTTTGTTCTTCAAACTGAAGCCTCAATAGAGCAACCCTTTGAATTGAAAACCGAAAGATGGACCTTTCTCATTCCACTCTTTACAATAATAATAAAAAATAATTATCCTTTTTTTTCAGCGATTTAGCGTTCCGCACGATGGCGTGTAGAAACCGATAAGGGGTATCGGTTGTATCTACACTGCCATACCCCTTCCAAGTTAGCCCGCTACCATCTTAGACTACATCATCACTTACCATCAGGTGAGATCGCATTACTTATTTATAGTTAAAAGAAAATACTGAATTACATTTAATTTATCCCGGGAAAACAAAAGGTTCCCGCTGAATTTATGAAGTATTTCATATTCATTTCATCATTATTGTAAAAAAGGTATCAATAAAATATTTTTTATAAGAAGAAGAATTAAAAAAAAAGATATGGTTAGGATTAAAATAAATATAAAACCTAGTTACAAACAATTTACAATACAAACAAAAAAATCTGTGCATAGGCTTAAAAGGCTTTATGACTGAAATCTATAGACTGCACTCTCCCTCAGCTCAGACTCAAGACAGAATTAAAACGAGACAGATTTATGTCAGAGCATATTTGTATCTCGCATTAAGTGTGAGCTGAGAGCAGAGCACGTTCTATGTATCTCAGAATATGCAATATTCCCGCTTAAGCTTGTACCTTGCACTACATTTTATGTAAGTACACGGGTGATAGTGTGATTTTACTAAGCTTGGAATTGGTAAGATTAGGACGAGGACAGATCAAGCGAGCGCCGACCCTACTATCTGCTAACGTACCCATAATATACGAGAACCTTATTCTCAACGTAAACAGCTACTTGCACGAAAGCCCTTAATTTGCATTATTAACCCCCGACGCAAAGACGACGGCGTGTTATAAGTTTGACGTGTGTGTGCGTGTGTGTGTATGTGTGTATGTGTGCGTGCGTGCGTGTGTGTGTGCGTGCGTGAGTGAGTGCGTGCGTGCGTGTGTGCGTGCGTGCGTGTGTGCATGCGAGCATGCGAGCGTGAGTACATGCGTGCGTGCAAGCGCGAATGCGAGCATGCGTGCGTGCGTGCGTGCGCGCGTGCATGTGAGCGTGCGTGCGTGCGTTACGTTCCGTTTGGCTGCTGCTAGCAAATGAATGAACAGATTTCAGTTTTTTTTTATTTGAAAGTGTTCTTAGCTAGGGCAAAACATCGTGAGGAAACCTGCATGCAAGAGTTCTCTGAAAGCTTTTCATGGGTGGTAAGTTCTACCAATTTTCACTTGACTAATGGGTCATTCCCATTAGTAGGTACAAATGGTTAGTTCAACCGTTGAACCAAACATCGTAACTTTTGCATTTATAATATTAGTAGGATGGATGGATGGATGTTTGTTACTAAATCACACCGCAACGACTAAAGTGACTTAGCTGAGGCACAAAGATAGATTATAGTCTAGAAAAACACACAGGCAACTTTTTATCCCGGAAAGTAAGAGAGCTTCCGCGGGAATTAAAAAACCTCAATCCACGCAAACGAATTCTGTTCATCATCCTTACTAATCCTTATCTACTAATTGCGAAATAAATACGAAAGTGTGTTTATTTTTTGGTTTGTCCCTCAATAACGCTGCAACAGAGCTACGGATTGACGTGATTTTTTGCATAGGTATAGTTGGGGACCTGGAGAGTGACATAAGCTCCTTTTTATCCCAGAAAATTAAAGAGGGTAAGCAGGGTTTTAAAAATTACTTTTTAATCCACGCGGACGAACTCGCGGGCATCATCTAGTCTAAATATATAAAATAAAAAGGTGACTGACTGACTGATGTATCAACGTACAGTTCAAATCACTGGACGGATCAGGCTGAAATTTGGCATACAGATAGCTATAATGACGTAAGCATCCGCTAAGAAAGGATTTTTTTAAATGCAACCCCTAAGGGGATAGAATAGGGGTCTGAAAAAACGAATTTAACGTGAGCGAAGCCGCGGGCAAAAGCTAGTTAATAATAATAACAGAGATTACAATCAGCTGCACCACCCATTATAACAGCAACCGCTGAGATATTCGTTTTGTCCATACAAACAGCGGCAATAAGCATTAAGGCCGCGGTCAAACAGCTAGCGGGCGGGTAATTGAGCGCGCCGCTAATTGAAACATGCGGCCGCGTAAAGAGCTGCAGCTACATTATAATCTGTTATTCGGAACGCTGCGTTGATTTCGCATTCGTATAATTAAAACCTATTAAAACTGCATAACTTAATGTGTAGCTATTTTGACGTGGATTGGGGTGTGTTTTATTATTTAACTATAGTCGATGACCGCGACTTCGCTCGCGTCAATTTTGGGTTTTTAAGAAATTTTAAACGCCAGAGTAATTTAAAAGTTTTATGTTTAAGTTAGGTAAGCATCTTGAAGTATCTTATAATAAGTTCATCAAGTAATCTTATATAAGTTTATCCTGATAGCAATAAGCGATATTATCCGAATATGCCTACCGATCTGCAAATAATAAGACTGCGCAGAATACCAGAATAAAATCAGATATCATCCATGCGATCGTGAATAAGCGATGAAACAAAACATGCCCGAAACCCCGTGCGGAACGCGACAGATGCTCGCGTATTGCGCGGAAAAGGAGTGTAATAAGCGCCAAACACATCATGTATTCTAATGACTCATATTCATTTTTTTAAATTTACAAGGTACGGTTTTATGTGCTTTTTAATAGAGTAGAGTATTTGATAAATTCAAAAAACCTACAAATCCCGCCCTCTTGCCTACAAAGCGAACCTAATTTTCTTTTAACAACACATAAAAACAACAGAAGCAGAGAAACGCTACGGCTAATATAAAATATGACGGGAAATAAAAACAGTCGCCGTTACATGAAAGTTTATAACCTATAACGTCTTTTGAAAGATTAACGCGGAACGAAGGGCGGCCGTAACATCCGCAAATGCGCCGTAGAGCTGTAGAGCCGTAAGAGCTGCATGAATAGTAGTAGTAGTACTAGTAGTAGTAAGCTTAATTACACCATAACAAAGAAAAACAAAACATTAAATAGGAACAAAAGAATATTTATATGTATATGTGTAGGTACTTATGTGTGTGTATAGATATTGTGTATTTTATTTAGTTCTTGTGTGAGTTTTGAATGATTATTTTTCTCCACATGAACAATGCGTGAACCCTTCTTTTCAATCCGAGCATCAAATCCTCTGCAACATATTTTCCTGGTAAAGATCGCTTCTTAGCAATAAGGCCGCTATTTGTACTCATAAGTAATTTATTTTTAAGTTTATTGTTTTATGGTCTCAATTTGATGTGGTGTACAATAAAGTATATTCATTGCATTTAAAACAGAATAAACGTCACAACATCGTGATCTATGCGCGATTCTTATAAAAAAACTATACCCAAAGCCTGTCTACCGAAAGCTGAAGATGAAAGACACGCCTCGAAAGAGGCACAGAATCCGTAAGTAGCATATTTCTTATAACATCAGTAGCATAGATTGTACACTTATTTCAGTAGCATCGAGTACGCTATACTGATGCATGACTGGAGTTCACAACAGTGTAGACATCAACTTTTGACGTCATTCTAATTTCTTCGATACGGCCGAACCTATAAGCTCACTTCGCACGCATTTCCTATACCTGTGCATCTCTTGCGGCGTTTGCGCCTCTTACGGCCATTCGTGGTTTACGATCACCTTAACAGGGAAGCGGGAGCGACCGTAGAAACGTTTTTATGGCACTTTATAAACAATTTCCATTTGTCTTAATACCAAAAATATGAGAAACAGAGGGAAACTTTCAGGTTGTGTTCGGCCTAGTAATTTTTTTTCAGTATTCTACTTGAATACTTACACTAACTTGCACTTAGCTTTGCGGCGAGGCGTGATTCCTATTAGATCGCGTCTACATGGGGAAGAATTCACACACCTTTGAGCATTATGGAGAATATATAGACTAGCGCTTGGCTGCGATCACACCTGATGGTAAGTGAAGATGCAGCCTAAGATGGGACGCGCTTGCCTAAAAAGTGCTTATTCCCTCATGATTTGAGGTATGCAAGTTTCCTCACGATGTTTTCCCTTCACCGTTAAACCAAGTGACATTTATTAACATTATTGAGTTTTATTAACTCTGAAAAATCTTAATGCATGCCAGGGATCGAAACCCAGACCTTTCGAAAAGGATGCCGAAGTCTTAATCTATAGACGTCCAATGCTGGACAAAGGTCGCCTTCGTGGTCTTCCAAAGGCCTCGATCTTGCGCCGCCTGTATCCAGCGGCTCCTTGCGACTCGGTCCACCTAGTGGGGGGTCTGCCTGCGCTTTCCGGTGCGATGTCGCCAATTTGGGACCCCAACTACCATCCGCACTTCGAATTATGTCACATGCTAACCGTCTATACATATAAATTAACATTTAATTAAGCGACAAAAGTAACCACACAAAAAAAAATTCACTACATAATTGAGTCAAAATATAAAAATCAATTTGCATAAAACAATTAATTTTGCCACTTTACTCGTACAAACAAGTAAAGTTTGTTGCGAATATTTATTGAATCCACCCGAAAAATATCAAACTGTTGAAAATACATCGAATTGTATTCTGTTTCGTAGAATTATTGGGAATTTGAAATTTCATACAACACCAAAGTACCTAACATAAGTGGTTTTGGGTCCAGGCGCACTGTGGCAGCAACATTCAGAATAGAATAGAATAGAAATATTTTTTATTCAAATAGACTTTTACAAATACTTTTGAATCGTCGATGAATCTACCACTGGTTCGGAATGCCCTTCCTGCCGAGAAGAGCCAGCAATAAACTCGGCGGTTGCTCTTTTCTGCTCTTTTCAAAAATATTTTTTTTTTTTACAATAGGTAACAAAATTATGCTATGTATACAGTGTTTCCACAATGAAGTTTCAAAAATGCAAAACAATCCAATACATGTTAAAACAGGCAGACAAAAGCAGACCCATTCCCGTTGGTGGCACCCGTTCACGAGCATGACGCATGATCCAGCCGTTGCTTCGCTCAACCATATTTGAGGAAACATAACAACCGGAACCACACAAATTAATTTATTATCTTGACGGCATATTATGAGGTCATTAATGGATCCAATTTTTAGTTTTGTTTTTTCGTTTTTAGTAGTAATTTTTTGGCAGGGCAGTCGTGTTTTTTAACTATTTATTTTTTATTGCGTCTAATGTTAAAAGTTAACTATTACAATATGTATTATAGTTAAAAGTTAAAACTATCTAACTATTATGTATTGTATTTTTGAAGCTTCACTGTGGAAGCACTGTATACTTAGCTTAGTTTTATTACTTATTGTAAAATTAGTTTATTTTATTTTTTGAAAAGAGCAACTGCTGAGTTTCTTGCCGGTTCTTCTCAGCAGAATCTGCATTCCGAACCGGTGGTAGATTTGTGACTTATCATAAGTGCTACAGGGTAGCCTACATGAAATAAATAAATTTTGAATTTTATCACATGGGAATTATGGTATACCGCGAGGTCTCAGTTCGGGACGAACCATTAGTTATAATATTAATAGGAAGTAGGACAGTAGGGCATTCAAGCAAAAGTACAAAGTGTTACTTCTGTACTCCGTCTCCCCTATGCTATCGCCGTATTATCGAGAATAATATAATGAATATAATGTGTACATTTCTCCACTCTACGCGTAGAACAAACAAACCGCATGAAATGGGGTGCGCCGCGTGGCCGGGGTACGCGGTTTATCTCAGCAGGGTATCCGGGTATCGTTTGTATATCAAAGAATACCTAATTGGAAGAACCCTAACACCGCAATGTTTTAATAAAGAAACAAGCAATTCCCGCAGCTTCACTCGTGTGGCTTCACGTGAATAACTGAGTATTTGCTTTTGACGTCATGATTAATTTTTTTTTAAAGAATATTAGCCAAGCTGAACTTGACTTATGTTCTCCTCTCTCCTCCAAATAAGCGAAAAGCATGTGCTAGGAGTGGGTACGACACTAGTGCAACGGGTGAGGCTCGAACCTGCGACCTTTCAGTTTTCAGTCCGCTCCTTTAACCGGGCTATTGAGGCTTAATTTGTTTTAGAAAAACTAGCTGATGCCCGTGACTTGATACGCGGGAATTATGGGTTTTGGATTCTCGCGGGAACTCTATAATTTTCCGTAATGAAATGTAGCCTATACGTTGATCCTTAGTATGAGCTATCTCCATTTCAAATTTCACCCTAATCGGTCCATTTGTTGTGGCGTGAAGGGGTAACAAACATCCATCCCTCCACCCAAACATCCATCCTCACATTCTTCAGATTTTGAACCATTCAGCCATCAAGGCTAACCCTCGCGACCTCGTCCGCGTGAATTTAGTTTTTAAAATCCCCCGGGAACTTTTTTATTTTCCGGGATAAAAATAGCCAAACTACTTATATTATATGTTAAAAATCATGTCGACCAGTTGTTCCGTTACAGCGTGATTGAAGGACAAACCAACAAACAAACACACTTTCGCAATTATAATCACAGATTATAATACTTAGAAGGAGTAAGAATTTAATGCTGAGTTACTTTTTAAACAAATTAAATCTTCATCGCAAAAAAAATTACTAATACCCAATCTAATATAAAGCCTCAATAGCCCAACGGTTAAGGGTGCGGACTGAAAACTGAAAGGTTGCAGGTTCGAACCCCCCCGTTGCACTATTGTCGTACCCACTCCTGGCACAAGCTTCCCGCTTATTTAGAGGAGATAGAATATTAGTCAACTTCAGTTTAGCTAATAATTTTTTTTAAAAGAAAAAATGTATTAGTTATATCTCGCGTAAACACAAAATTCTCGACCAGACTATTGGCGAGAGCGAAATAGTCCAACGATATATAACGATCAACCGTAAAACACTATCAAATGGTATAAATTAGGCGCTGTTATATCCACACAGTTAATTTAAATTACGGCTTACTAATTGTACAAACTAAAATTCAACGGCCGAAATGCCAGTTTTAAGTGAAGAGGGTGCCCAATATTAACGTTATTTAGCAAGTTTGTATTGTAATAGTATACGGTTTTCATTTGTTCCATTTTCAATTTGATGGTGATATTTTAGCGTGTTTACGAGAGTTTTCACATAAATTACTGGGCATTTTCGTCGAAGGCTAAACAGGATGCAAACTTTTCAGTTGGTGTTTAGTAAATAGTGATAGTGTAGTTAGTGTAAGCGCTGTTTGAAATAATATAAACGTAAAAATTCTTTTTACAAAACCGACTTCAAAGTTCAAACGCCACTACAAATATAGAAATTGTGCCAATAAAATTTGAAAATTTCCCTCGATTCATCCAGGAACCCATTATCATATCTTGACATTATGATAATGAGACCACATGAGAACTAGAGAAAATTCTTTTTTTGTTTGAAAGGGTATACCCTTTCAAACAAAAAAAGAATTTTCCAAATCGGTTAAGCCGTCTTCGAGTAATCGGGGAAAATACATAAAAAATAAAAAAAAGATTGGGCAGCCTTAAATTAAACTGGAACGTCCCTTCTTCTAAGAAGACTCAGTCTTCAGTCTTTTGTCTGGTGTGAGGCTTTGGTCGTGGCTTGTTACCGTCAAAGACGTGCCGCCAAGCAAAGATTTAGCGTTCCGACACGATGGCGTGTAGAAACCGATTATTATTCAGGGGTATGGCTTGAATGTACACTGCCATACCCTTTCCAAGTTAGCTCGCTTCCATCTTAGACTGCATCGTCACTTACCATCAGGTGAGATAGCAGTCAAGGACGACCTTGTCATCAAAAAAAGGCTCCTTTCCGGGGCTCCGAAGACCTGACTTCCCCACAGTGCGCAGAGACATTGCTGCAGTCTCAAGACAAGCTCAATAAGAAGACACTTTATATTTTCGAGTTATTGAATAACATGGCTTCGAAACAATGTACCCGTAACACAATCTTCGACGAACACGGAGTTCAATATCGTCCTTGCATTTTTTATTTAAATATTTGACCATTATAAAAGTAAATAAATAAAATAAAAATCATTTAATTCGACCATAACATCATATTTATATATGTACCTACAGATCATATAAAAGCTAGGCTAGGACTGCTGGCCAATCTCCTCGAAAATTAGCCATCTGCGCGGGAGATATTATAGTGCACAAGTGCGTGCGCCCTTTATCCTCTCATAGTCCGATGGGACGGAAATCGGACGGACCGGAGAGAGACCAGGCACATGAACGACGGCTGTACGTGCTCTACGAGGCACAGAACTTCCTAACTCCGAGCTAGTACTGAGAATCTCCACAGAGATTAGCCGTCTGCACGGGAGATATTATAGTGCACAAGCGTGTGCGCAAACACAGGTGCACTCTCTATTCCTTTACCCTCATAGTCCGATGGAACAGAAATCCGACATGACCTGAGAGAGATCAGGAACATAACGCCTTAACGTGCTCTCCTAGGCACGGGGGTGACACGCCGTCAACTTCCTAACTCCAGGCTAGGACTGACAGTTTCTTGATAGAAAACCCAATACATTTGGCCCGACTCAGGAATCGAACCCGCGGACATGAAATCCAATATGCTAACGACTAGACCAGCGAGGCTCTTGAAGTGTATTACCGAATCTCAATCCTTTACCAAACAGGATGCAGGATACATAAAACACAATGTATTCCGTACTATACCCAAGATACTATACCAAGGATCCCACACAGCTCTTACCCGTTTGTGTTGGCCCCATGTATTTGTTCCGGAGTTCTCCACTACAATACACAAGAGTTAATGACCTATGAACCCCGCCGATTGCGAACCTAATGTATTTTTAATAGCAAACTCTCTATTAAAATGACATTTGATATTGCTAACGAAATTTACAGCTTTCGCTAAACCTTGAAAAGGGTGTGTTTACCTTCGTGATGTTGTACGCACATAGGATTAGCAAAGTCTTTTTCTAAAGTGGGACAATGCAGTCATATTTTCAAAACCAAAATTGCGTAAAAATTTTTTTCAATGAAATATTCATTTACTGGCTTTTGCCCCCGCGACTTCGTCCGCGTGGAATTAGATTTTGGAGTGGAATTTTCAAAAACTGTGACACAAGTCCTTTTTTATTTTTAACTGAAAGCTCAAATATCAACTTTGATGGAAACAGCTTGAAAAATGACGGAGTTTCATATAAACTTCCATCCCCTATTTAAACCCCTTAGGGGTGGAATTTCCAATAATCCTTTCTTAGTGTGCGCCTACGTCATAAAAGGAACCAAATGCAAAAATTTCAAGTTTCTAACTTCAGTAGTTTAGGCTGTGCGTTGATATCTCAGTCAGTCAGTCAGTCAGTCAGTCAGTCAGGCAGTCAGTCAGGACTTTTTGAATTTTATATATATAGATATTATTTATATTAATTTGATAGAAAAAAGAATCACCATTTCATGTTTGAAACCCTGACTACATCCGGCCAAAATCACAGACAGAATTTTCTTAAAAATAATTAAGTATATTGACAAACTAAAACAAAAATAATACACATTTTTTGTGTCTTTTTCCAATTAAGTTGGTATAATTGAAAGCTCGTAATATGCGAGCGCCTTAAAGACGACAATTATTTTTCGGATGAGGGTGCTTGAGCACTAATGGGTAGAGATGGGCAAAATGTATCACTGAAAAGAAAAGATTGATATGTATCTTTCGATCACTGGGATATGTATCACTCATTTGTATCTTTATATCCTTTTGTATCCGCGCACGACACGAAGCGACGCGTTGCACTGATGCGTTGCTCAGCGTGGTTCGCTTCGCTCAATTCAATCCAACGAATCAGTAAGAGCAAGATGCACGTGCTGTGCCCATATCTGCTTGCTCTTTACCTTACCTATCTTTCTGTTCTGATTTATTGCACTACTTGTTTCGTTCGTTTTAAGTATCTATTTTTATGAATTGATTGGTCAATAGATACCCAAATGAACTTCAATGTTTAGTTTATTATAATTATATTACAATGAAATTAATGACTATCGAATACAACATTGGTAGATTAGGTAGGTATTGTTTTTATTTATTTGTAGTAATAATGTGTACAGACTACCGAATTCCCTTCATACTTTTCCAGGCTTAGGACTGGCAACCTATGACGTGGAGTTATTTCTAGGAATATTAGTTGCATTTGTTAATGTAAAATGGTCAAACACTTATTCTCGGTATCGAGAAAGTGCGACAGAACATTCTAAGTAGGGAGGTGCGAAAGAGATGTCTGGACTTTCCGATAAGACACCGTGACGCCAGCCGCTCAACGCTGTGTGTGCGAGTGCGACACAGATACAAAACGACGACGATTGAATGAGTTGTTAAAGATACACTGATACATTCGGATTTGAACTGATACAAAGAGTGAGTGATCAGAACGGAAAGATACATATCTTTTTTATCTATCACTCCTGAGTTACCCATCTCTACTAATGGGGTGTCATTTAATGTACAATTAACGATCATAATGAATAGCATTTATATTGCACTCTTTCACTGAATCTGGGGTAAGAACCTCCTCATTTTTCATTATTACCAAGTTATTAGGAAACGCGGTAACGAAATTTTTATTTACTTTTATATTTACTTACCTATTTCTTGTTTCTTTATCGTTATTGTCGTCTCATGTTTTCTTTTTTTGGATATTTCAAAACGAATGACGATACTTGTTTCAATTTTTTTTTTTGGTTGATTGCTTATCATAAACACAAAAATACATTTTTGTCTGGTGGGAGGCTTTGGCCGTGGCTAGTTACCACCCTATCGTCAAAGACGTGCCGCCAAGCGATGACGTGTAGAAGCCGATTAGGGGTATGGGTCGAATTTACCCTGCTATACCCCTTCCAAGTTAGCCCGCTACCATCTTAGACTGCATCGTTACTTACCATCAGGTGAGATCGCGGTAAAGGGCTATCTTGTCATCGAATAAATAAAAAAAAAGCACATCGGAAAGTTTCATCAGAATCCGTCTAATAGTAATAAACATCGTCACAAGCTTTTGCATTTATAATACCTATAGTATCTTTAGCTATGTCCTTTAACACCATTGGATGCCTGGAAGAGATCGCTATGTAGCGATAAGGCCGCCAAATTGTATGCTATTGATTAAGCTCATTGTGTATATTCTTACATTATGTGTGGTGTACAATAAAGGTATATTCATTCATTCATTCATACTACACATACCTACTGACCCCTTCATGACTGAGGCACAGCACGGTACAATATACTGTCGTCTTGATATAGAAAGGCGTATAATTTAGGTCGGGGCAAATTAACATAACTTCCCGTCGGACTTATGCGCTGAGCTGACCCTTATATTATAATTAAATAGGTAACTATAGGAATTATGGCTCGCTTCGGAAGTTGATTTTTTACACACAAACGTAGTTTTCTTTTGATTTAGTTTGTTACATTATGGTATAGTTCTTGCAACTCACGAGGGCGCGTGGCTTATGGTTGTGTGCGTGTCGTATCTGTATAAGTGTGAGCGAGAGCTTGCTCGCGCCTGACCGCTCCCACCTAGGCTTCTGACAGACACGCACACATATGCAATGTGCATGTACACGTATTAGGTATATCTAATTTATAATATTTTTTTTCTTAACTGTCTTAAAAGGTAAATCTGTGGTTTCTAACAGAAAGGCGTAAGCGACGTGCTAAGCACATCGCAGTGAACGTTCTTAACCCAATGAATGTAAAACAAAGCATAAAAACGTCGTAAGCGCCAATTTTATACATGTAATTATTCTGTGGTAAGCGCTAAAAAATTTTGCAATTTGCCTTTTTATGCCAGTTGAAAATAAAAACAGATTAAAGGTTAGTACATCCGCTCCATCGTGGGTAAAAAATAGATTATACAATCAAAGCGCTACCCTATTTTTTATTGCACAAACAAAATAATATTTTCGCTGCAATATTTTGTTTATTTACTCACAGAGCAATGTGTCACGCGCGATTGACACTCACAAAAACAGCGTGACACTACTCGTGTAATATACAGATCGATCCGTCGCGTCACTCGACCAGTTGTTGAACGGATGTTGGGAATTTGAAGCGTTAGAATTTATTGTTCAAATCTTTTTTTTTTTTATTTTTTTTTTTCAAAGAAAGTTCAATAAATCAAATTAATTACGTACCTAATAATATAAATGGCATGGCAGCAGGGATGAGTTACATACTCACAAAACAAAAGAAAAAATTGTTCCGAACGACAAGTTATAAATTTCGACTTATGTCTGCCATAACGCGCTTCATTTACGGCACGCTTGTAACATATCCACCACTTTATATACATATACAATATCATAGATGGCAGCGAAATTTATCGCCGACTCTAAATTAGTTAGGTACATACATTTAGTTTGGGAGCTTAGTTATTAAGTCTAAAAATTGTAATTTATAAGTTATTTTTAGGTAAGAAAGTGATTTCCATGATAGGTACCTACTGGCACTTATCTACAAAATCACGGTTTTCACTTAGTACCTAAATATTATACATAATCAAAAGTTTTTCTTAGCACTAGTAACACACTTTAAACATAAAAAATTTAAATAATTTAAAGGTGAATAATGTTACATAGGTAGCTACAAGTTTTTTTTTGTAATAGGTACTTTCAATTAAAAAAAAAACATTTAACAAATAATCTATTTATTGTATCGTTTCATCAATAGCTTATCCTTTCACACGGGGCGTTTCAATAACATCGACACGTTGACTGTCGCCTATAAAAGCGCGCCGTGACGTAAGCACGTGTAATATACAATAGGGTTAGTATAAGACTTAATTCGATTTATACGAATTCAACGACATTAACGTCAAAGTAAAATGAACCGTAACACTATTGCATTAGAGCTCAATTTCGTGTATGCATTCTTATACGTTTACGTATACGGATACGATCCAAATTAAAATCGGTTGTACTGAATTTGTGACTTTAAAGCAATACTGTTAAGGTTCATTTTAAGCTATTGCATAGCTTCTATCGCGGGCCAACGTGGAGACCGAATCCAGAAATTCCGTAACGAAAATAACCTGACACTGGACTCATCTACGGTGAGTCGCTAGATGGCGTTGATAAAAAATGCTATGCAATAGCTTTACCGCGGCAGTCCCCGAGTGCCACACGTCTTTTTACTTTGACGCTAAAATTATCGAATACGATCAATCGAATTAAATCTTATACTAACCCCACAGATATCAATACGTCACCGGCAGTAATCTGACGCGTGAAATGTGTCATATAGCGGGGGATGAAAATTCAGTCGGCTTCCGTTTTTTTTTTGTTCTGACGCTGTGGTGAGCGCTGTGATCTTGGTTTATGCTGTTTAACTCGTCCAAACGTATTACATCGTATTGGAATGCTAAATCGCTTAGCGGTGCGTCTCATGCTCATACCTATAGAGCGTGGTCAGACTCAAGATAGAGGTTAAGACGAGCCACGAATATGCTCTGACATAAATCTGTCTCGTTTTAACTCTGTCTTGAGTCTGAGCTAGTGAAAGTGTGGTCTACAAATTTCAGCCTTAGAGTTCTTAGATGTTCAATTGGTAACTAGCCACGGCCAAAGCCTCCCAGCTTATCAAACCAGGGGTTATTTATTTAAAGCAAATAAATAACCCTGGTATACATTTATATTTACATTATTTATATTTACATATACATATAATACATTTTATATTTACATTATGTCAATTAGTAAATAACGGTGAATCAAAAACCCAATTAGTTTTATCCGTTCACCGATAGATAATTCAGAAATTATTTAAATGCGTGCTCAAAAATTACAATATTGGTAGCCCATCATTTTCGAGACGAGTGGCATTTGTAATTTCATTATAGGCATTAAGTAAAACCTATTAACAAAGTTTTCGTTAGGGTATCCCTTACTACGTGTATATTTAAAAGAAAAGATTGTCACGCCATGGAAACAGGATATTTCCTTACCTACACTAAATATACATTACTCGGAGTAAGCAAAGATACCCTACGAGTACATCAAATTCGCAGATGATTTTGGCACTATGCCGAGAAACATCAAATAAGATTACATTCGATCCGGGTCAAGAACTTTCATAAACTTCCGACTGAAGATCTATTTTTATTGTGTCAATACATTCAAATATAAATATCAAAAATAATATTAGTAAATGTAAAAAGTTATGTTTACTCTTGAGTCTTGACGTCAATCGATGATTAGGTCTAAGTTGGAGCGCGCTTGCCTAGAAGATGCCTATATTGCTTGTATGTATCGAGTAGTGAACTTTGACATTATTGACATATTTGACACAATTTTTGTACTTTGATAGATAATAATTTATCACACTCGAAACCAACAGCGGGACATCCTGTATTTAATAATAAAATAATATGTAAGAAACATTCAAGTTGCATTCCTTAACGACTGATTTATTTATTATAAAACATAAATAAATCTAAACATATAAAATAAAAGACTAAAAGACTGACTAATTTATGAACGTATAGCTCAAATCACATTGACATGACAGATAAGACTGTTTGGCATTGAGGTAGCCATTATGACGTAGGCATCCAATAATAAAGATAGAATTTTTGAAAATTAAACCCCCAAGGGGATAAAATAGGGATTTGAAAAATGGAACTTTACTTGAGCGAAGCCGCGGGCAAAAAGCTAGTCAAACGAAAATCTTAGTTTGTGACTGTACACATTGTGGCCAAAATATAAGTGCTGTGCCCCGCTAGCGTCCGTTTATTCGATGACAAGATAGTCCTTGACTGCGATCTCACCTCATGGTAAGTGACGATACAATCTAAGATAGTCAGCGGGACTAACTAACTTGGAAGGGGTATTGCCGTGTACATTCAACCCTTAATCGGTTTCTACACGTCATCGGATATATCCCATGGCGGCACGTTATTGACGGTAGGGTGGCAACTAGCCACGGCCAAAACCACAAGACCAGACCAAAGACAGAAATAAAAAAAAAACGGGTTCGAACCCGTGACCTCCCAGTTATAAGACCACGGCGCTCACCACTGCGCCAGGGAGGCCGTCAAAAATGTAACCGTTTAATAATTAATTTCATGGCATAATAATATAAGGTGCGCTATAAAAGAGCTCATAACTCCTCACTCCCACTCGTGCTGAAATTAATTAGAGATAGTGTTGGAGCAAGCGGCAATAAAGGTTTACACGGGAATTTATTGCCCGACTATTGCCGGTAGCGGGAACCGCGGTGGCCCAGTGGTATCAAATCACATCAAATCAAAAATTCATTTCATGTAAGCCAACTTGTAGCTCTTATGACACGTCATAAATCTACCACCGGTTCGGAATGCAGATTCTGCTGAGAAGAGCCGGCAAGAAACTCAGCAGTTGCTCTTTTCAAAAAAATTTTTACAATGGTTAACAAAACTATGCTATGCACACAGTGTTTCCACAAAGAAGTTTCAAAAATGCACACCTGCCACAACCTAACACATGTTAAGATGGATAGACACAAAGCAGACCCATTCCCGTTGGTGGCACCCGTTCACGAGCACGACGCATGATCCAGCCATTGTTTCGCTCAACCATATTTGAGGGAACGTAACAACCCGCACCACACGACTTACTGTTAAAGGAGGATGGGCAATTTGGGTCCCTAGTCCAATAGCAATCTATGTAGTGTCGATGAATAGGTCTTAACACAAGGAAAAATATTTATTAAGGTGACTTGTCTCAAATCGTTGTACTTTTTCCGTGAGACCGCAGGAAACTTCCCCCTATCCAAATCTATATTTTAGGTGAAATTATGTCGAAAATAAAACTACATTAAGTATTTAACCTTCAATTATCAATTTGTTATCTTCTTATCAAAAACAACCTAATAGAAAACAGTATCAATAATATTCATCAATATTATTGCACGTGTCTCACAGGACGACGTACAGTTGGCACTTGTGCACATGTCATATCTATCGTGTGGTACCTAGGATACGGCAGACATGAAGGGTTTACTGACCCTGCATGGTCACTAAATGACATGATTATAGACAGATATATATTTTAGTGTTAATAATAAAGAATACTTATAATCAAAAATAAATGACATTGAGTTAAAATATGTTATCTTTACAATCAGCAATAGTATCCCATGCCCATATCATAATATATATTTATATACGTATTTATTATTAGGTATTTTTTTTTTTTGATTCAAAATAATGTTTTTGGTTTATTTTCTCTGCAATAGTGATATTATATTAGGTCTATATGTTATTTTTAATGACAAAAATCAACTGATTTATAGTATATATTATAAATATTAAACACCACATAACTCGGTTGGTACAGCGATTGGAGACAAGCGACCTGGTAATAATTGCTCTTTATAAAAAGACCTTTCCAATGATACATAAATGATATCTATTGGAGCGGGACCCAACTTCCATACATTTTTGCCCATCCTCCTTTGTTTGTTACTTAATATTAACTTTGTTTTAACCGATCGATCGATCGATCGCGGCTATTAATCGAGTCGATCGCGGCATGACTTTGCAAATTGTGCGGAAGATGCTCACACTAATATTATGAATAAGTAGTTAGTAGGTAATTAATTACTAGGAATTCAATTTTATGTTTTTCCTTTTAGGTTTAGGTTTAAACAAATTTATTCTCCAAAGAACATTTTGCTCACTTATAGAGAACTTAAAACTAAAATTTATATAAAATTACAAACATATGAAAAAACAAAAAATGGTGACTCCTAACAATAAAAAGACTAAACACAAGTAGGTACATATTTCACTCTTAAGTTTTTTTTTAAAATTACAAATGATTTTTGAGCTACAATCTTTTGAGTCCCTCATATGTTTTTGTTCTAGCTTTAGGTACTTTTAATCAAATAGAAAATACTACATAAGTAACTTATACTGTTTTATTTTTCCAGAAGTACGTAATTGGTAGGTCTCACAGGGTTTCGTCAGTAATTAGTAAATCTTAGATCTAATCAAGTTGGCCACCCCTGGTCTAATGGTTGCATGTTAGACTACGAATGCAGACATTCCGAGTTCGACTCCCGGGTCGGGCCAAAAAATATATTGCTCATTTACGACAAGGGAGACATAATTCAAAATTCACCAATTTTAGTGTCGAATAATTTTTGCTATAAAAACAACATTACGCTAAGCACAAAAAATAAGAGCGAGAGAGATTGTGACTTAATGCTCTGTCGCTTTGTTGGTCTCTATGTTGTTTCGAGACCGTAGCATCCACAAAACATTACTTTCTAAGGAGAGAATTCTCTCATCGTCGATTTTGAATTATGTCACCCTTGTTGCAAATGAGCGATATGTAAGTTTGTTCTGTCAAGAAAGTCTCGGTATCTTGAAGTGCGATGCAGGGAAGCGCGAGGTGAGGTAGCGGCAACTTGAGATGGAAGAGTAATACACTCTATGTCTATACTCTATAGTTTATAACCTTATATGACTCACTAGCGTACAAAGTGCAATCAGTGAATATAGAATGTGAACAGTGCTGTAAGCAGGATGGTTGGGTTGTGGTCCATACTACTCGTACATTATGCCCTGACGAGCAGACATTCGAATGTGCTTGTAATGATCAATAGGGTTAGTAAAAGATTTGAATCGATTGATCGTATTCGTGTTCGATGACATTAGCTTCAAAGCAAAATTAACCATAACAGCATTGAATTAGAGCACAATTTCGGCATGCATACTTATACGTTTACGTATATGGATATACGCTACAAATCAAATCGGTTGTACTGAATTTATGACTTTAATTTAGTACAGTTAAGGTTCATTTTACTTTGACGTTAGTGTCATCGAATACGTATACGATCAATCTAATTAAATCTTATACTAACCCTACAGAGCATGTCACAGTGACGAGCGGAGAGGGGATTAACAGACACCTCTGAGGTCTTTCTAACTGCCTTGGTTGTCTAGTGGTTAGCATGTTCGACTAGAGATGACGAGTTTCCGGATTCGATTCCCGGGTCTGGCCATAAAATGTATTGAGTTTTGTCTATCAAGAAATTCTCAGTAGGTACTAACCTGGAGTGAGAAAGTAGGCGGTGAGTCACCCGCGTGCCTTGGAGAGCGTGTAAAGCCGTTGGTCCTGCGCCTGATCTCTGATATCGTGCCAGATTTGCGGTCCCAACGGACTATGAGAGTGAGGGAACAGAGAGTGCACCTGTGTTTGCGCACACCCCTGTACACTATAATACATCCCGCGCAGATGGCTATTTTCCAAGCAGGTTGGCCGCCGTGACAAAAAATAAATCGGTCAAAAAACAAATAAATTAGAAGCTGTTTTACTGCGACTGTATCCGTCTCTTTCTAAAACAAAATTTTGTATGGAGAGAGTATGGAGCTACTGAAACGTAACGTCACGTTGCAATAGCGCTCTCTTTTTCTAACAGGAAACTTGAAAGCTCTATATTTTCGAGATTAGTTAAGATATTAAAAAAAGAAAAATGACATCGTGTTAAAATATTACAAACCTTTATTTTAAGTATATAATAAAATTAAGCCTAAGTATGTCATGCTCTCTTTAAAGTTTCTGCGGTGGTGTCGTGTGATGCGGGTTGTTACATTCCCTCAAATATGGTTGAGCGAAGCAATGGCTGGATCATGCGTCATGCTCGTGAACGGGTGCCACCAACGGGAATGGGTCTGCTTTTGCCTGCCTGTGTTAACATGTATTGAATTGTATTTATTTGTATTTGTATTGTATTTATTTTTACTTGTATTGTACTCAGGAAAATTTATCGTGGAAGCACTGAATACATAGCATAGTTTCAATAACAATTGTAAAATTTTTATTTTTTTGAAAAGAGCAACCGCCGAGTTTCTTGCTGGCTCTTCTTGGCAGGAAAGGCATTCTGAACCAGTGGTAGATTCATTGACTGAATACATAGCATAGTTTCAATAACAATTGTAAAATTTTTATTTTTTTGAAAAGAGCAACCGCCGAGTTTCTTGCTGGCTCTTCTTGGCAGGAAAGGCATTCTGAACCAGTGGTAGATTCATTGACGATTCAAAAGTGCTTGTAAAAGTTTATTTGAATAAAAAATATTTCTATTCTATTCTATTCTATTCTATTAAATAATACCCAATTGCGCTGGCAAGGGTGAACTCAGCAACTCGCTCTCGCTCCCGCTTCCGCTCATACAATTCCCGCGACCGCTCCTAAACTAAGTGGTGGTTTCTAATTACGCAGTGGCTTGTCACATTATTAGCGGGCGCGCGGTTCGGCGTCATCGCTGTTTATAGTCTAACTAGCTGTTGCCCGCGACTTCGTCCGCGACAATTTTTATTATTATGATGGCGATTAAGAAGTTTTTAAAAGAATATATTTTAAATATGGATAATTTTCCCCGTTTTTGCAACATTTTTCACTGATGCTTTGCTTCTATTAGTCGCAGCGTGATGTTATATAGCTTAAAGCCTTCCTCGATAAATGGACTATCCAACACAAAAAGAATTTTTCAATTCGAACCAGTAGTTCCTGAGATTAAAACGTTCAAACAAACAAACTCCTCAGCTTTATAATATTAAGTATAGAAAGTATATATAAAAACAATTAGTTAAATACTAACTACAACTCGCTCGCGCTCCCGCTTCCGCTCATACAATTCCCGCGACCGCTTCTAAACTAAGTGGCGGTTTCTAATTACGCAGTGGCTTGTCACATTATTAGCGGGCGGTTCGGCGTCATCGCTGTTTATACTCTAATTAATGGTTATTCACCTACTGCTGGTTAATAATTCACTATGCCGTGATAATTATTGATTTTCATCTTGATTAGCACTAATGTTGAGCGTGCTCTGACTTAGCTCAGACTCAAGATAGAGTTATAACGAGACACAAATATGCTCTGACATAAATCTGTCTCGTTTTAAGTTTGTCATTGTATAATTTAATTCAAATTAACTTAAATGTAATTTAATTTTATGTTTTTGCATGCCTTTACTACTTATTTTATACTTAAATAGCTTTAACCCGCAGCTTCGCTCACGTTAGGTTCGATTTTTTAACCCCCTATTTAACCCTCTTGAGGTTGAAATTTTCCAAAATCCTTTCTTAGCGGATGTCTACGTCCTAACAGCTACCTGTATGCCAAATTTCAGCTCGATCGGTCCAGTGGTTAGAGCTGTGCGTTGATAGATCAGTCAGTCAGTCAGTCAGTCAGTCAGTCACCTTTGCCTTTTATATATTTGGAAGATAATGTACCTGCGATCAGTCAAATCCACGTAAGTGGGAGTGCAGTCTAAATTTCAGCCTAAAGGCCGCTGCATACGTAACGTGCACGGGACGGGACGGGACGTGGACGGGACGGGGACCGAACGTGGTTAGTAAACACGGACGGGGATTTTTAATGCATACGCAACGTGGCAATAACTCAGAACTAACGTGCTAGAGTGATGTGATCAAGGAAAGATGGATTTTTCATTTGAAGAATTGGCTTTAATTGCTAAACATCGTCGCCGACGATATTTTTCCCGTTCCGCGCGTGGCACGTTCCCGTCCCGTCCGTGCTCCGTGACGTATGCACAGTTGCTTACATTTTCTATGAAACGATATTTCGAAAACTTCACGTCCCGTCCCGTCCCGTCCCGTGCACGTTACGTATGCAGCGAGCTTTAGTAACAGTGTTGACTTTCGAATAATCTCTTATACGTTATCGTTTCTGAAACTTGCATATTTACAAGCAGAACACAGGCTTTATACCACTATTGAAGGTAGACTCTAAGTCCTGGAGTTATCATAGCTGACGAGGTGTCAAAAAATGTGGTCAAAGCTTTTTGCATGGGGATAGTTGAGGACCTGCAGAGTGACATAGGCTACTTTTTATCCCGGACAATCAAAGAGTTCCCGCGGGATTTGAAAACTAAATCCAAGCGGACGAAGTCACGGACATCAGCTAGTTAAAAATTAGTTACAATTAAATCGATACCTCCTACGTAAGTTGTTGTATCCCCAAAACGCTTGCGTGACGCGTTAATTGTTGTGAAGGTCAATACAATGGCTTAGGCCGTCATTTTAAAAACGATACAACCTTTACAACTTTATACATCTTGAAAGTATGTTAAAGAATGCTGTTTTTATTTTTATTTTTTAAACGAACACATAAAATAAATAAAAACAAATGATAAGTGCAACAATTCTAAAATGCCAATTTTGTGGGATACAACATCTTACGTAGGAGGTATCGAAATATAAGAATACTTACTATTCTAAAAAAAAATAGTAATACCAACAAAACGTTTTGTAATAAACGAAAAAAGGGACAGCAAATAACTGACCCCCGTAATAGAGACACCTGTTTTCAAAACCCTTCATGACGTCCGTAAACTGAATTTCTCAACCCCGTAACAGAAAGGACAGTGAGGGGCGTTCCGGCTGCGATTACACGGTGAAATGACGGAATTACACAGCGGAATGACGGAATTACACGACGTTATGGCGGAATTAACATAACGGTCTATGTTCGTCCGTGAATCTTTAATACAATTGCTGTGGTCGAAATTGAAACTGAAAGCTGTGGGTATGCGTACTTTTAAGAAATAATATTTAGAGGGACCGTAAACGGTCAAACTTGTTCGTCAAACAAACTACGTGTTTGACAAACGGAAACGGAGGTGTTTGATTGGGTGCGCTGGTGTTTGATGACCTTGTTCAAACAAAACCGTAACAAAAACACGTAAAAACTTTACGTGTTTGACAAAAATGTTTGACCGTTTACGGGCCCCTTAAATGTACACATTCATACGATAAGAACAATTGCAGATTCGATTAATCAGAATAGCCTAGTTAAAAAGTCATTCGCGGTTTGGCTCTCTACTATTTCCGTCTCGATATTGGACCAACCTAAAAGATAATTCATGAACTTAATAAGAAGAATATCAGTCTCACTCAGCTCAGACTCAAGACAGAGTTAAAAAGTGACAGATTTATGTTAGAACATATTTGTGTCTCGTTTTAACCTCTATCTTGAGTCTGTGCTGAGTCAGAGCACTATAGATCTCAGTATTAGACCGCTTGGCAGACGTCAAACAAATCCAAGATGGCGTCAATCAAGTAAATCCAAATAGTTTAAGCCTCAATAGCCCAACGCTTAAAGATGCGGACTGAAAACTACAAGGTCGCAGGTTCCAGCCCCACCCTGTTGCACTATTATCGTACCCACTCCTAGCACATGCTTTCCGCTTATTTGGACGAGAAAGGAGAATATAGGTAAGTCAAGTTCAGCTTGACTATAATATTCTTTATTAAAAAAAATCATAGATTAAAAATAGAGGTCAGTGTCTTGCCTTGATGAGTCTACATTTTTACCACCAGACGCCGGCACAGAGGTTTCACTTCGATAAAAGAAAAGCAAATGATATTCCGCTAGCAATATTATGATTCGTATTGAAATTCGTAAGACACAACACAATGGGGCCATAACAAGCCGTCTTACGGACGATTTGACGGAACGTACGGTTTGCGAGCAAGCCTCATGTAATATGCAAGCCGTATGCAAAGATGTTGAAAACGCCGCTTCAGAGCCCCAATACAGGCGAAATGAACTTTGGCATCGCTTGAATACCGCTTGTGATAGAATGAACCACGCACATTTCTAGGGTAAAAGAAAAGAAACTCTCACACGAAGAAAACTTTTTCTTTAGATACTTTTACATTTTAATAAGAATTGGATATTCAATTCAATAACACAAATAAATAATATCATAATAATAATTCCTTTATTTATAGCATCTGAGGCTCATTTTGTTAGTAGACAATCTTGTACTTATAACTAATGTTAGTAACTTAACTAGGTTATACACAAAAAATAAAATTAAAAAATATCATAAATTAACATATTGTGGCCTCATCAATACTTGAATCATGTGTTCAAGCATTGGCGAGTCCTTCGCAAACATGTTCACAATGATATTGGGACTTGAGCGCAGTCTCGTCAGCAGCGAAGACGACTTCTTCCGCATTATCGCATAGACGTCATCAAGGCAGGGTCGAATGGCCACCCAACCCACCGCCTTAGAGGTTTCCTTCTATAATCATCTCTATTATCGCTCTTCCCATCTCTATTAATCAACTTCAGTTTGGTTAACATTTAAAAAACCGCCACAACATTTTTATTAATATAAAAATATCCAAACCGCACAATTGACCGGACCTCTGGGGTAATTCCGTCCAAATGCCGTTTAAGGAATGTAATCACAGTCGGAATGCCGCCGCGGCCCGCGCTCATTACGGGGTTGAGCCGTTTAGTTTATTGGCCACGTCAAGGGTTAACTGAAAACATTGCTTCAAGTTTGTTTACGAGCAAACAATACTCATTCACTATAGTCTGATTTTTAATTGCGTGGAATTCTGACGTATCTTAATGTTACCAGAGATTAAAAAAATCCCACAAAAAAAGATAATAAAAAACTTATAAAAATAAAAATCAATTGCCGCACATAGATATAATATGACAAATGCCTGACAGATAGTTCGGGGTAAAATCGAACTACATGTGGTAATACTGTTTTTCATACAAACAACTCGCTTTATTTACAAAATGACAGCTGTCAGAATTCCACCGAATTAAAAATCAGACTATAGTAGATTTTTGTGTCGGATTGTGTAGCCTCAATATTCCATTGGTTAAAGGCGGACTGAAAACTAAAAGTCGTTGATTCGATCTCCACCCGTTGTTCTTTTATCGTACCTACAACTAAAAAAACTCCGCTTATTCGGAAGGGAAAGGAGAATATTTCTCATTCATTCTTTAAAAAAGCCTTTAACACTTTAATTAACATAAATAATATGAAAATATCCAAACCGCACAATTGACCGGACCTCTGGTGTGATTCCGTCCAAAAGACGTTTAAGGAATGTAATCACAATCACACTAGGGACGAAACAAGCGAAAAAATTGTTCCGAACGACGAAGAATATAATAGAGTACTTCATTGTTAAATGACATGACAAATTACGACAAATATCTGCGATTACGCGCTTCAATTACCGCACGCTTGTAACATATCCACCTCCTTTTATACATATACTATATCATAGCACGGCACTCATACATTCATTGCTTGTTTTGAACTTCGATGCTCCAAACGAACGGAAACGGAACTTTGTTAGAAAATTTCGTTCTAACCGTTCTAGTTCGATGGTCTAATGCAAGTCTTACTCACCCAGTCCGCCACTTAATACATTTCAATTGAATGTTTCAATCAACCAAGAGGCAGTAAAAAGGAAACGTAAACGCGAAATAAAATCCCTACGCTTTGTAGGGCAATTAAAGTCCGCTCGGGGCGCTTACAATGGCGGACATGTCTATCTGCTGTATCTAGAATATAAATGTTTCCTTTCTTTAAGCTTATAGACTTCTTTTAGTTGCGCCCTAGCTTCATCATGCCGCATCCAACCCCGTTTTAAAGAAATGTATTTTTATAATAAACCCTATATTTTCCTTTGAAATGGGAATTTCCCGATGTTTTTTCCATATATTTTCATTCTGATAGGTATAAAGTTTATGCACGAAAAGGAAGAGATACGATATTATATCAAGTCATAAGAAAAAGAATATACTTACCTAGGTTTGTAGAATATAAAATGCAAGTATATTCAAACAAAAAAATAAAGCCAAGTCATAACGAACTAAGTATAAATAAATTTTAATTTTGATATAGGTACTAGCTGATGCCCGCGACTTCGTTCGCGTGGATTAAGGTTTTTTTATTTCCCGCGGGAACTCTCTTATTTTCCGGGATAAAAACTAGCCTATGTATTATTTTAGACTATAATATATCTCGTGTTAAATTTCAGCCAAATCGGTTTGATTTACAAACATCCATCCATCCATTCCATCCATCCATCCATCCAAACTTTGGCATTTATAATATTAACAGGATAATAGAATAAAAAAAATCTAATAAACTTTTACTAAGGGTTTTCGAATTGAAAAGCGAACCTATCTAGATCTAATTTAATCAAGAGACAAATATGCCATCAATTTACTAAATAGATGATTACAATAAATTCATGAATAATAAGAGAGTTTAATCGACCCGTTATTAATCCCTGACTTACAACGCCTTTAATTAAGCGTTGTGTTTATTTAGGACGAGTGTTTAACAGGCAATGTTTGCCCCTGAAAATATTTTTCATGCATCGAACTGTAGCGCACAGAAGCGAAATAATCGACGCGGAGAAAAGGTATTCTTAGTAAGCCTTTAAAGGCCGCTGGCACTAATCTGAGGTCGGGTGACAGTGTCGTCTGCAGCTCCGCCTGTAGCGGCTGTCGGAGCTACGGAAGGTATTTCATAGAAATACGTAGAAACCAGTAGTGTCGCGGCGACCCGTCACCTGCTGCTGTCTGTAGTCGGCTGTGAATTCGAACCTTTAGTCCGTCACCCGCAACCCGGCACATCAAGGGAGTCAAGCGCCTTCCAGCGCCCGGTGTATCTTCTGCGACAGGGATCCAAACTTTCCCTCTCACGAAAAGCATCGTGTCTGCCGGGCCCTGGAGTATCTGGTATTAACTCAAACACACCGAGCTTCTAATAATTACATATTTATTTCTTAGATAGTACAACTTTAGCTAAACCCATAGTATTACTTTAGCAAAACCGTTGTGTCGTTCCCGGAGTCTCAGCCAAAAGTGAGTCGCGGCCGATGCCCACACTGAGGCAAAAGCCGCCATCTTTCCCGCCTTCTCGACCTCTGACAGCTGCCGAGGTGGCGCTGGCGTCAACTGGTTTGATTCGTTGGCAAAATCCCTATTTGCGCGAACCCGTACTTCCCGTAGCAAGTTAATTTGGTAGGTCAGTCGTAAAATTCGTAATTTGAGTTGCGTCCGTTTCGTTTGTATCCGCTCGCTAAGTAGGACTTTTGCCCGTGGAAGTGCAAATAACCAGTAAATCGAATGCTTTTTTATGTTATAATAGCTTTTACCCGCGGCTTTGCTTACGGTAAGTTCGATTTTTCAAATCCCTATTTTAGCTCCTTAGGGTTGAATTAAAAAATCCTTTCATTAAATTTGAAAAAAAAAAGACATGTGGCACTCAGGGACTGCCGTGGTAAAGCTATTGCATAGCATTTATTTTGCATAAAAAATGCGCCATCTAGCGGCTCACCGTAGAGGAGTCCCGTGTCAGGTTATTTTCGTTACGGAATTTCTGGATTCGGTCCCCACGCTGGCCCGCGATAGAAGCTATGCAATAGCTTAAAAACACACACACAATTCCGCATTATTATACTCGTATTTAGGATACGTAATTAACGATTGTTGTAAAGGGTTAAAAGTAGATTGTAAGTTTACAGGGTTACAATGATTGCAAACCGCGAATCGGAATATGTACATGCTACAGTTTGTACATATTCCGAATATATATTAATAGGTACATCTAGTATATAATATTATAGTCGCTGCGGTATAATTCAAACATAACCAAGTAACTGTTGCGGTTTTTGCTCACCGCATATGATTTATAGCGGCAAAGCGTGGGTTGGTCCTATTGCTTGATTGGGATATTCAGAGATTAATAACGACGCAACTTTGGACCAATATTGGTTAATCTTGTATCGATTTGTTAACCTTAATTGTTATGTAATTTAATAATACAAGTAAAGACATGAAATTTAACTTAATTTATTTTTATTTTTTACTAGCTGAAGCCCGCAACTTCGTGCGCGAGGATTTAGTTTTTAAAATCTCATGGGAACTCTGATTTTCCGGGATAAAAAGTAGCCTATGTCAGTCAATATCACGTCTATCCGTAGCTCTGTTGTGTTGTAGCGTTATTGAAGGACAAACCAACAAACAAACACACTTTCCCATTTATATGTATACTAGCTGTCCCCTCGCGACTTCGTCCGCGTGGAATTAGGTTCTTTGAAAATCCCGTGCGGACTCCTGATTTTGTCCGAATAAAAGTAACCTATAACACACTGTCTGCAACCATACCCATCAAAGAATCACGTAGATCCGTTGCTCGATATTAACTTGAAAAATTATGGATTTTCATACAAACATTCAACCCCTATTTAATCCCTTAGGGGGTAGAATTTTTAAAAACTGTGAAACACCTACTTTTTTGTTTTCAATTTAAAGCCTAAGTACCGAATTTTATGGGTATAGCTTGAAAAATAACGGAGTTTCATACAAACTTTAACCCCCCTTTTTACCCCCTTGGGGGGAGAATTTTCGAAAAATGTAAAATACGTAATTCTTTATTTTTGATCAAGAGCCAAAATATCAAGTTTCATAAACATAACTTGAAAAATAACTTGAAGAACGAAGGACTATCATACAAACATTCAACCCCTATTTAACCCCTTAGGGGGTAGAATTTTTTAAAAGTGTGAAACACTTACTTTTTTGTTTTCAATTTAAAGCCTAAATACCGAATTTTATGGGTATAGCTTGAAAAATGACGGAGTTTCATACAAACTTTAACCCCCCTTTTTACCCCCTTGGGGGGAGAATTTAAAAAAAATGTAAAATACGTAATTCTTTATTTTTAATCAAGAGCCAAAATATCAAGTTTCATAAACGTAACTTGAAAAATAACTTGAAGAACGAAGGACTATTATACAAACATTCAACCCCTATTTAACCCCTTAGGGGGTAGAATTTTTAAAAACTGTGAAACACGTACTTTTTTGTTTTCAATTTAAAGCCTAAATACCGAATTTCATGAGTATAACTCGAAAAATGACGGAGTTTCATACAAACTTTAACCCCCCTTTTTACCCCCTTGGGGGGCGAATTTCGAAAAATCCTTTCTTAGTGCTCGCCTACGTCATAAAAGGAACCTACTGTCAAAATTTCAAGTTTCTAACTTCAGTGGTTTAGGCTGTGCGTTGATCGTCAGTCAGTCAGTCAGGACAAGCCTTTTTATATAATTATAGATTAGTAAGGATAAGGATTTTATTTGTACACTAGATGATGCTCGCGACTTCGTCCGCGTGGGTTAAGGTTTTGTTGCTTTCCGCGGAAACTCTTTAATTTTCCGGAATAAAATGTAGTCTATGTGTCAATTCAAAGTCCTGACTGACTGATTGACTTATATTATATCAACGCACAGCCTAAACCACTGGAGTTAGAAGCTTGTGACAGTAGGTTCCTTTTATGACGTAGGCACCCACAGAAGGGATTTTTGAAATTCTACCCCCCCATTGTATTAAATAAAGCGCTAAAAGTTTGTATTGAAAGTCCGTCAATTTACAAGTTATATTCCTGAAACTGTAGAAAAACAAAAAAATCGAATTTTAACACTATTGATCAAAGTAAATTTTCAAATTATTTTGCTTTTAATAATATTATTTTGCATCTAAAATCTTTAAATTCGGTGATGCGAAATTGAATTTTAATATAGCTTATGTGCGGTTGCTTTTGCTTCGCGTGAGGTTGATTGCGATAATTTGAATTTCGGTTAAATATCGGAAACTAGTAGGGTGACCATATTGTGATAAAACTTTGAGAAAAAAGAGGTTTAGTGGACAAAGACAGGTTTTAGTGGATGCAAGCCCCACATAACCCCTCTTTACTTTGTCTTTGACGGTAGGGTGGTAACTAGCCACGGCTAAAGCCTCCCACTAGACCAGACCAGAGAATATTCAGAAATTATAAATTACCAAACTGCCCCGCCGGCAATCGAACCTGAGACCTCCCAATCATAAGACCACTGCGTCAGGAAGGTCGTCGGATGGAGGAAACTACAATTTAAGCCGATTTTACACTGCGAAATTAGTGGCATGAAATTAGTTTCATGACATTAATTTCATCAACAATTTCACGTGTAAACTTCTAATTTCATGCATGAAAATAATGCATGCATCATGAAATTTGAAAATTTATATGCGATTGATGAAATTTATGTCATGAAACTAATTTCATGCCACTAATTTTCTTATACTCATATAGGGTTCCCACTGAAAACCAGCGCTGCAACTTGCTGCAGCATGGTGCTGACTGGGGATGCTATTTGATCAAATGCGATTATTTTTTCTTTATTCTAGTTGATTAAGAATTGTATTGATCAAATAAAATCCATTTTAACAAGAAAAGGTTAGAGTTATTTTGCTATAATCAGCCAACAGAAAAAATCTGTATGGTCAAACATGCAGTTAAAAGCTAAGCACCACTTACCTTCCCGACCAAGCAAAAAAGCCAAGTTCCCAAGCAAGCAATGCCACCACCACTCACATGCACCACCACACAAGACTTTTATACTCTCTAAAATCTATTTTCTTTCTTCTTTCTTTAATTTCGCAGTGTAAATTCGGCTTTAAATCCCGGATAGCTAGCCTGGTCATCCTAGCCAGGAGTGCTACTGACGTGACTGAACCGAAGTAGGATTTCAAGTGACAAGTATAGCGTGACGAGGGTGGCTGCACCTGGGTCCTGATTATGCAAATTTAATTATTAATATTATGAGCTGATACTTCATAATATTTTAAAACAAGTGTAAAATAAAACAATTTTTATACAAGCTTTTGTGATTGACAAACCAACAATATTCATGCACAAATGTAAAAATATCAATAAAGAGACTTACAACTAAAAGACACATAGCAAAAATATCAATAACTGGCATGTACAAAAGATTTAGGGACGAACAGATTATTTTAAGTAGTTTAACAAAAGTTTGTTTTATTACAGAGTTTCCGTAGCCAACTTCCAGGGTACCACCTTCTGGCTTCCTCATCAGACCCTGGATATCAACTAGAGAACCTAATTGTCAAGACCAATCAAACGAGCCTAAACTCAGTGGGATCGAATGGGATGGGAACGCACCGGAAAGCGCAGTGATAACAAACCCCCGAATAGGTGGACCGACGACATCAGACGAGTCGCAGGGAGCTGCAGGATACAGGCGGCGCAAGACCGAGACATGTGGAAGTCCATAAAAACATCTTTGTCCAGCAATGGACGTCTATCAGTTAAGAAAGACGAACAAGAATTTAGGGGGCTTTAAATAGGGCCACTAAATCGCAAACACGTAGCACTATGTTGAGTTTGTTATAAATTCCTGTACACTCGCGCTTGGCACCCTGCCGGGAAATAAAACTTCAGAAAAATCCCCCGCTAGGTACGCGCTACACTTGTACTTATGTCTTCGCACTTTGTTTTTTTCTCTACAACGTACTAACGACTATGACTTTTTACGCCACAACTCTAAGGTTAACTGAAAGAGACAATCTTTAAATAGGTACGAGTATTAAGTTAGGAGCTATGTGCGTTTTATGCAATTAAATATCACTTACTTTATCAGTAAAAAAACATCGTCAGGAAATTTGCACTCGTGAGTGCATATTCATAATGTTCACAAAAGTACGTGAAATCAGCCAATTCACACTTGGCCAGCGAGGTGGACTATGGTTTAAACTCTTCTCCTTCGAGAGAAGACTGGTGTCCAGCTATACACAAAGTATAGTAGGCTGGAGAGAGGATGGCCCGAGAAGAATAAATGAATTAATTAAAATAACCGTTGAAATTTTTTATTGTATTGTGAAATAGATAACTTAATAAATTGTTTTTAGCTATATCAAGTCATTCTTCTACATAATATCATTCAAGCATTCAGATAGATTGCCAATAGTTCCGAGTGAAGGCGTCTAAGCGGCTTCAATTGACGGGTTCAATCATTTTTTTTTTCCAGTGTCATGCAATGGAGACACCGACATATTCTCAAGCTAAAAGGACCCCATTCAAATGTATGTGAAGTTAGATATCAAAGATTTTTTTATAAGCCCGTGGAGAAGAAAACTCGAGTGGAAGACCACCCACTGAATGTTCTACGATCTCGAACACTAGATACAAGCGGCACAAGACTTTGCAAAACAGCAACCTCCAGCAGACAGTAGCTTAAACAAAAACTTGCGAATAACTGTGACAGTTCCCCCGAGAGGAGTTTATCGTGTAACGTGTGAGCGAATCGAAACGGACAAGCGTGATCCGGCTGATGGATGCGGCGGGCAGGATGCAATGGTACTTATTATTTATCCCGCGCGACAGTTTAAGCGGTCGACCCTGTCATTTATCATTGCCTTAATTTTAACGACGCTGATATTTTCCGGGACCGGGAAAATTTTATAAAAATACCGGCTAATGTCCGGCGTTGCAAGGCCTCTTTCAATTTTATCTCGCTACAGATTTAATTGAAAAAACATAGTATACGTATTATGTTTAATTGTTATAAAATAATACGAGTACGTACCACGGTAATTATTTTAGTTGGGGTTGTCGATATTTCGATCCAATTGCATGAACCGTGGTCACGACGGGACTGCGGTGTTGCGAGACGTCAAGTTGAAGCTGTCATGGGTAGAATCTATCTACCCGCCTTCTTGATCTTTTCGGAGGAACGTCATTTAAAGTTCGGCAAAAAATTGGCCATTTATTTTAATTAATTAATTAATTTGTTTATTAATTTATTAGGACAACCGAAAGTGTTACATTTCATAAAGTACTTAAAAATTACACAAAGAAACATAAATAATTAAAATGCACAACTATTGAAGGCGTCACAACATTTAAACTTTCTAGTTTCGGACAATATAACACCGATTTTAAATGTCAATAACAAACAACCGACCAGTTCCTATTTCAATTTCTATTTAAAATAGAAATTGTAACGCTCGGGAGGCACGTTCCCACTGTCATATAACCATCATATAACATATTTGCTCAGGACCGCACCTGGCGAAGGTACATGCAATTTTTCAGTGTGAAAACTTCCATTATCCATACAACGTTTCAATTTTCGATAACTCATCAATCCATGTCGTTTGTTTAAACATAAAAGCGGAATTCGAGAACGGTTTGTCCATTTGCTGCGCTCAAACAACGATTGTGTACCTACTGTACCATTCATTCTACGTACCTATAATCCTATTAATTATTATTATCTTAAATATATAAAAAGAAAAGGTGACTGACTGACTGACTGAACTATCAACGCACAGCTCTAACCACTGGACGGATTGGACTGTTTGGCATACGAATACCTATTATGACAAAGGCATCCGCTAAGAAAAGATTTTAGAAAATTCAACCCCTAATAGGTATACCTACATATATTATGGATATTAATAATGTATGAAATAATAAATAAAAGAGTCCAAACATGCTCGTAAGTCTAAAAAGTACCCTTATTATCTTAATCAGGGTAGGTACTTAATCAATAGATTCAACTTATTTTTCTTTAAGATACCTTTGTAACTTTTGGAAAAGTTTCATAAAGAAACTTGAATCAAAGAATTAGAATATCGAAAGAAATAATTAAGCCAATTTAAATGTCTAAGACCCGCTTTGACCAGCATATTCTTCGAGGGCACGCAAGCAGTAATTTTAAGAATTTTTTTAAAATAAACCTCCCTGGCGCAGTGTTGAGCGCCGTGGTCTTATAACTGGGAGGTATCGGGTTCGATTCCCGGCGGGGTCAATTTGGGAATTTATAATTCCTGAATTGTATCTGGTCTGGTCTGGTGGGAGGCTTTGGCCGTGCCTAGTTACCACCCTACCGTCAAAGACGAGCCGCCCAGCGATTTAGCGTTCCGGCATAATGGCGTGTAGAAACAGATTGTGGGTATGGGTTGAATGTACACTGCCTTACCCCTTCCAAGTTAGCCCGCTACCATCTTAGACTGCATCGTCACTCACCATCAGGTGAGATTGCAGTCAAGGGCTATCTTGTCATCGAATAGAAAAAAAAATAAACTACATAATATACCTACATACTAGTAACAAATATTTGCATTCGCGAAAAATCCAACATTGCGGAGCTGAATTTGGGATTAAATTCGGTACTGCAGGTGTTAAAATATAATGAATTTTCCGCAGGCAGGTAAAAAAATCCAATGTTCATTATTTTTCTGTTAAACAATAGTTCTTGAAGTAACGAAACGGACAAGCCACATATTTTGACTATGTAGAGTTTGTGAAGTTAGGCCTTGTAGAGTTAGAACTTGAAGCTTGTATATACAACTAGCTGCTGCCCACGACTTCGTCTGCGTAGATTTAGTCACATCACATCACATCACACTATCACATCACATCACATCACACTAATATCACATCACACTTCACACTTCACATCACATCACACTAATATTATAAAGCCGAAAGTTTGTATGTGTGTGTGTGTGTGTGTGTATGTTTGTTACTCCTTCACGCCACAACGAATGAACCGATTTGGCTGAAATTTGAAATGGATAGCTCATACCCAGGATTAAAACATAGGCTACTTTTTATCCCGGAAAATTACAGAGTTCCCGCGGGAATCAAAAAACCTTTATCCACGCGTACGAAGTCGCGGGCATCGTGTAGTTTTTAATAATCCTACGTGTATATATCTTTGATTGTCCAGAATGAAAAGTAGCCTTCGGTTCTGCTCTCGTTGGTTGACGCCCGTTCAGTAATTCGTTTTCGCTTAGCGTATTTTCTTACTTTCCCTCTTTTTGCTCGGCTTCTAAGGGTCGCACCGTGATGTTAAATAGACTATAACCTTCCTCAAGGATTAGATTAACAAATGCAAAAAGAATTTTTCAAATCCGACGTGTAGTTCCAGAGATTAGCGTGTTCAAACAAATTCTTTCGCTTTATGATATAAAGTATAGAAGTATAAATATGAGGTCTGATAACTTTTTGACAGTGCCAGTCATATGGTCTCGTCTCGACAACATATTACATTAAAATGTTTTTGGTGGGATTACTTATACTATTTTATAAGAAAAAAATACTAATTCTTGTATTAACTTAACTAGCCAATCTTAATTTTTAATTAATATTGTTCAGATGTATAATTAGGTATTTATTCCCTTTATCAATTCTACAAACGAAGAAGTTCTGTTCTCTATCTTTGCGATTACAGCATAAGTTTATATGGCTTTGGAACTCCTTTTAGAACTTATTATCGAGCAAAGGCAATTCCACGATAGCAAAATACGAGTGATTTATCAAAAGCGCCCGGCACTAAATGATTTACGAGGCAGGCCCTAAAAAGTGAATTCGGAATTATAGGACAAAGAGCTAATCATTGCCCTTTGAAGGAACTTCCCCCAACTTTTGGGACTAATTTAAATTACTTTCATTGCTCCCACTCGACCTCTGAAATTCGTTAATTGCTTCGGAATGCCCTTTCTAATTTTTCCATATCGCCATCTTGAAAATTATTATTACATTTTAAAAAAAACTGGCTCATGACTGCTAAGTTTTTTAAAAAAAACTCCCGTTGGACCACGGTTAGTACCACAGGTATAAGTATTAGATATACATTAAATTAGATTTTGTAAAAGATAAGCCGTTCCGATTTATATTCCCCTACTAGATGATGCCCGCGACTTCGCCCGCGTGGATTAAGGGGTTTTTGATTCCCGTGTGAACTCTATAATTTTCCGGGATAAAATGTTGCCTGTGTGTCAATCCTGGGTATGAGCTATCGACATTCCAAATATCAGCCGAACCGGTTTATTCATTGTGGCGTGAAGGAGTAACAAAAACACAAACACACACACATACACACACACAAACTTTTGCCTTTATAATATTAGTGTGATGTGTGTGATGAAGGTGATCACACTGATCACCTTCATATAAACGTAACGCTTGTTAAGAGCGGGCCTAATAACAGTGCAACGCAACGGGTGGGATTCGAACCCACCACCTTTCAAAATTTTCAGTCCGCCCGCCCCCCGACCAACGGCTATTGAAGCTAATATGTATTAAGTAAAGCATCAAAATTCTTTTTCAAACATTTAACTTATCTAATCTATTTCGTTTCCTTCATAATCTATCATCATCAATATTAAACAATTTATGATTGATCGTGCTGATACAGTACACATTAACATTATCAAAAAGCAATAAGTGTAATTGACTATATCGAGCCTGTCTAATCCAATAAAAAAACTGAATTTAATACTCTTGATAAAAATATTTGTAAAGTATGGTATAGTACTTTATCTCACGAAGTTACGTTCGCTTTACTTGTGGTTACGTCGTGTACATGCACATTGCGTAAGTGTGCGTGTCTGTCAGGAGCCTAGGTGGGAGCGGACAGGCGCGAGCAAGCCTTGCTCACACTTATATAGATACAACACACACACAAACATGAGCCACGCGCCCTCGTGAGTTTCAAGAACTTTGTCAATCTTCAATTAATCAAAAGATAGTGATCGCACACTTGACATATCCGCCGCACCGCACCGAACGACCTTTAGGTAGGTACCTACGTCTTACAGACACACGTATGTGTACACAGTAGCAAATTAATTTATTTAAATGTGTCAGAAAAAAATAGTTTTAAGTCGTAAAAAAGAGTTAAAATTAGAAAAAATAATTATATAAACCACTTAGGGCCTATTTCAAACAACAATCGAATAAAGCGTATAAACAAACAGACAAGTATATAGACTCTTTGTTTTATACTACTTAGACATGAAATGTCAAAAGTTTTTAACTCAAAGATTCTTTGCAAACTTTCTCAGCAATTTTCTTCGGTTTTAAGTCAGATGAAAAGTGTCAAAGAAATACACACACACATTTATGTGCATGACACTAGTACCCCAGTATGTCGTGGCAAGTATTTAAATTAAATTATAATAATACTAACATAGTTTTTAAGAAATGTATGTTCAAACTAACATCTATGAGCCAAATGGTCTGAAAAATAAACAGATTTTATTTAGTTTTATTTTTATTTTATAAATTAAGTTGTGTGATTTTAAGTTGAGTGACATCGACTCTTACCAATGTATTTTATTAAAGTTATTTTAGTTCATACTGTACCTAAATTCGTATTGAAATTTCGGACGCAACGGTCAACCTTGGAGATCCGCATAAACAGCGCAAGTAAGCTCCTTGAATAGGCATTTAATTTCTATTCACCTGTCTAATCGCATTAACCAACTTATTTTATCACTTCACCAACAAGTTTCCTCTAAAACCTTCTCTATTCCTTTCGTAATAACGCTCTATATCCATCAATATATTTTGCAGAACGGCAAATATAACTTGGTAAAGAACTCAAGTACGACAACTTTAGACCTGCATTTTGTGCACTTTATTTTGAGCTTTGTTAGTTTTTATTGGAATAGTGAAAAGGTCGACTTTCCCGTGTACATGAGATTAGTGAATTGTAATTCTAAGATTGTTAATTTGCACGAAAAGACAGGATAGATACATCCGAAGAGGCAGTGTGGTTTGGATGCATTTCTGACGCGATGTTTTGGAACGATTTGCATTTAGATACTTGTTTTGCTATCCCGTAATCTTCAGTAGATTGAGCTTCAGTTCCGAACCGTATTGTATTTTATCTGGAAAATCAATGCTTAGCAAAATATTGGGATAAGTATTTAGTTTAAAATAATAATGCTTTGTATTTAGTTATTTAGTTAATGTTTATTGTGTCGTTTATTTTGAATATTTTGTTTTAAGCTATTGCATAGCTTCTATCGCGGGCCTTGAGTGTGGAGACCGAATCCAGAAATTCCGTAACGAAAATAACCTGGGACTCCTCTCACCGCTAGATGGCGTTGATAAAAAATGCTATGCAATAGCTTTACCGCGGCAGTCCCCGAGTGCCACACGTCTTTTTTTTATGTTCGCACTGTTCTCACGTCCTTGTGCACGTCCATTAAATGTTTATTTTTTTATTGTTTTGTTCTCTGATACTAAATAAATAAATAAATCCTCATGTGTCCTCTTTTTTCCTCGAAGTAATAAACAAAATTTAATGTCTCATGTTTTTCATCATTTAATAAAGACGTAGCGAAGTTTACAACGTACTTACTCTCAGTCTCAAGCACCTATAAAAAAATTAAAAACAATAACTACCAATTAATTTTTTAATATTAATTTCTACTTAAGTTTATTATACTTTCTGAAAGAGCTCGCTAACGAATTTAATCTGCCTACAAAGTTTGCTAAATTAAAAACATTTTTATACAAAGATTTTTCTTGGGAAACGGATATTGCTTCTGCATACTTTTAGGCCATTCAACACAATGAATGGTTTAAGTGCAGGTTAACAGCTATTCAAAATAAATATCTAATATAAATAATATAATTATAATACTTAAAAAATCTCAAGAAAATCTAGAAAAAACAAAATCTACCAAACCACTACGTTAAATTGATCTATTTACTGATATTTTCAGTAAAGTAAAGTAGTTTCATAAGAAACTCAGCAGTTGCTTTTTTTAAAAAAAAAATACAAAAGGTAAGATAACAAAATTATTCTATGTATACAGTGTTTCCGCAATGTTCCAAAAATGCATACGTAAGTACATACAATCCAATACAATATCTTAAGACGGGCAGACAAAGTAGACCCATTTCCGTTGGTTTTATCATCATCATTTTTCTCATAAAGGTATTATTTCCCTTAAATTCGGGAGCAGTAAGTTAAAGCGGTGACAGAAACTGTTTCAAATGTACAAACTTGGTCTCTAAAGCGGGCTGTTTATATCACTGTTGTTGAGTCCAATTCAAAAGCTTATCGCACATACAATCAGGATAGAATCAGGCGTTACTTTGCGGAAGTTCATGTTTAGCAAGAAAAGGTTAGAATTATTTTGCAAGCAAGAAAGCTTGGGGAGGTAAGCGGTGCTGGGCTTATAACTGCATGTTTGACCATACAGATATTTTCTGTTGGCGGATTATAGCAAAATAACTCTAACCTTTTCTTGCATACGAGTATTGTTCTCGGATCAATCCCGCCGTAATGCTGCACGCGCCATAAGTGCACAACTGGCTTGCCTATGACATAGGTCCTTTGAAAGAATCGCCACAGAACACGATCTTGTACCCCTTGTATCCAACGACTCGATTGAGAGCCGCAGTTCAAAGACAACATGATAATTCTTTTTTTATTTATTGAATCGGCACATTTATCAACTAAAAATCCTATTATATTGTATCTATTTAATATCGATGATAACGTCATTTACACACGCATGATCTATTATGATAATTCTATACGGTTGATCTATACTGAAAAATAATGCCAAGCTGAACTTAACTCCTCTGCCCTTCAAATAAGCGAAAATCTTATGCTAAGAGTGGGTACGACAATAGTACATCGGATGGGGCTCGAACCTGCGATCTCTCAGTTTTCAGTCCGCACCTTCAACCGATGGGCTTCATCTTCATCTTCATTTCCTGGGAATTCCTGGGAAAAAACAGTAGGGCTATTAAGACTTTTAATTATATTATCATAAGAAATGTTTAATTTCGCTTGTGTACTCATTATATTAATAAAGTCTTCATTAGAATCGAGCGGAACGTGCGGCGAGTTTAACTGATAGATGTGCGTATAACTTTCAATGGGCGGTTTATATCACAGTTGAGTTCAGTTTAACCTTCAAGCAGGCGCGTGGCCATTTATAACGGCAGCGGTCGCGCGTAACCTAAAAGACCTATTGGAGATTTTAGGGATTTAAAATGACCAATCATTAAATTATCATTTATGTTTTATAATCAAAACATTTATCTTTTAGTCAGGAAAGTATTTAGATGCAGAAAAATATTTCAATCCAAGTAATTGCCTTTAAAATGATATTTAAAAGAAATATATATTTCTTTGAGTTAGGTCTCAATTTTAGGACATAAATCTTACTCATTTATTAAAATAAAATAAAAATAAATATCTTTGAACACTTACAAAACAAATTAACATCGTATGTTTTATCATTAGAAAACAAACAATATAATAAAAACTAAAAAAAAAAATTTTTTAATATTTTTAGCGAGCAAAAGAGCAGGCGGGTCACCTAATGTTAAGTATTTACCGTTGCCCATGAACATTCTGCAAATAATTTTTGGATTATAAAACAATTTGCAAGATAAATCCCTATAATTAGAGATCAAAAATCTGGTATATATTAACGTTTAGTTTTCTTCCTCATCAGTCTCTTTTTCACTCTCTGTGTCTTCTTCAATTAGTTGTGCAATTATCTCGGATTCACTGACGAATCTACGAGTCATTTTTTACAAAAACTATCAATAAAACACAAATTTAGTTTAATACATAAGATAAAATATTTTCGCTAATAGAGTCGCGCGTAACCTTTAGGACGACGGGCGCGTGTAGTCTTTTCGACGCCTACGCCACGATTAAAACAAAAGCTATTTGTTAAATATGGGACGAGCGGGGAATGAAGGTATGTAGTTGTTTTTGTTTGTAATGAACTTAGAAGAGGGTACTTGAGACGAGAAATATTTGACACGAATATGTTAGAAATTATAAACAAAAATGTAACAAGTGCGGTCGATTCGACGCCGCGCGACCGCTTGAAGGTTAAAGAGCATATTTCATGACAAAATAACCTTTCGCTTTGAAAACCTTTGCGCCCCAAAAGCTGTTTGGCAACAGAGAGGGCGATGTAGGCCGTTAGTCATCTCTAGAGTGGCTGTTGCGTAAATAATCGGCCGTTTATCAAGATAATTAAGTTTTGACACGTTTTGGCGCTACGAAATTATTTCCGCATGAGTGCTTTTGACCTCGACCCGATTTGGTGGATGTAATACGTACCTACAAGCGGAATATCACACGAGGAATTCCACTCGCGGAATTCCGGTGCAATGTACGTTACATATTGAAATAGTTACAAGTGTTATCCGCATCTCCGCCCGCAATAAATTCTTTTTGATTGCTTTTCACTGTGTAAGGTACCTAATATATATTACTAGCTTTAACCTGCGGCTTCGCTCACGTTAGGTTCGATTTTTTAACCCCCTATTTAACCCTCTTGGGGTTGAAATTTTCCAAAATCCTTTCTTTGCGGATGTCTACGACCTAAAGCTACCTGTATACCAAATTTCAGCTCGATCGGTCCAGTGGTTAGAGCTGTGCGTTGATAGATCAGTCAGTCAGTCAGTCACCTTTGCCTTTTATATATTTAGAAGATTATACAGAGAGATGCCAATGCCAAAATGAAGGGTTATGATTTTAGCAGTCTATGTATGTATGTAACTATTTATGAATGTTCACCCAAATATCAATTAAAAATGAAAAAACTTCGAATTCTGTACATTAAATATATTTTGAAAATTTTAGTCGGAGAATGCTTTATTATTGATACTGACCCCAAAACAAATTTTTTTGAATCTTTTGTATGTCTGCTTGTTCGCGCATCACGCAAAAACTACTAAATGGATTTGATTAAAATTTGGTACAGTGGTAATTGATACTCCGCGTCAATGTACATTCATATAAGATACTTTTTATCTTGTTAAACAATAAGGTTTATCTGGTATAGATAGGGGATGAAAGTTTTTGTTGATTTTGCTCCATAGCTTCGTTAACGAAGCCGAATCTAAGCCGAATTTGATAATTCTTTTCTTATTATAAATTGTGTATTACATATTAGAAATATTTTGACCAATTTTGGTGAAGATTTACTAAATATTATCGGAGATAGAGGACATAACTTCTCGCGGATAGTTGTAAGTCACTCTAAACTTTTTCCACACGGACGAATTCGCGGGAATCAGCTAGTAACTCTTATAAAACTAAACAAAAATAAAAAAAAATATTATTGTTGTAAATGTTGTAACGACACTTTAGCTTTAGGACGGCAAAGATAGCGGAAGCGAAGTCGCGGATAAAAGCTTGTCCCATATTAGAGAGAAATAACAAAATGCATAGAAGGTACAATGGGCTGCTTAATTTCTTACAACTTTCTTCTTACGAGTAACGACCTGAGTAAGTTGAAAGTGTTATTGTAGATGTAGAGTTAAAGTAAATTTTAAAATGCTTCTTCCATCCGAGACTGCAGCTAACGCGTTTGCGGCTGCTATTTCTTATTATTTGCGTTGTAGCACATAGAATCCACTTCACGCCACTGTACTTTATCGTTTTAAGGACGTGTTTTATGTCACATGTTCAACGTGGAATATACGGGTGTACAAAATTTCAAACATTTATGATTGCAAAGGTTGTCTAGGATTCGGTGGATCGATACGCCAGAATACTCATAGGCGACGAATCGCTGGTTAACTCCAGACTCCAAAGTCTGGAAGATCGGTGGCTTGTCTGTCGGTATTCTCCAAGATATATTTCGGAGAATGTGCTCAAAAACTAGTCAATTTAGTTCCACCATCACCTTTCTACCATCGAACCTTAAGGCATCGTGAATCTGCACCGCTACGTGGTCGAATGCCCACTTAGCGCTTTGCTTCCTCGTTCCTAATACGCATCGCAAAAATTTGGAATGCCCTTTCGGATTCCGTTTTTCCAATTAACCATAACTTGGGTATCTTCAAATCAACAGTTTGAAAATATAGCTGGTAATAATTAATTAATTCATACTTTAACTTACTGTTAACTTTTTTATCTTCTTTTATGTCCTAAGTTTTTGTCATTTTTTTATAGAAGTAATGCATGTTTAGTTAGTGTCGTTTTACGCCTGTACTGATGTTTATCACTGTTATCTTTTTTATCTTTCTTCTCTTGTCATTTTTTATTTAAAGTATTGCATGTTTAGTCGATAGTTTTCTTTCTTTTACGCCTGTTACAGACAACCATAATGATATATAATGTAATAGCATTTGTTTGGCTTTTTTGTATGGAAGTTGTTGGTGTAAATAAAATAAAAAACATTGAGTTGACACCTAGGCAAGCGTGCACTTGGCTACATTTTCACTTATCATCATGTGAGATCGCAGTCGAGCGCTAGTCTATATATTTAAAAAAATGAGGGCTACCTGGGCGTGCTCGACGCAATGCAAGCCCGTGTGTTCTCAATAATAACGTCCACTATGAACACGGCACTTCGCTCAACACTCAGATTTTACGACGTTCCACATTTACTGGTACCCGCCGGTGATCAAATAATAATGCCTCGACAATGTTGAATGTAGGCTACCACTGTTTTACTTTTTTTTTTTTTATAATTTTGACGACCTCCCTGGCGCAGTGTTAAGCGCTGTGGTCTTATAACTGGGACTCTGGGATGTCTCGGATTCGATTCCCGGCGGGGGCAATTTGGGAATTTAGAATTTCTAAATTATCTCTGGTCTGGTGAGAGGGTTTGGCCGTGGCTAGTTACCACCCTACCGTCAAAGACATGCCGCCAAGCGATTTAGCGTTCCGGCGCGATGGCGTGTAGAAACCGATTAGGGGGTATGAATTGAATCTACACTGTCATACCCGTTCCATTAGCTACCATCTTAGACTGCATCGTCACTTACCATCATGTGAGATCGCAGACAAGGACAATCTTGTCAACGAATAAACTAGTGGTTCGCCCCGAACTGAGACCTCGCGGTATCCCATAATTCCCAAAAGATTATTTTAATTATATATTGTAATAATTAACTTTTAACATTAGACACAATAAAAAATAATAATAGTTGACGCAAAATTATTTTACGATATAAATACTAATTTGTTGTAGTTATTCATCAAAATTTTTTTTCCTCCGAGTAGTTATTAGACAAGGTTTGTAATTTCTAATCAAGGAAAAATAAAAAGTACCTATTTTTTTCAGTTACGTGGTAGATAAAGTAAAGCGACAATATATGAAAACTGTAAGTTATATGAATGCTAGAGCTACTCGTATTTATCTAATAGCCAAACTAACATAAACTAACCTTTAGTGTTCTACTACATTACCACGTTCAAGAAATAAAAGTTCTCACCGTTCACCAAATGATTGCACATGTAGGTTTAAGATTAGAGGTTTGAGTTTTTCTCAAACTCTAAGTGCTTCCTTTGTAATTTATTGCGTACTTTGCGGTAAAGTATGGTTTTTCTTATTTTTCCCGCTGCTTGGGACGTGCGTCCTGAACGAGTGTAGGTGTCTATGGGAATGGTGTTATTAACCTACATCGAAAAAGAAGGAAGTTCTTTATTTTATTTTTATTGAAGTGTTTACCTACACTTAAAGGAAATATCCTAATAGATTTATAAATACATATCAAAAATTCCGAGGCCGGCGGGAAAGTAGATCGACAACTGTATTGTGTCGCTACTAGATGTCGCTAACAGTTGCTATAAAACTGATTGGAAAAAGTAGATACATATCACTAATTTCGTGGCTGACGTGTGGTTCGGCCCTGGTGTAACGTTTAACACACTCAGGGCGCGATTCCCAGAGAGATGTGGGTTCGAATCCCGCCGGCCTCGGAATTTTTCATATGTATTTATAAATCTATTAAGAAAGTTCTTGACGATATCCCTGGTATAGTGGTGAATATTGTGATTATATAACTGAGAGGTTTCCGGTTCGATTCCCGGCTACGGCAATCGTACTTCCTTCTTTAATAAACGCGAGTGTTTGCATGAATGAATGGATGGATGAATGGATGTTTGTTACTCAATCACACCGCAATAACTGAACCGATTTGACTGAACAGCGTGCGCTGTACAGCGTCGCTCTTACTGGGGCCCAAGTCTGCTATTGCGATTGTAGTTCAATTGTCCATCAATGACATCCCAATTGCTACTTTTAGCAATTTTGGTAGTCTACTAATTCAATGGCGTCACAATTGTTTTCCGATGGTTTTCCACTGACACTTTTAAGTAGGTTAAAAACATAAATTGATGCGTATAACGTTTTTGATATAGATAAACTCGTTTCGGCAAACGCTTTTTTAGCTAATGGCAATACCGAGGATCATTGAATTACAATCCAATTACAAGACCTTCGAACGACCATTGTGAATTTAGTAGACTAAATAGTAGAGTAGTCAATTTTGGACCAATGATAATTGAATTGTAAAGGCATTGCGGTTCACTGACAATGACATGTAAAATAGCAGACTCGGTGTCCTGGACACTAACATAGGCTACTTTTTATCTCAGAAAATCCTAGAGTTCCCGCGGGAGTTTTGAAAACTAAATCCACGCGGACGAAGTCGCGGGCATCAGTTAGTTCGGTATACGAGTATCTAATATAACATTCGTCAAACTGATTTGTCTTAAATATATAAAAGGAAAAGGTGACGGACTGACTGACTGATCTACCAAAGCACAACTCAAATCACTGGATGGATCATGCTGTATACATATGCGTCCGCTAAGAAAAGATTTTTGAATATTTAAACCCTAAGGGGATAAAATAGGGGTTTGAAAAATCGAACTTAACGTGAACCAAAAGCAAAAGGCAAAAGCTAGTTTCATATCAAATGTAGCCTGTGTCACGACTAAAATAACCCAAGATAATAACAAATCGATTTTCACCTCAGTCATTAAAATCAGCTGAGTAGTTTAATTTAAGCACTACATACATAGATACATTGCCAAAATCATAACACTTCCTTTTGGTTTTGCTGCAGTTGGGTAAAAATATACCCAATGGCCTTATTTTCTAAATGAGTACGCAAGGTGCATTGTAGCTGCAGTACAGAATATCTTGTCGCTGAAAAAGATCGCATTAAGACCAGAATGGAGGCTTTCCAGTTATCCTTTTTTTCATTTCTAAAAAGAACTCTTTAAAAAATAGCGCCCTAAATTGCTCTCTCTTTTCAATATTCACTAAAATCTAAAGAAATCTGTGAAAAGATACTTACTTATAAGTAAAGATGAATGCATTTAAATCTTTGGAGCCTTTTTCTGGGTGAAAGTTTGAAATCTGAATGCGGGCAAAAATTTTCACACCCTCCATTCAAGGGATATTTTCTACTCTCTCTCTCAGTGGATTAGACCTAGAAAATAAAATATTTATTTATTTATTCTTCCATCCAATAGCTCAATTAAGTAGTTCAGTGTCCATTTCTTAAAATAGTTTTTTCGGAAAATATTGTTCAGTACAACTTTACTTATCACACTAATATTAAAAAGGGGAAAGTTTGTATATATATATGTGTGTGTGTGTGTGTGTGTGTGTGTGTGTGTGTGTGTATGTGTATGCGTGGGTCTGTGTGTTTGGTACTCCTTCACGCCACAAAAAATCAATCAATTTGGCTGAAATTTGGAATGAAGATAGCTCACACTTAGGATTAACACAGGCTACATTTTATGCCGTAAAGTGATAAAAATGAAAGAGTTCCCGTGGGAAATGAAAATCCTCAATCCACGCGGACGAAGTCGCGGGAATCATCTATAATATGATATATAAAACCCGGTTGGTGTATTCATCACCCAATTTAGATCAATTCTCCCATGTAGGTAGTATCTACGCGTTGGACTTAATAATTATGTCCCTGCGCAAGCTTAAGATTAAGGCTTTGTCTCACGAGAGTACACACACTTAATTAATATAGTTAATTAATCCTTACCAATATTCTAAATACCAAAGTGTGTTTGTTTGTTGGTTTGTCCTTCAACAAAGCAACGGTTCGACAATGATTTTTTACACGGGTATAGTGGAGGACTGGGAGACTAAAGTGAGTAGAATAGTGGTTAAAACTTCAGCCTCCTTTTCGAGAGGTCGCGGGTTCGATCCCAGACTATTCCTCACTAATTAATCTCACTTGTTTAAACGGCGAACCTGCACGCCCGAGAGCACCTTTAAGAGTGAATATGCATTTTCTAGACAAGCGCGCTCCAACCTACACCTCAAAAGCTTTCCGTCATTGATTGTTATCAAGAGCAAGTCTATCTCATAATAAAAAAACAGTTTAACGATCGACGATTTTGACGATCTCCCTGGCGCAGTGGTGAGCGCTGTGGTCTTATAACTGGGAGGTCTCGGGTTCGATTCCCGGCGGGGGCAATTTAGTAATTTATTATTTCTAAATTGTCTCTGGTCTGGTCTGGTGGGAGGCTTTGGCCGTGGCTAGTTACCACCCTACCGTCAAAAACGTGCCGCCAAGCGATTTAGCGTTCCGGCAGGATGGCGTGTAGAAACCGATTAGGGGTATGGGTTGAATTTACACTGCTATACCCCATCCAAGTTAGCCCGCTACCATCTTAGACTGCATCGTCACTTACCATCAGGTGAGATCGCAGTCAAGGGCTATCTTGTCATAGAATAAAGAAAAGAAAGAAACTATCCAATTAAAATTAACAAATGAAGCAAAAATACAAGAAAATATAATAATACCAAGAGGACGTAGTCTCTAGTAGGTAAGTTAATATGACTAACATTTTGTTTAATACTATACCGAATTACCGCGCAATTTACGAAAATGTAAGTTAACTTCAGACGTGTGTGTGTAAGTCCGCAAAATTTACGTTCACATTAATTTTCGCCGGCAAAATTTAGATTAATGTGACGCCGGCTTTACGCTGCCATCTTTATCAAAGGAATTTGCCTTTGAGCAACGATCAGGAGCTTACAATCGTGTATGGTGTATAATATCGCGCTAAAATTATGTTTATGTAACTTTTGCCGGCGACTTCGTTCGTGTGGTTAGGTTAGGTAAGCGGGCTAACTGGGAAGGGTTATGGCAGCGTACATTTAGCCTTTACCCCTAATCGGTTTCTTTTCGCCATCGTGCCCGAACGCTAAATCTCTTGGCGGCTTGTCTATACGACCGTAGGGTGGTAACTAGCCACGGCTAAAGCCTCCCACCAGACCAGACTAGAAACAGTTCAGAAATTATTAATTCCCAAATTGCCCCCGCCGAATCGAACCCGAGACCTCCCAGTTATAACAACACAGCGCTCGCCACTACGCCAAGGAGGTCATCGAAAAGGGTTTTTCAAAATTCCAAAAAAAAATTTTAATGGAAAAAGTTGATTTGTTGCAGATTTATATAATTGATCTTTTATGTATGGATTGGTAATATTGTATAAATGTATTTAAGCATGGGACATAGGACGTTTATGTACCAGTGGTTAAATAAAAGAAAATATGTAAAATATTAAATCAGTTTTGATTGTTTAAATCCACGAGTTTGTCTTAATTTTAAGGGTCAAATAATTTAATAATTTAATTTAATCTTTTTACTGTACGCTACACTAAACATAGGTAAGTAGACAACAAAACTTATTAAAATAGATTTTTATTTTTACCAATTTATTTAGTTTGCTATTGTAATTTATTTTATTTTTTAGTAAAATCTACGTATTTTCATGACATGGATCGTCTTCTTTCCTCCCATCTGGCAAACATTAATGCCACAGAAATTAAAAAATTTACGCCTGATTATGTAAGTAATTCCTTAATTTCAAGTAAGCACTTATTCGAATGTCGTAAAGTGTTATAGGTCGTAAAGTATTAAAGGGCCATCTAAGGCCAGGGTCTCTGTAATGAGATCGCGGCCTAATGCAAATTTAACAGCCTAATAATAAAATTTGATTAACTTTTTAATGTGACCGTGCCCTTACATAATTTGACCTAGCACTTCCTGGGTACCTACACTTCAGCTTTTTATGAATTAATCATCTTTAAAAATAGATAAGAGATTTTTAACCGACTTTTAAAGAAAAAATAAATCAAACTCAATTATTAATTTTTGCAGCTAAAATATAAATCAGTCGTGGTTTTTATCTGCTCGAATATAGATGGAAAAATAAATAAGTACCTTACAATTTTTTTTTTTTTTGAGAATATCAGCCAAAAACGCTGAATTTGACTGATATCCTCCTATTTGGAGGAGCCAAATAAGCGAAAACCTGGTTCTAGGAGTGTACATACGACAGTAGTGCAACGCGTGAAGTTCAAACCTGCGACCTTTCTGTTTTCATTCCGCTCCTTTAAGCGTTGGGCTATTGCGAGGCTTCAAATATTAAGATGTCCTGCAAAAATAAAATAAGCCACTGTTGGCGCTTTGATTTTCTTAAAGTATTTGCGATTGAAATAAAAACTTGCTTAAATTCAGTTAAAACTTTGTATTAATTGAAGAGAACGTTACAGTGCATAAGTATCGTATGATTTCGAATATAAGAATAACGACCATGACAATTTGACGGTAAATTGACGTTGGACTGATTGATGACTTCGATGACGGACATACGTGGACCAATAGTGTCGCTTGTAGTATAGACTTTAATTTCTGCTTGAACACCACTCTTAATAGAAATAGAAATAGAAATAGAAATAGAAATAGAAATATTTTTTATTCAAATAAACTTTTACAAGCACTTTTGAATCGTCAATGAATCTACCACTGGTTCGAAATGCCTTTCCTGCCGAGAAGAGCCAGCAAGAAACTCGGCGGTTGCTCTTTTCAAAAAAATAAAAATTTTACTATTGTTATTGAACACAGGATAGTTATTACTGTCTTATGAATCACTGGAGCGAATTATATCCACGCTTTTTTATCATTTACATAGTCTTCAATTGTATAATATGCTTTTTTCATGAGAGCAGATTTAATTGAGCCACCTAAGCCTTAAGCCACCTAAAAACAGTTACAAACAAAGAGCTCTAGAAAATTCAATAAAAACCTATTTAAATGCAGCAATTTTCCAAGAAATGACTTCATTTCTTCATTTTACTGTTGCTTTATTTGAGCCGTAAACCGTCACTCAATTAGGTCACAGAGGTTATCAAAGAGATTCTCGAAGCAATCTCACGACCGCGTCCCGCAAATTCTTGATTTAAACTTAATTAACAGAAAGGTTTAAGAGCAATATGCGTACGGCTTTATGACGGCACCCTTACAAAGGTTTAGGGCGCTTGTCCACCGGGCGGTGGGAATGGGATGACGTCACCAAAGTAAAGATTTCAATAATTTCAAAATTATTTATTTCATGAAGGCAAACTTGCAGCTCTTATGACACGTCATGAGTCTACCACCGGTTCGGAATGCAGATTCTGCTGAGAAGACTATTAATTGGGTTTTCTGTCAAGAAATTCTCAGTTTCTCAGTGGGAAATTGGCGTATCACTCTCATGCTTCACAGAGCAAGTTTTGTCAATTACCATCAGGTGAGATCGCAATCAAGGACTATCTGGTCATCCAATGAAAAGAAGACCTTTGTCCAGCAGTAAATTGATTGAGAAGAAGAAATCTTTATTGATTCTCGATAAATCTGACAACGCGCGTTGGTGAGATGTTCAAACTTGTACTAAGGTTACACTCTGCTCAAACTCAAGACAGAAAAACGAGAGAGATTTATGTCAGAGTATATCTGTGTCTCCTTTTAACTCTATCTTAAGTCTGAGCTAAGTCAGAGCACGGTCTATAGATCTCAGCATTAGGGTACAGAACTCGGTCCGGAAAAATCTCGTTTTAACGTCAGCGGTGGATAAGGACCCTTAGGGAAAATTATGTTATTTGATTTCGACTAGATATTATAAAGCCAATACGAATCTCGACTATTGTAAGATTATCGTAATAACATTTTCCTCGCTAAATGGCACGGCCCACGGGCGGCCAACTTCAATAGAAGTCTCCAGTGAACTGCTTAGGAAATGTTATAGTGCACAATCTCTATTCCCTCGCTCTCATAATCCGACGCGGAAAAATATCAAGCATAGTAGGTACCAAAACGTGCTCTATTAAGCATGAGGGTGAAACGCCAATTTCCCAATTCCGGGTTGCAACTGAGAATTTCTTGACGGGGAACTCAATTATCTTTTAGACTTTTAGAGCGTAGCTTTTACAAGAAATAGATTAGGTACAGTTTATTTTTTTTTAATTCGATGACAAGATAGTCCTTGACTGCGATCTCACCTGATGGTTAGTGACGATGCAGTCTAAGATGGTAGCGGGCTAACTTGGAAGGGGTAGGGCAGTGTAAATTCAACCCATACCCCTAATCGGTTTCTACACGCCATCGTGCCGGAACGCTTACCTAGTTGTTTGGCGGTACTTTTTGAAGGAAGGTGGTAACTAGCCACGGCCAAAGCCTCCCACCAGACTAGACCAGAGACGATTCATCAGGTGAGATTGCAGTCAAGGACTATCTTGTCATCGAATAAAAAAAGGTATAGTACACTTGTATCGAAACTTAATAAGTTCAAGGCGTCCCTAATTCGCAAGGCGCTCCTTGAAAGCGTAGCTCGATCTTTGACACAATAACTACATTAGCTCCCGCCTCTCTACAATTTATTTATTGAGATGCACTTAGTCCTTTGACATTTAAATATTACTAGCTGATGCCCGCGACTTCGTATTGAATGCGTGCGTTTTGCGTGGATTGAAGTTTTTTCATTTCCGCGGGAACTCTCTTGTTTTTTTTATTTTGTTTTTAAGATTGAAAGACAAACCAACAAACTGACAAGTTTGGTTTGTGTGCTGTTTCTTTGTTGCTGTATTTGTTCTACTTCTGGAAGAGTGACGGTTTACACTTAACAGCGAAGTGGCACGTGGTTTTTACTGGATTGGCGGGTTATAGCTTTATAATCATGTGTTTCCTTGTATATCACCGTAATTTATAGACACAGAACCTCATAAAACGCATTTTAAAACACTAACCGCACCACACGGGAACGGCGGAACAAACAACGCTAATACACTTCAGTACAGCTTAAATAATGCAAGCAATTAGCTGCAGCAGTTAAAGCTAAACTCAAAGCAAAACAAGCTGCTCGGAAGATAATCCCAGGGCAAATGTACGGGCCGCGCCACTCAGTAATTAGAATGGAGCCTACTGAACGCCGCTTCAATACAAACGGTTTAAAAGACAATTCTTCTTTGTAATGTACTCCTAGTACTTGCCCAGCAACTGGTTTTTATTTTAAACCACAAATAGTTGATTTTACTTCCACTTTCCACTTGCTAATATTAGCTATTTATTTTTATTCACTACATAGATCTTTCCTGAAGGTACCGTCATAGACAATGGGCCTACTGAGCGCCGTTTCAATACAAACGGTTTAAAAGACAATTCTTCTTCGTTATGTACTCCTGGTAGTCCTGGTACCAGTTTTTACACACAGCACAGCAATTGGTTTTTATTTTAAACCACAAATAGTTAATTTACTTCCACTTTCCACTTGCTATTTATTAACTAGATTTATTTTTATTCATTAAATACCTTCTTCAGGTAAGTGGGAATGCAGTCTAAGATGATTTTGCTTCTTCTAAACGCTATACTTTGATATGCCCTATTGAAGTATATCTAACGCTGAGAAAAGAAGTTTCTAACAAAAATTCGCTGAACAAATGTATGAATGGATGGACGGATGGATGTTCGATGCTCAATCACGCTGCAACGACTGAACCGATTTGGCTTTTTGTCACAGAGATAGATTATAATCTCGAATAACACATAGGCTACTTTTATCCCGGAAAATAAGAGAGTACCCGAGGGAATTAAATTTTCTACTTAACCTTTGTCGTATAACGACTTATTTTATTCCGCTACTCAGGCATTCTCCTTGGAACGAGGAAATCTGCTGAGATGACGTCGACGACGAGATCTTTGATATCACAAAATTGTAATAATTAATTTATTTAGATTAGAGACGAAACTTGAATGTTCAAAAGCAACACATAAACAACTTTGATCTAAATTGGAGCCCGAAATATGAGCGTCAATTTCACGCAGTTGATTCCCTCAAGTGTTTGAAGATTAGATTTCGTTTGTACAAATCTAACCTTGAAACACAAGTACACAGTAAGGGTTAACCAATCAAACCATGTGTCCAAAGTTATGTGTCCCACAATGAATGAATGATTTTGATTCCATTTTTTAAGCTATTGCATAGCTTCTATCGCGGGCCTTGAGCGTGGAGACCGAATCCAGAAATTCCGTAACGAAAATAACCTGAAACGAGACTCCGCCGCTAGATGGCGTTGATAAAAAATGCTATGCAATAGCTTTACCGCGGCAGTCCCCGAGTGCCACACGTCTTTTTTTTAGAAATTCAAAACAGAAATTCACTGAAGTAACTTTAATGATGTAGTAAGCTTATTACTAGTAACTTTACGGATTATTGCAATTCCGGACTAGTAACCCAGATAAAGGTGTCACGTGATGAGTGATGGCGACATCACGCACGTGATTAATGTGAGCCACCACTCCGAACCGCGCTGCTTTAATCACGCACGTGTGTATTGATACCGTAATCATACTGTGATCGTTTATGATACTGAAATGGATTTGAAAATCAGTTGAAAGTATCATTTTTATTTTATACGACTGCCTGGAAAATGGAGTGTATTGTTTTCAGGGTTCATGTAGGTGTGTATGTATTTAGGTATGTATGTATGTGAGTTTCTATATTCCACCATAACTTCTATACGCCTGAACCGATTTTGATGAATGAGGTGGTTTTAGATGAATTTTCACAGAATGTGTATTTCTAAAAATTTAAAACACCCCCATGTTACTACATCCTAATCGCTAGTCAGTAATCGTTAAAATAAAAATATATAATCCGCCATTTTGTGGCGGCGGCCATCTTGGATCGATTTTCATCAAACATAGCTAAGAACACTCCCGACTAATTCACCTTTCAAACAAAATAACAAAATCAAAATCGGTTCATAATCTGTTACACACACAAACGTCAAACTTATAACACCCCGTCACTTTTGCGTCGGGGATTAAAAACAAGAATAAACATAGACAAAGTAAATCTGTCTTGTCTTTAGTCTTTACTTTAATGATACTAACGTCCGAACATGGTCATTATTGGTCAGTCGTGTTCCAACTTCGGTAGCCCTAGGGCGCCTAACTTGTACACGCAACCGCGCGACAAAACGCAACTTGTAATGAAATTAGCCCCACAAGGGAAATACGGGGCAGGTAATATGTTATTCAGACCCTTTTTAATTTAAAAAGTTTCGGCCTCTGGACGCGGCGCAGTCCCTTGCCGCCCTTAGCGAATTTCGAAAACGATTTATTTTGCCATGGCCGTACACTTTAAATGTTTAATGCAAATACATAACAAATTGACTCTAAGGTCAAATTGAACTCCTGCATTCTGTAAATCACTGGTTGATACCCCCATTTTTTTTTCAGATAAACTTTTTTTTTTTTCAGAAAAAATTTCAGATGAGTTCACATCGTGGACATCGTGGAAATTATCATTAAGTATAGGTATAATCTAAATAAAAGGTAAAAGTGACTGACTGACTGACTGATCTATTAACGCACAGTTCAAACCACTGGACTGATCGGACTGAAATTTGGCATACAGATAGCTATTATATGACGTAGACATCCGCTAAGAAAGGATTTTTGAAAATTCAACCCCTAAGGGGGTAAAATGGGGGTTTGAAGAAACGAACTTAAGGTGAGCAAAGCCGCGAACAAAAGCTATATAAATATTTCTCTGTCCTTACTCCTTCCTTGAAATGAAATACTTGTACTCCTTACTAATACTAGTGGTTCGCCCCGAACTGAGACCTCGCGATATCCCATAATTCCCAAAAGTTTTAATTATATATTGTAATAATTAACTTTTAACATTAGACGCAATAAAAAAAATAATAGTTGACATAAAACTGTTTTACTGACACAGCGCCATCTATAGTGAAGCATTATAGTGAAGCTATTAGCTTCACAATAATGCTAATAGATGGCGCATTAAAATTAAATAATTTCGTTTCTTTATAACATTTATCTAATTTTAGTATTTGTTGTTCAAGTACAGGATATAACTGAATTTTCAACCAAGTTTCACGTTCTAATATTCAGTAATTCTTGACATATGGCTCAAATTAAAATCTCCACTTTGAAACCCCCCCATTTGGTCAATTTTTAGGGAAAAATTAAAAAAAATATATTTTTGTACTCTGTTCAAAGTCGTCTTTAAAAAGATATATCGCAAGTCTATGTAGAGCAACAAATAAGATTTTACTTCAAATACGCTTCTATGAGAGCCCCCCTGAAATAAACCTTTTTATATTTTTTTATACAATGTTCGGCTGAAGGCCATCAGTTTACATATTATATTTAAATTTGAAGTAATTACGTTCAGTAATTCAGAAGTTATAGGGCTCTGACAGACATTTAGACGAACACACTTCTCTGTCTAGTAGGCAAGCGCCCTAGTTGACTCAGAGAACTTCGCTTCGCTCGTTCAATTATAAACGCGAAAGTGTGTTGGTTTGTTGGTTTGTTCTTCAATCACGCAGCACAGACGGAAGGATATCGGCGCGATTAAAACTATTGTACGTTGCTTTAAACAATTTTTGGGACCAAACGTGTGTATTGGGCAATCAATTCAAGGGCCACATACATCAAATGGCAGCGAATGTTGACATGGTCTTGATGTGACCGTGTCATGGCAACAAAGCCGATGTAGGTACAGCGTAAAGCGTCGAGTATTCAGATCACGTAAAGCGCTTTATTTGCTGTGTGGGTAACCGCTATCCGCTGTTCGCAGTACTCTAGGTTTGGGCGTATATTGCCGATAGTTTTACAGTTTAATTGGTGGTTATTTGATATAATTGATTACCACGGTGATTGCACCTAAAATATAATGTTTGAGAATTGTCTATTAACTTAATTAATCACCATTGTGTACGCAATAATATCCTATTTAATATAATAAATGTGAAAGTTTGGATGTATGGAAGTTTGTTACTCAATCACGTCGCAACGACTGAACCGATTTAGCTGAAATTTGGCACAGAGATAGATTATAGTCTGGAATAGCACATAGGCTATCCCGGGAAATAAGAGAGTTTCCACAGGAATAAAAAACCATAATCCACGCAAACGATGTCGCGGGAATCATCTAGTAAGTCTAGTAACTATGTCTATGTGACTTACCCATTTCTGGGAGCAGAAACGTAAGAACTAAAGGACGGAAGCGTCCTTATTAATATATGCGAAAGTATGTTTGTTTGTTGGTTTTTTGGTTTATCCTTCAATAACGCTGCAACAGACCTACGGATTGACGTGATTTTTTGCATGGGTGTAGTTGGGGACCTGGAGAGTGATGTAAGTTACTTTTATGTCAGAAAATCAAGGAGTTCCCGCGGGTTTTAAAAACTAAATCCACGCGGACGAAGTCGCTGGCATTAGCTCGTCTTCTAAATATTTATAAAAGTAAAAAGTGTCTGACTGAATGACTGATCTATCTTAACGCACAGTTCGAACCACTGTATGGATTGGGAAGTTTGGCATGCAGATAGCTATCTACATGCAGACTTCCCAATACTTAGCTAAGTATTATGATGTAAGCATTCGTTAAAAACAGATTTTAGCTTCTTCTTCTTGAAGATTTGTGTGAAGTTTACTTCTAAGGCTCGGTATAGTCTACCATTCGATGAGTGACTGAAGCTTTTTTGACCGGTATTTTATTTTCGAGTACGGAATACTTCGTAAACTTTTATTAAAAAAAACATTCTTAATATTCAACTGTAAGCTCAATCGAACGGGAATTGGAATTAAAGTTTAAGGATCAAGTCGAACTTCGGCCTCTGTGTAGCGTTGCCAGGCGTCCGGATAAAGCCGGACACAGTCAGGCTTTTTGGTTGAGTGTCCGGCTAAAATTAGACGGTGTCCGGCCTATCTGACTTTTGTTAAGCTTTTTAAGTTTAACTATTTTTTACATATTTGTCATGTGTTGGTCTCCGCTGCACTCGCCTCACCTTGTATCGCTGCGCTTGCGCAAGCGGGCTTTTAAAAAAAATTGCCATTTTGTACTAGGTCTAAAAAATAAGGGTGTCCGGTCTTTTTACACAAATGTCCGGCTAAACTGGCTGGCTTGTCCGGCTTTTCGGTTTGAAGACCTGGCAACCCTACCTCTGTGGTCGGATTGAATTCGGCAAGTCTAAATGAAAAACATTGAAACTCAATTATTGTTTCACTTCGCGAAGAAATAACTTCATCGACTCCATATCAGTCGCTTGAGAAAATTTTATCAATCGGATCATATTGAATTGCTATTAAAAAGCTTTTTCTTTTTCTTCATTATCAACCCATACGTGTCCACAGCTGGACAAAGGACTGGACTCCGAACGGACGTCATTCCGAACCAGTGCAGTGGTAGATTCACTTGACGATTCGAAAGCATTTTGTAAAAGTTTATTTGAATAAAAAATTATTCTATTCTATTCTTCCACAGACCTTACCTTTGCGCTGCCTGAATTTTTTTATTGAATGACAAGATAGTCCTTGACTGTAATCTCACCTGATGGTAAGTGACGATGCAGTCAGATGGTAAAGGGCTAACTTGGAAGGAGTATGGCAGTGTACATTCAACCCATACCCCTAATCTGTTTCTACACGCCATCGTACCGAAACGCTAAATCGCTTGACGACACGTCCATGACGGTAGGGTGGTAACTAGCTAGTAGCTGCGGCCTAAGCCTGCCACCAGAAATTATGAATTCCCAAATTGCCACCACTTGGAATCGAACCCGAGTCGTCCCAGTTATAAGACTACGAATAATCGGAGAACATACCTACATAAAAAATAAAAAAAAGATTCCGACGAATTGAGAACCTCCTCCTTTTTTGGAAAGCGGTTAAAAAGTTACCAAATCTATCTTTCTAATAATCCACGCTACGAGCAAGAACCCTTCTACATAAATCTATGTACTCCATACAACCAAATCAAGAGTTTACAAAGTGGCGATAGACGTCGCACACATTCTAAAGCCGTTCAAGAATTGTATTGAGACAGAAACTCGTCAAGTGCGGCAACTGGCGAGAACATAGGACTGTTGTGTTATAAACAACATCGATTGAACTGTACTTCTGACTGTTACACCGTTTTGTATCAATAGTTTACGTTTCATGGATATTAACATCGCGTGTTTGCTTTTCAAATGAAAAGCAAACATGCGATGTTAATATCCATGCGATGTCTGCTCGTAGCAGCTGGCTTACTGTGTACTATTTTGAATATTATTCGTGAATTCATGGTTTTTTTTTTTTTTTTATTGAGAACTAGCTCATGCCTGCGAGGATTAAGGTTTGTTGAGTTCCGCAGGAATTCCGTTATAAAATGTAACCTATATGTTAATCCTGGGTATGAGGTATCTCCATTTCAAATTTTAGCCAAATCGTTTCATTCATTGATGCTTGAAGGAGTAACAAACATCCATTCATCCATACTAACAAACTTTCGCATTTACCACATTAGTAGGATAACCCATTGGACGAAGAGGTCTACAGAGGCCGATAATATAAAAAAAGGGATTTTTCTTGGAACCGCGCAGTAGTAAATGACAACATGGCTTTGCAATTTACTGCTGCAGCTTTTTATTTCCAAATATTAATAACAAGACGCAAAAATCATTCTCTACTATTTCTTCAAATAAAAATTTGAAAAGGCAGTACGTATGTAACAAAAATAAGACTCATCAGACTCATCAAAAATCAGAAAACAAAAATAATGCTCTTTACCGTTCGTTTCGGTGTAACAGCGGCTTCTTAGAATGCTTAGCATAAAGTATGTTAATAATAGTACTACCAACTCTAGTACTACTCTACTCAAGTCAAGTTAGTCAGCAACAAAGTTTAGCGCAAGTATCAACTGCAGTCCAGAAGTTGCTGTATGACTAACAAGTTTAGCTCGGACTGGCTAAATTGATTAAACACTTGTGATAGCTTGTTCGCTCGCTAGCTTGTCATTATGGTCTAACTACTCCGCTCGCTTTCAAAGTCCGCCGCCTTCTACAATGGCCCAATGTCACCAACATGTAATAAGTCTTACACGAGTTTAATTAATTAATAATAAAAAAAATAAAGCAGGTTGTACTCCTTAAGACGTCACGCATTGTAAGGAGGTTCCTAACTCTGGAGCCTTGACCACTGGCTGCTTGGGTCCTACCCCGCAGCAAGTAAGACCCATTCATTTTATCATTTTTGATGATGTTATAATACTCATCACGCTATCACATCACATCACACTAATATCGACCGTTCCGTAGAACAAAGTCTCATCTGCTAAATTCACAACTTTCCTGCAAGGCTCAAATCTCAAGTTATGAATTTAGCATTATAAAGGCGAAAGTTTGTATGTGTGTGTGTGTGTGTGTGTGTGTGTGTGTGTGTGTGTGTGTGTGTGTGTGTGTGTGTGTGTGTGTGTGTGTGTGTGTGTGTGTGTGTGTGTGTGTGTGTGTGTGTGTGTGTGTGTGTGTGTGTGTGTGTGTTATTCATTCACGAGATTATCATTGGAGATAGTTCATATCGTGGATTAAAAACATATGCTACATTTTATCCCGGGAAATCAAAGAGTTCAAGCGGGATTTTAAAAATCAAATCCACGCGAGCGAAGCCGCGGGCATCAACTAGTATGTATAATATTTTTTTGTAAACATTTTTAAAATAATGTGTGTGAAAATAAATGATAGTGTTTAAAAAAAAATGTCCTTCCGGCCGAATCTGGCCACGGCGGCCAATCACCACGGAGATTAGCCACCTGCGCGGGAGATATTATAGTGCACAATTGTGTGCACTCTCTATTCCCTTACTCTCATAGTCTGTGGGACGGAAATCCTACACGACCGGAGAGAGATCAGGCGCAGGGCCGACAATTTTACGTGCTCTCTGAGGCAAGGGTGTGACTCACTGCCAACTTCCTAACTCCGGGCTAGTACTAAGAATTTCTTAATCAAAGATACGAGTAGAAATCTCTACTAGGCGAGATTATTTTCCTCACAAACTACAAGAGTTAAATGAGTATTGCTCAACTTTGTACAATATCTGATATCTTAATTAGTTTATAAGTATCGTCAAAGTTTCTTGTTGAAAGTTTTGACCATTATCCAAACCGTCGCATAGGCAGATGGTTCTTAATGCTTTGCCATGGCTTATATTAAATTGTGATTTACTTGAGCTGTTTTGTTTGTTGTGATATGCGCTTATCACGTATTACACAAGGCATAGAGAACACATGTTTATCTTTCTTTTTAAAGAATATTAAAGAAAAACAATTTTGGTGCACAGGTGCACTCTCTATTCCCTCACTCTCATACTCCGATCAGGCGCAGGACCGACGGCATAAAGTGCTCTCCGAGCCACTTTAAGCCGTGCATTTTTAACAATATTAAAGAAAAACAATTTTGGTGCACAGGTGCACTCTCTATTCCCTCACTCTCATAGTTCGATCAGGCGCAGGACCGACGGCATAAAGTGCTCTCCGAGTCACTTTAAGCCGTGCATTTTTTGGCCCGACCTAGGAATGGAACCCGGGACCTCGTCAGCAGCATTCGAACTTGCTAACCACTAGACCAAAGAGGCAGTTGAGTACGATTACGTTAGCTTTCAAACAGAACAATAGTTCTCCTTGTGTATCAAGGAGTCAAGAAAGCAAAAATAAATCTCAGCATACTCAATTAGTACAAATTATAGAGCTCGTAAAACTTTAGTGCCTATTTGAAGCTGCGCGCGCTCTCCCATCACTCTGCCCGTACAGACAGATGCTTCTTATTGCTCCCAAACTTCTCCGGTGTTTAGCTAAGTAGTAATGAGTAAGCAATTAGGGTTCCCTCGATGCGTACTTAGTTTACAAGATCTTACAGAGGCCGGATATTTTAAAAACATTCTTTTAACCCCCGATGCAAAAACGACGCCGTGTTATTAGTTGTGTGTGTGTGTGTGTGTGTGTGTGTGTGTGTGTGTGTGTGTGTGTGTGTGTGTGTGTGTGTGTGTGTGTGTGTGTGTGTATGTGTGTGTGTGTGTATGTGTTCTCTATAGATTATATAATAATCTTTAGGGAATCGCATCAGTGCGATCATGGCGGATTTATATGTGTATTTGCCTCCAGTAGGCTATTCAAATTTTACCGCCGCCGTGTGTGTGTGTGTGTGTGTGTTTGTGTGTGTGTGTGTGTGTGTGTGTGTCTGTGGCATCGTAGGGCATCGTAGCAGCCGAACGGATGAGCCGATTTTGATTTCGTTTTTTTGTTTGAAAGGTGCATTAGTCGGGATTGTTCTTAGCTATGTTTGATGAAAATCGGTCCAAGTCGTCTTTGACAGTCGATTGTTCTTAGCTATGTCGCGGGCAATAGCTAGTTTAAAATAATAATATTTTTGCTAGCTTCATTTACTTATTTGCACATTATCTTCATAGACTAAATAATTCGACTAATAAATAATAATCGAATAACAAACAGGCATTCAATACAAAGCTTGTACGTGGCCGTAAATTCAAAATGGCTGTCATAATTCTGTCATATCGTAAAATTTAAACTTCTTCCAAGCTATAACATGTTTTCGTGCAAGTATTTCATACACATTCCGTCGTGTGTGCAATAAATTTGATATGAAACCATAATATTATACGCTTTAAAGTATCGGGATGAGCGTTTCTTTTAGGAACGGGTGCCTCATTTCACTGGATAATATGACAGCGTTGTCGTTGTGGCTATTCAACAAGCGGAAGGTAATTTTTAACCGACTTCCAAATAAGGTGGAGGTTCTCAATTCATTGTAATCTTTTTTTTAATCGACTTCCAAAAAAGGAGGGGGGTCCCAATTCGTCGGAATCTTTTTTTTTAAATCAAAACAAATCCACTTTCGCATAAATACGAGTATTATATTAGCTTCGTCCGCGTGTAGTTACAGTAGTTATTACGTTTTTAAAAATCCCTCTGTTTTTGCGAAATAAAAACCCATGCAAAAAATCACATCAACTATTGCATTGCATGATTGAAGAACAAACAAACAACTTTCACAATTATAATATATACTAAAGGATGCCCGCGACTTCGTCCGCGTAGATTAAGGTTTTTTGATTCTCACGGGAAATCTTTAATTTTCCGGGATAAAAAGTAGTCTATGTGTTACTCTCGGGTATAAGCTATCTCCATTCCAAATTTCAGCTAAATCGATTCACTTTTTGTAGCGTGAAAGACTAACAAACATACGCACACACACACACATACTCATACAAAATTTCACCTTTATAATATTAGTGTGATTAATAATCAGGTTCTCGTATATTTTATGGCCACAAAAAATGAAAAATGAACGTAAATATTTGCTTATTTCTTTTCGTTACATAAAAATGACATGCGCTTTACATAATATATAAAGGGGATATTAAAAATGACCGTAGCCGCCTTCACCGCGAATTTCGCAAATCTTTGCAATACACAAATACCACAATAACGTTAAAATGGCTGCTTTGGGTTCCGTACTCAAAGGGTGCCAACGGGACCCCATTGTCCGTCTATCCGTCCGTCGGTCTAATAAATAACAATGTCCTGACCGAATCTGGTCAAGACGGTCAGCCTCCTTTTCCATTTGCCATTACATTAGCCATCTGCGCGGGAGATATTATAGTGCACAAAGGAGTGCGCTTGTGTAAGGTGCGCTCTCTATCCCCTCACTCTCATAGTCTGATAGGACGGAAATACGATAAGTAATAATTTTATTTTAAAGTGAATATGCATCTGCAAAAGCTGCACCAATCATTGCTACAGTCCCAATTGTGATGACTGGCTCAATTTATCGCGTTCATTCTGCAATAATACATTTTAGCCGATCGCTAGGACCGGCCGATTAGAGGCGATTGTATTCGTCTTCCAAAAAAGGCGGACGTTCCCAAATCGCCGGATTTTTTTTTATGTATGTATGTTCCCCGATTACTCAAAGACGCCTGGACCGATTTGGAAAATTATTTTTTCTGTTTGAAAGGGTATATTTCCCAGGTCAGTTGATCAGGTCAGGATCTGATGATGGGGTCCTGAAAAAATCGAGGGAACTCTTTAAATTTTATAGGCACAATATAGTATATTACCTACTATAATAGGAAAATAAGGCAATTTACCGACGTTGAAACAGCTAGGCTCGTTTATTTTGCATACTTCCACAGTGTAATGTCGTACGGAATATTACTGTGGGGGGGAGCTGCTGATATAGAAACTATTTTTGAATTGCAAAAAAAGGGCCATCCGATCAATTTATAAACTCGGTTCGCGAGAATCTCTTCGTGAGAAGTTTAAAGATATTGGTATACTTACGGTGGCTTCACAGTATATTTATAACAATGTAGTTTTTGTGAAACAAAATATTCATCTCTATAAACAGAGAGGTGATTCACATGATCTATTAACTAGAAACCGTCATAAACTAGTAACACCTTACTTTCGTGTGCGTAAAGTGCAGAAGTCCTTTGTGGGGTCGAGTATACGCTTTTATAACTTGATTCCGAAAGAAATTGTTGATTTACCATTACCTAAATTTAAACAGAGTGTAAAGAAACATTTACTAAGTAGAGGTTATTACACCGTTAATGAATTCCTTAATGACAAAGTTGCTTGGAAGCAATCGGCTTTGCCCCAGCTGTCCACAAGATAGATAAGCTACGTATTGTAACATTTTTTTTTTTTTTTAATTTTTAATTTTTTTTTTTTGTTCTACTGTATTCTGTTCTACAGTGTTTCTACTGTATTTGTGTCTCGGTCATGTCTTAAAATGAGTATTTTAATCTTGATACTCAATTCGATGTCTTAACTCTTAGCATGGGTGGCCTAAGTATGTCATGCTCACTTAAACATTTCTGTGGTGGTGTCGTGTGGTGCGGGTTGTTACGTTCCCTCAAATATGGTTGAGCGAAGCAATGGCTGGATCATGCGTCGTGCTCGTGAACGGGTGCCGCCAACGGGAATGGGTCTGCTTTGACTTCCCATGCTGACATGTGTTAGATTATAATATGGATTGTATTTTTGAAGCTTCACTGTGGAAGCACTGTATATTTAGCTTACTTTTATTACTTATTGTAAAATTAGTTTATTTTATTTTTTGAAAAGAGCAACTGCTGAGTTTCTTGCCGGTTCTTCTCAGCAGAATCTGCATTCCGAACCGGTGGTAGATTTGTGACATATCATACCTAAGTGCTACAGGGTAGCCTACATGAAATAAATAAATTTTGAATTTTGAATTTAATATAATACAATATAGTATATTACTATAATATAGTATAATACTTTGTAGTGGCGTTTGAAGTCGGTTTTGTAACGACGTTACGTTTATTATTTATTATTATTAACCGACAGACGTATACTGGTGGATATGGGTCTTTTGCATAGACTTTAAGAGAAGTTGGCCTACATAAAAAAAAGCCTTTTTGAAGTTTATATTATTAGAGAATCGCACCACTGCCCTAGTTTCGCAGAAACCGAGCTGCGATAGATTTGGCATCGGTGACATAACGAAATAAAGTTTGTCTAAACAACGTGAAGACGGCGTCTGATAGTCTGCGATATCTGTTGAAAACAGGTTAAAACGTCAACTTATACAGGGTGTACTGTATGCTTACAAATGAAAAACTTTCATACTAACATTCATCCCCTATTTGATGCCTTTAGGGGTGGATTTTTCAAAATCTGTAAAAGATGTATTTTATTTATTTTTAATCGAAAGCCCAAATACATAGTTTATGCAACTTCAAAAATGAAAAACATTCATACAAACTTTCAGCTCCTATTTGATGCCTTTGGGGGTGGATTTTTCAAAATCTGTAAAAGATGTATTTTATTCATTTTTAATCGAAAGCCTAAATACAAAGTTTCATGAATATAACTTGAAAAATGACGGACTTTCATACAAACTTTCACCCCCTATTTCACCCTCTTGAGGTTGAAATTTTCAAAAATTCTTTCTTAGAGGATGCTTTCTTAGGGGCTCCATTGTGGATTCAACAGGCTACTAAACAACATGGGATTACTAAAATGGGCCAAATAATTCCTGAAAATCCAGCTACGCATTGGTGATCAAGCTGGTACTCCGAATGTTCATGGGTGGCGGTAATCACTTAACATCAACTGACCCGCCTACTCGTTTGCTCGTTATTTATATTTTTAAAATTCCGCCCGATGTTGAGGTGAGTGGTGTGATATGGTTGCCCCTTTCAAGTTAGGCTGCTACCACCTTAGACTGCATCATCACTTACCATCAGGTGAGGTCGCAGTCAAGGGCTATCTAGTATCTATTCATCGTCAGCTCTAGGTAAGTAGCATCACATATTTGTGCCGAAATGGACCGATTTTTCCTGAAGCGTTGTCATTGTCAGTTATTCTTACGAGCGTTTGTGACAGGGACGGCGCCCTACGAATCCGAAGTCTTTTCCTTTCCAAGGCTCTGTTTGGACTCGTAATAATAATACATAAATATAAACCAAAATGAAAAACAAATCCAAATATTAGCTCACCCTTATCTCTCTCTACGTGAAATGACGTGGCCGTTATGCATAATATTAGAAAAGTGTTATGAAAAACCTCGAAAACGAATGAAAATTCCTTTATCGCATTTTTTAACAACGAATACAGATACCCGTGACAGCGCATCAAAATCTGTTTGCTTTTGTTAATGGGTTTTATTTTAAACGTTTAAACATTGTTTAGACGCATGGATAATTACTACACAAGTCACGCCTGAGAGCAGTGACGGCTTAGTCGTTAGCACTTTGGTCTCCTATTCGGGGGGTCGCGGGTTCGATCCCGCGCACCTTTGACTTTTCGGAGTTGTGTGCTATGTTTAAGAAATTAATGTCACTCTCTTTCCGGCTCTTCTCAGCAGAATCTGCTTTCCAAACCGATGGTAGAGTCTTAACATATAATAAGAGTCATATTAGGCCTTCTTTTTTTACCGACTTCCAAAAAAGGAGGAGGTTCTTAATTCGTCCCAATCTTTTTTTTGTATGTTCCACTTGAAGGATATTCCACTATTACTCGAAGACTTGGACCGATTTGGATAATTGTTTTTTGTTCGAAAGGGTATGCTTTCCAGGTGGTCCTATAGTCATCAGGTTAGGATTTTATTATGGGATCCTGGAGAAATCGAGGGAACTCTTCAAATTTTATAGGCACAATTGATATACTTTGTAGTGGCGTTTGAAGTCAGTTTTGTTAAAAGAATTTTTACGTTTAAATTATTGTCTTTGAAAGATAGATCTCTTGCATAGAATACATGTAGCACATTTGAAGCCTCAATAGGTACGGAATGAAATTGAAAAGTCACCGGGTCAATCCCTATCCGTTGCACTATTGTCGTACCCACTTCTAAGACAAGCTTTCCACTTATTTGGAGAGGAGAGGACACTCAACAACATCAGTCAACTTCAGCGTTGCTAATATTTAAAAAAATCGAAATCGTGGAAGCTGCCGTAATGGCTTAGCCGTTATATTATGGCAGAAGGGTAGCTTCCTGTTTTTACGCGTAGATTGGATTATGAATGTATTAAACTTTATAATTAAATTTAAAACTCTTCCGACCTGAAAGTTGGGAAGAAAAACTTAAAAAAATCATTTATTATCAACAACAACGAGCGGCTGACGCGCTGTCAAAATATCCGTTATTAACGAGCAGCCATTGTTTGCTACTCGTTGCGGCACGTCAAGATTTTTACACCAACCACGGAGATAGGTATCGTAATATAATTATGGTATAAATATTATGGTATTTTTGTCTGGTGGGAGGCTTTGACCGTGGCTAGTTACCGCTCTAGCGTCAAAGACGTGCCGCCAAGCAATTCAGCGTTCCAGCACGATGGCGTGTAGAAACCATCGTTGAATCGCTTGGTGGCACGTCTTTGACGGTAGGGTGGTAACTAGCCACGGCCAAAGCCTCCCACCAGTCCACCAGACCACTAGAGAGAATTTAAAAATAGATCCCGCGTTCACCCCTTGCTCTTTTAAACATAAATCATCACCGGAAATAAATTTGAAGCCAGCAAGATCTTAATATTCCTTCGTGATTCTCATTCGACTAGCACAAATCATTTCCATCTCGTAAGTTCTTCGGAGATCAAAATGGGTACTTTTAGGTGAATAAAGTCATTGAACAGAGGCCATTGCACATTCCTGTATTCCGTAGTCCGTTACAAATTAATGGTTCAGTGGGACAATTTGGTTGAAAGATTTAAAAACGTGAATTGATGGAATTTTTTTACTTCAATGAATTTATATCTAAGTATATAAAAATGTACCATAGTCTGGCTAAAACTCAAAATCAATTTTTTTTTGTTTAGTTTACCTTAATGGGTTAAGAAAAATAGGAAAAACCCAAAAGAACGACTGAAAACTCAAATCTCAAATCAAAGTTGGTAATGTTGTGTAGGAATCCCCACCTCAAATTATTTTTAATAATATAATTATTAAAAACTCGTATGTAGTGAATAAAGAAAAATATTGATTTTCTTTAAAATTGCCTTTTTTCGAAACCGTTAGACACCTACAATCTACATACTTGTAAAAAAACCTAAAAAAACTAAAAAAATATATTTTGATTTTCAGATGCAACTGTTAAGAAAAGCTACGTATGTACATAAAGTATGCTAAAGCTAAAAAAAGTTAGTCATGTGCGTTTTGAATTTTGAAAAGACAGTCTAGGTACATGAGCTGGTAATAGCGGAGTATGAAATATGAAAGATGACATTGTAATTAGTTTCCTGTTCAAAATGCTGAGCGATGAAGCGACAAAGGATAAAAAAACCTGCAATTACCTTACCATGCGGCGGCGCTCGCAAAGAATAAGTTTTTCTAGATGAATAGAATAGTTTTTTATTCAAATAAACTTTTACAAAGTGCTTTCGAATCGTCAAATGAATCTACCACTGGTTCGGAATGCCGTGAGGAATGAGGAAGAACCATCTATTCAATTTATAATCTCAATCGGATATTCCGAATCTCGTCGTAAAAAATTTAAGCAATGCGTAAAAATATGGTAAAAATACATATATTAGTACAGACACATTTATTAAATCGAGGTTATTACAAAGTTAGTGACAAAGTTACATGGAATCAATCAGCTTGTACGCTACCCACAAGAGAGTGTAATTGTAAGGATATCGATGGTTCTGTGGCGATCATTTCAAGAGGCTTTTGTCCAGCGGTGGACAAAGATCTCTTGAAGTGATCTGGCATCTGTTGGTTGAGATAATGATGTTGATAGCTCAGTGCGCGACTCTCGCAATAATACTTGACTGGGTTCCTTTTACATTTTTTTTTAAGAATATCAGCCAAGCTCTTCAATCCAAGTCAACTTGACCATCAGTCAAGTTGAGTTCTCCTCTCCCCTCCAAATAAGTGAAAACTTGTGTTAGGAGTGGATACAACAATAGTGCAACGGGTGGGGATCGGACCTGCAACCATTAAGTTTTCAGTTCGCAGCTGTAACCGTTGGGCTATAATATTGTACATTACTTCAATGTCTCATCTAGTCTCACACGGTGTCCAAGTTCCTTACAATAGTTAAAACTTGTTCAAGCGGCTGTTTAAGGATTCCCCACGATTGCCGCCGAGGAGTCGAGGAAACTTCAGCACTCGCAATTTTAGACCCTTTGTGCCTTTTTCAGGAGACCCATCTCGTTTGCTTAGCGAAGTAGTTCTACTTGAAGTTTTTCTTAACTTTTTTAGATTGCTGTCTCCGAGACCATTGCATTTCTAGTGCGTATTTTTCTTTAGTGTGAACTCAGTGGGAACCTGCTGTCTCCTTTGCTTTTGTCCAGGGGACATATCCCTTTTATTCGCCGAAGTAATTTTAGTTCAAGTTTTTCTTAACTTTTTTAGATTGCTCTGAGATTCTTGCATTTCTAGTGCGTATTTTTCTATCCTCAGTGTGACCACACTATTAGACTAAAGATAGAAAAATACGCATCTTACACTCTACCACAGGTATACTTCATGTGAATGTACAATTTTAGACCCATTGCTTTTGTCCAGGGGACATCTCGTTTGCTTTGTGAAGTAAATATTTCAAGTTTGTCTTAAGTTTTTTAGATTGCTCTGAGATTGTTGCATTTGTAGTGCGTATTTTTCTATCCTCAGTGTGAGCACACTATTAAACTAAAGATAGAAAAATACGCATCTTACACTCTACCGGCCTACCGCAGGTATACTTCATGTGAATGTACAATTTTAGACCCATTGCTTTTGTCCAGGGGACATCTCGTTTGCTTTGTGAAGTAAATATTTCAAGTTTGTCATAAGTTTTTTAGATTGCTCTGAGATTCTTGCATTTTTAGTGCGTATTTTCTATCTGCAGTGTGATCACAGACAGTGTGATCAAATATAAGACTGAGTATAGAAAAATATGCGCTTATAATATTAGACCCATTTTGCTTTTATCCAGAGGACTCATCTCGTTTGCTTATCCAAGTAGTTTTAGTTGAAGTTTTTCTTAACCTTTTTAACCGACTTCCAAAAACGGAGGAGGCTCTCAATTCGGCGGAATCTTTTTTTTTAACATATGTTCCGCGATTACTCAAAGACGCTTGGACCGATTTGAAAAATTCTTTTTTTGTTTGAAAGGGTGTTCCCAAGTGTTCCCATTGTCATCAGGTCAGAATGTGATGATGGGATCCTGGAGAAATCGAGGGAACTCTTCAAATTTTATAGGCACAATTGATATACTTTGTAGTAGCGTTTGAAGTCGGATTTGTAAAAATATTTTTTACGTTTATATTATTAGAGCGCTGTTTCCGAAACCATTGCATTTGTAGTGCGTATTTTTCTCTGTTTGTTTTGCCTTTGTCCAGGTGACACATCCTGACACATCCCTTTTATTCCTTTGGTAACCTTATATACATATTATATATATAAGCAGTATTGTTAAACCCCAACAAAATAGTAGTCAACGATAAAGCAACGTTGCTCTTAATATCATAACTCATAAGCATGCAAATTCTTGAACGTAATAAAGTAGAGGGAACTTCCAGTAGAGCATAAAACGGCTAGCAGGCGGCTAGCGAGCGGCTAGTGAGGCGAGTTAGCAGAAGTGCAATTAACTAATTCAGCGTGCCTCGGCTAAACTCGTTGGCTCCGACGCCAAGCTACGTACGGCAGCCGGTACGAGTATTATAGCTACGTTCTAACTCTGTTGACCCCCGAATAAATTGCGATATGAACTGGAGAAAAGTGTAAAAAGTTTAGGTGACTTTTTCCCACACGTCGTCGTACATACACAGATGAACTGACTTTGATTTTGTTTTTTTCTTTGAAAGGTGATTTAGTCAGAAGTGTTTACAAAATGGTGGATTACAATATATTTTTTCACAATTCCCTCAATATGAGTATCAAATGAAAGAACTTAACTAGTAGAATACTAAACGCTATGATTTTCAAATTAAGATGGCCCTCACCACAAAATGGCAAATTACATATTTTTTTTCATTTCACATGTCTGGGGTGTTTTAAATTTTAAATTTACACTTGTTTCATTTAAATTTCGTGCTGTCGGGAATACCCTTCTGGCTCCCGTTTTTCCAAGTTACTATAACTTCGGTGCCTTTAAATCAAGAATTTTCCAGACAAGCGCTCAATCTAAGTCAACGATAAAGCAACGTTGCTCATACTATCATAACTCATATTAAACTCGTAAGCAAGGAACGTAATGTGAACGTAATAAAGTAGAGGGAGCCAGTAGAACATTAAACGGCTAGCGAGCGGCTAGTGAGGCGAGTTAGCAGAAGTAGTCAATAAAATAAAAAAAAATTGAAATCGTTCCAGATTTGTCGGAATTGTGGGATAACATTGGCAAAAAAAAAATTAAAAAAAAGTACGCGTCGAGTTGAGAACTTCTTTTTTTGAAGTCGGTTAAAAACAAAGTTATAGAGTAAATTAAAAAAAATAGAAAAGTGACTTTTTTCCACACGTCGCGTCGTGGTGAGAAAGCTAAGAGAAACACATCTCACAATGACCCCATAGCTCTTTGCAGCTAAAATGTATGAGTGAGAAGTTTGAAGCATAATATATTTTTCCATATTTTCCTAAGTGAAAACTTATTTTTCTCGGATGATTTTTCTATTAGATTTTATATGAGACGGTTTAAACACGAGTGTGTATAAAATATAAGATAGTTTAAAGGAGAATGCATTTTTGAATAATATTGTCAACATTTATTTTAACCCCCGAAAAAAAAGAGGGGTGTTATAAGTTTCACTTGTGAATCTGAGTGTTTATGTCTGTATCTGTATGACTGTCTGCTCCCTCGTATCTCCATCCTACTGATATTATAAACGCGAAAGTTTGTAAGTATGGATGGATGGATGTTTTAACAAACATCAACTCTTTCACGTAGAAACTACTGAACCGATTTGGCTGAAATTTAGCATAGAGATAGATTATAGTGTGCAATAACACATATATGCTAAAATAAGAGAGTTCCCGCGGGAATTACAAAACCTTAATCCACGCGAACGAAGTTGCGGGCATCAACTAGTTTATAATATTAGTAGGAATCTAGCGAGAGAGTGTCGGTCAGTCAGCGATGATTGCGACTGTCGCATTGTATCATTTTAGTCAATCCCGCGGAATTTCGCTACCTATAGTTTCTCTTCAGTTTGACACCACTGAAACCATTGTGAAAGTACAAACACAATTCGTTACAGTATCGTTTAAAGCCTTTTACTTAGCACTTTCGAGCTCTGCAAGGAGTTGAACCGTGAATCAAGTATAGGAATGTTACTTAAAAACTAAAAGTGGATGTGGCACAAGTTTGGAGTAAGCTAGCAAGTGAAACCGTGTGCATTTCTTAGCACGCGTTATGTAAATGTTTGTGTCCACTGTCAGTCGGTAACTCGGTAATTGGTATGACAGCGGTTGAGAATATATTCTCAATTCGGAATCTCATAAACTAGAATAGAATAATTTTTAATTCAAACAAACTTTTACAAAGTTTTTACTAATTATGTCAAATTATCCCTTATTTGACATAATTGACAAACCAAAGTGACTAAGTCTCAAGAAAGTCTGGAAGTTGTTTGTGCGTGACGTGACGTTCTATAATAAAATTCCACAGTCGATCTTAGACTTGCCTTTACACAAGTTTAAGAAATCTATTAAGGGTATTCTAATAAAGAAGGCAACTGGAGATATACATAAATGATAAAAATCGTGGACATAACTCCCTCCAGCAATACATGAGCATAATTATCTCGTAAATTGTACACAACATAATATTGTTATTACAAATTATTTTATTTTTAAAAGAGCATCCGCCGAGTTTCTTGCTGGTTCTCGGTTGGAACGGCATTCCGAACCAGTGTAGATTCATTTGATGATTCGAAAGCACTTTGTAAAAGTTTATCTAAATAAAAAATTATCCTATTCTGTTCTATTGAAATATCAATGGTTAAACACTTTCGAACAGGTATTATTATAAATCGTACGAAAAATTACTCGTACCGTATCGCTACAATGGGAACGCATCACAAAGTCGACAACGAGGCGCCTTACAAGTCCCAGTTTCGAAATGGTGCACTTTAAATAAAATCGCTTGCATGGAATGAAAAAAGTTTTAAATTATTCCATTGGGTCATATTTAGCCGGCACTTATAATGAGTATCAAGATTGAACAGCTAGGAAACGTTTTCTAGGGAATTAACTTTGATACTGCAATTTGCATGCAGGGTTTCATTTACTCCTGCAGTATGATTGCAGTTTTATAATGTTTTTGCGTCATTTATATTTCTTTTTCTACGACTTTTATAATCTGATTTGCTTTTGACTTCGCTACTTTCTGTGCTTATATACCTACTTAGTTTCATTAACTTTATTTTATGTATTTTTAAAAAAGTATAACAATGTTTTATGCAAGAAATGTACCTATGTCAAGCCGCAGACGTCTATCGGTTTATAAAAAAAAAAGACGTGTGGCACTCGGGGACTGCCGCGGTTAAGCTATTGCATAGCATTTTTTATCAACGCCATCTAGCGGCTCACCGTAGAGGAGTCTCGTGTCAGGTTATTTTCGTTACGTAATTTCTGGATTCGGTCTCCACGCTGGCCCGCGATAAAAGCTATGCAATAGCTTAAAAATAAGGACTGTTAAAGCAGTTGTTTCACAAGTAAATAACTAATTTAAAATTAACAAAAACGTTCAAAACGTAATAATAACAAAAATTTGGTAGTGACAATCGCAAGCGGTACGTTGCTATCTGTACCAAGCGGGTCTGACCTGAGGTGCGGTGCGGGGAAGCGCGGGGCGAGGTAGCGGCCAACTTGACGTGGAAAAATAGGTTTATATATTCTCAGGGACGAAGTTCTACTGCAGTAGCGTGGGTGGGAAGCGTAGGCGAGGCGTTGGCGTTTGTGCGAGTTTGAATGTGTTTTGAAGTCATTTTGAGAACTTTCGTACTTTCGTACAGGTCTATTATTAACATTCTTATAATGGCCGTTTCAGTCAAAGTCAGAAGCTCAGAGCAAGGTAGAACTCATCATCAACATCATCACCAATCCATCACCGGCCATTACTGGGCATAGGTCTAGTCTCAATTTTTTTTATCACAAGAATAGTTGATGCCCGCAACTTCGTTCGCGTGGATTAAGGTTTTTTAACTCTCTTATTTTTCGGGATAAAAAGTAGCCTATGTGTTATTCCAGACTTAATCTATCTCTGTGCCAAATTTCAACCAAATCGGTTCAGTCGTTGCGGCGTGATTGAGTAACAAACAATCAAACATCCACCCTTTCACTTTTTTAATATTATTATTAGAATAGCTCTTGACTGCGATCTCACCTGATGGTATGTGACGATTAGGGTTGCCAGATTTTTTTTCAGCCTATAAGGGACAAATGAATAAATGGGTAAAAAATACAGGATTTCAGTTTTTTATCCGGGACAAATAAAAAACAAAATTATTTAGTGTCTTTTTTTTGATATTTTTCCGAGAATCGAGTCAGTTTAAACATATTTTTATTCGTTTTAACATATCTGCAAAAATCAATACAATTATAATCGTAATTATAAACGGTCATCAACTCGCTTTTTTATGATTGTTGCTTGTGTGAATACTTGGATCGATTTCATAATGAAAAACGAAGTATAGTTCAAATACGGGACATTTTAAATTATGCCTAAAATACGGGATGTCCCGGGAAATACGGGACGTCTGGCAACGCTAGTGACGATGCAGTCTGTAAGAGTATGTAAGGGTAGGTAATAATATTAATATTGTAGGTCAAATGAGACAGAATAAATCAGTACATGCCTGACGCTGTGTTAGATTGACACGTCTTGACATGGCGCAGTCGGTAGGATCCGAACCTACGCTCCCAAAGGAATTCTGATTTCCAATCATAATGGCTAAGATGGTAGCGGGATAACTTGGAAGGGGTATGGCAGTGTTAATTCAACCCATACCCCTGAAAATGAGGAGGATTTAGGACCATAGTTCACAATTATTAGTTCACTGTTTAAGTGCAGATTGGCAGATATCATACATCTTTGAGAATATTATGGAGAACACACATATGCAAGTTTCTTTGCGATGTTTTTCTTTACTGTTAAAGCAAATGCTAGTGTCCCTCAATCTATATATATAAAATTCAAAGTCCTGACTGACTGACTGACTGACTGAGATATCAACGCACAGCCTAAACTACTGAAGTTAGAAACTTGAAATGTTTACAGTTGGTTCCTTTTATGACGTAGGCGCACACTAAGAAAGAATTATTGGAAATTCCACCCCTAAGGGGTTTAAATAGGGGATGGAAGTTTGTATGAAAGTCCGTCATTTTTCAAGTTATATCCATGAAACTTTGTATTTAGGCTTTCAAATAAAAATAAAGAAACACGTGTTCCACAGATTTTGAAAAGGCTACCCCCAAAGGGAATAAATAGGGGATGAATGTTTGTATGAAAGGCCGTCATTTTAGAAGTTATATTATCTATGAAAATCCGATTTTACCTGACGATTAAAAATAAAGAAGGACGTGTCACAGTTTTTGAAAATTCCACCCCAAAACCTAATTTCACGCGGACGAAGTCGCGGGCGCCCTCTAGTCTTGTTATAAATAAAAGAATTATTGGCAAGATCGCATGTTGTACAGTCGTTACAATGCACGCTTTTTACTCAAACAATAATAAAGAACTCAATTTTACAGTGCAAACACTGTCTGTATGGAACGTTTATTTTAATAATCGGTTTATTACTTAATACTTCATGCACTGGTTTTCTCTCGCATAAAGATATAAAAAATCTATAAAATATAATCAAGTTTAACAAGTAAATATTGTGAAAACAAAGGTCCTTAATCTTGTATATTAATAATAATAATAATTAATTGTCCTTAGATAGAGTTTTTTCTGTGTTGTTTCAATTAAGAATTTATTGACTGGCACATCTTTATTCTTTACCAGTGGAGTGGTAACTAGCTAAGGCCGAACGAAGTCTATAAAATTCAAAAAAATTCAAAATTCAAAATTATTTATTTCATGTAGGCCAACTTGTAGCTCTTATGACACGTCATGACTCTACCACCGGTTCTAAGTATCGAAACCAGAGTTATTTAAAGATTTTTAAGTAGTAGGAATCCCAACTTTCTTTAACTTAAATCGGGGTTCCTAATACTTTTGTAAAGAGACGTCTATTTCATAAATAAATCATTTCAATTACTCTCGACCTTGAATCGTAGGTACTTGAGATCTCCTCGACTTATAAATCACAGTGAACATTTTCTTATATTTCTTAAAAGAATATTAACGATTAATATTTCCCTTTTCCCTCCAACTAAGCGTAATGCGTCCAACAAGGAGAAGGAAGGACAGTAGAGAAACGAGTGGGCTATAGAGACTTCAACACTTGGCTAATGTGTTTTGAGGCTATAATATTGGGCTAATGTGTTTCGGGACTATAATATTGACATAGCAACACGCGTATCATTTACGGGGACTTTATTACGGGAGGTACGTGACCCTATATAGGCTGACATAAAACCTATATTGCCTATAACTGATTTTATTCGCCATAAAAGACGCACAAGGCTTTACGGCCGCATATTGTTTGCGATCTGTATTTATTTAATAGGTTATTTAATAACTAACAGACTCCAACATGAAAAGCTTTAAGTATAATTAAGATGCAAATAAACTAAAACTAATTTTTACTTGTAGCGGGGGAGTCTGTGACGTCAATTTTTTATGCCAATTGGAATTTAAAAATTATACGAACAAAATAAACTTTAAATTCGTTAAAAAGCCGAAAAAAAATATATTTTTTTAATTGAAAAAATGTTCCGCCGTCATCGACGATATTGATTATTTAAAGTGTATTCGATAAATAATTTCGTACGCTTTCAGAAAAACATTACGTAAACAACTTTTTTTCCGGACATTCCTCCATCAGCATTTGCTTTATGTTTTATTGAATGAGTACGAAACCTATCGAATATACTGCGCATAAAATCAGTGCACGTGATGACGGTACAAACTTTTTTATTTTAAAAATATTAATTTATTTGTTAATTTTTTCGGCTCTTTAATTTAACTTGCATTAAGTTTATTTTATTCCTATAATTCATTATATGATAATAATTCACATAAAAATTTTTTGATTCCGCATGACGAGGCTTTTTAAAAAATATATTAGCCAAGCTGTACTTGATTTATATTCTCCTCTCCCCTCCAAATAAACGAAAAGCTGTGTTAGGAGTGGGTACGACAATGGTGCAAGGGGTGGGGCTCGAACCTGCGACCTTTCAGTTTTCAATCCGCACATTTAACTGTTGGGCTATTGAGACTTAAAGGCTTTCAGTGTTACTGGCTCTTCGCCCAGTAACTAAGGTGTTACTAGAGTCGCAGTCGGTAGGATGGACATATGTCCAATATCCATCCTACCGACTGCGCCATAAAGTGTTGAAATGTGTGGAAACATTGTGTGCATAGCCTAGTTTTGTTAACACTTGTAAAAAAAAAGAGCAACTGCTGAGTTTCTTGCCGGCTCTTCTCAGCAGAATCTGCATTCCGAACCGGTGGTAGATTTATTACGTCTCATAAGAGGCCTACATGAAATAAATAAATTTTGATTTTGATTTTCTGATTTAAATAATACGCCCAGTCCGAGCAACTTATTTATTCCAGAATTGATGAATACAAGCTACAGACAGGTAGTAACAAAACTATTAGCATGTAGAACATGCTTATCACTATAAGCTTTATTATATTATATTAAAACTTTATTACTACCTACACTATACCATAGATCTGCCATTAGATTCGCGAGAAAACCCTCACTATTATGGGGCTCTAGCCTCTAACATTCTGAACCAGTGGTATATTTCATTCATTCATTTGACAATTCAAAAGCACTTTCTTCTTCAAAAACGAATTCCTTATGTGAATTCAAAATTGCGTTTCTTTAAAAAAAAATTGTTATTTTAATTTTAAAAACCTAATTAATTGTTGCAGCAACGTAATAGTGTAAAGGATATAACGTAAAAGCGCGCTAGTTGGATGCAAGCCGCAAAAATTAAATTTCCCAAAAAGTCCTTTGACACGGAAATTGTTAGGAGGGTTGAAGTGACCGCAAAATCTTGTACAGCATGGATTTTTACTAAGGTTGTTCTCACACTGGTCGCTTGGCTGAATTTATCTTATAACTAGCTTTTACGCGCGGCTTCGCTCACGTTAGGTTCGATTTCTTAAACTACTATTTTACCTCCTTCGGGGTTGAATTATGAAAAATCCTTTCGTAGCGGATGACTACGTCATCATAGCTATATATATGCAAAGTGGTTTAAGCTGTGCGGTGATAGATCAATCAGTCAGTCAGACAGTAACCTTTGCCTTTTATATATTTAGATTTAGATGATGCCTTTTGTGGTAGATTTTTCAAAATCTGTGACACATGTATTTTATTTATTTTTAATCGAAACCCCAAATACAAAGTGTATACAACTTTAAAAATGAAAAACTTTCATACTAACATTTATCCCCTATTTGATCCCTTGGGGGGTGAATTTTTCAAAATCTGTGAAACACGTATTTCTATATTTTTATTCTAAAGCCTAAATACAAAGTTTCATGGAAATAACTTGAAAAATGACGGACTTTCATACAAACTTTAACCCCCTATTTAACCCTCTTGGGGTTGAAATTTTCCAAAATCCTTTCTTAGCGGATGTCTAAGTCCTAAAAGCTACCTGTATGCCAAATTTCAGCTCGATCGGTCCAGTGGTTAGAGCTGTGCGTTGATAGATCAGTCAGTCAGTCAGTCAGTCAGTCACCTTTGCCTTTTATATATTTAGATTTATTTTATGAGTATCGGCCAATCAGAGGCGATTGGAATCGTCATTTTTAGGAAATAGCACCACAGCAAACCTCTAGGCGCAGATCGGTCTAACGTCTAAAGTCCCAGTATATTATAACAGCAGGACACAAAAATGAAATGTAGCAAAGTTACGTAATCGAAAACCCGGTCGCCGGCTGTGAAATATTACATCTGCCAATGATTTATTCACTGCGAGATTGGCGGGCTTTTTTTCAGTGTACGTCGGATGCGTATTGAACTTTGCAATGCGATACCACATGAGTAAATAACCTAACAGAGACATAACTGTCTGGGATAGGTATAGTTTGATCAATCCACGAAGGCTTTATGACCACGAAGATAATATAAGACTGATAAATATAGTCACTATATTTATTAGAATAGAACATAAAAGTTTTTTATTCAAATACTCGTAAACTTTTACACTGTACTTTTGAAAGAACACATGAACAAAGTGTCTCTAAAGACTATTATAAAGAAAAACTAAGATGCGTCGTTGGACAATCTCTTAGAATATAAGATAATAATTTAGAAGTTTAGGTTAAATTAAAATTGCTAATTAGTCAACTAAGTTAGGTTAGATTGTAATTGTATTGAGCACCACTTTGGTAGGTACTCAGAATCAACAGAAAAAAAAAAACTGCTTTTAAATCGTCAAGTGAATCTACCACTGCAACTGGTTCGGAATGCAAAACCAGCTAGAAACTCGGCCGTTGCTTTATTTAAAATATTATATTTCATTGGTACCAGTTTTAATGAAATGCTGGAGCGAGTCATACCCACGTTTTTGTATGATTTACTATCTTTTTCCCGCGACTTCGTCCACAAGGAGTTAGGTTTTCATAAATCCCCCGAGGTATATCTGCTTTTTCGGGGTGAAAGGTAGCTTAACTACTCTTCAAGTCCTCAAATAAGTACACAAATTAGTAAGAAATATTTTACTTGATTTACTATATGCTCATGCGATAACCCCAACAAAATAGGTATAAATTATGCACGGTCTTTAGAAGCTTTGCCTCTATGGCGTTATTTACTCCTTTGGCGATAATATAGACCTATTTTTCACATTCGACGTGTTGGCGAATAATAACCGGTATCCATTTTATTGCGTACCTACCTGTACCGAACCAGCTATTTATTAAAAACATAGATTATACTTTGATGACATAATATGTAGGTATGTAGCTACCTGGCGCAGTAGTGTGTTGTGTTGTGGGCCTCAGGTTGAATTTCCAATCGGGTCAAAGCAAGCATTATCAATTATTATAACTTAGTCTAGTAGAGATGTCAAAAAAGAACCTCATCACGCTGCCTAATTACGAATTGGCACACACACACACACACACGCACGCACACACACACACACACACACACACACACACACGCAGTTGTTCGCCAGCGTAAAATGAGTCTTTTCCGAGTGTAAAGATATTTTGTCAGATTTTTCATACAAAAACTGTTAAAACGGCCAATTTATTCCTCGGTTAAATATCACTCGACGTTGGTGAAATCAGCATTAATAAAACGCACAGAATTCCGAAAAGTTAGAGGTGCATGCCTGGGATTCAAACCACGGCTCCCGAAAAGTAGGTTGAAGTATAACCACTTAGCTAACACCCCCTTTATATAAGCTAAAGTTTGTATGTAGTTGAGAGTTTTGTAATGCCATTAGGTATTATTCTCTAAGACCCTGTACAATTACTGTAGAGTCTACACTTTTATCTACTCCATTTTGTTCCGTGTCTAAAAATACATGCATGTCCCCGAAAATTCCCTTAAAATTTCAACATAAGGGCATTTCTCCGATATTGCCCTGTATTATAAGGGCCCCTTGTCTTACAGCGGCACTTGAGGCTCGTTAAGGGCCTTTGTAAGTGTCGGGGCCCTCTAACGACCTCAACACTCGGATGTCGCTCCCTTTTTAGGGTTCCCTAGACTTGTTTCATAAAAAAATACGAATTTGTCTTCGCGGAATTTGTTATTTATGTATGACTAAGCTATGTTAACACAAGCGATGTGCATAAAGCTAGAAGCGTTCGACCGTTTTACTTAGTCGGTGGAGAATATTGAGCTCTATAATTAATCTATGAAATCTATGAAATTTTGAATATTGATTCTATGAAATTCTAGATTATTTATAGAGGTTGGGGCACCATTGGCAATATTATTAGTTCCAAAGACACTCGTCGTATGTCAAATGTGACGCTTCAAATTGATCCACAAGTTTAACTTGTATAGTGACAGCCAATCCAGTGTTAATCATAGATTGATTATAGATAGCTGTGGTAGAGAAGTAAAACCAAAAGCGTCCCTTTAAGGGACATTTAGGAAAGTGACAGCCAATCCAGTGTTAATCATAGATTGATTATAGATATCAGTGGTAGAGAAGTAAAACCAAAAGCTTCCCTTTAAGGGACATTTAGGAATGTTTAATTGTCGAATGTCCTTGCTAGGGAGAAGCATGAGACGGGCCGCAACTATAGCTACGGAACCCACCAAAAAAACATAAGTATGTATATAAAAAAGTCCTCGACCCATTTCCCAACTGGAAATCTTCGCCGGGAGACGCTCGGCGTTTGAATTACTTTCACGTCACTCAGAACGGCGGCTACAAGTTTGCATTTCACTTTTTTCTTGTTTATTTTGATGACACAATATCTTGTTTGATATTTCTTAATTTATTTTACGAGTTTGAAACTTGTGATTATTTGCATAAATTAAGGAAAATTAAACTTAAATCAAAACAAAATTTTAACAAAGGATGACTTGGATTATATTTTATTTAAATTTTTCTTTTCAAGTTAATCTGAATTATTATTATATAAAAGGAAAACGTGACTGACTGACTGATCAACGCACAGCTCAAACCACTTGACGGTCGGGCTGAAAATTGGCATACAGGTAGCTATTATAACGCAGATATCCTCTAAGAAAGCATGTTTTACAATTCAACCCCTATGGGGGTAAACTATGGGCTTGAAAAATTGAATTTATTAAATTAAAAAGAATCCTTTTGAAGAACACAAAACCTTATTCGATAAAACGCGATGAAACGCTAGAATTTTTTGTAAACCACATCTTTTGATATATTTTTAACCGACTTCCTAAAAGGAGGAGGTTATCAATTCGGCCGGTATATTTTTTTTTTTTATTCTATGTATGCCCACCGATTACTCCGGGGTTTCTGGACCGATTCACGCGATTTTTTTTTTAATCGACAGAGGAAGCTCGCGAAATGGTCCCATAAAAATTTTTACCTTCAACTCTTCAAGCCTGATGCTACAGAGGTACTTTCCCCCTAAATTAAGGGGTTTTAGGAACTGTCATTTACGAATTGGTATACTTGGCCTAAGCATATACTAGACCTTAGAGCTTCAGGTCCTACTCCTCAATCCTGATGCTGCAGGGTACTGCCCACGTAAACTATGAGGCTTTAGGAACTTTCGCTTGCGAATTGATATTATTGGTATTAAGCATAGTCTACATCGTGGAGCTCAAGGTCCTAGCTCTTCACTCCTGATGCTGCAGGGTACTGCCTACCTAAACTGTGAGGATTTAGGGACTTTCGCTTGCGAATTGATATTGTTTGTATTAAGCATAGGCTACATCGTGGAGCTCAAGGTCCTAGCTCTTCAATGCTGCAGGGGTACTGCCTACCTACATAATCTGTGAGGATTTAGGAACTGTCACTTGCGAATTGATATTGTTGGTACCAAGCATATACTACATATAAAATTCAATATTCTAGCTCCTGAATCCTGATGCTGCAGGGTTGGAGGGATTACGAACTGTCGCTTTCGAGTTGATATTGTTGGTACCAACATCGTTGGTAATTGATGGACTACATCATGGACCTCCTGGTCCCAGCTCTTTAGAAATTGTGTGTTGTTAATAAGTAGGTACTGTAGGTACCAAGTATAGACTACTTCAGTACCGTAGTGTTGGAGGGAGGGGAGAAAAAGAGCAGGAACAAGCTACACTAAAAAGCTTAAAATAAAAATTCTTTTCAAAAAACCGACTTCAAACGCCACTACAAAGTATAAAAATAATTTTATTTTGTACACGTTTGTTGAAGTCGGGCGGGCTTAACTAGAAATGATGAAATCGATGCGCGACGCTTACCTTATGGTGACATATAAGAGACACGCTTATTGAAATCGGGTGAGTTTCATCGTTTCTATTTAAGCCGCCCGACTTCAACAAACGTGTACAAAATAAAATTATTTTTATACTTTGTAGTGGCGTTTGAAGTCGGTTTTTTGAAAAGAATTTTTATTTGACAGAAACATTCCCAAAGGCGCATATTCAGGTACCTACCTACACCACGTTTCTCAGTAGTTTACACACTAAATAAATTAAGAAGTACCTTTTGAAGAACCCAAAAGCTTATTCGCTTTTAGACGCTAGAATTTCTTGTACACCACATCTTTTGATATATTTTTTGACAGAAATATTCCCAAAGGTACATATTCAGTGCCTATACTGATTCCCAGTATTTTACACACTTAATAAATTAAGAAATATCCTTTTCATTACTCATACACGGAAAGTAGGTCTGAAGTTGCCTGAGAAGCGGGTTGAAAGTAATACTTTTCAGCCCTAGGGAGAATCGTTTTCAACTGACAGCTGTCAAATAATTAAAAAAAACTAGTTGTCACATTTTTATTGGAATTCAAATGAAACACGACATACCCGAGTGCATCCATAGACAAGAAGAAAGATAGACTTTATTCATAAAGTAAAGACAACTGATTCATAGACATTCATAGACAATCATAGACAATACTTGACTATTAAAAAGCTAAATGCATAGCCCGCCGGCTAGGCCAAAGAAAAAAAAAAGGCGGTAAAGTTCACTCAATTTTCTTTAGCTAATTTCTATTTTTATTTTGACTTTCCTTATATTCGTAATGAAAAGCACAGTGTTTACCTCGGGATAAAGACTTATTTAGTCCCTCGAACTATAGGCCCCCTCGCTACGCTCGGGCGCCAAACCCCGTCTCGGGACTAAATAAGTTACTTTCATCCCTAAGGTAACAATGTACTATTTAAAGAACCTAAAAGCTTGTTCGCTTTTAGATGCTAGAATTTCTTGTAAACCACATCTTTTGATATATTTTTTGACAGAAACATTCCCAAAGGTGCATATTCAGTACCTATACTGATTCCCAGTATTTTACACACTTAATAAATTAAGAAGTATCCTTTTAAAGAACCCAAAAGCTTATTCGCTTTTAGACGCTAGAATTTCTTGTAAACCACATCTTTTGATATATTTTTTGACAGAAATATTCCCAAAGGCGCATATTCAGGTATCTACACCAAGATTCCCAGTAGTTTACACACATTTTAGCTATTCTGATGTATCGCAGCCTCAGGTAGGAGAGGGTACACTCGCGTCGACAATTTGCAAGCATGCGGCGGAGTTTATTTGCATCTCCCCTAAGTTGTAAACATCGCCTTACACGCTCTGTGGAGTTACAACCACTGGATATGACGTCTGTTCAGTTCTAAAGTATCCCTAACGCCAAATTTTAGCAATCATAATAAGAACATGAAACCCTTGAAGGTGGTGAAATCACCTTCAAGTAAACTTTTTAACTGACGAATAAATTTGACGTTTTGACACATTGCCCATACAAGAACTGTCAAAAGATCAACTTTATTTATCGGCTAAAGTGTACTTGGAGGTGGTGAAAGAGGCACTAAGCATTTTTAAAAATATAAATAAAACATAAAAGTATTCTGTCAAGTAATAAGTAATCTTGAGGTATTTTTTATCAAAAACTAGCGGACGCCCGCGACTTCGTCCGCGTTCTTAAATTGTTGAAATTTTTCCTGAATTTTCTTTGCTATAAACCTCACGGAGCCCGAGACCTTTCCAACGAATGCAAAACCGTGGAAATCGGTTCGTTCGTTCTGGAGTTATAGGGTCAGGAAGTAAAACCCGACTTATTTTTATATCAAAAATTAGAAAATTGTACCTACTGTCTAAATTAAAATTAACAGGATTGAAAAAACGCTCTCCTACATGTTTCCTAATTTGGAATACTTCATAATTGAATAGACGATAAATGAAATACAAGTTATTTTATGTTATAACTAGTTTTTGCCCGCGAGTGCCCGCGACTTTGCTCGCTTTAAGTTCAACTTTTCAATCAATCAGTGGTGAGCGCTGTGGTCTTATAAATGGGAGGTCTCGGGTTCTAAATAAAAAATTTAGGAATTTATAATTTCTAAAATGTCTCTGGTCTGGTCTGGTGGGAGGCATTGGCCGTGGCTAGTTACCACCCTATCGTCAAAGACGTATCGCCAAGCGATTTAGCGTTCCGGCATGATGGCGTGTAGAAACCGATTAGGGGTATGGGTTGAATTACACTGCTATACCCCTTCCAAGTTAGCCCGCTACCATCTTAGACTGCATCGTCACTTACCATCAGGTGAGATCGCAGTCAAGGGCTATCTTGTCATCGAATAAAAAAAATCAAACATTTTTAATCAATTGAAAATTTTCCAACCGCATCCATCAGCTATGTGTCCACGTGGCAGCGACAAGAATTCTCAATTTAAACGCACCCTCTTGTTTATAGAAGTGTTCTGTATTTCATCACCTCAGTTTACTCAGCAGCGCTCACAACGAACATTCGCACTCGCCTATTCCCTTTACTATCCATGCCTTCAGGTTTCGTGTGATTATAAAATCATGTAAATGTGATAACATCCTATTAATCCTATTAATATTATAAATACGAAAGTTTGGATGGATGGATGGATGTTTGTTATTTACCTAATCACGCCGCAACGACTGAACCGATTTGGCTGTTTAGCACAGAAATAGATTGTAGTCTGGAATGTCACATAGGCTTTTTATCCCGGAACATAAGAGAGTTTCCGCGGGAATTAAAAAGTCGCGGGCATCAACTAGTCAAATGATATTTTGATTATTTTATCAAACTAGGAGGTGCTCGCGACTTCATTCGCATGGATTGAGGTGTTTTTTAATTCCCGATTGAAATCTTTAATTTTCCAGGATAAAATGTAACCTATGTGTTAATCGAAGAGTTATCTCCATTTCATACAGCCAAATCAGTTGATTTGTGAAGGAGTTTCAAATATAAGTACATATAATATTAGTAGGATTATAATATCCTAACCTGCTTGCTGATATTATAAGCGGGAAAGTGTGTTTGGTTTGTTGATTTGTCCTTTAATCACGCAGCTACGAATCGACGTGAGTTTATGCATGGGACATAGACTACCTACCTTATATCTCGCAAAAACAGAGTATTCCCGCGGAATTTTTAAAAACCACGCGGACCAAGTAGGTATATAATTATATACTCATGCAAAAATCACGTCAATCTTTTGCCCCTTTGTTGCCTGATTGAAGGACAAACCAACAAACAAACACCCTTTACGGTACGGATAAAATTTCGTCGATATTCAATCCTGTGTAATTTATTAGTTACAATCCAGGCTAGCTAACAAATTAAAACGAAAAACAGTCAATAGTAAAAAACAAAAAGAAAAGCCCAGTAAAGCCCTGTAATAATGCTGACAAAGTTTCTGTTTTAACTAAGTTACGTTGACGTCAAAGTTGGTGTTTACGGAAACAAGATGCTTCGGCGAAAAATAAAGCAATCAGTTATCCCTTGGTTTGTTTTGGATAAAACGACGAGCTCGCAATCTTCCGAAATTAAATACGGCGCGGTTCAGGAATTGTGGCCACGTTTTTACACGCTACAGTTTTGGATTAGAACGTACGATTGCAAAAATGTGGTACTAAATAATTTACTTTCTATTGAACAGCCATACTACAACGAACAAACTAATTATTTATCATTTATCTATATATATAAAATTCAAAGTCCTGACTGACTGACTGACTGAGATATCAACGCACAGCCTAAAGTACTGAAGTTAGAAACTTGAAATTTTTACAGTTGGTTCCTTTTATGACGTAGGCGCACACTAAGAAAGGATTATTGGAAATTCCACCCTTAAGGGGTTTAAATAGGGGATGGAAGTTTATATGAAACTCCGTCATTTTTCAAGCTGTTTCCATCAAAGTTGGTATTTAAGCTATCAATTAAAAATAAAGAAGTACGTGTGTCACAGTTTTTGAAAATTCCACCCCAAAATCTAATTCCACGCGGACGAAGTCGCGGTCGCGGGAGCAAAAGCTAGTACCTAATGAAATTTTTATTTGGTAGGTGGCCTTTGACCTTGTCTAGTTACCATCCTAGTTTATTATTCTATTCTAAGTGTCAGCTAAACTTAGACGATTGTGGTAGATTCATCTGACCATCCACAATCACTCTCTAAAAGTTTATTTTCAATTCTATTCTATTGCGATCATCACATAGTATAGTTCTTGCAATTCACGACGGCGCGTGGCTCATGGTTGTGTGTGTCGTATTTGTATAAGTGTGAGCGAGAGCGTGCTCGCGCCTGACCGCTCCCACCTAGGTTTCTGACAGGCACGCATACTTACGCAAAATGCAAGTACACGATGTAATCACAAGTAAAGCGCCCGTAACTTCGTGAGATAAACGTACTATAGTAACAACTTTAGATAACAGTGCCGTAAAACAGTCAAATGAAAACAGTAACTCTGTACCGTATTATAATTCAGTGTATCGCGGCGAGGGTGCCCCGAGGAAAATTTACATTTTCATTCTCTCTTAGCAGCTCAAGTTACGAAGTCCGAAAAACGAATCGGACAAGTCCAAATGAATCCCTCTTTTTATTCACGGCCAGGCCACAGAGAAACTCCTCCCCTCGGAGAGAGAAGTCACAGTCACTTAAAGTAGGTAACATAATTTTTTTTATTGAGTTCTGAATATTTTCTAAATCCTTACTAATTTATCCTTATTTTTACTAATAATCCTTACTTGTAACTTCTACAACCGCACCGCACGCCACCGAACGCAATTTCACCTTCACCACCTCGGTGCCTGGAGTGCCGTTGCTCCAGATGTTTTTTCCACGTACTACCAAATTGTGGAATCATCTCCCTTTGACAGTGTTCCCACTTAATTATAATATGGGGTTATTCAAGGGGCGGAGCAATAAATTCCTGAAAAGCCGGCAACGCATTGGTGGTGCCTCTGGTACTACAAGTGTTTATGGGTGGCGGTAATCACTAATTAATATTAAATGCGAAACAGTACGTTTGTTGGTTTGTCCTTCAATCACGCTGCAACAGAGACACGAATCGATGTAATTTTTTGCATGGATACAATTTAGGACCTGAACCTAGGATAATTTTTATCCTGGAAAGTCAGAGAGATTTTTAATGACTACACCCACGCGAACAAAGTCACGGGTATCAACTAGTAAATTTAGTAAATTAAGGTTTTTAACTCCCGCGGGAACTCTCTTATTTTCCGGGATTAAAAACGGCTTATGTATTATTCCAGACTATAATCTAACTCTGTGCCAAGTTTCGGTCTAATTCGGTTCAGTCGTTGCGGCGTGATTGAGTAACAAACATCCATCCATCCATACTTACAAACTTTCGTGTTTAGTAGGATAGTAGGATTTACTCTGTCTACTCTGCGGCGAGTAGCTCGCCACGGTTGGAGTAATCTCACCTTCGCAGATTCGAGATAAGCGTCTGTAATTATCTGCGAATTTTCGAATACGCTCCAGGGGGATCGCCTTTTTATTATACTTTATAATGACTTTTTAAAAGAATGGGATTTCGGGAGATTTGTTGAGCCGAAACTGTATCTGTGTAAGCTGCAAAAAAGGTAAGAAATATATCTAGTTTTTTCGTTTAGTTTTAAGATCTTTGTACCTTCGGAAAAGTTCGTGACGAAGTCTGTATCCTTTTTTTTTAATATATAGCGCTTGACTACGGTCTCACCTGATGGTAAGTGAAGATGCAGGCTAAGATGGTGCGCTTGCCTAGAAGATGCCTATTCACTCTTGCCCCCGCCGGGAATCGAACCCGAGACCTCCCAATTATAAAACCACAGCGCTCACCACTGCGCCAGGAAATTCGTAAAAGTATTTTAACTGAAGAAAGTAGTCGTATACCAAAATAATTGTTTTCCTTCAATTTAAGAGTCGCCTTGAACCTTAAGGAATGTGAAACTCGAAATAACATTGAAACAACAAAGTTTCATTTTGATTTAATTGACCTGAGAAGGATGTGCGCGGATTCGTAAGACCTATAACATGGTGACATACTTAAGCGATTTAACCGATACATACCTACTTATGATTTTCACTAGTGTGCGGTGAAATGTACATGTAGGTATCTCCGTATCTATAGATATTGGAAATTATTAGGTATACCTAATAATTTCCAACGTAAGACGACGTTTTGCAAAGTTTTTGAAGTAGATTTCATGCCCCATCCTTATTAATAATATGATAAATGCTAAAGTGTTTGTTTTTTGGTTAGTCCTTCAAACACGCAGCAAGGTAGAAATGAATAGTTGTAATTTTTGGCATAGGTATAGTTGGAGAGCACTTGGAGTCACATAGGTCACAATGTAGAACGACATAACAGTAACATTCCAGTGGGATTTTTTAAAACCATGCAGACGAAGTCGCGGGCAAATGCTAGTAAATAAATAAATAAATAAATAAATAATCACTCAGCATGTTGAGCTGTATATTGAGTAGCATGTAGCATGGCATTTGTTGCCAAGTACCATGGTATTGAATACATGGCTATATTCGCTCGCGCTTGTATAATGAATCCGAACCTTTCCCGCAAGACCTTGTATCTGGTTAAGTTTTCGGCCGTAAACTTGTGACACAAGCATCTTTCATTACATCGCGTGTCTTGGGGGTGCTTAGGGTTACAGTTGGGTTGAACGGGTGTAAACCGTGAATCCTTCGGTCCAACGACAGGCTTAAATCCGAAATTAACACTTTTATTCATCTTTCTTTCTTTTTTTCGTCTTTCTGTCTTTAAAATGTTCCATAATGGGAAACACAAACGAGTCGATAATAGCCGCTGAATACAAGCGCCACAGAATCTTGTAGCTGTACACCAATTCTGAGTAGTGTTACAGACAGACATAACTGTTACTCAATATTAGTATAAAATGTACTATTTGTAACACTAAACAAGAATAAATGTTTTCTTTCTTTCTTTCCTGCACGAGAGCCATGTCTAGGAGTGGACATTCATTGTATTCGATTTCAAAACGTGCGACTTATACTAAGATCTATATACCGTGCTCTGATTTAGCTCGGACTTAAGATAGAGTTAAAACGAGACACGAATATGCTCTGACATAAATCTGTCTCGATTTAGCTCTGTCTTGACTCAGAGCAGAGTGAGAGTGTGGTCTACAGATTTCGTTGTGTTCTGTCAGAATATGTATGTTAGGTACCTATTGTTTTAGTGATAACTCTAAACCCACTTGCTAACATGGCTCTAACTTCTTATCCAAACTAAGCTAACGCTGTGCGAATATTGTGTAATAATTAATTATATAAAATGAATCCCAAGTATCTAGTAATCTAAACTTTTTAAAAGAATTTTGAACAGGTTATGGGCCCGGTTTGCGACGACGATACACGATGTAACAGTCGGAAAAATATGATAGAGACCGCTAAAATCATACCTCTTCTACATTCGGAAAAAACAATTCACCGCCTCCAATATTTCTATCCCGTGTGACAAGCACGACGTCACCGGGATATAAATTGAAACGCTGTCCCGGATAGTACAACTTTCCCTGAGATATGACTACGAGATGTGCATCGGTTTTTATGTTTCACGTGCCACCGAAATTTCTTTTCGCAGTTGCGATGAATTGTTCGCGAGTGGCGGCCATTTTTCTTTTGGGAAATCCAACAGAATACACGCTGCACAGACTGGAATTGAAAACTATGGCTCTGGGTGAAATATTTCGAGTCCTATGATATGTTTCATAGTTTTAATGCAATACATTTTTACTGAGTAACAATCACCTTATCACATAGTGCGACAGATTAGGTCATGTAACTTTCATTAATACCAAAATTTACTGGAAAGTAAAAATGACTAGTTGATGCCCGCTACTTCATTCGCGTGGATTAAAAGGTTTTTACATCCCGCGGGAACTTTTTTATTTTCCGAAATAAAAAGTAGACTATATGTTATTCCAGACTATCTCTGTGCCAAATGTCAGCCAAATCGGTTCAGTCGTTGCCACGTGATTGAATAACAAACATTAAGCATTAGCATTCATCTTAAATATTATAAAAAAATAAGCGTTTTCTTAAAACAAGTCGTGAAAGTATTTAACCTAAGTATAGAATTGTTTAAAACAAAAGTCCCAGGTGCAAATCTCTACCGAAACCAATCAAATTGCACACAATTTCGCCGTCCGTACCTGGTAGTGGTGCCTACATGCAAAATTGGACGATAAATAGGGAATTAAGCGTACGATTGAACGCGTTTAGAATCGGCAATTTCGCCAGCCGCCGCTGGTCACATGTGCCACGTAGTTGATATACCCTATACCTCACTTTTACTGGCCCTACGATTTACTGCTACCTTAGTAAACACAGGTGCAAACCAAGTCGAGTTCTATTCTCGGTTGCGTAATTTTGGAAATCAAGCTTAATATATAGAATAGAACTACCTTATAAATAACCGGTCAAATATGACTCGGACTTGCATACAACGGTTCCCGTACCAAAAAACGCCCAAAAAACACACACACACATAGTTCATAGTTCTTTATTTTGCATTTCACATGTAACAGGTACATACCTATACACATACATATACCTAAACATGAGACCCTGTAAGTAGGGAATGCAATCTCGATCTCGCGAGATCTCGTTTTCGCGAGATCTCGGCCTTTTTTAGCGAGATTGATCTCGGACGAAAAAAGGGCGAGATCTCGCGAGATTAACGAGATTGCACTCGAGCATAAAAAAGTCTTATTCGAAGCGCGGACTGACACGGACGGAGTTGCAACTTGTCGGTTTCGTTCGGTGCGGGAATTAATTTTTAAATTACTAAAAGATTTTCGTTTGATATTAGAAGAGAAGACTGTTGTTTCTTTCATTTGTTATTTCAAATTCAAAATTTATTTATTTCATGTAGGCCAACTTGTAGCTCTTATGTCACGTCATAAATCTACCACCGGTTCGGGATGCAGATTCTGCTGAGAAAAACCGGCAAGAAACTCAGCAGTTGCTTTTCAAAAAATAAAAAATATTTTTTTTTACAATAGGTAACCAAACTATGCTATGTATACAGTGCTTCCACAGTGATTACGTCAAAGTTTACTACTTAGAAGTTTATTAAAAAAAATTATAGACAATTTGATGCATAAAAGTCTATTGAAAAAATTCGTGAAAACAAATGTTATCTTAAAATACTTATAATTTTTGGATAGAGTCAGGCGTTACTTTGCGGAAGTTCATGATTAACAAAAAATGTTAGAGTTATTTTGCTGTAATCCGCCAACAGAAAAAAATCTGTATGGTCAAACATGCAGTAATAAGCTAAGCACCGCTTACCTCCCCAACCAAGCAATAAAGCAAAGTTCCCAAGCAAGCAATGCCACCACCACTCACATGCACCATACTACTCTCGACGCACGTTTCGCCCCGACACCGGAGCATCCTCAGGAGATATCGACTTTACAATGCTGTATTGTCTAGTGACGTGTGTGTGAAATGTGCGGTATTATATACTATTTTTATCCCCGCTACTGTTGCCCCGCCCACTACCCCCCGAACTCCCCTCGGACCCCCCCGGATTCGCCCCTTCGAATAAACGGAGTAACGGTGAATTTGAAACATTGATTTGTTCGTTTAGTAATTCAACCTTATTATTTTTATTATGCTTGATTATTTCTAATAGTCCAGTCAAAACAAGGTTAACCTCTCTCTCGTGGAAAGATCAGTCAGTAAGTCTGTCACCTTTGCGTTTTAAATATTTAGATGAAATACAGAAACAATAAAAAATGCTATCAACGCACAGCTTAAACCACTGGACGGATCAGGCTGAAATTTGGCATACAGGTAGCTATTATGCCGTAGGCATCCTCTACGAAAGGACTTTTGAAAATTCGACCCCTAAGGGGGTACAACGGGTAAAATAGGGGTTTGAAAAATTTAACTTAACGTGAGCGAAGCAGAGGGCAAAGCTAGTTGTTTAATAAACAATATATCTTTTTTTTTGTACATAACTGTGAAGTTTATTTTCTGAATCACCCTTGGTACCCAAAAAAAAATGATAAACCATGATTGTCAAATATTATTACAAATGCCATATTGTACCGGGCGCCCCTAGCGTGATTTTTCGAAAAAGCTATCTTTTAGTGGCCTAAAACTCGGTAATTATTAGGAATTCAAGAAAAATGTATATAATCATTATTGTTGCAAATTTAATAAGCTTTAATTATGTAGTAGTAAACTTTTACCTCTGACCAAAGGTTCTCGAGATATTAACAAAAAACCAAAAAAAGGGTCCTGTTTCCACTAATTGCCGCTAGAGCTCGCCTCGTACGCATGAGGACTTTTGGTATATTCATTCCTAGGGACCCATAATTCGATGTGCAAAGTTTCAAAACTTTCGCAATTTTCCAGAGGTTGAGCCATTTTTTGAGGTTTTTTGACTGGACTATAATTGTTCTAACATGCTCAGTCGAAAACCTTTATCGCAGGTATGTAGGATTTTATATGTATGGTTGGATGATAATTTGTGTCCACTGTCTAGGAGATGTTTAGCAAAGTGTGATTTTTGTGGTTGTTTGTTCCTAATTTATTCAAATATTGTGATTATTTGCAAAAACAAACACACAAAACTGCCAATCTCGCGAGATCTCGAAATTGGCGAGATCTCGCAGTATTGTTATTTACAATCTCGCGAGATCTCGCTTGAGTCCCAATCTCGCGAGATTTGCATTCCCTACCTGTAAGGGTATGGCACATACACGCACGCACACACGCACGGTGCTTAGAAAAAATAAAAAAATAATCTAAATATATAAAAGGCAAAGGTGACTGACTGACTGACTTTATTCGGAAAATTCCCTTCAATCGCCGGTTAACACTTTAGTAAAAAATATAATTTGTATATTTTCGACCAATGATTTCTACTAGGGATGAGTTATATACTCACAAAACAAGTGAAAAACTTGTTCCGAACGACGAAGAGTATAATAGAGTACTTCATTGTCAAATAATATGACAAATTACGACAAATATTTGCCATTACGCGTTTCATTTACCGCACGCTTGTAACATCCAACACTTTTTTATACATAATATACAATATCATAGTTTTCGTCGTGATAAAAATGCATCTTAATTTTCTGTAGCCATCGACCGCTGGATCTACAAATAAATTGTTGTATCGGGTCGTTAAGTCCGCTGGGGTGCAACAGATAAAATTTATTCGAGTCGTCGCCCTCGAAATCCCGATAATGCGACCCGAGTGAAATAAATCGCTTTTTCAAGTAAATTCGCACCGTCCGCCGCGAGGGGACTTCAGGGATTCTTTATTTTTTTACATCGAATGTTAATTTTTTTTTTACCCTGGCGTTTATTTAACGGCGTTTAAGAATAGATCGGTTGAAAAACTATGACGTCAACAGGCGTGTCCATCTTTGACGTCTAGTGCGCGTTTTCACCAACATTCCTTAACTTTTCCCGAGGACGCGCACTAAGAGCTTTGCTTGTCGTTCCTGATACGCACCACCAAAATTTGGAATGCCCTTCCGGCTTCCGTTTTTCCCTTTAACTACAATTTGGGGTTCAAATCAAGAGTGAATAGGCATCTTCTAGGCAAGCGCGTTCCATCTTATGCTGCATCTTCACTTAACATCAGGTGTGATCGCGGCCAAGCGCTAGTCTATATGTATATTATTTAAAAAAAACTTTTTTATTCAATGACAAGATAGTTCTTGACTGCGATCTCACCTGATAGTAAGTGCCGATGCAATCTAAGATGGTAGCGGGCTAATTTGGAACGGGTATAGCAGTGTACATTCAATTCAACCCACACCCCTAATCAGTTTCTACACGCCATCGTGCCGGGATGCTAAATCGCTTGGCGGCACGTCTTTGACGGTAACTAGCCGCGGCCAAAGCCCACTAGACAAAACTATGATAGATGCCAGAAGGCAATATTAATCAAATAATAAACTTGTGAACCTGTATTCCAGTCGGCATGTCTCTGACTATTCGTACGA